>OY992537.1:14738611-16088066 GCA_963921195.1 Pegoplata infirma | reverse complement strand
ACAAACAAAAACCAAAATTGAAAAAAATATTGCAATTGGCCGTTTTTCCGACTTAATGGAGTGTTCTTTTTTTTGCATTTAGCTATAAAAAAGTTTTTTTTTGTTGATTATCGGGAAATCCAATGACTTTTTATTTGCTAAGAATTTGTTTTAAACACTTTGAAAGATGTTTCTTAAATAATATTACCATAGTAATTAGAAATTGATACATTTTTTCAAAATTTATTAAGCTCTTTTTCGATACAAAAAGTTAGCATTGTTTGTAACATAATCATATTTTCCTCGTCTAATACGGAGTTCACACTACCGACTTTAAACATCTCATGAGTGTTTAAGCGCTAAACAATCAAAATTTGACTTGTTCCCCCATACATTTGGTTGTTTAGCTAAACAATCAAATTCGACTTGTTTCCCTGTTGAACATTTCGCTAAACATTTCAAAGGCAGGGTTCGGTATATTTCCTTTTAATTTTTCTTTATTCTATGCCAAAAAAAAAGTTTTCATAGCAACCAGCTTCTGTATCTGTCTGCCATTTTCTTAGCAAAACATTGGAAAATTAAGAAATTATAATTATTTAAAAAACTAATAAAAACTACTGAAAATTCAGAAAAAAGTGTAGTGTTATATTTATAATTATATTGGAAAAGCTGCACTAATAGTGAATTTTGCCTTCCATCGAAGTAAAAATATGCAAACAGCTTCGGACAGGTCCGGAACAAAAAACAGAAAAATCTTCCTATTTACTTGGAATGAGTCAATAAAAAGGTGTTCCGTGTAGTGGTGTTATGTAAATGTTATCAAAAAATTAAATATCTTGTCTTCCGCCAAAGTTTAAAAGGTTTTTAGAAATATTTTTGCAAATTTTTTCAGAATTAGGTTATGTACGTTTGTTTACAAACGTTAAACACTCAAAGTTAAACGCGCAAAATGTAGTGTGAACGATTTTGTTTACTTTTTTAAACAAGTGGCTTAAACGAGTAAAAATTCTCTAGTGTGAACTCCGTATTATATGGAGTTCACACTACAGAATTTGTACTCGTTTAAGCCACTTGTTTAAAAAAGTAAACAAAATCGTTCACACTACATTTTGCTCGTTTAACGCTGAGTGTTTAACGTTTGTAAACAAACGCACATAACCTAATTCTGAAAAAAATTGCAAAAATATTTCTAAAATCCTTTTAAACTTTGGCGGAAGACAAGATATTTAATTTTTTTATAACATTTACATAACACCACTACACGGAACACCTTTTTATTGACTAATTCCAAGTAAATAGGAAGATTTTTCTGTTTTTTGTTCCGGACCTGTCCGAAGCTGTTTGCATATTTATACTTCGATGGAAGGCACAATTCACTATTAGAGGAGCTTTTCCAATATAATTATAAATAAAACACACACATTTTTCTGATTTTTCAGTAGTTTTTATTAGTTTTTTAAATATTTATAATTTCTCAATTTTCCAATGTTTTGCTAAGAAAATGGCAGACAGATACAGAAGCTGGTTGCTATGAAATCTTTTTTTTTGGCATAGAATAAAGAAAAATTAAAAGGAAATATACCGAACCCTGCCTTTGAAATGTTTAGCGAAATGTTCAGCAGGGAAACAAGTCGAATTTGATTGTTTAGCTAAACAACCAAATGTATGGGGAAACAAGTCAAATGTTGATTGTTTAGCGCTTAAACACTCATGAGATGTTTAAAATCGGTAGTGTGAACTCCGTATAACCGTTTTCGTACCTTCTGTAAAAATATTGCAAAGGTTTGTGAGAGAGATGCGAGGAGCTTGGTTATATTCTTTGGTGACGAATCTTTTATACTCACCAAAATGTAAAAACACTTTTTTGCACTTATTTTTGCACTCACTTACGAAATGTACAGCTCTTTTGGTTTTAATGGGGTCCTCGACTGATATTTCAATTCGTTTTGCATGGAATAGCAAAGTAATATAACATCATTTTTTCTAAAAAAAACTTTGCTTTGGCAAGTACACCCAAATCTTCCGCAAAACATTATCATGATTTAATGTTTTGGGCAAGAGTACAAAATTCGCAGGCATTTTTTTTTAATAAATGTAAAAAAACGAGTGGATATTTAAGATTTTTAGATTTTTAGTACACATTTCAAGACTTTTTAGTGCATATTTTAGGCGCCTAAAACATAGTTTTTTAGTGCATGAAAGTCCTGTCCCTGATCATTATCACTGAATAGCAAGAAACTTTTTTGCATTATTGCAAAAGTCAATGAAAAAATATTTTTTAAATAAGGGTGTTAATTAGGGTATTCAATCGATTAACCGTTAATCGGTTAACCGATTAATTTTTGTCGATTAACTGTTCGAATAATTTAAAATTGTCAATTTTCAAATAACAAATAAACCGATTAATTTGTGTCGGTTAACCGATTAACCGAAATTTCTTTTTTTAGAGTTTATACCTTTTTTTTGGTTTATTTTGTGTATTGATGTTTCATTTTTAATTTAAACTACGGTTTTGCTAAAAGAAGTTTAGGTCTAAAAAAAATTATCAAACTCTCTTTAAGCAACATCTAAAAACTTCGTCATGAAAATATTTTATCGAGGTCCTAAAAAGATATTTTTGTAAAAAAAAACAAACTTAGTAACCCTAGCCAATTTTTTATACATTCCTAACAGTATACATATATTTTTCTAAAAGTTTTTCATGCGACTAATCCGAATCTGACCTTAGAACTGATCTATCTCATCTTGAGATATTTAGATTTTCGATTGACAATACTGCATAAACTCAGATTATCGCAATGTTCGAGACCCTATAAAACCGCGAATTATTTTATAATGTATAACATCGTCCGACAGCCAATATTAAACATGAACCGGATGATATATGTCTGAAATTAGAGATCAAATGAAGTAAAACTGCATTTACAGTTTTTGATTTCGTTATCCTGTTTCCCAAAGTTTGAAAGGATTACATTTTATAAAATATTTTTTTAATATTTGTACTTGTCCTAGGATGCCACTGGTGATGGCCTCCTCCTCCTCAAATTAAGGAGGATCTCCCCTAATATTTTATAAAACTTAATCCTCTAAAACCTTGAAGTCATTTTAAAAGGAAACAGGATCACAAAATGAAAGACTGTAAATGCAGTTTTACTAAATTTAGTCTAGTTTCAAACGTATATTACCCAGTTCGTGTTTAACGACTTTTTTTAATTTTTGTCGGACGGTGTAAATAGTTCAGCACATCGGAAATACTACTATTTTTCTTCAAAATATTTTTGGAACCCTTTAGATATCTCTTTTCATTGCGGAAATATCGACCGATGATATTACTTCAATTTCGGCACTAAAAAATAAAAGAAAACAAATTTGGAAACCAAACAATTTTGTTGTTGATATTTTTAGTACCGATTTCGAAACACTTTTAGGGGTGCATCTAAGCCCGGCAGCAATTTGGCTCAATTTTTCCGTTTTATATTTTTTTTTTTACATTTTTTCACATTGAATTGGGACCAATTTGGATTGGGATAATTTTTCAGGGCGCCATACAAAAATTCTTTATTTGGGCTAACGGGTATTAAAAGCTTCGCCATATCGGATATAGATTTCTTATTAATAAAATTCTTAAAAGTATATACAATTCGTGGTTTTATATTCAATTTAAGTTTTAAATTGATATTATTCGGTTAACCGAATAATTCAAATTTAACCGATTATTAACCGATTAAATCTCAACCCCGAATAATTATTTGCTCGATTAACCGATTAAACCAGAACCTCGATTAATTGAATACCCTAGTGTTAATCATACGCACCCGTGCCCAAAATCACTTTAATTGCCAGTATTTGTACATTGGTGCGTATGATTTATAAAATAGTAGTATGAAATATTTTATAAATCATACGAATATTTTTCAAATGAATTAAAAAAAGCAAGTACACTTAGGTCTGTTTTTATGCGGTTTATTTTTATGCGGATTTGAAATTATGCGGATTTTAAATTCAATTTTATTTGTGACTATTTTATCGTTATTTTGATTGAATTTTCAAAAATAAAAAAAATTTAACGGTTTTATACATAGGGAAACATAGAGGCGAAGGTGAAAGAAAAAACAATATTGCTATCCTTTTCTAATTTCTCACACGTACGTTGTCGATGTGAATTCGATACACAATACATGTTTACAAGTCGTACTTTGTCAACAAATACATGTATACAAGTTGTACTTTGACAACTCAATTTTTGACGCCTTCGCCTCTATGTATACTCTATGGTTTTATATGTTGGCATCAATGTAGCATTGGAATTTTATTTGAGGATTTTTTATGCGGTTTTGGTCTAATTTTAACTCCTTAATTTGAAGTTATGCGGTTTTTGAATTCGGAACGAATCATCCATTTTGTGTGAAATTGAAGTCTTTTTTTATGAGGATTTTGTTTATGCGGTTTTATTTGAAACGCATCTACCGCATAAAAAAGACCTGGGTGAGATATAAGTAGTTTTTTTTCTGAGGATGGGGTACTCCATGCCAGCAGTGACTTTTATTTTATAACTGGAACATTTAATTATTAAAAATTACATTTTAATAACATAATTGTCTCTTTTTAAGGTTTTAGTTCCTACACCGATGCAAACTCTCCAACGGATACAATTTGTTCATCAGAATCTTCTGCGATGATGTGTAAATCCCACCTTCAGTACGATCAGCATAGTTCCGAAGAAGAACTTGAGGTTATAAATGGTCCTTCATCGGTGGCAGCTGCAGAAGCTGCAGCCAGTAATGTATTGACAGTACGTGGTACATCGTCTTTAATATCAGAACGTGGATCATCATCGTTAGATCCCGATGAGTTGCAAGGAGAAGTAGCAGCTTTAAAAAGGTCCAGTTCCACATTGGTGGAAAATCGTAAACGTTCATTGGCACACAGTTCAGATGATGATGTAAGTTGAATGTTTTATCTGCATTGGGCTTAAAATAATTTTTGTTGCACTTTTTTTGTAGTTACGAAATTTTTTGGAACCGATTTTAACGCCTGTCAACTTTCGCACATCACCGCCTTTGGAGGCTTTCAAGCCAAATCGTAGCCACATGTATCGCTCGACTACGCCACTCATTTTACAAGAGGCACGTTGCGGTATTGAAAATATTAAGTTATGTGATAATAGTGTTAATGATGAAAACGGTGGAGGAGTGGGAGGCAATGGTAGTAGTGGTGGTGGTAACAATGGTGATTCCTCCTGTGCCATGGGCACCGAAGAGGAAAATACCGAAAATGATGAAGGCACAGCCAGCAGCATTATTAGAATGAAAATGAGCAATTCGACGAGCAGCCATCATATTTATCAACCTCAAGCCAAGCATAATTTTCATTTTAATAGTTCGCGCAGTAGTCCTGCCTCCACGACTGGTCTCGATGTTGAGGTAAGATCGGTTAGTCCACCAGCGAAACTCTTCCATTGTGCAATATCACCTAGACGCCGACCCATGCGCACACAACATAATTCACAGCGGTTACAGAGACCGCACAGGCCATGTTTAGATTTTGATAAAATGCAGCAGGTTAGTTTGTAATGTAGCGCCAAATCAAACAGAACTAAAAAATTTAAGAAGTCTACTATCACCTTCAAAACTAAAACCACCACCACCAACAACTACAACCACAACAGCATCCAACAAGCGACAGCAATATTTCCAACTGTAGCAACAATAGCCACAGGTGATTGTTGTCTACTACCTAGCATCACAAGATGAAACCTGAAACAGGATCAATTTTCTTCGTTCACTCAAAAAAAAAAAAACAATCAGTCAATCAGCAGTCGTCGAAAAGAGGTTGGTGTGTGTTTTTTTGTTGAAAATGTATGTATGTAGTTCTTCTTAAAAAATAGCAAAGACTCTCTTTATATAACTCTCTCAAAAACCCACTCAAATACAACTTTACACTTATAAACCGTTAACACAAATATTACTAGACAATATTGTGTAAGAAAGCAAGGATATCATTATTATTAATTAAATACAGGTTCTGTTTTTTATAAGTTTCTTTATTTTTTTTTAAATTTAATTAGTAGTAATTTTAGTTTAACATTTGTGTGTGTGTGAATAACTTGGACTTTAATGTTGAGTTTAAGGATTCCCCCATAAAATAAATGGGTAATAAACTTTTAGAAATAAGGAACTTTCAACGTCTTGTTTAATCAAACTAATTTGGGTTTCAATAACAAAATTATATTTTTAAAATAATAATCTGAAAGATTTAAAAAATAAACTCTTTTCAAAGAATCATATTGGGATTTAATTTTTTTAAGCATTTGTAATTTCTTTGATTAATTAGTAATTTCCTAGACTCACGCATTTAAGTTCTACTTAATCTTTGGATTTCTTCCATCTCATCATTCAGCCTTACAGGTGTGTAATCTGACGGAATACCACCCGTTGCATATTTACAGAATATTCTTAACTTATTGTTATCAAATACTTTTCCTTTGGCATGGTACTGTTTCATAGTTTTTCGAACTATATCATAAGCAGCCTTTCTATCCTTCATATTTTTTGTTGCACAGAGTGCTGCACAAACAGCAATATGACACTTGCTATAAGACAAATATTGTCCACCACTTTGACAACTAGACAAGATAGAACAAATTAATCCTGATTTGTTTTGGTCGTTGATAGTCAATGATAAGTCCTTAAGCATAGAATCCAAATCATCTTTGCAGAAGATTGCCCCTGCAAATGGAGTCATTACAATTCTTTGTTGTACAACTGTTGGGTGCACTATATGACACAAAGTATATGTGGCCAGCAAACTAGCCTGTTTGATCGTCAACACAAGTACACGATTTTATACTGTTGGCTGCAAGAACAATATATGTAAGAGGATATTCAATGTTCTGACGCCAAAATAAGTTTGGCGTCTTGGCGTCTTGGCGTTTCTTACATAGGCCAAAATGAAAGGGTGTCAGGTGTTTTTTGCGGGAGTTGGTTGGTCCAACAGTTGCGCATCTCATAAAATTGAGATTTTACAGCGAAAAAATTATATTAAAACTTTAAAAAATTAAAAAAAAATTATGAAAGAATTAAGAAAAAATTTTACCAATAAAAAAAAATAAGAAAATTAAGAAAAAAAAAAAATCCCAAAATATTTTATTTTCAATTTTTAATTTTTTTT
Source organism: Pegoplata infirma (assembly GCA_963921195.1). NCBI lineage: Eukaryota > Metazoa > Arthropoda > Insecta > Diptera > Anthomyiidae > Pegoplata > Pegoplata infirma. The sequence goes on along the minus strand of OY992537.1, from coordinate 16,080,917 downwards.
TATGGATGAGTTATTTGTTAATTTGTTCTCCTTTTTTTTTTAATTTTTTAAAGTTTTAATATAATTTTTTCGCTGTAAAATCTCAATTTTATGAGATGCGCAACTGTTGGACCAACCAACTCCCGCAAAAAACACCTGACACCCTTTCATTTTGGCCTATGTAAGAAACGCCAAGACGCCAAGACGCCAAACTTATTTTGGCGTCAGAACATTGAATATCCTCTTACATATATTGTTCTTGGTTGGCTGTGTTGAAGGAGGTGTTGTACTTTTGTAAGTCGAGATCATAACAGTCCCAACTGAAAATCCATTATCAGACTTGTCAACGAATCTTAATTTCCAACATTTGTCCCCATCAGACTTCTTAACACGCCTAGACTTAGGACCCACTTTGAAGATTACCTCAGATGCAAAATGAAGTGCTTTTGATGGTGAATCCATTGTGAGAACATCACCATAATCAGGGCATATCTTCTTAAAAGTGACTTTCGAAATCAAACTGTGTGCCACCATACAAGTCACAGACATCAGATGTAGATAATCCTGTGATCCAAATGTCTCTTAATATTTGGTTCTTAGATAACGAATCTGGTGTTTTGCCTGCTATGGTAACCTGCGAAACCTGATCACCAGATAATCCAAGACCTAATACTGTGTTAACTTCGTCTATCGAATTGAATTCGTGAGTTGGTGTCGGCATTGTAGCAACTTAACACTTCCCAAATTAAATGATTCACTGTTTTATTTTCAACAGAGTAATGTTCTTTAATGCTTTCTATCAAATTTGTAATGTGACTAGAAGTCTCGATACTAACTGATAGTTTAAAAGTTGATGATATGTTTAACTCTACCAAGATGAACCAGGCAAATCTTGAATCAGTTGACTTTATAACTGTAGGATATGACAATTTGCAATTACACGTTGTTATTTCTTTAAATATTTTATCTGCCTTTATACTTTGTACTTCAAAATAAACTTTCCCTGGGGTATTCGATATTAATTGTAAATATAGCTGCACTCAGAAAATTACGTAAGTTACTACATGGTAGTTGTTTGTATATTTTACAGTAGTTAGTTATTTTCAACTACAAAGTCAGTTGTTTTTGTATGAAAAATATCAAACAACTATTTCTGTTAGTCATTTTAATTCGTTTTTTTGAACAACTAACAAAAAAGTACTGTAATGTAGTAACAGTTAATTAAAGTAGTTAATTAAATATAAATAACTTCTCTTTAAGTTGTCGCCATAAATAAAATTTAGCTATGGCCTCCATTTTGAAAACCCCTCTCGGACGCACCATTGGACCGGTAGAAGCTGAATTAAATAAAACAAATTTACAAAAAATAAAAAAAAAATTATGGGGACCGTCTTAACAATTAGAGATAGAGGGTAGGTGTGTTCGGAGAAAATGTTTGGACTAAAAAAATATTGTGGGTCGGTCATACATTTTGTAGCTCTAAGGGCACTATTAGGGCAGTAAGAGCGGTTGGAGAAAATTTAAAAAATGTCGTTTTGTGTGGGAGCCCCCTTAGAAATTGGAGATATGGTATTACTTTGTTCCAAAGAAATGTTAAGACGTAAAAATTAATGGGGGTCGGTCTTATAAATGACCCCTCTATGACGCACAATTGGAGCAGTAGAAATGATTTTAAGATTGGAAAATAACAATAAAATTTTTTCAAAAAATTTTAAAAAATAGTAATAAATAATCGTTATCCCACGATCCTCCTGGGCAAAAAATTTTGTAGAATCGATTGTACACAAAAAAATCGAAGAGTACAAACGTTTTCAAAAATGAGATATAAATTTTAAAACTCAAAAATCGCATACTAGATCGCTTTTATTTATTTTTTTTATTTAATTTATATATTTAAGAATTTTTTGGGATTTTTTTTTTAAAATACGTAAAACAACAAACATTTTGAAAAAAAAAAATTAAATTTGGACCATTATTGAAGAAGTTATGAGTAAAAGAAATTTGAGTAAAGGAACAAACTACCAATTTTTAAGAATTCGATATCTTTTGAACGGGTCATCAAAAAAATCTGAAAATTTACCACGAAGGAGTTTTCGAAGGGTACTAAAAACTGTAAACAAATTGGGAAAATCGAAAAAAAAAAATTTAAAGTGTCCGATTTGACATTTAATGCCCCATATATTTTATTGATCAGTGATCGATTCTAAGGGCGGATTTTACAGTCAGCACTAAGTGGTGACTTAAGCTAAGAAATTTCTTAAATCCAAAAAACTATTTTAAAAAATCTACTTAAGTAAAACTTAAGTCATCTATTATCATAACTTAAGTTTTACTTAAGTAATTTATTTTGATTTGACAGTTCAAAAAAAAAAATACAAAACAAAATTCAATTAATAATAAAAACATACAAAAAAACAAAAATTCCAACAATTGCTCTTCTTTTCCTTTAAAATCTCCATCCGCCACTCTCAAATTCAAGGTATTTCCATCAAATTTCGCGATATTTCCATCATATCGAAAAAAATAAATAAATAAAAATCTGTAAAGAATTTGAGATTGGCGGAGATGACCCATCAAATGGGTAACATCCAATCTTTTTCCTCAAGATTTTGTTGAAAATTATAAAAACGTTTGTTGGTGTGGAATTCCGAAGTCAAGCGGGTGGATCATTTTTCAATGATGACCCTAGCGCCTTGGTCGTTTTGGTTCTAACAAGACCCAAGGCAGATGATTGTATTGGAAAAGAAGAGCAATTGAGTGATTATAACCTACACCACTCTGTGGTACAGGTATCAAAATAGTAGGTGATGAATATTGTAATTACCCAAATTATTTGTCCCAGACCCACATTTAAGAATACTGATCTACTGTTCGTCCGTCTGATTTCCCATGTAATGTTGTAGACGTCTCCGTGAAAAGGTTGCTGTTATTTCCAACAAGAATTAAGATTACCGGTTATGTTACCCACTTGATGGGCCATATCCAATGCTTTAACATTTCTTAAACAATATTTTTTTTTTTTTTATGGTAATATCAGTCAACTTTATGGAAATACCTTTTATTTAAGAGTGGCGGAGATGAGATTTCCTATCAAATAGGTAACATAATCGTAATCGAAAAAAGTTTTGGTGGAAATAACAGCAACATTTTCATGGAGACGTTTGTTGGTGTGCAAATCCAAAGTAAAGCGGGTGGAGTATTCTTTAATGATGCCCTTAGCCGCGTTCTAAAATGTTATGGTTCTAACAATACCCACGGTGAAAGATTTTAACGGAAAAAAACAGCATTTGTGCGATTTTTCGTTATTTTACATAATTTTTGTTTTGTATGTATGTTTTTATTATTTTATTTTTTTTGTATTCTTTTTGAATTGTCAAATCAAAATAAATACCTTGTGTTACCATATTTTTAGCATATTTTCTTTTTAACTTAAGTACAAACCGAAAAATCGAATTTAACTTACAGTGACTCAAAGTAATAATCGAACAGCATATATTTGATAGCAGTTCTTTAAAGGAAAAGTTATCAATACTTGATTTGATTATTATCAATCGACTATTTTTGAAAAAAGTGCTATAAAGGAAATTTTCAAAGCTTTAATTTAAGCTTGATAGCGTCCAGATTGAGCAAATATAAAAAGAGATACGAGGGTCGCACTGGAAAATGAAATTATTTGTAGATATTTTTTGGAAAATTTTTTTAAAATATTTCTAAGTCGATTTTTCCCAAGTTCAAACATTAAAAATTTAAAAAAATATTCAATAATTTTTATTTAGTCATCATCTTGTTCTTCCAACCACCCAAACAAAAAATGAAATTTTTTAAATACAGTAGAAGAAATCCGCATTTTTTGACCTCCAACTCTTTCGACCACCAATTTGTTGTAAACAAAGAAAATATTTTACTGTTTAATAATTTGAGTACACCTAAGTGTATAGTGATAAGATTTTAGAATAATTAAAATTTTTCAAAAAATGCGGGTCAAAAAATGCGGATTTCTTCCACTGTATTTAAAAAATTTCATTTTTTGTTTGGGTTGTTGGAAAAACTAGCTGATAACTAAGTAAAAGTTATTGGATAATTTTTTAAATTGAATAGTTCATACGAATAAGGGCGAATAGACCACTTTTTCGCAAACACGTTTTTTTGCATAAATACATTTTATTAGCAGAGCCCTACAATCCTATGCAGAAATTTTGGGGAAATTTTGACTTTTAAGGCTAAAAAAATGACTTTGAAAGTGCAATAATTCGTATATTTTTATATTTTTGTTTAAATTGGGAGTGAACTAACGCACAATTTTGATTAAATACAACACAAAAACATACAAAAATTTTACTTTCGGTAACAATGTGTTAAAAGAACATTACGAGGAACAAACCACACTTATTATATTGGCAAAAATTTTACCGTTCTTGAGTTATAAGACTTTAAAGTGTGGAAAGCAAAAAGGGCGAATATCCATCCTTAGCAAAATATTATATAAAAATTATTTAGCTGCGAGTTTAAAATTGAATTAGCTAAAATTTGAAATTGTACATAAAAAAAAAACAATCTTAGCACATACAAACTTTTAGTGTTAATACTGTATCCAATGTCAGGAATAAAAAAAAAAAAAAAATGTTTATGTCCTTTTATGTTACGTCGTAATATGCAGTCAATGGTTAATATTATAATTCCTAAAAATGTATTTAGTGTCATAAAGAATTACTACTGCATCAAATGGCAGGAATATTAAAAAAATATTAACAAAAAAAAATTTGTTTGCATGTCCTGGCAATCCTTAAAAAGTGTATCCTTGAAGTCCTTAAAGTGTTACAAACAAATACCAACCATAGTTCGTCAAGTATTGCAAGTCTCATGCAAATGTAGTCAAAATCTGCTGCAAAATAACACATTTTTATTCAAATTTCAATAAATTTTTTTTGGATATTCGCCCTTTTTCCATTTAAGCAAAAAATTGAAGTCCAATTTTTGGCAAGTTCTCTTTCGAATACCTTACTAAAATTTTGTATATAGGTAGATGTGACCTAAATCTTTAAGCTAATACCAAAAAGTTGACAAAAATATTATTTTTTAACCGTTTCCTGCGTTTTTATTGTCCCCTGTAAAATTCTACAAATGGTCTATTCGTCTTTATTCGCATGAACTATTCAATTTTTAATGTTTGAACTTGGGAAAAATCGACTTAGAATATTTTTAAAAAAATTTCAAAAAAACATATACAAATAATTTCAATTTCCAGTGTGACCCTCGTATCTCAATAAATATTTGCTCAATCTGGACGCTATCAAGCTTAAATTAAAGCTTGGAAAATTTCCTATATAGCACTTTTTTCAAAAATAGTCGATTGATAATAATCAGGTTTAGTATTGATAACTTTTCCGTTAAAGAACTGCTAAAAAATATATGCTGTTCCATTATTACTTTGAGTCACTGTAAGTAATAAAAAATACTTAAATAAATCTTAACTAAGATTTTACTTAAGTTAGAACTTAGTTTAGACTGTAAAATCCGCCCTAAGACATTCTAGCGATGTCCGTCCGTCCGTCTGTCCGTCTGTAGAGGACACGATACAATCGAAAATAAAAGAGCTTGACTTTCGAAGTTTGGTACGAATATGTCTTATATTCCTAGGCAGGTTAAGTTCGGAAATGGGAAAAATCGGACCAAGGGGAAAAAAGTTCCCCTTTGGAGTACTAAACCAACCTAAGAAAAAAGTTCCCCTTTGGAGTACTAAACCAACCTAAGAAAAACCGCATTTTTTACAGGGTTTTTTGTACTTTTGCTAAGTAAATGCAACATTGTTATCTCAGAAGAAGTTCAAAATCGCAAGGGGAAGGTGCCCCTAACGTGTCCCACCAACCCCCCCCCCCCCGCCCACAAAAAAGACGCCCCTGGATTTTTTTATATTGTTTTTTTTTACATTTTGGAGGATATAAAAGATTCGGTCGGCACAGCCGAAAAGAACACTCTCACTTGTTTTTCATGTTTTTATTTACTAATTGTATGTAGATTCAGAAAAATATTATAAAAAAATTTCTGGACTTGATTTGACCCATTTTTTAACTAAATAGAGTTAATCCTTATCTTAATCCGGTCTGCAAAAAACAAGCCTAATATTTCTAAAAACAATGATTTTCGTTTGCCGGAGCCAATATTTTTAAAAACAATCAGCTTTACCACAAGAAAATAAAATAAATTTAAAATGAACTTTTAATTTTATTTCCATACAAATTGTTTTTGTTTTTAAAATCGACTTTCAAAAAATGTATTGAAATTTAAAATAAAACTTTTGTTAAAATAGACTTTTTGTTTTCTTGTGGGCCAATGATTTTCTTTTGCCGGAGCCAATATTTTTATACCCTACACCACTCTGTGGTACAGGGTATATTGAGTTTGTGCTGATGTTTGTAACTACCCGAAATATTGGTCCTAGACCTACCTTCAAGTATACCGATCGACTCAGAATAACTTTTTGAGTCGATTTAGCGATGTCCGTCCGTCCGTCCGTCTGTCCGTCCGTCCGTCCGTCTGTCCATCTATCGGTTTAAGCACGATACAGGTCGCAATTTTCAATCAATTAACCTGAAATTTGAACCTTAAGCATCTTTTGGCCCAAGGACGAAGCCTATTGAAATTGGAGAAAATCGGTCCATGTTAAGACATAGCCCCCATACAAACGCCCCCTTTGGATTCGGCTTCAATGACTCTAATAACCGTATTATAATAGATATCGCTTTGAAATTCAGCAAGTAATCAAATTTTGTATGCACAAATCACCATTCCAAATTTCAAAGGAATCGGGTCAGTCCTTCTGGTAGTCCCCATACAAACCACCTTCCCGATATTCACATAATTCCCTCAAAATTCATAAAAATGGAAATATTTGATAAAAAAATTTATTTTTAGGTGCTAAACGTGTACTTTAGCAACCTTATCAAATTGGAATATAATTGAGCCATTTTGGGACTTAGTCCCCCATATAAAAATTTCGACCGATCTTCAGTTAAATTGTTCTATTGACAAAAAAAAATAACCAATTCCACTTAAAATTGATCTGTGTGTGTTTTCTACACTAAATTAAGATCTAACAAAAGACAGATACAATCGGTCCATGTTTGGACTTGGGACCCATTTTCCGGAAAACACTGGTGTAGGGTATCATATGATCGGTCTTGACCGACTATAACTTTCTTACTTGTTTTTGTATGGAACTTGACATTTGAAATCCAAAAAATTCTCTGACTTGTCACCGCTCCGTCACTGAGGATGGCTCGAGGACGTTGCCAACTGGGTTGCTGTGTTTTAACTAAATCACCGTTTTTAACACAGTGTTTTAGCTAAAGGTATTAATGCGTTAAATTTTTGAGGACTTATTTTTAGAAACATTAGGCCAAAAAGTTGAGAATTTCCCTTTTTATTAGCACCTTTTTTAAGTTTGAACTAAAGAGTCCATTAACTAAATTTTTGAACCAATTAATTTGTTTTGGTCTTGGACCTCTTTAGACATAAACTTGGCACAAAACACAAACTCTAAAATACCATAACAAATTGCAACATCATAGAAGAATGTTGCCACACATAAAAAAATATTTTTTTGGGATTATACAATAATAAAGTGTTATTGGATAAATAACCTAAGTTTTTTAAGAAAAAAAAACTTATGTAATTATGTAAAACACACTTGGTAAGCTGTGATTAAACTAAAACCCGACTAATAGTTTTTTTGTGTGTTTGAACTTTAATATCTGATAAGTATCTATAGAAAACTCCATACATATATTTTTGTTAAAATAAATATTATTTAAAAAAATATTGCTTTTGTTGTCCCACTTAATTGTGCAATAAAATGTTAAAACAGTCAATATTATATAATAGAGACTGAATTTACTTATTATTTCTTCATAATTAGATTAGATAAAAAAACAAATCTGTTGACATATTAAATATTAAAAAAAATTAAATTTTCTTAAATTATGTATGTGTCTATATAATTGTAGTATTCATAGAATGTTAGATTGATTTAACAATTTATTGCTAATAATTAAGTAAAATTATTATAATTTGATCTCAAATTTTTCCAAAATTTTGTTTTTTTGTTTTTATTACTATCCCCAACCAATAAAATAATAAAAAGAGAGCTAACAAATAACTACTTTTTCTTTCAGAAAACTTAAAAAAATAAAACAAACAATATCAAAAATCGTTCAAAAGAAGATATTAATTTTAAATAATTTGTAAAAAAAAACAAAAACAAAAAACTACTGCATCAAGAAAGAAAAAAAAAATCTAAACAAATAAAAAAAAAAAAATATTTTCCAATAAAAAATTTAACAAAAAGAAATTTTAAAAATTTTTTTAAGAAAACCAAACACCTCTACTCAAAACAAATAAAATAAAAACAAAAATATAACAAAAATACTATACAAAAATGTATGTATATTGAAAGAATTTTATAATAAACCCAATCATTAGACAGTCGAGACAACCAAATAACCAACCGATATTTAACGGAACAAGGAAATATGATTACAACAAATAATTAAATAAAACAAAAATCATTTAATATAATTAAATAAAAAAACAGAAACTCATACTTCATTTGTTTTACACACGCTCAAACAGAAAATAATAAACAAATTAAAAAATGAAAACATATTTTTTCACTATTATATATAAAAAAAAATAAATAAAAATTCCCGAAATTAACAAAACAAAAAAAAATATAACCAAAACTCACAATATGATAATACCGAAATAAAATCAACAATAAACATATACATATTTCACATACAATATTCTTAAAAAAATAAAAATTAAAAAAAAAAAAATATGAGGAAGAAACATCCAAAAAACAATATACATAATAATATATAAACCAAAAATTATCTTAATTAAATTAAATTTAAGATAAAAATTTCGAGTAATAAAATAAAATGTTTGAAATATTGAAATAATAATGTTTAGCAATAGATGTTTTGATATTAAAAATATTTTTTTTATTAATATATAAAATTATTAAACACACAGAAAAAAAATTGAGTAAATTTTTAATACTATTGAGTAAAAAATACTCAATTTTGCACCAGTAATTGATTTAATAGTATTGAGTAAAAAATTATTAAATGCTTAATAAAAAATTTGAGTAAATTATTAATTCACACAATTAAATCTTTACTTAAAAATTTTCAATATTTTTAAGTAACTTTTTAATTGTGTCAAGTAAAAATTTACTCAAAATGTATAAATTTTTTTTTAAGTTTAAAAAGTCTCGAATTTTAAAAAAAAAAAAAATTGCTTTTTCAAACTTTACGAAATATACTTATGTCTTCAAGAAAGGAAAATTTTATAAAGATGATTTCAAACTTTCATATAAGGGGTGGTCCAATAACAAGTATCTTTTTAAAAATGCAATAAAATGATCAATACTCAACTTTTTTTTGGAATGTTTTTGCTTTATTTGAAAGGGCAAACATTCCCGTTTTTTATGGCAAACGACTTCATTGATGCGTCTTCGGCTTGCTCCGCTGTATCGCGTTGTAGCGCAGTACTGCGCTGCCAAACTGCACGTTTTTCGAAAAAAAGTTTTTAACCGAAATAAGGCACTCAAATGAGGTTATGTTAATAAACAAATTGCTTCATCTTGGGATCGGAAAACTCGGACGGTATTGTAAAGGATCCAATTCATCTATAGGAAGCAACAGATTTGAGTATTAGCATCATTACACAATATTTTCAAAAATACAGCTGAAAACCCCATTTTCGTCAAAGATGAGCGCTACAGAGCCATGATTACCGACTTTTTGTTGGCCGTAATAGAATTATCAACTTGGATGACATTTATTTTCAGAAGGATGTCGCAATATGTCCCATAGTCCATCAAACAATCGATATTTTGCGCACTTAGTTCGGAAATCGTGTTTTTAGCCATATTTGCGATGACAATTAATCACTTCAGAGCTGCCGATTCAAACTTTTAGAAATTTTTTTGAGGGGTCTCGTTAAAGATTCATGCAACATGGGAAATCCAGAAATGTTTTAGGCCCTTTCGACGAAAATCGTTCAAGCCATTCGTGAGATAGAACCAGAAACATTAGAAAAATGGGTGCCGAGGATGAGCTACTGTGGAGCTAACCCAGGCAGCCGCATGAATGAGTGTGCAATTACAATTCTGGCGTTGGCTTTGAATTTTGGTTGTTCCCATACGTTTGGTATGTACAGCAAAAAACGCCAGCGTTGGCTTTGAATTTCGCTATACACACAAAATGTATTGAAACAAGCAAAATTCAAAGCCAACGCCAGAATTTTAATTGCACACTGAAGCCGTTTGCCATAAATAATGGGAATATTTGCTCTTTCAAATAAAGCCATAAGGTTCCAAAACTATTGAGTATTGTTCATTTCATTGCATGTTTTAAAAAGATACTAGTTATTAGACCACCCTGTACATTAGACCGGGTCGAAAAAAAAAGTTCCCACTGTGCGGGCTTTATTTTAAAGCTTACCTCGAAAAAGTTCCATAGCCAAAATATTAGATTTTTAGGTCGCGATTTGGTACCGCCGAAATCGTTTTTTGTTCATAGCTTTGTCATTTGATGTCCGATCGTTGTAAAAAAAAATTTGTTCGAAAGTCCTCAGCGAGTACTAAATTTGACCCATATCTGGTTTTGACCTCTGAGGTCATCTTCGTGTTATAAGTGTTAGTTTCTCAGCTTTCTACCCACCTAAATGATCTTTATTTTTCCATTAAATTATAGCATTAAATAATTCATGAAATTCTTCCCTTAGAAGTACCCTCTTAAATTAATTAACAAAAAAGTTACATTCAATTTTAAATTTCCATAGAAAAAGATTTAAAACACTTGTTCGTATGTATTTAAATACAAACTAAAAAAATTAAATATAGTTTAAAGGCATAATAACAAGTGTTTTTTCTAATTTTCTTTATATTGTATATGAAAATCTTAAATCAAATGTAACTTTTTTGTTAATAAATTTAACTGGATACTTCCAAGGGAAGAATTTCATGAATTTTTTAGTGCTATAATTTAATGGAAAAATAAAAATCATTTAAGTGGGTAGAAAGATGAGAAACTAACAATCATAACAAGAAGATGACCTCTGAGGTAAAAACCAGATATGAGTCAACTTTAGTACTCGCTGAGGACTTTCTAACAATTATTTTTTTAAAACGATCGGACATCAACTGACAAAGCTATAAACAAAAAACGATTTCGGCGGTACCAAATCGCGACCTAAAAATCTAATATTTTGGCTATGGAACTTTTTCGAGGTAAGCTTTAAAATAAAGCCCGCACAGTGGGAACTTTTTTTTTCTCCTTTATGGTCGACCCAGTCTACTGTACATACGTATACAAAAAACTATAAACTAAATGAGAATTCAAAACACCAAGAGAATAAAAAAAATATTTACTCAAATTTTATTTTAAATATTTGAGTAAATTTTTAATTGCGTTAATTAAAAAATTACACAAATTTGTTTTAAAAATTTAAACAAGTTATTACTCAAATTGTATTTTTCGATATTAACTTCTGTGCAACTACAAAATGTTAAAACATTTTTTACGTGCTGCCGCCGAAAAATTTGATTGGCTGTGTTTTTGGCTTGTTTGCATTACCGTTTTAACCATTACGGCACACAGGGCATATGCACAGAGCCACAATTTGTATGGAAATAAAATTAAATGCGGATTTTAAATATATTTTATTTTTCTATAGTAAGGCTGAAATTGTTTTTGTTTTTAAAATCGACTTTCAAAAAATGTACCCAGCAAGCAAGCAGACTCATTTTAGACTCCAAAATGGGCTCAAAAAATGTAACAGAAATTTAAAATTTTTGTATGAAAGTGGTTCATCCCTATAGATAAATTCTCAGATTCTGAGACATTTTTTCTATAGAAAAATTCTCAGATTCTGAGACATTTTTTCTAAAGAAAAATTCTCAGATTCTGAGACAATTTTTCTATAGAAAAATTCTCAGATTCTGACACATTTTTTCTATAGAAAAATTTTCTGATTTTGAGAAATTTTTTCTATAGAAAAATTTTCAGAATTTGAGAAATTTTTCTTTAGAAAAATTCACAGATCCTGAAACATTTTTTCTATATAAAAATTCTAAGATAGAAAAATTCTCATATTCTGACACATTTTTCTATAGAAAAGTTCTCATATTCTAAGTTGTGAGACATTTTTCTATAGAAAAATTTTCAGATTCTGAGATTTCAGATTTTTTAAAAGAAAAAATATCCAGAAACTGAGTATTTTCTGTAGAAGAGTTTTAGAATCTGAGAGTATTTCTATTGAAAAAATTTAATAACAGAAAAATTTTAATTTTTATTTAAATTTTAAAAGGAAATGGTGTAAAAAATCCATTACTAATACAAGGTAATACTACCAAATTATTTACGTAATATCATCTATTTATCAATGCTATTTTACCTAAAAAGCTAAGGTATATTTCTGTCAACCATTATAAATTTTCGAACATAGGAATTACCTTAGCTTTTAAGTAACATTACCTTTTTACTTAGCAAATGCCCCGTTTGCCTGGCGCTAAGGTATTTTTATACTATAATTTTAGGTAATATTACCTCGATTTTTTTGTGTGTAAGGTTAAGTTCAAAGATGGGCAAAATCGGACCAGGGGGAAAAAAGTTCCCCCTTGAAAAACTAAAACGACCCCTGAAAAATACAATATTTTTACGAGTTTTTTTTTTAATTTTTGCTCAACAAAATTTGTTAAATTTGTTTAATGTAACATTTGTATGCCATATTATGTTCATAGACCTGCGCTTCTACCAAGGGGGTTAGGAAATTCGATGTATTTCAGGCCGCCCCCCGTTGGGGGCGTGGTTATAGAAAGTAATTAAAAATAACGATAAAAATTTATTATTTATGCGTAAATATCATAAACAAATAATTTGTAAACATATAAAGCGACCCCCCCTACAAAAAAAAGACGCCTCTGCGATTTTTTTTAATTTTAAACGTGTTGGAGGGTATAAAAGATTCGGCACAGCCGAATTTAACATTCTTTCTTATTTTCTATAAGAAAAGTCTCAGATTCTGAGAACATGAATGTCCGTCCATATAAAACGCTATGCTAGACTACTGAAGTTTGGGACGAATATGTCTTATAGTCATAGACAGGTAGATTTTGTAAATAATCAAAATCGGTCCAGGGGAAAAAGTTTTCTCTTACACTCAAAATATTTTGAAGGCAAAAACAAATGAAAAACACATTTAAAACCAGTGAATAAACAATTGAAAACCATCCCAGTAATTATTCATTTGTTTTAACAAACATCAACATTTATTTTTTACTGTTGACACAATTTTCTAAAATAAATAACATTAAACATTAAAAAATTACATTTTTTCATTCTTTTTTACCAACAAATTTGAAAAGAATAACCTACGAAAACATTAAACATTAATGATAGTTCTGTTATTTTTACCAACAAATTCCAAAAAAATAACCTACGAAAACATTAAAAATTAATGATTTCGTAGGTTAATTTTTACAATTTTCTATTGAAATATTTTTTTAAAAATTTTTAATAAAATTTTGGGGAATCGATCCTGCAATATCTACATTCTGGCCAGACTCTCTACCCATCGTGCCAAAGTCACTTGATACAAACATGTTTTTATATTTCTATAATTAATTTTTTTAACTTTTTTTCTACAAAAAAATAACCAACTTGTGTAGGCAAAAACTAATGATATCTCATTAAAAAATACCAACAATTTAAAAATAAATTTTTACACAAATCATTAAAAATTTAAAGAGTAATCAGTAATTTTTACTTACAGAACAAAAATAAATGACTTTAAAAATTAAATGTTAATGAAAGTCTTTATTTTTTAGTGTGTTATTTTTGAAACAAAGGACAGAAGTAGGGATTAATAAAAACTGAACATCAAAGAAATGATTTTTCATTTAAAAACGACTAAACGTAAAATTTTTAAAATAAACTACAAACAGTTAATGACATAATTTTTTAAGTGTAAAATTTATGAAAACTCGAAATGTTTTGATAAAAGTTTTTTGAGGGGATTAAACGTATGCTTTGGTTACCTAATCAAATCTGATTATAATTGGAACATTTCTGGACTTATTGCTAGTCCTCATATAAAAATTTCGCCCGATATTCAGGTAAATCGGTCTATTGTCAACAAAAAAGGCCTTTTCACTAAAATTTAGTGAAGTTTGTGTGTGTTTTCGTACTAAATATAAAAAAAATACTAAACGGTAATTATAATTTAAAATTTTATCGCAATTACACTTACAATTAGCAGAAAAACTCTGTCGAAAAATCTACAAAACAACTTTCAGTTTGAATTAACAAACTTTTAGCAGATTTTTTTACTGAAATGCTTATTTTAACTAAATTTTCTGTCATTTAGTTTTAGAAAATAACAGAAATCGACAAATTATTTTACTAATTTTACAGAATTATTTAGTTAAGCTGTTTTCAAGAAATTTTTCTATGAAAAATTATTTTTAATATTAAAACATTTCAATTCCCAAATAAATTTTAATAACTCAAACATTTTATTTTAATGTAAAATAAAATTTGTCTCAAACTTAATTCAATTAGGAATAATACAATTTGGTTTATATATTATTTAAAAATAAGTAGTTGTATATATTTGTGAAAACAAACAAAAAATTAAAAATATACTAGAAAAACAAAATAAAATAAAAAGAGAAAATCAATGTCATTTTAATTTATAAAAAGAAACAAAAAAAAAAGAAAATAATTAACAAACGACAAATTTTTAAAACCAAAACTAAAAATGCATATTTCAAAATGCTCGAAGAAATCATTCACAAAATAGCAAGAACAATTATGTTTTGTAATTATTTTTTTTTTTTTTTTTAATTTTAACTCTGCTTTATCAAATTTATAAAAAAAATAAACCACAATAAAATAATAAAAAACAATATTCAAATTAAAAAATATTTTTGCGAAAAAAAATAAAACTATAGACATTATTTCCTACACCCCTACCCCAAGAAACAAGAAAATTATAAAAAAACGTATAATATATTTTATGCTAAACATTTGTAACAAACAAAAAGAATAAACAACAACAACAAAAAATATTAATAAAACAAATACCATATTCTCAATTATTTGCACATTATTTATAACAAAATAAAATAAAAAAAAAATGAAAAGATACCCCCCTTATTGATTTTGTTTGAAAAACCAA
The DNA here is from genome assembly GCA_963921195.1 of Pegoplata infirma. Classification (NCBI taxonomy): domain Eukaryota; kingdom Metazoa; phylum Arthropoda; class Insecta; order Diptera; family Anthomyiidae; genus Pegoplata; species Pegoplata infirma. The sequence goes on along the minus strand of OY992537.1, from coordinate 16,065,692 downwards.
ACCAAAACATAAAATATAAATGTACTTCTTGCCAAAAACAAAAAGAAACAAAATATTCAACTCAATTATCCGATATTCTAAAAACTCCCAAAGTCATAAAACCCCCATTCCCAGATATTCCTTCCTCATCTAAAACCTCTTTTACCAAAAAAAAAAAACAAAAATTATTGTACACACTCAACACTCAAAACAGAAATTTATATCATCTTATCATTAAATATTTAAGTCAAATCTGAAAAAATAAACAAAATAATAAAAATTTTAAATTAAAAATTAAAAAAACAAATTAAACATTACAAATCATTTATTTATTATTTATTGTAATATTTTTAATAAAAATACTTCAAATACTTTTTTTAATTACATAAAAAAAAACAAAACAAAGTTTTAAACAAAATTCATTTTCGGTTTCAATATTTTCGGTTTTTTGTCTTTTTAAGTTTTGAAGTATAAAAAAGAATAACATTGAATTTCATTGACTGAATAAAAAAAAAATATTAAAAATAAAAAACAAAAAAGTTAAATTGTAGTTTTTTAAGTCTTAAATAATATATAATAAATACAAAAAAAAAACAAATGAAAATATATAAATTATATATATAATTGTAAAAGAAAAATAAAACAAAGAAAAAAAATGAACAAAGATGTGAGAAATTAAAAAAAAAAATAAATAAAAATAAATGAAATAAAACTCATCTACATTGTACATATAATTAAGTACAAGTGCAAATAATAAAGGAAGCTCTGCAATAGCAAAAAAATCCAAAAAAAATTTTTGTAGTTTTATTTAAATTTTATGGGACATGATTTTATAACTCTTTTTAGTAAAAGGCACAACAAATTTTTGAGTAAGTTTTGCTTTACAAATTTATTTTTATTTTTTTAAGCAAAGTTTTAGGAGTCAAATATGCAATTTTTTTCTAATATGAAATCAAAAATACCTATACGAATACTTAATATAAAGTAAAATTTATTTATTACTCATACGCAAAAACATTAGTGGTATTCAGAGTCTTGCTTGCCAGCCCTGGCACTGGTGGTAAAAGAGCACTTTTCAAAATTACTTTTCAAAATACATGTATTTTTTGAAAGAAGTACTCTTTTGCTACATTGCCAGGGCTGGCAACAAGACTCTGAATACCTCTACTATGTTTCTATTTTTTGAATTGGATTTTTTTAGGATTGATCGAAAAAAATAATGAATGCGAGAAAAAAACAGATCACAGTTTTGTGATCTTTATAATTTCTCCTTTCTTTAATTCGAAGTATATGCGTTTGATTACACCGTCAATATTAAACATGAACCGAATGGTATACGTCTGAAAGTAGAGATCAAATGAAGAAAAATTGCATTTACAGTTTTTCATTTCGTGATCCTGTTTCCTTTTGAAAGGACTTCAAAGTCTGTAAGGATACATTTTGTAAAATATTTTTGTAATATTTGTAGGATGACACTGGTGATGGCAAATGAAAGAGGTTGATCTCCCCTAGTTTTTTCATTTTTTTATTTTCCCATATCGGTATAAAAAGATGTGAATAAAGCAGAGACCAAATATAACAGTTATATGTGTCTTTTTTATTTAAAAAAAATCATTAAACGAATGTTGTCCAAACTTAGTATTTTACTAGCTATACCCGGTCCGCGTTGCTGGCCCTAAGAAAAAAACTATTTTATATTGCATATATTAAATATACTGTCGGACAAAATTAAAGAACGGGTCCGGGTCCAGCAAGTAACCTTTGGTTCCACCCTCGGTTAGCACTATATATAGGAAATCTCAACAAAATCGGTTCAGCCGTTTTTGCGTGATTTCGAAACAGACAGACATATCGTTAAGTATAGTACAAAGGGGCGTGTCATTTAACTCATTTTAATCGAATCGTGATAGTCTAAAGTTCCATGCTGCATCCTCGAGTACTATCTGTGCTGCAAATTTCATTGACATAAGTTTTGCCGTTTTTTTGTGGTTGCGAAAGAGGAGGAAATAACTTTTTATTTATGAAAAACGGGAGTGACATTTTATACCCTTTTGCCGAATCGCGCTCTACATATGACCTACAGTTCTCGCTCGGTTAGTTCAATATAAAACAAAGGGGAGTGGAAATTTACGCCTCTTTGTTCAATCGTGGTCAGTATAGTACAAAGGGCGTTGCAGTTTTGATCCCTTTTCCAATAACGATCTTATATGGCCTACATATGCACTTGGTTAGCACTGTATGTAGTGAAAATGTCAATAGAATCGGTTGAGCTGTTTTTGCGTGATTGCGAAATAGGCAGACAACGTCCAGTATAGTACAAAGGGGCGTGGCATTTTACGCCCCTTTTTTCAATTGTAGTATTACATGGCCTATAGTTCTGCACTCGGTTAACAGTATCAGTGCTGAAAATTTAATTAAAATCGAATCAACAGCTTTTGTGTTATTGCGAAGAATGCAGAAATAACATTCAATTAAATACAAAGGGGCATGGCATTTTTCGCCAACTTGTCCGATTACGCTCTAATTTGGTACATAGTTAGTACTTGGTTAGTACTATCGTTGGTTCAAATTTCATTAAAATCGGTCCATCCGTTTTTTATATGTAGATGTCATTAGTGGTGGCGATGTAAAAATTCGATTTTGCCCACCCCTCCGCCCACATGCAAAAAAGCATTGAATTTTACGCCCATTTGTCCGATCACGCTCTAATTTGGCATATAGTTAGTACTCGGTTAGTACTATCTTTGGTTTAAATTTCATCACAATCGGTCCATCTGTTTTTTATATATATTTGTCATTAATGGTGCAATGTGAAAATTCGATTTTGCCACGCCCCTCCGCCCACAGGCAGAAAATCGAAATCGAAAATCTGACCGCACAGTGTTACTCCCTAGGCTATTCTGAATATTCCCTGAAAATTTCATCAAGATCGGTCCAGCCGTTTTCGAGTCCATACGGAACATACATACATACATACATACATACATACATACATACACACATCCATTTTTATATATATAGATATATCGTCCATTCCACCAAACATTTGGTAATTTTATGCATTTTTTGACCGAGGGTCTTCCGATTTTTGTTTTTTTTTTTTTATTCAGATACTCTATGGAGCCAATTTCAAATTTCATCCATCAGATCGAAAATATTTGAAAAACTCGCTATTTTATTCACGATTTTTGTTTTAAAAAAAGTAAAAAAATGCAAAATCCGTGTAACTTTGAGCAGCTGTATTTTCTAAACTACATTTTAACAATCCATAGCGCATACGAATGGTATGTAAGTCTATTTTGATATCTTATAAACTGAAAAAATATCGATGGTTTAAAAGTGCATTTTATATGCAAATGAAGTTTTGAAGTGCATTTTGGGAAACTTTTACCCCATTTAATTTTTTTTAATTTTTTTAATTAGCAAATTTGGAAAATTTAGCATTTTGCTATAAAAAAATGTTTTTATTACAATGGACCGAGAATGTGTGATATTTTGAATATTTTTTTTAAATACTTCCTTAAGTTTCCCTTATAAAAAATTTTATATTTTATATTATACCAAAATCATGTAAAAAGACATGTTTTTAAACCGTTATATTTTCAAAAGTACTAATCGTATCTCATCGTTTTTATGCACATTAGAAAGGTATTGTTGTCTATTTTTTGTATTTAATGACCACAAAAATGTTGGTGTTTCAAAAATGCATTTTAAATGCAAATGCAGTTTTGAAGTGCATTTTTCAAAACTTTTACCCCCTTGAATTTTTTTTTAGTTATGCTATTTCAGATTTTTTTGGTTTTATTTAAAATATTGAAATTTTTTAAAGGAAATTTAAAAAAAAAAAAATTTAAAAATAGCACACACAGTGGGTCCATTATTAGCAGGACATTATTTTGTAGTAAAAATTGCAAACTGATGATTTGTAATTGGCTCCATAGAGTATCTGTATGAAAAATATAACAAAAATCGGAAGACCCTCGGTCAGATTTTTTAAAATGACTCATGGAATGGACGATATAAAATGACTTCTAGAGACGTCCCGTGTTAAAATTTGCAATAACTTTTTTTTTATTTTTTCAATAACAGTAAAAAATAACAGTTATTAAAAACTGTTTTGTTCAAACAATTTAAACAAACTTTTATTTTATATTTATTGGAATAAATAACTGTTATAACAGTTATTTTTAAAAAAATCAATCAAAATTTATAGCTTTAAATCAATGATTGAAGTATAAGCTTTTAAAAGCTTAATTTAGTTTTATCTTAATAACTCAAGTTTTTTAAGGCTTTGAGAGTTTTTTATGAGAGTTATAAAAAATAAAAGTTTTTTATTTCTGTTATTTTGAATAGATATTTATATAAATCATTTCAAACTGTTTTTAATTTTTATTTCAAAAAATATTTTTTAACAGTAAATTTTGACTTTTTTCAATAAATCTCATACTTAGCAAAATATTTTGTTAAAAATTTTGAATGATATTGAAGGATACATTTTTGAAAGGACGTAACATACCTCCTTTTTTCTGGTATGTAAAAATAATAAAATAGAAAAATTAGGGGAGATTCATTTGCTATCCTAGTGGCATCCTAGGGCAAGCACAAATATTAAAAAAATATTTTATAAAATTTAGTCCTCTAAAACTTTGAAGTCCTTTTAAAAGGAAACTGGATCACGAAAAGAAAAACTGTAAATGCAGTTTTACTAAATTTAGTCTCTAGTTTCAAACGTATACTATCCAGTTCGTGTTCAACGATTTTTTTTTCTCTCTTCGTTACTATTTTTAAGATTTGTATTTGCTTCCTTAATCTCTAAGTTTAAAACTTTTAAATGGAATTTCTGTTCTACTTTGCTTATTTTTGTTTTTTTATTTTTGTCGGACGGTGTTATCAATGAAATTAATTATTCTATTACGTAAGGTTTTTAAGATATTCGCGTTTGAATATTGAAATATTTGGGTCTCCTCTGTAGAGTGGCGAAAAAAAGAACATACTTTGTGTGTCACGCCCATATTAAATTCATCAATGTTTCAGTTGAAGAAAGTACAGTTGTGGTGAATTTTGTAGTGAATGGTAAGCTCTCTTTTGGCTGGATATTAAAAGAAACACATATTATTTTTACCCATACACCCATTTTGATCGTCGGACAATGATAAATCGATAATTTTTTTATTCGAAGTAAAAAAAACTCCTCCCCCTCCAAACTCAAAGCTGTAGCCGCCACTGATGGCAAAGTAATAACCCTTACGACACTAGTAAATAACAAAAAGAAAGTTTATGCCCGAGTAGAAAAAATTGATATAGGGCTATATATAATTATATATAATTATATCCAAAAAATGGTGGATATAAGTATATATAATTATATATAAATATATATAATTAGATATAGTTAGATATATTTATATCCAAAAAAATGGGTATATCTTATTATATATAATTATATATATTTATTAGAGTTCGTTTGGTGACTATATCACTTCATCTGTTTATCGGATATCATCATTTTTTTAAAGGATTTAGGGGAGCTAAAAAGAATGCCGGTATTTTTTTGGAAAAATTTTTACTCCTTGGGGTGGTTCAAAGCATTTGAAATCGCGGATTTTGAGCTGATTTTTTAGCAGAGAAAAAACGGCTGAATATATTGCAAATCTGATTTCACCAGTCGATTCTACAGCAAAAATTAATACAATAGCAGTTTTTTGAACTCTTAAAAAAGTTCCAATAACCCACAGCAGGGGGCGGAAAAATCGATTTTTTTTTTTAAAAATTTAAATTATTTTTTTTTAAATGCACGATGAAGAGGCAGTTTTTGCTAAGAAAATTGATACAAAAAGCACCTTTTTATCTCAACCCATTAAAAAGTTATAAGGCTTCAAAGTTTTTTTTCTAACGGTAAAATTATAAAATACTGATCGAAATTTGAAAAATTTTTGGATGGGTCAGCGGTCTGGACACTCGTTTTCGATTTTCCTCTCAATGCTGATTCCAAATCTGGTTTCCAAAATGTTCCGTAACGTCAGGTTTTTGAAATAATTGAGGTCAAAGTTCACAAAAAAACGCATTTTTGTGCATTATTGAGAGTATTTTTTTGTGATGTTTTAGGATGATATTCTGGGATCATAAAACTTATTTTCGATTGACATTTCGATGCTGATTCTGAATCTAGTTTTCAAATTTTTCTATCACGTCACGTTTTTGAGAAAATTGAGGTCAAAGTTCTCTAAAAACGTGTTTTTGCCCATTTTTGAGAGCTTATAACTTTTTAACGGGTTGTGATAGAACGGAAAATTTGGTACCATTTTGTTAAGCTGAAAATGGCCTTTAATTGTGCATATTTAAAAAAATTAATTTTAAAGAAAATGGAAAAACCTTATATTTCCGCCCTCTGTGGTGGGTTTTTGGAACTTTTTTTAAGAGTTTGAAAAACGACCATTGTATTATTTTTTGCTGTAAAATCGACTGGTGAAATCAGATTTGCAATATATTCAGCCGTTTTTTCCCTGCAGAAAAATCAGCTCAAAATCCGCGATTTCAAATGCTTTGAACCACCCCAAGGAGTGAAAATTTTTCCAAAAAAGTACCGGCATTCTTTTTAGCTTCCCTAAATCCTTTAAAAAAATGATGATATCCGCAGATCAAATTTTCGAAATTAACTCTAATATTTATATATAATTAGATAAAAATTACCCCTATAAATTTTGGCTAGATTTTGCAAATTTTTCAAAAATTCCTCAATTTAAATGTTTTTAGAACGTCAAACACTATTGTTTTTATATTTTTAACAATATAATTAAAGTTGTTTTATTTATTTTTAACAATATTTATTACAAAGAAACATATTTACAATACATTTAAAACTTTTTTACTATTTTTTTTGGTAGATTCCAAACTGATTAGATTCCAAAACGTTACTTTTATAAAACCATAAAAATATTAAATAAAAAAATACATTTCACTTCTATATTAAGCAGAATACCGAAGAATCCACATTGGTTTCTACTTTTTGGTATGTTAACAATAACGGAAATTGCGCAAATTGAAATTTTTTGTCGAAATTTTGCACATTTTTGAATTTAGATAGTAGAATACATCAGGTATATATTATCCTAGAAATATTATCCCATCTCACACTCAACAGCTTTTGACGATACCTGATACTCCTGCAAATATTTCTTGTTGCTTATTGCCACCATCAAAATTTTCACCCAGCTTCTGAAATCACACAATTCGATTAAATATTAGAGGGTTTTCCAATATGCATATTAATTTTTATTTCATTGTACTTACAAAATGTGTATGTATCTTCATCCATTAACCTTGGGAAAAAATTGTAAACTTCCGCTGGTTCCGAATTGCCATTTTTAAAGCACGCATAAATATGTAAATATAAAAAAACGCACAAACAAAAATTAGAAATTGGAAAGAACAATTTCATGTAAAAACAAAAGTAAAACTTATGTACATAAGATTTGGTATCGTTGTAATGTTTAAAATTTACAGCATTCTCTCATATTTTGCATCCATCCATTACAGCTAATCCTGATCATTACTAACAGTTTGCTATTTTGCAATTACCACACAAATTACATATATATGGATTATAATTAAAAAATAAACATTTTAAACAAACAAATTTTCAAAATAAAATGAACGAAAATATTTTATTTTGAAACAAATTCCAAATTTAAAAAAAAAATATATCAAAAAATAATTTATTTTGAAAGTTCGTTCAAATTTTTTTTAAAACAAAATAAAAACAATGCAACAAAATAAAGAAACAAAAACTCACATACATATGTAAGTGGAAATTTACACGTCACCTTTTTTCTTGGGTTTAAGCCATACCTATGATAATTGTAGGCAAACGGGGTAGAGAAGCAACACGCGAAAAAAAACGCGATTTTTTTATCCCATTTGCCTTTCATTCCCGTTAGCCCTCAAAGAAGGATTGCCTTTTCCCAAGCAAAAAAAGTTTGCGAGTAAATTCCCTCTAACTAATTATCCAAAAAATAATGAATTTCGGGTTTTCGAAAAATCTCTTGCGACACTCTAATCTTTATGAAACTTTGTTTATCCTGTAGTGCAGAAAATACAAATGGGAAAAATCTCTTGCGACACACTCTAATCTTTATTTAACATTGTTTATCCTGTAGAGCAGAAAAGACAAATGCACACGTAAAAATCGGAGTGTGTCTGAAGGGATATTTGCCTCTTCTTTAAGTTGCAAAAATACATCATTAGATCTTAAAATCTTTGTTTTTAATGTTCATGCATTTAAAGTTTATTTTAGTCCATTATTATTTAATTTTTGTTAAAAAAAATGGTGAGCATATATAATTATACACCGAAAAAATTTCCCAGTCGTATAGTTAAAGAATTTCCCAGTTAAAACCCAATTCTGTTCAAATAACTAATGTAGTATTAAATAACTGGGATTTCAGTAAATTATAACAGAGTTTTAGTTGCCCTGTGTTTCAATTTATTTCATTTTGTCAAAATTATTTTTAAAAAAATAAAATAAATACAAACCAAAAAAATAAACAAATAAATAAATATTGGAAAATTTGGACTTTAAAATATTTTGTTTTGATAAGGTAAGACTGATCTATTGGATTAAGAGAAATATTTTACAAAAATGAGCTAAATCTTATCATTATTTTCAGACAGAGACCAAGAAAAACATGGAATGGAAAAAGTCATAAGGCGATGCTCTATTCAAAAATTAAACAAGAAAAAAATGTGTATGATGTGCAAGTGAAAATAAAATGTTAAGATAAAATCAAATAAAGGAAATATGAAATAAAAATAATCAATGTTGGTGTTCTTTATTTATTTTTTGACTTTTCAAATGATTATAAATAACAATTAAAAATAACGTAAATGTTGGTTCCCGTTGACTGGACAATAGTTGTTTTCTATATTTAAAAATATTAGTTATTGTCAACCAATTTGAATAACTGGGACTCAGTTAGGTGTATTTTAACTGGGACTCAGTTAAAAAAATAGTAGCTAGTAACTGGGAAATTTTTTGGGTGTATATAATCATATATAGCATATATAATTATATATAGGTCTATATATAATTATATATAGTTATATATAGCACCAGATGAGAAGTTTACATGTTGGTTACTTTATATCTAATTATATATAGCCCTATATATAAACATATATAATTATATATTATTATATATGATTATATATAAACATTTTTACTCGGGTGTTTTTTAAAAAAGTGGTTCTTTTTTGCCTCAGTATCTTTATTTCATTATACAGTCAAACTCGGTTATAACGAACTCGGTTATAACGAATTCTCGGTTATAACGAACTAATTCTAAAGTCCCGACGTTTAAGCATCAATTTTCACACAAAATACTTCTTTATAACGAACTCGGTTATAACGATCCTCGGTTAAAACGAACTGCTTATTATGGTCCCACGAACTTAATTTCATGTACATTTACCTTTTTATAACGAACTCCCATAAATATTTTTTAATGTGTGGCAATCATGTTATCAACTAACAAAAGATTGGAATTTTTTGGTTTTTATTATTATTTTGATTAAATTTATTCATATTTTTAATGATTTCTTCTCAATAAGTAGTTTATTTACAAATAAAACATAAAATTAAACAAAATTGGATATATTTTTTTATATAAAACTAGGTTGATAAAAAATATACCCCGCTTATAGCGAACTTCGCTTATATCGAACTATTTTTACTGGTCCCTCGGAGTTCGTTATAACCGGGTTCGACCGTATATGAAAATTAAATGATATCTGTAAAATGAAAGCTTTTTATAGATTTTTGTATGCTATATCGATTAAAAAAATTAAAAGTGCAAAATTTTCAGAAGAAGTTCTGTATTTTTAAAATTTAAACTTAAGGGTCATTCTTAGTGATCTCAATCAAAAATAGCTAAAAATTTTCTTGACCCCCTCCGATTTTGATGAAATTTGGTTTAGTTGTAACACTAAGTGATAAACTGACGCACACTTATTTTCAGCCCTCTAAGTAAACAGTGGTCGAAAATACGGAGGGTCAAAATTTCCCCCAAAATCTGCTAGTCGCGACACTTAACACCTTAAAAACTTAATATCGTTTATTCTATTATAGCTGAAAGCCCATTTTTGATTTGTTTTAGGGTCGAACCAGAATCAAATGCGTAGCGAAAGACGTAAAAAAAAAACAAACACATCAAATTTGAAATTTTTACGTCCGTTTGATTTAGGTAACTCACATTTAAATATTAGAAACGAAAAATTATTGGGCGTTACGCCTTACGCGACGTAATTTGATTCAGGTTGGACGCTTAAAGCTCATAATGTGCTCTACAACCCCTACCATAACCAAAAAATTTTCGAAAAAAATAAGTGTTACCTCCCTTATTTTAAGGTCGTGATATAGGGAGGAGAATGTGGGGAGGATGGTATCCCCCGATTTTTTTTTTTTACTTGATAATCTTTTAAAAAAAAGTCCTAAAGAATATATTCTAAAGTTTTTATGTTGGGACAACGATGGGATCGCTCAAAATCAAGTTCACAATTTCCCCCAAAATCTCCAAATCGCAACACTCTTGAATATTAAAAATTTAATATCATAAGTGCTTTTATAGCTACAGAGCCCTTTTTTTTGTTTTAAAGCTTATAATACGCAAGAGTGTCGCGATTTGGAGATTTTGGGGGAAATCAATTTTTTTGTGTTTGGGGGATTGATTTTGGTCGATCCCATTGTTGTCCCAACATAAAAATTTTAGGATATGTTCAATACGACTTGCACTTTGAGAATACCAAGTAAAAAAAAAATCGGGGGATACTTGCCCCCCATTTCATCCACCCTTTGCAACGACCTTTAAATAATTTTTTTTGGAAAATTTTTGGTTATGGTAGGTCTTGTAGAGCGTATTATTAGCTTTAAAACAAACAAAAATGGGCTCTGTAGCTACAATAGCACTCATGATATTACATTTTTAAGGTTCAAAAGTGTTGCGATTTGAAGATTTTGGGGGAAGTTGTGAAAAATTTTGATTTTGAGCGATTCCATTGTTGTCCCAACATAAAAATTTTAGAATATATTTTTTAGTACTTTCTCTATAAGATTATCAAGTAAAAAAAATCTGGGGATACCATCTTTACCATTTTCTCCTCCCTTTATCACGACATTTTTTTTTGGAAATATTTGGTTATGGTAGGTTTTGTAGAGCATATTATGAGCTTCAAAACAAACCAAAAATGGACTTTCTAGCTATAATAGAACCAACGGTAAAAAGTTTTTAGGGTGTAAAGTGTCGCGACTGGGAAATTTTGACCCTCCGTATTTTCGGCCCCTGTTCACTTAGAGGGCTGAAAGTTTGCATTTGTTAGTTTTTTACGTAGTGTAAGAACTAAACCAAATTTCATCAATATCGGAGGGGGTCAAAAATATTCATGATTGATTTCACTAAGAATGACCCTTAAACATTATTTATCAAAAACATAAAAGCATAAAAGATTAAGCGTTATTTCTATCTGTTTTGAAATTTTCCAAGATGTTTTTGTCTTGTTTCAAAAAAAAAATTATTAATGATAATTTTATACAATAATGGAGTATATTACGTAGACGTATGAGTAATAAAAACTATTTTTATTTAAATTACAGTTTTTATTACTCATACGCATACGTTGTATACGCCATTGTAAAATTATCATAGTGCAATCTTTAAAATCTTGTATTTTTCTGACTGGGCTTTTAAATAAAATTCTTACAAATGCACCTTGTTTAAGCAAATAAAATCAACAGTTAGATTTTTTTTCATTCATATTTTTATATAAAATATAAAATTCATTTTTTGTTTTCTCTACAATTAAAATTTATAATATGCTTAATTCTGATTTAAAGTATAATACTTCTCTACTTTTTAAAACTAATAAATTTAAAATCAAATAATTTGTTTAATGTACTTTTAAAATAATGACTACAAACAGGCTGCAGTAGATTTTACCATAGCAGCATTCTCATTATCCAATAAATCCTGCTTTAGTTTTTTACGTTCGTGAATACGTTGATGGCGACGTAAATCTCCAGAAACACGAAATTTTTTGGTACAAACATCACATTCATAAGGTTTTTCGCCTGAAATTAGAAAAAAAAAATACGAGAAACAATTACATTAGCACTTTTGGAAAAAATTTCTGTATAAAAAAATAACAGCGCTGACAACTTTTCTATATAAAAGCTAGGTCAGAATCTGACAACTTTTGTAACGAAAAAATGGGTTAAAATCTAATAACTTTTATATAGAAAAAGTGGATCATCTGAATCTGACAACTTTTCTATAGAAAGTGGTTAGGAATCTGAAAACTTTTAAAAATGGATATGAATCCGACAACATTTCTATAGAAAAAGTGGCTTAAATTCTAATAACTTTTAAATCCAAAAAGTTTTTCAGAATCTGTTAAGTTTTCTATAGAAAATGTTTCTCAGACAACTTTTCTATAGATCAAATCTAAACTTTTATTTTAATATATTTCGGAAAATTCCCTAGAGGATTTCAAATTTATTATGATATAAATTGTTACAAATTAAAAATGAGCAGTTAAAAATTTGATTACCAACCTGTATGAATTTTACGATGATTTTGCAAATAAGTGCTAGCACGAAATGTTTTCGTACAAAATTCACATTTATAATTCCTTTCACTAGTATGTATGCGCAAATGTACAACTAGTGAATATTTTCGTGAAAAGGCTTTACCACAAAATTCACACTGATGATTCTTTTCGCTGCTGTGTATGGATATTGTATGATATTTTAAATCACCCCATTGACGAAACTTGCGATCACAATGTTCGCATTCGAATGGCTTGTCACCGGTGTGCGTACGGATATGAGCTTTTAAGGCACCAACAGCAAAAAAGGATTTATTACAAATATCACATTGATGCGGTCGTAAACCAGAATGCGTACGATAATGATATTTAAGAGCATTGCAGGAATTAAAAATACGTTGACATTTATTGCACACATAACGTTTACGTTTACCATTTTCCGTAGTTTCACCATTTTCTGAACAATCATCGTCAGGAATTTCGCCATCATAAACACTTTCATCATAATCATCATTTTCAATTTTAGTTTGGTGGCGATAATATTCAGGTTCTTGTTCTAAATGAGAATTATATTCTTCGTCAGTGTCCTCTTCATGATGATGGTTATGTTGAGAGTGATGATGTAAATGATGATTTTGGTTACCTATATGTTGATCCTGTTCATTGACACTTAGATGGTGATTTTGATTACCTATGTGTTGATCCTGTTCATTACCACTTAATGTATCTTCTGAATTTGGAAAGGAAGGAATGTCATTATTAGTTATAGGTGGTTTTTCTTCAATTTTTATATGTTGTGATTGTATTAGTTGTTGATCATTTAGATTGTTGGAAGTATCATGATGCAGTGTAGTTCCTGGTTGGGAATAGTGTAAACGTAAATCTGTAGGAAGTTGGTTATGTGAAATTGTTTGAGCAGGAGGTAAAGGTTGTAGTGTTAATGGCGGAGGTTGCAGGCTTGATGATGGCTGTTGATTTATATCTTTTTCCATTAATTTGTTTTCATTAAGATGAGAGCCTTGTTGCATTATGGTTTCAGAATTTTCTGTATTTAATATTGGAGCAAATTGTCCAGAAAATAAGACATCATCACAAAATGGTTTAGTCTTTATATCAATGCCATTGAAGCAGGTGTTTGTAAACCTTTTTGAAAAATATTACAAGTTATTAGAATATGTTTAAAATTTGTTATCAACAAAATCTTACCAATGAGGTCTTACACCATTTGTAGTTGGTGTCATAAGATCCATGGTATCACATGTATCTTCAATAAGCACTTTGTCTCTTATACCCTCTAGCATATCTTCGGTGTCACTAAATTCTTCGGGCACTAAATTTGGTGTTGTTTGTTGAGGTGTTAATTGTTGTTGCTGAGGTTGATTAAGTTGCTGCTGTTGTTGTTGCAATTGTAAAGCTGTGGAGGTAGCATTTATTGCTTCATCTAAACTATGATTAACCCTTTTTATATCAACAGTATCTACATGATGTTGAGATTCCAATACTACACGAACCGCATCTACTTGCTGATTTTGAGAGAAATTTTCAAAAGGAAAATGAACGTCTTGGAAGACTTGTTCAAGTCCATCAGTCTGAAAAGAAGGACAATAAAAACTATTATTTAAAATGAACCGAGACAACAGAAAAAGAGTATTTCAATAAGAATTTTCAACTGTAAAAACAACTTTGAGACAACTTTTTCTATAGAAAATTTGTCAGAACAACTTTAGAAAAGTTGTCAGAACAACTTTAGAAAAGTTGTCAGAGCAACTTTAATAAAGTTGTCAGAGCAGCTTTAAAAAAGTTGTCAGAACAACTTCAGAAAAGTTGTCAGAGCAACTTTAATAAAGTTGTCAGAGCAGCTTTAAAAAAGTTCTCAGATCAACTTTTTCTATAGAAAAACGTTGTCAGAGCAACTTTTTTTCTATAGTTAAAAGTTGTCAGAGAAACTTTTTCTATAGAAAAAAGTTGTCAGAGGAACTTTTTTTTATAGAAAAGTTGTCAGAGCATTTTTTTTTATAGAAAAGTTGTCAGATCAACATTTTCTATACACCGAAAAAAATCCATGCAACATTTTACGAAATAAAATTTCGTACTTACTTGTTTCGTAAAATATACGAAAATTTACTTTATATTACGAAAAAGAAATTAGTCCGGACTTTTGTAAATTTACGAAACATACGAAAATATTTCGTAATTTTGAACATTTTTCATTTCCCTGCACGAAAATCGCAATGACCTATCACAAACTTTGAAACCTTTCATATAAAAAGGACTAGGACTTACAATTAGAAAATTTTCAAAGTTTTTTTGACCTTCCAAATTTTATTTTAAGATTTATTTTTCCTTAATGCATTTTTAATGAATTTCTTAATTTCAAAACGCAAAAAAAAGAAATGCCAAAAAATGATTGTGTCAAAAAAAAATCGTTAGAAAATTTGTGAAAAATATTGTTTTTTTTTTTTAAGAATTTAAATAATTTTTTTTTTAAATTGAACAACGTTTTTTTTTTAATTATACAAAAATATATATTTTACTAACTATTTTATGCTACTTGTAGTATAGGTTTTTTATATTTTGCTATATAGTATTGACAAGATCTTGAAGAGATCGAAACACGTGCTTTTTTTAAACATTTCGATCATATAAGACATAAATTTTTTTGTAATTTTTTATATCTAATATGTACGAATTTATTTTTATAATTTACGAAATTATTTTGTATAATATAGAAAATTGTTTCGTAAAAACAAAAAAATATTTCGTAGAATGTAGTAAACTTTTTCGTAAAAACTTATAATTTTTACGAAATAATTTCGTAAGCAAAAACTACGAAACTTTTCGTACAATGTACGAAACATTTCGTTCATATAAGGCATGAATTTTTTTCGGTGTAGAAAACTTGTTAGAGCAACTTTTACTGTAAAAAAAATTTGTCAGAGCAACTTTTTCTGTAGAAAAGTTGTCACAGCAACTTTTTTGTAGAAAAGTTGTCAGAGAAACTTTTTTTGTAGAAAAGTTGTCAGAGAAACTTTTTTTGTAGAAAAGTTGTCAGAGCCACTTTTTCTATAGAAAAAAGTTGTCAGAGCTACCTTTTTTTTAAAAATTGTCAGAGCTACATTTTCTATACAAAAAAGTTGTCGGAGCTCCTTTTTCTATAGAAAAAAGTTGTCAGAGCAACTTTTTTTATAGAAAAAGTTGTCAGAGCAACTTTTTTTTATAGAAAAAGTTGTCACAGCAACTTTTTTATAGAAAAATTTGTCACAGCAACTTTTTATATAAAGAAAAAGTTGTCAGAGCTACTTTTTTAAAAGAAAAAGTTGTCAGAGCTACTTTTTCGAAAGAAGTAGCAAAACATTTCTATTTCGAAAATTTTTTAGATTCTGAGATATCAATACCTTTTTATTTATGTCACATAAATCTGAAGCCTCTTCAGTTTTTTCTGGACCCAAGGCATCTAATGATGTTTTCATAACCGCCAATATGGTATCAGGTGTTGAGGGTTCGTAATGTTGTTTAAGGTGAGCAAAAAAATCTAATTGAGAACATGTGGCATGACCACATATTTCGCAACGAAATTGTTGAATACTATTGCCAACCAACTGCTCAACATGTGGCAATTTATGATCATTAAGAGGAACCACATTCAGTTGAAGATCTGTATCGCAGTGATTGATTTTCAATTTACGAGAAATACGTTTTTTGTGGGGTAATATTTGGCGTGAATTGTAGCGTGATAAGTGACAGTCTTCATCAATGGAGGCTTCCTGGAAAATAGAAAATGTTTATTTAGTAAAAGACCACAAAATTTAAGTGAAATAGAACACACATCTAAGGTAACGTTGGTATTTGTTAATAATAGTTGCTGTACTACTTTAGCATCGTTTTGTTGTACATTTGCCACTGAATCTACTGATGCATTGTACGATTTTTGTACCGGCATTAGAAAATCATTATTAAGAGGCATAAACACTGAGGCTGGCGGTGTCTTGCGTGGTTCATTGGAATGTTGATGGTCGTCTGACGTAACCGGAAATAGACTATTATGAAAATGTAAATCAGTGGGAAGATTATCGGTACTACTGTGGGATGTCGAAACACCTTTGGGAAAATTCATTAAATCCATAATAAAGTGTTGTGGATCCCGCATATATTCTGGTGCCAACAGAGACTAAGTGGAAGATAAACGATAAATTTCAAAGAAATTGTATAAAAATTTGGCAATACTTTACATGATCTATAAATTCTTGATCCTTGCGTTGCATTATTTGCTCCATGGTATCTATATTATGAGATTCTTTGTGTATAAATTTTCTTTTCAAGTCCTGAAAAAACCCCAAAAAAAAGTGGATAAATAATGTATCTTTTTACTTCCCTTCTATAGTTTTGAATAGATGCTTACAATTTCTGTAGTTTTACAATGGTCTTCAAAACCATTGTATTCGTTTAGTTCCATAATTTAAGATTTTTTTCTGCTGATTGTTTATTTCTAAATTACTAAACAAATAAAAAAAAATTGAGATAAATAAAGCATAGAAATGCATCTGTCAAACTACTGGAAAAACAGAGTTGGTTAATGAGAGATGTCATTTAGAAACAGCTGATTAAAAGTGATGCCAAGTTTATCGATTCATGTAAATATTCTATTGCATACTTTAGGGGAAGGAAACAAAATAACATAAAGTGATGCCAAGTTTATCGATATGTAAATATTATATGGCATACTTTAGGGGGTTTATCATATTTTTTGTAAAGGAAACAAAAGTGTAGCATATATTTTGGAGCTCTATTATTTAACCACTGAATATTTTAAAAATTCGGTGAGATATGACAAATTGCAAATTTTTAAGGATTTGTGATGTCATTATATTGATGGTATTCACGTCAGAATTTTTTAGCCCTTGCAACAGTGCAAGATTGTAACTTTTTTTAAAAAAAACCATTAAATCAACTTTTTCACTTTTCTTTTAACTTTTACATGCGCTATTGCTAATGACGTGAATTCCATTATTAATTATATTAATACAAAATTAATACATATAAAATTTGTTTAAATCACCATTTCTTGTCATTTTCGCTCTAGCCTCTCAGTTAATAAAAAAAAAAAACATTCAAAAATGGATCTAAAAAAATTAAACACCTCTAGTTAAATTTCAATGAAGGTTTTTTTTAGAAAAAATTTGGATTAAAATGGATATTAGAAAATTTATAGCGATGATCCCCAATTTTAACTATTTTCGCTCTAACACATCAAGTCAAGCCATAAAATGCAAGTAAAGTGTGTTAGACAAATATATAAAAAATTAATTTTTGGAAGTTTATACGGATTCAAATTTGTTCTTAATTTTTTTTTCAACACATAAATCATAAAATGTAGGTAAAGTTTTTTTTTTTTTAAATTTATAGCGATAATCGCTAATTTTGTTTATATTTTCTTTAACACTTTTAGTTAAACCATAAAATACAATTAAAGTCTTTTAGATAAAAATCATATAAAATTAATTTGGAAAATTTATAGCGTCGATCCCCAATTTCCGATCTAGAACAGTGGTTGGCAGAAAACGAAAACATTTTGAAATTTATATAAAACAAAGTCTCTTTTTAATGCTTTTTTTGTTCTAGCACCTCCAGTTAAGAAAAAATTGCAATTTGAGTTAAAAAAAATCATATAAAAATAGATTTTTGGAAACTTCCAAAAAGAAAAGTTTAAAAAAAAAATATATACCTATATGTTTAAAAATTTACGGAAATGATTACCAATTTTTGCTGTTTTCGTTCTAGCCGTAAAATGTAAGTCGTTTTTATAAAAATGGATTTTAGAAAATTTATTGGATGATTCCCATTTTAAGGTATTTATTTTTAGGAATTTTTAGCGATGAAGTTTTTCAAAAAAGAAAATAAGCACTAAAAAATAAAATGTGTTCAATAAAAATCTTGTTTTCATGCCAAAAACTTCTTTAAAAACAAAAAATAACGCCGGGTTTAAATATATACCTTTAAAACTTCATGTAAGCAAGATTTTTTAGACAATCAATAAAAAAATTTAAAACAAAATATTTTTCTTTTTTTGAAAATAATTTTTTAAAATTTAAAATAGTTTTTGAAACAAATAAATTTCAATTTGTGTTTTTGGTAATTTAGGCCAAAATAAGCAAAAATATGCACTTAAAAGTTAGAAATTTGCACAAAATATGCGTTTAAAACTAAAATATGCCTTTTCACCAAAATATGCAAAAACAAATCGATGCCATTTTAACGCAAATTTCTTGATTCGTAAAGATATTAAGTCTATATCGCTTTTAGGTTATCGACAAAAAACATGCATTTGCATGGAAATCACATCCCTAGTAATTACCAATTTTTGTCATTTTTGCTCTAGCACTTACAGTTAAGCCGTAAAGTGCAAAGTAACATTTTTTGGAAAAAAAATTGTATAAAAATGATTTTTTTTTTGAAATTTTTTGCCATTTTTTTAGCTATTTTTGCTCTATCATTTCTGGGATAAAGGAGAATGCGTACACAGAAAATAATATCGTATATTTTATTTTAATTAAAATTTTAATTGTTTTTTAATTTAATATTAATTAAATTTTTAATTAATATAATTAATTGTTTAATTAAATTTTTAACTTTATTTTAGTTAACATTTTAATTGTTTTTAAAATTAATTAAATATTTAATTAATATAATTAATTGTTTAATGAAATATTTCGCTTCACTTACAAGGGAAGTCTCCCTAGTGTCACCCGCGGATCTTTACGGAATTGGTTTTATTTTGTAGAGCAGAAAAAATAAAGGGACATGTATTTTTTTTAGCGGCCCAAATTCATATTTAGGCGGTAAAAAGGAGGGGGGAAGACAAGGCCATTTTTCAGTTTTTTTCGTTTATCTCCTATATTATGCAAAGAAACCTAGTCATGTTACATACCAAATGAAAGGTCTTTGGAAAACCTATCTACTTTTGCTAAGAACGTGTCCAAACATGCACAACTTTTCGTCATATTGAGTAAAATACCAATATTTTAGCACATTTTTGTTAATAAGTCGAAAAATATTAACTTCTTTGGCCCGTTGTTAGCACCACGAGATAGGTATTGTTAATACCTTTAATCTGATACTACTCATGCCTAAATTTTATTTTGTTTAAATAGGCGTAAATCGTAAAAAACTAAAAAAGGTCAATTTCCCCCCATACAAATCGACCCCCCCCTAAAAATGAGTTTGGCCGCTAAAAAAAATACGTGTCGAATTAGTTTTCGTTTTTAACAACATATCCAAATTTCATGAAGATCGGAGGGTGACACCAGGGAGACTTCCCTTGTTAGTATTTTTATAAAATTTTTATGCAAACATTCATTTTTATAAGTTTATGGGGGGATCACCAAATTTTGTTATATGCTTATATTTTGATACATTTTTCAGATTAGAAAAGTTTTTAGATAAAAAAAAATTATAGACGATCAGATCAGGCCACTACACAGAGTCCTAGTATGAAAAAATACAATTGTTTTCTATTTTCCTTTCCCATTAAGAATAACAATAATATTTAAGGTATTATTGAGTCCTCATAAATTTATTTGAAAATACAAAAAAAATATTTCCGTTTTAAAACGGTAGTTAAAATTAAACCACTCCATATGGACACAAACATTAAGATTTTCCTCTGCGTATTTGAAATACATAAACAGCGACAACAACATAAATTGTAACAACGTCTGGGACTATTGGTTTGTGATAATCCTAAGCTGTTAAAAATTATTTAGCATATTTAGGGTCATAACGGATCAATGACTAAAGCCACAACCAGCCTGTTTTTAGTTGTTTATGATGGTATTTTCAATATATTGAATTGTCTACTTCTTTGGTGTTTGTGTGGAACAAATGATATTATTGGTAGATACAAATTTTAAAGGCAATTGAAAACAGCTCATAAATTTTAAACGGGGGGATACAGTATTTTTTTTATTTTTATGAGAGTTTTGAAGTGTTAATAAGGCACTAAATGTGTTTGTACATTAGGGCGGGTCGATTTTTTTTGTCAAAAATCGTATAGCAAAAACATAATCTACAAGAAATTCTAAGAACATTTCCCAAAGAAACCATGTTTCTAAAATCAAACCCTATACCGCGCCTAACGACATGAAGATTTGTCCGTTCGTCCTTTTTTTCATAAGCAAAACATAAAACTTGACTCTTTTTTGTTGTTTGTGTTAATTTTTGGGCTTTGGTGTGCTCTGAGGTATATAGTAAAATTTTATTGGCAACATTTTTGTAGAATATTTCATCCCCACCTTTCCCCTCTTTCGGGGTGTTTTTTGCGATTTGTTAGAATAGAGCCAAAAAATACCGTTATGAGAGGGAGTTAGAGGGTTAATATGTTTCACAAAAATATTTGCCATAATATATTCTACAAAGTTGCTCAACATACCCTACACCTCAGATGTAAAGAAAACATAGTTTTATATACCGATATGCTGCAAGAAAATTAGTAAAACATAGCCGCTGGATATAATTAGAACAATTTTTAGTGTTATGACCGGGAAGTATATTAGACATAATCCCTGAAATGGAAAAATAAATAACTAGACGCAACAGACGAAAAATTATAATAAGAAATTTTAACAATAAATCGCTGCTTTATCGTTAATCCATGATAATTTTACTCCATTATTTATTTTATATTGGGCTTCAGTATATTAACATGTAGCGTGATACTCTGAAAGTGAGGGGGTTGTGAGTTCGATTTCCTCCAAAGCCTTTGTATGTTAATTACAAAGGAAAGCTGGTGCAGCGGATTTTTCTTAGTAAATAAAAGTATGTAATTGAGGATCATAATGATATTCGTAAAAAAAAACACATAGATACTTTTGTGGGATGAAATTGGAGAATTGCATATCGGAGAGGAAAAAATCTGTGTTCGATAAAATTTTTTAATAACTGAATATTTTTTTTTTTTTTCATCAGTATTTGATTTATTTTGAGTAAAAACTTTTTTTTTAATTTTTGTAAAAAAAAAAATTCGAGTGTAAATTTTTTTGAGTGTATTTTTTTTTTAATGAAAAATATTTTTTTTTTTTAGTTTTTTTGAGTGACCAAAATAGTTTCTAAAATATTTTTTTTATTTTGGCTTACCATTCCTTTTCAAAGTGTGTTTAGCGTTTTTTTTAACACGGGAGATCGGGTTAAAACCCATCTGAAATTCCCCATTTTGCTAATAACTTATGAACCACTGGACAGATTTCGCTGAAATTTAGTATTAATCTGACCGGAAGTATAACAAATATATACGCCAAGCTTCAGCAGCTTGCCGTATATATTTTTCATTCTTTCGCTAAAACTTGAGAGTTAACGTGTTTCACACAGACAGAAAAACAGACGGACGGACGGATTTTCATGTCGTTAGGCGCGGTATAGGGTTTGATTTTAGACCAATGGTTTCTTTGGAAAAGTTTCTTAGAATTTCTTGTAGATTTTGTTTTTGCTATACGATTTTTCAGTTTTTTTCGATCCATACAAATCGACCCGCCCTATTGTACATACTTATGCTGTGCATACAATATTGTATGAATGAACAACTTGTAAAAAGATTTACAAAATAAAATTAATTTATTTAAGATTTTCATTTTGTATACAGACAGTAAAACTTTTTAAAATATTTTGTTAATTTACGTATAGTACATATGTTTAAGGTATTATTAGTTTATTTAGAAGTTTGTTACCTTATGTATCGATAATCATATTAAAGGTTCCAAAATTTGGTAATCACCAAAATTTATCATCGAAAATAACGTAATCACTAATAAAAATTTAAAAACCCAAAATTTTTGTATGAATTTTTGTATAAAATTTAAAACTAGAGAATATAGAACGAAATTACAAAAATCGATGATCACCATATGTTTTCGAAAATCTGGTTTTGTACGAAACTTCATTAAAAACTGAAATTGTAATATACTCCTCGACTAAAATTGATAGGTAGAAAAAAAAAACAAAAAAATAGTGATCACCGCTATAATAATTCAAAAATTCATTTTTATTAAAACAATAAACAGAGTGAAAATAATAATAATTGGTGATCATCGATATAAAAACTTTTATTGCAATTTTGTACACTTATTTTTATATTGTTAGAACGAAATCGACACTAAAAGTCAGCACAAGAAATTAGATTTGCATGACATTTTTTCTGAAAAAAAAACGAATTGAAATTTGCTTTTTAACTAGAGGATAAATAGAACGAAAATAACAAAATTTGGCTATCACCGTTTTTGTAATTTCATTTTTTGTTTTGTTACAACAAAATGTTTATAATGTAAATAGAATGTCGTCAGTCGGAAAAATCCATTTATTGTATAAAACATTAACAGCATTTTACTCCATGGCTAGGCTAATATAAGATCAAGTTTTGATCACTGTAATAAGATTAAAAAAAAAAATTAAGAAATTTTTTGAAAAGACTTGAATTTGAATTTGCACCTTAAATAGAAGTGCTAGTGCGAAAATAACAAAAAATTGCTGATCACCGTTTAGAATTTCTAAAAAACCAATAAAGTCTTTTCAACAAATTTCAATTTGTTCCTTAACTATAGGAATAAGAGCGAAAATAACGAAAATCGGTAATCACCGTTAAAAACTTTCCCAAATACATTTTCCTATGAATTGCAATTTTTTTCTATACTCTACATAAGCAAGAGCGATATAGAATTACCTTTTGAGTCGATTTAGCGATGTCCGTCCGTCCGTCTGTCCGTTTATCGGTTTAAGCACGATACAGGTCGCAACTTTCAATCAATTGACTTGAAATTTTAAACTTAAGCATCTTTTATTTAAATCTAATTTGGCGCCCTTCGGTCAAAGTTTTGGATTTTTGGTGAAAATTTTTCAAAAATCCAAAACTGTGACCGAAGGGCGCCACGGGATAAAATGATCGGATTTGGCTCAAATTAGATTTAAATGAAAGATTGTCATAAGCTCTATGAAATAGCCTAGGAAAAAAAATTGTAATGTTTTTTAAAAAATTTCTTGAACGTAGGAAAAAACCGTAATTTTTTCAAATTTCAAATGGCGATATCTGGAAAACCGTCCGACCGATTTTTATTTTTTTTTTATTCAGTTAAATCGGTATATAGGCAAAAAAATAAACCAATTATACTAAAATTTGATCTGTGTGTGTTTTCTACACTAAATAAAGATTTAACAAAAGACAGATCCAATCGGTCCATGTTTGGACTTGGGACCCATTTTCCGGAAAACACCGGTGTAGGGTATCATATGGTCGATCTTGACCGACTATAACTTTCTTACTTGTTTTTTGTTGAGTTATTATTATGATTATGTTCCAAATCGTAAATAAGGCTTTAAAAGATTTAAATTTGTTTAATAAACAATTATTAAGATCATAAAAAATTAGAAAAATTAATTTGTTGTATTTTTAAAACACATATAAACCACCCACCATATGTTTGTATGCGTTAAATTAAGTGAGTAAATGTGTGGTTTCAATAATAAAATTTTCTTTTATTGTAGAAAATATTTGAAGAAAAGCATCATCATCATCATCAGAAAAGATGATCTATTGAGTTAACAAACAAATTCTATTGAATTTTAATTGTTTACAAACTAATTTTGTTTTTTAAGTTTTCTCAAAGAAAAAAAAATTAAAGATGTTTTCATTGTAACTTGGATGTTATGCCGACTTTTTGTGCGAAATGATATTTGTTTGACAGACAGATTCCAATTTAATGTATGTTTATATGATGAATGCACTTCAAAATTTTAGATTTTATTTTTGAATTTTTCATACATGGGATCAGTATTTATCGTAGGAGTAACTATATTCCATATGCAATTGTTGTGGTACATATAAGTAATTAGAACATGTTTACAACTCTTTTAGAATAGATTTTTTTGTTTGTAGTAAAGCTAATTCAGATCAACGACACTTACTTCCAAAATTCCTTTTGTCGGCATTTTTTTAAGGTGTTTTACAAGAATTTTATGTTTAATTAAACAGATTCATTACTGGGAATTTTGATTTTTTTGTTGATTATTTACAATCAATGTAAACTCAATTTAGCCATCAAAGGCTTATTTATGGAAAATGGAAAATTTTTAGTAACAAAAAATTAAATGAACTAAAATTGATTTTATTTGAAACAACTGTTTTAATAAACTTAGATTTAGAGAAAAAACATTAAAACAAAAGTAAATTTTAAATTCTGATTAATTTTTATTAAACAATAAAAATTGTTTTATTCGACCTTTAAAATATTATATTTTGAGGATGTTTATTCTGGCTCGAGGTAATTATTTTCTTTACTAATTAAAACCATGATATTCTCATAGCGTAATTTTCAAGAAAATTATTTTTTGGTTTTAAATTTATTTATGTTGGCCATTTTTGCAAGACTTAATCGATACGTCTTTCGGAATTTGTCAGATTCCATTGTCAAGATTGTTTAGCAAAAAATAGAAACGATTTACAACAAAGTAGCAAGTCTTGCAAAAATGACCAACATAAATAAACTTAAAACAAAAAAAAAATTTCTTTAAAATTATGCTATCGGAACAACTTTGGCCCAAGAAGCCATTTTGGGTCTAACACCTCTCGACATCTTTATTAGATCTACGGCAACTATGTCTGCGAGTAGAATGAATATCGATTACTCTGACCCTCGCAACTTGAGCGGCCACTCCAATATTCTTTCTTTAATAGGAATTAGGGAAAACCTAGATATGCCGATGGATAGAATAAACACTGTGCTTCGCTTTGGAAGGAAATTTGAGATCTTGATACCGAGTGGATACTAGAAGCCTAAACTGGTATACTAACGGATCCAAAATGTCCTCTGGAGTTGGCGCTGGTGTCTACGGTCCAAACACGCGGATCTCCGAACCAATGGGTAGGTGGCCCACAGTTTTTCAGGCTGAAATTCAGGCTATTGCAATATGCGCTAGAGTTAATATTGCAAAGGGTATGAAGGGTACTCATATTTCAATCTTCTCTGATAGCTAGGCTGCACTTCAAGCGCTGTCTTCTTGGGAATTTAAATCCAAAATGACACTGGAATGTTTTGATACCCTTCAACAGCTGGCCGGGAGAAATAAAATTACTCTATTTTGGATCCCTGGTCATAGAGGTTTCGAGGGTAATTAGATAGCGGATGAGCTTGCTAGAAATGCCTCCGCTACTCCTATGACCGGACCCGAACCCTATTGTGGGGTAAACTGGTCCACCTTCTCGAACATGATTAAGGGTTTGGAAAGAACCGACTTCTTAAAATTGTGGGAAAATTCAGGAGGTCTACGACAGTCCAAAGCACTAATCGCGCCATTATCATATGGAAGTATACTTAATCACACCAAAAGTGACATTAGGTTACTGACAGGTTTTCTCACCGGGCATTATAAGGTAAATTATCACTTGCATAATTTAAACCTTTGTGCATCGTCTTTGTGTCGACTTTGTCTTGAGGAAGTGGAAACAACGCAACACATATTATGTGAGTGCGTCGCAATATGTAGGATCAGAAGACGGCTCTTAAACAAAGAATTGCTTAATTCTGCGGATATTAAGCTAGCTTCTCCCTCCTCTGTTATAATGTTCATTAGGAACATTGAACAGAGTTTGAATTAGATTAATGGATCTAGGCACAAAAGACCCATAAGGGTCGCAGTGCCGGCCGTTAGGGCTAGATCACCCCTTGAATAATAATAAAAAATGCTATCGGAAAAATTTTTTTAAACTTGTTTTTGCAAACCCGATGTTATCCAATCGGTCCATGATTTTGAATCAATCGGTATGCTTTAAGGTGAGTCTAGAATCAATATTTCCAGCACTTGGTTCACTTTTGCAAAAACTTTGCCAAACATATTTCTGAAAATAAAAATGAATAAATGAAAAAATAAAAAAAATATAGAAACCTTCAAAACTGATTGAAAAAAATGTTGTCAATAATTTTCTTTAAGTGTATATTTGTTATAATTTTTTTTTTATTTAGAGATGAGATTAATAATAACAAAAAAAAATCCATATTAAAATGGCTATTATAAAAAAAAAATTCTATGTTGTGTTTTTCAATTATATGTACTTATTAAGTACATTTTTTAATATTACCCCAAAAGTGTGCTTTAAAAATGCTAAAAAGTTCAATTAATGAAAGTTTTAAACAAAAGAGCTTTTACTTCCTGCATGATTTGATGGGGATATTTATTGTGCGCCCTTAAAGTATGCTATAAGAATATTACAAAAGCTCTGTATAAAATACATTCCACAACAGGGAGAGTCAAATGTGTGCTAATCTTTTTTAATAATAATATTTATTAAGTACACATATTGTATGGTAAATCCTAATCCAAATGATTGCAAAACACAGCTCTAGATGTCTAATCATTTGTTATTTTAACACAAAACAAACCCACAAAATATTTTGGTTTTTGACCACAACATTTTAAATTATTTTCAAATAAAAATTAAAATAATAATGATTATAATACGAATAATAAGCATTATTCATGGATGTATTTGTTTGCGCAAAGTAAATAAATATCGAAAAATATAAATATTTATTTTTAATTTTATACTTTTGTGTTATTTAAAATAAACAAACCACATTAAGCCTCTCCCGAAGCTAATATCTGAACGAAAAATAATCATTATTTTCCTACTTAAAAACCTAAAAACTACCTGCTGCAAAAATTTTAAACGATAAAGAAGGGAAGAAAGAGCATTTCTTTTTTTTTTTTTTTGGTAAAATAAATATTTTTGTTTAAAGAAAATATTTATGCAAACAAAGATTAATAAAAATAATATTTAACTTAAGAAAACGATTTTGAAATACAGCAAAGAAAAAATATAATATGTATGTCTACAAAACTCACCCCCTACCATAAATGTCATACCAACTACCATTTTTTTTAATAAATATTTATTGATAATTCAACTTAATCATTTTTAAATTGCATTTAATCTAATCAAACAAATTTTTATCTAGATTTTTTTGAAGTAGTGTTTAATAAAATTTATGCTAAATATTTAAAAAGCTTTTCAATTGACACGGCATCAGTGTTGCCACCTCATGTGTAATTACACATATCATGTGTAATTTTTTTTTTCATGTGTAGCCCATGTGTAATTGTCTGCATGTGTAATTCATGTGTAATTTGAAATTTTTACTTTTTGGAGCATTTTTTTCATAATTTGTTTTAACAAAACTTTTAGCAGATTTTTCTGCAGAAATTAATATTTTAACGAAATTCTCTGTCATTCAGTTTTAAAAAATAACAGAAGTTTTTTAAATTTTTTGCTGATTCTGTTTGCTGAGTTTACAAAAATATTTTTGTGAACATTTCAGCTGATTATTTTAAAATTTTACAAAAATTGTTTTTTTTATTTTGTGAAATTTTAACTATTAAAAATTGTCAAAATTAAAAAATATCAGACTATTTTGCTAATTTTACAAAAATACTTAGTTATCATTAGTATTTTTAAAAATTAAAAAAAAAAATTGATGGTTTGAAAAGAAAAGAAAAAATACAACAAACTGTTTCTGTGAAATAAACAACCTTTTCTGCCGTTCTTTGTCTTTTGTTTATGTTTATGCTAAAATTTTTTACTTAAACAATAATTTAAGATGTTCAGGCTTTTCTTCTTTAATAAGCAGGATTTTCGGGTAAAATGAGCAGATTTTCAGCTGAATTCAATATATTTTTTTTTTGCTGTTTTTCAGATTTTCTTCTGATTTGACTTAGATTATCCGGACAGAAATTTCGCAAAAAAATCTTAGGTTTTTTGAGCAGTAAAACTTAGGGCGGATTACACAACATCCAGTTAGCTGTTAACTGTCCATTTAACGGAGTCTTATGTCAAAATCGACTTAATCGACAGACTTAACCGTTATATTTTGAAAATTTACAAAAAAACGTTATTAAAAAAAGCATGTGTAATTCGTGATTTCATGTGTAATTTTGCCATGATCCATGTGTAATTCGTGATTTCATGTGTAATTTGGCACGAACCATGTGTAATTTACGATTTTGTTGGTGGCAACACTGCACGGCATACTTATCAATCTACTCATATTCTATGGATGCATTTTTTTTTGTCTAAACCACACAAAAAGACAAGTTAAAAAAATATTGTTAAGGACCAAATCTCCTTATTGTGTCTCACTATAAAACATCCTCTCTTGCTTTTCGTTTATTATTATTTTATTGATGATAAATAAGTACATCATAGTAGTACAATATAGAAAGTATAAAGTGTACACTTCCCTCTTCTCATTAGAAAAGTTATACAACAAAAGGCTTCCAATCCAATCTTTCTTCATTTGTGTTTTATGTACTGTCGCCGTTAATTGAATAAGGATACAAACTTTTACACATGACTTATTTGATTAAAATTGTATCCGTAGTACGGATGCCAAACGGGATTGACATTTACAAATCCCGGGATTCGGGATTTTGAAATCGTAATCCCGGGATCCCGGGATTTCTCGGGATTTTTCGGGATTCCGGGATTTTTCGGGATTTCGGGATTTTTTGGGATTTCGGGATTTATTAAAATTAAACTTTTTAACGTTATATTTAAAAAAATATATATAATTTATTATTTAATTACTTATTTATCGTATTGCACTGATACAAAACGATTTTAATTTTAGAAATATAAGCGTTACGAGTTTAACAGATTCTACAACAAAGTTTAGCATATTTTGATGAAAAAGAATATAGATAAGAATTAGATATTGATGTCAATATTCTTCAGCCACTTACGGCATCTGGGTCAGCATTTAGGAACAACTTAACTCAACTGGTACTGCTCCAAGTCTGTGGAAGACACGATGCAGTCCAAACCAGAAGAGCTAGACCCTGCAGTTTATTTCTTATGTTCATTAGTTCACCAGCCAGAAATTGCCAACCGTACCATAAAACAAGTACTGGCAAAGCAATTTATTTTTTGTATAGCAAGCTCTTTTTAGTCAAGTACTTGGTTTCACCGAATTAAGTACTTTGCTAGTACTTTTTTACCAAACTAAAGGCGGTTTATTTATTTGAAATATTTTTTTTTAATAATTTAATTAAATTTTAACATTTAACACTTAATTATGTTATAAAGTTATGACAATGGTGCCATTATCAAATTTAGTATGAATACATTTTGATTCTACTGATTTCAATGTTATTTTTATCAAATTTGTTTAACATTGTAGAGTCCTATTTCTCTTGATGGTAGTGGAAATTTAAAAAAAAATCGCTACATCGCTTTCTATTAAAAATTTCAGTAACTTTACTTACATTTTCATTGTCGAGTAAACATACGTTATCTGGATATATTAGTTTTATTTTAAAACCATTAATGTTTACGAAAGAAAATACAACTCTCGATTCCGAGCTTTCTTTTATATTCCTAGAGTATTTGGAACTTCTATTAAGAGGATGTAGCAATAAATTCGCGAATTTCTTAATTTTTTTTGACGTTTTTGCGAAATTAGCCTTTGATAAAAAACTTGCTTTTACAATCATGTTGAATTTTATCATCATGTTGTATATGGCAGCACCATTTTTCGAGATAATTTAAGGGTCCATCTTTAAGTAAATAATGTGGGAACCTTACAGAATTAACTGACCAAAAATTATTTTTTTGTACAAATTTTTCGTCAGTTACTTGTTAAAGGTTACCACATTATATAGTTAAAGATGGACCCTTAAGTCATCTTGTAAAATGATTCTGCCATAAAAAAAGTTTTTCGCGATTTTTAACATGATGGTCTATATCACATAGATGTTTTTTGTTCACTATTCGTAGTGTTAGGGATGCCTTTATGATCCCCTTAAAGCATTTTTTTTATCAATTACCAATTTAGAGGTTAATTTAGCGAGAACCTTGAAAAATGAAGAAATTTGCGAATTTAAGTTCTTAAGATGAAAAGCTTTAAACCAAATTTTACAATTTTTTTTGTTAAAAAACAGGCATTAAATAAGATAATCTTTAATGACATCATAGATGGGACTAATTAATTAAAGGGACCAATTAATTGATGGTTTAATTACCATTTAATTGATGTCAATGGTAATGAAATTTTTTTCATTACCATTGGTTGTATCAATTGTACCAATTAAATTACTTATCAATTTAATTACTAATGAAAATTAAAAAAAAATAATTACCATTGGTATGGCATCATTTAAAAAAAATAATTACCATTAGTAAAAGTCGTCTCAATATTGTCAAAATCGTCAATATTTGGAAATATCCGTTGTTTTTTGTTATATGGTGTTTTAGTTTTTCACATTTTATAAACCAAACACACGTTGATTGCCTTTGTATAACACAATATTTGCAATTTTTATTTGCGTTTTGTTTTTTGTCTTTAACATTTTCATATTTTTTTTGTAAAAACATACTTTGATGTTTAAATTTTTAACTTTTCAAAAAAACAAAAATGTGAAAACCAATGGTTTTGAAACCAATTATAATTGGTGTTTTTCAACAATTGGTGCATTTCATTACCATTAGTAATTATTTTTTCAAATAAAAAAATTTAATTACCATTAAATGGTAATGAAAATTTTTTCATTACCATTGATATCAACCAATGATAATTAAATTTCAATGGTAATTAAAAATTCCCATCTATGAATGACATATTGCAAGAAAACTGAACCATACATCAAAAAACGGAGTACGCCATTGGACTCAGCACAGTGTTGCCAATAGTAGGGGGAAATCCCTACAAATAGGGTTTTTTTCATAAAAAAAGATAGCGTAGGGGAAAAGGGACAGATTTTCTTTTTTGATCAAAATGTAGGTACTTTTAAAAAAAAATTGATATTTATAATATTAAACGTTTTGGCAAAGAAAAAATGGTACCAAATATTTTGTTTTTAAAATTGGTTAATAAAACGACATTATTTAAGCCCTGTAAGTTGTTCACCAGTATAAAAATGGTTCAAAACATAAATTTGAAGCGAAAATTTGCAGGCCTCTTGTTTGGTTATGTTTTGCTCTTCAGCTGTTTTAAAATTTAAAACAAAAATATCCTGATACATACATATAAACGGGTTATTTTACGGATCTTCACCAGAGAACGAAATACTCCTTTAGAGAAATTTAGAACGTTTTTGTCAAGCCAGTTTAAATTTTATGTTTTTTGACATATTTTCACATAAAAAGCAAACAACTTACTTGCCCAAAGTAGTTGAGGTTTAGAACGTTTTTGTCAAGCCAGTTTAAATTTTATGTTTTTTGACATATTTTCACATAAAAAGCAAACAACTTACTTGCCCAAAGTAGTTGAGGTTTAAAACGTTTTTGTCAAGCCAGTTTAAATTTTATGTTTTTTGACATATTTTCACATAAAAAGCAAACAACTTACTTGCCCAAAGTAGTTGAGGTTTATCTTTTTAAATTTAAAAAAAAATAATTTTCTTGAAAATTGTTCTTTATAAATATTATAATTTTAGTTAGTAAAGATAAAATTACCTCGAGCTAAAATAAACCTACTCAAAATATAGTATATTAATGGTTGAATAAAATAATTTTTATTTAAAAATTTATCAGAATTTGAACAAAATTTCTAGTTGTAACTTCGTTTAAACTTAAAACAAATATAATTGACGTATCAAAAACTCACATTTAGTATTTGAACATTTATTTTACATTAAATGTCCAAAAAGTGAATAAAATTTGGTTTTGTTTTAGACATTTAAGCTGCTAAAACGTAGGGATAAATGTGGGGATTTTTTTTTGAAAATGTAGGGAGAAAATGGATTTTTTTTAATATGTGTAGGTTTTTTCTTTTAAAAAAATGGCAACACTGACTCAGCATGTCTCAAATAAATGGAAATGTTGGTCATACCTCTTATTTTCTAAAAAAGTGGTCACTTTTGTCATTCTGTGTTAATATATAATTTATTTAAAATGAAAAAATTAAAAAAGACTACTACACTCAAAAGAAAAACTCTGTCAAAAAATCTGTAAAACGACTTTCAATTTGAATTAGCAATCTTTTAGCAGATTTTTCTGCTGAGAAGGATATTTTTAGTAAAATCTCTGTCATTTAGTTTAAGAAAATAACAGACATTTTACTATGTTTATACTGATTATGTTTGCTGAATTTCATTATTTTTTCAAGAAATTTTTTTATATAAAAAAAAGCAGAACAGATTGTCAGCAGATTGCTCTGCTGAAATCAGCAGATTGTTCTGCTGCAATCAGCAGATTGTTCTGCTGAAATCAGCAGATTATTCTGCTGAAATCAGCAGATTTTTTCTGCTAAAATCAGCAGATTTTTCTGCTAAAATCAGCAGATATTTCTGCTGATTTCAGCAGATCAATCTGCTGATTTCAGCAGAGCAATCTGCTGACAATCTGTTCTGCTTTTTTTTTTTATATAAAAAAATTTCTTAACAAAATAATGAAATTCAGCAAACAAAATCAGTATAAACATAGTAAAATGTCACACATGTTTAATAACTAAAACGCCAGATAAAAGTATAAGCTTCCGTAGCGTAGTGGTTAAGAAGTGTACTTTCAAATCGGAAGGTGGCGAGTTCGATGCTGGCTGGCACCGTATGTTTTTTTTTTTTTATTGTTATACTTATTTACCTCTTATGACAGATATTTAGCAAACCGTGTCTGCTAAAATCAGCAGATTTCTCATATGGCTCAAAATGGGTGTATTTTCAGCAGATTTTTCTGCTGATTGGACAGAGAATTTATTTTGAGTGTAATATACAAATTATTAAATAAAAAACTAATTTTACTCATACATTTTTAATTTTGTAATGGATTATTTTATTTAAAAAGCTATTTAATAAAATCTCGGATAATACTTTTTAAAGTACACACTCAAAATAAATTCTCTGTCCAATCAGCAGAAAAATCTGCTGAAAATACACCCATTTTGAGCCATATGAGAAATCTGCTGATTTTAGCAGACACGGTTTGCTAAATATCTGTCATAAGAGGTGAATAAATATAACAATAAAAAAAAAAAAAAAAACATACGGCGCCAGCCAGCATCGAACTCGCCACCTTCCGATTTGAAAGTACACTTCTTAACCACTACGCTACGGAAGCTTATACTTTTATCTGGCGTTTTAGTTATTAAACATGTGTGACATTTTACTATGTTTATACTGATTTTGTTTGCTGAATTTCATTATTTTGTTAAGAAATTTTTTTATATAAAAAAAAAAGCAGAACAGATTGTCAGCAGATTGCTCTGCTGAAATCAGCAGATTGATCTGCTGAAATCAGCAGAAATATCTGCTGATTTTAGCAGAAAAATCTGCTGATTTTAGCAGAAAAAATCTGCTGATTTCAGCAGAATAATCTGCTGATTTCAGCAGAACAATCTGCTGATTTCAGCAGAACAATCTGCTGATTTCAGCAGAGCAATCTGCTGACAATCTGTTCTGCTTTCTTTTTTATATAAAAAAATTTCTTGAAAAAATAATGAAATTCAGCAAACAAAATCAGTATAAACATAGTATAATGTCTGTTATTTTCTTAAACTAAATGACAGAGATTTTACTAAAAATATCCTTCTCAGCAGAACAATCTGCTAAAAGATTGCTAATTCAAATTGAAAGTCGTTTTACAGATTTTTTGACAGAGTTTTTCTTTTGAGTGCAGAGAAAGCGCTTTTAAAAGTACTTTGCCACTACTAAATGGTGTTATCATTTAGCATCTTAGCAAGTACTAAAAACATAAAGAAAAGGTACTTTGCCAGTATTAATACCACCTTATTAGGTACTTTGCCAGATCTGGCCCGTATGTATTTTTCTGCCTGGGTCGTTAAAGGGCAAAAGCAGACATTGGGAAACAATTTTCCCTATTTGGATTTAAATTAACTTCTGAAAAACGTAACTTTTTTAAACATTTATTTTGATGTCAATGTTTTCAGTTACAGGGTATTTGAAAATTAATAAAATATTTCTTTAAATAAATACAAAATTTTATTAATAAAGTTGTTAGCATTTTTTTTTAAGTTGTCCCCAGTGTCTGACCACGACGCCGTCGCAAAACAAGCCCCTGCTCATTTTTTTTTTCGCTGCTATTTCTAACAAAAATTGGATCGGAGAGATATATTCAATTTTCTAACTTATAACGCTCAAATAAGAACAAAAACTGTTGAATAGAAACTTTACAGCTGGAATACTAAAAGCTTCGTTATAGAATAACTCACGGCGAAATTTAACTGTTTCATAAAAACTGTGTATTGAGTAATCCGCCCTAAAAATGTGATTTACTTCCCAAAGAGCAAGAGAATTTAAGCCCAACATGCCTCATTTGAAAGGAATCTCAAAGACCTTTCAAACAATATCCATTTTGTTTAAATTGTAAAACAAATACTGAAGAAATAGTCAATTCTGATTACGAAATTTAACAAAAAAATCCCAAAATCCCGGGATTTTTCGTGATTTGTCAATCCCGGAAAATCCCGAAAAATCCCGGGATTGAAAAAAATAAATCCCGGGATTCGGGATTTGTCAATCCCGAAAAATCCCGGGATTTCGGGATTCGGGATTTCCCGTTTGGCATCCCTAATCCGTTTTTTCCCCATTTCTATTATATTAATTTTTTTTATTTATTATTTTTCTCTTAATTTAAATTAGTATTAAGTCTAGTTTTAATTTTTTTTAATTTTAAGGTTGTAAAGAGTAGATAATACTCTACGAGTTATTGCAAGTGCCGGGAGCAAGTACTGTATTTATTAATTGTTTAGAAAATGTAATTTATAAAATTCCAGTTTTTCTATTTTTATACCCTCCAACAGTATGGGGGTATACTCACTTTGTCATGTCGTGTGTAACGCATCGAAATATCGGTATAGGACCCCATAAAGTATATATGGGGCATTCCATTTCAAATCGGACACTTTGAAATTTTTTTTTTAGATTTTCCCAATTTGCTTGCAGTTTTTAGTACCCTTCGAAAACTCCTTCGTGGCTAATTTTCAGATTTTTTTGATGAACCGTTCCAAAGATATCGAATTTTTAAAAATTGGTAGTTTGCTCCTTTACTCAAACTTCTTTTACTCATAACTTCCTCAATAATGGTCCAAATTAATGTTTTTTTTTCGAAATTTTTGTTTTTTTACGTACTTTAAAAAAAAAGTCCCAAAAAATACTTAAAAGCGCTCTAGTATGCGATTTTTAAGTTTTAAAATTTAAATCTCATTTTTGAAAATGTTTGTACTCTTGAAATTTTTTTGAGTAAAACTTCTATCGATTCTACAATTTTTTTGCCCAGGAGGATCGTGGGATAACGATTATTACTATTTTTTTAAATTTTTTGGAAAAAATTTATTGTAATTTTCCAATCTTAAAATCATTACATGATGCGTCTTAGAGGGGTCACTTATAAGACCGACCCCCATTAATTTTTACGGCTTAACATTTCTTTGGAACAAACTAATACCCTATCTTCAATTTCTAAGGGGGCTCCCACACAAAACGACAATTTTAAAATTTGATCCAACCGCTCTTACTGCCCTAATAGTGCCCTTAGAGCAACAAAATGTATGACCGACCCACAATATTTTTTTTAGTCCAAACATTGTCTCTGAACACACCTACCCCCTATCTTTAACTTTTAAGGCGGTCCCCATACATTTTTTTTTATTTTTTGTAAATTTGTTTTATTTAATCAGCTTCTACCGGTCCAATAGTGCGTCCGAGAGGGGTCATTAGTGAGACCGACCCCCATCTATTTTTACCCTACAACATTTTTTTAAAACACACCTACGACCTATCTCCACTCCCTTAGTAGGCTTCCATTCAAAATTACATTTTTATAAAATTTGCTCCAACTGTTATTTCTATGGGAGCCTACTTAGGGAGTGGAGATAGGCGTAGGTACACTGATAGAAAAACGCTTCATATCAGTAATGAATGGAATTCATTAACGTTGTTTCATTGCAACAATGAAATTTGTCATATGCTGACTTAAATTTCATACATATTGTGCAAGATATTCATTAATTTTGATTCATTAGATTTCGTAGTTTCATTAAAAAATTTCATTAAGTTTTGTTTACAAAATTTTCTGTTTTTTGACACCTGTCGTGTCGCGTCTGTTTATTCTGTTAGTTTACGCGCGCAAAATACAGCTGATCAGAGCGTGATTTTTTCTAAGAATTTTTTTAAAATGAAATGTTGTTGATTAGAAATTATTTTAAGATTGGAAAATTACAATAAATTTTTTCCAAAAAAATTTAAAAAAATAGTAATAATGGTTATCCCACGATCCTCCTGGGCAAAAAAATTGTAGAATCGATAGAAGTTTTACTCAAAAAAATTTCAAAAAAATCAAAGAGTACAAACATTTTCAAAAATGAGATTTAAATTTTAAAACTTAAAAATCGCATACTAGAGCGCATTTAAGAATTTTTTGGGATTTTTTTTTAAAAGTACGTAAAAAAATAACAATTTTGAAAAAAAAAAATTTTAATTTGGACCATTATTGAAGAAGTTATGAGTAAAAGAAATTTGAGTAATGAAAGAAACCAATTTTTAAAAATTCGATATCTTTTGAACGAGTCATCAAAAAAATCTGAAAATTTACCACTAAAAACTGTACACAAATTGTTGAAATCTAAAAAAAAAAAAATGTTAAGTGTCCGATATATATATATATTATTGATCAGTGATCGATTCTAAGACATTCTAACGATGTCCGTTCGTCCGTTTGTCCGTCTGTCTGTGGAAGACACGATACAGCCCAAAATAAAAGAGCTAGACTCCTGAAGTACAAATATGTCTTATGATTATATACTCAAAAAAAAGACTTAACTTAAACTTTGGAAAAATTTTCTTCAAAATAGTTTATAAATTTTCCCACAATTTAGTTAAATTTACCTAAAAGTTGGGAAATTTTCTTAAGAGTTAGGAAAAAATTTAAGTTCATGTACTGTTAAATAGTCCACTATTTTCCTTAAATGGAATTCCCAAATACATGGAAGAAATTCTTACCGCCAAAGAAATTTTCCCTAAATATATTACAAAAATCTTTATTTTTAAGACATATTCCTCTTCTTTAGTTTTAGGACGTAATTTTCTACAATTAGTTCATTTTCTTAGATTTGAGGAAGTTTTTTCCACTATTTTAGTAAAATTTTAATAGCTCGGGCAATTTTTTTTTTTTTTTCAAAAACTTAAAATGGCGATATCTCGAAAACTAAGCCAGATAGAGCAAAATGGAGGCCATTTTTGGTTCTTTGAATCTCCATAGTATCGCCGGTCCTCTTCACATGTGTGGACCCCAATGGGTCCTAACTTTGATTTAAAAAAGTTGGCATTTCCGAAAATTTTAAAATACTCATATCTCGGTAAATAATGCCAACACAACAAATATTTCAAAAGCATTTTTGTAGCCCTTATCACGGAGAACAAGGCCGCCAAATACCGAAAAGCTCTTCGAGTAATAGTTTTAGAGTTATCGAGTTTTTAAAATTCTCAAGACCCCAGTGGTCCCTTAAATTCAAGTATCCCAAAAACTAAGCAAGGTAGAACGAAACGGACAAAAATTTTGGATCAAAAAATATGAAGATTCTTAAGGAACCCAACTGGGTCTGGGCCCATCGGGGTCTGAACCTATCGGTCCGAACCCAATGGGGCCTTCACCCAATGGAGTCCTCAAATGTATATGAACTAAATTGAAATAAAATTTGTCCCATTTTTTAGTTCAAATTGGCATAATATTAAATTTTTTTTTCTTTTCTTATTTTTAAGAAAAATATGATCTTAAAAGAAGGAAAACATGGCAATGGAGCTAAATCATTATCAATATTCTTTCAATTTAGTTAGTTTTCCCATTTTTTAGCTAATTTTTTTTTCTGAGTGTAGGCTGGTTAAGTTTGGAGATGGGCAAAACTCCCCTCTAAAAAGCTCAATTTTTTACGGGTTTTACTATAATTTTATTAAGCAAATGAAATATTTTAATGTCGAAAGAAGTTCTTAGTCCTGCCCTTCAACCCCGGGGGACTAGAAAATGGGTTTTTTTCGTGCCGCCCCCTTTTGTGGGCGTGGATATTAAAAATTATTTAAATAATAATAAAATTGTACAACTAAAGTGCAAAACGCTTAATAAATGAATTTGAAAAAACGCCCCTGTAATTTTTTTTACATTTTGGTGGGTGTTAAGTAAAACAAAAATTGCAAA
Source organism: Pegoplata infirma (assembly GCA_963921195.1). Classification (NCBI taxonomy): domain Eukaryota; kingdom Metazoa; phylum Arthropoda; class Insecta; order Diptera; family Anthomyiidae; genus Pegoplata; species Pegoplata infirma. The sequence goes on along the minus strand of OY992537.1, from coordinate 16,026,952 downwards.
GCCTCGAACCACTTACAGACTTTCTACAGAAGCCTTAATGATTTCATTTGGCTTAAATGTGTGGCTTATGCGCGAAGAGATATGCTGTAATAATGTTTCCCTATTTAAAAATCTTGCAGTCTTTGTAAATACAATATGCTGATGCTAAAGTTGCATTTTTTGTATTTAGTTCTGAAGTACTTTTTTTAACATTGTATGTTTTTCCTTTTTTTGTGATTTTTTTAGTATTCATGATTATATACAAACATCTCTACAAAGATATACACATAGTTATGTACTACTATATAGAATAGTATATATTGAGGAACATGAAAAATGCATTCTTTTGTTATTTGTCACGTTCTGCGGTACCATTCGTTGTACTACAACAACAAATTTGTCCAAAAGCTGTACTATGTCAAACCAAAGAATACGTGTTTTCACCAACATTTTGCACAAACAGTACCATCCTGATTTAAAAACTTACACACAAACAAAAAAAAAACAGAAAACAAATTGTAAACTGTAACAAAACACTTGAATTGAGTGTATCTTTTCCTCTCGGTTATATGTATTGAACTGTAACGAGGGTTTATTGGAAAATTTTCGGTTTTTTTAGATGATAAAGAATATGAATAGAAATGAAGAGCTATCTACTATCTACTCTTCCGCAACCCCTAGAATTCGTTTTAATTTTCCAGTTCAGTTATGAGTTTCCTTTACAAACCCAAACTGTATTAAAGTGGTCTTTGAATTATGATCTGGAATATTCTAGAAGAAGTTAGTTGTGTCCACCTTGTCCTAAAGTAGGTCCAATCCGTAAGAAGATACCACCATAACACAAATCTGTTTCCCATCTATCATGTCAATATAATGATTCGTTTGCATTATAAGCGTAAGGAAATAAGCTTTTCTAAAAATAATTTATCTACCCTCGTAGTTTTTCTATCCTTTTTATAAGATAGGCCCCCATGTTTCTGTTTTCGATTTTCTTGAAATTTTCCTATGTTGCAAAGGATAAGCATCCATTGCAAAGTGTCTTTTTCTTGGATCATATTCAGGAGGGAAATGGAGAAGTTGGAAGTAACTTTTTGATTTTTCAGGCAATCTGGATTACCACTGTCAATCGAGTTTCAAATGAATGGTCTATCCCAGCCATAGGTTAGGTTGGCCTAAGGCCGATTGTAATACCCTTAATTGTTCATTTTCATTGATACCCTAAGATATTCAGCTAGAGACGTCAATGAGCACTTTGTTAAGGCGGCTTCTCATCAGACCCAGACATTCACATAAGAGGTGCTCCACTGGCTCTCCTCCTCTACTTCCCCACAACTTCTACAATAGTCTCTATCAGAAATTCGCATACGCAAGACCATTTGGGCAATTATACACTGTCCGGTAACTACTCCCACTAATAGGCTAACCTTCCGTTAGCCAAAAGTAAGAAGACCTTTTGTCCACTTTGGATTTTTCAGTGGCCACAGGTTTCGCGATATCCGGCACGTAGTCAGTAATATCTACCTATCCTTCATTCTCTTCTCTGAGATATCAGGTTCGATACGTTTCCCTCACCGAACATATTTTTTCCAAATTCATCAGCCAATTCGTTCCCAGCAACCCCACTATGTCCAGGGACCCAGATTTGCTTGACTATGCACTGAAAGAATTTTGTTCATTACGGCTATGAAAACGTACATTGATTCTATGAAAAAAATCATTAGAAGTGAGCCAATGATGCCCTTCATAGAATCTATGAAACAAATTCATAGAAACCAGAAACCTATGAAAAAGTTCATAGGCTATGGAAAAAAAATTATTATTCAATTCTATTTTTATTTATTTTATTATTTCAATTTTATTTTTTTTATTTTATTTTTATTATTTCATTTATTTACTATTTTCTATTTTTAAAAATTTATATTTTTTTTATAACTTATCCCCACCGAGATTCGAACATAAAACCTCTTGTTCGTGAAGCTTAATGTCTAACCACTTAGCTAAATTATATAAACAAGTAACAACACTTAAAAGCTATTTTGAATAATATTCTGCTAACATATTAAGTTTGTGTCTTTGCTCTGTCACAATGCTCTGCCAAAAGCTGTGTGTGTGTTTGTAGAAAACAAATATTTTGTGTATTTACAAAAATGAAGCGTTATAAAACCAAGCGTTAGTTGGCGAGATTTTTCTTCTTTGGTGGCGCTGATAGCTAAGGCGTCGACAATTGCCACTTCAGCCGGTAGGTCTTGGGTTCTAGCCCCGGTCAGGGCAGCAATGAAAATTTTTTTTTTAATGTTTTTTTTATTTTTTTTTTATTTTTTTAATAAATTTATTCAACTGTTTTAATTATTGTAACATTATTTTAATTATTTAAAAAATTAAATGGCATATGGATGGCATTTTCATCTATGAATGACATTCATTAATTCTATGAATTTTTTCTATGAATTTAATAAAATCTATGAATAAAATTGTATGAAAAATTTCAGAATACTAATGAATATTCATTCAGCCAATGAATTGTTTCATAGATTCTATGAATTTGGTTTTATGAAATTTGTTCATAGATGGAATGAACAATAATTCTTTCAGTGTGTGCTGGCTGATTCGATGTAGGGATCGTATACATTCCTAACAATTGCCGATTTTACAGTATTTGATACTAAGGCCTTCAGGGTTGCAAGACTATGTTAAAGGAAAATGTTAAGGACTTAGGTCTCTTGTCATAATCATCTGCGTGGCTTTATCAATTGCCAGTTCCTCGGCCTGAAAAATATTATACTTGTTCAGAAGTCTCACTGAGGTCCTGATATCAAGGCATTCAGAGTATACTCCCGAACTCGTACCCATTTCCATCTTCGAACCGTCCGTAAAACTTAAGATCGCATTCTCTGTAAGAACAGAGTTTTCCATCCAGTCCTCCCTAGTTATTATTTGGACTTCGAAGTTTCTATCAAAGTTCGTCTACCGTGCGATATAGACGGTTTTCTGTTTAAGTTCCATCCCTCTAACAGAACTTAATACGATCGAGTGGCGAGTGCCAAGAGCGTTGCTTAAGCATTTGAGACTCTCTCAACTTGAAAATCGATTTTGCTGACATGCTCCTAATGTACGGGCTGAATGTATAGTATGACTTCCAGGCTGCCCCGGGGTACCGATCTAATAGCACCAGTGATGCCTACACACGCCAGTCGCTGTTTCTACAGTAGGTTACAGAGATATGATTTCTTTTTCTATGCTTTCCACCACACAAGGGCCCCATGGGTAAGTGTTGGTCTAATTACACAGTGCAACAGCACATTTAGGCCCTCAACCAAACCAAGACAGTTTCAAAGTACTTGGGTACAAAGTACCCCAAAGGGTTTAGGTCTGTAACGTCTCAAAATTTTTTTATAGTCCACTGAATTTTTCAGTTTTTTTTCAAAGGCTTTGGAAAAAAGTCGAAAAAACTAATGTTAATGTCCTTTTGAACTTAAAATAGTGTTTGGATGTCTTCAACAGAATTTTATAGGGAACATTTTTTTAGAGTACTCTAAATCTCTATCCCCCGTTTTAATGGGTCTTTAACGTATTTTTTTTAAGAAATGGCTCTGAAACCTACTAAGACGTGCTTTTAAAGGGTTAAAATGTTTTTTTTCAGTATCAAATTTCACTGGGGGTTACTGAAGGCAGAAAGTTCGACCGGTATACGAAAAATGCATAATAAAGGTTAATTGTAAAGTATCATTAACTTTTTATATTTTTCCTATATTTTTTATTTACAATTGTATACAATTTCTGGCAAAAATATAAAAAAAATTAATGACACTTAACAATTTATCTTTTTTCTGCATTTTCCTTATACCAGTCGAACTTTCTGCCTTCAGTAACCCCTAGTGAAATTTTTTGCAGAACATATTTGTAGAACATTTTAAGTTTTAGTAGACTTTTGAGCCATTTCTTAAGAAATGTACTTAAATGACCAATAAATACGGCAGATAGAGGGTTAATACATTCTAGAAAAAAAAAATCCCCATCAAATTCGATGGCAGACATCCAAACACTATTTTAAGCTTAAAAGGACAGTTACATATTTTTTTTCGACTTTTTTCAAACGCCTTTAAAATAAAACTGAAAAATTCAGGGGTCTATAAAAAAAATTTGAGACGTTACAAAGCAAAACCCATTGGGGATTTAACTACTACATACAAGTACTTTTAAACTGTATTGGTTTGGTTGAGGCCCTAAGAAATGACCCTTTAATTGTGTCACAGTGTTATCACACCATACATCCAGTGGATAATATACGGTTTTAGACCGCACCTTCTTCCGAAAGTTGCAAAAAGCTCATAACGACTTTTTCATCCTTTCCTATGTAATCCTTTTTTCAAGAAAGATAGTTCCAGGGTGATTTCATCTAATTTGGGAAGAACAAACCTGTCTATCTTAGTCCTTTTTGTGAACAAGACGAGTTCGGCTTTGGCAGAATTAGCTCCCAGACTGTTGTCCTTTGCCCACGTTCAGAGTATCTTAAAGCGCTGTTTCCATGAGTTCGCTAATCGTTGGTAAAACTTACATTTGATTAGGATCACAACGTCATCAGCATAGGAAACCACCTTGATACCAATTCCATTGAGTGACTCGAGGATATCATTTATTTCAAGATTTCACAGAAAAGGAGAGATCACTCCGCCTTGTGGAGTTCCCCTTGTAATTACTTTCCTATCTTCATCATCATCTATCTTCGAGTAACTAACCTGCTATTCACCATGTTCCCCGTCCATAGAGTAATCTGTGTGTCCGTACCTGTATTTTGTAGGGCCTTAAGAATTAATGATATTTTGACGTTGTTAAGTTGTTAGTTAGGAATTTAACCCAGTTCGTTCTCTTGGGGTTCTTATCAGGTATCCTATTCTCCATCGAGAGATCATTGTTGAAGAGTATCCAGTAATGATCCGAGAAAGAGCATTCGTTAGTTTCTCTTTACACAGAAAAAAATAAAAATGAATTTCAATTACGAAATTCGTTGATTCAATTAAAAAATTAATTGATTTCGGACGTATCACGAAAATGCGCATATTAATTACTCATTTTGTTTGAAAACAGTTTTAAAACTTAATTAAATTGTTAATTGAATCAATTAAAGTTTTAATTGAAAATAAAATGGAAAACCAATTAAAATTGTAATTAAATAAATATATAAAAAAAATTAATATAAAATTGAAAATCAATAATATAGATTTATTGATTCACATAAAATTTTTAATTGAAAAAAGACCAAAACTCAATTTAATTTTAAAAGTTGAACTTCAAAAAATGCCTAAAAATAAATAAACATAGAATGTTTTTGTTTTACATTATTAAGAAATTTATTTTCTTTATTAAATATAAACACTTGGTATAGTTTTGCATAGAAACATTATAGTAGTATTTTAAAATATCAATAACTATTTAAAATTACATTTTTATTTTTAAATCTTGTTATTGCATGCATTTTTGTCGCCTTAGTAAAGTTGAATCAAAAAAAAATTGTATTATATTTCAATGTGCAAAACACAACTGTACACATTTTATTATCAAAACAATTTATCCGCAACGACCGCTCGCCTTAAAGAAAACAATAAAACTAAATTTTTTTGTTGCTTTCATGTATTCATTGCAGTGTTGCCACCTCATGTGTAATTACACATATCATGTGTAATTTTTTTTTTCATGTGTAGCCCACGTGTAATTGTCTTCATGTGTAATTCATGTGTAATTTGAAATTTTTACTTTTTGGAGCATTTTTTTTCATAATTTGTTTTAACAAAACTTTTAGCAGATTTTTCTGCAGAAATGGATATTTTAACGAAAATCTCTGTCATTCAATTTAAAAAAAAACAGAAGTTTTTTAATTATTTTGCTGATTTTGTTTGTTGAGTTTATAAAATTATTTTTGTGAACATTTCAGCTAATTATTTTAAAATTTTACAGAATTTTTTTTTATTTCGTGAAATTTTAACGATTTAAAATTGTAAAAATTTAAAAATAGCAGACTATTTTGCAAATTTTACAAAAATACTTAGTTATCATAAGTATTTTTCTAAATTTTATTAAAAAAAAAAATTGACGATTTGAAAAAAAGAAAAAATACAACAAACTGTTTCTGTGAAATAAGCAACCTTTTCTGCCGTTTTTTGTCTTTAAAATTTAGCAATACTTTTGTTATTGTTTATGCTTAAAATTTTTTTGAGCAGATTTTCAGCTGAAATCAATATACTACTTTTTTTTCTGTTTTTGAGATTTTCTTCTGATTTGACTTAAAAAAAAAATAAGTCGTAGGTTTTTTGAGCAGTAAAAACCAGACTTTGGTTAACCGTTATATTTTGAATATTTACAAAAAAAAAACGTTTTTAAAAAAGCATGACATGTGTAATTTCATGTGTAATTTTGGCATGATCCATGTGTAATTCGTGATTTCATGTGTAATTTTGGCATGACCCATGTGTAATTTACGATTTTGTTGGTGGCAACACTGATTCATTGGCTGCTACCACCAAAATATACAAAACAATAGTTCAAAAGTTTTTTTTTGTTGTTTTTTGCATTTTATTTTTTCATTTGCTACTAACACTAAAGCATGAAGAATTCCAAAATTTTTGACTACAAAAAAACACTTTTTCTGCCTTACCTATTTTAATCGTCTTAAAAATTGGTATGTATGTTCTTCTGATTTTTGTTGAATTTCGGTTTTTGTTATTAAGTAAAAATTGTGAATGGTTCGCGTTTTATCGCTGTTCAAAGTTGGTGTTTTGCAACAATTGTATGATAAATACACAATGTTTAAATGATCATATCTTTGGAACGCATCATCCGATTGCCACGAAATAAAGCGCAAAATAATGGTTATGCCCTGTACTTAAAATAGAATTTTGAAAAAGGATAGGATGTTTTGCAAAAAGGATATTGAATTTAAAAAAATGTCCTTAATTTGCAAATATCTAAAAATGCGTATCTTTAATTTTCCTATATTTTTTTGCACATATAGCCCAAAATGTACTTAACAACATATGCAAATCCCAAATTGGGGTGATAAGCGGTTTGTTTATGAACGTGGTTACATGAAACGACTTATTGATTTTTGTTAATAATTCTTGTTTACAAATGAAAAACAATTTCTGCGCACTAACCGCGAATAATTTTTTTGTATGTATTTTGGATCGCTAAACTCAAAAATTTCATTAAAACGACATTTCGCGAATACATTTTTGTTTAATTAATTTTTTAACGTTTTTTTTAGGTATTTTTACTATTTTGCTTAAATCTTAAGTTCTGTTTATCTGATCTTCTCGCAATAAAAACCAAACTAAAGACAATCAAATTTCCAACATATCCTACATTCATCATTTTTTTCATCAGTTCATAGCTTTACGCGCAAACAAATTTTTTAGCGTTATTTAGAGGTATTTTGACTATTTTTCTTATATCTTGAGTTACGTTTATCTGATCCTTCCGAAATAAGAACCAAATTAAAGACAATCAAATTTCCAACAAATCCTACATTCATCATTTATCAGTTCAAAGCTTTCCGTTCAATAGGCAAACATATGACTAAAATAAGTTTTTTGATTAACAAATCATTTAAAAAAAAGTTTAAGAAATAGAAATCTTTGCAATTAATTACATCTTTTTATTTATCTGCAAAGCCTGAACATTTAGAAATATAATAAAGTTGATTTGATGAAAATCTATAGGTTTACTCCGAAGTTATCACAAATTTTATGAATGTACATGATAAAATACAAAAAAAAAATGATAATTTTTTACAATTTCTGTTTCAAAAATGTTTAAAAAATGAGCTTTGTTAATAAAAAAATAGTTTTTCCTTGTTTGCCTATTGCGCGCAAAGTTATGAACTGATATAAAAATAATGAATGAAGGATTTGTTGGAAATTTGATTGTCTTTAATTTGGTTCTTATTGCGAAAAGATCAGATGAACAGAACTCAAGATATAAGAAAAATAGTCAAAATACCTCCAAATAACGCTAAAAAAGTTATTTGCGCGTAAAGCAATGAACTGATGAAAAAATGATGAATGTAGGATTTGTTGGAAATTTGATTATCTTTAGTTTGGTTTTTATTGCGAGAAGATCAGATAAACAGAACTTAAGATATAAGGAAAATAGTTAAAATACCTCAAAAAACGCTAAAAAATTCATTTGACAAAACTGTATTCGCGAAATGTTGTTTTAATGAAATTTTTGAGTTTAGCGATCAAAAATACATATAAAAAAATTATTCGCGGTTAGTGCACAGAAATTGTTTTTCATTTGTAAACGAGAGTTATTAACAAAAATAAATAAGGCGTTTCATGAAACCGCGTTTATAATTAAACCGCTTATCACCCCAATTTGGGATTTGCATATGTTGTTAAGTACATTTTGGGCTATATGTGCAAACAAATTAAGGAAAATTAAAGATCCGCATTTTGAAATATTTGCAAATCAAGGACATTTTTTAATTTCAATATCCTTTTTGCTAAGCATCTTATCCTTTTTCAAAATTCTATTTTAAGTACAGGAGATAACTATTATTTTGCGCTTTATTTCCTGATAATCGGATGATGCGTTCCAAAGATACGATCATTTAAACATTATGTATTTCTCATAAAATTGTGGCAAAATACCAACTTTGAACAGCGATAAAACGCGAACCATTCACAATTTCGACTAAATAACAAAAACCGAAATTCAATAAAAATCAGAAGAATGGATATGTTAATTTTTGGATAAATTGAACCACCATCGGCTGATTGCCTATGCTATTTTAAATGGAACCAGTCGCATATAAAACCGGTTTCGTTTGTTTATTTTATTTTTATTTTCAGTAAAGTTAAGAATTCAATTAAAACATTAATTGAATCAATTAAAATGTTTAATTGAAGTTAAATTTAATATCAAATCCATTTTTAATTAAAAAAAAAATCACGATATTATTTTCTGTGTAGTCTGAAATTGTAACCGAGTCCGTACTTGAAACCAAAGTTATATCGATAACTTCTGTATCTTTTGTTGTTTTTGATAGAATCGATTTTTATGCTGATAGATGCGAGTACCAAATGATGATCACTTGCGATATCGGCCACCATTTTGTTACGAGAAACCGATGTTACTTTATGTATCCTATAAAACCATTTCTTTGTGAATAGCTCGGCTGTTTCTGTTGCTTAGCATTGTATATATGTGAAATTGCGGGCTCGAGTACGCAGTCTTGGTGTTTTAATTCTGTCTAAACATGTATTCGAGGCTTTTTTCGCCAGGTGTGACAATAAGATGCCCGTCTCACTGGATCGAGGTTCATCACTTGAGTTCCCGGAATAGAGAAGGGTAACTAAATTTAGCTGAATCTTACCAACGTGTGTCGAACAATCTGAGCATTGTAAGTTTATAGGCGTTAAATTCTTTGCAGACCGGTGCCAAGAGAGATGTTTTCGAGAGCGGCAAAACATTCTATGTTCCAATTCGTGTCCTTGTTTTTATGCCAAAGGCCATCGTTTTTAAATCGTTTTTTTTTTCTTGCAGATACGTTTTCGGTTATCAGGTTTTGTTAAAGATGAATTGCTGATTGTACCAAAGCATCCGATACTGGTGTTGGGGCTGCAAACATAGCCTCCAGACGTGCAGTTGTTGCACAGGGATTTTGTACATGCGGATGATATGTTTATACCGGAAATGTTCATTCATTTCCGGAATGAAACCACTATTTTCAAATCCCAACGGAATTCAATCTGTGACATGCCGCTTAATTTTATCGCTAAAAAAAATCCAGGTTCTAATGATTTTTTTAATTCCAAGAAAATCAAAATTTAACTTTCAGGATACCTTCCCTCGTTAGGCTTTAAAAACAAATCAAACGATGTTTTTGTATCTATGTTTTGTTATTTTTTTTTTTTGTACTTGTATTGCTTTTTTACCATCAAGTGTATTTATTGCTTGTTAAGGACTTTAAGATACAAAAATACAATATGCTAAAGTTACGACAACACAACAATTTTCCAACTGAAATGATGATGATGTTGAAAACCCAAGCAGCAGAAATAGAAAAAACAACAACAACAAAACGTACTTGAAGTGTAGTGAGTGAAAACAGTAACAAAGCAAAAATTTTGTAAAGAAGCCAGCTTTTTTGTTCAGAAAACTTTACACACATACACACGTTGGCACAAAAAGGGGCCAAATTGTTTACATACTCGTACTGCAAAAAAAAGGAAATAGCACCAACAAACTTGTGCCAAAGCAGTCAAATTATAAGTACAAGAATAGGGGGGTTCATAAATTGAAGATGTTGGATTTATCCAAGGGAGAGACAAAATGTTAAGACTGATTAGGTTAGGTTGGTTGGTTGAAGGGTGTTCGTCATTTGGCGAATTCATTTTTGGGCCATAAGGCCCATTGTGATTCCTTTAAGTGTTATTTCCCTACTCCCCCTGATACAAAGTTCTACTTCTTAAGCTACCCCGATTCCCTAAGGTATTCTGCTAGAGACGTCAATCAGACACCGTTAAGGCAATCCAGGTCATCAAAAAATCTTAGGGCGGCTTCTCATCAGGCCTGGAAATTCACACAACAAGTGCTTCACTGACTCCTCCACCTCCAGTTGCCCACAACTATAAATGCCCCTATCAGAAACTTCAAAACGCACGGCCATTTGCCCAATTATACAGTGTCCTGTAAGTACATCCACTAATGATAACCGCCCTTTTGCAAAAGTAAGAATACTTTTTGTCCTGTTAAAATTTAGCAGTGGCCACAGGGTTCCCGATATCCTGCACGTAGACAGTGATGAAAATATTAACCTATCCTTCATTCTATTCTGGGATATCCTATCAATTTCGTTCATCAATTCCGCTATACGAACCGAGATTAAGGTTCCACCCGTTCTTCCACCGATTAAGAGCCATTTATCGCACATTCACAAGCCAATTCGTTCCCAGCGACCCCACAATGTCCACGGACCAAGATTAGCTTGACTGTGTGCTGACTGATTCAACGAAGGGATTGCATACAATTCCTAACGATTCACGATTTTACATTTTTTTATTCCTTCGTCTTCAGAGCTGCAAGACTATCCACGAAAATGTTAATGGTGCAAGGACGAAGGTCCCTTTTCATAACCGTCTGCGCGTCTTTATCAAAAAAGAAAAAGCTACACTTTTTCGGAAGTCCCAATTAGGCAACGATTTTGAAGCATTCAGTGTATACTCCCGAACCCTTACCCATCTCCATCTTTAATTCGTCCTTAAAGATTAAGATCGCATTCTCGGTTATACAGATTTTGCTGCCCAGTCTTCCCTAGTTGGTATTTGGACTTCGAATGTTCTGTCAAAGTTCGTTTGTGGTGAGATATAGTCGGTTTTCTGTTCCAGTTCCGTTTCGCCTACCGTACTTAATATGGTTTAATGTCCCCAAGAACGTTGCTTAAGCATTTGCGACTCTCTTAACCTGAGAGCCAATTTTGGCGCTGTGCTCTTGATGTAGATATACACGGCTGAATGTTAAATATCACTTCCAAGTGAGTAAGACTGATTAAAAACATAGGGTTTTATATCCTTCAATACCCACAGTACGGACCACTTTGTCATTCCTTGTAAAACTCATCGAAATGTGTACCTTTTTTTGAATCCGTAAACTTCCCTGAAAAATTTCATCAACATCGTATTAAATTTTAAACAAAGAAAAAAACTGATTTTTGGCTCATGTTCAGTTAAAACGTTGTTGTATTAACAAACAATTTAACTGTATTGACAAAGAAAATAATTGATTTTTATTCAACAATACAATTTGTGAATACAATTCAATTGTTTGTTAATACAACACCGTTTCAACTAAAAATGTGTCAACAATACAAACAATTTTTTTTTTGTGCAGGGTGTCCCTTGCTTAAAATATTAACCACCCTAATACTACACCTTATACCGCTAGTGCATAAGAGCTTGTGATTTTACCACCCCATCTTGCCATTTTTGCCGTAGTCTTATTGAAGCGGTAAAGCAGGAAACATCATATTAATACAGATGAGTTAAAACTGAATTGGGGGGATGACGATGATGATGGTGTTTAACAAATAAACACGTATTTATGGATAATTACGTGTTTATGTTGTTGTTTCTGTTTTTTTTTTTCGTTACTGGTGACAAAAATCCGTGTTGTTTACTTTGACGGTCACGTGTCAGTCAGGGATATTATAAAACATTTACAGTAACAAACAACAAGATTTGTCAAATGATAAAATTATTATTAAACATTTATGATTTAATTACATCAAAGATGTACTCGTGTATGTGCTTATACCAAGTTTTTTAAATATGATTATACAGAGATAAAGAGTGTTTAGAAGGAGATAATCTAGTTTAAAAAGCCACGAACACTTGAGCTTGCGATATAATTGTAAAACTGAAAAAAGTAACTTTCTTAATCCACCCAAATTGAAAATCGGTAGCTTATTTTTTGGAAAGAAAAACAGGAGCAGACACATGGAGTTTCGGAAGGGGTACTTACTTAATTTTTGTTGTCATAATATTTTAACCTGTGGTAGTTTAGTGGCCTAATGCAGTTTTCGTTTCCAAACTCCTCTGACGTCTGCATGTTTCTCGAGATTCAAAAGACAAATTTCAAAAAATCTTCTTTTACTTTTACCCGCACTTTGTTTTCAGTCATCCTTGCTTCTAGCTGCCGATGGGACTGTCAAAAAATACCTTTCAGGCGTTGACATTTATAAATCTATATTTAAAATGGCTAAAGCTTCTAAGTAGCTCAACCTTAGTGCGCGATATAATTTAGACATCTTAGTATAATTCGTATATTTCGTGGATCAAAGGTCGTAGAAAAACTCCAAAGCCCTGAAAAATTTTTGGTTCTGATGTTGAATCAATCGATTAGTCAGTGGCTACACCAGTGATACCAGAAGTCTGCAAGATGGGTAGAGAAATCCCGATACTCAAACTAAGGAAAACCGCGAAGCAAGGATAATTGTACAGATCGATCTCCTTATTGTCACCAGTCACGAAGACATTTGAAGCACTTCTACTCTATATCTGCATGCATTTCAAAAGCTCCATATTGGTTCGTATGTCGTCGAAACACCGAAAGACCAAAGCTCTAACGAAATTTCCTGATGCATAATCACTTTCTTTCCTAATGATACCCAATGTCTGGAAAATGGGTAGAGTGATCCTGATAGTCAAACTTGGCAAAGCCGATAACCTAGAAAAATCGTACAGAACTATGTTCTTGTTGTCACTACTCACGAAGACATGTAAGGTACTTCTCCACCCCACCCTACAACAGCACTTCACAACAACACATTTTGTGGATCGTAAATCGTTGAAACACACTAAACATTAAAACCCCGACGGTGATGCCCGATGTTTGGAAAATTGGTAGAGTGTCCCGATATACAAACTAGGGAAAAAGCCGAGAACCAAGGAGAATCTTACAGACCGATCTCCTTATTGTCACCAGTCGAGAAGACACTTGAGGAACTCTTCTTCCCAGCCTCTTACAGAAAAACCCAGCTGGATTTCAAAAGAACCACATGTTGTTGGTTCTTTTGGATTTTTCAATGGCTACTCTAGTGATACCCGATGTATACAAAATGGTTAGAGTAATAGCGATACTTAAACTAGGGAATTGTACGGTTCGATATTCTTGCTGTCACCAGTCGCAAAAACATTTGAGGCAACAGTTATCCCCCCCCCCCCCCCAGCACCAGCATATCTGCATGCATTCCGAAAGCACCACATTTCGTGGTTCGAAAGTCGTCAAAACGCATTAAATACTAAAGCCCAAACAAAATTTTCTTACTGTTGCTCAAGCATTTGCCTTTCTAGTGATAAATGATGTCTGCAAAATGTATAGATTGATTCGGATACTCAAATTTGGGAAAGCCGAGAACGTAGGAAAATATTACAGACCGATCTTCGTATTGTCAAAAGTCGCGAAGACATTTGAGGAATTTCTCTTCCCCACCCTTAAACAGCACTTCGCAGTACTTGGATGCAGTGGGAGTAGAATAGCATAAACAACTTCCACTGGGGGTATATCATGGTCTCAATCAATAAAACCATGTAAGCGCACAATCATTTCTGCGCTAAAACTGTCTTAAGCATTGGCACAGTAAGTCACACCACCCTCTTCGGAGACATCTGCTACTCTAGCCTTCACCACCATAAAGAGATGGATCGAAACTCCGAAACTCCACGATCTAGTTTAACTTTTAACTTTCTAAACTCCTGACCGAATTGATATCATTTGCCGACGGCTTTCGATTTTTGGCATAAACTACCTAAATGATATCTCGTCAGGGAATTGGAGTGGTTAAAGAAGTAAACCTTTTTATCATAGGGGAATAGGGAAAATAATCAAGGGAATCACAATGGGCCTTAGAGTGAACCTGCCAAAAATGGCGGAGACCAATTCAACCTAACCTAACCATCGTCAGCACTCTTCACCACAAGGCCGAAGGAAGTTCTCTGGAACCGAATGTTTTAAATCGATGGCCACAAAATTGTGACTTTTAATCACCCCTTAATACTGGTGGTAACATTCAAAAACATGTACTCATCCTCAGCGCGTTGCACTACAATGTGTGACAAGTTCCAAAGTATGAGGCACATAAGGCATGCCTCAGACTCAAAGTGTCAAATTGGCTTACAACTAGACACTGAAATTTTAAGCACTGTAGCATGTACAATTGTGATAACGTTGCCACTGACTAAAAAGTGCAAACACTACTTTTCGACCGGAAATTTAAATTTGAATTTCCGACTCGAGAATATTGGTCGAACTGGCGCTGCGTTACAAATGATGGAGTAGACGGAACGAGAAAGCTGATGAACTTGCAAACAAAACAAGAATAGATTGTCAGTGTATTTCCATGGAAAACAGGAAATGGAGAGATCTAGGTACAAGCAGAATCACCAAAATAATCTGGCGGCGTTACGACCTCAGGAGAACTCGCTACTCACGGACTTACCTCTAAATCAAATTGTATAAGATTTAATGAACAGAATACGAATGAAACAGGGTAACATATCCTGTGCAAATGTCCGGAATTTTGCCTACTTTGAACAAACCTGATAACCACATGAGTCACATGTCTAACGGTTTCGCCATATTATTTAGAGATGTTTGGCAGCTAAGGACAGTTGGGATTTTCATGAAGATTGGTTCAAGGTATCTGGAATAACCCGGCATTTCAACCAGTCTGAAACTTTCTTAATTGCCAGCACTTCTGCCACATAATCACTCAAAGCAAACTTAATTTTGAACGTCTTAATTTGAATTTTTAAATATTCCAAATACACATGTATTTGAAGAAATAAAAATGACACATTACACATGTATGTTTATACATATCAGACAACCATTTTGAAAATATGTACAATTAAATTAAAATCAAACAAAACATAATGTTGTTAAATTAACATCTCTTTACTGTGATTATTGAAGTCAACCACTTAAACCCATAATATGATTCTTCAACATTCATGGCATGACCAATACATCTCATATTACTCTACCCACTTATAAAATTAAAACAAGTATTAAAACAAGAAAAATCCTCCAAAAATATACTTGTTAAATTGTTAAGAAAAAACATGAATGTTTTCACTTATTCATAATAAATATTCCAAAACATTTTTTTGAAAATCAGATAAATTAACATCAAAAACACTTGCCGACATATGGAAAATTAATGAAAAATGTTTTGGAAAGAGAAAAACAAACCAGCCAACCAACTAAAGGCGGTACCTTTGAGTCAATTGTTTTACTTAAAAAACAAAAATAAAACAAAAAGTCTAAAGATATATCAGTGTCACATTGGGCAGCATCAATTTTAGTGTGTGTGTGTTTTTTAATAACAGCCTTTGAACTAAACTATAAAATAAGAGATCAATAGAAAATGTCTTAAATATCATAATAGTTGATATGGAATGCATACTCACTCTATAGGAAAATTGGTACAGAAACAGAAAAGAGACCACAATAACATAAGCCACAGACAAATACATTTACAAGAACGAGGAATTTTTTTTTTTAAAAAAGGACAACAACTCAATTAATTCCAAAACACATACAAAAGTTGGATATTATATTGTTACACTTGAAGAAATAATCTGTTTAATTTTAAATACAAGTTTATTATTTTTAAAAGGACCTTTCTGCACGACCTTGGTAACCCAATTTTACCATTTGTTAGGTCAGGTTGGATGGGCGTTTGCCATTTGGGAAACTCAGTCGGATAATTGTGATTCCCTTAATTGTTATTTCCCTACTCCCCTTCAGATACAACCCAGCAAAAATAAATCGAGATTTTGGCGACACAGCATCTTTTTATAGAATACCAAAGCGCATCCAAAGAGCGCTCTTGAGGATGCAGTAAAAGTAAGGGGAAAAAATTTAAATTTTTTGTTAAGATTTTTTATATAAAACTTAAAATATAAAATTATATTTTGATAAAATTTTAAATATGCTTTCCTTTTAAATATATTTAACACTTTTTAAATAAAAAACCATGAGTTTTGGACAAAGACGCATGATTTCACTGCATCATTATTGCGCATTAATCAGCGCTGCAAAGAGTGCTTCAATCATAACACCTTTAACACATTTTGAAAGAAAAAAAAAAAAAAAAAATTAGTACACCATTTCCACTTTAGTTTCAGAAAATACAAATTATAATACAAAAAATGCCCACTCATAGCAGGAAGTCAACTGATTTTCAGAATTAGTCAATTGTATTTAAAGTTTTCCAATTGTTTTCAGAAATAGTCAATTGTATTTCAGATTTTGTATTTCAGAAATTGTCAAATGTGCTTCATCTTTATTCTGCTTAAATCAGCTCTAAAAAGATACATGAATTCACTGCATCTTTATAGCGATTTTTTTAGCGCTCTGAAGAGATGTGAATTCAGAGCATCTTAAGAGCGCTTTTTCGGTGTATCCAACTAGCGCTCTAAAGTGTGACATCGCCTTAGAGAATCATGCATGAATTCAGCAGGTTTGGATGCGCTCCTTGACTAGAGTTCCCTTTCCAAAAGCTGCTGCCAGTTCAGCAAAATTTCTGCTGGGAAAGGTCTACCTCTTAAACCACCCCAACTCATTAAGAAATTCAGCTAGAGACGTCAATGAGACCCTGTTTACTCATTCCAGGTCATCGAAAAATGCTTAAGGCGTCGATTCACAAAACAAATGCGTCACAGACTCCTCCACTTCCCAAATACTCCTACATACGCAAAGCGATTTGGCCGATTAAACAGTCCGTTTTCTAAAAGTAAGAAGAATTTTGGTTATCTTAGGATTTGGCAGTTGCCACAGGGTTCGCAATATCCTGCAGGTAGTCAGTGATATCTACCTAGTCTTCATTATATTCTCTGATATCCTATCATTTTCAGTCATCAGTTCCGCAATAAGAACCGAGATGTTCCTCCACGTCCCCCTTCCGACTTAGACCCATTTCACGTAAATTAATCAGCCAATTTGTTCCCTGCGACCCCATTATGTCCAGGGACCAAGATTAGCTTGACTATGTGCTGATTAATTCGACGAAGGGATTGTATACAGTTCCCAATGATTCGCGATTCTACAGTGTTTGATTCTATGACCTTCAGAGCTGCAAGACTATCCACGAAATGTTAATGACGCAAGGACGTAGGTCCCTTGTCTTAATCCTCTGCACGGCTTTATCAATTACAAGTATCTCAGCCTGGAAAACATTACACTTTTCCGGAAATCTCAATGAGTCCCCAAATTTCGAGGCATTCAGAGTATACTCCCGAATCCGTACCCATCTTCGATCCGTCCGTAAAGATTGAGATCGCATTTTCTCTTATAACAAAGTGTTCCGCCCAGTCTTACATAGTTGGTATTTGGACTTCCAAGGTTATGTTCAAGTTCGTCTGCAGTGAGATATAGTTTTTGTTTTAGAGGGTCAAGTGCCTCCAAGTGCGTTTCTTAAGCAATTGCGACTCTCTTAACCTTAGAGCAGATTTTGCTGCTGTGCTTTTGATATCCGCAGACTGAATGTTTAGTATCACTTACAGGACGGACTGGGGTGCCGACTAGTGATACCCGTATATACCAGTCGCCTTCTACCACACAAAAGCACCATAGGTAAATATTGGTCTAATTATCGCACCATATATCCAGTGGATAATATACGGGTTTAGACCGCACCTTCTTCCGAAAGTTCTCTTGCTAGTGTAAAAAGCACATAACGACTTCTTTATCCTTGCCTCTGTATTCCTTTTTCAAGAAAGCTTTGAGTTTAGGACCTTCACTGACAAGGGAGGTCTTTCACAGGCCACCCACCGATTGTCATGAAACTTGCATATTGGAAACAGGGAAGCAAAATAAGAGTTACCTGTTTTTTTAGCTACCCAATCTGACAAAGGGGAGGGGAAAAACGGGATTTGTTTTCGTTTTTCGAGAAGTTTTCCCATTTCTTTAAAAGAAACTATATGAACATTTTATACAGGTCGATAGGTTTTTTTGAAGGCCTATACAATGCTGTATCGGTCGTGTCCAAATTCGGCTTCGTTAAGTTCGTTATTGTCAAACATGTATAAACGTTGGGGTAGTTTATATGGAGATCATATAAAATAATCTGCATTAAAATTATGCTGACTCGTATGTTTGCTTTTGGCGAAATTTCTGCTAGTTAGGCTTTTATTGGGATTTTTCCGAGAGCCCATATTTTTTCATAAGGTTACCGTTTATAAAATTTGAGATTGGGTAACCAAAAGACAGGTAACTCTTATATTTCTCCCCTCATTTCCATATTTAGGTTTCAGGACAATCAGTGGGTGCCTTCTGAAAGACCTCCCATGTGATTCAGTTGAGTTGAGTACAGGACCGTATAATACGAATATCCAAATGACCTAAGAACACTGTTTCTCAGCAGCAGTACGTAATAGCGATTCTGCCAGGTGACTTTCTTAAGTGTAGATCCGAAAGATTACTTGACTGTTTGAGCTCAAAAGAGAGAGGGGTTAGGAGTCCAACTTTGTGTTTCATAACTGTTATAAGGTCACAGATCAGAACAATGAACATAAACTGAAAACCGCTTTGGCAGAAAATGTATGGTCGTTCAAGGGTTAAAGCGGAATAACTTTATAAAGGGTAACCCTCAATAATTATTCCTTCCTTTACATATCATTCGCAATTATTCTCAGTGTACCAAAACTACTAAATTTTAATAAACCAGTAAAATGAACATGAAAAATGCCTATAAACGCGTCATCACCTTTAAAGTATGATACCGGTGATAGTGTTTGATAGTGGTGAAGATCCATTAATATTTTTGTTAGTCGTGTCATTATAAGGATGATGGTGATGATTATGATTATATTTACTTGTTTTTGTTTTTTAACCATTGTTTTGTGTTGCTTATTTTTCTATTTTCTCCTTGATCTTTCCTGCTAACGAGGTGATATAGACGCAAAAATAAAAACGAAAGGTGAAATTTATCCTTATAAACACTGTTGCTCAGCAGGACATTTTACACAATACACATTTTTTCAACGCACGATTCAACGTTTGTTTTTTTTTTCTTCATTATTCCGATTACTAATGTCGCTTGTCATCGTCATCATCGTCGTAGTCCTTAACATCTTAACAAAAAAAAAAACTTTCTTGTTATTATTATTATGCCGCTTTAGTTTAAATAACACATTTTTATTTCTTTTCCTGACTTTTGATTTTTAATGTCCTAGAATAAAAGAACAGGAATCCTGTTAATATCTGGTGTAAAACATCAAAAAGAACGCAATATTATTGTTACATTTGTTTGTAAGAAAAGAAGTTGAAATAACATTCATCCATTTCGAAACATAATAAAAAATCATCAGTTGCATTTATACCACAATAAGGTTGTTTTTCTGCTGTTTTTGTATACATCATTTTCCTTTTTGTATACATCATTTTCCTTTTGTATACATCATTTTCCTTTGCTGTTTTTGTATACATTATTTTCCTTTACAAGGCATAAATTCAAAGATGCCAGATGAAATTTTTGATATGCTTCTCCAAGAAACAGTTAATTTTAAAAATTTTCCCTACTCGGAAAATTCTAATCCAAAAAAACCTTTAATAAATACTTTCAAACAAAACTAGATCTTGGAAAGGTTATTTAGGAGTAGGCAGTTATAACTGAGTTATAGATGTTTTAAAAATGTCAACATTTTTCCAAATCAAACCTAGTTTAGGTAATATTTCGTGAAAAAGTCAACCGTTAACGTCTTTAACTAGCCTCTTCCGATCAACGACTCTGGAAACCGACACAATTGGCGCCCAACTTGGGGCCTATACAAAATCTTTGGTATCACAAAACAATGTATACATTCATCATTCCACAATATAATTATTGTGGAAAATTATTAGCCCAACCAAAAAAAAATAAATGTTCGATTTTAAATTTAAATTTTGCATTATTTTTTTTTTTAATTTACAATTAAAGTTTTAGATCAGCTCTAGCCTGATTGTTAGTTAACTAGACAACGAAAAATAATAAATAGTAATTTTTAATGGTGTTTAAGTCAACGTTGGCACTATTAGGATGGCGCCCAACATGGGGCTTCTATGAATGTATAGTATACTTATTATACATTGTATATTCTGGTGACATGGTACAATTACACTGTGCAACAAGAAAAATGAGCCTCAATGGCTTCAACACCATATGAAAGTAGACCATCAAATGGACAAAATCACCAAAAGGTTTTGCAAAGTCAGTTCGGATTTCTTTGTTATAGCCCACTGAAGTTTTTATTTTTTTTTATCAAAGGCGTTTGGAAAACGTCAAAAATACTATAATAAGAACACATCTGAACTTCAAAGTATGATTTGATGTCTTCAGTAAAATTATATTGCGGTTCTTTTCTTAGAACATTTTAACCCTCTAGCTGCCATTTAAAGGGGTCATTTTAGTCCTTTTTCAAAAGCTAAACACAGAAGTCTAATTAAACGTCCATTTAAATTTCACAAGGGGTTGTCAAATGTTCAAAGTTTGTGCGATATGCGCAAAGTGCTTAAAAAGGGTAATCAATGTTTTTATTTTTTTTTACCAAAACAGTGTTAAATAAATATCGACAAAAAACAGTACAAATATACTTTTGAGCTAAAAATTATGTTCTGACGTGTTTTATAAAATTTTATGATGATTCTTTTCTTTGACCAAATTAACCCTCTAGCTCCCGTTTTAATGGGTAATTTTTGTCCTTTTTTAAAAGAAATACGAAAAAGTCTATAAAAAAAGGCAGTTAAAGGGTTAAAATGTTTTACTAATATTGTCTGCATTAAATTTTACTAGGGCACGTCTAAGACAGAAAGTTCGTCCAGCATATAGAAAATGCTTAAAAGTTTTATAGTATTCAAATTTTTTTTTTTTAATATTTTTTTTTGGGCCGAAATATAATAAAAAAAAAGAAGTAAAAAAGTTAAATTTGACTTTGTCGAATGAATTAATACCCTCCACGATGTAAAAAAGTTTATTTGTAAAATAATAAGTGAGAGTGTTAAATTCGGCTGTGCCGAATCTTTTATACCCCCAAACACGTTAAAAAAAACAGTGGCGTCTTATTTTTTTTGGGAGGTGGGGGGGGGGGGGTTTGGTGGTGGGAGACAACCTTACTGGATCCAACTGCAGGAATTTGGACTTCTTTTGACATAAAAATGTTTTGTTTGCTAAGCAAAAGTACAAAAAACCTATAAAAATGGAGTTTTTTCAGAGGTTGGTTTAGTTCTTAAGAGGGGAACTTTTTTCCCCCTGATCCGATTTTGCCCATGTTCGAACTTAACCAGCCCAATACCATAAGACATATTCGTGCCAAATTTCAGGAGTCTAGCTCTTTTACTTTGGACTGTATCGTGTCTTCCACAGAAGGACAGACGGACATCGCTAGAATGTCTAAGAATGGATCACAGATCAATAATATACATACTTTATGGGGTCCTAGACCGATATTTCGATGCGTTACACACGGAATGACAAAGTGAGTATACCCCCACACTGTGGTTGGAGGGTATAAAAAAAATTTCACTGAAGACATCAGATCATATTTTAAAGCTCAGATGTGTTTTTATTATAGTATTTTGAAGTTTTCCAAACGCCTTTGACAAAAATTTCAAAACTTCAGTGGGCTATAAAAAAGAAATCCGAACTAACTTTGCAAAACCCTTTGGTGATTTTGTTTATTTGATGGTCTACTTTCATATGGCGTTTAAGGCACTGAGTGTTATTCACTCTTTAAATTCACAATACAATGCCTAAATTCACAATACAATGCCTACACAAGTGTTTCTTGAAACTGGTTCACAAGTCCAAACATGGGCCGATTAGATATATCTTTTCTTAGATCTTTAATAAGTTTAGACAACACACGCAAACCAAATGTTAGTAGAATAGAGTTCTATACGTTGCTC
Organism: Pegoplata infirma; assembly: GCA_963921195.1. Classification (NCBI taxonomy): domain Eukaryota; kingdom Metazoa; phylum Arthropoda; class Insecta; order Diptera; family Anthomyiidae; genus Pegoplata; species Pegoplata infirma. The sequence goes on along the minus strand of OY992537.1, from coordinate 16,004,533 downwards.
TAAAAATTAAAATCTGTTTATTTTTCCCAACTCCTGAATAAAATCCTTGGAAAATTCCCTACATCTGACAACACTGCACAAATTTAACTTTGTTAAACCCAAATGCACGTGCAAAATATTTATCAATACAGCTTTAAATTTTTGGGATCTTTTATTGTGCTGTGTGCCATGATACAATATATTTAGTGTCTGATCTATATAATGGACACATCATATGCCGACGTCAAAAAAAAAACACAAAAAAAAAACAAATGCAACAATTTATGAAAAAGGTGTTAACCAACAAAATGCGGCTTACTTTCAAAAAGTCAAATGACGTATAAGAAGCTGAAAAGAAATTTATGTTAAACATCTTTATTTAGAAGAATTATTGAAAGAATATAATTTGTAGTTAAGAATATAATTAAAAATTTTGTTTTTATTAAAAAAAATTTAAACCTTTAACAAAAGGGATATATTTTGTTTTATTACTTTTAGACATATAATATTTGAAGAATGTGTAAATGCTTTTCCCTTCCAAACTAATTTAGCCCATTAACGAAATTATATAGGTCTTGCGTTCAATTGGGTTAATTGCTGGTTAATTTCGGAAATGGGCCAGATCGGACCAGGGGAGAAAAGTTCCCTTTACAAGAACTAAACCAACCTTTGAACATTTTTTTACAGATTTTCATACCCTTGACTTTGTAAGAGAGTTTGTCATTCGGTTTGTAACTCCTAGAAATATCGATCTAGGAACCCTAATTTAAGAGTTTGTTGTGAATGTTTTCCTTTCTTGGATTTTTTGATTACTGTTTAGAAGGTTTTTCCATACAACTATCGTTCGAGCCTCTACGCTGTAAAAACCCAAGTTTTTGACAACATTCTCTTATTAAGCTTCCTGAAGGTTTAAAAAAGTGTCGAAAAAGAGCAAATAAAATCGATGATTTAAAAAATTCCTGCGAACTTTGCACTGTTGCCCAAAACATTAAATCGTAATAATGTTTTTCTAAAGATATGAATGTATTTGTTAAAGTAAAGTTTTTTATAAAAAATAATATTATATTCATTTGCCATTCCATGCAAAACAAATTAAAATATCGGTCAAGGACCCTTTTAAGTTTATGGGGGTTTTCGTGTCAACTGACACAACTTTTGAAACCGATGTCTTCTGATCGGGATGAAATTTGCACCAAGGTTAGTCCTATTGGATAGTAGTTACGACACAATTTTTCAACGAGATCGGTCAAGAACTCTCTGAGTTAGAGGGGGTCGAAATTTGACATTTTGGCCAAAGAGGTGTTGATTCTCATCCATGTAACTTCTTACCTATTGTTTTTAGCAAAATGTGTCCCAAAGAGTTTAGATAGCTATTTCTTCAGTCTTTCGAAAAAAAATATAAAAAAAAATAAAAAAAAATTTTTTGATTTTTTTTCTTAAAAATCCAAAACTTTTTTGGCTTTTTCCTCAAATTGGGCCCTTTTTTTTTTTTTTTTTTTTGATTCAAAAGAAAGCTTAGGTGATTTCCTTTAAGAGCTGTGGGGTCGCTTAGTGGGATGCGAGTGGGATATCTATGAAATTTTTTTTTTTTTAACTTTGAAACAAAAAAACGGTTCTTCAATTTGCACTATTAGGCGTGGGATAGCTAACCAGTTTTCGATTTCATTCCGCGATACCCTCTAATTTTTTAAGGTTCGAAAAAGAAAGCACGAGCCAAAAAATGGGGGCGGTGGGGAGGGGCCATATGGCCCCTCATTGGGGTCAAAGTTGGGCGTAAAGAGGTAAAAATCCTCAAAAAGTCCCAAAACTCCCCTAGAAACGCCCCTGGAGGGGTGCAATGTGAGACCGACCTCAAATAATTTTCTGCCCCCAACATTTTTCTTGAACATACCTTACCCCTATTTCCACTTCCTAAGAAGGTTCCCATACAAAATGACATTTTTATAAAATTTGCTCCTACCGCTCTAACTGTCCATAGGGTGCCCCTAGAGATGTAAAATGTATGACCGACCCCCAATATTTTTTCAACTCCAACATTTTCTTAGAATATACCTACCCTTTATTTTCAACTCTTAAGGGGGTCCCCATACATTTTTTTATATTTTTTTTATTAGTTTTTAAAAATACATGTTCTTATAATGTATGGGAGCCCCTTAGGGAGTGGAGATAGGGTGTTATGATGTTCGGACAAAATGTTGGTAGCTAAAAAATAATGGGGGTTGGTCGTAATTTTTGCCTCTCTAGGAGGCACGGTAGGGGCGGTAGGAGCTGGTTTAATAAAACAAATTTTAAAAAAATAAAAGAAATGTATGGGGACCACCTTAAGGGTTAAAGATACATTGTAGGTATGTTTGCAAAAAATGTTGGAATTAATAAAATAATGGAGGTCGGTCAAACATTTGGCCCCACTAGGGGCACTTTAGGGTAAGTTAGAATGGTAGGATCAAATTTTTTAAAAATGTTTTGTATGGGAGCCCCCTTAGGAAGTGGAAATAGGGGTAAGGTATGTTCAAGAAAAATGTTGGGGGCAGAAAATTATTGGAGGTCGGTCTCACATTGCACCCCTCCAGGGGCGTTTCTAGGGGAGCTTTGGGGCTTTTTGAGGATTTTTACCTCTTTACGCCCAACTTTGACCCCAATGAGGGGCCATATGGCCCCTCCCCACCGCCCACATTTTTTGGCTCGTGCTTTCTTTTTCGAACCTTAAAAAAATTAGATGGTATCGCGGATCGAAATCGAAAACTGGTTAGCTATCCCACGCCAAATAGTGCAAATTGAAGAACCGTTTTTTGTGTTCCAAAGTTAAAAATTTTTTTTTTCATAGATATCCCACTCGCATCCCACTAAGCGACCCCACATCTCTTAAAGGAAATCACCTAAGCTTTCTTTTGAATCAAAAAAAAAAAAAAAAAAAAGGGCCCAATTTGAGGAAAAAGTCAAAAAAGTTTTGGATTTTTAAGAAAAAAAATCAAAATTTTTTTTTTATTTTTTTTATATTTTTTTTTCGAAAGTCTGAAGAAATAGCTATCTAAACTCTTTGGGACACATTTTGCTAAAAACAATAGGTAAGAAGTTACATGGGTGAGAATCAACACCTCTTTGGCCAAAATGTCAAATTTTGACCCCCTCTAACTCAGAGAGTTCTTGAGCGATCTCGTTGAAAAATTGTGTCTGAACTACTATCCAATAGGACTAACCTTGGTGCAAATTTCATCCCGATCGGAAGACATCGGTTTCAAAAGTTGTGTCAGTTGACACGAAAACCCCCTTATATTTTATTGATCCATGAAGGTTTCTAAGAAATGCTAGCTATATCCATTCAGCTGTCTGTGAAAAGCAAGATGCAGTTCAAACCAAAAGAGCTGCACAGAGAAAAATAAATTTCCAACTGAATTTTTCAGTTGTATTAACTCAAAATTCGGTTGCTGCTACTATATTTTGATTTGGCTAACGAATTTTATAGTTTTTTTCAATTTAAAGACAGTTGTAATAACAAAATTTTGTTGTAACTACCAATATTTAGTTGTGTCAACCTTAATTCAAATGCTTCCACCAATTTTTTGTTGCAACAACTGAATTTCAGTTGGAAATTAGCAAATTTGTTTTCTGTGAGTGTAAATTTGTTAAATGAGAAAAATCGGATCCGTCTGTCAGTGGAAAGTAATATGCAGTGCAAACCAAAAGAACTTTAAATGTGGTAAATGAGTGAAATCGAATCTAAGACATTCTACTGATATTCGTCTGTCGGTCCGTCTATGGAAAGCACATTGCAGTCTTAAATGGACGAATTTAGACTAGGGGGAAGAAGCTTCCCTTTAAAGAACTATACCAAGCTATGAAGAACGCCAACTTGCACCCAGACATGCGCGGGTACAAGGGGGGGGGGGGGAAAGGGGAAATTTCCCCCCCCAGACCAAATTTCAAAAAAAAAAAAAACAGAAAAAAAGAAAAAAGAAGAAAAAAAGGAAAAAAAAAGAAGAAAAAGAGGAAAAAAAAGGAAAGAAGAAGGAAATTTAAAAAAAAAAATTTTAATCCAAAAATTTTTAATGGAAAAAAAAATTAAAATTTTTTGAAGGAAAAATCTAAAAAATTTATAGGGAAAATCTGAAAATTCGTAAAGGAAAACTGTGACTAAATTTGGTACAAAAAAATGAAAGAAAGTATGAAGTGAGGTTGAGATTGCTAAAAATAGAATTGTAGTGTTGGAAACTGTCAAAATTTATTCTGTAGAAACTATAAATATTCACATATATAAAAACACTTTTTATTAAGACAAACCGACATTTAAACTCCTACTGATGATAACACTAACTGGGGTGTTTGAAACCGGTATGGGAAATATCAGAAATGTCTATAATTTTTAGAAATTCAATTTTTCTTCTACATTTTTTCAACTTGAACCCTTATGACTTACAATTAGACTTTTTCTCAGAATCTGAGGTTTTTTCTATAGGAAAAATGTCTCAGAATCTGAGACTTTTTCTATAGGAAAACTGTCTCAGAATGTGGGACTTTTTCTGTAGGAAAAATGGCTCAAAATCTGAGACTTCTTCTATAAGAAAAGTGTCTCAGAATTTAAGACTTTCCATAGGAAAAATGTCTCAGAATCTGAAAATGTCTCAGAATTAGTGTATTAAAAAAACCGGCCATTTTAAAAAACCGGTTTTCGGTTTATTCGAAAAAGCTTATTTTTGAAAAACCGGTTTTTGGTTTCGGTTTTAGGAAAAACCGGTTAAACCGGTTTTTTCGGTTTTTATTCTACAGTTTAAAAATTAATTAAACTTCATAATATTTTTACAAAACAGGCATAACCCAATAAACACAAAATCGATAAGTCATAGCATAGCGAAAATAGTATCATCTGTATGACACCGTTTACATTGCACAATTTCACTGGAAACTTCGACTTAATTTGAATTCTTTGCAATTGTGAGCGGAAATCCGTTGAGATTTTATTTACAAATTTGTTTTTATTGAATTGTTTAAAGAGCACAATTAATAATAAATTTAGACATCGGAATTTGAAATTCCGATTTCAACAATTTCAAAAGGATAATTTAAAAAAAATGGTTTGCCATAGAACTCCAAGGTGCCAAATTTAAAAAATATATATTGATTTCAATGTTAAAGGAAGAGACGGACTTCCGGAACTTGTTGATATATTGATATTTACATGCCAACATATCCACAAGCTGATTATGGAAGTACCGCTAAGTTTTGTGAGTGTTTTTAAAAAACTGTGTAATATCAATAAATATTTTAACTCATTATATTATAACTTTTTTTAAAACCCGGTTAACCGACATAGAAAAACCGGTTTCTCGAATATTCGAAATTCAAAACTATTCGAAACCGGTCGAGTTTCTAAAAATGAAAAAACCGGTTAACCGGTTTTCGGTTTCGGTTTTGAATACTCTACTCAGAATCTTAGACTTTTTCTAATAGAGAAATGTCTCAGAATCTGAGACCTTTCCTATAAGAAAAATGTTTCAGAATCTGAGACTTTTCCTATAAGCAAAATGTCTCAGAATCCGGTCGAGTTTCTAAAAATGAAAAAACCGGTTAACCGGTTTTCGGTTTCGGTTTTGAATACTCTACTCAGAATCTTAGACTTTTTCTAATAGAGAAATGTCTCAGAATCTGAGACCTTTCCTATAAGAAAAATGTTTCAGAATCTGAGACTTTTCCTATAAGCAAAATGTCTCAGAATCTGAGACTTTTTCTATAGAAAAAATGTCTCAGAATCTGAGACTTTTTCTATAGGAAAAACGCCCCGAAATCCGAGACTTGTTCTATAGGAAAAACACCTCAGAATCTGAGACGTTTTCTATAGGAAAAACGCCTCAGAATCTGAGACTCTTTCTATAAGAAAAATGTCTCAGAATCTGAGACCTTTCCTATAAGAAAAACGCCTCAAAATCTGAGACTTTTTCTATGGGAAAAACACCTCAGAATCTGTGACTTTTTCTATAGGAAAAATGCTTCAAAGTCTCAAACTTTTTCTATAGGTAAAACGCCTCAGGATCTGAGACTTTTTCTATAGGAAAAACGCCTCAGAATCTGAGACCTTTTCTATTAAAAAAAATTCTCAGAATCCGAGAATTTTTCTATAGGAAAAATGACTCAGAATCTGAGACTTTTTCTATTTTCTTATGGGAAATATATCAGAATCTGTGACTTTTCTTATCGTAAATATCTCAGAATCTGTGACTTTTTCTACGGGAAAATTGAAAAAAATATCTCAAAAACTGTGAATAATAAAATTTTGAGAATAATTTAGAGGCAAAAAGTCGCTGCATTTGATACTTTTTTGCATTTTTGTCGAACTGTTGTTGAAAAATCGGCTGCAGTTTTTTTTAGAAAAAAAAAATGCTAAATTATTTGATTTTATAGCTTCTTTTAAAGGAAAAGTATCCCTTTTGTTGATTGTCCGACAACGGTGAATTGATGATTTTTTTTTTATTCAAAGTTATAAAAAAATTTCCCCCCCCCCCCAGACTCAAAAGCTGTATGACGAATATTTACAAAAATTAACATCGAAAAAGAGGGAGTCGAAAATTTTGCTTTCGTAAAAACGCCAAATCAGTCGTTCTGCGACTTTTGATACATTAAAAAAAGTAGGTGTGGTCAAATCGATCCGCCGTTCTCCGATTTTTGATAAATCGAAAAAAGTGGGCGTAAAAATGGACGTGGTCAATTTTCAGTAAAAACTTAAATTGAATTACTACGAACACTGAACAAAAATTAGCCAAATCGGTGCAGCCGTTTTTAGATTTAAAATAAATCGAAAAAGTATGCTTTTTCTTTCTGTAAGAACTTTAATTAGACTATGACGAAAATTAAAAGAAAAATAATTCAAATCGGTTCAGCGGTACTCAACTGATGCAATTATTAACGAACGATATTTAATATTTTTTTATAAATAGATTTGACAAAAGATGGATTGGAACCCATTTTCTGGGAAACATATAATATTCTTACTTGTTTATAATTTATAAGTGATTAAAGTGATGTAATTTATAGAATAAATTTAATAAAAAAATCTACTGATGATGATGGAATAAAGCCGACGAAATGTTGAGGGAAATGATAAAATAATTGCTTTTATTTACAACAGTTAATTAATCCCTGACCATTAGGGTGGAGCAAATATAGCTTTTTTCGAATTTCGAAAACGACGGGGTCGGGAAAGTTGCCTTTTATGAAACTCAATTCCACTTTGATTTTTGAAAGTGATTTCAATCTGAAACAAAATATTCGTTTTGCGTAAACCACTTATTCCAAATCCGAACGGGAGTCTGTGACATGCCCCTAAGTCTTCCAATGGTACACATTAATTTTTTTTAATCCAATTCAAAACACTCTCGGTGACCCTAAATTGGTTGCATAGTGTAATAAGTCAATAAAACTTACAAAAATAAATTTAAATTAATTTGTAAAGAGTTAAACAAAATGTGTTAAAATTGGGAGTCTTCTTTAGGAAACGTCATTAAACAAATTAAAACAAAAAAAATATATTTTTTTATAATTTAACCAACCTTAGTATTGCATTTTTAAGCGTAATTCGTTCACTTCACTAAATTTCGACTGGATTTGAGCACAAAAAAAGTAAAAGGAATTATTCAAACGCATTATTAAATACTAAAAATAAATCGTAACAAACTCCTATATTTACAAACTCATATTAAAATCATTCCTCCTCTATAAAAGAAACTTTTAAAAGCGAAAAAAAAAATAAATATTGGCATATATTAATAATAATACAAAAAAAAAAATCAACAGATGTCAAATTTTTATTATTGATTACTGAAAGTCCGAAATTCGAATACAATAAAGTTTAATACATGTATGTTTGAATACGAATCTATTGTAATAAATAAACGAAACAAATTAACGTCTATTTGATTTGTTTATACCAAATTGTGGTTTAGTTTTCAATGAAAATATTTTAACAAAAAAAAAAATAAATTAAAAAAACTGTTGGTACAATCTGAATGTTGTTTCAATTTCTGTTGCTGGTTTACAGCTCAGTATGGGGACGTACACGTCTCGATTATTTAATTGTTGTATTTTGAACATACACCGAATACAAAACAATGAACTAAAAAAAAATAAAAATAATTACTTCCATTCAAATGGATTCGTTTTTTTATTTTTACTTTTTTTTTGTACTAACTACGCTGAAAAAGTTTAGAGATTCCATTCAAGTGGAATTAAATTGTGACCAACAAAAAGTGTTGGATAGTAATGAGTTCGGTTTTGGTTTTAGCTTTCGGTGGTGTGTGTGTATGAATGTTTATTTGTGTGTTGAATGTGTGGACGTACACTCAATGAAAAAATGTTGGTAAAAATTATGTGAAAATTTTGCAAAAAGGAAAAGGAAATATAGATTTCAATGTTCGAGTGGTGGTTTTCACTCTGCTTGATGGAACTGCCCTCTTCTGCATCGTTCTCTATAGTTACTATCCAATTTTCCACAAAATCTATGCAGGCCCTTAGTCTTCAACATCGAAGTAAATATACCCATCGTTAGGCTCACTCCAATGAATTTAAAAAAGCTAATTGGTCGAAATTTTCATCTTAAATCGACAGCGAGTTAAGATGACAGTCCATAGTGACAAACTTAATAAGGAGTCGTTATTTCATAGTGACAGACTTAATGAGGAGTTTCGATCCACTCAAAACTCAGAAACAGCAGACCAACGCATAAAAAGTCTAGACGATGGAAGAATATCTGAATGATCCACTTCCGTATCCGAAATAAACTTAGCGAAGCAATGCTAAGAACTATCTTCGAAAGGTTGATGCTATAAATTCTCCCAAAGCTTTAAAACCATAAATGACATCTCTCGCCAGTTTACTCATATATCCAAGGCTGATTCAGATAAACTCTTCTGTTGTATAACCAACTGGTAACTTATTTCCTTACGAAAGAACACTCTCTAAAATGATCATATTCTAGTCCATTCTCCGAATTGGTGATCTCTGAGGGGCTGAACGGTACAACTGCGGCGGTGGATTGTATCTACCCCGACTTTATCAAAAACTTCGCCTTGCACTACAGTTTGGCTTGCAAGATCCTTTACGGAGCCTTACCTGAAGCAATGAAGCAGAACATGAATGACACACTCAACCATGGCCTTTCGAAGATGCTCACAGACGGTTTGTGAAACGTCATCTTTTGAGGACTAAGACACTCCTGATATTCTAGGCATGAAAATTCAATGTGATGTTTGATGAAACCATGGGAGTCGGTGCAGGTGTTTCAACGAGTTTGCGAGATTTCGAGAAGACTTTTTATCCTTCCATTGGACTCTAGCATTTTCCAGGCCGAAATAGTTGCCATAAGCAGGGCAGCTTTACAGTTCGGTGATGAGACAAACAGAGAATTTAACATTTATGTTGACAGCCAAGCTGCTCTAAAAGGTCTTAAAAGATTTTATATCAAGTCGAAAGTAGTTTTCGAATGCTTCGAGAACTTACAAAGTTTAGGGAATATGAACCAGGTCACATAGGTATTCAAGGGAACGAGAGAATGGACGAGAGAGCGAAACAAGGTGCTGATGGTATTAATATTTCTGTACATATTGATCCACCAATCCAGCACTTCAGATCTCTACGCTACATTCAAAACACTGCAATGGCAAATAGAAAGTGGAGAGAGCTACACTCAAAATAAATTCTCTGTCCAATCAGCAGAAAAATCTGCTGAAAATACACCCATTTTGAGCCATATGAGAAATCTGCTGATTTTAGTAGACACGGTTTGCTAAATATCTGTCATAAGAGGTGAATAAATATAACAAGAAAAAAAAAACATACGCCGCCAGCCAGCATCGAACTCGCCACCTTCCGATTTGAAGGTACACTTCTTAACCACTACGCTACGGAAGCTTATACTTTTAAGTATCTGGCGTTTTAGTTATTAAACATGTGTGTTGTTCGACAGCAGAGAAATCTGATTTTACCAGAAATATCTGCTGATTTTAGCAGAAAAATCTGCTGATTTTAGCAGAACAATCTGCTGATTTGAGCAGAATAATCTGCTGATTTCAGCAGAACAATCTGCTGATTTCAGCAGAGCAATCTGCTGATTACAGCAGAACAATCTGTTCTGCTTTTTTTTTATGTAAAAAAATTTCTTGAAAAAATAATGAAATTCAGCAAACAAAAGCATAAACATAGTAAAATGTCTGTTATTTTCTTAAACTGAATGACAGAGATTTTAGTAAAAATATCCTTCTCAGCAGAACAATCTGCTAAAAGATTGCTAATTCAAATTGAAAGTCGTTTTACAGATTTTTTGACAGAGTTTTTCTTTTGAGTGTAACAACAAGTGCGATCAGTAGAAGATTGTGGACATGCTACAATCTAAGGAAAACTAAATACTACCTCTCACTCACCAGATGGAACTGCCGTGTACTTACTGGAGTGATCACCGGGCACTGCCTTATAGGTTATCATAGAATGAAAATGGGACTTATTTCTGATGCCAGCTGTAGAACCTAACAATGAACCTAACACTGAGGAAACGATCGAACATATTCTTTGCCACACTCAGAAAATTATGTAAGTTACTACATGTTAGTTGTTTGTATATTTTACAGTAGTTAGTTGTTTTCAACTACAAAGTCAGTTGTTTCTGTATGAAAAATATCAAACAACTATTTCTGTTAGTTATTTTAAGTCGTTTTTTTGAACAACTAACAAAAAAGTACTGTGATGTACTAACAGTTATTTAAATTAGTCAATTTTATTTTTTTTTTATCTCTGAAAAATTGTCAAAGTTTTTTTCATAAAATAAAAATAAATTTTCGTTTTTTTAATTTTTCACAACTTTTTAAAAAAGAAAAAAAAAATTTGGTCTTCATTTTTTTTTGAAAAATATTTTGAAAAAAAAAATAAAAATACATATTGATTGTTTTATTTTTACTACATTTTAGTTGTTTTGACTACAAATGTAAGTAGTTTTTACTACATAAGTCAGTTGTTTTTTGTCAGTTAAAATAACTAACATTGTTAGTTGATTTAACTGATAAAGTAGTTGACCCCAAAACAACTTACAAAGTAGTTATTTTAACTGACTTTTTCAGTTGATTTTACTAACATAATTTTTTGAGTGCAATGTCCTGCTTTGGCCAGAAACCGACAGCACATATTAAGCAGACATGACTTCGAGAGCTTGAAAACGGTTTTGAATATCAACCTAAGGCAAATAGTACAATTCGCGATGAGGACAAACGCGTTCTATCAGCGTCGCTGAGGAATTATTGTGGTTTCGCTATGGACCATCCGCTCTATGTGAGGATTCTTTAGCTCCGCCACCTCTAACTTAACCTAACCTTGCTAAAACCAGAATGTTTTTGAGTTATCGAAAGAAGGATTCAAGAGTCTTGATTGATTTTTTTAAAACGGTGCTAGAATTACTTTACTACGTCTATTCTCCTTGCTATTCATAACTCCTATATCCGAACGAAATCTGGCCAGGAACCTCAAGGGGGTATCTTGAATTTTTTGGACCGAGTGCAAAGGAGTGCGTTGGTGCCCATCAATGACAGTGGGGTTGCCCAGCTCTATTGACTAATTGGAGAATCGTCGTTTTTATCCCGAATGTTGGGAAAAATTCTCACACAGTTCGTAAGGACTTTAGACCGATTAGTCTGTCTTATTTTTGTTATAGACAATGGAACGAATGATAGACTCATATTTGCATAGAGTGATTGACCCGAGATTGCTTTCGACAGGGCAACATGCGTATAGCAAGGGTAGATTAATGGAAAATAATTCTTCAAGAGCTCGTTGGTGGCCTTTCTTGATATAGAGGGGCTTATAATAATACCATCCCAGACTCGATGATTGTGGCATTGTCTAGTCTTGGAGTAAAGCGTGGGATTGTTTTAATGGTAGAAAATCTACTTGACAATAGATAACGTCTGTATTGGTAGCGTCTATCATACCTCGATTTGTCAATAGGGTCCCACCACAGTGAGGTATTCTTTCGCCACTTCTTTGGAACCTAGAACTGAATTTAATGCTGCTCTCTCTAGAAGCATGCGGTTGTCATGTTGTCACATATGCTGACGATGTCGCGATAGCGGCAAAGGGAAAGAACCTACCAATATTAAGTGGCATTCTTCAGGGTTCTCTAAGGGATCTGTCTAAATGAGCAAGAGACTGTAGTCTGGGAGTTAATCCAAATAAAACAGAGCTTGTCTTATTTACAAGGAAAAATAATATTCCTACTTTTAGTCCAATTTCTCTGAACGCCACTGAAATCGACCTCTCATGCGTAATATTGAGGTATGGGTGAGAAAAGCAAAGATTGCTTTATATTCCTGTAAAAGTGCCTTGAAAAACAATGGGGCTTTAGCCTTAAAGTCGTTCATTGGATTTATATAGCAGTGGTGCGTGCAATTCTGCTGTATGGAATCATAGTTTGGTGGCCTGCTTTAGAGACAAAAGGGAACTGTGTGTTAATCACGAAGGTACAGAAAATGGCATCAATATGCATCACTGGTGCTTTTTGTACTACAGACTGCAATGGAGCAGCGGCTATTGTGGCCATAGCGTGATCTTGCAGTAGATAACAAAACCACAAAATATGGACGGTGCTCCCACTATAAGACTTTTTGAGCGCCACTTTACCACTATGATACCATCCATTAGGTCTTGGATGAGGGGCGTTCCGGGTAGTGCATCCTCCATAAATTTTTACTCGGATGGATCGAGGCTGAACGAACAAGTGGTCTTTGGAGTCTATTCGGACGAGCTTGGGTTGAGCCTGGCTCGAGGATTGCCAGATCATTGCAGTGTTTATCAGGCAGAGATGCTGGCAATTAAGGAAGTGGCTGACTAGATGTATTGTCTACAACTGTAGTCAACATCTATTCTGACAGTCAAGCCACGGTCAAGTTCCAGGAGTCAATGTTTCTGAAAACAAGACATACCCTTAACTGCCGCACATCTCTAACTGAGATGGCCATGCAGTTTGATATACGACTCATACGGGTAGCAGGGCTATTCCAGGATATTCCAGGAAATTCCGAATTGTAAGGTTCCGTTGAAACCTGTACGGTTTGTGTTGGTATGTAATGTTTTGGTAAGCCGCTAGAAAAACATACGGCTTTGTTCCGCGGAGGATACTAATCAGAAATGGGTACATGGATGGACGTCTGAGACTACACGACAGATTTGACCTTCTGTTACTTATTGTTAGAAGCGCACAAGTGAGCTGATATCGCTTCAAAGAGAAGAGATTTTAATGGTTGTCGCTGTAACTATGAATGACTTTTGTCGGAGTTGCTTTGACAAAAAAGAGGTGAACTATATAACACTTTATCTGCCAAGGCCCGGAAATTTCTGGTCAGAGACTTGCTTGTCGGATGTTAAAATTCCATATTTTAGGAGTTTTACAAGAAACTCAAATTGGACTAGTAGGTGATGGGGGTAGGGTTGTAAGTAAGTGGTTGCTGACGCTTTATGTCCACGAAACGGTAAAAGGGTTTTGTGGACATAAAGCGTCAGCAGCCACTTACAACCTACTTACAACCCTACCCCCATGCTGTGGTTGGCGGGTACAAAAAATATTTTACATATACTACTAACTTTTGCATTTGAGTGTACATCATTATTTCGCTATAATGAACAACACACTCAAACAAAAGAAAAATATATAAATAATAGTTTTTTTTTTCCATTCAAAGAATGTTTTTTTTTATTATTTTTGCAAAGCTTTTGAAAATTGTGTGTATAAATAGTGAAACTGTGATACGATCCAATGAACCTTAATGAATATTTACAAGAAAAAAAGGAAAATTTCAACAAATGTCCTTTAACTAAAAATAAATAAATAAAAAAAAAACTATGGGAAATGTGGGTTGTTAAGCGTTACCAAATAATTTTGGTTTTGTGTTAAGACCCTAACTAAATATTTTCAATATTTCGTAATTTAAATCCATGAAGGTCTTCCACATTACATTATCGTTTAAGTTTTAAAGCCACAATATTTTGTAGAGTGTCAAACCCCCAAGTGTCAAATGTCAACCTTCAAAAATGCAGCACTAATGTTGGTTCAATGTCAAACAAGTGTTAATATTCATTTGCCCAAAATACTATGGTTAAAGTTTTTGGTTTCTCCGAAATATACTGGTTAACCAGAATCCCAAAATATCCATTGACCTTGGTGGTGTAGGAAAAAAATTCAAGGACCCAAAATGAAAAACATTTCTCTAAATGTTTTTTCTTACCAATATTTACAAATTCTTACCATAGTCAAGGTTATTTTATAGAATTCATCATCTTAGAAAAATATCTATCCAACTTGGAAGAAAAGATTTCTCTTCCTACTGACTCCCCCCAAGTGTGCTAACTCGATATGGTATGAAGAAATGATCACCATAGGACAAACATGATAAAAATAACAATCGTTCGACATTTATCAGCACAGCTTGGGCGTAACAAAATTTGTTAAATTTCCAAAAGAAGTCAATGGCTGTCAACACTCTAAAACATAAGGAAATTAGAAGGATCTTTATGCTAAAAATCCTTATAATGGACACAGCAACTAGAAAACTAGCATTATTAAAAAATAAGCACGGCAAAGGAAATACAGCACAATCTTTCAATTTACTATTACTGACTGCCAGTCAGTCAATCAGCCAAGGCAGTATGTACATTGTACATTAATGTGGCACGAATAATGTTTTTTTTTTTCGAATTTCATCGACCGCCAAATTTTGGTACGCTTTGGGGTAAAAATTATATATATAAATTTTTAGCCAAATCGGACAAAATTAACCCGTGGTGCTGGGGGGTTAAAGTTTTTCCCTAAAAAAAATTTAGATTTTTCATTATTTTAATTAGTGCCAACATCATTGCCGGTTAGTATCGTAGTACCGGTAATACCAGTATTCCCGGTTATCGATATTACTGGGAAATGGTTCTTGACTTATTACTGGAAATACCGGTAATATCGGTATTCCCGGTTCTCGGTATTACTGGGAAATGGTACCGGTTTTCCAGTTCTTGACTTATTCCTGGAAATACCGGTATTCCCGGTTTCGGTTCTGGGTGTATTATCGGTAATCCCGGGACTACCGGTATGTATATTTTCTTCGCTTTTACCAAACAGTTTGGCTTTAATGAGACCTTTTCTATCTCAAAACTTGGGACTTTTTCTCAAAATCTGGAAATTTTTCTATACGAAAAATGTCAAAGAACCTGCGACAATTTCTTTACGAAAAATGTTTTAGAACCTGAGAATATTTTGGTACGAAAAAGTCTCAGCATTTGAGATTTTTTATATGCGAAAAACGTATCAGATCTGAGACTTCTGCAATACGGAAAATGTATCAGAACCTGAGACTTTATTTGCACGAAAAATGTCTCAGAATCTAAGACTTTTTCTATACGAAACATGTCTCAGAATCTGAGACTTTTTCTATACAAAACATGTTTTAGAATCTAAGACGTTTTCAATGCGAAAAACGTCTCAGAATCTGATATTTTACAAAAAATGTCTAGGAATGTCAGACTTTTTCTATACGGAAAATGTCTCAGAATGTAAGACTTTTTCTATACGAAAAATGTCTCAGAATCTAAGACTTTCTATATGAAAAATGTCTCAGAATCTAACAAAGGAAGTCTCCCTAGTGTCACCCGCGGATCTTTATGGAATTGGTTTTATTTTGTAGAGCAGAAAAAATAAAGGGACACGTATTTTTTTAGCGGCCCAAATTCATATTTAGGGGGTAAAAAGGAGGGGGAAGATAAGGCCATTTTTCAGTTTTTTTCATATATCTCCTATATTATGCAAAGAAAACTAGTCATGTTACATACCAAATGAAAGGTCTTTGGAAAACCTATCTACGTGTGCTAGGAACGTGTCCAAACATGCACAACTTTTTTGTCATATTGAGTAAAATACCAAAATTTTAGGACATTTTTGTTAATAAGTCGAAAAATATTGACTTCATCGGCCCGTTGTTAGCACCACGAGATAGGTATTTAATACCTTTAATCTGATACCACACATGCCTATATTAATTTTGTTTGAATATGCGTAAATCGTAAAAAACTGAAAAAGGTCAATTTCCCCCCATACAAATGAGTTTGGGCCGCTATAAAAAAATACGTGTCGAATAAATATCCAAATTTCATGAAGATCGGAGGGTGACACCAGGGAGACTTTCCTTGTAAGACTTTTTCTATATAAAAAATGTCTCAGAATATGACACTTTTACTATATGAAAAATGTCTCAGAATCTGAGACTTTTTCTATACGAAAAATGTCTCAGAATCTGAGACATTTTCTATATGAAAAATTCCTCAGATCTGAAACATTTTCTATATGAAAAATGTCTCAGAATCAGAGAATCTGAGACAATTTCTATACGAAAAATGTTTCAGAATCTGACACTTTGCATACGATAAGTGTCTCAAACTCTGAAAATTTTTATTTTGACAAAACTTCTATGAACTTTACACTTTTAAAATCTCAGAATCTGAAACTTTTTCTGTACGAAAAATATTTTACAATCTGAAACTTATTATGTTAGAAAAATTTCTAGAATTTGAGACTTTTGATGTAGCATAAATTTCTCCTTTAGAAAAAGTATCAGATGTATACGAAAAAACTGTAAGATTCTGAGAATTATTCTTTAAGAAAATGTGAAATTTTCGTAAAAAACAAATTTAAAAAAAAATTTGCTACATTTTCGAATGAGCGAGCTTATTGACATTAGGTCAGGGCCCTGGGAACGTGCTTAGTGTGCCCTAATGGTGGAAACGGTAATGACACTACTGAACATGCAAAAAAAAAAACTTGATGCGACTGGTGCACGACTTTACACAGAAAATTGCAATTTTTCTAGTGATTACATTTTTAAGAAAATTCAGGTCATAGTTCAGGTCATAAACTCACAGCGGATGAACCCAATATAAAAGCGAAATACCTATTTTTAAGTCGCCATCACATCGGGTTCATACGTAGACTTTTGTCTGCCACTGTATATTATTGATAAGTGATTGATTCCAAGACATTATAGCGATGTCCGTCATTCTGTCCGTCCATCTGTGTAGGACATAATACAGTTCCAAATAAGAGAGCTAGACGCCTGAAGGGTGGCACGAATGTGTTCTATGATCATAGGCTGGTTAAGTTCGGAGATGGCCAAAATCGAACCAGGTAGAAAAAGTTCCCCCCTTGAAGAACTAAACCAACCTCTGAAAAATTCCAAGTTTTTTACAATTTTTTGTGTGTTTTTGTTGATAAACGAAATTTTATGTCAGAAGAATTTCAAAAAAAATATCGTAAAATTTTTTTTTGGTTTATAAGAAAAAATTTTTTTTTTTTTTTTAGGAAAAAACTTTAACCTTCCAGCGGCACTTCTTAATATTGTCTGATTTGGCCAAGAATTTAAACGTACGAGTTTTCAGGCCAACACGAACCATAATTTGCCCGGCGATCGAAATAATTCGAAAAAAATCATTATTTGTGCCACCCTAATGTACATAAGTCCGCTCGTCTGTCCCAGCAAAAATAGCAAAAACTATTGTCAAAGCATATTATTGTGCACAACTTCACACCCCTACCGAGCGTATCGAAATCATAAACAATTGTTGCTAACTATTGCTCGTTTTCTCTTCATTAAGACGCACAAACGGATATTGTTGTTTGCAACTGATATTGAAATTCACTATACATTCGAATATAGCAAAATTTCAACACACAAAAAATAAAATAAAAATTGTCAATTTTTATGTTGTATCCCGCTCGGTTGGTGTAAATTGATACATTTTTTTATTTGTTCTTTTCTTGATGAATTGTATATTCGTAAAGAAATCACCTTTTTTTCATTTTCGGTTACATTGTATACATTCAAACTCGGTTGGAGAATTTGTTTTTCTTTCTCCTTCCACAACTGCCAAACTGAGTGTCCTTTAAGAATTGAAAACATTTCAATAAAAACAATCAAAATCGATAGAAAAAAAAGTGATGAATTGATAAATCATTGCTTATTTCAAGAAAAAAGATTATGAGTTTCTCGTTCTACTGTAACAGAAGGAAATACGGACATAAAAGTGTAAAGTTGTGAACATTATAAAGAGTAAAAATATGTTGTAGTTTTGTTTTAGTTTTATGGAGATGACAGTTTTCAAATACAATAGGAATTATACTGACTGATCACTGTATGGATTAATCGAGGACTCTGGGGTCTTATAAGTCATGTCATTTTGACAATTTACATACACCAGGATTGAATTGATTTTAGTTTTCTTTTTTTGCCAAACAATAAAATTTTATTATGAGATTTAAATTTCTTAAGAATATCACAGTAGTTTATGGCTTAGATCTGTAAAATGTTTGTTATTGCATAAATAAAATACTACTAAATAATCAAATATTTATAAAGAAGTTTAATAACAAAGATTTTAAGGTTTGTAGAACTTAATCTTCTGTTGAATGTACTTGTTGAATTTATAAAACTGTTTTTATCTGAATTCAAAGAATTACACGTGTTACTGTTAAGCAATGTTGACAATCGATACCTTTTCAATACCGTTATCCGTTTCAAAACCCTTTAAATTGAATACCGGTACCAATACCAATACCGAAACTCAGTTTTGGTATCGGATACCGGTATCCAAAAACCTTTTCCTTCGGTATCGGTACGTACCGATATTGAAACGGTTTTTCTTAAAAACCATGTTTTTTTTACAAAAAAAAAAAAAAACTAGAAAGTTTGTAAATTTTTTGGTTTTTGTAAATGAAAAATCGTACTCCAAATGCCTCACCGAAGTCTCATAAAAATCAAAAAAAAAAATCTTTTGGCAACCACATCGTGAAATAAGTAAAAATTTCAAAAAAGCCATACTTCAACCGCGGTGCGAGAGCAAAAGAAAATTATCGATTTTCACGAAATTTTTATGGATTCATTTTGACTCCCAATAGAAACTTTCTGGACCCCTTTCGTATAGTTTTTTGGGGATTTTTATTTAATCCTTGATGTGGGTGTCCAAGGATTTTGTTGATATTTGCAGGACTTCGGGGAAGGCATTTGGAATACTAGCAGAAGTTTTTCCACCATAGTATAATTTTTTGAAGTGGCTTAACTCGTAGAAATCGTCCATAAAAAAGTCCCATAATTCGGAAAAAAATTTTTTGCAATATTTCTGAATGTGATCTTGTCTTAATAGGAAAGACTTATTTTTCCAAATAGATAGCACCAACAAAAAAAAACTTGGTTGTCTAGAAATAAGATGAAATATGAATTATGTTAGGGTTTTTACTTCAACCGCGATGCGGGAGGGAAATACATTTTATGGAGTCATTTTGACACCCAATAGAAACTTATTGGACCCCTTTTAACATAAACAAAAAAGAAAGATAAAAATCGATACAGCCTTATATTTTTAAGTACACCCAAAAAAACGTGGGTATTCAATACTAAAAATTTAACTAAACTTTAGTCCAAAAGGACCTAGTGTAGGAGTTGGTATTCAAAACCAGTAAAAATGACTAATTTTAGTACTTTGAAGGAAAATTTCCAGCACAAGCGGTCCAGTGTTTCAAAAGTTATGAGCAAAAGACTGAATTTCGGCAAGGGTTTTTCGTGAATTTTCGAGATAAAAAACACGCTAACTTTCGAAAGGAAATCCTGAGGATGGTGAAGCTTGGCATATATATTTGCCGTTCCCCTGTCCTGGTCCTTATTGAATTTCAGCCAAATCGGTCCAGTGGTTCAAAAGTTATTAAGAAATTCGTGAATTTCAGATTGGTTTCACCTTAAATTCACTTGTTGAAAAAAACGTTAAACCCAGCTTTAAAAAAAATTGATGAGTCAGGAAAATATTTTACAAAGTATTCTTGTCACTCACGAAAATATTTATACTAAAACAAAAAAAACTTACAGTCGAAAAAAAATTTACACTCAAAAAAAAAATGTTGTCAATTTTTTTTTTTTTTTTTTCAAAAATGACTAAAAAAAATTTTTTACTCAAAATAAAATATTTCTAATCAAAATTGTTAATTTGATTCACGTTAGAAAACTATCACTTTAGAAGGGCATTGTGGAGGGTATTGATGGATTCGTCCAAGTCGAATTTAAGTAGAAAATTGTTTTTAAATTTTTTTTTAAAGTTTTTATACGTTTTTTTAATTTTTAGCATTTTTTCGATAATACCGGTACGTACCGGTATTGACGTTTCGGTATCGGTAATACCGTAACCGATTCAACTCAAATACCGTAACCGATACCGATACCGAAATAAATAAAAAAACGATACCAATACCGATATCGATACCGTTATTCGTTTCGATTGCCAACCTTGCTGTTAAGTGTTATAAATCACCAAATTACAAAGAACCCAATATAGTCAATGTTGTTAAAAGAAAAAGTGACACATTTCAGTCAATATCGCTAGGATCACTGTGATTAGTGTTGTAAATTGTGGTTACTTTTGACTACTCAATACTACTCGATACTTTTTCAACTGAGTACTCGATACTACTCAATACTTTTTTCGAAATTCAAAAATTTAATAATAAAGCCTTCTTCAATATAATTTAAATAATTTTTCTTCTAAATTCGATTTATATTTGCATGACAACACTGAAAGAATTTTGTTCATTATGGCTATGAAAACGTACATTGATTCTATGAAAAAAAATCATTAGAAGTCAGCCAATGATGTCCTTCATAGAATCTATCTATTCATAGAAACCTATGAAAAAGTTCATAGGATATAAAAAATGCCTGCGAATTTTGTACTCTTGCCCAAAACATTAAATCATGATAATGTTTTGCGGAAGATTTGGGTGTACTTTTTTAGAAAAAATAATGTTATATTACTTTGCTATTCCATGCAAAACGAGATGGAAATATTGGTCGAGAACCCCATTAAAAAACCAAAAGAGCTGTACATTTCGTAAGTGAGTGCAAAAATAAGTGCAAAAAAGTGTTTGTACATTTTGGAGAGTATGAAAGATTCGGCACCAAAGAATATACCACTCTCACTTGTTTTATGTACATTTGATAAACAATTGGAAAAATTTTATGCGAAAAGCTTAGACTTGGTGAAAAAGTAGTTTTGGTAAAAAAAAAATGATTTTTTTTCAGGAAAAAACAAAATTATGTTAAAAAAAATTTAATAAACCCAAAATTTTAGGTGAAAAAAATTTTAATGAAAAAAAGTTTTTGATGAACTTTTTTGATGAAAAAAAAAAGAAATTTGATGAAAAAAAAAAACATTTTGATGTAAAAAAAATTGGTGAAAAATTTTTGGTGAGAAAAAAATTGATAATAAAAAATTTGATAAAAAAATTTGATGAAAAAAAATTATGAAAAAAAATATGATAAAAAAATATGATATAAAAAATTATGAAATAAAAATATTGAACAAAAATTATGTTAAGGAAAATTTAATGAACCCAAAATTTTAGGTGACAAAAAAATTTTGATGAAAAAAAGTTTTTGATGAATTTTTTTGATGAAAAAAAAATTTTTGATGAAAAAAAATATTTTGTGGTAAAAAAAAATTGATGAAAAATTTTTGGTAAGAAAAAAATAATAATAAAAAATTTGATAAAAAAATTTGATGAAAAAAAATTGTTGAAAAAAAATATGATAAAAAAAAATATGAAATAAAAATATTGATGAAAAAAAAAAAAAAATTGATGAAAAGAAAAAAATAATAAAAAAAATTGAGGAAAAAAAAATTTATGAAAAAACAAAAAAATTTATGACTAAAAAAAACTTGCTGAAAAAAAATTTATTGAAAAAAAAATTAATGAAAAAAAAAAATGATGAAAAAAAAAATTATGAAAAAAAAATTTGATGAAAAAGAATTAATGAAAAAAAAAAATTAAATGAAAAAAAATTTGATGAAAAAAATTTGATGAAAAAAAAAATTGGTGAAAAATAAATTTGATAAAAAAAAATTTGATAATAAATAAAAATTATGAAAAAAAAGTTTGATGAAAAAAAAAAATTTATGAAAAAAAAAAATTGAAGAAAAAAAAAGTTTGATAAAAAAAATGAGAAAAACAAAAATTTGATGAAAAAAAAAAAATTTGATGTAAAAAAAATTGTTGGAAAAAAAATTTCGATGAAAAAAAAAAAATTTATGAAAAAAAAAATTTTTTTTAGTGAAAAATAATTATGTTACATTTTATTCACCAGCTGGTGAAAAACGGTTTTATTCACCACGAGGTGAATTATTATCCAAGTTACAAACCCAAGTTATTAAAATTTTTGAAAATAGTAATTCGTGTTTTCTTTTTCGTTAATTAATAGCTTATATAGTCAAACTGAGGTGGCGTCCTGCAAATTTTTTAAAATTAGACGCCAGCCTAAAAACATTATCATGTCAAAAAAATTATTTGCAAAAAACAAAAAAATTTTGAAAAACAAAATTCGCGAAAAAATTTTTTTGGTGAAAAAAAAATTCTGCGAAAATTTCGTTTTTGTAAAAAAATATGTTTGTACTTGTTTAAATACCATTTGGTGATCCATTCTGTTGACATGTGTCAACCAGCAGCCGAATTTAAGCATTTTGTATTTTTAGGTTATGTTGAATGTACCAAAATTTTCGAGGTGTCCTTATAATTTTGTTCATAACTTTTGAACAGCTGAACCGATTTCGCTCAAATGCAATACCAAACTACTTAGGGCAACAACAATTAATTGTGTTAAATCTTAGTCATATCTGTTTAATACTTTGGTCGTAATCACCATTTCCACAGACGGACAGACAGACGGACATCGCTAGATCCTGCACTTGGTCCCAAGGGGATTACAAATTTCGCTTTTTTCTGCCAGCCCCCTTTTGAGGGCGTGGATAAAAAAAAAATTATTTAAATAATGATAAAATAATAATACTTAAGTGAACAAAGCAGAGCAAAATGAACTTTTAACATATCGTTTGTTTATTTTTGGTATGACCCAAAGACCTTTTTTGGGAAAATGGAGTTAGGAATCAATTGTATATGATTAATATGTCCTCTTTCCAAATCCGTAATCAATTTTTTTATATATCGTATAAATTACAAGATATCCAGCCCTAACTTTGCTTCATATCCCCAATATTAACATTGTCTTAACATTGGTTTGCTGCATACGCCAATTTTCTGCACATGCAGCAAGTTTTACACCTAAAAGTTAAAATATTTTTCTCTACTTTTGTTTTGATGTATATAACGTTGAAGGGTGCATATCAAAACAAACTAAAAATTGACGCTTGGTTATTGGTGTGACTCATAAACCATTTGCCAAATGGAATTAGGAATCAATTGTTTATGATTGTTATGCACTTTATTTTCATCCGGAATGAATTTTTCGTAAGAATTAAAAGATATCCAACCCCAACTTTGCTAATTATAGCCAAAATTAAAGATAATTTAATAAGGTAAACTCAGGTTGACTTTGATCCACGTGAAAGAAAATTAATTTTTTTAAGAAAATATTCATTTAAACGGGATATGGAGCAAAACACGACCAAGTCTTTTTTTGTTAAAATCATAATAACTTTTTATATCTTGTGCAAAAACGTATAAAAATTTTTATTTTTTCTTATAACATTTTAAGCAATCGATACCAAAAGTAAAAAACAAATCTATCGTGTAGATTTTTAATAAAGTTGATGGGAAGTTTCTTTTTCGTTTTTCTCAAAACAAATTAAATGGTCTTTGGGTCATACCAAAAATAAACAAACGATATACCGCAAAGGAAAAACGAAACTGTCAAAATTTTTTTTTTTTATTTTTTTACATATTTGAGAGTATTAAAGATTTGGCACAGCCAAATTTACCACTCTTATCAAGGAAAAAATATCATTTCGATCAGACAAGTATTTCGGTTTCAAAGTTGCCATTGAATAAATGGGTTGAGACCATTTGGGCAGCAAACTTAAGATAGTAAAAGAAAAATTTACAAATATTGGGAAAAAGTAAGCTAAAACTAAAATTTTATGCAAAATATGATCTAAAAAAATGCATTTATAGCAAAATATGCAAATATATTAATTTTCGGTACAATATGAAAAAAAAATATGCACAAACGAATCGGTGCCCTTTTCAAGCAAATTCTTTGGTTTGCAAAGATATTTGGTTTATGCTGTTCAAAGACTAACAGGAAAAACATTCTTTTGAATGAAATTCGTGTTAAACATAAAAATTCGACACCCTCTAACTGGCTTTTTATCGATCTCGTTCAGAATTGGTAAGGTAAGTACTACCAAATAGAACTCGTCTTTGTGCAAACTTAAGCCTGATCGAATAACATCGATTTTAAAATTGTGTTCACTTGAGTATTTTTCCCAGATAAATTCAAACAATTCCAAAAAATTAAAAAAAAATAAAATCATAAATTCATAAAAACTTCAGGAATATCTAAAAATAAAAAAAAAGATAATTTTATGATCTTTTACAAATTTAAATTTATATAGGTTAGGTCTAGGACAAACATATGCCTAGGCACACCCCTCTTCAATCTAGTGTTAAAATGGTGACAAAATCGGCTAATGGCATTTCACTCCTCTTTATTTTGTACTTTAAAAAAGTTTAACACTACAATCCCTGCTGATCCTGCTTTAAGTTATAGCTAAATAATTACACTGTTCGACAAAAAAAAACCTCCCAGTTTAATATCCAACTGATTTTTATAGGTTTTGCTTTCCTGAATCCAAATCTGCCACACAATTATTTCTAGCACGTACCGGTTTTGAGATAGTTGCTGTTAAAAAGTCGAAAACCCAATAATTTCGCAAGTTTGGGGGTCCACGGTTACGTTGCTTTTAACAAATAGGACTTGATTTCCTATAAATTGGACCTCCTGATTCCAAAACAGCAATCCAAATTTTTCTGGCATGTTCCGCTTTCGAGATATTCGCGTTCGAGAATTTTGCTTGGAGAAATTTTTAAATTCGAATATCTCGAAAACGGAACATGCTAGACAAATTTGGATTGCAGTTTTGGAGCCAGGAGGTTAATTTTATATCAAGTCATATGTTTGGAAGAATCTGTAACAGTGGACCACCACAGATTTGGATTCAGGAGAGGAATAGCTATAAAAATCAGTAGAATATTTCACTGGGAGGTTTTGTTGTTGAACGGTGTAATTATTTAGGAATAACTCGAAAACAGGATCAGCTAGGATTTTCGTGTTAACGATTTTTAAAGTTTAAAATAAGGAGGCGTAAAATGTCATTGCCGATTTTGTCTCCATTTTAATACAACCTAAACTTGCTTGAAGAGGGTTGGTTAGGGCCATTATTATTTTTAAAGATAACAATTGTGGACCAAAATGTCGTAGGAAATCTATGGAATGCATTCCGATGAGACAATAATCAGCTTACTTTCCAAAATTAGTTGGTGCTACTAATATACCACCGGTGTACGACTTTTCTTTTCACCACGGGCATATAATGGATGGTTAAATTAAGTTGTTTTAAAAATTGTTTATTTTTTTTATCAAGGACCTCACATAGTTGCAATCGTAACCGACCAATAAAAACAGCACATAAATAAGACCTACAGCAAATTCAACATCAAATGATACCGATGTCAACGTAATAACCAAAAAAAAAAAAAAAATACTAAATAAACCTGTACCTCCCTCAAAAACTAAAATTAAGATATAATCATATGATGTTTCTTTTTTGGCCGACATATTGTTGGTGTTCTTTATTTACCAAATTAAAAAAACAGGGACATGATTTATCAAATTAAGGCAGACAGGAATACAATCAAACAAATATTGTTTTCAGGTTGATTAAGTCATGCCATCATACACTATACATACCACAGTGTAGAAATAGATTTGAACCATTGAACCAATGAAAACTATAGGCTGTATTTATAGAAATTTCAAAAATTTGACGTCTATATCAAATTGATCCTTTTTTGTTCATTTGGTGGATACTTTTTTTTTTTTGTTGTTGTTCGATGTTGTTATTTTTCTGTCTTTTGTGGCTGTTATCATCAATTGTTTATTTAGTTAGTTACGCTTTTTACCATATGTACAACACAACAACACTTTGTTGTATAGCCCAGGATCATAACAAAAAGATATAAAAAATAACAACAATATCATTAGTTTTTCGTTTTATTCTTCTGTCTGTCCGTCCGTTTGTTCATTTTTTCTCCAGTTCATGCATTTTTCTGTTATCTGGTGCTTTGCAGTCTCGTCGACGTCGTTTGTACATGGAACTGGTGCAACTAATCCAATTCGTCATGCGCATTAAGATTTATTAAAAGTAATCATTTGACATTAGGACGAAATTGTAACTTTACCATTGTTTCGAAACAACAAAAAAATAACAAATAAGGAGAGAATATAAGAGAAAATAATGCCATAGAGAGTGTGAGAACTGAATTAAAATTTGTAGGATGCGTAGGATTATTAGGTATAGTACAGCCAACCAAACAGCCAGCCAGCCATCTAGCCAAGTGTTAAAATTTAACTCCCCAATGCGTAACAAATTTCTAATAAGTAGATTTTTTTTAATTTAAATAATAGAAAATTAGATTGAATTGAAATGGGTTTTCAAATTTATTTAGTTGGAATTGAATTGTTTATGAAAAGGATATAACATATGTTTCAGTATTGTGTATTCAAAAGGACTATGTGATGCTAACAAAAGCGAAATTTGTAAAAAAAAAGTTCAATATTTTTCTCAGTGTAAATTTTAGAACCATCCAAACGTGACGAGCTTTATAAGTTTGTCTTATACCAAACTCGCATTCATTTTTATACCCTCCAACCACAGTATGGGGGTATACTCACTTTGTCATTCCGTGTGTAACGCATCGAAATATCGGTCTAGGACCCCATAAAGTATATATATTATTGATCAGTGATCCATTCTAAGACATTCTAGCGATGTCCGTCTGTCCGTCCGTCCGTCCGTCCGTCCGTCCGTCCGTCCGTCCGTCTGTGGAAGACACGATACAGTCCAAAGTAAAAGAGCTAGACTCCTGAAATTTGGCACGAATATATCTTATGGTATTGGGCTGGTTAAGTTCGAACATGAGTAAAATCGGATCAGGGGGAAAAAAGTTCCCCTCTTAAGAACAAAACAAACCTCTAAAAAAAGCAATTTTTTATAGGTTTTTTGAACTTTTGCTTAGCAAATAAAACATTTTTATGTCTAAAGAAGTTCAAAGTCTTGCAGTTGGTTCCAGGAAGATTGTCTCCCACCGACGTTACCCCCCCCCCCCCCCCCCACCCCCCAAAAAAAAAAAAGACGCCCCTGTTTTTTTTTACGTGTTGGAGGGTATAAAAGATTCGGCACAGCCGAATTTAACACTCTCACTTGTTTTAAACATGTTTGAATACTTAATGTACCTTAATAAGTTTAAATTTAAACATGTTTAAGTGGTTAAACATGTTTAAAAAAATGAATGCGAATTTGGTATTAATTATTCGAATGTATCCAATTTCTCCACTTATTGTTAGTGATAGTTACACACAGACCTGTAAATACTTGAAAATTTATTTACTTATTTTATAATTTTTCAAATATTTTTTGAATTTGTACTTGAACATTTCAAATACAAATATTTTTTTACTTACTTAACATTTTTATAAGTAAGTAAAACAAAATACTTACTTAAAGAGTGCAAGTTCAAATATTTTCAAATAAATAAAATATTTGAAAAAATGTTTACAAATAAAATATTTGTCAACAATGTTTACAAATAAAAAAACTTGAGAACATTTTTTCAAATATTTTTATACTTGCCCAAAATTTTCAAATATTCAACATTATTATGGTTGACGAAAAAAGGGCATAAAGTCCAATTTTTTCAACATAATTTTTTTGCACAAATGCATTTTTCTACTACAGCTCTAAGCCCTTCTGTAAAAATATTAATAACTTTTTAAGATTTTCCTATAAGAAATTAAATTTTTTTCAAGTTTCAACAGAATTGTATGGATATTGGACTTCATATTTTTAAGCAAATCGAGACCTCAGGACAACAAGGTTCTATTTACTTAAAGAAATAGGCACAAATAGAACCTTGTTGTCACATGGTAGCGAAATCTCGGTAAGATTTCGAGACATGGAGTATGTCCTAACGCATTTGAATAACAAGATCACTTACGTGCCACCTATTGATTCTCTTGAAATTTGGATATGTTGTTTGGAATAAGAACTGTAATATTGTTTTTTAAGCGGTCAAAACGTATTTTTAGTGTTAATTGACTTGTATGGGAGAAATGGACGTTGTTTTTGATAATTTTTTGGTGACATGTCATAATCCTAACTTCCGGTATGGGGATTATAATTTTAAATAAAATTCCAAACTAAGGGATTTATGGATAAATGTTGTGAAACAGCCATTGACGTCATATGTTTATGTCCTATATGGTTATTATATTCATAATGTCCGTTATGGGAACTTTGTCTTTTTTATATGGTTTCAGTTCCCTTAATGTGGAAACAATAATTTTTGCATTGTGTTTTTATTTGGATCTCTTTTGTAGGGATTTGGAACTCCACAAACACCACAGACTCAACCATAACGGCTGCGCTACATACATAAATAATTTTTGTTGACCTCTGCATGAAGATTTAGGCCAACCGGCTTCGTTGAATATAGTTCCGCTGCGTAACAGCCTTCGGCCGGTCTTAATGATTACCAAATCCAAAGATTCAGCCCAAAAGTCTTCGCTGAATTAAGCTTTTTTGCGTAGCAGAAAAATTTATAAATTTAAAAAAAAATTCTTGAAAATTTTATGTGTACATAAATAAAAATATTTATGACAAATAAATTTATTTGAAAAAATGTTGCCAAATATTTTATTTGAGTTCAAATATTTTATTTGTAAACATTTTCTTCAAATATTTTACTTATAATAAGTATTTTACTTATAATAAGTATTTTACTTATGGCAAGTATAAACATATTTGAATTTACTTGTATTTGATTTTTTAAATACAAATATTTTTTTTACTTACTTAAACAAATGTTAAGTAAGTAAATAAAATATTTGAACTTGAAAGCTTCAAGTATAAGTATTTGAATACTTACTTGAAAATACTTAAGTACAACCTTTTTACAGGTCTGGTTACACAAATAAATATATTATTCCCCTTGTAACACCTCGAACACCATTGTTAGAGCAATCACGTTATTACTGTTTTATTTTTTTTTTCTAGCAATAAAATGTCTCTCTCTCCACTCTCTCAAATTAAAAACATGTTTGGTCGAAACAACAGTATGGTTACGAAAAACATGATGACCAGACTTTATGATTATAGTAATCGATTACTAAATTCATAAAGTAATCGATTACTCCAACGTAAAAGCAAATTTGCAGGGGCGTTTGTTTAGGGGGTGGGGTCGTTTAGGGGTTATTAGGAGAAACCTATTCCCTTGCGGTAAATGTTAAAAAAATCTTTTTTTATGCTTTTTGCACTTAAACCACAGTACATGAGTAGTAGGTTCACAGAGTTGCATTTGATGTGTGTAAGTATTAGTGACAGCACACGGTGTAACTTTTGACGTTTCATATAAAACGTAAACAAACAACATAAACACATGCACAAAAGCTCACACGTACAGGCACACATACAGTAGGCAGTGATGATAATTCTGTACTAAAAACCATACCACCATATTGGAAAGTACGCAATTAGCACCATTGTTTGCATACTACACTGATAGAAAAACGCTTCATGAACGCTGAATGAAATTTCATACATATTGTGCAAGATATTCATTGATTTTGATTCATTAGATTTCGTAGTTTCATTAAAAAATTTCATTAAGTTTTGTTTACAAAATTTTCTGTTTTTTGACACTTGTCGTGTCGCGTCTGTTTAGTCTGTTAGTTTACGCGCGCAAAAAACAGCTGATCAGAGCGTGATTTTTTCTAAGATTTTTTTTACGAAATTTAAAATGAAATGTTGTTGATTAATTATAAGTATTTATTAAACTCACGTTGTTTTAAATTATTTCAGGGTTTTACTTATGTATTAAAAGTAAACGTTATAAGGTGTGTTTTTTTCGAGTTTGTTATAAACTTCCCATACAAATTTAAGTAGGTATACACTTGATAAGTTGGGATATTTATATATTCTTAAAAGTTAAGTATTTAAAAAAAGTGGTGCCAAATCTTGAAATTTTTGATTTTATCACTTACCAACACTTTTTTTTATTTTGAAATGTCAACAAAAAAATAAATAAATTACAAAAATTTGTTTGAACAATTTTATTTCATAACAAAAAAAGAAATATTTAAATTCTTTTATAAATTCTATTAATTAAATTCAAATATCTTCAATAAAAAATAACAAATAATAAAGTGATACCAAGTATATTCAAGAAAATAAAAAGATTTGCCAAAATTTTAAAGTTAAGTAGTGATATCGTTTTTTTACAAGTAGTTATAGTTATAGTTATATATAAAAAAATCGAAAAAAACACACCTATAGTAAAATTTTGTGTGAGAAAACTGAGTGAAATCTATAGATAAAATAAAAAATATGTGAAGTGTTTTTTTAACTTGGTTATTTTGTGATTTTTTCAGTTTTTTTACGAAATTTTAAATAAAAACTAAATTATTTATTAACTAATTTTTGCAATGTTTTATATTACTTCGTGGTTTTAATTATGTTTTACAACTTAAGGTTGGAGTAAAATTTTGTGCGAGAAAACTAAGAGAAAACATTTTTTTATTATTTTAAATTCTATCAAAAGATCTTTACAATTTCACACATATATTTGATTTTAAAAATAAAAGTAACATTTATTCAATAAAAGCATTTCATTTCAAAAAAAGTAGGATTTATTCAATGAAAGTATTTCATAAAAATTAAATACCTTTTTCATTAATGTAATGAAACATTTTCATAAAATACAATTTATATTTTGTATGAACAATTTTCATTAATTTAATGAAACTTGTTCTTGCAATTACATTTTATGATACCCATTTCATTAATTCAATGAAACCCTACATTGGTTCCTTTTTAACGTCATTTTTCATAACATTAATGTAGATTTTCATTATTGTCATGTACAAATTTCTATCAGTGTAGTCTGTACTGTGACTTAAACCAATGTTGATGACATCGTAAAACCAATTTTGACATCCGACAAATCAGAAAGATTGTCTAGCTCCCTAGAACCCAGTGAAGAAAGTCTCTAACCAAAAAGTACCGGGCAATGACAGATAAAGTGTTCGACAGGTATCAACTCCTTCTCATTCATGTAACTCCGGCAAAAGTCATTTAACGGCATATTTAACCGCTCTGTGTGCGTTCCTATAAGACAGTGTCCGGTAATGACAGCAACCACCATTTAAATCTTTTGCAATTCCCAGGAATGCCTCTGTGCCCAGGGACCCATATGAGTCGTATGCCAAACTGCTTGGCCATCTCATTTAAATGCGTGCGGCAGTTAGGGGCATATGTTGTTTTCAGAAACAGACAAGACGGTTGTAGACAAGACATTCAAACTCAACCAATCAGTAACCTTTATTGCCAGCATAAATTGAAAAACCAATAATTTTTTACTAAATTTAAAAAAAAGTCAAGGAAAAAATAATTTTTTTAGAATAAAATGTTAACAGAATTTGTTCAACGGACTACACAGAAAAAAATATGGAGGAAACAAATTTGAGTAATCACTTGTTTAAATTTAAAAACAAAAATTGAGTAATTTTTTAATTGACGCAATTAAAAATTTACTTAAAAATTTAAAAAAAAATTAAGTAAATAATTTAATAAAAATTTAATAGTTTTTTTATTTTTTAACTCTCATATTTTTTTTAATTCTCGTTTAGTTTATAGTTTTTTGTGTATGTATAAGAAAGTTTGTAATCGTCTTTATAAAATTTTCCTATGTTTTTGAGACATAAATATGTTTGGTAAAGTTTGAAAAAACAAGTTTTTTGTTTTGTTTTTTGTAAAAAAATTTAAACCTTTTTTAAACTTTTAAAAAAAATAAATCGATAAATTTTGAGTAAATTTTTAATTGTGTCAATTAAAAATTTACTCAATTTTTTCAAACATTTAATAAATTTTTATTAAAAATTTACTCAATACTATTAAATTGTTTACTGGTGCAAAATTGAGTAATTTTTTACTCAATAGTATTAAAAATGTACTCAAATATTTTTTTTATTATTTTCTGTGTATAGTCACATTTTTGACAAATATACTTAAGCGATAGCACCAACTCTGATTAAGCTGTTGGGGAAAAACTGATGACACCATATTTTAAGGGTCCCACTGCTTTTATGAATTTTTGGAGGCCCAATGGAATTGGTCACCAAACTGGACAATTTGAGTATAGGGTTTTACTACCTTTTTATAATAGAATTGAACCTATATTGTCAAGTTCTTGTGTTTTTTTTCACGGTTGCTTAGTGTAATATATACACTTTATAGGGTACACAGAAAGAAATAAAAAAAAAATTTGAGTAAATTTTTAATACTATTGAGTAAAAAATTACTCAATTTTCCACCAGTAAACGATTTAATAGTATTGAGTAAATTTTTAATAAAAATTTATTAAATGTTTGCCAAAAAAATTTGAGTAAATTTTTAATTGACACTATTAAGTGCAGGAACAGAACAAGAAGCACCACCTTTTAAAAACAGAACAAGTTTTACTTCACATCGGCGCCGGCCACCGGTTTAATCTGCCAAACCGTATGGAAAAAGTCGTGCCGGGCTTATTCTGTTTCTACTCTAAAAAAAACAAAGTTTAAAAAAATTTCATATTTTTTTACAAAGAAAAAAAAACATGTTTTTTCAAACTTTACCAAATATATTTTTGTCTTAAAGACATAAAAAAATTTTATAAATATGATTACAAGCTTTCATGTATATATACAAAAAACAATAAACTAAACGAGAATTAAAAAAACTAAGGAAATTCCAAAAAAAAAAATAAAAAAGCTATTAAATTCTTATTAAATTATTTACTCAATTTGTTTTTAAATTTTTGAGTAAATTTTTAATTGCGTCAATTAAAAAATTACTCAAAACTTTTTTTAAATTTAAACAAGTGATTACTCAAATTGTTTTTCCCCATATTTTTTTCTGTGTACTGTGGTTGGAAGGTATACAACCCAGCAAAAAAAGAACATACTAAAATGTTAATAAAAAGTAGTTCAACTGCTACTAAAGTAGTTCTAACTTTGCTGAAACTCTAGTGAATTTAACATGGCGGTGTCGCGCAAAATAAGTAGTTTTTTTTTTACATTTTTTAAGTACATATAAAATAGTACTCATACTGTTGTCATAGTTTAAGTTTTTGTATGTAAAGTTTAATTACATCTTTAAGATCACTATTTAAGAGCATTTTTGCACTACTTAAAAAGTGTATTTTTAGAATTCATTAGGAAGTAGATTTAGTTAGCGATTCTGACGATGCCAATGTTCTAATAACATTACTAAACATCGAAAATGCGACTGGGACGCGACCTTATACACTTGATTACATTAGTTCTGCTGGTCAAAAATCCGGTCTCCACACTTTTCCATCACATCTGGTTTTTGAGAAAATTGTGGTCAAAGTTCAAAAAAATCGCCGTTTTGGTCATTTTTGGAATCTCATAGCGGATGAACCCGATGTGATGGCGACTTCAAACTAAGTCGATGGTTAAGCTAATAATTTCCTCTTTAAGATGCAGAACTCATTTGATCAGTCGCCTTAACTTTTTGGGCACCAATTGTATTTCAATGCTGTCATATCAAAATAAAGTTTTTGGTGGAAAACACTTTATTAAAAGACAATTGGTGCTCCAAAGGTTGAAGCGACTGATGAATTGAGTTATACGTCTTTAAGAGCAATGTTTGAGCTTTACCCTTAAAAAGTATGGAGACCGGATTTGTGACCAGGAGAATAATTGTAATCATGTTTATAAGTCTTAAGGTTTTTTTTTCATATGATTTGTAGCGGCAAAAATCATATGATTTGTAGCGGCATCATTGAGAGACAATTGGTGCCCTAGGGCTTAAGGCGACTGACCAAAAGAGTTCAGAATCCTTAAGAGCAATGTTTAAGCTTTAGCCTCGACTTATTTTTAAGTCGCTATCATATCGGGTTCATCCGCTATGATTTGGCAAAAATTAAAAAAACGGCCATTTTTTTTTTTAACTTTGACATAAATTTTCCCAAAAACTTGATGTGATGGAAATTGCAATTAACTGTGTAAGGTCGCGGCCCAGTCGCATCAATATTTTTTCAAAATGTTCAGTAGTGTATTTTTTAAATAATTATCATTTGAGGGTATAATATAAAAGTTAAAAGAAAAATATTCCTGGGAAGTTTTAGAAATTGCATTTGGTGCGTGAACTTTTTTTCATCAAAATGAACTAAAGAAAAGATTTTTATTATCTGTACAACATTGCCCATCGCGTGGTTGGATGAGTTTTTTTTTGACATAAAAAAGTTATAACCCTATTATACATATTTACGCCCACAAAAGTGTTCGCACCTCAAAAAATTGGGTCCAAATTCAGGACTTTATACTTCATCCGACATAAAATTGTTTCATTTGCTTGACAAAAAAACAATGATCTCTAAAAAATTGCGTTTTAGAGGTTGGTTCGCTTCTCCAAGGCGAAACTTTCCCCTCCGGTCCGATTTTAACCTACCTAGGACTATAAAAAATATTTGTACCAAACGTCAGGTGGATAGCTGTTTTATTTTGGACTGCATCGTGTTGCATACAGACAGACGGAGGGATGTTCATAAAACTTCTCAGAATCGATCACTGGTCAATATAATATATCGTCACCAAAAATCCAACACATTTTGCTTTTTTAAAGTAGTAGCGAAAAACATTGTGAAACATTTTTTTAATTTTGTTCATAAGTCCGTAATTTTTCATCGGATAGGTCTGAATTTTTGGAAATGGTTTCAGTTAATGAATTGTATCACAACTAACAAATCACATTTTGATAATTTTATAGGGGGACAATGCATCACAATCAATAACTTGATTTTAAAAAAAGTGTTGTCACTTTGTTTTGCATTTTAGGCGACGTTTCTCTTTATGGGGAATGACAAAGTGAGTGTTCCCCCTATACTGTAGTTAAAAGGTATAAAAACAAAATCAGTTTACACCAAATTTAAGATTAAACAAATTAAAAATAAAAAAATGTTTTTATTCCTGGAATTGTAACCTATCAAATATTAACTTTTTGCCTTTCAATTATATATAAAACTATAGTTTAGACTAAAACTCTATTAAATAAATTTAAATTAATATGTTCTTAAAAAAAATATTTTATAAATTTATTTTTTTTTTTTAATTTTTAAAAGATATTAATTTTGGGGTATATTACTTAGGGCCGATAACACAAATGAACTAACCGGAAGATAAATTGGGTTTAGTGCTAACCGGAGGTTATAGATGTCAAATTTGTGTGGGACAAACCGGAGGTTACGTTAACTTTGATTTAACTGGATATTGTGTTAACCGCACTTAGTTTTTAAGTTGTCGTTATTTAACAAATTGATTCGATCAAAAAAATTATTTTACTCTATAAAATTGTTACCGCTCAAAAAAATGTTAAGAGAAAAATTTGTTTACATATTATATAGTATCAAAACATTTCGGCAAGGACAAATTTAACTGTTTCTCACTCAATTCATTCCATCTGCCGTAAAGTTAATGCTCGATTTATGTACTGAAAGAAAATTCAAAACTTTCATTCTTTATAGCAGCAAAGTGTTAAAATCATAAAAAAAAAAAACATAAAGAAATTACTTTTACATTCATGGCTACAAAACGACCTTTTCAAGTCATAAAACCATAAGTAGATGCATTGTTCAACTAATAGAAATGAAATTCTGCGAAAAAATTAAAAACGTTGGACGCACAGCCAGTGAAGCAAGCCGGTCGGCGCGGCTGACGGCTGAGTCGCTAAGCCGATATTTTTCCACGAGCCGCGCCGCCGCCGATATCATCGGCTGATCGGCGGCTCAAACTCCAGCCGATTTTGGCGGTTTTGAAATTAAAATGAGCATATTCCTCAATTTTGTTCCATTTGGATATTAAAATTTCTAAAAGTCATGTTGGAATTCAAAAAAGTCCAAATAAAATATAGAAATCACAACTGAAATTGAAAAGTTCGCATTCTCAGAAAAACTAATTGAGAATTTCAATTTCTGAGTGACTATTGGCCTTTTCCAAATTTCGAATGAAATTTCTAGGTTTCAATACTTTTTTTCTAGATTTCATTTGAATTTCAACTAAGCTTTTCTCAAATTTAATTGCGGTTGCTGAATTTTAATTGTCTGTTTTATTTGTTTTTTTTTTTGAAAAAATTTTTTTTCTGAAAAATTTTGGAAAAAAAATTAAATATTGATTATTTTATTTTTACTACATGTTAATTGTTTTGACTACAAATGTAAGTAGTTTTTACTACATAAGTCAGTTGTTTTTTGTCAGTTAAAATAACTAACATTGTTAGTTGATTTAACTGAAAAAGTAGTTGACCCCAAAATAACTTACAAAGTAGTTATTTTAACTGACATTTTCAGTTGATTTTACTAACATAATTTTTTGAGTGTAGTTTTTTAATACATTTGTTCGTACCAATTTTAATGATTTTTAGGTAAAATTAAAAAAAAAGATTAAATCACATTTCCTAAAAATGTTTGCCTCCTAAAAAAAAATCTGACACCAAAAAAATTGTATCAAAATCACCTAAAGGAAAAGTTTCTAGATATAGCCATTTTTAATTTTTGTGGACCAAGTTCAAATAAATAAAAATATGAATAACTTTAACATACTCTTTTTCAATATTAACAAGTAAGAGTGTTAAATTCGGCTGTGCCGAATCTTTTATA
The DNA here is from genome assembly GCA_963921195.1 of Pegoplata infirma. Lineage (NCBI taxonomy): Eukaryota > Metazoa > Arthropoda > Insecta > Diptera > Anthomyiidae > Pegoplata > Pegoplata infirma. Next base: position 15,967,734 of record OY992537.1, on the reverse strand, counting down.
CCCTCCAACATGCAAATAAATAAAAAAAAAATTGCAGGGGCGTCTTTTTTTTTGGGGGGGGGGGGGTCGGTAGTGGTAATTGGGGGGCACAATTCCTCTCGAATAAGTGTTAAAAAAAATAATTCTTATGCTTTTTGCTCTAAAGAAACGCAAATTTATCATTATATAAAAAAAAATTTATTCCACGCCCATAAAAGGGGGGGGGGGGGGTGGACCGTAAAACGATTTTTTCTAATTCTGTGGGTCCAAATACAGGACCTTGAACTTCTTGTAGCATTAAAATGTTGGATTTGTTAAACAAAAACACAAAAAATCATGTAAAAATATGGTATTTTTCTGAGGTTTGTTTAGTTCTTCAAGGGGGAACTTTTTTCCCCCTGGTCCGATTTTACCCATCTCCGAACTCAACCGGCCTATGAACATAAGACATATATGTGCCAAATTTCAGGAGTCTACCACTTTTATTTTGGACTGTATCGTGTCTTCCACAGACGGACGGACGGACGGACGGACGGACGGACGGACGGACGGACGGACAGACGGACATCGCTAGAATGTCTTAGAATCAATCACTGATCAATAATATATATACTTTATGGGGTCCTACACCGATATTTCGATACGTTACACACGGAATGACAAAGTGAGTATACCCCCATACTGTAGTTGGAGGGTATAAAAAAATGTTCGTTTTGAGGCACAAAAAATGAAAATGCCTATATCTCGAGAAGGCGATTCGACACAACTTTTCTGATGACAGATTCGTCCAAAATATTTAGAAAATGTCTGTGCAAAAACCGTGTAGAGTGGTGTTAATGTTTATATATTTTTAACGAAAATAGTAGTTAACTTAAATTTTTTTAAACACTTTTTTTGTGATTTCGTGTTACATGTGTTTTTTAGTTTTGTTTTAATTTTCTTTTGTTCGGAAGGGGGGGGCTTTTGTCCACCCCAGAATAATGGCCTAGAAATGTTTATGCCTACACCACTCTGTGGTACAGGGTACAGATGGTCGCGTGAGTGACTTTTGACTCACACTCACGAGTACTCACACAAACTTCACTCACACTCACGAAACTTTTTTTATAAAAAAAATTGGAATGAAAGAAAATATGAAGAGAAAATAAAGCACGCAAAAAAAAATAACTCACGCAAACTCACTCACGCAATTTTTTCCCACTCACTCACAACCACTTGAGTAAAATTGAGTTTCAGTCACACTCAAGCGTGAATCACGCACAAATCTGCTCATGTGCCCATCTCAAGTACAGGGTATTGTGAGTTTGTCTTAATGTTTGTAACTATCCGAAATATTGGTCCTAAACCAAACTTCAAGTATAGCGATCGATTTAGAATCACTTTCTGGGTCGATTTAGCGATGTCCGTCCATGTTAACATAGTGAGTACGATACAGGTCGTAACAATCAATTGATTTGACTGAAATTAAATTTATGCTTCCTTTTTCCCCAAGGAAGAAGCCTCTTGAAATTAAAAAAAAAATAATCGGTCCATGTTTTGACCTACCCCCATACAAACGCCCCCCAAATTTGGCTAACATTACTTTTATACCCGCAATTTAACAGGTATCCTTTCGAAATTTGGCATGCGAATAAATAAATACCCCAAAAAAACATATTTTGTAATCATATATTTGGAATGTTTCCAAATTATAAAGAAATCTGACCATTTCTACTTGTTGTCACCACATTAACAAAAGAGCTAACTTAATTTTGGGATACAATTTTCTTAAAAATAGTTCGTAAATTTTACCACAATTTAGTAAAATTTAATTACAAGTTTAGAAATTTAGAAAAGTTTCGAAATTTTCTACCCATTAGTTTATCATATTTATCTTCTTAGATTTAAGAAGGTTTTTTTTACTACTTTAGTAAATTTTTTAAAAGTTGAGAATTTAAATAAAAATGGCGATATCTAAACTAAAAACTAAGATTTCAAACCGAAAAAAGCTTGTTGAGCGGTGTAATTATACCATTATTGGACTCAAATTAAGTTTGTGCACTAATTAAAGATGTCACAAAATATAGATCCAATCGGTTCATGTTTGGACTTCGGACACATTTTCCGGAAAACACTGGTGTAGGGTATAAGGTCGGTCTTGACCTACTATAATTTTCTTACTTGTTACCATAACTCCAATAAAATTGTTATTAAACCATTATTTAATTGGTCCCTAAAGTTCTCATCTATGCTGAATGTTATATCGACCACTTGTTCGGTATGGTATCGTGATTAATATGACTAGTTTTAAACCGTTTTTTACTATACAATAGCGGCGCAGCCGAATTTTTTTTTCAGCCGCGCTGTTCTAAAAAAAAACGCGGCGCGCAGCCGAAACGCCGCCGCCGCCGAAAATTTTTGCTCTTCAGCCGCCGCCGAAAATTTTGCATCGGCTTGCTTCACTGCGCACAGCACGCAGTTTTAGGTAGATTTGATGATTTTGTTGAACACAAAATCAACCGCGACAAATTTAACGAAACGCACACCACATTTATGGCGTGTTGCATGTGGTGTTTAGAGATCTACAACGAAACTAAACGAAAGAATTTGTTTTCAATAGAGAAAAGGAATGCTATTTTGTGTTTTTCGAAGGATATTGTTAGAGAAAATGACTAACATTATGAGCAATTATTGCTGTGAATGGATATCCCACAGTGGAACTAACCACCACAATTCGGTCGCAGAAATCGATGGAAAGATGAAAAAAAAATTTGAAACGTATGTTTCCAGAGCTAAAATTTGGAAATGCAAAATGAACTGAAGAGAAAAAAAGACATTATGATCTCTTTGACGAGTTAATTTGATATTATACGCTTATTTGACATTGCCTTTTTTTTGCTATTTGGTCACATAAAATAGAAAATCAGTTTTGTTCTGAATAGAAAATCGTTTATGATTTAATGATTTGCTTCATTTAGAGGCCAAGCATTAAGAATGCATTCCAGGCAAAACTACATATGAAGAGAGAGAAATGTAGGAGGTGTACATAAATGTGGTTGCCTATGAAACCATAATAGCCAATGACTAGTATACAGGCAGTCAGTCATCTTTGGCAGATGCGAAAAATATCTCAAAAGCGATAAGGCGTAGATTTACTTACACCCTCTCAATAAGTACAACATAATCGAAGACCACAGTGGTTGACTCAAAAGATTAAAATGTTCATTTTATGGATTTTTTTTTTTCGTTACCATGTCCTGTTTGTGTGTGTTGTTTTTTTGCTTTTTGTTGTTAAACTGATGAGACGATTATAGTGTTTTAAATCAATTAGTTTTGTCGAATCTCGTCATAATTCGCCCTTCATGTTGCCATACAATGTAAAATACCAACTCAGCTATGTATCTTTTATACCTCTCCCTGAGTCTTCTAGCTTGTAAAAAAATTGTAGGAGTATTTCTTTTGGCTCGTTGAAGCCAGGCATAATTTTTTTTTTTCTTGTCGGCATTTTTCTTTTTGTAGATTTAATAAGTCATCATTACATTCTTAAGTTTGGCAAATTTTTACGGATTTTTCTAGTTGTCTCAATTAAATCATAAAAAAACGTTTGCTGCTGCTTCTACTTCTACCAGGGTGCACAACAAGTGATAATGGTTAAAAAAAGAGAGGAAAAAAGTAGGCGGACATTTCTTCTATACAACTTATTTTTAACCTGCTCTATGTCAAGCATTTCATGTGATTGTTCTTTTGCCGCTTGAACTTTTGTTTCATGTTTGCCGGCACTGTATTCAAAAAGAGTCCTTTTCTATAGATTTTTTAGTTTTTGGCAATCTTAGCAGCTACCGCTGACAGAGCATTTTTTTGTTCTTTTCTTTATAATGTTATATGAGAAAATTAAAACATATGAAAAATCTTGAAAAGAGTCCTGTATGTGCCTATTTGATATTTTAGAATATTTGTTTGAAAATCTCATATTAAATACTATAATGATGTCAACCTTCTTTGTGTCCAAATAATGTTCATTATATATTTGACTTCTTTTTGGAATTTGCCGACTAGTGTGAAGAACTCCTAGTCATAATTATTGGTTTAATTTTTAACAAACCTTAGGAACCAGTAACATTATCATGTTTTTTTAAGGTTTAAATAGTTAGGGTTAGGTTAGGTTAGGTTAGGTTGTAAGTGGCTGCTGACGTTTTACGTCAACACACGTAGACTCTGAGGTCCATTGTGATACCACGGGATCGTAATAGGTTTCCCTACTAGTCCCTGTCGTTAAACCAGTTTGAGCTTCTTATGAAACTCCTTAGATGTTGAATTTTGACATCCGACAAATCTGAAAGATCGTACAGCTCCCTAGATCCCAGTGAAGCAAGTCGCTGACCAGAAAGTGCCGGGCAATGGCAAATAAAGTGTTCGATAGTTTCCAACTCCTCTTCATCCATGCAACTTCGGCAAAAGTCATTCGACGGCACATTTAACCGCTCTGCGTGCTTCCCTATAAGACAGTGTCCGGTAATTATAGAAACCACCGTTGAAATCTCTCCTCTTGGAAGCGATATCAGCTCACTTGTGCGCCCCTGATTAAGAGAAGGCCAAATCAGTCGTGTTGTCTCACACGTCCATCCATTTGCCCATCTTTGATTAGTCTCCGTCGCAGAACAAAGCCGTAGGTTTTGCTTGCAAGTTTCTAGAGGCGTACCAACACATTCCAATTCTGTTGGAACCTGTAAGGTAGTTCCTAGTCTTGCAAGCTCATCGGCTTTGCAATTCCCTGGAATGTCTCTGTGCCCTGGGACCCATATGAGTCGTATGTTAAACTGCTTGGCCATCTCATTTAAAGACGTGCGGCAGTTAAGGGCAGATCTTGTTTTCAGAAACATTGAATCCAGGGACTTGACCGCGGCTTGACTGTCAGTATAGATGTTGACTGCGGTTGTAGACAAGACATTGCAGCTCAACCAGTCAGCCACTTCTTTTATTGCCAGCATCTCTGCCTGGTAAACACTGCAATGATCTGGCAATCTACGAGCCAGGCTCAACCCAAGCTCTTCCGAATAGACTCCAAAGCCCACTTGTTCGTGCAGCCTCGATCCATCTGTGTAAAAATTTATGGAAGCTCCACTACCCGGAGTATCCCCCATCCAAGACTCCCTGGATGGTATCATAGTGGTAAAGTGGCGCTCAAAGAGGCTCAAAGAGGGAGCACAGTCCACATTTTGTGGTATTGTTATCTTTTTCAAGATTGCGCTATGGCCACAATCACTGCTCCTCCATTGCAGCGTGCTATTAAGTCGAATTGCCGATGCAGCCGCATACTGCCTACCCAATATGTCCAAGGGTATCAGGTGAAGGAGGATTTCTAATGCAGCCGTAGGTGTAGTACGAAGAGCACCAGTGATGCACATTGACGCCATTCTCTGTACCTTCGTGATAAAGACAAAGTTCGCTTTTGTTTCCAAAGCAGGCCACCAGACAATGATTCCATACAGCAAAATTGGACGCACCACTGCTGTATAGATCCAATGAACGACTTGAGGGCTAAAACCCCATCGTTTTCCAATGGCCCTTTTACAGGAATACAAAGCAATCGTTGCTTTTCTCACCCGTTCCTCAATATTACGCCTGAAATTCAGCTTCCTATCTAGAAATACTCCAAGATACTTGGCTCCATCTGAGAAGGTGATTTCAGTACCGTCCAGAGAAATAGGATCAAAAGCAGGAATCTTATTTTTCCTTGTAAACAAAACAAGCTCTGTTTTACTAGGATTAACTCCTAGGCCACAGTCTCTTGCCCATTTAGACAGATCTTTCAGAGAACCCTGAAGAATGTCCCGCAATGTTGGCAGATGCTTCCCCTTTACCGCTATCGCGACATCGTCAGCATATGCGATAACATGACAACCACGTGCTTCTAGAGATAGTAGCATTGAATTCAGTGCCAGGTTCCAAAGAAGCGGCGAAAGAACACCTCCTTGTGGTGTGCCCCTATTGACAAATCGAGATATGACGGACGCTCCCAATTCAGACGTTATACGTCTATTGGCAAGTAGGTTTTCCACCATTAAAACGATTTCACGCTTTACTCCCAGACCAGACAATGCCAATATTATCGATTCTGGAATGACATTATTAAAAGCCCCCTCAATATCAAGAAAGGCCACCATAGTGTACTCCTTTACCGAAAGCGATCTCTCGATGGTACCAACGAGCTCATGAAGAGCTGTTTCCGTTGATCGTCCCTTGCTGTATGCATGTTGCTTTGTCGAAAGCAACCTCGGGTCAATCACTCTACGCAAATATGAGTCTATCATTCGTTCCATTGTCTTTAACAAAAAAGACGACAGACTAATTGGTCTGAAATCCTTCGGAGCTGTGTGGGAACTTTTCCCAGCCTTCGGGATAAATACGACTCTGGTATCCCTCCATTTTAAAGGAATATACGACCAGTTGATGCATGCTGTGTATAGATTATACAGCAACGGGGCTATATAGTCCAACACTTGCTGCAACTCAGCCGGGATTATACCATCAGGTCCCGGAGATTTATAGGGCCTGAAGCTTTTTATCGCCCAGATTAATGTTGGCATATTTATTATTTCCGAAGCAATTTCAGATGCTTGGGCGTCAGAACGTTCCAAAGCTTGAAACGGCGTCATGGAATTGCCCGGAAAATGCGTGTTTAAAAGGAGATCCAGCGACTCTCCACTGGAGGAAGACCACACCCCATTAGGATCTTTCAGGTATCCTAGGGTGCAAGGAGAAGAAGCCAGAACCTTGCGCAGCCTGGATGCCTCAGAAACGTCTTCTATGTTTCCACAGAAGTTTTTCCAAGAATCACATTTGGCATTTCTGATCATCTTTTTATAACTCTTAAGTTGCAGCCTGTATGCAGACCAGTCCTCGTCCGCTCTTGAAAATTTAGCCTTATTAAAGAGCTTTCTGCAGGAATCTCTGCTCGTCTGCAACTCATTTGACCACCAAGGTGGCTTTTTTTTCCCTCTAGGCTTTGCAGAAGGGCAAGACGCATCCAGGCACCTATTACAAACATTTGTTATATGGTCAACCAGACAGTCAATTTCCGCTAAACTATGCGGTTCAGATAGGGGTACTTCATCCAAAAGCAAAGAAAAAGTCTCCCTATATTTCACCCAGTTTGTTCTTCTCAGATTTCTAGAGACTGTCTCAACCGGGGCACGCTCCCTGAGTAAAAACTCAATGTACCGATGATCTGAGAAAGAATGCTCTTCCAAAACTCTCCAGTCATCAATTCTATCAGACAATGTATCTGATACAAGTGTTACGTCAAGAACCTCTTGCCGCGTACTTGTAACGAAAGTTGGTTCACTACCCTTGTTACAAATATACAGGTTAGTGCTTAACAAAAACTCCAAAAGTGATTCGCCTCTATCATTTGTGTCTGTACTACCCCATATCGAATGATGTGCATTAGCATCACAGCACACTAGTAACTGGTGTCCCCTAGATTCAGACTCCCGAATCAGACCGCCAACCTTCTCCGGGGGTATTGGCCCCGGATTAGGAAAATACGCAGAGGCGAGCCAAATAGATTTCCCATGAAGCTCTAAGCTAGCCGCTGTAACATCCATATCACTAAAAGTTGATAAAAAGAATATATTTAAGCCATTTTTCGCCAAGATGCAGGCTCTTGGTGAGCCCTCACCTTTGGCAACCATCAACTTAAACCCAGGGGTCTTCAATCCGCAAACCCTGCCACCCCGCACCCAGGGCTCTTGGATAAAAACCAAGTCAACTGCTCCTGTCGTCAGGCGCAGCAATAGTGCAGCTGAGGCTGCCTTACAGTGATGGAGGTTTATTTGTAGGAACCGCAACATCTTGCTTTTTTTCCACCATCCTTTCCACCACCGTGTTATTGGCTTCATCCTCCGTGTTATCATAGAGGTCGCATTCGTCCCCAGATTCGGTTTCGAATAAGCCAGATATGTGTCCCATCTGTTCTGAATCGGAGGCAACAGAACTCTCCGAATTCCTCACTGCATGGGCCTCGTCCTGAATGTCACCCATAGTGGCATCAGCTTTATCCTCCGTGCCATCACAGAGGTCGCATTCGTTGCCAGATTCGGTTTCGAAAATGCCAGATGCATCTCCCATCAGCCTAGAATCGGTCAGCTGAATATCAACCTTTTCCAGATTCTCCTCCCCAGCCGACTCTGCCACTGGCTTGTCTGCTTCCAAAATAGGCTTCTGGTCGCCCTTGTAGACATTGACTCTTATATGAAAAAAGCCAAATCTAATAATGCCGTCAGTCCTGGCTAAAAGCGGAAGCGATTCCTCATTAACCAAGACCACTGCTTGACGACGAGCGCCCTCCATCTCACCCAATCTGGCAATTTGCCAATTCTGAGTTGGAAGGTCAGGATTGCAGACTTTTATCATCTTTAGAATCACCGCAGTGTCACTTGTAGCCATTGGGATCCATGCATGAGCTCTGGGTTGCGAGGGGATATCATGTTTTTCCACAACGTCCAGTCTGGCTCCAGGCCATAACTCTCCCACTTGGCTAATGGCAACCTTAAACACGGCTGCGGATCTTTCGTTTCCAAAAGCAACGAGTTTTACTCGCCCCTGATACCAACCTGCGTTGACAGTAGTAGGGAGAAAATCAGGCATACTCTCAAGAAGCCTATAGTAGATTTCATTTAGTTTAGTTTCAACTAAACTCCACTTGTCCCTTGGAATACTACAATCCCCATTTTGCCTGTTTATCACAGCCCTAACGAAGTTACCTTTCACCACTTCACTAAAAGACTGAGTCCAGACGTTGCCGGTCACCTTAGATCTTTTAGGTAAAGGTTTCTCGTCGGGCGAGCGCAACCTTTTACCAGACTTCGATGACGAGGCCGAAACAGCGCTCTGTTTGTCAGATGCGCGCATTGCCGAAAGTTTGTCCTGTTCTTCAATGACTCCTTTCGCCCATGATAGCGACGCCTTCTCACGTTCGGAGAGCTTCGTTCCATCGAGTTGGCTTAGTCTGTTAATTATTTTCAAACAAAGCCTTCTCTGGTTGTGCCTGACCTTTGATGGCTTAAGTTTCTTTTTCTTTTTACCACCAATATTAGGCTGAGCACCCCTACCAGAATCAAGGCCGGACTTCAAGGTCGCAACCCTAAGACCAGTGCTAGGACCAGCACCAGTCGGTGAGGCAGAGCCTCGAACTAAATCGGTATCATTTGTGTCCATATTTTCATTTTCCTTGATGTGGTAATGAAAATATCACAAAAATACCTATTACGAACAAACCTATTACGAACAATTTTAGTAATTCAATTTATAGCACGGAGTTAAAATAAAACACGTCCACACTCGTCAACAGTTGAACGATTGTGCCCTAGGGTTAGGGGAGCTTAAAATTTTTAACTCCTCGCATAGACCGACCGCCCAGTTGGCAACGTCCTCGAGCCATCCTCAACATGCGGTGACATGTCAGAGTCACTGCTGACCTCCACAAGACATCCCTATGCACTGAGTTGAGAACAGTGTCATATAAATTTTCAAAATGTACTCACTCAAAGTCAGCAGTAGTCAGGGCATGCTGACCTTCTGGGGACATGTCACCTGAGACTTCTTTGGGGAAATGTCTGACGTAGGCCAAACGAAAATACTAAAAAATTTCGTGTTTTCTTTAGTTTTTACTTTTATCCATTTTCCTTTATAAATTGTCTTTCTCATATTTAGAAAAAACTTTTCGCCGTTTTTAGTCCCAACTGGATTTGAACCTGGAACCTCCAGTTTATTAGTCCCACACCTAACTAATTGTTCCAAACTTTATTTTGAAAATTGTTTGTCTATTTATTACTTTTATACTTGTTAGATTTTGATTTTATTTTAAATAAATCGACAGTATTGCCATTTTTTCTTGGAAATTGAAGAGTTGCCAGATTTAAAGTTCGACGTCTCAGAGGAATTTTCCACACTCTTAAAGCAAACTTCAGTGCTGACAATGTAAGGACATGTTATCAAGGATTATCTATGATTTGTCAGAACCTGAAGACATTTCGCCAAGAAATCACTGTGTAAATTTCCTCAGTGACACATTTTCCAACTGGGTGATATAACATATTCCTTCAGCGACGAGAATAAAACTCGTTAGTCCATGTTGCAAACAGTTTAACTGACATAAGATCCATAACTGCGGTTTTTTCCAGATTCTCGAGCAATGTTTTGCCTATTATTCGCTCGCGAATAATGCGGGGCATTTGGATATGATATGTTCAACTGTTTCATCCGTATTCGGTTCATCACATCTTCTACAGTTGGATTCAGAGATAAGTCCAATCTTTCTTGCATGTAAAGCAATTAGTCTGTGTCCCGTGACCACTCCACTGAGTAAAATACCTTCCCGTCTGTTAAGAGAAAGTAGGTAGCCAGTTCTTCTGAGGTCGTAACGCGACCGGATAACTCTAGTAATTCTGCTTGTACCTAGCTAGCTGTCTCCATTTTCCGTTCGCCAATTAGAGCTCGTTATGAAACTCCTAAGATATTGAATTATGACATCCGACAAATCAGAAAGATCGTGCAACTTTCTAGATCCCAGTAAATGAAGTCTATGATCTGAAAGTCCCTGGTAAAGGCAGTTAAAGTGTTGGATAGTTTCCAACTCCTCCTCATTAATGCAACTCCGGCAAAAGTTGCTTTCCTATAAGACAGTGTCCGGTAATTACACCAGAAGCGATATCAGCTCAATTGTGGGCTTCTGATTAAGAGAAGCCAAATCTGTCATGTAGTCTCACACGTCCATCTATGTGGCCATCTCTGATTAGTCTCCGTAGCGGATTAGATTTTGCTTGCAAGTTTCTAGATGCATACCAACGCATTCCAATTCTCTTGGAACCTGTAAGGTAATTCCCAGTCTTGCATGCTCATTGGCTTTGAATTTTCCTGTAATGTCTCTGTGCCCTGGGACCCATATGAGTAGAATGTCGAACTGCTTGGCCATCACATTTAAAAAGGTGCGGCAGTTAAGGGCAGCTCTTGTTTTCAGAAATATTGACTCCAGGCACTTGACCGCGGATTGACTGTCAGAATAGATATTGACTGCAGTTGTAGACAAGACATTGCAACTCCACCAATCAGTCACCTCCTTTAGTGCCATCATTTCTTCATAAGGTAAACAATGCAATGATCTGGCAATCTTTGAGTCAGGCTCAACTCAATCTTTTCCGAATAAATTTCAAAGCCCACTTGTTTGTGTAGCTTCGATTAATCTGTGTAAAAATTATGGAGGATCCACTACCCGGAATGCCCCTCATCCAAGACTCTACGGAACGTATAATATTGGTAAAGTGGCGCTCACAAACGCTCATAGAGTGAGCGCTGTCCACATTCTGTGGTATTGTTATCATCTCCATTATCGCGCTATGGCCACAATTGCTGCTCTTCTATCGCATACTGCCTACCTAATATGTCCAACGGTATGAGGTGAAGGAGGATTTTCCATTTTTTCCCATTTTTCTTTAAAGCAGGCCTCCAGATAATAATTCTGCATAAATCCAATGAACGACTTTAGGGGTAAAACCCCATCGTTTTCCATGGCTCTTTTACAGAAATATAAAGTTATCGTTGCTTTTCTCATCCGTTTTTAAAATTATGCTTGAAATTCAACTTCCTATCTAGAAATACTTCAAGATGCGATTTCAGTGCCGTCCAGAGAAAAAGGATCAAAAGCAGAAACCTGTTTTTTTTCTTGTAAACAAGACTAGCTCTGTTGTGCTTCGATTAACTTCCAGACTACAGTATCTTGCTCATTTAGACAGATCTTTCAGGGAACCCTTAAGAATGTTCCTTAATGATGGTAGGTGCTTTCCCTTTTCCGCTATCCCGACATCGTTGGCATATCCGACAACATGACAACCACTTACTTCTAGAGAAAGTAGCATAAAATTTAGTGTCAGGTTGAAAAGAATATCACAAAATATCTTAAACGCAACCTTTTCACCGTAATTTAAATTGTGTTGAAAATTAATATGAGTGGAAAAATTTTTAACAATGTTATTGTAATGTCTTTATATGGATTTGGACAGATTTTTTCACGTAAATACGAACAGAGATACTGTAAAGTATGATGATACTTCATTCCACATTTCAAGTTTCTAGAGCCATTATTTCAGTAGAAATAGTACCAAACTGCAAAAGGAGTAAATACATTTACCCCATTGAAAATTAAATTTAAAAGGTCCTTTTTTAGAATGTTTTATTTTGGACTGGACGAACTCACATTTCAAATTTGAAGTTTTTGTCTTCAAGAAAAACATAAATCACTCCGCCCTACTTAAAATACATGATGTAGATAAAAGTGAAACAATAAAAACACCAATTATATCATGATTGATTGATTGTTGGAGTGATTGAATAACACCATAAAGTTATTTACAACAACATAAAATCATCATAATCATCATTACGCTTTAACATTATGATTATCAGCGTTAAAGCAACAAGATCACTTTAAGAGCCCACAACAATAAACAAAGTAACAAAATTATAATGTTGTATTTTTTTATCTTTGAACATCCACCCGCTATAAAAGACACAAGAAAGGCACAATTAGGGCGATAAGCGGTAAAGGGAATGAAAATTTTAAAGTAAAAAAGTTTTTGAATTTTAGAAAATATGTTCACATAAATTTAGAAATTCAAAAAAATTTACTAATACAGTTTTGAAAAAACTGGCGCCCAAGCGGGGGCCAGTAGAGAGAGTTAATAGCCGATTGACAACTAATAAAAAAATGTTAAACTACAGGAAATCGATAAAATACAAATGAAACGATATCGAGTATCCAATAGATAACTAGATCTAGAAAGGATAATGAAGACAGAATAAACTTTTGTCAGTCAAGATGACCACAATTTTCCAGGTCAAATATAAAAAAACTGTAAAATTTACTAAGGAGAGACGATTTACAACTGAGTGAATAATATCGACAAACAAATTTAGAAAATAGCGGCAGATATACTTAGACATTTGAAAAAATGACAACAATTTTAGAAAATAGCTATCAGAAAACTCAAGAAAATTTACTAATAAACTCAGAGAAAGAAAATGGCGCCCAAGCTGGGGCAAAGTTACAAATTGTAAAATTAAATTTTCCATTCCTCTAAAATAGACTAAGACATTTTATTATTTATTATATTATACTCAATCTTGTTATTTTATCTTACGTATCTTATATAAAAAAACCAAAAAGACATCTGAAAGAGTCAATGAAAGCAAAAGAAAACGGTAGTATTTCCAAATGACAACAATTTTAGAAAATAGCAAACTCAAGAAAACTTACTAATAAACTCCTAGAAAGAAAATGGCGCTCAAGCTGGGGTAAAGTTCCAAATTGCAAAGTCAAATTTCAAGATTCCTCTCAATTGGACTAAGACTTTTTTAAAACCGATATTATACTCAATCTTGTTCTCTTATCTTACGCGCCCTAAAAATTTTTGAAATCCTATTCAGGAAATCATATAAAATATACTAAAAGGACATCTGGAAGAGCCAATGAAAGCAAAAGTAAAGGTTATAATTCCAAATGACAAAAATTTTAGAAAAGAGATCCAAGCAAACTCAAAAAAAATTTACTAACAAACTTAAAGAAAGAAAATGGCTCCCAGGCTGGGGTAAAGTTCAAAATTGTAAAGCTTAACTTCACCATTCCGCAAAAATGGACTAACAAGGAAGGTCTTTTACAGGGCACCCACCAATTGTCCTGAAACTTGCATATATTTTGTAAAGCTGCCCAATCTCTCATTTAGCGGGTCAAAGGGGAGGGGGAAACGGTTTTTTTTTTGTTTTTGAGGATTTTTCCCATTTCTTCCAAAAAAATCTATATGAACATTTTATACAGATCGAGAGGTTTTTTGAAGGCCAATGGTGTATCAGTCGTGTCCAAATTCGGCTTCGTTCAGTTCGTTATTGTCAAAAATGAAAAATCGTTGGGTTTAGTTTATATGGAGATGTATATACTTACGACCGCCAAAATCATATATAATAATCTCTATCAAAATTAAGCTGACCTCTTTTTTATCGTTTGGCGAAATTCCTGCTAGTTCGGCTTTTATACGGATTTTCCTGAAAGCCCTCATTTTTTTATAAGGTGGCAACCCTTTTTTTAATTTGAGATTGGGCAGCTAAAAAAAAAACAGGTAACTCTTATTTTTTCCCCCTCATTCCCATATTCAAATTTCAGAACAATCGGTGGGTGCCCTGTGAAAGACCTTCCCTGTAAGACTTTTTTAAAACCGATATTATACTCAATCTTATTCTTTTATCTTACGAGCCATAAAAATGTTTGAAATTCAATTTAAGACATCATATAAAATAAACTAAAAAGACATCTGGAAGAGTCAATGAAAACTAAAGAAAAGGTTGTAATTCCAAATGACAACAATTTTAGAAAAAAGCTCCAATCAAACTCAAGAAAATTTACTAATTAACTCAAAGAAAGAAAATGGCGCCCAAGCTGGGACAAAGATCCAAAGTGTTAAACTTAACTTTACCATTCCTCTAAAATGAACTACGACTTTTATAAAACCGATATTATACTGAATCTTGTTTTTTTATCTTACGCGCCTCAAAAATTTTTGAAATTCAATTTAAGAAATCATATAAAATAAACTAAAAAGACATCTGGAAGAGTCAATGAAAGCAAAAGAAAAGGTTGTAATTCCAAATGACAACAATTTTAGAAAATATCTCCAAGCAAACTCAAAAAAATTTACTTATAAACTCAAAGAAAGAAAATGGCGCCCAAGCTGGGGCAAAGTTCCAAATTGTAAAACTTAGCTTTTCCATTTTTCCAAAATGGACTAAGACTTTTTTAAAACCATATTATCGGAAAATTTACTAACTAATAAACTCAATGAAAGAAAATGGCGTGCAAGCTGGGGCCAAGTTCCAATTGTAAAACTTAATTTCACCATTCCTCTAAAACAGACTAAGACTTTTTTAAAACCGATATTATACTCAGTCTTGTACTTTTATCTTACGCGCCTTAAAAATTTTTAAATTCAATTTAAGAAATCATATAAAATAAACTAAAAAGACATCTGGAAGAGTCATTGAAAACAAAATAAAAGGTTGTTATTACAAATGAGAACAATTGTAGAAAATAGATCCAAACAAACTCAAGAAAATTTACTAATAAACTCAAAAAGAAAAATGGTGCCCAAGCTGGGGTCAGGTTCCAAACTTCACCATTCCTCTAAAATGGACGAAGACTTTTTAGAACTGATATTATATTCAATATTCTTCTTTTATCTTACACGCCATAAAAATGTTTAAAATTCAATTTAAGGAGTCATATAAAATAAACTTAAAAGACATTTAGAAGAGTCAATGAAAGCAAAAAAAATGGTTGTAATTCCAAATGACAACAATTTTAGAAAATTGCTCCAAGCTAACTCAAGAAAATTTACTAATAAACTCAAAGCAAGATAATGGCGATAAGGCTGGGGCCAAGTTCCAAAATGTGAAACTTTACTTCAGCAATCCGCTGGAATGGAATAACAATTTTTGAAAACCGATGTTATACTCAATCTTGTTCTTTTATCTTACGCGCTTTAAAAATGTTTGGCATTCAATTTAAGAAATCGTATAAAATAAACTAAAAAGACATCTGGAAAAGTCAATTAAAGCAAAAGATAGGGTTGTAATTTCAAATGACAACCATTTTAGAAAATAGCTCCAAGCTAATTCAAGAAAACTAACTAATAAACTCAAAGAAAAGCTGGGACCAGGTTCCAAATTGTAAAACTTAACTTCACTATTCCTCTAAAATGGACTAAGACTTTTTTAAAACCGATATTATACTCAATCTTTTATCTTACGTGCCTAAAAATGTTTGAAATTATAAATATAAAATAAACTAAAAAGACATCGGGAAAAGTCAATTAAAGCAAAAGATAAGTTTGTCATTCTAAATGATAAAAATTTTAGAAAGTGGCTCCAAGCAAACTCAGAAAAATTTACTAATAAACTCAAAGAAAGAATTTGGCGCCCAAGCTGGGACCAAGTTCCAAATTGTGAAACTTAACTTCACCATTCCGCTAAAATGGACTAAGACTTTTTTAAAACCAAAATTATGTTCAATTTTGTTTTTTTATCTTACGCTCCTTAAAAATGTTTGAAATTCAATTTAAGAAATCATATAAAATAAACTGAAAAGACATCTGGAAGAGTCAATTAAACCAAAAAAAAAAGGTTGTAATTCCAAATGACAACAATTTTAGAAAATATCTCCAAGCAAACTCATGAAAATTTACTAATAAACTCAAGAAAGATATGGCGCCCAAGCTCGGACCAGGTTCCAAATTGTAAAACTTAACTTCACCATTCCTCTAAAATGGACTAAGACTTTTTTAAAACCGATATTATACTCAATCTTGTTCTTTAATTTTACGCGCTTAAAAAATCTTGGAAATTCAATTTAAGAAATCACATAAAATAAACTAAAAGACATCTGGAAGAGTCAATGAAAGCAAAAGAAAAGGTTGTAATTCCAAATGACAACAATTTTAGAAAATAGTTCCGAGCAAATTCAAGAAAATTTATTAATAAACTCAAAGCAAAAAATGGCACCCAAGCTGGGGCCCAGTTCCAAATAGTAAAACTTAACTTCGCCATTCCGCTAAAATGGACTAAGACTTTTTAAAAAGCAATATTATTGTCGTTTTCGGGTCCCAAACAATTACTGCCTGTAGCTTTTGTTATATTTATACTCTATATCTATATCTTTTGATAAACTCAATCTTGTTCTTCTATCTTACTCTCCTTGAAAATGTTTGAAATTCAATTTTAAAAAATTCATATAAAATAAACTAAAAATTTATGGCGGCATTAAATCTTTGATGTTTGTTTTTCTTGTTTGGTCTCGTTACAAGATGAAATTTGAGAAAATTGTTTTTCTTACAGTTTCCACGTATGTCCGTATGTAAGTACTTAGATTTTCTTATACATCTCAATTGAGGCGGCAGAGTAATGCGGCAGTGTAGTGCTGAGTTTTGAGTACGAGTATGGTTAATGTGTTCATAGTCATGTTGTTGTTTAAACGCCCCAATGAAATTGTATCAAGTGTTCCAACAATAAAAACATACAGATGTGTCTGTTTTTATTTTTTGTAATTAACCGACTTTTGAACACGTCGAAGTGAAAACAACAAAATTAAGCAAAACAAATCATCACACTACCACCACCACTACCATCACCAGTACCAACCACAATTCAAGTAACAAAAATTATCACACAGAAGAATCCATGTGTGGACTCCATTACCCATTAAACCACTACTGCCGCAAGACATATCTACATTTATATAAGGCCGACAGACGACACAGAGACAACACACTAAACGCCTTCATTCAACAAAAAATTGTCGCTGAATTTAAAGTTAAATCTCGCATGTCAAAACCATGACATTCAATGATGGCAATGTGTGTTTTTGGTGTATGAAAATCATTGGTAGCTCGTTTATTGAAACAAGCACAAACATGCTTATGCATCACTTACCTTAGCTCCCCACTAACTATATGGGAAATGTATCAAGTTTCCTTAAGTATTTTGTTTGTTTGAAGTGCATAAGTGTGTGCGTGTGTTTGTATTTTCGTAGTTGTTTGTTGCCTTGGCTCGAACCACATTAGCCAAAACATTTGTTAGTTTAAGGCGCCGCATAACGATGGATTTTCTTTCAAGTTAATTCAAAATTGATTAGATTATTAATTGACAAATTGCTAGGGAGGTTTGTTTTGTAAATATCTTAACCCTTATGAAATGAACTTTAAAACAAATTAATTGGATTTTGTTTAGGTTTTAAAAATAAGGATGTACTTAATATGTTGTGAACGGAAGCTAGAATACAATTTTGGTCCCTGATCGTAAGCTTTTTTTCTGCTTTAGTCAGTTTTTCTTAATATGTAAGTTTACCTAGAAATATTTTCCAAAATTGTAGTCCTTCTGTTATGAATCGGTACTTAAATTTTCATTGTTGCTGGTTGTACGCTTTGTGTTTCAAAATCGGGCCCTTGCTTGGGAGCCATTTTTTTTATTTTGGTCTATATCAATATTTCAAAATTTATCTGGATCTTTTTTTTGCAATTGTCGCTATCTGAAATGACAACCATTTCTTCTACTTTCTTTGTCTCCCCAGATCTAGTTATAAATTTTCTGTGATTATGTTTCAAAACCGAACTCTTGCTTGGGAGCCATTTTCTTTGTATTGGATTATTTTAATATTTCTAAATTTATTTGGATCAATTCTTTGAAATTATTGCCTTCTGAAATGACAACCGTTTCTTCTACTTTCTTTGACTCTCCAAATCTAGTTATAAATTCTCTGCGATTGCTTGATGTATTTTCATTCGATAGTCTTGCAATCCAGCCATTTGACATTATTCCACCAGTTATCAATCGGTTTTTATTTCTTCCCCGTTTGTGGTGATTTTTCGCTATGCAATTTGGAATCGGGTTCTTTCTTAGGCGCTATTGTCTTGATATATTTCCCAGCAAGGTTTTGTAATGGAAATGCTACACTGACTCCTCTTCTGCACCTATACAACTCCCACTGAAGAAATGATTCATGAAACCCATATATTTGAACTCTCCTATAACACGTCTAAACATCGAAATTGCGACTGGGAGGCGACCTTATACACTTGATAACAATATTTCTTTTAGTCAAAAATCCGTTCTCCAAACTTTCCATCACATCAGGTTTTTCAGAAATTTGAGGTCAAAGTTCAAAAAATCGCCGTTTTGGGCATTTTTGGAAAGTCATTGCGGATGAACCCGATGTGAAGGCGGATTTAAAATAATTCGAGGATGAAACTTAAACATTACTATTTAAGATGCACAACTCATTTGGCCAGTCGCCTTAGCCCTTTGGGCACCAATTGTCTTTCAATGATGTCTTATTCCCAGTATCAAAAACAATTTTTTTGGGGAAAAATACCTTATTGAGTTGTCAAATATGTCCGAAAACGCGACTTCTTGTACGTCAAGTTTCTAAAAAATCTAATGTAATGGAAAAGTTTGGAGACAGGATTTATAATCAGGAAAGTAATTCTAATAATGTGTATAAGGTGGCGTTCCAGCTGAAAAAAAGTTTTTTGGAAATATGACATCATTGATAGACAATTGGTGCCCTAAGGGTTAAAGCGACTGACCAAATGAGTTCAGTATCATCTAGAGCAATGTTTAAGATTTACCATCGACTTATTTTGAAGTCGCTACTACATCGGGTTCATCCGCTATGTGATGTGAAAATGCCCAAACCAAACGCCTGATGTGATGAAAAAGTTTGGAGACCAGATTTGTGATCACAAGAACAATTGCAATTTACTGTGTAAGGTCGTGTCCCAGTCGCATCAAGTTTTTTTTTTTTCAAAATGTTAAGTAGTGTAATCATTCCGGTAGTACCCTTGTTCAAATGTCTCAAAGTCGAATTTCAGTTGAAACAACCGTTACTTAAATTGGCACACCAAAAATCGATTGCAGTAACTGCATCTTACATAGGTTGTGACAGCTCAAAATTTAGTTACCGGTTTTGGACGTCATGTGTAGGATCTATTTAACAACATGCTCATTTTCACTTGACAATTAATGTAACAAGTACTACCGTTTCATTGTTATCTTCAAAATTGGATTAGCTGGTTTTCTCATATAAGCCAAGTTGAGTTTAAAGAGAAATTTGAACTCTTTAAACTCAACTGTAAAAACTTGTCAGCAGGAATACCCTTCCAATGTTTTCCTCAGGATCTTTAAAGTTAAACCATCTTTTTAGACAACAATAGCATATATAAGTTCCACCTAAATCGGGATTGCCAAAGTACATTGGAGGCACGAAAAAAGTTAAACCAAATCTAGTGGATTCACCAAAAATGTACTGTGTTGTGCATAAGGATTTGAAATGTGTGTTTAAAATACTTCATGAGAGATAAAGCTTATTCAAAAATCTTTACATTTCTTAAGCCCCTCACATACAGACACACAGATCAGGAAAAAGTTAAGCTACCTGCGAAATTGATGGCCAAACTCTGAGGCAAATGATTAATTTATTGTAAGGAATACGAAAATTTTAAGCAAGGCAAATGTCTAACATAATCCTAAGCTCAAGGAAGAAACAAGAACAAGATGATTATAACAGACACACTTGATAAATGTAGTGGAATATTAAGTGGATTTTGGAGTTCATCTTAAACAATCCGGAGTTTAAATGAGACTCTGGAATTGGCAGATTATATGACATAGACTGGGAAATTTTTGAAATGTTAAAATGATTTTAACGTGTTTGAAGATTAAATTGATTTTTTATAACTGAAAGACGACTTAAAGTTGAGTATGACTTTAAGGTTCATCTTGAATAATACTAAGCAATCTGAAGATAAAATTGGTTTGCCAATGTTCCTTTCTGGTTCAACATGGTTCTCGAGGATCACCGAATCAAAAAGACCGAATTTTTCGTACTTTCTTTTTTCTCTGTGCAGTTTACTTTACATGTTCTCGGAGTAAATCAATTAAGTCGAATGCAAGTTGAAAACATTGTGGAGTCCAAGTAATTTTTTTTTAGAATTAAGAAGAGACTCTGAAATAGATAACCGAAATGTAAACATTAAATAGTTTTGTTATGAAAGTGATATTCCGCGGGGTCCTAACGAACCTCAGATTCTATGTGTGCTGATGTAAACCGTTAGCCTAACCTTAAATCTTCAAACCTAACCTAAAATGTGCAAATGTTAAATTTTTCATCAAAATTGATTTTCCCAATTTCGCTAATAACTAATTCATTATTTAAATAAATTGCAACCAAAAACAGCTGTATTTATAACACAAAAAACAATTTAATTATGTTATTATAAAATATTTATAAAAATAAACCCCCCCACAATAATAATAATAATAAACAACAACATCAATGATATAGTTAAACCAATTAAAATACCGTAACAAATATTTTCCAAACAACAAGAAAAAATTCTGCCATGTTCTCCAATAAAGCGAACATTTTTGAAAACTTTGGCATATTAGATTAGAAAAAAAAAAATAACAAAAATAGGGCTGCACACAAATCAACCCTGTTTAGATTAATGCTAATAGATATTTTGACGCCGAAGCAACGAAAAATCCAAAATAAACATTTGAAATCACAAAAAAAAAACATAATCAAACAATATCCACAAATTGTAGGGAATCAAAAAAAAAACGGATTTTGAGAAATTAAAATGGGTAGTTTATTTTAATAATCTTAAAAAAGAAACGCAAGCGTGTTTGTGTGAAAAAAGAGAAAGAGAGAGAGCAAGTGTGTGTGTTTAACTAACAATTTGCTATGGATATGGGCAACAACAATACATTAAACTCCATTTATTTGAATATAAATATTGTGGATTCTACAAGACCAAAACAAAAACAAAGCAATCAAAATATAGCAACAACAACAAAAAATGCTGTTATAAAATAACAACAACCACATAGAATGGGGAGGAGTTTTATCAGCAAATATGTGTGTTTAACAAAGCCTGCTTGCACACACCAACTCTCTCATAATCCTACTCTTTGTAATCTTTGTTGTTGTTTTATTTAGTGGATGGTATTACTCTCCCCTTGCTTATAATTGTAGTGTGTTTGCGTTGTTGTTTAAAAATGAAACCCTGCTGAGAGGATTTGTGAGTTTTTCGAGTATAAATACTGTGCTCTCTGCTCATTTCTAACAGTATTCAGTTGTGCTTTATTCATTTAACATTTTTAGTGTTTTAACGGAGAAAAAGAAAAAGAAATTTAAAAGTTAACTAAAAAAAAGAGAAGAACAATAAAATAAACATTTAAAAAAGTTAAAAAATATTAATAAATTTATAAAAAAAATGGTTAAAAGTGTTAGCGACATGGAATTCAAAAGTAATTTCTCTATTGATGCTATTTTATCAAAACAAACATCACCACAAATCCAGCATCATCATCAGCGTTTTAATCCACAACATCTTGAGATGCCTTCGGCCTGTACTACTACCATGCCATTCATCAAACAAGAACCCGAAGTAGACTCCAAATCTTTATATGTCTCCGACGATGGTGAAATATCAGAAGAATTTGATAATCCCAGCCGCACCAGTACACCTATGAGCAGTGCTGCCGACTCTCTCTCTTCCGGTGAAGATAAACTGGAAGATGATCAGAGTTGTGAAAGTGATGAAGATAAGGGTAAATCTGAGGAAGGTGAACAAGGAGATGATAAAAAACCTACTTACAGTTATAATGCCTTAATAATGATGGCCATCCAAGATAGTCCCGAGCAACGTTTAACTTTGAATGGCATTTATCAGTATTTGATAAATCGTTTTCCTTATTTCAAAATGAACAAGCGGGGCTGGCAAAATTCTATACGCCATAACTTAAGTTTAAATAAATGCTTCACCAAAATTCCACGCAGTTATGATGATCCCGGTAAGGGTAACTACTGGATCTTGGATCCCAGTGCTGAGGAAGTATTCATAGGTGAAACTACGGGTAAATTGAGACGTAAAAATCCTGGTGCTAATCGTGCTCGTTTGGCGGCCTATAGACAAGCTATATTCAATCCTATGATGGGTCGTTATGGTTCCTCGGCATCTCCTTACTCGGCGGCCATGGCTTTCAATCCGGGGTATGCTAATGCCGCGGCTGCCGCTGCTATCTATCAACGTATGAATGCGGCTTATAATCCAGCGGCATATAATTCTTCAGCCGCTCCACAAATGCCAATGTTTCAACAAATGCAAATGCCTTCTTCTAATCCCATGTATCCCTCTGGTATGCCCATGACTGCTGAACTTTTTCATCGCATGCAATTATTAGGAAAATTTCCAGCCAGTTAAATGTAAACGCTATAAGAAGAAGAAAAAACGCACAGCGTTTTCGTTAAAACTTGTAGGCTTCTCGAAAACAAATTGGACTCGAAATAATTCAGCTCATCTGGAAAATATAAACGGGTATAGCCCATAAAGGCTTTAGAAAACCGAATAAAAGTTACAGGAATTCCGAATCCAAAGGCAGTCAACAGACTAAACAGGGAACAAAAAAGTTTATAGCTGCATTGAGACTCTCTGGATTAATGCTTGGATAGCATTACAAAACAAGGCAGGCCTTTTACAAACAAACTAAACTTACCAGTGAAAAACTGGTCTTGAAAACTAAACTAATTTATAACAAATTTGTATATTAAAAAAAAAAAACTTAAAATAAATATCTCAATATCTCTTAAGAAACCTAAAAAAAATTTCCCCAAAAAGGTGTTTCATTTATTAATAATTCACTTAACACACAAAAAAAAATTCCAATGAACGATTTTCATAGTATTTATGAACAAATTCATAGAATTTATTAACTTTATCATAATGCTTATGAACTTTTTCATAGTATTTATGAAAAATGTTAAATAGTTCTTAAATTTCACATATTATGTTTTATTCATAAATACTATGGAAAAGTTAATAAATTGTATGAATTTGTTCATAAATACTATAAAAATCGTTCATTGGAAAGATTTTTTTTTTGTGTGTATCTTGTAGCCATTCATAAAATTTATTTCAGTCTTTAGATTTATTAAAATCGAAAAATCGAGTAACAAATTTTTTGTTGCAACTTGTAGGCTTCCAGAAATAATTCAGTTCATCTGAAAAATTTAAACGGGGATAGAAAATAAAGGTTAAAGGAAACCGTGTAAAAATTACAGTAATCCGAAATCCAAAGGCAATCAACAGACTTAATAGGGAACATTCAGTTTTTCTGGATTAACGCTTGGATAGCATTTCAAAACAAGGCAGGCCTTTTTCCACCAAACTAAACTTAACAGAGAAAATCCGAAAAATGGACGCACTGCTTTTTTGTTACAACTTGTAGGTTTCGCGAAATGATTAAGCTCATCTGGAAAATATAAACGGGGATAGCCAAAAAAAGCTTTAGGAAACCGAATAAAAGTTACAGGAATTCCGAATTAAAAGCCAGGAATCCGGAATCCAAAGAAATCAAACTTAACAGGGATAAAAAAAGTTTAAACTCCATTTAGTCTCTCTGGATAAATGCTTGAATAGCGTTTTAAAACAAAGCAGGCATTTTTCCACCAAACTAAACTTACCAGTGAAAAACTGGTCTTCAAAACACAAACTAATTTATCACAGAAACTTAAAATAAATATCTAAGTAACTCTTAAGAAACCTTAAAAAATTTCCCCAAAAAAGGTGTTTCATTTATTTCGAATTCATATAATCTTGTAGCCATTTATCAAATTTATTTCAGTCTTTTGTTTTCTTTAAAATCTGAAAAATCGATTTGTCAATAGCAGTAGTCAGTAGTCTAACGTAGTCATAGTCATCGTTCGTTCCCTATAAACTCTAAAAATAAAGTATTGTTTTTGTACGCTAATAATGCCTGAAAATGTCTTAATTATGGTCCACACGTTTGTCGGCTTTAAACGTTTGAACCCAAAAAAAAAAAATAATAGATTATATTTCAATCTTACAAAAAAAAAAAACATATGTTGTGACAAATGTATCCCAAAATTTAGAAAAAAAAACCTTAAAAAGAAAGAGAAAATATCAAAATTTTCTGTCTAAAAGGTTCTCCGGTGCACAGCAGTAGTTTTTCTATTCTTTGACTTTGTAGTTTTATTTTAAATAAAGATCATTATAATTCATGCAACTCAACTTGAAATATATTTCTTTCCAAAACATATTTCTATCTTTACACCACAGGATCTTTGAAAATTGACATCCAGCAGCTCTACAGGTATTTGGAAAAACAAAATAAGCAAACAAGACCAACAAATAAAGAAAACAAATTTCTTTATTATTTCAGTTTTTTTTTTTTCTATTTTTAAAAAAAATTGTTTGATTTTAAACAAAAAATAAAAAAAAAAGATCATTCATTTTATTTAGGTTTGATCAGGTATTTTTGATCAAAGGTCTTGATGTCTCTATTAGAAACTATGACGTGTTTGAAAACAATGGCAATAATGTGTTGGAGTTGTTATGACGGCATTTTAACTTTGATCGTTTGTTCTTATTTTCTTGTTTTCTAATTTTTCTTAAGGATCTTAATAAATTATTTGTAAACATAATTCTTTAAATAATTACATACTGATACAACCCATGTAGAAATGAATAATGGTTATCAAAATAAAGCACTGGCAAAGCGTTGGTTGGCAATGGCATCAATTGAAAAGCAATAGTACAGCACTTTTATATTGGTCCTGCTTCAGCAGCTTTCTAACTGCAGTCTGCTAGAAACCTTCCTGTTCGTGATGCTCCTTACTCAAATGTCTTTCTTACAAGTGCCGTTCTACTGATATCTCTGAACATAAAACCTGTGAACCTACTTTCTGAGTTATTAAACCTTGTCGTGTGAAACGGCACTATGTGATTTTTGGTTATTCACTTTGCAAAACTTATTTTGGCCCCGGGCTGGGCACCATTTTAAGGAAAACTTCTTTGAACTTTTGAAATTCCTAGTTTTTGGAATTTTTTGGTTATTGAGAAACTCAACTTGGAATACGGGTTGTATGAAGCAGTTTTATCGATGTTAGTATCAAAAATTTTGTTATGGGATAAGCGAGTTCATTACTGTGACCGGAGATTTTGTTCGTAGTAATCTAGTAGATCATCCGTTTTTTATCAATTGCTCAAACGAGAACATATACAACTTCAAGTCTAATGAAAGACACTTCTACTTTTTTCCTAATTGCCTTAACTTTATTAGTATCAGATTAGGGGGGGGCGGAGGTTAAAGAGCCGTTCTGCTTATATCTTTCAACATTAAACTTGCGAACCTTAGATACTATTGTTAAGCAATCAACATTACTTCAGCATCTAACATTTCTTCTCTTAAACTTTTTGGAGACCAACTTTATTATTTTTTCTTGGGGGTATTAAAACTGCCTCCCGATGAGCCGTCGAGGTTTATATACAGACGGTTTTTTCTGGAAAGCCATTCTTTTCCAATTCTTTCCTAATTTTTTTCTTTGTTTTTTTGATTCACTGTTTTCTACAGTTTATCCTGTAATAGGTTTGACTACATTTCGACACCGTTTCATAAGTTGGTACTTTCTGAGTTAATAAACCTAGTCGTGTGAAACGGCACTATGTGATTTTTGGTTAATCACTTTGCAAAACTGAATGGCCCCGGGCTGGGCGCCATTTCCTTTGAAATTTTGAAAAACCAAAACCTAGTTTTTGCAAATTTTCAGTTATTGAGAAACTCAACTACACCCAAAAAAAAAACGTGGGTATTCAATACTAAAAATTTAACTAATTTTAGTCCAAAAGGACCTAGTGCAGAAATTGGTAACCAATACTAAAATTTTAAAGTAATATTATTCAAAACCAGTAAAAATTACTAATTTTAGTACTTTGAAGATACTAAAATTGGTAACTAAATAGTAGATTTGGGTACAATATCACTTACTAAACCTTTTACTGTAGAATTATTTTGAGTGTAGGAATATGGTGTATGAAGCTGTTTATCGATGTTACTACGGAAAGTATTGTTATGGGATAAGCGAGTCCATTACTGTAACAGGAAGTTTCGTTCGTAGAAATCTGTAATCCAGTAGCCAACACTATTCTTTTATCAATTGGTCGAAAGTGAACATATACAAGTACAAGTCTAATGGAAGACACTCCCAACTTTTTCCTGAACCTTATCAGTATCAGTTAGGAGGGGAGGGGGTGTTAAAGAGCCGTTCTTCTTATATCTGCCAACATAAACTTATGATAAACTATCGTTAAGCAATCGACATTACTTCAGCATCGAACATTTCTTCTCTAACTATTTTTCCTTGGTGGTACCAGTATTAAAACTGCCTCCCGATGAGCCGTCGACGGTTATATAAAGACGGTTTTTGCTAAAAAGCCATTTCTTTCAGATATTTTCTTAAATCATAGTTCTCAGTAGGTGCTTGAAGTCAATTAATACATTTGTTTCCCTTTCTTTTCAATTAAATGTTTTTGGCAGTTAATATTGCGGTAGGTTTGACTACCTTTCAACACCGTTTCATCAGTTGGTAATTTCTGAGTTAATAAAGTCGTGTGAAACAGCACTGTGTGATTTTTGGTTATTCTTTGCAAAACTTAATTGGCGCCCCAGCCTGGGCGCCATTTTCTTAAAAATGTCTTGGAACTTTTAAAAAGCCGGAACAGAGTTTTTTTTAGAATATGGGTTGTGTATTGTATAGGTATTGTATTGAAATTACTACGGAAAGTGTTGGTATGAGATAAGCAAGTGTATTACTGTCAGCGGAAGTTTCGTTCGTAGTAATATGTTATCTTGTAGCCAACATCTGTTTTTTATAAATTGGCTAGTGGACAGCACAATGCATCACAAATTTATTCTTAAGACGAACGTGAACATATACAAGTTCAAGTCACAATCTTATCAGTATCAGATTAAGGGAGGTTTTTTGGATACCAATTCTGTTTTTGGGGGTACCATTATTAAATATGTCTTCCAAAGAAGCATAGAGGATTACAGAATACAGATGGGTTTTTATGGAAAGCCATCCCTTTTCGATACTTTCGTGAATCTTAGTTCTCAGTAGGTTATTAAAGTAATTTAATGGAGTATGAAAACCAACTCCAGGTTTTCATAATGGTATGAAAACCTGGAGTTGGTTTTCATACCTTTCGACACTGTCTCATCAGGGAAAACTTTCTAAATTTATATACCCAGGTGTGTGAAACGGCACTGTGTGGTTTCTGGTTTTTCACTGTGAAAAACAGAATTGGGCCCCAGCATGGGCGCCATTTTCTTGACAACTCTTTTGAACTTTTGAAAAACCGAAACCGAGTTTAAAAAAAATCCTAATAAAATATTATTCCCCCCCCCCTTTTTACTGCATGCTTAAGAGCGCTTTTTGAATGCGCTGTGGAATGCTTTAACAAAAGCTGTGTTGCCATAATTTCAATTTATTTTTCCTTGGTAGAATCTGCATATCGTGGGTACATTCTAGTTTTTAAAACCAAAATCGTTAAATTTCTTATAGATAAGAAATTAGCAGAATCAGTCTCTATAGTGTCCGTCAAGCTCCATGTCAGCAATCTTATGTTACTTACTCTAACTAAAATAGTCCTCGAATGCAAGCGTAAGCTTATCAACAGTATCGCATGCTAGAAAAAATTTTGTATTTTGTGAGTTACTGGCCATGGTTGGGGAAGGCCACGTTCACACTACATGAACTTACCATGGTAAATTGAGATGATTTTGTGATTTTTCTTTATGCTAGTACAATTTGAGGTGATTTTGTAAATCACTATGTGATTTTGTTCAAAGGAAAATCACATAGTGATTTTAAAATCACGCAAGTCTGCATACAGTAGAACATTGGGGATTAAATACCTTTTAATCCGAATGCCCTGATTGGTATAAGCTGTTTTTTAAATACACACGGAAATTAAAAAAAAAAAAAAAGGTCAAGGTTGGGTATGACATTCACATTTTGCCGCATATCTTCAACCAATGAGGGAAATCCCGGACGGTCATTTATTAAGATTATAAAGAGAGTGCGTCTAAACAACAAGTTAAGTATGATCTCTAAGAAAGCTCGACAAGAAACTAAAAATAAGTCAAATCAAACCAAAACTTTGAAATATTTAGGTCAACGTTCCGACAGAAACGCGTTCGGATTTGCCTGCCTTGTTCTGCTTCTCCTTTGATAGTTCAGAATGCAATTATGGAGTAATTTCCGGCAGTATATTTGTGTTCTTTAAAGCAAAACATCACTCTTAGATCTGTCAATATATAATTATTAGAGTCCGACCGAAACCAGTTTTCGAGGCCGAACCGAAACCAAACCGAATATTCGGCCGATAAAGTAATATTCGGCCGAAACCGAACCGAAACCGAAACTTAAAAAAAAAATTACCCCCTGGCATGAATAAAATTATTAAAAAGTTGTTAAAGATAAATATACAGCATATAATGCTTTTAAATCATGGGAATTGTTGTATATTTAAAAAAAAAATATGTTTTTTAAAAAACTTACAAAAAAATTGTGTATTTCGTTTGAAGATTAGGAGAAAATAATTTTTGAGCTGAAACAGTTTTACATTTATTGCATAAACTTGTACCATTTTCTTTAATTGAACTGAATTAAGTGTAATGAAATACGAAATAAAAAAATTCAGCGACTTTTTTACATATTTTTTAAAATACCAAAAAGTTTCGGTTTCGGCTAGGTTAGGTTAGGTTGTAAGTGGCTGCTGACGTTTTACGTCAACACACGTAGACTCTGAGGTCCATTGTGATACCACGGGATCGTAATAGGTTTCCCTACTAGTCCCTGTCGTTAAACCAGTTTGAGCTTCTTATGAAACTCCTTAGATGTTGAATTTTGACATTCGACAAATCTGAAAGATCGTACAGCTCCCTAGATCCCAGTGAAGCAAGTCGCTGACCAGAAAGTGCCGGGCAATGGCAAATAAAGTGTTCGATAGTTTCCAACTCCTCTTCATCCATGCAACTTCGGCAAAAGTCATTCGACGGCACATTTAACCGCTCTGCGTGCTTCCCTATAAGACAGTGTCCGGTAATTATAGAAACCACCGTCGAAATCTCTCCTCTTGGAAGCGATATCAGCTCACTTGTGCGCCCCTGATTAAGAGAAGGCCAAATCAGTCGTGTTGTCTCACACGTCCATCCATTTGCCCATCTTTGATTAGTCTCCGTCGCAGAACAAAGCCGTAGGTTTTGCTTGCAAGTTTCTAGAGGCATACCAACACATTCCAATTCTGTTGGAACCTGTAAGGTAGTTCCTAGTCTTGCAAGCTCATCGGCTTTGCAATTCCCTGGAATGTCTCTGTGCCCTGGGACCCATATGAGTCGTATGTTAAACTGCTTGGCCATCTCATTTAAAGACGTGCGGCAGTTAAGAGCAGATCTTGTTTTCAGAAACATTGAATCCAGGGACTTGACCGCAGCTTGACTGTCAGTATAGATGTTGACTGCGGTTGTAGACAAGACATTGCAGCTCAACCAGTCAGCCACTTCCTTTATTGCCAGCATCTCTGCCTGGTAAACACTGCAATGATCTGGCAATCTACGAGCCAGGCTCAATCCAAGCTCTTCCGAATAGACCCCAAAGCCCACTTGTTCGTGCAGCCTCGATCCATCTGTGTAAAAATTTATGGTAGCTCCACTTCCCGGAGTATCCCCCATCCAAGACTCCCTGGATGGTATCATAGTGGTAAAGTGGCGCTCAAAGAGGCTCAAAGAGGGAGCACAATCCACGTTTTGTGGTATTGTTATCTTTTTCAAGATCGCGCTATGGCCACAATCGCTGCTCCTCCATTGCAGCGTGCTATTAAGTCGAATTACCGACGCAGCTGCATACTGCCTACCCAATATGTCCAAGGGTATCAGGTGAAGGAGGATTTCTAATGCAGCCGTAGGTGTAGTACGAAGAGCACCAGTGATGCACATCGACGCCATTCTCTGTACCTTCGTGATAAAGACACAGTTCGCTTTTGTTTCTAAAGCAGGCCACCAGACAATGATTCCATACAGCAAAATTGGACGCACCACTGCTGTATAGATCCAATGAACGACTTGAGGGCTAAAACCCCATCGTTTTCCAATGGCCCTTTTACAGGAATACAAAGCAATCGTTGCTTTTCTTACCCGTTCCTCAATATTACGCCTGAAATTCAGCTTCCTATCTAGAAATACTCCAAGATACTTGGCTCCATCTGAGAAGGTGATATCAGTACCGTCTAGAGAAATAGGATCAAAAGCAGGAATCTTATTTTTCCTTGTAAATAAAACAAGCTCTGTTTTACAAGGATTAACTCCTAGACCACAGTCTCTTGCCCATTTAGACAGATCTTTCAGAGAACCCTGAAGAATGTCCCGCAATGTTGGCAGATGCTTCCCCTTTACCGCTATCGCGACATCGTCAGCATATGCGACAACATGACAACCACGTGCTTCTAGAGATAGTAGCATTGAATTCAGTGCCAAGTTCCAAAGAAGCGGCGAAAGAACACCTCCTTGTGGTGTGCCCCTATTGACAAATCGAGATATGACGGACGCTCCCAATTCAGACGTTATACGTCTACTGGCAAGTAGGCTTTCCACCATTAAAACGATTTCACGCTTTACTCCCAGACCAGACAATGCCAATACTATCGATTCTGGGATGACATTATTAAAAGCCCCCTCAATATCAAGAAAGGCCACCATAGTGTACTCCTTTACCGAAAGCGATCTCTCGATGGTACCAACGAGCTCATGAAGAGCTGTTTCCGTTGATCGTCCCTTGCTGTATGCATGTTGCTTTGTCGAAAGCAACCTCGGGTCAATCACTCTACGCAAATATGAGTCTATCATTCGTTCCATTGTCTTTAACAAAAAAGAAGACAGACTAATTGGTCTGAAATCCTTCGGAGCTGTGTGGGAACTTTTCCCAGCCTTCGGGATAAATACGACTCTGGTATCCCTCCATTTTAAAGGAATATACGACCAGTTGATGCATGCTGTGTATAGATTATACAGCAACGGGGCTATATAGTCCGACACTTGCTGCAACTCAGCCGGGATTATACCATCAGGTCCCGGGGATTTATATGGCCTGAAGCTTTTTATCGCCCAATTTAATGTTGGCATATTTATTATTTCCGAAGCAATTTCAGATGCTTGGGCGTCAGAACGTTCCAAAGCTTGAAACGGCGTCATGGAATTGCCCGGAAAATGCGTGTTTAAAAGGAGATCCAGCGACTCTCCACTGGAGGAAGACCACACCCCATTAGGATCTTTCAGGTATCCCAGGGTGCAAGGAGAAGAAGCCAGAACCTTGCGCAGCCTGGATGCCTCAGAAACGTCTTCTATGTTTCCACAGAAGTTTTTCCAAGAATCACATTTTGCATTTCTGATCATCTTTTTATAACTCTTAAGTTGCAGCCTGTATGCAGACCAGTCCTCGTCCGCTCTTGAAAATTTAGCCTTATTAAAGAGCTTTCTGCAGGAATCTCTGCTCGTCTGCAACTCATTTGACCACCAAGGTGGCTTTTTTTTCCCTCTAGGCTTTGCAGAAGGGCAAGACGCATCCAGGCACCTATTACAAACATTTGTTATATGGTCAACCAGACAGTCAATTTCCGCCAAACTATGCGGTTCAGATAAGGGTACTTCATCCAAAAGCAAAGAAAAAGTCTCCCTATATTTCACCCAGTTTGTTCTCCTCAGATTTCTAGAGACTGTCTCAACCGGGGCACGCTCCCTGAGTAAAAACTCAATGTAGCGATGATCTGAGAAAGAATGGTCTTCCAAAACTCTCCAGTCATCAATTCTATCAGACAATGTATCTGATATAAGTGTTACGTCAAGAACCTCTTGCCGCGTACTTGTAACGAAAGTTGGTTCACCACCCTTGTTACAAATATACAGGTTAGTGCTTAACAAAAACTCCAAAAGTGATTCGCCTCTATCATTTGTGTCTGTACTACCCCATATCGAATGATGTGCATTAGCATCACAACACACTACTAACTGGTGTCCCCTAGATTCAGACTCCCGAATTAGACCGACAACCTTCTCCGGGGGTATTGACCCCGGATTAGGAAAATACGCAGAGGCGAGCCAAATAGACTTCCCATGAAGCTCTAAGCTAGCCGCTGTAACATCCATATCACTAAAAGTTGATAAAAAGAATATATTTAAGCCATTTTTTGCCAAGATGCAGGCTCTTGGTGAGCCCTCACCTTTGGCAACCACCAACTTAAACCCAGGGGTCTTCAATCCGCAAACCCTGCCACCCCGCACCCAGGGCTCTTGGATAAAAACCAAGTCAACTGCTCCTGTCGTCAGGCGCAGCAAGAGTGCAGCTGAGGCTGCCTTACAGTGATGGAGGTTTATTTGTAGGAACCGCAACATCTTGCTTTTTTTCCACCATCCTTTCCACCACCGTGTTATTGGCTTCATCCTCCGTGTTATCATAGAGGTCGCATTCGTCCCCAGATTCGGTTTCGAATAAGCCAGATATATATCCCATCTGTTCTGAATCGGAGGCAACAGAACTCTCCGAATTCCTCACTGCATGGGCCTCGTCCTGAATGTCACCCATCGTGGCATCGGCTTTATCCTCCATGCCATCACAGAGGTCGCATTCGTTACCAGATTCGGTTCCAAAAATGCCAGATGCATCTCCCATCAGCCTAGAATCGGCCAGCTGAATATCAACCTTTTCCAGATTCTCCTCCCCAGCCGACTCTGCCACTGGCTTGTCTGCGTCCAAAATAGTCTTCTGGTCGCCCTTGTAGACATTGACTCTTATATGAAAAAATCCAAATCTAATAATGCCGTCAGTCCTGGCTAAAAGCGGAAGCGATTCCTCATTAACCAAGACCACTGCTTGACGACGAGCGCCCTCCATCTCACCCAATCTGGCAATTTGCCAATTCTGAGTTGGAAGGTCAGGATTGCAGACTTTTATCATCTTAAGAATCACCGCAGTGTCATTTGTAGCCATTGGGATCCATGCATGAGCTCTGGGTTGCGAGGGGATATCATGTTTTTCCACAACGTCCAGTCTGGCTCCAGGCCATAACTCTCCCACTTGGCTAATGGCAACCTTAAACACGGCTGCGGATCTTTCGTTCCCAAAAGCAACGAGTTTTACTCGCCCCTGATACCAACCTGCGTTGACAGTAGTAGGTAGAAAATCAGGCATACTCTCAAGGAGCCTATAGTAGATTTCATTTAGTTTAGTTTCAACTAAACTCCACTTGTCCCTTGGAATACTACAATCCCCATTTTGCCTGTTTATCACAGCCCTAACGAAGTTACCTTTAACCACTTCACTAAAAGACTGAGTCCAGACGTTGCCGGTCACCTTAGATCTCTTAGGTAAAGGTTTCTCGTCGGGCGAGCGCAACCTTTTACCAGACTTCGATGACGAGGCCGAAACAGCGCTCTGTTTGTCAGATGCGCGCATTGCCGAAAGTTTGTCCTGTTCTTCAATGACTCCTTTCGCCCATGATAGCGACGCCCTCTCACGTTCGGAGAGCTTCGTTCCATCAAGTTGGCTTAGTCTGTTAATTATTTTCAAACAAAGCCGTCTCTGGTTGTGCCTGACCTTTGATGGTTTAAGTTTCTTTTTCTTTTTACCACCAATATTAGGCTGAGCACCCCTACCAGAATCAAGGTCGGACTTCAAGGTCGCAACCCTAAGACCAGTGCTAGGACCAGCACCAGTCGGTGAGGCAGAGCCTCGAATTAAATCGGTATCATTTGTATCCATATTTTCATTTTCCTGGATATGGTCATGAAAATATTACAAAAATACCTATTACGAACAATTTCAAAAATTCAATTAATAGCACGGAGATAAATTAAAACACGTCCACACTTGTCAACAGTTGAACGAAAAGTCCGGTTTCGGCTAATATTCGGCCAAAATTTTGCCGAATACCAAAAAAGGCCGAAACCCCATTATTCGGCCGAAACCGATACCGAAACCGAATATTCGGTCGGTCTCTAATAATTATTGCTTGACAAGAAAACTGTTGAGCTATGAAATTTAAAAAGATATCTTTCTCAAAATAAAAATGGTTATATTTAAAATCTTTTTGTGTATATTTAACTTATAAACAGCAATGCTTAATTTCGTTAAGAACGAAGTGGATGATGTTTAAATCTCCAGATTTCAGAGAAATTTTCTTAAGGATTTTAAGTTTATTTTTTTAAATTATCTTTCTGCTACCTGATATTAAAGGCATTTAGCTTAATATCAGATTTATATAAAAGCCGTCGGCAAATTTCACTGTAAATCAGAAAAAATCGCAACTCAAATTGATTTAAGCGAGGATTTTAAAGATAAGTAATATTCTGGTAACTGAAAATGTTGACTTTGAAATCCAGAAAATATTGGTGGATCTAAACCATACTTATGTTTAAATAATATCGACGATCCTTGGAAGAAGGCAAGTGAGTTACCATACATTAAAATAAGGTGGCAGGAGATATTTTTGTTTGTCTCTATTACATTTTAAATTTTCTTGGCTACTCCACTCCTTTTTTTAAATTTATCAAAAAAAAAATCTTCTATTCGATCTAATATTTTATATTTTTGTTTATAAACCTGATATATTTCACAAATAAAAACATCTAAACCCTAAAAATATTTGTATTATCTCGTTTTTATTTTTTCTTCTCATTGCTTAAGATTTGATATACAATACCTAAATCTATAGTTTTTTTTTTTTTGTTAATACAACCAACTTAAAATCCTTAAATCTTCATATAAAAAGAAACTCGACCTATCAGTAGCCAAGTTAATAGAACAAAAGATTGTAAAGATTTATAAATATATAAAACAAAGATTCAATTTTCACATACTAATTTTAAAAATTTTAAATTTTCATTATATCTACAACACCAACTAAAACGATTTAACTAAGACCGCTTAAGAATTAGAAATAAATACAGAAGAAAAGTTGAGTGAGAAATATGCATCTGTAGGACGAGTAAGTGAGTATGTTAGTTTCTGTATCAGTTTATTAAAGAAGTAAAAAAGGCTTTTAAAGGCTTACTCTTTGGTAGGCAAAATGCGATGCTCTTTCGACATTATAATCTATGCACTTAACCCTGGTAATAAGATAAGTAACTTACTCCTATGACTACAATTAATGTTGCAAGCGATTACTGTGTTTCGGCTACTATTCTGCTCTACTCTACTCTTCCGTATTCAATTCTATTGAGGATACGTGGTGTTATTGTATTGATGCTTGTTATTTTAGCAAATTGTACAAATTCGTTTAAGCCCATAAGTGAAATTTTCAAATACAATTGAGAACATTACACATATGAGGTAGTCCAGAAATAGTAAACATGTGCTGGTTTTGCTGGAGCTTATAAACTCACTTCTCACTCCATGTGTAACGGATTAAAATATCGATATAAATTCGAAATAAATTACTTGTAATTTGAAGATTCCATTTGTAATTCAAAGATCCTAATTGCAATTCGAGTATGCCTGTTGTAATTCGAAGATTCCAATTGTAATTCGGAAAAGATCAATTGTAATTCAAAAATTGTCAATTGTAATTCAAAAAAAAATCAATTGTAGTTTAAATAAATCAATTGTAAATCGAAAATTCCAATTGTATTTCAAAAAAGATCAATTGTCATTTCCACTAAAATTTGATCTGTGTGCACTGAAAAAAAAGACCCCGAGTAAAAATTATTTAATATGATCTTATATACTTTTATATAGTCATATTATTTGATATATGATCATGTATGACACTATGTATTGCAAGATAAATTTATATAATAAATTTTGGTGTGGGATTTTTTTAAGATATCGCCATACATAACTATATGTTGTAACATCTGGTCCCATGCATCATTTTAAATTTCTAAGTGTTTTATATAAAATTTTATATGCCTCCATTATTTTTTAATTTTTTTAAGTGTTTCCAAGAACACATTTTTATCGCAAATATTTTCAAAGTGTTTTATATAAAATTTCATATGACTTCATATTTTTTTATTTTTCTAAGATTTTTCCAAGCACCACTTTTTTATCACGAATATTTTCTAAGTGTTTTATATAAAATTTTATATGACTCCATCTTTTAAATTTTTTCTAAGTTTTTTTCAAGGAACATTTTTTTTATCGCAAATAAGTGTTTTATATAAAATTTTATATAACTCCATTTTTTCAAATTTTTCTAAGTTTTTTCCAAGGACAAATTTTTTTGAAAATATTTTCTAAGTGTTTTATATAAAATTTAACATTACTCCTTTTTTTGAAATTTTTCTAAGTTTTTTTCAAAGAACAACTTATTTTTATTATTTTAATTTTTCAACTTTTTATTAAAAACTAAAAACAATTGTTTAAACATCCGATTTCTAAAATTGTATAAATTTTAATATAATTGGATATAATTTTATATCATTGGATTAGACCAAAACTCGTATCAATGTCGATATAAAGTTATATAAACTGATATTATTAGATATTATTCGATCAAATCTTATGAAACCATTTTTCGTATAAGATCATATCAAAATAGACACGAACCCATATTAAATTATATATTGTGTCATATCAATTTTTTTACTCGGACATAACTAAAATTATGGAAAAAATGTCTTTGAAAATTTATCATGAATTTTCCTAAAATTTAGTCAAATTTAACTAAAAAATGAGAAATTTTCTTAACTATTAATTGTGTTTATATATTGTTGGACTGTATATTTTATAACTGAATTTTTATTTAGTTCGGTTTAAGTCCATATTAATTATTTCTGAGAAATAATAATTGTTGTACAATGAGAAAATCTGAAAAAAATCAAGTGACAACACAGGCTAAGTGGAGATGTCGACAGCTTTCGGAAGATGCCACCCTTCCATCATCAGCACTCCTTCGATTGCCACACACTTAATGTGTGTCAGATTAAAATTAGCCATTTAAATGAAACTTTTGAAGAAATTAAGAATTGGAATTACTCCTCTTTGTGTTGAATAACCCCTATTCACCATTAATTCGTGTTGTATTCATTTGGCAGAAACTTAATCCATCTTAACTTTTAACAGAGTTGTATTTTTCCCATTGTTAACCCTTAGTAGGACTTTTCAAATCTTGAAAAATGTCCGTTAGGTTTGAATTTTTGTTTCATATTTCTAATTCTAAGAAATATTACTAAATTGCAATGTACCTTATGAGTTGTGTATTAATTGTGTTTATATATTGTTGGACTGTATATTTTATAACTGAATTTTTATTTAGTTCGGTTTAAGTCCATATTAATTATTTCTGAGAAATAATAAATGTTGTACAATGAGAAAATCTGAAAAAAATCAAGTGACAACACAGGCTAAGTGGAGATGTCGACAGCTTTCGGAAGATGCCACCCTTCCATCATCAGCACTCCTTCGATTGCCACACACTTAATGTGGCAATTGTACAACAATTATTATTTCTCAGAAATAATTAATATGGACTTAAACCGAACTAAATAAAAATTCAGTTAATTTTCTTAACTTTGAGGAAAAAAGTTTAGTTCATTTACTTATAAATAGTTCATAGTTTTCTTTAAATGGATTTTTTAAATAATAGGAAAAAAATTCTTACTGCCAAAGAAATTTTCCACAAATCTAAGAAGCGTATCTTTATTTTTAAGACATATTTCTAAAAAAACAATTTAGTTCAAGTTTAGTTAAAATTTACCAAAAAAAAAAACATCATCGTATTTCTCTTCTTTGAATTGAGGAAGTGTGTTTTTTGGAATTTAGTTAATAACTTCTGAGAATTTAGTAAATAACTTCTTAGAATTTAGTTAAAAATTCAAAATGGCGATATCTCGAAAACTAAGCGAGATAAAGCGAAACGGACGATATTTGCAAACGAAAGACCACAAAGAAAAATATGGAATAGTCTAGCTCTGCATATCTGTCGGGGTCTCAAGACCCTAAATTTAGATCTAAAATTTAAAATTCCCAAGATTTTATATATGCACATTTCTCGGTAAATACTGCCAATACGAGAAAAAGTACAACGGCATTTTTGTAGCTCATGACTCGTAGAACACAAAATACCCGAAAGCCCTCCGATTAATAGTTGTCGAGATATCCAGTGTTTAAGATTCTCAAGACCCTATCAGACCCCTTATTACCGTATCTCAAAATCTAAGCAAGTTAAAGCGAAACGGACACAAATTTTGGGTCAAAATCTATGGGGACCCTTAAATTACCGGGGTCTTGAGTTAAAAAGAGGCTGGACCCATGGGGTCCGAACCCATGGGTCCAGGGTCTAGACCCAATCCAGTTTTAAAATGTGAATGAACTAAAGTGTAATATAATTTTTCCCATTTTCTAGTTAAAATTGGCTTAAAATTAATTAACTTTGTTTTCGTTATTTTTCGGAAAATTATGAACTAAAAACCAAGAAATAAAATCTTTGGAGCCAAATCATTCCCACTTTTTCTTAAAATTAAGTAAATTTTCCCAGATTTTAGTTCACTTTTTTTTGAGTGTGTGTTTTGGACTTTAGACCCATTTTCCGGAAAACACTGGTGTAGGATATCTAATGGTCGGTCTTGACCGTCTATAACTTTCTTTCTCGTTTTTTGCTGGATAATCCTAGATTCAAAAGTACAAGTTAAAATACCATTATTTAAGGAAATCGAAAAAGTTCTAAAGTACAATTTTCCACTCCAATTTTCCCTTATAGAATTTAAAACTCCTTAAATTATTTTTGCAGAATGTTTTGTTTAAAAAATCTGGTTTTTATGGCCATTTTCTAAGGAGATCAAAATTGTACCAAAGTACACCTTTTTCCCCTCTTAGCATCAAAACTTTCTAAAAAGTACTTTTTGGATTTTTTTTTTTCACTGGATGATCCTATCTTCCACATTTTAAGATTTTAAAGTCATTATTTAATGAGATACAACAATTACCAGAGTTAAATTGTTAACACTATTTTCCCCTTATAAAACCAAAAATTCTTAAAAGCCCTTTTTCGAAATATTTTGTTTCGATGGACGAGCCTACATTTCAAAAATCCACTTTTTCCAGGAGATCAAAAAAGTACCAAAGTTCTCTTTCTTAACCTCATCGCATCAAAAAATTTTAAAAAGTACTTTTTGTCCAAAACCTTCAAATTTCCAAGACAATTATTTCAGGAAATAAAAAGGATTAAAGTAAAGTTTTTTTACCTCAAAGTCTGTTTTCAGAATGATTTGATATGATGGAGGATTCTACATTTCAAAAATCAAGTTTTATAACCACCCAGGCAGAAACTGCCAACCGTTCCAAAGAAAAGTCTCGGCATATTAGCATTTATTTTTTGTGTAGAAGGTGGTATGAATTCGAAAAAGTGCTTTCCAAGCGCTTTTCCAATGTTTTTCTATTTAAATCCGTTCACTTTTTATTAAAATTTATTAATTTTCATAACAATTGGAATATTTTTTATTTCCCTGCAGGATAAGTGGCCGGTCCTTGATAGTTCTCGTGATATGTCACTTATACACAATGACCTACATATTACAAACTTGACACCTTTTATATAAAAACACCTGTTTCTTTCGTGAGGAAGTGTCTTAAACTCCGGATATATCACCCTTTAACTCCGGATACATACCCGCTTCGGTTCAATACACCACTTTTTTCGGGGCTTTTCCAAATTTTTTCATTAAAGCATTTTAATCAATTTTTTATTCCAAAACGCAAAGAAAACTGCAAACAATTTTTTCCGGGACTTAGAAAATTGTTTAAAGTTTGTTCAAAATTTTTTATCCTAATAAATGAGTCAATAAATTTTTTATCCTAATTTAATAAATTTCTTTATTCAAATAAACACCAAAAAAGTTTTGTCTTATGGACTTATGTATGTATACAATTTAGATACGTCCCATTTTTTTGTTCTAAAAGTGCTATAATAGTACCACATCTTTTGTTTTTAAAGCGCTTTCAAAGCGCTTTTAAATAGCAACGGCATACTGTTTACGGTGGTTATCCTTTTGGACGCTGGGAGAGTACTAAACTGTGATGCTTTTCCAGCACACAAGCGACCATAAAAGGTACTTTGCTAGCGATCTCCCGTTTGTATTTTTCTGCCTGGGCATGTTTTAAAAATCAAAAAAGCACCACGAAGGGTACCACATCAGAAATTTCTAAACTTTTCGCTTGATGATCTTACATTCCACTTTTCAAGTTTCTCAAACCATTATTTCAGGAGATACAAAAAGTACCAAAGTACAATTCCCAGGAAAATTTTATGGAACAAATTCCTGGTTCAATAGATTCTTGAATATATTCTACGGCAATCACTACAAAATTTTCTATATAAAATTATTTTTCAAAAAAACTCCTTGCTCTAAAAGTCGATTGCTTTCGGGACAATTTCAAACAAAAATCATGGATTTTGGAATGTTATGAAGAATCGGTTGCAGGGTAATATGATGAGTTCTAGAACCGATTATTTGGAACAGAAAATTTTGCTGGGTTGTTTAGCCCATTTCACCCAAATAGAATCCATAATTCCTAAAAGTTTTCTTTTCAGAATGTACAAAAGTTAACTTTTTTATCCTTCATTTCAAAAATCAAGTTTATGACCATTTTTTAAAGTATCGAAAAAGTACCACTTTTTTAAATTCAGAATGTCTTTTTTGCTGGATGACCTTATATTTCACATTTCAAGTTTCTAAAACCATTATTTCAGGAGAAGAAGTATCAAAGTACAGTTGTTTAGCCCATTTTATGCTGATAGAATCAGAACTTCATAACAGTCTTTATGCAGAATTTTTTGATTTGATTAAGAGTCTTACATTACAAAAATCATATTTTTTAACGATTATTTTATAAGATCAAAAAGCATCAAAATTCTCTGTTTTAACCTCTTTGTATCACAACATTATAAAAAGTAATTTTTGCCCCAAAACTTATAATTTGTATGACCAGTATTTCAGGAGATAAAAAGTAACAAAGTACAGTTTTTAATACACTTTACCCTCATAGAATCAGAAATTCCTAAAAGTCTTTTTTTAGAAGGTTTTGTTTTGATAAATGGTTCCACATTTAAAATTTATTCCAGGAGAATGAAAAAGTACCAGTGTACTCTTTTTTAGCCTCTTCGCATCAAAACTTTTTAAAAAGTACTTTTGTAAGAATGCCTTATATTCCACATTTCACCCATTTTCTTGAACCATTTCGGGAGATAAAAAAAAGTACCTTCAGCTCAAATTTAGCACATTTTACCCTAGAATCAGAAATTCCTTAAAGTATTTTTGGGAATGTTCTGATTAAGGTTCCTCCATATCAAACATCAAGTTTTTTTAGAAGATCAAAAAAGTACCAAACATTCTAAAAAGTACCTTTTGTCCCCAAATTTCTATGACCATTACTATAGGAGATAGAAAAAGTACCAAAGTACAATTTTTTAACCTCTTAGCATCGAAACATCTTAAAAGTACTTTTTGTCCCCAAAATTTCCAAATAGAAAAAAGTACCAAAGTACAGTTTTTACCACATTTTACTTCTAAAAGTCTTTTTTCCAAATGTTGTTTTTTTCGATGGAGGATCCTACATTTCAAAAATCTAGTTTATTGAGATATTTTTGAAGATCGGAAAAGTACCAATATACGCTTTTTTACCCTCTAAGTACCAGAACTTTGTAAAAAGTACTTTTACCAGAATGTCTTTTTCGCCGGGTGATCTTGCATTCCACAATTTAAGTTTCTAGAAACATTATTTCTGGTACCAAACATTTTTTTATATTTTGTTTACCCTCTTAAAATCGATATTCCCAAAAAAGCCTTTTAAATATTCTTTTTTTGGCTGGAAGATCCTACTTTTCAAGTTTTTATGACCATTATTTCCACCTTAGAACGGGAATTATTAAAAAATTATAAAAACTTTGTTCGAATGGTTTTTTCCACCGAATGATCCTACATTTAAAATATTAAGCTTTTACTTTCATTATTTCTGGATTTATAAAAAAGTACCAAAGTTGTGCTTTTTTAAACTTATTAAATTTGGTTATAATCAGGTGGAGTGAATCTTCCTTTTTTTTGAATTTCAAAATCGTCAGAAAAGTTGCCATTTAGGGTCAATGTTAATACATAAAAAGGCCTGTAGGGCAATGTTTTCTTTTTTGACTTGAAAATCGGAAAGTTCTAGAGTTTACGAACGAACTAGTTCAATTGATCTATTCCCTAAACTGAGCGGTTTATCTAGTTCGTTCATTTCAGATCTTTTCGTTCATTCGACTTAATTGTTCATAAAATGATTTTGTTTTTTTATTTCGGTCGTTCAATTTTACTTTTTTGTTAATTTTCTCATTAGCCGTAGTTTTCTCTCCTCTTTTAGTACGCTTTCTAAATATTTATGTTTTTTACAAAAATTATATACATATTTTTTTTGTTTCTCCGATTTTCCGATTGAACTAGAAAATCCAACAATAGATATGAGCAAAATGATTAGTTTACGATCTGTTGAACGAAAACAACAAATGACCTATTGAACTAGATAAACGAACAAGGTCCTTTATCTGAAATGAACGAAAATGAGCGCTCACTCAATATGAGGATTGAGCACAAGTCTAGAAGGTTCCGAAGAAAGTGAAAAAAGTTTTTGATTTTTTTAGCTTTAAATATTAGTTAATATTTGGACCCATATATAAATTTCGCTCCAACATCACACAATATTATAGCTATACATTTATTACGCAATGCCTCATATGTGACCACATTTTATATCCTAAACATATATAGATGGTGATGTGAATAGCAGTAGTTAGTATGTAGCAAAAAAAAAAAATATGCAGTAGTTATAGGGGTAGGGATATTTAATGCTTGTAAGGGATTGTATATAGGTTAAAGTAGGTTAGTAGACTAGAGCGGATAATCTTGAAATCTGGTGCAAAAAACAATGGGCCTGAAACCAGATCACTTAATAGTTAATACTCTTACAATATCTTAACAAACATTTCTATATGTGCAAAAAAAACACAAAAATTTATTAATGCATTTAAACAATAAAACAAGAGTAGAGAAAGAAGAAAAGGAAGAAAATTGCCAAAAGAAACGCACGCCAAGGAAGATAATGTATCAATTGTTATAATTTTTACTTTAAAGCCAAAAAAAAGGAATTAAAAAAAGAAAGGATTTCTATGTCTTGTAAGTTTCTTAAATTAACACATACAAACTCATACATGAAATATATCTCTTGGCAAAGAGGATTGACCAAACAATGAACCCAAATAATTTTTTTTTCAAAAAATTAAAATCCACAATCCGGCAATTGTATTAACCAATTTTACTTTTTGGTTTTTGTGTAGGTTAAATAATTCGTTCAATAAAACAAACAATACCATCTTTAAACATTTCCGTTAAGTACAACAAAATTTTTAAAATCTTTTTTTTTTTTTTTGCTAAAATTAAGACACTGAATTGGTTAAAAACAAGATGATGGTTACAAAAATATTTTCCTAAGTGGATTGGTTTGATTTAAATCCTAATTCATATGTAATCCAAGCTTCTTCAATTACCAAAATGTGTTAAGTCTATAATGCGTTCATGTGTAAATTAAATAAAATTTAACAATAACAATGATAGAAAAGAGAATTTCAAAATTTTAGAAATTCCCAAAATCCTACTTTACTTGTTATATTGATTGTATGTATGA
This sequence comes from Pegoplata infirma, assembly GCA_963921195.1. Taxonomy (NCBI): domain Eukaryota; kingdom Metazoa; phylum Arthropoda; class Insecta; order Diptera; family Anthomyiidae; genus Pegoplata; species Pegoplata infirma. The sequence goes on along the minus strand of OY992537.1, from coordinate 15,923,615 downwards.
TTGTTTAGCAATTTTTGTTTTTGTAATCCTTTTTAATTTTAAATATTATTTTTTTTATCTTGGAGATTGCAGTATTTTATATATACTCGTTGGTAAACCGTAAAATATTGAAATAATATTTATACTATAAGCCTTTGGCAAAAGCTGCTTAAATCTGATAACCTGCATGTACAGAATATTTGAAATAAATATACCAAACTATAACACGAATATGTAAATATTCTTTGTTTCAAAAGATAAAATGATTTTGGTGGTTGATTTTGCGAAATTTGTTTAATATGCATAAAAAGTTTTGTAGCAACAAAAATGGTTTCTAGAAATAGCAGACTTTAGCGAATAGTGACATTATTAACATTAGAAAATATCAAGCACAGTCCAAATTAGGGTTTCCAGATACAAGAAGTCAAATAACTGGACAATAAACAATTTTCAGCTGGATTTTGAAAAAATAACTGGATTTTTTTTTTTGAATAAGCAAAAACAAATCAACAGATTTTCAAATGTGAGAAAATTTTATTTTGTAAATTTTGCTTTTCAAATAACCCTCCAAAAAAATAAGTCCCGATAATAGAAAAAGTAGTGAAAATGAAGCAAATAGAAACTAACAAGTAGCCAAAAGACGCAGCTATTTGATTTATGTTTTATTCAAAAAGTAGCCACAAAAAATGTAAAATGTATTTTATAGTAAAAATAATTGTTAAAATTAAAGAAATTCTAGACCTAAAATAACTGGAAAATCCAGGCAATCCTGTGCTATTATGAGCAAAGGATTCGTCTGTTTAAAAAATATTTTAGTAGTCCACTATCAGCTTATTTATTGATTTAAAATGTTTGAGATAAAAATGGCGCCCAATGTGGGGCCACCAGATAAAATTAAGAAAAAAAAACAAGTAAGAAAGTATACCATACTTATAATACCCTACACCAGTGATTCCCGGAAAAAAGCTCCCAAGTCTAAACATGAACCGATTGGGTCTATCTTTTGACAACTCTTAAATAAGTGTAGAAAAGACTCACAAACAAAATGGGCTTTAATTTGTTGTCAAAACATCGCTTTAAGTGAATATTGGGCGAAATTTTAATATGGGGCCTAAGTCCAAAAATGGTGTGATTAAAATCAGATTTGATTGGGTTATTAAAGTACGCGTTAAACACAATAAACAAAATTTTAATAAAATATTTTTTGTTTTTCATGAAATTTTAGAGATTTATGTAAATATCGGAAGGGTGACTTGTATGGGGGCTACAAGAAGAACTGGTCCGATTCCTTTAAAATTTGGAACGGTGATTTGTGAAAACACGTTTACATGCTAAATTTTGAAAGGATACCTATTAAAATACGGTTGTTAGGGTCGTTTGACCCATATTTAAAGGGGACGTTTGTAGGGGAGCTAGGTCAAAACATGGACCGATTTTTTTCAATTTCAATAGCGTTCGTCCTTGGGTTAAAATAAGTTAAAGTTTCAAATTTCAAAGAAACCACTTAAAAATTGCGACATGTATCGTGGGCAAAACGTTTACATGGACGGACAGACGGACGGATCAGTATACTTGAAGGTGGGTCTAGGACCAATATTTTGGGTACCACAGAGTGGGGCAGGGTATAACAAGTGACGAAATTTTTATTAACGGAAACGTTTTAAAATTTTAGTATTTGATTCAATACGTAAAATTCGGCGCGATAAATGTCGACAAAAAAACATTTATATCCACGCCCTAAAAATAGTCGTTCCAAAAAATGGACTTTCCTGATTCTCTTTGTTCAATTGCAGCTCAATGAACTAATATTTTATTTATTGTTTGTAAATTAAACTAATTAACACTTTTTTTGTAAACTTGTAATTTTGAAAAGATAACAATACCACACTCAAAAAAATTCTACAGTAAAAGGTTTAGTAAGTGATATTGTACCAAAATCTACTAATTAGATACAAATTTTAGTATCTTCAAAGTACTAACATTAGTAATTTTTACTGGATTTGACTAATATTAGTTAAAAATTTTAGTATTGGTTACCAATTTCTGCACTAGGTCCTTTTGGACTAAAATTAGTTAAATTTTTAATATTGAATACCCACGTTTTTTTTTGGGTGCACAAAATGTGGACTGTGATCTCTCTATGAGCCTTCTTGAACGGCACTTTACTACTGATACCATCTAGGGAGTCTTGGAAAACGGGCATTCCGGGTAGTGAAGCTTCCATACATTTTTATACATATACACGAACAAATGGGCTTTGGAGTATATTCTTGGGTTGAGCCTGGCTCGAAGAGTGCCAGATCATTGCAGTTTTTATCAGGCAGAGATGCTGGAAACAAAGAAAGTGACTGACTGGTTGAGTTGCAATGCCTTGTCTACAGCCGTAGTCAACTTCCCTGGTGTCAATGTTTCTGAAAACAAGACCTGCCATGAATGAGAAGGAGTTGGCACCGGGAAACATTTTTCCATGTGGTCCAATATCGCCTATATACAAACTTGACCAGCCGTTTCACATTTTCGTGGCAAACAAAGAGTTCAAAGATCCTATTAGTCCAAACGCAAAGTCGTTTCGTTACCCAGATGGATGAAGTTATGAATCTCTTTGCATTCTGCTGGCCAACGCAAAAGTTCCAGTGCTCAATGAACTTAGATTCACTCTATATTTCGAGTTTTTCCCTAAAATGTTTCGATGACAGACCAAAGAATGGTTCTGGGCCAATAAAGGGTCAAGTATTTTTTTTTTAATAGGAGCGTTTGTTTCCCGTGTGACCTTCGTAACCCGGCATCCATGCGAGAGTTAGGTCATTATGTCGTCCTAGTTCGTTAAGTGACTCAATTCAGTTTATAATTAGTTCGCATGTCACATCATAAGCTTTCAGTGCAGCCTGGGAACCTTTTGTTCTTCTTCGAAAACATTCGGTTACACATATATGAATGTCATGTAATTCTGCCTGAAATATTGATGGGGACTTCCTCATGGGTTGAGCGCGTTGGAAATCAGAAGATTCCCGCGTCTGTAGCTTTATTGGTTTGCTTGTAACCGCCCATATACCACATTACGAAATTAGGTTCTGAGTCCCAGGTCATAATAGGCCACACGATCCGTTCAAGGATTTTATTATCAAAGTTGCTAATATTCACTTGTGTCTATGACCTTAAAGATTGGGTCATGTATGAAAAGGTTTTAAATTCTCATATGTCCCTGTAAGTAACTTCCCTTTATATTACTAAATTCCGTCAACCTTATGGCGCTTTACAAAAATATATGATCGTGAAATGTTATTCAGAGCTTTGTTCAAATGGAGGATTCTTCATTTCGAAAATCGAGTTTTTATGAACATTATTTACGAAGATCAAGAAACTACCAAAGTAGATTTTTTTACCCTCTTAGCATCGAGGCTTTCTGTGAAGTAATTTTTTTAGAATATTTTTTCGCTGGTTGATCCTACATTCTACATCTCAATAAAATCTAAGTTTGTCGGGCAAGAGGATCTCACATTTTTTAAGTTCGATGACCATTACTTCAGGAGGTTGAAAAGTATTAAAGTACACTACGTATTTACCGAAATTGCCCCCTTAAAATGGGGATTTCCAATAAGCATTTTTTTCGGAATATTTTGAAATCCTATGAGTAGTTTTTGCCCAAAAGTGGGCGAAGTACCATTCTAAATATTAGTAAAAACTTCTGTTTTAAATTAATAAAAAAATATTTATTATTCGACCTATAAATTCTAAAGGTGAAGCTTACAAGGCTTGCCTTAGACTCAAAGAGTCAAATTGGTTTTGGACAATATAAATAAGATTGATTATAATTACTTAGTGCCCAAACTATTTTTCGACCGGAAATATGAAGTAAGATTTCCAACTCGAGAATATTGGTCTAACTGGCAGGACATCCCTGCAGACACCGTAAATATCTCTACCGACGGATCCAAACAAACGCATGGAGTAGGAGCGGGTTTTACGAACGTAGAACAAAACCAGAACTTTTCTTTTAACCTACCTTTAGACTCGAGAATATTTCTGGCTGAAATAGTTGCCATAACTAAAGCTGTGGAACATATAAGAGAAACCAAGGGAACAACCATAAATTTTTACGTAGATAGTCAGGCCGCCTTGAAGGCTCTTTAAGGATATTATATTAAATCTAAAATAGTTTTACAATGTTACGAGAACTTGCAGATGCTGTGTCTACACAACCAGGTTAATTAATTATGGGTACCAGGACACAACGGAATACAGGAAAATGAAAAGGCAGATGGACTCGCAAAACTTGGAGCTGATGGTTTAAATACCATGGTGCCAGTTTTACCACCGCTTCAACACTATAAACTTAAACGGAATTCCATCAATGTTGCAAAGACAAACAGGAGGTGGAGAGAACTGACAACATGCAAAAATCAGCAGAACTTTGTGGCCAACTTATGATCAAGGGAAAACTGAATATCTACTATTACTTACGAGAAGGGTATGCCGAGCTCTGACTGGGATAATAACACGTCATTGTCTTATCGGCATCCATGCCAAGAATATTGGACTTACTTCAGACGCTAGTTGTAAAAGATGCGCTTCACCAGGAGTAGATGAAACGATGGAACACATACTTGTCACTGCCCAGCTGTGGCAAGGAGTCGCCGATCCATTACCGGTCAGATAAGTTTCGGTACTTTGGAGGATATACCGCAAATAGATCTTAGGATATTGAAAAGATTCGCAATGACTTTGAACGTGTTTAACTTGCACCGCTAGCTGAAACAGTTTTCTGGTACCGCTATGGACCAAAAGGTCTATGCGAGGTGTCAATCGGACATCGCCACCCTAACCTAACATAACCTAACCTATAAATTCTAATTTGAAATCGGTTTTGATGGCATTTAAAAGTTTTTAAACCAAAAGTGGCCGTAGAGTGAAATATTTTGAAATCGGAGATTTTTAACTTTTATTTTTTATTAAGAAAAATTGACGTAGCAACCGGCTCGTTCGATGAAATTTCTATGTCCACCTAAAAATACAATTCTAAATATTGGTGAAAAAAGTTTTTAAAATCGGATGGGTAGTTTCGAAGTAGAGTACACTCTAAAAAGTCTTTGTAAAATTACTACTATCAAGTGGGTAAATTTTTATGTAAAATAACACACAACGCCTAAATTTAAACACGAAGTGTTTAAAACTCTTAATTACACACAAAAATTTTAAAATTACGCACATTGTATAGTATTTGGTGTGTTGATAAATATATTCGAAGAAAAATAAACACAAAATTTTTAAAATTACACAATTTGTGTCTGATTTCTGATATTAAACATTAAATGCGTAATATAAAAAAATTATTTAAATTGTCAAATATAAATTAAAAGAAAAATAAAAATAAAAGAAAATTTGTAGCATTTCTAACAAAAATTAAGCAGCGCGAAGAAAAATGCTATAAAAACGAAAATCTATATCTTAAAAGCGAAAGTGACGTTAATATTTTAAGCTACGAGTAAATGCAAAAAACGTATTACGATATTAATAAATTTATTGCATTATTTAAATCGTCATGTTTAAGATAATTATATGGCGGTTTAAAATCAGAAAGGTAAGTACAGCAATATCCTTTTAACAATAAAAAAGGTCTCGGAATCTGAGAATATTTCTTTACAAAAATATTTTAAATGAAATTCCTCAGATTTCAAAATCTCTAAATGTCTTCTAAGAATCTGTAAAATTTTCTATGGATAAAAGTCATAGATTCTGAGAATTTTTGAACAGGAAAATATTTCAGATTTTTAGAATTTTCCTACAGAGAAAGTGTATGTTCCGAGAATTTTTATTATAGGAAAAGTGTCTCACATTCTGGGAATTTTTCTTTAGAAAAAATTCATTCTGAAAATTTATATTTAGAAAAAAATTCTCAGATTCTGAGAATTTCTCTATATAGAAAAAATGTCTCATATTCTGAAATTTTTTCTACAGAAAAAATATCTCAGATTCTGAGAATTTTTTATAGAAACAGTGCCATAGGATCCGAGAATTTTTCTTTAGATTCGAAAAAATTTTTATACAAAACATGTCCCATATTGTCTGAATTATTCTTTAGAAGACATGTGTCATATTCTGAAAAAAATTTTATAGACAAAATATTTCAGATTCTGCGAACTTTTCTAAGAAAAAATACCTCAGACTCGAAGAATTTTTCTATAGAAAAAATATTTCAAATTCTTAGAATTTTTCTGTCAAAAAATATCTCAGATATTGATAAATTTTCGATAAAAAAAAAATATCTCAGACACTGAGAATTTTTCTGTAAAAAAAATATTTTATGTTCTGAGAATTTTTCGATATAAAAAATATCTCACATTCTGAGAAACTTTCTATAGAAAAAATATCTTAGATTCTGAGAAACTTTCTATAGAAAAAGTATCTCAGATTCAGAGAATTGTTCTATATGAAAAAATCAGATTCTGAGAATTTTTCTATTGAAAAATATTACGGATTCAAAAAATATATCTATAAAAGAAATATCTCAGATTTTTCTATAGCAAAAATGTCTTAGATTCTGAGAATTTTTCTAAAGGAAAAATATCTCAAATTCTGAGAATTTTTTTATAGAAAAAATGTCTGAGATTTTGAGAATTTTTCTATAGAAAAATATTTCAGATTCTAATAATTTTAAAATATTTTTATTCTGTGAATTTTTCTGTAGAAAAAATATCTCAGATTTTGACAATTTTTATATAGAAAAAATATATCAGATTCTAATAATTTGTCTATAGAAAAATATCGCTATTCTAATAATTTTATGTAGGAAAAAATTCTCATATTCTGAGAACTATGTATGTATGTATATAGAAAAAATATTAAAATTTTTATATATTTTCAGTTGGTACAAGAAGAAATGAAGCAAAAATTCAGATTCCATGGGTTTTGGTTATTATTCCCCGTTTATTGTGATTGTAAGTATTTAAGTGATGAGAATGATTGCAATGTATTTGCCAAAATATTTAAATTTTACTATTTTTTATCTATTTTCAGAGACTGAATCATCAGAAAAATCTACTTTTATAGAGAAGCAAGAAGTAATTATGATCTATCAACTACTAGAATTAACAGACTAAAGAGGGTATATTAAGATCTTTTTTTTTAATTTAAATAATGTCCAAAAATTAATATAATTATTCAAAATATGTTGTCATTTATATAAAGTGTTATTGCTTCTATTTTTGCTTAGTACTTTTTTTTTAGTTTTTTAATTTTATAGTAATTTTTAATTATAGTTTATCCAATTTATATTTACCTATTGTAACTATGTATAGTATTTATAAACAAAAACAATAAAAATTGTAAAAAAAAAATTATTGGTGTATTTCATTACAGGAGTTTTTATTGCGAAAAATTCAATATGCAATTTTGAACATTTTAAATGCACTTTTACGCACATCGGAATGCTTTTTTAAACACAAAAATTTTAAAATTACACACTTTTTGTTTAATGCTAGATAAATTTCTAAGCAGCCAACCTGTAGCTGTAAACACAAAATGTTTATTAATTGTACACACTTTGTGTGCAAGTGTTGAAATTTAAACACATAGAGTATTTTTACCCACATTATTGTAGGAGAACAGTTACCTACAATAAAGTGGGTAAATTTCAACAAAAATTTATAAGAGTGTATACTATAGACACAGCGCGAGTTAAAGAGAGACGAATATACAATTCAATGATTAAAATTTGTTTGGAAAAGATTTATCCATATCGGAAGCAATGTCAATATATCATTTTATTGCCTTAGAGGATTGTAAAAGCGACCATCTGACGACAGCTAGAATATAAATAACTGTAAGTCCCCCTGCAAACATCACTCAAATATGCCGTTAAATTTAAACTTCAATTTTTATTATGTTTCTACAAAATATTTTCTAATATTTATTTTTTATTAATAAGTGTGCTCTGTTTTTCATAGACCACTTAAAAGTCAACAAAACTGCGGGTCTTGCGTAAATAAATAAATAAAATGTAGTAACAGCTTCTGTCTGTACTACTGGTTCTTCCATCCATAATACAATGTTACTAAAGTTTGTTTGACGTCAGATTTATTTGAAACAAGACTGATGATGATTAGTGCCTACGCGCTTTTATATATGAATGGATGAAATGACTGAATGAATGGTGTGTGTGGATGATGCTGATTAAACATCGGCTATGCTGGCCGCCGGTCAATAATAATTGCACTAAAACATCACTTCACTAATGGTGTTGAAAATTTATATAAAATTAATTTTATTTCATTTTTTCAATTTAATTTTCATTAACAGGCCCAGCTTTTTTCTTTGAACAAATATTTGTCGTGTGGCAAACCTATTTCATCCAACACACACCACAATTATCAAAAAAATAAAAAAAAATGTACAAAACCACCAGCGTAAATGTTGACGCACATTCATTTTAAACCATACTACGCTAATAAAGACAGAGTCTTGAAAGAAGAATTTTTTATTTTTTGAAATGGGAATAACTAGGGGCCCTGTAGGTCAGTTGGTAGCGTGCTAGCCTTTGAATGTTGGAGTCGTGGGTTCAATTCCCACCAGAATCCCTGGTCGATTTCGCAACAACGAGACGACGGTCACTGTCAAGAGAATGAAATGCAAATTTCAGATATGTTTCTGAAAATTTCTTGACATTTGTGGTAGGGTTTGTAAATAACCGCAGTTTTCTTAAACCGCGGTTACGGTTAAAATTCAAGCGATTAACCGCGGTTAACGGTTAACTGCACACTTTAAAAATAATTTTAATTTAATTATTTTTTTGACCAAAAAAATTTATAATAAAAGTGCATTACTAATTTTATGTAAAATGTAGACAGAGGAGGATATAGCTTCAGGGTTTTTATAGGAGAAAGTTATAAAAAATGTTTTTAAGACATTTTTTCGATTGAACACTTTTTGAATTCTGAAACATTTTATGTTTTAAAAATATCTCAGATTTATGGCCATTTGTTCTTAAAAAAAATATTGGATTCTAGGGACTTTTTATACCCACCAACTACAGTATGGGGGTATACTCACTTTGTCATTCCGTGTGTAAATATCGGTCGGGGACCCCATAAAATATATATTATTGATCAGTAGGGATGAGATTTTCATGCACTAAAAAATCGAAAATATGCGCTTAAAATATGCACTAAAAAACCTAAAAATATCCACTAAAAAATAAAATGTGTGCAATAAAAGTCTTGTTTTCATTCGAAAAACTTCTTAAAAAGCAAAAAATAACACCAGGCTTAAATAGTAACATTTAAAACTTTATATAAGCAGGATTTTTTTAAAAATTAGGACAATCTATAAAAAAAATTAAAAAGAAAAAAAATAATTTTTCTTATTTTCAAAATAAATTTTTAAAATTTAAAATAGTTTTTGAAACAAATGAATAAAAATTTGTGTTTTTGCTAATTCATGTCAAAATATGCAAAAATATGCACTTAAAAGTTGGAAATATGCACAATATATGCATTTAAAACCAAAATATGCAAAAATATGCATTTTAACCAAAATATGCAAAAACAAATCGATGCCATTTAAAAGCAAATTTCTTGATTCGAAAAGATAATTGGTCAAAATCGTGTTTAGACTATCGACAAAAAACATGCATTTGCATGGAAATCTCATCCCTATTGATCAGTGATCGATTCTAAGACATTTTAGCGATTTCCGTCCGTCCGTCTGTCTGTCCGTCCATCTGTAGTTTATACGATGCAGTCCAAAATAAAGGAGTTTGGTAAAAATAAGTCTTATGGTTCGGAAATGGGTCAAATCGGACCAGGAGAAAAAGTTCCCCCTTAAAGAACTAAACCATCCTCTTTAAAATGTAAATTTTTTAGACGTTTTTTTCTACTTTTGTGAAACAAATGAAACATTTTTATGTTCGCAAAAGTTTATAGTCCTGTGCTTGGACCCAGGGGATTAAAAAATAGTTTAAATAATTATAAAACTATAATACTTTAGTGCACAAAGCAGACAAAACTGAACTTGAACCGACCCCTCCCCCACCTTGCCCCCTCCACTCTAAAAAACGCCCCTGGTAAAATTTTTTTTAATAATTTTTTTACATGTTGGAGGGTATAAAAGATTCGGCACAGCCGAATTTAACACTCTCACTTGTTTTAAATACACTTAATACAAAGTTTCAAAGACATTTCTTCGATTAAACAGTTTTTAAATTCTGAAAAATTTTATACTTCAAAAATGTCTTAGATTTATAGCCATTTTTATACCCTCCAACTACAGTATGGGGGTATACTCACTTTGCCATTCCGTGTGTAACGCATCAGAATATCGGTCCAGGATCCCATAAAGTATATATATTTATGATCAGTGATCGATTCTAAGACATTTTAGTGATGTCCGTTCGTCCGTCCGTCCGTCCGATACAGTCCAAAATAAACGAGCTAGACTCCCGACATTTGGCACGAATATGTCTTATGTTCCTAGGCAGGTTAAGTTCGTAAAGGAGCAATATCGGACCAGGGGGAAAAAGTTCCCCCTTGAAGAACTAAACCAACCTCTGAAAAACACCAGGTTTTTGCATGATTTTTGTGTTTATACCCTCCAACTACAGTATGAGGGTATACTCACTTTGTCATTCCGTGTGTAACGCATCAAAATATCGGTCTAGGACCCCATAAAGTATATATATTTATGATCAGTGATCGATTCTAATGATCGATTCTAAGGCATTCTAGCGATGTCCGTCCGTCCGTCCGTCCGTCTGTCCGTCCGTCTGTCCGTCCGTCTGTCCGTCCGTCTGTCCGTCTGTAGTTAACACGATGCAGTCCAAAATAAAAGAGCTAGACTCCCGACATTTGGCACGAATATGTCTTATGTTCCTAGGCAGGCTAAGTTCGTAATGGAGCAAAATCGGACCAGGGGGAAAAAGTTCCCCCTTGAAGAACTAAACCAACCTCTAAAAAATACCTTATTTTTACACACAGAGAAAAATAAATTTCCAACTGAATTCTTCAGTTGTTGCAACTCAAAATTCGGTTGCTGCTACTAAATTTCACTGTGGCAGACGAATTTTTTAGTTGTTTCAATTAAAAGACTGCTGTATTAACAAAATTTAGTTGTAACTACCGATATTTAGTTGTTTTAACCTTAACACAAATGCATCAACCGAATTTTTGTTGCAACAACTGAATTTCAGTTGGAAATTAGCAAATTTGTTTTCTGTGTGCATGATTTTCTTTGTGTTTGTTTAACAAATACAACATTTTTATGCTACAAGAAGTTCAAAGTCCTGCATTTGGACGCACAGAATTAGAAAATGTCGTTTTTTCGGTCCGCCCCCCTTTTATGGGCGTGGAATATTTTTTTTTTTTAAATAATGATAAACTTGTATTTCTTGAGAGCAAAAAGTATAAGAATGAATTCCTAAACACATATTCGAGAAGAAATGCCCCCCCCAATTACCACAACCGACCCCCCCCCAAAAAAAATAAAACGCCCCTGCAATTTTTTTTTTTTATTTATTTGCATGTTGGAGGGTATAACAGATTCGGCACGGCCGAATTTAACACTCTCACTTGTTTTGTTTAGTAAATGCAACATTTTATGCTACAAGAAGTTCAAAGTCCTTCATTTGGACCCACAGAATTAGAAAATGTCGTTTTTTCGGACCGCCCCCCCCCCCTTTTATGGGCGTGGAATATTTGTTATTTTTAAATAATGATAAACTTGTATTTCTTTAGTGCAAAAAGCATAAGAATGATTTTTTTAACACATTTTCGAGAAGAAATGTGCCCCCCCCCAATTACTACTACCGACCCCACCGCCTTCAAAAAAAAGAAAACGACCCTGCAATTTTTGTTTTATTTATTTGCATGTTGGAGGGTATAAAAGATTCGGCACAGCCGAATTTAAGACTCTTACTTGTTTTCATTAAAAAAGTGTATTGAATTCTAGGGATTGTTTTTAAAATGAGCCTAAATGTCCGTATTTATCTTTAGAAAAAGGTTCAGAGGCTGAAAAATATTTTCTATAGCAAAAGTCCAGATTCTAAGATTTTTTTTTTCTGTAGAAAAACAGAAATTTGTTCTGTAGAAAAGGTCTAAGATTCTGAAATATTCTTTCAATAGAAAAAGCCTTAGACTATACTCTGAGTAATTTTTTCCACGATTCAGATTCCCAGACATTTTTGTTTTTTTTTTCAATTAAAAATTATTCAGACTTCGAGGCATATTTTTTAAGAAAAAATCTCAGGCATATTTTTATTAGAGACTGTCTCAGAATCTGACACATTTGCTCTACAGAAAAATTTTCAGATTCTGAAAATTTTTTTGCTACAGAAAAAAATGCATATTCTTAGGTATTTTATGTTCATATAAATTTTTTATTATTTTCCCTTTTACGAAAACGAGAACAAACTTCAGGTTAAGATATCTCTGAGATGAAACAAGATATTATAAAGGTTAAACATTCATTTTAAAGGTAACTTGTAGGACTTCAGACTACATATCAGGTTTTATAACAGGTTTTCGCAGTTATAACGTCTCGAATATGGCGAAAACGTTTTTTTTCAACTTCAAGCTAAGATATCTCGAAAACCAAATTCTGGGAACAGATTCGGATTCAGCGCAACTCAAACCCCTAGGAAAAGTATACTCTGGTCTATGGGTTAAAAAATTGTTGGCCTCTGTTATTTAACTCGAATTAGTTTTTCACTCGATTTTTTTCGCAACAAAGCACCGGGCGGGCATAATAACATTTAATTCCTTTTCCACTCTGACATTTTGTCTAACTATTTTTTTTTACGTTACATTACATTCAATACATTCATGCCACTACACATTGACATATCACGCGGGCTTCATCAGTTCTGTTCTATTCAGTACTGTGGTTGTGTCCACTATTGTAAGTTGTTACTTTGACTCAAACTGACTTGATGACTGACTATTTTGTATTGTCGTCAAGTCTGTCTTGTATGAACATTCATAATTTCCGTTTAATATTTAATTTGTGTTGATTCAACTTCTTGTAAATACATTCTCATATGTATGTTCACAAAAACAAATGTACTTGCCACTCGTAAAGCCTCTATGACACTAGCTTTTTTTTGTGTTGATGAAATTTATGTGAACAGTGTCAAATTGTGTTCTTGTGTTATCGATAAATTTGGTAATCAAATGACTAAACGTCAAAAAAAAATTTTAAAATTTTACATATTTTTTTTTTTTACATTTACGCATTATTGATATTAATTTAATTGATAGAATGAAACAGCAAAAGAAGAAATGAAAAAGAAACATAAAATAAACAGGCAAATAGCGATGATTACTTTCATTTAAATAAAAACCCGCTGAATAAACACCAAAAATTGCCAAAAACAAACAAAAAGTCGTTTCATTTAATAAAAAACAGAAAAGTTGGCAACACACTTTTCTGTTTTTTATTAAATGAAACGACTTTTTGTTTGTTTTTGGCAATTTTTGGTGTTTATTCAGCGGGTTTTTATTTAAATGAAAGTAATCATCGCTATTTGCCTGTTTATTTTATGTTTCTTTTTCATTTCTTCTTTTGCTGTTTCATTCTATCAATTAAAGCTAGTGTCATAGTGGCTTAATCATTCATATGTAGTATTTTCATACAGAATCATCTTTGATGGAGATGACTGTTACGAGTATTTGTTGCCCTCAACGTTCAATTGACTTAATTGAAAATCGGGTCAACATGGGCCAAGATAATGAACAAACACTAATTAAGGATCATGGCACTTTAGTTTGTAGTTTTTTTTTTGTAGACGTTTAAATGACTGAACGAATGAATGAATCAATGATTGAAAAAAGCGTATGTTCACTTTAAAGTAAAGTGTTTTTTTCTTTTTTAATTTTATTTATTCATCTAATTTGTATTTTTTTTATATGAATTGTATGTAGTTTTTTTGTTATTGTGGCTCATTGTGGTCATTGTCTTGGGTTAAAGTTTAATTTCATTTAGATTCTTAGAATCATTATTGTTACTTGTATTGTACTCGTATGTATGATCAATCATTTGATTTACTTTAATTGAAGTTGATCTTAAGTTAATGTGGACATCTGAATGTATGTGTGTAGAAATAAAAATAATAACAGATTTTGTATCCAATATCGCAAGTGGACCAGGGGAAATTGAGTTTGTGCTGATGATTGAAACTTTCCGAAATATTGAAACCAGAACCCCTTTTAAGAATACCTATCGACTCAGAATCACTTTTTAAGTAAATTTTGATATGCTCGTCCGTCTATCTATGGACGACCAAAATGCTTAAAATCAGAGCAATATATTCGAGGAGGGGGATGTTAAGGCGAAGAAAGTCGTTACAGAAGCTACTCCATAGGTATAAGTAATATTGCCTCTTTTTTTACGTTTAACCAACAATCAGGGAATACCCCTTACTAATGCAGTGCATTGTGTTGATATCATAAAAGAGGTTATGGCGAGGAAAGAGAGAGTAGTGTTTGTGGACAATTGAAGACTTCTGCGGGAAGTTTATTTCACATACGCCTAGTTCGGCCGATAAACGAACCTTCTCTATAAACCGATGTGATATCAACTGGACAATCGAAGGCAAACGGATGTGATCTACTAGATAACCGAGTGATGCGGACAAAAACTCGGGTTCTGAAAACAAGTTTGATTATCTAATCAGTTCATTTTCCATGGTTATATTAATTACACAACCCAGGAAATATAAATGGATACCCTATTTTCATTGATAAGCATCAACGCCCTCCTTTGGACACAGTCCAAAAGCTTTAAAATAAACTTTGAAACCCCTGTCTCTATATGGGAGTTGTATTCCATCTTCGGTCGGATATAGGTGGTATAAATAGTAAGAAGATCGGATGAGATAAAGTACTCTTACATAGAGACACTAGAATGCTTCTTTCAGCGTACATCATACTGAATTTTCATGCCCAGAACATCAAGAGTTTCCGTTTTACCGATATTTGTACTACCCATATTCACAGATGACTCTGTTTGCTCCATAGACCTGTAGGACAGCACACAACATTGTGTCTTGCGTTCGTCGAACTTAACCCAATTTGTATGACAGCCCTCAGAAATTGTAAACAGGTTTTGATTCAGTGCCTCATTAATAATCTGCCTTTTGCATTCAACCTCAAAAGTAAATAGGATTTAAAGTAAAACATGTTTAAAAAAACATGTTTAAAAAAATGAATGCGAATATGGTATTAGAAGGTCGTTATGAAAAATGGTAGGAGAGAGAACAAAACCTTGGGGTACCCCTGACAACATGTGTAGAACGATCTCTGAGAAAGCTCGAAATAAATCGAGAAAAGTCATTTCTTGCAAAGAGAACAACTAATAGGTTAGCTTTATCAACCGGTTTGGTGAACACTTGATCGTCTTTTAAAGAGTTGAGATAGAAGAATAGCATTTTCCTTGACTCTTTTAACAAACGTCCAAAATCTCTTACTGCCCTTAAGAACTTTAGCACAAAATCGCTGCTCGTAAAGAAGTTTTTCACGACTAATTGCATGTACTCTTGCACACTCATATCACGCCTGCTTACATAGCATAGCAGTATTAACGTTTTTGTTGTCACACAAATTTTTTAATGCTTTCTCCTTGGTTCTGACTACATTCAGGCAAGACTGGGTAATCCAAAATTTATCCCTTGGTAAAGCCGAAATACACTCGCGAAACTTGAAGCAGATGGCATAGGTACCACCATAATGCTTTCACCGCAACTCCAGCATTACAAACTAAAACGAAATTCCCTTACTGTCGCCAAGGCAAATCGAAGATGGAGGGAATTTGGGAGAAGTCGTGTAAGCAGAATTTTGTGGCCACGCTATGATTTAGGAAGAACTAAATTCTTACCTACACTTACGAGCAGGGGCGTATCCAGGATTTTATTTCGGTGGGGGCCCAAAATTTTTTTAATATTTTTTTTTTACAAAAAATTTACATAACAGCACATGTTTTAGATTTTTCTTGATCTTCCTTAAACTGAATGTAACACAATCAGATTCTTCATTTTTGTGTAAGTTTAAAACCGTTGGGGGGAAAAAATTAAATTTTTTTTATATTTTAAAATTTTTTGAGAGACTAGCCTTTTTTTATAGTGTGAATTGTATCAGATGCTGATACATTTTTACAAAGAAGATTATCAGAATCTTATTTTTTTTTTTTTCAAAGAAAAGTCTAAGATTCTATGACAATTTCCAGTTAAGACAGTTTTTATTATAGAAAAAGTCAAAGACTCTTAATTATATTTCCAAAGGAAAACGTTTCTCGGGAAAAAGTCACTTTAGAAAATGATTCTATTAACATATTTATAAAATACTTTTCCAAAAGAAAAGACTCCGATTGTGAGACATTTTCCCAGAATCTGAGATTCTGAAACATATAAGAAAAATATTTCACATTCTGAGACCCTTTTAAAAAGAAAACAGCATAAAAAAGTCATAGATTCTAAAATCTTTTTCCTAAAGAAAACTCTCGGATTCTGAGAAAATTGTCTATAGAAAAAGTCTAAGATTTTTAGAAATTTTTCCTATAAAAAAATTTTCTAATTCTGAGACATTTTTCCAATAGGTCTCAGATTCTTATAGAAAACGTCTCAGATTCTTCGACATTTTTCCTATAGAAAAAGTCTCAGATTCTTTGACATTTTTCCTATTGAAAATGTCTCAGATTCTCAGACATTTTTTCTACAGAAAATTTCTTAGATTCTGAGACATTTTTCCAATCGAAAAAGTCTTAGATGCTTAAACACTTTTCCTATAGAAAAAGTCTTAAATTTTTAGACATTTTCCTATAGAACAAGTCTCAGATTCTGAGACATTTTGCCAATAGGAAATTGGCTGATTTTGAAACATTTTTCATAAAGAAAAAGCCTCCGATTCTGAGACATTTTTCCTAAAGAAAAAGTCTCAGATTCTGAAATATTTTTCCCATAGAAAATACTCAGATTCTGAGACATTATTCTTATAGAAAAAGATATTTTTACAATAGAAAAAGTCTCAGATTTGGAGCATTTTTCTATACAAAAAGTCTCGGGCCCCCCCCCCCCCCCCTGTATACGCCACTGCTTACGAGAATAGAATGACGTATGTTGACAGGTTTAATAACGGGACACTGTCTTGTCGGAAAACATGTCAAGAACATTAATCTTATTACGGACGTAAGCTGCAAAAGATGCGACACACCAGGTGTTGAGGAGACCATTGAACACATCCTGTGTCACAGCCCGGCTTTGGCACGAACTCGACTATCAATTATAAGAAGTTCACAGTTCGAGACTTTGGAGGAAATTACGAGGATAGACCTGAAAAGTTTAAAACAATTCGCAATGAAGGTCAATGTATTTAGTTTACATCGATAAGCGGAAAAAGTTTTGTGGTATCGCTATGGACCAATTGGTCTATGCGGATTGCCCATCTGGCACCGCCACCCTAACCTAACCTAATAGCCGAAATGCGCTTCGATGGAATTAATGACTTCATTCCAAGCACTTTCACATTTTCAACCATATTCGCCGCGGTCAACGTTGTCAAGAAAACAAAATTTCCTGTTGAAAATCCTGAAAAAGTAGTTGAGCTCTGCCCAACGAGCTTCGTCGACTATGATAACTAAACGCTGAAACTGTTATTGCAACGTTGAGAAGTTCGGAGTACGAGAAAGATGTTGAAATGGTGCAGTGATCCGAATTACCAAGAGGTGAAAATGTTCTTACTTCATATTTTTCAGGATGTAAAGTAAGAAAAAAGTGGAGAGTATTCAAGTGTTCACTAATTCAGTAACCGCCAACAGGAGTCGAATGGTTAGGGTGGAGTTTCAGAGAAGTGTTGTGAAAATTTAACTGTCCTCTCATGACGATTTCACTTCTCGGCTAACTCTCCAGGATACTCGATTTAAATTAGAAATGGCGTCAAAACCATCCAAGGAATACACCATTCCCTCATTGCGACCCCTATACAGGAACCTGAAATGCAATGTGTATGCTGTGATTCCGAATCATTCGTGACCAATTGTGGCAGGCACTGGTACTCAATATCATCAAGTACGTATACCGCACGACCCCTACGAAAGACAAAAAGGGATAGTACGGGATACCCGGGTATATAGAAAATTTTAATAAAATTTGCTCCAGATAAACATATAAATTAAATTAAGTAAAATAGCTAGATTTGGCCTTGCCGAATGTATTGATACCCTCCACAATCTAAAAAAGATTATCGAAATAGAATTTTAATTTAAATATTGGAAAAAAAGTCCGCTAAACCAAGCCAACCGGCAAAATAAAAGCATTTTGTATATTTAGGTTATGTAGAATCTACCAATATTATCGATGTCTCCTTACATTTTCGTTCATATGTTTTGAACCGCTGAACCGATATCGCTCTAATGTAAAACCAAACTTCTCGAAGCAACAACAAGTAAATATGTTAAGTTACTTTCATATCTGTGTAATATTTTGATCGCCACTTTAACAGAGCAATAAGTGAAGGGTATAAAAATGGCGCCCAAGCTGGAGCTGTTCATTGTGTTATCTACTTTTAATTCCTATTTGAACCAAACAAAAAAGTGCATGTTCGGTAGCAAATGAAAGGTCTTTGGAAGATCTAACTAGCCTTGTATGCATAGTGTCTAGATATGGTTTATTTTTAGCGTTATTCAATAAAACACCAACAATTTAGAACGTCTTAATATGATAATTGCATAGATAGGACTTCATTTAGCTATTTTAGGACTTTTATTAGCTTCAAGTAAGGTCATTGTATATTTGGATCAAATATGAGCACAACGAGAATTAAAAATTGTACATTCGCCCCTCCCACTATCCCCTCACAAATGTTTTTAGCAAATTTTGGTCCGAATTTGAATTCATTAGCTTTATTCTGTTCATCAATTCAGTTTGATAGAGTTTAGCAGGGTTCAGAACACATTTTATTATTTTTTCGCTAAATTGGAAACACTACAATCCTTCTTAAACATTGAAAAAATATCCTTTTATGTTCGTGCATTCATATGTATTTATTTGTTATGCTTGAATGTGTCTGCCTCTTAATTTATGGTAAATGTAATGGTTATTAAACTACCAAATAATTGTGGGTTTTCCAAGTGATCAAATCCGCAAAAAAAATATTAAATCCATTCGTCTACCACTAATCAATGCCAACAGAGAGCGTCGATATCCATACACCAAGTACAAATACCATATAAATATTTAACCCTTTTTGCATAGATTAAATGAACAACTAGCGACTACCTCTTTTTTCGTTATTGTTTTTCGTTCTTTTTTTTTTGGTAAGAGCTTCCGGGTAAATGATTGTTGAAATAATAGCAAAAATCTCAATGACAGTTTAACCACAGGATTATAATATGGCATGTAGGGGGATCAATAAATATGCAACACCAAACACACCTCTAATCCAAACTACCTACTAGATGTATGGATGCAAAAGGACCTAAGCAAATATTAGTTAGTGTATTAGTAGAAATATATGTGTAGGCTAAAAAGGATATAGTGTGTGCATTTATCCTTATTTGTTTATGTATGAGTGCCTCAATTGTGTATAGACAGTAACAAGTTGATTTTATATCGTATCGTCTAAGCCTTTCGTCTTTGCATGTCCTGTTTGCTTGTCAAACATGAGGGATTTGAAATATTTGCTCTTATTTGTCTGGTTGTGTGTGTGTGAGTGTATAATATTTCTAAAACTATCATTGAGACCATACAGTAGCCAATTTAAGCAAATTGGCTTTACCTACCGTCTTCGCCTTAATTTGTAAGAAAATCAAACTTTACTTAAAGATCAACAAACACACAGAAAACTAAACATATGAGTATTTGTTTTAAACAAGGGGTTCCCAATGTGTGTTAGTGTCGTCACTACTAAAAGGATACAAAAATATGTGAAACTTATCGCCAGTCGAGGGGCGTGTTAATAGGCTCTTATCCATTGATCTATTATAAAAACAAGAATCTTCAATTCTCAGGGCCCCAGAGAGACTTCCATGCAAGTGTAGTAGAGTTATATCGTTCACGAACTAGTTCACTTGAACTATTTGGTTAACTGAGCGGTTTATTTGGTTCGTTCATATCCGCTCTTTTAGGTCCTTTCATTTATTCAGCTCAATTGGTCATTACTTCATTTTGATCTTTCAGTTCGGAGTTAGTTTTCTCTCCTCTTTTGGCACGCTTTCTCAGCATTTATGTTTTTTTTACAAAAATTATATATGTATGTATTTTTTTTTATACATTGTGTATTTTTTTTTTAATAATAATTCCTTAATTTTTAAAATATCATCTATTTTTCCTTATATTTTTATTCAACATTTTTGTGTTTTTGAACGAAAGCCAAAACATCAGACATTATCAAAATGATTCGTTCGAGAACTGTTAATGGCCGCTTTGAACTAGATGAACGAACAACAGACATGATTCAAATGACCGATTGAACTAGAAGAACAAACTAGGTCTTTTATCTGAAATGAACGAAAATTAGCGCTCACTCAATTGAACGATTAAGCATAAGTCTAAAGTGTAGTGTTTTCCAGGGCATGGTTATTGCAACAAAATGACATTTCATAGTCCCATTATTTCTTTGTCAGGTCAAGGAATTTTTTTTATGTCATAAAACGTTTAATGTGTTAAACAAAAGTACAAAGAGCCTGTGAAAAAACGTGTTTACCAAGATTTTTTTAGTTCTTCAAGGCGAAACCTTTCCCCTGGTCCGATTTTTATCCATTTCTGATATTCGTACCAAATTGCAGGGGGTCTAACTTTTTTGGTTTGGACTACATGCGGTAGAAGAATATAAAATAAGTCATATTTTTATTTTTTAAAATGCAACTGAACAAAAACCGCACTATTTTTGATATGGGATAACTCTTAATTTTTGACTCTCAAACTTACGGTTTTAATGCAAAGAAAAGTAGAATGGATTAATTAATATAAAATACAAAAAATTAACCAAATCGTTTTTTTTTTAATTGAACTGTTGCCAAGAGGCCCCATATAGCTGCCCCTATGTGAATTGTCCTGTCTGGGAGTAAAGAGCGGTATCGTTTTATTGGTTGAAAATCTACTCGCCAATAGACGCATAATGTCTGAATTGGGAGCGTCAGTTACATCTTGATTTGAATATGGACATCCCACAGGGAGGTGTTCTTTAGCCGCATCTTTGGAACCTGGCACTGAATTCAATACTGCTCTCTAAAGCACGTGGATATCATGTTGATAGCTAAAAGCACCTGCCAACATTAAAGAACATTCTTTAGGTTTCTCTGAAAGATCTATCTAAACGGACAAGTGGTCTGGGAGTTAATCCGTGTTTGTGGTCTGGGAGTTAATCCGAGTAAACCAGAGCTTATCTTGTTTACAAGCCAAGTATCTTGGAGTATCTATAGGTAGAAAGTTGAACTTCAGGCGTAATATTAAGGAATGGGTGAGAAAAGCAACGATTGCTTTATATTCCTATAAAAGGGCCATTGGAAGCGATGAGGCTTCAGCCCTGAAGCCGTTTATTGGATTTAAGCAACAGTGGTGCGTCTAATTCTGGAATCATTGTCTGGTGGCCTTCTTCGGAGACAAAACAGAACTGTGTCTTTATCACGAAGGTACAGAGAATGACGTCAATGTGCATCACTAGTGCTCTTCTTCACCTGATACCATTGGACATATTGGGAAAGCAGTCGTTAGCAATTCGACCGAATACCACAGGGCAATGGAAGAGCAGCGATTGTGGCCATAGCCTGATATTGTAGAATATAACAATACCACGAAATGTGGACTGTGTTTCCTCTATGAACGTTTTTTAATGCCACTTTTGCACTATGATACTATCCACGGAGTATTGGATGGGGGCCTCCATAAACTTTTATGAATCGAAGCTACAAGAACAAGTGGGCCAAAGGCAAACAGGAAGTGTAGAGAACTAACAACATGCAAAATCAGCAGAACTTTTTGGACAACTTATGATCAAGGGAAAACTAAATACAGTCAAACTCGGTTATAAAGAACTAATTCTGGAGTCCCCGCGTTTTAGTAACAATTTTCACATCAGACATGAGCACATGAGACTGATGAATGGACGTTTAAGACTACACGACAGATTTTGCATTCTCTGAATCAGAAGCGCACAAGTCAGCGGATATCGCTTCCAAGAGGAGAGATTTCGAAGGTGGTTGCGATTATTAAAGGACACTCTCTTATTAGAAAGCACGCAGAGCGGTTAAATGTACCCTCAAATGACTTTTTCAGGAGTTGAATCGATGAGGAGGATTTGGAAACTATCGAACACTTTTATAGACCGACCATATGATACCCTACACGAGTGTTTTCCGGAAAATGGGTTCCAAGTCCAAACATGGACCGATTGGATCTGTCTTTTGTTAGATATTTATTTAGTGTAGAAAACACACACACATCTAATTTTAGTGGAATTGGTCTATTTTTTGCCAATAGACCGATTTAACTGAATATCGGTCGAAATTTTTATATGGGATACTAAGTCCAAAAATGGTCCAATTATATTCCGATTTGATTAGGTTACTAAAGTACACGTTCGATGCCTAAAAATAAAATTTTTATCAAATATTTCTATTTTTATAAATTTTGTGGGAATTATGTGAATATCGGGAGGGTGTTTTGTATGAGGACTACCAGAAGGACTGACCCGATTCCTTTGAAATTTGGAATGGTGATTCGGTTATTATAGTCATTTAAGCATAATCCAATGGGGGCGTTTGTATGGGGGCTAGGTCTTAACATGGACCGATTTTCTCCAATTTCAATAGGCTTCGTCCTTGGGCCAAACGATGCTTAAGTTTCAAATTTCAAGTCAATTGATTGAAAATTGCGACCTGTATCGTGCTTAAACCGATAGATGGACAGACGGACAGACGGACGGACGGACGGACGGACGAACGGACGGACGGACATCGCTAAATCGACTTAAAAAGTTATTCTGAGTCGATTGGTATACTTGAAGGTAGGTCTAGGACCAATATATTTTTTTTTTTTTTACTTTGAGCCAACACTCAGGGGATGCCCCCTACTAATGCAATGCATTGTGTTGGTATTAGGAAAATAGGTTATGAGGAGGAGGAAAGAGGGAGTAGTGTTTGTGGACGTTTATTTTGAATTTTTCTAGGTCGTAGCTGACTGGGAAGACAACTGCAGGAAGTTTATTCCACATACGGCTGGTTCGACTGAGAAACGAATTTTCTCTGTAATGCGTTGTGCGATACATTGGACATTCGACTACGAATGGATGTGATCTACTGGATAGACGAGTACTACGAGCATGCACCCGCGTCTCCGGGAAGAGTTCGCCTATCTCAGCTGAACACTTACCGTGGTAATATCGATAGAACAATGACACACAACCCACATTCCGACGATGCTCCAATGAGTCAATAGAGCTGGATACCCTACTGTCATTGATGAGCTTCAACGCACTCCTTTGCACCCGGTCCAGAAGCTCCAAGATAGACCTTGAAGCTCCTGCCCAGATATGGGAGTTGTATTCCATTTTCGGTCGGATATAGGAGGTACAGATAGTAAGGAGATCAGACGTAGTGAAATAATTCTTGCACCGTTTTAAAAAACCAAGGCACTTGAATGCTTCTTTCGACACTTGAAAAACATGCTGGTTCCAGCGAACATCACATTGAATTTTCATGCCTAGAACATCAAGAGTGTCTGATTCCTCGATAGCTATACCCCCCATGTATACAGATGACGTTGATTCCACAGACCGTCTGTGGGTCAACATACAACACTGGGTCTTACGAGCATTGAAATCGACCCTATTAGCAAGACCCCACTCAGTGATCGTTGAAAGGTCGTGATTGAGTGTGTCATTCATGTTCTGCCTCATAGCTTTAACCTCGGTAAGGTTTGGTCTATGATTAAAGGAAAATGAATGACAAATGTTGCTGTCATCTGCGAAAGAATAGATAGGATTGGAAGTTTGACTTAGAAGGTCATTTAGAAAAATAAGAAAATGTGTGGGAGAAAGAACGGAACCTTGCGGTACCCCCGAATTAAGATGGAATTCATCTGATGAAACCCCATCTATAACAACACGTATAGTGCGGTTACAGAGAAAATTCGATATAAATCTAGAAAATTCACTACCGACACCAAAAGCAATAAGCTTTGAAACGAGGGCACCGTGCCACACACGATCGAATGCTTTGGAAATATCCAGAGCAACCACTTTGCTCTCACCAAATTGGTGGATTGGTCTATTATAATACGGTTATTATAGTCATTTAAGCATAATCCAAAGGGGGCGTTTGTATTGGGGCTAGGTCTTAACATGGACCGATTTTCTCCAATTTCAATAGGCTTCGTCCTTGGGCCAAACGATGCTTAAGTTTCAAATTTCAAGTCAATTGATTGAAAATTGCGACCTGTATCGTGCTTAAACCGATAGATGGACAGACGGACGGACGGACGGACATCGCTAAATCGACTCAAAAATAATTCTGAGTCGATTGGTATACTTGAAGGTAGGTCTAGGACCAATATTTCGGGTAGTTACAAACATCAGCTCAAACTCATTATACCCTGAACCACACAGATGATGCCTATCGAATTTGGAGAAAATCGGTTCATGTTAAGACCTAGCCCCCATACAAACGCACCCTTTGGATTCGGCTTAAATGACTCTTATAACCGTATTATAATAGATATCGCTTTGAAATTTAGCATGTAATCAAATTTTGTATGCACGAATCTTCATTCCATATTTCAAAGGAATCGGGTCAGTCTTTCTGGTAGACCCCATACAGACCACTCTCCCGATATTCACGTAATTCCCTCAAAATTCGTGAAAATGGAAATATTTGATAAAAATTTTATTTTTGGGTGGTAAACGTGTACTTTAGTAACCTAATCAAATCGGAATAAAATTGGACCATTTTTTGACTTAGTCCCCCATATAAAAATTTCGACCGATATTCAGTTAAATCGGTCTATTGACAAAAAAATAAACAAATTCCACTAAAATTTGATCTGTGTGTGTTTTCTACACTAAATAAAGATCTAACAAAAGACAGATCCAAACGGTCCATGTTTGGACTTGAGACCCATTTTCTGGAAAACACTGGTGTAGGGTATCATATGGTCGGTCTTGACCGACTATAACTTTCTTACTTGTTTTTATTTAGATTTTTGAGGGTACAAAATATTCTATACATCTAAATTTTTCTAAAAAAAATGGCATTTTGAAATCATAACTATTTCAAAATAAAAATTTAAGAACTTCTGACCACAATCATCATTTATAAACAAGTAGTTTTGTCTTTCTTTAAATGTAAAGGATTAAATACATATAGTTAGAAATTAACATTTTAATCTCTGCATGTGAAAAACCTCAAATGGATGGTTAACAAATTTCTGGCTATGATGATAATGATGACAAGGACAACGATGTTGAAGTTTACATAGCGGCGTTTAATATCCGTACAAATATTTAAAAAATACTGTATGAGATTAAAACCCAAAAATATCTTTGTCAACAATTTGGAAAACAAATGCAAAAAACAACAACCATGAAACGAAAGGATTTGATGCAGAGATTATGAAAGTGGTTAGATTGTGACAGTGATAAAAATAAAATATATTAAGTACTAAAACGATGGAAAAATAACAAGAAACTCTAAAGGAGTTGTGGAAAGAGTAGGAGTAGCAAAATAACAAATAGCACATACTAGAATAAATACAAACAACATGGTTGTTGGTTATACCAGCTGTTTTCAATCAGTTTAGTCAGTCAGCGCGCGTTAATTGGCCAAATTTCTATGAAAACACGACGAGGACGACGACAACGAATATTTTTATTTAACAGCGGCGGCATGTGTTTGACATTCAGTATATAGTATTTAGTTTGGTCTGGTTTTACAAGGATTTACAGAAAAAAAAAACACATTTATACCATGGCTAGGAAAGGATACTAAAAGGGTGGCTTTGTGAAATGAACTTTTTTGTGTGTGTTGCCTTTGGCTACCGTAAAGGACACTTCTGTATTTTATTTGTTTTGTAGCCATTAACACTTTTATAAAAGCACAACCTACACACGTTCACACTTCATTTTGAGATATTAATTGTTTGCATACAATGTTCGATTTTTTTTTTTACAAAAAAAGGTCAACATGTAGTGGGAGAATCAGGGTTTATCACTTCATTAAGTTAAATTCTTGATTACTATAAAATTTTAAAAGGAAATTCTGATTAATTTTTATTACAAAATAAGAATTGTTTTATTCGACCTTTAAAATATTAATTTTTAAGTAGGTTTATTCGAGCTCGAGGTAATTTTTCTTTTGAAATTACACCATGATCTTCTCAAAGTATAATTTTCATGAAAATTATTTTTCTGTTTTAAATTTATGTTGATAATTTTTTGCACGACTTAGCCGACACGTGTTTCGATCTCGTCAATATCTTGTCAAGGATATTTAGCTAAATATAAAAAACCTAAACTACAAGTAGCATAGGGAATTTAAATGATAATCGCCTGTCCAAAACCAAAATATTAATATCACAGTCGCACAAAAAAAAAGGGTTCTGATCCAGAAACTAGACCCACTTATGTATGTATTTTGACCTCCTGAATTCTATTTCACCATCAGAATTCAGTTCTATCGTTGGATTTTCCAGAACTCATAAAAGTTTTACAGTTACTGTTTCACAGTCAAACAAATGGTTTTTGATTCAGTTAATATTAGTGCCTACGGTCAGTACCGTAGTACCGGGAATAACGGTATTCCCGGTTCTCGGTATTCCCGGGAAATGGTAAATTTTAATATTTTATGGAATAGTATTTTTTGGTTTTTGAGAACCGGTACCAACATCAGAACCGGGAATACCGGTATTCCCGGGAATATATCTAGAACCGGGAAACCGGTACCAGAACCGGGAATACCGAGAACCGGAAAATGGGGGGCACTAGTTAATATTAAATAATTAATATTAAAATTCGTTTGTTCCACGTACAAATATTCTAAACAACTTGTTGACGATATAAGGTTGTCATTCCATTTGTAACACCTCGAAATATTGGTCTAGGACCCCATAAAGTATATATGAAGGGCTTATTGTAAAAACTCGATAAGCAACATTTCATTTTATTGTGGGTTTTGCCTTAAAACTTTCGAAATAATGTAGAACATAGAACTTTTGCAAAACTTTTATTCTCAAGATACTGTACGAAGGGTTTAAGCAAGACTTCTGCCGAAAAATTCTCAATAGATCAGTAGAAGGCGAAAAACAAGTAAGAAAGTTATAGTCGGTCAAGACCGACCATATAATACCCTACACCAGAGTTTCCCGGAAAATGGGTCCCAAGTTCAGACATAAACCGATTAGATCTATTTTTTGTAAAATCTTTAATAAGTGTAAACAAGTAAGAAAGTTATAGTCGGTCAAGACCGACCATATGATACCCTACACCAGTGTTTTCCGGAAAATGGGTCCCAAGTCCAAACATGGACCGATTGTATCTGTCTTTTTTTAGATCTTTATTTAGTGAAGGAAACACACACAGATCAATTTTAAGTGGAATTGGTTTATTTTCTTGTCAATAGACCAATTTAACTGAATATCGGTCGAAATTTTTATATGGGGGACTAAGTCAAAAAATGGTCCAATTATATTCCGATTTGATAAGGTTACTAAAGTACACGTTTAACACCTAAAAATAAATTTTTTATCAAATATTTCCATTTTTATGAATTTTGAGGGAATTATGTGAATATCGGGAAGGTGGTTTGTATGGAGACTACCAGAAGGACTGACCCGATTCCTTTGAAATTTGGAATGGTAATTTGCGCATACGAAATTTAATTACATGCTGAGTTTCAAAGCGATATCTATTATAATACGGTTATTAGAGTCATTAAAGCCGAATCCAAACGGGGCGTTTGTATGGGGGCTAGGTCTAAATATGGACCGATTTTTCCCAATTTCAATAGGCTTCGTCATTGGGCCAAAAGAGGCCTTAGTTTCAAATTTCAAGTCAATTAATTAAAAATTGCGAACTGTATCGTGTTTACCCCGTTTACAAAATCGACTCAAAAAGTGATTCTGAGTGGATTGGTATACTTAAATGTGGGTCTAATATTTCGGGTAGTTACAAACATCAGCAAAAACTCTTTATACCCTGTACCACAGAGTGGTCCGTCCGTCTGTCTGTTGAAAACACGCTAACTTTTGAAAGACTTTACGGAGGCTCCTGAAGTTTGGTATATATGTTGGGCATTTACCTGGTCAGGTTGGTATTGCAATCCAGTAAAATCGGTCCAGTGAGTTTAAGGCTATGAGCAATAGGCTGAATTTCGGCAAGGGGTTTTTCGTTAATTTATGAGATAAAAACACGCTTACTTTTGAAAGACAATTCTGAGGATGCTGAAGCTTGGCATATATATTTATCGTTCCCCTGGCCTAGTTCGTATTGAATTTCAGCCAAATCGGCTCAGTGGTTCAAAAGTTATTAGCAAAACCGTGAGTTTCAGATTAGTTTCACCTTAAATTCACGTGTTGAAAACCCGCTAAACATGTTTTAAAACCATTGGTAAGTCACAAAAATATTTTACAACGTATTTTTGTCACACAAAAATATTTTTACAAAAAAATTAAAAAAAAAAATAAACTCGAAAAAAAAATTTTACATTAAAAAAAATCTTACACTCAAAAAAAATTTAGTTAACTATTTTTTTTTTTTTCAAAAATTACCCAAAAATACGTTTTTTTTACACAAAATAAAATATTTCTAATCAAAAATGTTATTTTTTCGCGTTAGAAAATTTACTATCACTTAAAAGGGCATTGTGGAGTGTATTCATAGATTCGGCCAAGTCGAATTTAACTTTTCTACTTGTTTTTAATTGCAGAAAAAAAAATTTGAAAAAAATTTCGTAAAAAAATTTACCTGAAATTCTGCCTCTTTCATAATTTTTTTTTTTTTCTAAATAGGTTCGAAAAATCGAACAGTGGATCGAAATGGGTTAAGAAAAATGAAAAAAAAGTTTTCGGTGATAAAAATTTTTTGGCGAAATTTTTTTCTGTTGGTTAAATGTCTCAAAATAACAACAATAATTGCAAAAAAAAAAAATTTTAAAAAAATTTCATAAAAAAATTTACCTGAAATTCTGCCTTTTTCATTAAAAAAAAATTATTTTTTTAATAGGTTCGAAAAATCGAACAGTGGATCGAAATGGGTTAAGAAAAATGAAAAAAAGTTTTCGGTGATAAAAATTTTTTTGCGAAACTTTTTTTATTGGTTAAATGTGTCAACCGAAATTTTCGGTTGCGATAACCAAAATTTGTTTTGAAAATTTACCTTCTGTTGGTCCAAATAAATTTCGGTAATCGCAACCGAAAATTTTGGTTGTTGTAATTAAACTATGCAGTTGGCTCTTAATTCGGCTGTCATAATTAAACTGTTTTCTCTGTGCACAGAGGAAACAAATTTACGAATTCAACTGAAATTTAATTAATACAACAAAGAATCGGTTGATACATTGATATATAGGTAGTCACAATTGAATATCGGTAGTTTCAACTAAATTCGGTTGATACAAATTCGTCTGTCCGACCCAAAAATAGTTACAACCGAATTATGAGTTGATAGAATTGAAAAATTCGATTGAATATTTATTTTTCTGTGTGTAATTTCCAAACTTTGACCTTAAACTACATTTGCCATACTGACATTATTCAATAAATTAAATGATAATTTTCTATTCCATTAAACGTGTCTGATGATGATGATAATTAAAAAAATACTCATATTTAATAATGTATTATGTAGTACTCCAACAAATGACATGTTGTATTGACAATTATATAAAATATTAAACGAAAACAGAAAGAATGAATATTCATTCTACACACAGACAAATAAAATTACTTTAAACAGTTTATAAACAATATTTAATAAATATTTAAACAAATTCATACAACAATAATAATTTATTCCCCCTGCTTTGCTTCGCCTCCCCCTCTATCAACCCAATGAAAATGCCATAAATATGTACTTGAAATAAAAGTGTGTATGAAAACAATCAATTATTTGATTGGGGAGCCAAAGTTAAAAAAAAACACAGAAATATGACCACAAAGCCCCACCCATTATGGTAAAATACACTCGTGTTGGAAAAACAACATGGCGTCTATATGGTACATCGTACCTACACCGTAGTTGCTGTTGTTGTTGTTGTTAAGCTTTTTTGTTGTATATACAACGCGTATTAAAATTTATAAAACAAAAAGTATAAAAAAGGCCAACAATAAATATTTTATGTGGTTGTATGCATGTGTGTGTGTGTGTATGTTTCGACCAATGTGGGGCACTACATTGGCACGTTTATGCACAATTAAAAACTATTTATTAAGATTTTAATACACTGCAATTTATAAATTTACAATTAATATTAAGTATACGAATTGCATTCATTATAAATTTAAGATTTTTGTTATTCTTTTAAATTATAAAAAAAATCAAGTATGGCAATCGAAACGAATAACGGTATCGATATCGGTATTGGTATCGTTTTTTATTTATTTCGGTATTTGAGTTAAATCGGTTACGGTATTACCGATACCGAAACGTCAATACCGGTACGTACCGGTATTACCGAGAAAAATGCTAAAAATATAAAAAACGTATAAAAACTTAAAATAAAATTATTTTTTTTTGTAATTTTAATACTAATACGGAGTTCACACTAGAGAATTTGTACTCGTTTAAGCCACTTGTTTAAAAAAGTAAACAAAATCGTTCACACTACATTTTGCGCGTTTAACTTTGATTGTTTAACGTTTGTAAACAAACGCACATAACCTAATTCTGAAAAAAATTGCAAAAATATTTCTAAAAACCTTTCAAACTTTGGCGGAAGACAAGATATTTAATTTTTTTATAACATTTACATAACACCACTACACGGAACACCTTTTTATTGACTCATTCCAAGTAAATAGGAAGATTTTTCTGTTTTTTGTTCCGGACCTGTCCGAAGCTGTTTGCATATTTATACTTCGATGGAAGGCAAAATTCACTATTAGTGCAGCTTTTCCAATATAATTATAAATAAAACACACACTTTTTTCTGATTTTTCAGTAGTTTTTATTAGTTTTTTAAATATTTATAATTTCTCAATATTCCAATGTTTTTCTAAGAAAATGGCAGACAGATACAGAAGCAGGTTGCTATGAAATCTTTTTTTTTGGCAGAGAATAAAGAAAAATTAAAAGGAAATATACCGAACCCTGCCTTTGAAATGTTTAGCGAAATGTTCAACAGGGAAACAAGTCGAATTTGATTGTTTAGGTGAACATCCAAATGTATGGGGAAACAAGTCAAAATTTGCTCGTTTAGCGCTTAAACACGCATGAGATGTTTAAAGTCGCTAGTGTGAACTCCATATAAAGTCGTATTTACCTATTTATTTTAACATTTTTGCTAAAATGCCCTCTAAAATGTGAAAAAAAAATTTAAAAGAGCGTTTTCAAGTGGTCGACGTTGCCGGACCACACCTACAAAATGGGGCGAGCCGAGAAGACTGTAATTTTTTTATCCCTCTATGCAAAAACAAGTAGAAAAGTTAAATTCGACTTGGCCGAATCCATGAATACCCTCCACAATGCCCTTTTAAAGTGATATTTAATTTGCTAAGGTAAAAAAAATTAACAATTTTGATTAGAAATATTTTATTTTGAGTAAAAAACTTTTTTTTAGTCATTTTTGAAAAAAAAAAAAATTTTTTGAATTTAAAATTTTTTCGAATGCAAGTTTTTTTTGTTTTAGTGTAAAAATATTTGTGAGTGACAAAAATACTTGGTAAAATATTTTTCTGACTCTTCAATGTTTTTAAAGCTGGCTTAACGGTTTTTCTTCAACACGTGAATTAAAAGTGAAACCAATCTGAAATTTACGGTTTTCTTAATAACTTTTTAACCACTAGACCGATTTTGCTATTCAATACCAACCAAGTTTTTTTGTTGGTGTTATTTGGAAAAATAGGTCTTCCCTGTCTATACAAGATCACATTCAAAAATATTGCAAAAAAATTTTTTTTCGCGAATTATGGGACTATTAAGTAATAAAAAATCACCAAATCGTTACTTTATTAGCGATTTCTACGAATTAAGCCACTTCTGAAAATTATAATATGGTGAAAAACCTTCTGCTAGTATTCCAAATACCTCCCCCGAATTCCTATTAATATCAAAAAAATCCTTGGCACCCACATCGCGGATTAAATAAAAATCCCAAAAAAACTATATTAACGAAAGGGGTTCAGAAAGTTTCTATTGGGAGTAGTGTTTGGGGTCCGGGAATTCCCGGGTCGAACTTCCCGGGAATTCCCGGGAAAACACTAACGGGAATTCCCGGGAACTTTTTTAATTTTTCCCGGGAAATCCGTGAATTTTGTAAAATAAAACTTTTTGCATAAAAACGTTTATTTTACTTCAATTTTTTCCATTTTTTTTACATACAGGTATAATTACGTTTGATATTTTTTGTATTTTTTCTATTTGGAAGAACAGTGCAAATATATATTCATAGGAAAACTGACCAAGTGTAAAAAGTATGTTAATAGCATGAAAAAAGTCAAAAAATATACGTCGGTTAATGATAATTTTGCTAAGACTGTCAAAAAAATATAAAAATTTTGAACCTTGAATTAACGTTTCCAGAATTAATATTAAAAGTGCTGCCAACTATATTAGTTTTTTCTCGAATAACGCAGTTTTAATTTTTTTTGCGATTTTTAGCTATTTTTTGCGATTTTTTGTGAAGGAAAAAGTTGCAATATTTTTTTGGTTTTGTTTTATTGTATTTCAGGATTTTTAACTTTTATGTTTTGATTTTTTATGTTTTAATCAAGGAAGATGTGTACCATTGTTTATCTCTAATAAAACTGTTTTTAATAAAAAAGATAATCAAATTATAATGTTTTTTATGATTTACATTAATAATGAAAATTTCCCGGGATTCCCGGGAAATAAATTATTTGTTCCCCGTTTCCCGGGAAATTGAAAAGTCCGGGAATTCCCAAACACTAATTGGGAGTCAAAATGACTCCACAAAAATTTCGTGAAAATCAATCATTTTCGGTATTGGTACCGGTATTCAATTTAAAGGGTTTTGAAGCGGATAACAGATAACTTAGGGCGAGTTTTTGACACTTTGCTTAAACTAAGTTTGAATGGTACACATAAAAAAAACTTCGTGAAAGTAATGAAAATTGACAAAGGCTTAGTGAATAATGACTCACGTTTTCACCCAAGGACAGGTATCATTTTATCAATGAAACTAGTAAACTAGGAAAATATTCGTAGAACTTGTTTGAAGCGTTTTTTGAAGTTTTTCATGAAATTAATGAAAGTATTCATTGATTAAATGTGGAATAGCAGTAGGTAAGTGAAGAAAATTCGCAACCTCATATTGAACTTAATGAAAATGCTCATTAAAACAAATTTTTTTGTTAGTTTACCCGTCACTGAAATTTTATATAATTTACGTGATTGTAGTATACATGGTAGAAAAAATACACTTTCACATTTTTGTACGTTTCACTTAAAAAAACTGTACTTCAATTTTAAATTGTAATACAAGAGTAAAACCACAAAATAAAATTAAACAGTGTGGATTTTAGTAAACATAAAATTAATAATTTACTTTTAATTTTAAATTTCGTATAAAAACTCTGAAAAAATTACAAAAACATGTTGAAATATACACTTTCACATTTTTTTTATACCATCCACTCTAGTGATAGAGGATATAAATAAGTTTGTCATTCCGTTTGTAACACCTCGAATTATTGGTTTAGGACCCCATAAAGTATATGGGGCATTCCATGTCAAATCGGACACTTTCAAACATTTTTTTTTAGATTTTCCCAATTTGTTTACAGTTTTTAGTACCCTTCGAAAACTCTTTCGTGGTAAATTTTCAGATTTTTTTGATGACCCGTTTAAAGGATATCGAATTTTTAAAAATTGGTAGTTTGTTCCTTTATTCAAACTTCTTTTATTCATAACTTCTTCAATAATGGTCCAAATTAAAATTTTTTTTTTCAAAATTTTTGTTTTTTTACGTACTTTAAAAAAAAATCCCAAAAAATTCTTAATAGCGCTCTTGTATGCGATTTTTAAGTTTTAAAATTTTAATCTTATTTTTGAAAATGTTTGTACTCTTCCATTTTTTTTAAATTTTTTTCTGTAAAACTTCTATCGATTCTAAAAATTTTTTGTCCAGGAGGATCGTGGGATAACGATTACTTCTATTTTTTAAATTTTTTTGACAAGAATTTATTGTAATTTTCCAATCTTAAAATCATTTCTACTGCTCCAATGGTGAGTCATAGAGAGATCATTTATAAGACCGACCCCCAATAATTTTGACGTCTAAACATTTGTAACAAACTAATACCCTATCTCCAATTTCTAAGGGGGCTCCCACACAAAACGACATTTATAAAATTTGCTCCAACCGCTCTTACGTCCCTAATAGTGCCCTTAGAGCAACAAAATGTATGACAGACCCACAATATTTTTTTAGTCCAAAAATTTTCTCTGAACACACCTACCCTCTATCTTTAACTGTTAAGGCGGTCCCCATACAATTTTTTTTAATTTTTTGAAAATTTGTTTTATTTAATCAGCTTCTACCGGTCCAATGGTGCGTCCGAGAGGCGTCATTAGTGAGACCGACCCCCATATGACGCACCATTGGACCAGTAGAAATGATTTCAAGATTGGAAAATTACAAAATAAAATTTTTTCAAAAAATTTAAAAAATAGGAATTATTGTTATCCCACGATCCTAATGGGCAAAAAATTTGTAGAATCAATAAAAGTTTTACACACAAAAAATTCAAAAAAATCGAAGAGTACAAACATTTTCCAAAATGAGATTAAAATTTTAAAACTTAAAAATCGCATACTACAGCGTTTTTAAGAATTTTTTGTGATTTTTTTATAAAAAGTACGTAAAAAAATAAAAAATTTGAAGAAAAAAAATTTAAATTTGGAATATTATTGAAGAAGTTATGAGTAAAAAAAGTTTGAGTAAAGGAACAAACTACCAATTTTTAAAGATTCGATATCTTTTGAACGGGTCAGCAAAAAAAATCTGAAAATATACCACGAAGGAGTTTTCGAAGGGTACTAAAAACTGTAACAAATTGGGAAAATCTAAAATAAAAAATTTCAAAGTTTCCGATTTGACATGGAATGCCTGTCTGTCTGTTGAAAACACGCTAACTTTTGAAAGACTTTACGGATGCTCCTGAAGTTTGGCATATATGTTCGGCATTTACCTGTCAGGTTGGTATTGCAATCCAGCGAAATCGGTCTAGTGGTTCAAAAGTTACGAGCAAAAGAGTAAAGTTCGGCAAGGGGTTTACGCGAATTTACGAGATAAAAAACACACTAACTTTCAAAAGACAGTTCTGTGGATGCTGGAGCTTGGCATATAAATTTGTCGTATTAGTCTGGTCTGGTTCGTATTGAATTTCAGCCAAATAGTGGTTCAAAATTTATTAGCAAAACCGTGAATTTTAGATTGGTTTCACCTTAAATTAACGTGCTGAAAAAACCGAGCCTTAAAAAAAAAACAAGCTTTAAAAACATTGGAAAGCCACAAAACTACTTTAAAAAGCATTTTGTCACTCAAAAATATTTTTACTTCAAATTTTTCACTCAAAATAAAATATTAATTTTTTTTACAAAATTGACAAAAAAAAATTTTTACTCAAAATAAAATATTTCTAATCAAAATTGTTAATTTTTTTTCGCGTTAGAAAATTTACCATTCTTTAAAAAGGGCATTGTGGAGGGTATTCATAGATTCGGTCACTTTCTACCTGTTTATTATTTTCTCTTGCTTACAGTTTAAGTCTGATCTAATACGAAGAAAATATGAGGCTTTAAAAAAAAAACGAAAATTTGAAAAGTTATATGGAGTAAAAATGGAGAAATTCAGTTTTTATACTCGGCACATCCGAAATAAACAAATACAACTGTATTCCTTTGTAATACTGTATTTCTTCGTAAATATATCAAACTTGACTTTAAACAGAGACATGAATTAAAACGAGCAAAAAAGTTCAATTTGGCTCTGCCATTTGTTCGAATTTGATTTAAAAATAAGTGATTGTTTTCGCAACGCGAAAAATAAAGATGAACGAAAGCTTGTTTTTGTGTTATAAAAACTACTAGTAAGACTTTTTTGTGCAATTTTTTTTTAATACGGCTGTTTGTGCGACTTTTTCAAAATTCTCAACGGTAACCCGACCCGAATTCCTAGAAAATACACTCTTTCTTTACTGTCATCAATATGACTGCACATTTTATTTAAATCTTAAAAATAAAAACAAAAACTTAATTTCGAATTTTGATTATGTAGTGACGCTTTTAAATTTATGATAACAATAAATTAAAATATAAAATATAAATCCATCATTAATCAACATTAATTAAAAACTTTTATCAGTAACATGGCAAAACAATTAATTAACTCGACAAGCATTAAGCACAACACGAATTTTTTTGCGTGTATTATCTATAAAAATTAGAGATGGACGGGTGACGGACAGTTAAGAATTTTTTAAAATATTATTAGGGAATGAACTAAATATGTATGAATGTTGAAGATGTACTTAATAAGGGTATACAAGATACAATGTTCCATAGTTTCAAACTCCTCCTCATCCATGCAACTCCGTCAAAATAATTTTACGGCTCATTTAACCGTTCAGTGTATTTTCCTAGAAGGCAGTGTCCGGTAATTACAGCAACCACCGTCGAAATCTCTTCTTTTGAAAGCGATATTAGCTCACTTGTGCGCTTCTTGTTAAGCGAAGGCCATATATGTCGTGCAGTCTCACATGTCCACCAATGTTACCATCTCTGATTAGTCTCCGTTTTGAACAAAATCGTAGGTTTTGCTTTTAAATTTCTAGAAGCATACCAACACATTTTAATTCCGTTGGAACCTGTAAGGTAGTTCCCAGTCTTACAATCTCATCGGCTTTGCAATTCCCTGGAATGTGCCCTGGGACTAACATGAGTCGTGTGTCAAACTGCTTGGCCATCTCATTTAAAGAGGTGCGGAAATTGTAGCCAGATTTTGTTTTCGGAAACATTACTTTAGGGACTTACGCTAATTGACTGTCGGAATTGAGGTTGGCTGCGGTTGTGGACAAGACATTGCAACTCATCCAGTCAGCCACTTCCTTTATATTCAGCATTGCTGTCTGTTAAACACTGCAATGATCTGGCAATCTTCGAGCCAGGCCCAACCCAAGCTTTTCGAATAGACTGCGAAACCCACTTGCTAGCGTAGCTTCGATCTGTCAGTGTAGAAATTCACTATCTGGAATGCCCCTCATCCAATACTTCCTGGATGGTTTAATACCGAAAGTGACGCTCAAAAAGGCTCATGGGGAAGCACAGTCCACATTTTGAGGTATTGTTATACTTTCAAAGTCCAATAGTATTAGGTGAAGGATGATTTCTAACCACGACATTCTCTGTACCTTCGTGATAAGGACACAGTTTCCCTTTGGCTCTATAGCAGACCACCAGCCAATGATTTCATACACCAGAACTGGACGCACTACTGCTGTATAAAACCAGTGAATGACTCTGGGTATAAAGCCCCATCGTTTATATAAAGCAATCGTTGCTTTTCTCACCCGTTCCCCAATATCACGCCTTAAATTCAACTTCCTGTCTAGAAACACGTCAAGATACTTGACTCTATCTGAGAAGATGACTTCAGAGCCTTCCAAAGAAAAAGTACCAAATGCAGCAATAATATTTTCCTTGTAAACAAGACAGGTTCAGTTTTGCTCGGATTAACTCACAGACTACAGTATTTTGCCCATTTAGACAGATATTTTGGAGAACCCTGAAATGTTTTTTAATATACCGCTATCACGACATCGTGAGCATGGCAACCACTTGCTTTTAGAGATAGCAACATTGCATTCAGTGCCAGGTTTTAAAGAAGCGGCGAAAGAATCCCTGTCCCTGTGGTGTACCCCTATTGACAGATCGAGATATGACAGACGCTCCCAATTTAGACGTAATAACCCTCTGAACAGGTGATTTAAAGTATATTTCGAAGCTTTTGAACTGGGTAGGGTATCCAACACTGTTGATTCTCTGGAGCATAGTCGGAACGTGGGTTGTGCCACATTGTTCTACCGATAGTGCCATGTTAATGAATTTGTCCCTGTGACAGGTGAATTAGAGTTGTGGTGAATTAGAGTTGTGTCGTTCAACGAATTAGTTCGAAGACTAGTTCACTTTACTGAACTATAAGACCTAGGTCACGACTTTTCGTTCATTTAGTTCTTTTAGTTCATTCAATCATTGAGATCTTTTTATACCCTCCACTTATTGTTAGTGATAGAGGGTATGTATAAGTTTGTCATTCCGTTTGTAACTCATCGAAATATCGGTATGGGACCGATATATATATATTATTGATCAGTGTTCGATTTTAAGACATTCTAGCGATGTCCGTCTGTCTGTTTGTCTGAGGAAATGGTAATCAAAAAAATATTATACAGATATGACTGAAACTTAACATATTTACTTGTTGTTGTCCTAAGAAGTTTGGTATTTCATTTAAGCGATATCGGGTCAGCGATTCAAAAGTTATGAACGAAAATGTAAGGACATCTCGAAAATTTTGGTACATTCAGCACAACCTAAAAAAACAAAATGCATTAATTCGGCTGCTGGTTAACATATGTGAACATAATTGAACACCGAATGGGATTTTAACAAGTACGTATATATTTTTTGACAAAAAAAAAGAAAAAAATCGCGGATTTTTTTTACCAATTTTTTTTCGCGGAAATTTTTTTTCAAATAATTTTTTTTTTTAAAAGTAATTTCCTTTTAAATAAAGTTTTTTGCAATAATCTTTTTGAAATTGTGGAGGGAATCAATATGTTCGGCAGTTCTTTCGTTCATTCGGACTTTGTTTATAGGCTCTATTTCTTTAAATCTTTTCTTCGATATTCTCATTAATAAAAGCAATAAATGTATTTTTTTTTAACTAATTCTTTTTTCCGTAAACATATATTTTTTCCTACAAAATTTAAAGATTGTCGGATGTTGTTTGCTTTTTGTTAATGCTTTACAGCAGTGGTCGGCACCACTGTTGCCAACTTAGCTATTTTGTAGCTAGATTTAGCTATTTTTTTTGCATCTAGCGACAAAAAAAGTCATTTAGCTTTTAGCTACAAATCTAGCTACTTTTTTTTAGTCGCAACATTTGCAACATTTCATTTTGACATTTTATTAACGTGTTATTTACGTGTGTATGACATCTGCTTGTTTTTCAACTTTTCAAACAATTATATCAGAGTTTTTCTATGATACATATTTGCTATAACTTCTAACAAAAGTTTAGAATTTCTCGAAATTCCCTCCATGATAAAGTTGCTGAAATGTTCAAATTCAAGCAAGTATCTTATAGGCAAAACCCATAGAAAATGAAGTCTAGTACCAACAATGAGAAAACAGCTATGGGGGCTAAAAATATAATAATTTTCATTTTTCGAATAACGGAAAAAACTTTTACATCCGTATTTATAATCAAAAAATTAGTGGCTATCATCAAGCTTCTAACCAAGAATTCGCTTTAATACAATTTTGTGTTGAAAATTTTAGCAGCTGCTGATAGCCACCAGTTTTTGTTATGAATACGTCTGTTATTTACACTAAACACCATTTTGAAAAAATTGTTTTTTTTTATAAATAATAAAACAAAAATTAAGCCATTTTTGTTGTGTTACAACATTGGTACATAACTCGTATTAATACGGTCCACTAACGTCTGTTATATAACCTGTTAAAAAAAATACAAATAGAGGATTTCACATTTATCCGTTAATATGACCAAAATATGAATGAAAAAATAATGTCTATTTTCAGCTTCAGGGAATGGATAAACATAGCTGTATCGCTGGATTATCATTTTACTGATATTCCGACGATTCATACAAATTTTTTATTTTTCGTTTAAATGATTATTTGGCGATACAAAATATAACTATTTAAAGTTTTTTGTTTGCAAAATTTAATAAAAATGTATTCAAATATTCTTTTTAATACCAAAACTAACTTATTATATTATCAAATTAAAAAGTTTAACAAATAAATCCTTTAAAAACGCACAAATCCTAAATCTAGCTATAAAATAGCTAGATTTTTTAACTGTTTATAAGAATCTAGCTACAAAATAGCTAGATTTTTTAACTGTTTATAAATTTAGCTATTTCTAGCTATTTTTTGGTCCGATCTAGCTACATTTTTTAAAAAATAGTTGGCATCAGTGGTCGGCACCCATTGCACGCTGGAGCCGAACACAATCGGTTATTCACATGTATACAACACGAATGTCAACAAAAAATCAACAAAGAGCATAAAAAGAACAAATATTTTATTCAGTAGCAAGCTTACTTTCTTCAAAGCAGGTTGATGTCGCTTTGTTGAAGAAATACACCAACACATGCATATTTTTATTAAAACACAAATACTTTCATATGCCTTTTTCTGCCGACCACTGCTTTACAGTTTATCGTTATTTTGAACTGTAAACATTGTTCGCTCAATATAGTTCAAAATGAACTACACTCTAATCAAAATTTGTTGAAATTTACCCAATTTATAGTAGGAAACTGGGCTCCTACTATAAATTGGATAATTTTTATCTGAATGTGTAAATTGAATAAATTGACCACATGTGGTCAATTTAAATAAAAAAGAGGTGAATAAAATATAACAAAAAAAAAACATACGGCGCCAGCCAGCATCGAACTTGCCACCTTCTGATTCGAAAGTACACTTCTTAACCACTACGCTACGGAAGCTTATACTTTTATCTGGCGTTTTTGTTATTTAACATGTGTGTATGTATGTTGTTCGACAATTTTATTTACGCATTTGTGTGTAAAATATTTGAATTAACGGATAATATTTTTAATTTGCTGTGTTTAATTGGTTTGAATTTATTATACGCATTTAGTGTTTATATTCACACATAATGCGTGCTATTCAACAAAAATTTACCCAATTTATAATAGTAAGTTTACATGCGTTTTTTAGAGTGTAGTTATCTAAAAGAAACTTTACAGTTCGTTCTTTTGTACGAACTGTTAAACATATTTCGATCAATAGCTCAAAATGAACTAATGAACTAGAAGAACGAACTTTTTCATGAACTGAACTAAAATTTTCGTTAATCCAGTAAATAGTTTTTTGTCGACTGTCCAATGACTCGCACAACGCATTATAGAGAAAATTGGTTTGTCAGTCGAACAAGTCGAATAGACTTGTGCTTAATCGTTCAATTGATTAAAAACATAAATTAAAAAAACATATACAATTTTTGTAAAAAAAAACATAAGTGATGAGAAAGCGTACCAAAAGAGGAGAGAAAACTAACGCCTAATGACAAAATTAACAAAAAATTTAACGACCGAACTGAAAGATCAAAGTGAAGAAATAACCAATTGAGCTGAATGAACTAAAATACCTAGAATAGCTGAAATGAACGAACTAGATAAACCGCTCAGTTAAGTGAATAGTTCAATTGAACCAGTTCGTTCGTGAACGACACAACATTAAAGTCGTATGTGGAATTCATTCCCCACAGAATTCTTTCCAGTCAGCTACGACCTGGAAAAGTTTTAAGTAATGTCCATTAACACAACTCCCTCTATCCTCCTTCTCAAAAACTATTTTTCTACTGTATACAAACACCACTCTATTTTAATAAACTCAATTATAATCTAAGTCACTCTTCCATCTCTAATACAAACCCAGGAAACGTGAGTTTGCAAACTATACTACAAATTATGGAGCAACAAACAAAAACATTTACACTAAAGCTACTGCAAATATATCCTGTGTGATATACGCCAAGCAACAAAATCAACAACAACAACATATACACAAACAACCAACAACAATAAAATAATAATATGGTGGATGCAGCAAAGGAAAAAATATAATTTAAAAAAAAAAAAAACATCTGCAAAAAAACAAAGTGAGCAAATAACACGTTTCAAAGCAACAACAACAATAGCAAAAACGACACCAAGAAAAAAACACTACGAAAAACCAGTTGTTTTCATTAAAACAACACCCAACACAGAAACAACTACACAACAACAAAAATTTAATAAAAAAATGAAATCTCTATCAAACCATCATCATCTTCATATAAAAAAAATGTGTGTTCTCCCGATATTTATGGGAGAAGGAGAAACAACAACAATAATGTATGTGTGTGTGATATCAAACGACAACCACACAAACAATGTCAGTGATATCAAACAACAACAAATATGTATTATTAAACCATAAACAAGTTTTCGTTTAGTGGCGAATAAGAATGTTTATGTTTTCATTTAAATCATTGGTTGTGCTACTGCTGCTAGAAAAAA
Organism: Pegoplata infirma; assembly: GCA_963921195.1. Lineage (NCBI taxonomy): Eukaryota > Metazoa > Arthropoda > Insecta > Diptera > Anthomyiidae > Pegoplata > Pegoplata infirma. The sequence continues at coordinate 15,881,152 of OY992537.1, read as the reverse complement.
CATCAACAATATCTAAATAGAGCATACGATCCACTATTGTGATTGGTAGTTAGAGTGAGAAATTTAGCAAAACACAGCAAAAGAGTGAGAGAGAGAGTGGTGTGTATGCGTGTGTTAGAAAAGAGGGAGTGTTACTAAAAACGAAGAAATCTGAAACTCTCCACATTACGGTTTTAATAATACTCTTTGTATTTTCATTAATGAGATGTTTTTAGTCTACAATAATCATTGCTACAAAACGGACGTTTAACGACAAAAAAATAAACGTGTAAAAAACGTGGATTAAAAGAAAAAAAAAAAAAACGCTTAAAAAAACGATCTTGCATATTAAAAAAAGATTAAACGAAAAAAAGTGAATAAATTTTAGTTTGAATTGATTAAAAAATTATAAAATTTTATAATTAAAGTTAAAATTAAAAAATTTCAATAAAAATTCTTAATAAGTGAAAAAAAAAAAAATCTGTGATCGTTTTAAACGTCCGACGTGAAAAGTGTGTGTGCGTGTGTTTGAGTGCTTGTGAAAACATGGTGAAAATCGATGATCCATGTAGTGTTGTTGATAGAGTTTCAGATCATCAAACTCCAGCTCAAATAACCCACTTACACTCACCACCACCTCCCCATCATCAACAACACAATCAACAATCGCCGCAACATCCAACGCAACAACAGCAACATCATCATCAGCCGTTACATCCACATCATCAAGCTTTAATTGATACTCATCAACATTTACAACAATTTTATAAAATGGCCCGAACTCCCCACTTGAAATCGAGTTTTTCTATTAATGCCATATTACCCGAAACCGTAGAAGATAATAATCACAATAATCATCATCAACACCACCATCAAAAACATAATAATGATCATGTAAGATCCTATAATCTCTGTGATGATTCTTCTGAGGTACAAGATGCTGACTCAGATTTAGATGTTACTAGTATGTCACCTCCTCCTCGTACCGACGGCAGTGAAATAAGTATAAATAGTAATGAGGGATTACCACACCAGTTAAGAAGACATCACAATCATCATCATCATAACCAAGCTGATGATGAGGGTACGGAAAGTGATTTGGAAGCTGGTTTAGATCCCGATATTGTGGACGATGATGATATGGCAGAAGATGTAGAGGCTGATGTGGATGGTGACGTTACCGAGGGTGAAGGTGAAAATAAAGAAGAAAATGGTGATAAACCAGTGACTGATAAGAAGGGCAATGAAAAGCCTCCCTATAGTTATAATGCTTTAATAATGATGGCCATTCGTCAAAGTCCCGAGAAACGTTTAACCCTTAATGGCATCTATGAGTACATAATGACGAATTTTCCCTACTACAAAGACAATAAACAAGGCTGGCAAAATTCCATAAGACATAATCTTAGTTTAAATAAATGTTTTGTTAAGGTACCGCGCCACTATGATGATCCGGGTAAGGGTAACTATTGGATGTTAGATCCTTCAGCAGATGACGTATTCATTGGTGGCTCTACAGGCAAGTTAAGAAGACGTACGACCGCTGCTTCTCGTTCAAGATTAGCAGCATTTAAACGTTCCCTGATAGGTCCCATGTTTACTGGTTTAGGTTATCCACAATTTAATCAGTTCCTTTATCCTCAACAAGCAGCTGCGGCAAGTGCGGCTAATCCTAGCCTATTAGCTAGTATGTATGGTAGATATAATCCTTTTGTGCCAAAGAATCCAGCTTTACCTCCTTCACCTTTCTCGGCCAGAGTTAATAATGCTATGGCGGCCGCCAATTACTCAAGTATGGAAAGATTACTTTCAGCCGCAGCCATGCCTCCACAAAATCATCCAGCGGCCGCGGCGGCTGCTGCAGCCGCTGCTGCTTCCATGCCCACCTCAGATCTCTATCAACGTTTGCAATATCAACAATTACTACAACAACATGCGGCTGCTGCGGCCATAGCCGCTCATCAAAGACAACAACAACAGCAGCAACAACATCAACAACAACAGCAACAACTGTCAACGTTACACCATCTTAGTTCGCCTTCGCATCAGCATCATTCTCCTACCGGTGGTATACATCAACCTTTACATGTTTTAACTCATCTAGGACAACCTGCCTCACCTTCACACTCTATTTCACCGACGGCTACTGCCGCCTCATCACCACCTGCTCCCATATTAAAACCTGTAACAGTGGTGTCACGTAATAGCTGAGTTTCTATTGTAAGTTTATCGTTAAGCGATTGGGTTAAGTTAGATTTTCTAATTGTAAATATTTATATAATTTCTATAATGTTTGGTATACAGGAAAGTTTCATCAGACAGGGCTTATATAGGACCAAATATTCTATAGAGTATCAAGTGATAAATCATTTCATTGAAATTTAAGTAGAAGAAGAAATGAAAGATAGATTGAGTATTTGCAAATTTTGTTTGAGACTCTGAATTGAATTTAGCACACCCGAGGAATCTAAACATTGGAAAAACAGATTCACCTAGAAAAAAGTTTCCAACCGAATTTCTTAGTTGTATCAACTTTATATTCGGTTGGCATTATTACATTTACCTGTGACAACCAAATTCTTTGGTTATTTCAACTAAACGCCATGGTTGGCGAATTCAGTTGTAACTATCGATATTCAATTGTGACGACCTATATGCAAATGTTTCAAAAGATTTTTAGTTGCAATAACTGACTTTTACATGGAAATCTAATTCGTTTTCAGATAATTTAAGTAGCAGCCACCAAAATTTTTGGTTGTATTAACTTAATTTTATTTAAGATAGGCAATTCTGTTGTAACATCCGAACTTCTTTTGTTTTAGGTAAAATTCGGTTGTTACAACCAAACAATTCGATAGATTAGTTGTCACAACCTATCTGTTTTCTCTGTACATTGTCATACACACAGATTACGGTAGTTACAAGAGTAGTTGTAACTACCGTGAACTGATTGTCGATTCCAAGAGAAGAGATTTCGACGGTGGTTGCTATAATTACCGGACACTGTCTTATAGGACAGCATGCAGAGCCGTTGAATTTTATTTGAGATATGAAATTATGTTATCAAAGCCAAACTCCTTTTGTTTTAGGTAAAATTCTGTTGTTGCAACAAAACAATTCGGTCGCTGTAGCCGAATAATTCGTTTGTAACGAATTCGGTTGTCACAACTAATATGTTTTCTCTGTGCATTGTTATACACTTAGAAAAATAAATTTCCTATCGAATTTTTCAGTTGTACCAACTCAATATTCAGTTTCTGCTACTGTTTTCGACTCGGACAACCGAATTTTGTGGTTGTTTCAAAACTAAAAGCCACTTATATCAACTGAATTCAGTTGTAACTACCGCCAACCGATTATTGATTCCAAGAGAAGAGATTTCGACGGTGGTTGCTATAATTACCGGACACTGTCTTATAAGGAAGCACGCAGAGCGGTTGAATGTGCCGTCGAATGACTTTTGGAAACTACCGAACCCTACATCTGATATTGCCCGCAACTGTATAGTCAAAGACTTGTTTCACTGGGATCTAGGGAGCTGCACGATCTTTCTGATTTTCAAAATTCAATATCTTAGGAATTTCATAAGAAGCTCAAATTGGTTTAACGATAGGGACTAGTAGGGAAACCTTTTAAAGCCCAGTGGTATCACAATGGACCCCAGTGTCTACGTGTGTTGACCTAAAACGTCAGCAGCCACCTACAACATAACCTAACCGTCAACCGAATTTTAGTTGTATCAACTGAATTTCTGTTGGAAATTAACAAGTTTGTTTTCTGTGTGGAACACTCTTAATTTTCGCAGTGTATAAATCAATGGTCGGCATAAAGAGAGCATGAATTAGTGTATTTCATACACAAAGCTATGTGTTCCGACCACCTGTGGGGTCTTGCGAAAAGGGTCAAGGCACGCAAGACCCAATGTTCTATGTTGACCCACAGGAATGTGGAATCTTCAGCGTCATCTGTACATATGGGTGCTGTAGGTATCGAGGAATCGGACACTCTTGATGTTCTGGGCATGAAAACTTAGTGCGAGGTCGTTGGAATAAACAGGTTTTTCAAGTGTCGAAAGAAGCATTCAAGTGTCTCGGTTTTTTAAACCGGCTCACCCGATCTCCTAACTATTTATATCACCTATGTTCATCCGACCGAAGATGGAATAAAACTTCCATGCATGGGCAGGGGCTTCAAAGTCTATTTTAGGGATTTGGACAGTGTACAAAGGAGGGCGTTTATGCTTATCAAAGACAATAGGGTATCCAATACACCGATACACTTACACACTGAACAAAATTTCATAATTTTTAACTGAAATTCAGTTGATGCAATCAAGATTCGTTTAATGAAATTGTAGGTTACAGGACATAATCCCCACGGACATTATCCCCATAACGGAAATAGGGATCATGACCAATTTCACAGTTCTGTTGCCCATATATACATTATGTGGACTAAATCCAAATGAATCCCCGTTTTCTGTGGAGACGGTGGGTTTAATGCATGGAGTTTGGAATACCTAAGATCGTCCGAAGACCGGATACGCAGAAAAACTTTTTATATCAAAAAAATAAAATTTTTGGTATTATGACCAACTAGTATAGTGGACAATGTCCACTGGACATAATCCCTGTATTGGGATTAAAGCCATTTGTTACGTGGTTATTATCCCCACAAATCTGGGAATAATGTCCATTTTTTATTGGGATAATGTCCAAATTATTTTCGGTCATAGCCCCCACTATAATTATGGCGACTATGACCGAAATTAATTTGGCGATTATGTCCGTAGGGGTTAAGTCATGTGTTGCCACAACTGAATTTCGGTAGTAACAACTGATTTCCGTTGATATAACTGGATTTTAATTGAAACAACCTCAAAACTCGGTTGTCAAAGCCGAATATATTAACACCAATCGAATTTTGAGTTGATACAACTGGGAAATTCTGTTGGAAATTTATTTTTCTGTGTGCAACATTCCAGAGTTGAAAATTTTTGTTTGAAATTGTTCCGAAATCAGTCGTTTTTTGGAGCAAGTAGTTTTTACTTACATAGTGCAACATTTTTGAAGTCATCGAGTGCTAACTCCTTCTCGTTTGAAATTTCTCGAAAAACTTAACGAAACTAACAAAACCTCATTTGGGTTTTGCTACACACAGAAAATAAGTTTTCAACCGAATTTGTAGTTGTATCAACTCAAAATTCGGTTGCTGCTACTATATTTCGCTTTGACAACCAAATTTTTGGGTTACCTCAATTAAAAGTCAGTAAAGACAAAGAAATTAACATGTGACTACCGATATTCAACTGTGACGACCTATATGCAAATGTTTGAACCAATTTTTTGTTGAAATAACAGACTTTTAGTTGGAAATCAGCAAATTCGTTTTCTCTGTGTAGTTTATGAAACTAAAATTAACTTGAAATAATTATGCATAAGTGGGTACTCAAAATAATCACTTTGTTAAATTACAGAGATACTCTGCTGAGCCAGCAGAAAATCCCATAGATTTCCAACCAGCAAGATTTTTTGTTATTTTACGAAGAAAGCTCTGTAAAACGATTTCAATAAAAAAACTGTAAATTTACAGAATTATCTGTAAAATATTTATAAAACCGACCCGAACTTTACTATTTTATTCCTGATCAATTTCTCTTTCCTTAATGTGCAAGTAGTGTTGAAAATTGGGAAATTCCATCGAGTAAATTTCTCCGCTTTAATGCTTCCAAATTGTAAATTTCCTTTTTTAATTTTTGTGAAAATAACGAGTTTTTATACGAGTACCTCCAATTTAACACGACATCCTCGTAAAATTTGCCAGGACTGTGATCACGTAAAATGATAGTTAACTATCGTCGATTTTAGGAACCTTGTTGCTCCTAAACTAATCAAAATATTTCCAATTTTTCTAATGTTTCTGGGTTAGACAACAATTTTTAATAATTTAATAAAGAAAAACTTTCAAATTTCCCTTCAAAACGATATGTATTTTGATGTAGTTTATGCATCGTCTATCGTTTTCGTTTTACGTGATTAGCCCCCTGGTTTTATTGTAATTGAAAACGCTTTTTAAAGAGGGGTTGAAATATTTGGATGTTTTTTGAAGAGATTTTTATTTGAAAACGCTATTACAGAGCACTAAGTAAAATTACAGATGCTAATACTAAATTATTTTGGTTTGAGAGAAAAACAATGTATTTTTCTAAAATCTGTATTTTAGCAAAAAACTCTGTTTATTATCTGTAAAATAGAGATTACAAAGTATAAAGTAAAATTACAGATAACATTTTGTTTTTCGGTTACAAGAAACTACAAAGTATTTTCTTAAAATCTGTATTTCGACAAATAACTTTGTCAAATTTCTGTCGAATTGAGATTACAGTAATTTAACAGAGTATTTAACAGAGTAATTAGTTTGAGTGCAGTAGCCGTAACTAAATACGGTTAATATAACTGCACTCAAAAAAATAAAACTGTAAAGTTAACAATTTTTTATACCCTCCAACCACAGTATGGGGGTATACTCACTTTGTCATTCCGTTTGTAACGCATAAAAATATCGGTCGGGGACCCCATAAAGTATATATATATTATTGATCTATGATCGATTCTAAGTCATTCTATGAATGTCCGTCCGTCTGTCCATCCGTCTGTATAAAACACGATTCAGTCCAAAATAAAAGAGCTACCTTCCTGAAAATTGGCGCGAATGTATCTCATGGCCATAGGCTGGTTAAGTTCGGATATGGGTAAAATCGGACTAGGAGAAAAAAAGTTCCCTCTTAAAGAACTAAACAAAACCTCTAAAAAACGTAAACTTTAACACCTTTTTTTGCATTTTTGTTAAAAAAATTAAACCTTTTTATATCAAAAGGTGTTCAAAGTCCTGCACTTAGACCCCGGGGGCTACAAAATTTAGTTTTTTTCGGCCCACCCCCTTTTGTGGGCGTGGATTTAAAAAAATCATAAGAATAATGAGAAAATGGTATTACTAAAGTTAAAAAAGCATTATAAATAAATTAGTAAGCATTTATTGGGATGGGGACGGTATTCCCCACCACCCCCATATAGAGCCCCCCACAAAAAATACCTCTGAATCCCGATTAATATTATAAATCTAAGTGTTGGTTTGTCTGCCTGTCTGTTCCGCAATCAGGGGAGAACGGCTGAACCGATTTTCACGAAATTTTCACCACATATAGTACTAACCGCGGCGGGAACTATAGGCCCTAAGAGAAAGCGATCGGACAAAGGGGCGTAAAATGCCACGCCCCTTTTTATTTTATGGAACTTTAGTCTGCCTTTTCCTTAATAACGCATAAACCGATTTTAATGAAATTTTCACCACAGATAGTACTAACCAACACGGAAACGGTAGGCGATACAAGAGAGCGATCGGACAAAGGGGCGTAAAATGCCACGCCCCCTTTGAATTTATTGAAACTTACATCTGCCTTTTCCTCGATAACTTTTAAACTGCTGAACCGATTTTCATGAAATTTTCACCACATATAACTAACCGAGGCGGTAACTACAGGCCATAAGAGAAAGCGATCGGACGAAGGGTCGTTAAATGACACGGCCAGCTGAACCCAACTGTACCGCAATCACGTACAAAAGACCTAAACGGATATTTTTTGTTTGTCTGTCTGTTCCACAATCAGGGCTGATCCGATTTTGATGAAATTTTCACCACAGAACCGATTTTAATGAAATTTTTACCACAGGTAGTACTGCCCGAGGTGAAAATATGAGCCCAAATTGTGGGCGATCAAACAAAATGGGCGTAAAATGCCACGCACCTTTTTATTTTATGGAACGTTGGTGTGCCTTTTCCGTATTAACGCATAAACGGCTGAGCCGATTTTAATACAATTTTTACCACAGGTAGTACTGACCGCACAGAAAAAAATATGGGGAAAAACAATTTGAGTAATCACTTGTTTAAATTTAAAAAAAGTTTTGAGTAATTTTTTAATTGACGCAATTAAAAATTTACTCAAAAATTTAAAAACAAATTGAGTAAATAATTTAATAAGAATTTAATAGCTTTTTTAATTTTTTTTGGAGTTTTCTTAGTTTTTTTAATTCTCGTTTAGTTTATAGTTTTTTGTATATATACATGAAAGTTTGTAATCATATTTATAAAATTTTTTTATGTCTTTAAGACAAAATAAGACAAAAATATATTTGGTAAAGTTTGAAAAAACATGTTTTTTTTCTTTGTAAAAAAATATGAAATTTTTTTAAACTTTGTTTTTTTTAGAGTAGAAACAGAATAAGCCCGGCACGACTTTTTCCATACGGTTTGGCAGATTAAACCGGTGGCCGGCGCCGATGTGAAATAAAACTTGTTCTGTTTTTAAAAGGTGGTGCTTCTTGTTCTTTTCCTGCACTTAATAGTGTCAATTAAAAATTTACTCAAATTTTTTTGGCAAACATTTAATAAATTTTTATTAAAAATTTACTCAATACTATTAAATCGTTTACTGGTGGAAAATTGAGTAATTTTTTACTCAATAGTATTAAAAATTTACTCAAATTTTTTTTTTATTTCTTTCTGTGCGAGTCAGAAACTATTAACCCCCAATAGTGGACGATCAAAATAAGGGGGCGTAAAACGCCACGCCCCTTTGTATTAAATTGAAAGATTTTTTCTGTCTTTTTGCAATCAGGCGAAAACTATGAGCCACCATAGGGGGCGATCGAAAAATGGGGCGTCAAATTCCGCGCCCCTTTGTATTGCATTTATATTTATTTCTGCCCGTTTTATAATCACGCATGAATCGGTTTAGCCGATTTTATTGAAATTCTTACCACAGATAGTGCTGATCGAGGCAGAAACTATGAGCCACAAAAGAGCGCTTTTGGACAAAGGGGCGGAAAATGACACGCCATTTGTATTTTAATAAACATTATTTCTGCCTTTTCCGCATTCACGCTTAAACAGCTGAACCCATTGTCAGCACAGATAGTGTTAACCGGGGTGAAAACTTTGAGATCGCGTTTGGACAAAGGGGCCTATATTGGCACGCTCCTTTGTCCTACAATTAAATTTTTTTCTGCGTGTTCCGTAATCATCAACTAAACCGATTTTAATAAAACTTTCACCACAGACACCTGTCTGTTCCGCTATCAGGTGAAAACGGCTGAACCGATTTTCATAAAATTATCACCAAAGAAAGTAGTAACCGAGGCGGGAACTATAGTCTTTATCATCGGACGACTGACAAAGGGGGTGTAAACTGCCACGTATTTTTTAGCAAAACCTAATTTAAATATTTTGTGAAAAAAAAATTAATTTTTTTTCAGCCTAACGAAGTTTTTTGTTTACCATAAACTGATTTTTCAGTAATGTCCTATTATAAAAAAATATTTTGAGTAAAAAATATAATATTTTTTTTCACTTTGTTCAAAGCTTCCCTATTTTAAAGTCAACACAGGAACCCTAAAAAAGTTCCTCACAAGTCGAATATTTTGTTGTTACCCTAACTGTTCCAAACCCCGACGCTAAGCGAAATCGAAAAAAAAATTGCTCTACCCTTATGAATAGGTTTATGAAGAGAAGTGTTTCCAATTCGGTTAATCGATTAACCGATTCCTCGATTAATCGCCTCTATTTCGGTTAATGTCGAAACAAATAATTTAAAACGCAAATAATTATTCGACCCGATTAATCGGTTAAATGGTTCGATTAACCGGTTAATATTATTATATCAATATTCTACTATAATTTATTTCAAACTCTTCTTTTTTACACACTGTCGAAAAAAGGCAAAACTACAAAAAAAAATCAGAAACCAGCAATTAACAGTTGAGATAAGCAAAATTGGATTTTAGAAGACAAAAATTAAAATTCAGAAATCCCAAAACTCCAAATTGAAAATCCTAATTGAAATTCAGAAAATCCAATTGAAATTAAAAAAATCTTAAGTGAAATTCAGAAAAGCTTATTCAACTTCAGAAATCTCAATTGTAACTTAGAAATCTCAATCCATAATTCCGAAACGCCCAATTTTACAAAAGCCCAATTTAAAATCAGAAAAGATTTATAGAATTCAGAAACCCTAATTGTTATTCAGAAATTTTAAATTTAAAAATTTTAAATAAAATTTAGAAAATGGATTTCAGAAATCTTAATTGAAATCCAATAGAAATTTAGAAAAGTAAAATCAAAATATATAAATCAAAATTGATGTTAAGAGGACATCAATTAAAATTCTGAAAAGCACAATTAAAATTCAAAAATCACATTTTAAATTCAGAAAAATGATTTAAATTTAGAAAATCCAACTGAAATTCAGAAATCTCAATTGAGAAAACCCCAATTAAAATTTATAAGTTTTTATTATTTCTAAATTTTAATTGGTTGCGTTTTGTTTAACCCTTTTAAACACTGTATAAAGACTGCAAATTAAATTTTACTTAAAATGCTTTTATTTTCTGTTACTTTACTTTCAATTAATCGTTTCTAAATACAAAATATTAAGTTTTTATTGTTTTTGACGATTAATCGATTAATCGACAATTTTTCCGATTAATCGACCCGAATAACCGATTAATCAATTTTCGTCCATTTCGAAAATGCCCTAACCGGTTAACCGGCAGGGTCGAATAATTGGAAACGCTAATTGGAAACACTAATGAAGAGTCATGAAGCTGCAGATAAACTGAGTAATAAAAAACTCATTCATTAAATAATATTTTTTCAACCCGGGTAACGCCGGGCGCATAACAGCTAGTTTTTTTTATACATTTTTTCACATGTTGAAGGGTATCAAAGATTCGGCACAGCCGAATTTAACACTCTCCCCTGTTTTTAGTTAAGTTGAGTTAACTGGCTTTTTAGGAAATTTGTAGTTAAAATCAGCGTTTTAACTACTTTTTTTAGTTAAGTTCAATTTACACTAGTTTCGAACAAATTTTGAATTAATTTTTTTGTTGACTTTAAAACTGAGTTAACGAATTTTTACTAATTAATTTGCTGATTTTTCGTAACATATTTGTTAATTGAAAAGAGTAATTACTATTTAAGAAATTTCTTGTGTAGCCTCCTATGCAAATCTCATAAGTTCTACTTAAGCTGAACTTAATGCTGTGAAAAAACAGAAAAAAATTAGTGAAGTGTTTAAAGTGTTCGGTGAAATAAAAAAAAAATCAACCTAAAAATGTAAAAAAAAAATTTATATTTTGTTAATTTTAGTTTACGAAAAGTAACAAAAATTTTGGCTGAATTCAACTATTTTTTTGGAAAATATGTACATAAAAATGTTACGAAATTTTTAGCTAAATTTTTAGTTAAAGTTACGTTTTTTATACCCTCCACTTAGTGATAGAGGGTATATATAAGTTTGTCATTCCGTTTGTAACTCATCGAAATATCGGTCTGGGACCCCTTAAAGTATATATATTCATGATGCCCGATCGATTTTAAGACATTCTAGCGATGTCCGTCTTTCCGTCTGTCCGTCTGTCTGTTTGTGGAAAATGCTACCACGGACAAAATATTGCACAGAGATGACTGAAACTTAACATATATATTGGAAGTTCTCCCGAGAAGTTTGGTATTGCATTTGAGTGATATCGGTTCAGCGGTTCAAAAGTCATGAACGAAAATGTAAGCACACCTCAACAATTTCAGTACATTCAACATAACCTAAAAATACAAAATGCTTTAATTCGGCTTCTGGTTGATATATGTGAACATAATTTAGGGTTGCCATTCGTACTGTTTTAAACAGTACATGTACTGTTTTTTATAAAAAGTACTGTTTTATGCACACCACCTAAAACAGTACGCAAAAGTACTGTTTTTTAAAGCGGGTACTGTTTTTGTACTGTTTTTTTATACTCATTACCAAAATGTAACATTTTTCGAAAAATGTTTCATATTTGACAAAATTTTAAGCCAATTTTTAAAAAGGAGCAATTAAATGCAATAAAATTTTATACCACACTCAAAAAGAAAAATTATTTAAAAAGTGGGAAATTTAACTAAATTCAATAATGATTTAGCTCCATTGCCATGTCTTCCTTCTTTTCGTCCAAATTTTTCTGAAAAATAAGAAAAAACTAAAAAATGGGAAAAAATTTATTTTATTGAGTACATCTCATTTAAAGTTCCGATTGTGGGCAGACCCAATTAGGTTCGGAACCCATGGGTACAGACCACCTTAGGCCCAGTCCCATTGGGTCTATTAAGTATCGTCATAGATTTTGATTCAACATCTTTGCCCTTTTCGCTCTACCTTGCTTAGTTTTTAACATACGGGAATTTAAAGGCCCAAAAGGGTCTTTAGAATCTTAACGGGATAATTAAAAAAAATATTACAATGAGGGATTAAGACGGTCGTGTAAAGAACTACAAAAATGTATTTGGCCTTTTTTTTGTTTCGGCAAAATTTTCTGAGAAATGAGCATTTTTAAAATTTGGGAAATGCTCGAATTTTTAGATTCAAATTTAGGAGTCCATATATTGAAAGAGGACCGGAGATTCTTTAGAGATTCTTAGAACCGGTAATGAACACTTTTTTTCTCATTCTGGCTTAGTTTTAGAAATTTTTTAAACAGTTTTGAAAAAATAATTTCCCTCAAATCGCATAAAATTTACTAAACCTGAAGAAAAAACTTCATCAATTCTAAGATAAATATGATGAGCTAATTGGTTGCAAATTATCAAAGAAATTTCCAAAATTTTTATTAAATTTTACTAAATAGTGGGGAAAAAACATTTTTCCAAAATTTAGTTAGGCCTTTGTTTGAGTGCAATAATACCTTTTTCGCGTTTGCTTTTTAAAGTTGTGTTTTAAAAAAAACACTGTTTTATGGGTTTTTTCATATGTTTTTGATAGGAAGATCGGCGTTTTAGTTAAGCGAAAGCATAGACTACAAAAGTTTTACAAGTAAGATATCGTGGCAACTAAGACAAGCTCCAAAAAGTCAATCAGCAATTTTTTCAACACTGATAAAAAAAATAGAATAAATTTGAGACGGTTTACCTAAAATGTTCCCCCGTTCTTTAAACAATCTTTTATGCTCGTTTTGGCTGAAAACTGTTTAAAACCAGGGTAAAAGGGCTAAGTTTTTGTAGTTTGATATAAAATAAGACTTTTGAAAAAGTACTGTTTTTATTTGCAATGTACTGTTTTTTGAGACCAAATGTACTGTTATTCCCTATTTCAAATCTGGCAACCCTAACATAATTGAACACCAAATGGTATTTAAACAAGTGCAAACATATTTTTTGACAAAAAAAAAGAAAAAAATCGCGGATTTTTTTTTTTAACAAAATTTTTTTTCGCGGAAATCTTTTGTTCTAAATTTTTTTTTAAAAGTAATTTCCTTTTAAATAAAGTTTTTTCTAATAATCTTTTTTAAATTGTGGAGGGTATCACTACATTCGGCAAGGCCGAATTTAACTTTTTAACTTGTTTTTGCTACATTCATTCTACGAAAAGTTAACTAAATATTTTTAGTTAAATTAACTAGAAATTTAGTAGGCTCAAAATCTGGTGCTTTTTTAGTTAAATGTAACAAAATTGCTTTGCCAATTTTACAGTTTTTTTTTTTGAGTGTAGGAGTTAATTCTCTTGGGAATTAATTCAATTTGATTTAAGCTTTGAGAATTAAGCCTTTGAATTAATTCGTGTTGAATGCTAGTAGGGAGGATAATTCAAAACCTTTTAAAACAGAATTAAACTTTTTGTGAATTAATTCTCAATAGAATTAATTCGTTCGAAGCTCTGCATAGGAGGCTACACAAGAAATTTCTTAAATAGTAATCACTCTTTTCACTTAACAAATATGTTACGAAAAATCAGCAAATTAATTAGTAAAAATTCGTTAACTCAGTTTTAAAGTCAACAAAAAAAATAACTCAAAATTTGTTCAAAACTAGTATTTTCGTAAATTGAACTTAACTAAAAAAAGTAGTTAAAACGCTGATTTAAACTAAAAATTTGCTAAAAAGCCAGTTAACTTAACTTAAAAAAAAATTTTTAACTTTACAGTTTTACTTTTTTGAGTGATACAAAAAACAGATAAAAATAGTTTATTTAAAAAGACCTCGAACTAGAATAAGCTCTTTTTCATTCAAAAATCTATAGTCTAAATTATTGCACAATTTTTTTTTTTACGGTTAAAAAATTAAAAATTATTAGAAAGGGGTTTTTTGCACTAAAATTCATTTGTATTCAAAATGTTGTGGGAATTTTCCAAGTCGAGTTTAAATTTTTTACCTATTTGTTATAAAAACTTACGGTCGCGTGTGTTTAGTTTGCGGTATAACTGTAGAGATGCCAGATTGGAAATTGTAAATATTGAATGTACTTTCAAATTTAGTGGTGTTGAAAAGTCGATTATTTTAAAATGCATAATATCTCAATTTATCTTTCATTTCATTAGGAACACATTAATCCAAGAAACTTGTATGTATTAAAACATTTGTATAATAGTTACTATAAATATAAAATTAATAAAACTAGTATAATAAATTTTTTTAGATATATCTTGCTATAAATGTTTGTATTTATTATAATTAAATTTGTTAAACTATTAAATAAATTAATTTAAACAAATTAAACAAAATTGAGAGAAGAAAAAAGTAAAAATTAAAAAAAAAACATCAACACTTATGTACATAAAAATAAATAAAATGATAAAAATATTTATTATAAACAAACAAATTAACTTAAAAAAAAATAAAGCATTTTCATTTCGAGAACGACTGAAAAAAAAATAACCGGAAATCCTTAATATAATTAAAGCAAAAAAATATGATGAGTTCTACTACAAAATCCCACTGAAAGAAAAACTAATCAACGTATTAAGAATTAAGTATGTGTTACAAAAAAAAAATGTGTGAAAAGAAAAATTTCAAACGTTTTTTTTTTTTGATTTTTCAAAACAAATTCCAAATAGTCAGTGGCAGCAAAAAAACAGAAAAATTCTTAAAAGAAAGAAAACAAGTAAAAAAGTTAAATTCGGCCGTGCCGAATTTTAAATACCCTCCATCTGTATCCCAGTATTTATAAATTAATACGATTTTCTAATGCACGTTCTTTAAAAATTTAATATCAATGGCACAGATTAATACAGACTCGACAATTATAACAAGTGTCAAAAAAGTAGTCTTTAACCATATGGTTATTTTTTTAAAATTATTCTACTAATTAGGTTAGAGAGAGAAAACCAATATAAGATAATAATCACAATTGGAGCGGGAAGCGTTTTTCCGCAACTGTTCACATACGTTTTATATGACAACAAAATTCAGCCGAGTTTTTCCGCCAAACTAGATTCAATTCTATTTTTATGAGGACAATTGCGTTTTTCCGCTTCCCGCTCCAATTGTGATTATTCTCTAACACGCCATACGAAAAAAAAGGTAGAACGGCTTTTATTGTTTTACTCACTTCTAACTAGTAGAAAGTGTTGCCATGCTTTAAACCAGCTAAAAACCGATCTGTATCTTCTAAAATCGCTAAGTTTTTACCCATTTTTGTTTTACAACTCTACTGTCTAGTCTGTATATAGTCTGTGTCTATGGTGTTTAGAAAATATTTTTTTTGCCCATTACCAGGGCTGGAAAATCTCTAAACACCGTTTCTGTTAAAATAGCGTGTTTTTTTTTAAATTTATATGAATATGTATATCAAAGTTGCTACACTCAAAAAATTATAACGGTAGATTCCACTACAAAAGACAGTTAAAACAACTACATTTGTTGTTGTTTAGACGTCTACGTTGTTGTTTTTAACTATTAATTAAAACGTCTCCCTATTGTCACCCGCGGATCTTTATGGAATTGGTTTTATTTTGTAGATCAGAAAAAATAAAGGGACACATATTTTTTTTAGCGGCCCAAATTCATATTTAAGCTAAGTACTCTGTTTCTTACGGTGAAAATTTCACTTAAAATTTAAACGCCTCAAATTGCAATAAAACATTTAAAAATCAAGAACTTTTGACAATGATAAGAAAGAAACGATCATAACAAAACTGAAATGTCACTTTTTCACGGCAATTTAAATTGTCTTGTATAATAAAAATGAGTGAAAACTTTTTTAACAATTTCCCTATAATTCCTCGCGTTGCCAATTTTTTTTTTTTTATATGGAGTTTGACAGATTTTTTCCCGTGAAACCGAACAGAGTACTTAGCTTTAGGGGGTAAAAAGGAGGGGGAAGACAAGGCAATTTTTAAGTTTTTAATTCAATTCCATTTTTATGAGGACAATTGCGGAAAAACGCTTTCCGCTCCAATTTGTTAACATTCATCAAAACAAAAAAAAAACAAAAAAAAAACGAAACGAAACGAAATGTTAACTTCCATTAATTTCTCAATTTAATTTAGCATCGTTTGGAATAGTTTTGTAAAATATTACACATTTTCGATGAAATATTGATAAAATTAGCTTATTAAGGTACCTACAGACGACGCAATATTATGCACAATATTTTTGACGTTTTCCCACAATTGGCATACATAAAAATACTGAAATCGATTTGATTTGTAAAAATAATATTTATAAAATTTATTCTTAATGAATAAAATTTATTTAAAAAAAAAAATTAATTAACTTATTTTATTTCAAATTTATAAATTAAAAAAATCAAGTAACTCAAAATAAAAACTTATTAATGGTAAAATTAAAAAAAAGCAACAAATGAAAAAAAAAAAAAAAATATACTCTCGGCCAAACCGGGAGACGAACCTGGTGCCCCCAAATTAATATCCGACGACACTACCATTAGACCACCGGCAGCATTAAAAATGCATGTCAAATTCGCAATTTTGTTTGATTATAACACAGCAATGCTAAAAATAACTTACCTAGTGGTAGGTATACCCAGTGGTAAGTATACCCAGTGGTAGGTATACCAAGTGGTAGGTTTAAAAATATATTCCTAGTTTTTTATAGGGATCATACTACATATACTATAAGCTAACAAAATTAACCGTTACTAACAGTGTTGCCAGAAATCGTCAATAGGCAAAAATCGTCTGTCCGTTTGTAAGAATTGGACGCAAAATATAAATATATTGAATGTGTTTGATATTGATCTTATCCAAGAAATTATCAAAAAAAAAAAAAAACAATCAAAACACAAATAAAGAGTGGATGGTATAAAAAAAAAAATGTAGAAAATATAATTTTTTTTTCAAAAATTATTTCATTAGCAATTTAACGACTATCTTAAAAGAGATAAACAAAACCGGGCAAATTATAACAAACCCTCTACTGTTGTGTATAAAAGAAGTTTTGTTGAATATACCATATTTTTTCCACCAAAATTCAATTTCGCTTTTAAAGAAAAACAAAACGACATTTAATTAATAATTAATTACAGCACATTTATATATTTGCAAAAACTGAGAAAAATCAATGACTCGATAAATATAATGAAGGGTATAGATTTAGGTGATTTAAATAAAATTATAATAATAAACAATATTAACAAAAAAAAAAAAAAATCTTGAGTCCTAACATGATTCGAACCCGGGACTCCATGTATGAAAAGCCAACACTCTAGCCATCATACCACAGACTGGTTAAAAGTTTTACAATTTTGCGGGTATGTTAAAAGAACGAGAACCAAAACAGATAAATAAGTGTTGCCAGAAATCGTCAATGAAATCGTCTGTCCGTTTGTAAGAATTGGACGCAAAATATAAATATATTGAATGTGTTTGATATTGAACTTATCCAAGAAATTATAAAAAAAAGAACAATCAAAACACAAATAAAGAGTGGATGGTATAAAAAAAAATGTAGAAAATAAATTTTTTTTCCAAAAATTATTTCATTTACCCAATGACAAAGAATACAAAAGATTGTTAGGCCGAATATAAATTATTAAGGGGATTTTAATAAATTGTAATTTTAGGGAATTCACATGGGTATCGTATTTGTTGTATATGTTGTATGTCCTATCCAAAAACAGGGTTGGTAAAAATTATTTATCGCTCATTTGATAATTTTCTCTTAGATTCTCTTCTTGTTAGCATACTTGAAAATAGCACACAAAACATAGGTATAAATGTTGTATCGTCATATCGTGTAAGTGTCGTATTATTAATTTAAAGTTTAACCAACCCTGTTTTTAGATAGGACATACAACACCAAATACGATACCCATGTGAGTTCCCTAAATATTGAAGCTAAAAAATAAAAAAAAAAAAAAAAAAAACTTCATCCCGACCGTGACTCAAACCTGCGACCATATGAATGAAAAGCCTACACTCTAGCCATCATACCACAGACTGATTAAAAGTTTTACAATTTAGCGGGTATGTTAAAAGAACGAGAACCAAAACAGATAAATTAAAAAAAAGCATTTAAGTAAACTGGAGTTATAACTCTTAAAAAATAAAATATTAACAACATTTTTCAAATGTATTTAAATATGTTTATTAAAGGCCAAGATCAGGGCTGTCAGATATGGCGATTTCTCGCCAAACGTGGCGATTTTGAAATGTGTTTGGCGACGAGTTTTTCGATTTGGCGACGTGGCGATTTTTTGGCGATTTACAAAATGATTGGCGATTTCTTTGGCGATTTTTTCAAATTATTTCCTGAATATTTTCAAAAGATTAGTAGAGCCATTATTTCAAATTATCAAATTTCATTTACTTTTGCTGCGCTTAGACAGTTAAAACTTTTTTTAACATTTTCGACAGACTTTCTACAAGTCAGCTCGTTGGCTCTTTATGAATTAAAACACAACAAAAAACATTTGGGAAATTTGTCCAGTGTCCAGGACAGTAAAAAACTATAATACGAGAATCACAAAAAAGTTAATTACTTTTTTTCTCCAATTTTACACTGTTGTACAACAGCAGGTTGAGTAAAAATAGCGATAAGAAAATTTAGAAATATTCAAGACCGATTATCATGGATCGATTGGGGTTTTTGCATTAGTGCAGGAAACAAGCATAAATGAATTTTGAGTGAAATTTATTGCCTATAGACAGGTTTTTTGAAGTAATTAGCAAAATTTTAAATGTAGTAATTTATAAATTACCGATTCAAGTAAAAAAAATACAAGAACTAAAAAAAATAATTTTAGCGATTTTTATGTATTTTTCTAGGATTTTGGCGATTTTTGAGTATTATTATTTTCTAGCCATTATAAAGAAAACAAAATATATATTTTTTAAATAAAAATAATTATTTTTTTAACAAAAACTGAAAAAATTTGAGTTTTGGCGATTTCTGGCGATTTTTGACATCCGATTTGGCGATGAGCGTAAAAAAAATCTGACAACCCTGGCCAAGATAAATCATCTTCTAAATGTGCCAATTTTGCTCCAAATTTGCTCATATTTTCTATATAGACCATATTTACACTCCATGTTAAAATTTGTTTACATACGTTAATCAGAATTTGAGTTATAGTATTTTGCATGCTAGGTTTGTATGGGGGGTGTTACACCCCTTTTTTCTATTCCGCCCAAATTTTACATAGAGATCAGACATGCTAAAATATCATTCTATACCAAATTTCATTCGAATCTGTTTAACAGAAGCCGAGTTATAGCATTTTGCATGCTAGGCTAATGTGGGAGGTGCCACACCCCTTTGTCCAATTCTTCTAAAATTTTACACAGACATTGTACATGGTATAATATTATTCTGTACCAAATTTCATTTGAATCTGTAAAGCAGAAGCTGTGTAAACGCATTTTGTATTTTCAAAGTTTTAGAGGTGTCGTTAAACTTTCACTCATAACTTTTGATCGGCTGGGCCGATTTCGCTCAAATGCAATACCAAACTTCTCGGGAGAACTTCCAATAAATATGTTAAGTTTCAGTCATCTCTGTGCAATATTTTGTCCGCTACAGCATTTTCCACAGACAGACAGACAGACAGACAGACGGACAGACGGACAGACGGACAGACGGACAGACGGACAGACGGACATCGCTAGAATGTCTTAAAATCGATCGGGCATCATGAATATATATACTTTATGGGGTCCCAGACCGATATTTCGATGAGTTACAAACGGAATGACAAACTTATATATACCCTCTATCACTAAGTGGAGGGTATAAAAATATATGAGATGAAACACTCGTAAAGTGTCACTTCAAATAGGAAAAATATTTGACACACGCTTAACTTAACACATTGTTGGTTGGTTGGTTGGCTTTTTTCACAGATCTTTTTGATTTCAATACTTTTCTTTGCTGTTACTCTATTTCATGTTGCAGATGTACAAGATGTAAGTAAAAGATGTAGATATTTCTGCCGATGATGATGATGATGCTGCTACTTCTGTTACTTATAATTATGTGTGGCGTTAGTGTCATATGGTTTATAATAATCACACATGTACTATATTAACCCTAAAATGGTAAATGATAATGACAATGAGAATTTTTATTACATTTAAGTAATTATGTAAAATCAACTGAAAATGACCTATGAAACAACTACTGTGTAAGTTGTTTTGGGGTTGACTACCTTTTATATACACAGAAAGAATTGAAAACGAATTTCAATTAACAAAAACGCGGTTTCAATTACACTCAAAAAAATCCATTAACTTAAACTTTGGAAAAATTTTCTTCAAAATAGTTTATAAATTTTCCCACAATTTAGTTAAATTTAACTAAAATTTGGGAAATTTTCCCAACTTTTAGGAAAAAATTTTAGTTCATGGACTGTTAAATAGGCCATAATTTTCCTTAAATGGAATTCCCTAATACATGGAAGAAATTCTTACCGTCAAATAAATTTTCCCTAAATAATTGAAAAATAATCTGGATTTTTAAGACATATTTCTAAAAGCAAAATTTAGTTCAAAAAATTCAGTTTTAGGACGTAATTTCCTACCAATTAGTTTATCATAATTATCTTCTTTAATTTGAGGAAGTTTTTTCCACAAGTTTAGTAAATTTTTCATAACTTGAAATTATTTTGTTGATTTATTTTTTTTCCATGCTTGCTTGTAGTTCACATTTTGTTTATTATTTGTAGTATATGAAAAAGAGAGTTTGGTCTTGTATAACAAGTAATAAATTTAATGATTACATTTTTTTCTACACATTTATGTGTGAGGGGAAAAATAATATTTTAATCACAACAATGGCCTTGGCTTTGGCGTGTTTTCCCATGGTCTGGGAACAAACGTTAAAGGCAGTCTTTGTTGTAATTTAACTTTAAAAACTAATGAAATTTATTACTTGACCATAAGAAACAAACGTTTTTTTATATTTTAAATAAAAAATATATATACCCGGGTGAAAATTACCATGTATGTTCATACATGCTCATACATGATTCAATGTATGATAGTATATGAACAATATATGGAAATGTATGTCATATATGGGAGCATATATGAACATACACAAGTAATGTAATATTCCATATATGTAAATGTATGCAACTACGTGTAGATAGATACATATGTATGTCATACTCCTTCATATATCATATGCATCTGCATAGCATACATGTCTTAAAAACAATTTTTTTTAAGGTTGGGTTCGGCAGAACTTTGCAAAATTGGACGAAGTTCATGTATGGGTTCAGTCTGAAAAAGTCGTTCGGTTGGACAATAATGATCATACATCATCAAGATTGATTATAATTTTTGTATGAATATGAACGGCACTAACGTAAACATTATTTATATTACTGTCAGAGCTGCGAAGGATTTCATCCCTTAATAAGATTTGGTATTCTGAATTAAACTTTAATGATTGCATTACCCAATCACAATTTATCGAATGAATTTACTTTTGATTTTAAAATATAGAATGAATTCGGTTTCTTTTTCATTCGACTTTGAAATTGAATGCGTAAGTTTTTATAAATTCGATTTTTAAAAGTCTCATGAATAATGAATAATGAAATAAAGACTGTTACAACAACAACAACAATAGTAAAAATCGAATCCATTCCAAGAAATATTGATATTTTAAAGATAATTGTATTCAGTGACTATAAAAATCGAATGTATTTTATTTGTGAATTCATTCGAAAAGTGGTTAGTTCTTCGAAGCTTTGATTAGCCTAAAATATCATTAAGTCCAAAGTATATTTTTGAAATATTCGTTAGTTTTTATTAAAAAATCAGTGTCATAAATTAGTATAAATTATTTATATTTAAAAAAAAATTTCAATTAATAGACGTTTTATGGAAAAAAATACAAAAAAAATTTTACATACAAATTCATGTATGACAATGTATGATCATTAATGTACATGTACCCTCAAATTACGGATATGCACTTGTATGGACATCCATATATGCATCATATATGAACATACATGGTCATTTTCACACGGGTAATGAGAATTCTGTGTGTATTCACATGCGATTATATAAATAAACCAATAAAAATATGAAATTAACTAATTTTTAGGAAAAATGTCCTCATAAAAAATGTTTTTTTAACTAAAAAATGGGAAATTTTTTCCCATTTTCTAGTTCAAATTGGTCCATCTTTTAAAGAAAAATATGGTCTAAAAAGTAGGAGAACATGGCAATGGAGCTAAATCATTATCAATTTTCCTTGGATTTAGTTAATTTTCCCATTTTTTAGTTAGTTTTTTTTCTGAGTGTAATTTGTTTAATTGAAACTCCTCCGATAAAGAAAATTGTTTTATTAATCATCAAATTGTAGGTGATTAATTGATTTTTTTTTCAATTAATAACTTTTTCGATTTTGATCACAAATTTAATAAATTTTTTATTTAAAGTCAATTAAAATAATGATTGATTCAACAAATGAATTTTAAGCTTATAACAAAATTATGAAGAAATTCGTATTTTCTGCGTTCCAACATGTTGGCAACAATAAAAAAATAAACCCCGATTATAAAGAATATTTTTGAATTAATGTTTTCAAATAAATTGAAGCGAAAAAAGCTGGTATGTTTAAAATTTGTAATTTGATAGTTAAAGAAAATAACAAAAATGTTAATCAAAATAATAAGGACGAATAGACCATTTGTATTATTTTACATACGACGATAAAAACGCAGGAAACGGCTAAAAACTAATATTTTTTCCAACATTTTTGCATAATGCACTAATCCATTAATGCAAAAAAGTTCACAAAAATATAAGTTTTAAACCGTTTCCTGCGTTTTTATCGTCATTTGTAAAATTATACAACTGTTCAATTGACTCTTTAAAATTCTGTTGATCAATAGATTTAATTAAATTTTTTTAGCCAATAATTTTTTGTGTGTAAAAACAACTTACAAATGTAGTTGTTTGAACCACTATCAGGTTGTTTGGCTACCATTTTGTTTCCTCTCTCGATATTTAGTGTAAGAGGCAAGTACATGTAAAATCGTATATGAAAAGAGAAAAAACTGAATTTACTATTTTATAGAAAATGACAGATTGATTTTGGCGTCTATCAAATACTCTCACTATCTTTTCTCTACACTGAAAAAATTATGTCATTCAGTTCATTTAAAAAGTTTTACGATTTGTCGTTTAAAAAAAAAAAGCATAAATAACAACATAAAAAATAAAGACTTTCGTTAGCATTCAATTTTTAAAGTCATATAGTTTTGTTCTCTAAGTAAAAATAAGTGATTCTTCTTTAATTTTTAATTATTTGTGTACGTTATTTTTTTTTTAAATAGTTGGCATTTTTTTAAGAGAAGTCATTAGTTTATTGAGGAATCGATTCCCCAAAAATTTTATTCAAAATTTTTTAAAACAAAATTCAATAGAAAAATTGTAAAAATAACCTACAAAGTCATTAATTTTTAATGTTTTCGCAGGTATTTTTTTTTGAATTTGTTAGTAAAAATAATACAACAATCATTAATTTTAAATGTTTTCGTATGTTTTTTTTTTTGAATTTGTTGGTAAAAAATTAAAGTGAGGTTATTTGTTAATGTAAAAAGTTATTTATTTTAGAAAATTTTATTAACGGTAAAAATTAATGTTGATGTTTGTTAAAAGAAATGAATAATTACTGGGATGGTTTTCAAATGTTTTATCACTTGTTCTAAATATGTTTTTCATTTGTTTTTGCCAACAAAATATTTTGAGTGTATAGAAAATATCTTCGATTCTGAGATCTTTTTCAAAAAAAGTCTCAGATTCTAAGACCTTTTTCCTATAGAAAAAGTCTCAGATTCTGAGACCATTTTCCTGTAGAAAAAGTACACTCAAAATATTTTGTAGGCAAAAACAAATGAAAACACATTTAAAACCAGTGAATAAACAATTGAAAACCATCCCAGTAATTATTCATTTGTTTAAACAAACATCAACATTTATTTTTTACTGTTGACAAAATTTTCTAAAATAAATAACATTAAACGTTGAAAAATTAAGTTTTTTTCATTCTTTTTTACCAACAAACTCGAAAAAAATAACCTACGAAAACATTAAAAATTAATGATTTTTACAATTTTCTATTAAAATATTTTTTTAAAAATTTTTAATAAAATTTTGGGGAATCGACCCATCGTGCCAAAGTCACTTGATACAAACAGGTTTTTATATTTCTATAAATAATTTTTTGAACTTTTTTTCTACAAAAAATAACCTACTTGTGTAGATAAAAACTAATGATATCTCATTAAAAAATACCAAAAATTAAAAAAAAAAATCTTACACAAATCATTAAAAATTAAAGAATAATCAGTAGTTTTTACTTACAGAACATAAATAAATGACTTAAAAATTTAATGTTAATGAAAGTCTTTATTTTTTATTGTGTTATTTTTGAAACAAAGAACAGAAGTAGACGTTAACAAAAACTGAACATCAAATAAATGTTTTTTTTTTTTAAACGACTAAACGTAAAATGTTTAAAATAAACTACAAACTGTTAATGACATAATTTTTTAAGTGTTTCAGATTCTGAGACATTTTTGATGTAGAAAAAGTCTCACATTTTGAGACCTTTTTCCTTTAGAAAAAGTCTCAGCTTCAGAGACCTTTTGCCTATAGAAAAAGTCTCAGATTCGTTGACATTTTTTTTTCAGATTCTGAGATATTTTTTCTATAGAAAAAGTCTCAGATTCTAAGACATTTTTTCTATAGAAAAAGTCTCAGATTCTGATACATTTTTTCTATAGAAAAAGTCTCAGATTCTGATACATTTTTTCTATAGAAAAAGTCTCAGATTCTGAGACATTTTTTTTATAGAAAAAGTCTCAGATTCTGAGACATTTTTTCTATAGAAAAAGTCTCAGATTCTGAGACATTTTTTTGTTGAAAAAGTCTCAGATTCTGAGACATTTTTTCTATAGGAAAAGTTTCATATTCTGAAACATTTTTTCTATAAAAAAAGTATCAGATTCTGAGACATTTTTTCTACAGGAAAAGTCTCAGATTCTGAGTCTATAGAAAAAGTCTTAGATTCTGAGACATTTTTTCTATAGGAAAAGTCTCACATTCTGAGACATTTTTTCTATAAAAAAAGTGTCAGATTCTGAGACATTTTTTCTATAGAAAAAGTCTTATATTCTAAGACATTTTTTCTGTAGAAAAAGTCTTATATTTTAAGACATTTTTTCTATAGAAAAAGTCTCAGATTCTGATTCATTTTTTCTATAGAAAAAGTTTCAGATTCTGAGACATTTTTTCTATAAAAATATTCTCAGAATCTGAGACATTTTTTCTATAGAAAAAGTCTTAGATTATGAGAAATTTGTTCTATAGAAAAAGTTTCAGATCCTGAGACCTTTTTTTTTAGAAAAAGTCTCAGATTCTGAGACATTTTTTCTATAGAAAAAGTCTCATATTTTTAGACATTTTTTTTATAGAAAAAGTCTCAGATTCTGAGAGCATTTCTTCTATAGAAAAAGTCTCAGATTCTGATTAATTTTTTTTATAGAAAAAGTTTCAGATTCAGAGAAATTTTTTCTATAGAAAAGTCTCAGATTATGAGATATTTTTTCTATAGAAAAAGTCTCAGATTCTGAGACATTTTCATCTTAGATTCTAAGACATTTTTTCTATAGAAAAAGTCTTAGATTCTGAGACATTTTTTCTATAGAAAAGTCTCAGATTCTGAGACAGTTTTTCTATAGAAATAGTCTCAGATTCTGAGAAATTTTTTCTATAGAAAAAGTCTCAGATTCTCAAATTTTGATTTCAGATTCTGAGACATTTTTTCTATAGAAAAAGTCTCAGATTCTCAAATTTTGAGACTTTTTCTATAGAAAAAATGTCTCAGAGTCTGAGACTTTTTCTACAGAAAAAAATCTCAGAATCTGAGACTTTTTTTATAGAAAAAATAGAAAATAAAAATGTCTCAGAATCTGAGACTTTTTCTACAGAAAAAATTTATTTTTTCTATAAAAAAAAGTCTCAGATTCTGAGAAATTTTTTCTATAGAAAAAGTCTTAGATTCTGAGACATTTTCATCTTAGATTCTAAGACATATTTTCTATCAAAAGAGTTCCTAGATTCTGAGACCTTCTTCCTATAGAAAAAGTATAAGATTTTTTTCAAATATTGTGTATGATAATAACTTTTTCCGTATTTCTTAAATTTCCGAGCCGAACTTTAACCCGAGCCGCTGTTTTGCAACAAATTTCAATAGATATTTAGAGTATAGTTATTTTAGCTCGAGATCACTTTTCTTTACATATTAAAGTCGGAATATTCTCATAGAATAATTTTCAAGATAATTATATTTTATGTTTTAAATTTATTTGTGTAGGTAATTTTTGCAGGACTTAGCAGACACGTGTTTTGCTATTTGTCAGAAACCATTGTAAAGACTACTTAGCAAATATAAAAGTCCTATACTGAAAGTAGCATAGTGAATTTAAATGCCAATCGTTGTTCTATTTTAAAAAGATTTCAATTATTTTCTCAATCAAAAAAAAAAAAATATTGTCTCATCAAAGGGTTAATCACACACATTCGTTTACTTATTACACATTTGGGGTCATGTAAGTTACACACATCAACAGGTCTCTTATTTCCACAACCACATTTCAAACACATCTTCAATGAACATTTTAGTTTTCTATTTTATTTTTCCCAAATGCCCTCATTTGTAGAATTATTATTTAATTAGAGGATTTCTTTTGGGGATATAAATAGAATAGAATTTTTATATTTGGAAAATATTCGTTTGTTCGTTCATAATGTTGTTCATAGTCGTGTTAATGTTTTGATTGTAATTAAATTTTTTTTTATAATTTGTACAATTTTTATTTGTATTAACCCGCATGTGTGCTTTTTATATTGTGGAATTCTTATGACCATAGTGGACGTTAGTTACATTTATAGAAAAAATATTTTATTTAATTTCATTTACATTGTTATAAAACCATAAATTAATCTATGAATTCTAGTTGTTTTTGTGTTAATTTTTTGGTTCGTTTTATGTTTCTTTAATTTTATGAATATACCCTTAAATTTTGTTTATTTTTTATTTTTTTTGATGAAAATTAATTAGAATTCTTAATAATCATAATTATAATGATAATTGATCATAAAAATGTGTTAGTTTATGAGAGAACTAAGCATTAATATGGTTATGATCATGATGATGATGACAAGCTCTTATGGGGTCTTTTTTTCTAATGTTTAGTTTACCACTTAACACTGGTATTTAAATTCAATTAAATAATTATCTATTTAAAAAATGAAAACAAGACTGTAAACATTTATAAATATTTGGGGGGAAAACAACTTAAAATGGGTTAAAATTTGCTTGAATAATGTTTTAAATTTTTGGATACTAAAAATGGAAAAAATCGGAACCGTTGAAAGTATTTCGAAATTGAAATTTCTGTTCTTTATCATACACTAAAAAAAAAGCTTCATTATATTTAGGAAAACTGTCATACATATAATGAAAATTTTCATTAAAGTTCGTCCAATGTAACAGTTTCATAAATACAATGAAACAGTTTCATAATTGTTCATAGGTTCAATATTTATTAAATTTTTCATTATATTTATGAAAGTTTCCAATATAATGAATAAATTTCATAAAATTTTATGAAGCTCTTCATAAATATTATGAAATGGTTCATAAATACGATTGAAATTATTTTTTCTTAAATATTTGATCATATAAGGAAACTATTTCATAGTATTTATGAACCACATCATTAGTACTATGAAATAGTTCCATAATGATAATGAAATACTAAAAAAAATATTATTTCTATGAAATTATTCATAGAATTTATGAAACATTTCATAATAATTGTGTTTATATATTGTTGGACTGTATATTTTATAACTGAATTTTTATTTAGTTCGGTTTGAGTTCATATTAATTATTTCTGAGAAATAATAATTGTTGTACAATGAGAAAATCTGAAATAATCAAGTGACAACACAGGCAAAGTGGAGATGTCGACAGTTTTCGGAAGATGCCACCCTTCCATCATAAGCACTCCTTCGATTGCCACACACTTAATGTGTGTCAGATTAAAATTAGCCATTTAAATGAAAATTTTGAATAAATTGAATATCGGAATTACTTTTCTTTATTTTCCGATATTCAATTTGTTCAAAAGTTTCATTTAAATGGCTTATTTTAATCTGACACACATTAAGTGTGTGTCAATCGAAGGAGTGCTGAAGATGGAAGGGTGGCATCTTTAGAAAGCTGTGTTGTCACTTTATTATTTCAGATTTTCTCATTGTACAACAATTATTATTTCTCAGAAATAATTAATATGGACTCAAACCAAACTAAATAAAAATTCAGTTATAAAATATACAGTCCAACAATATATAAACACAATTATTATGAAATGTTTCATAAATTCTATGAATAATTTCATAAAAAACTTGTCATTCAAGTTCGTCCAATGTAACTGTTTCATAAATATTATGAAATTAATTATTTCTGAGAAATAATAATTGTTGTACAATGAGAAAATCTGAAAAAAAATCAAGTGACAACACAGGCTAAGTGGAGATGTGGACAGCTTTCGGAAGATGCCACCCTTCCATCATCAGCACTCCTTCGATTGTCACACACTTAATGTGTGTCAGATTAAAATTAGCCATTTAAATAAAACTTTTGAACAAATTGAATATCGGAAAATAAAGAAAAGTAATTCCGATATTCAATTTATTCAAGAGTTTCATTTAAATGGCTAATTTTTATCTGACACACATTAAGTGTGTGGCAATCGAAGGAGTGCTGATGATGGAAGGGTGGCATTTTCCGAAAGCTGTCCACATCTCCACTTAGCCTGTGTTGTCACTTGAATTTTTTTTTACAGATTTTCTCATTGTACAACAGTTATTATATCTCAGAAATAATTAATATGGACTCAAACCGAACTAAATAAAAATTGAATTACGTTTCATAATATTTATTTACATAGGACGAACTTTAATGATAAGTTTCAGTACATTTCTGAAAAGGTTTCATAGTGTTAATGAAATGTTTCATTAATATAGCAAATTTATTATTTTTTTTTGAAATAAAATGTATGATATTTACATTGGACGAATTAAAATAAGGAATTAAAATTTTTTTCTTCAATTTCTTTTATAGACCTTTTTCATTAAACTTCATATGAATGTTCATAAATATAATGAAATTTTATGACAAAAATATTTATGAAACCATTTCATAAATATTATGAAGCATTTTTTCTGAGTGTACTACCATCGATAACAGATAATTTTCTATAGAATGTTGTATAGTTATCAATGTATCGATAACAGAAAATTTTCTATAGAAAATTGTATAGTTATCGATTTATCGATAACAGAAAATTTTCTATCGAAAATTCTATAGTTATCGATATATCGATAACAGAAAATAGATAATAGATAATAGAAAATTGAATAGTTATCGATAACAGAAAATTGTATAGCTATCGATAACAGAAAATTTTCTATAGAAAATTGTATAGTTATCGATATATCGATAACAGAAAATTTTCTATAGAAAATTGTATAGTTATCGATATATCGATAACAAAAAATTTTCTATAGAAAATTGTATAGTTATCGATGTATCGATAACAGAAAATTTTCTATAGAAAATTGTATAGATGTCGATAACAGAAAATTTTCTGTAGAAAGTTGTATAGTTTTCGATATATCTATAACCAGCGATTAAAAAACACGATTTAGTTTATTTATTTTCCATTCACTATAACTCACATTAGCAAAAGTCTTTGAAAATCATAGCAAAAGCAATTGATTATTTGCTTTTGCTTAAACTAAAAAATTAAAAGCTAAACTAACGTAAGAACAAGTCATTCAATGGCTAACGAAAAGCTAATAGTCTTTCGTTTTAGTTATTCGTTGTATGTCTCTTTTATTGCTCATTGTAAAACTGAGCTAAAAAAACAGAAGAGATAACAACAAGAAATTAATAAATGTTAGGGTAGGAATGCTTAATATGTTTGAAAATAAAATTAGGCGTACATATTCAGACGCAATATTTTATTATCAATTTATATACAAATTTATGTATTAAAAATAAATTTATAAATATTATAAAAAAATAAGCAACATATAAAAATTTTTAATAATATTTTTTTTTGCTTTATTCAGAAAAACTAAAATATACAAAAATTACATAATTTCGGAAATTCATTTAGAAAAACTCGGAAATTATCATTGATACACCCTAATTTATTAATAAGATTTCGTACATTTCTTAAATTATTTTTATTTTCAACAACAAGCGCAAGTATGTTTGTTTTTGTAAAACTGTAAAATATTTCTTCAAAACGTTGTTGTTGTTAATTTCATGGACAATTCCTTTCTATGTTGTTTTTTTGTTATTGCACGCACACACGTCACACCAAAACATCAACATTCAATAACTAAATGTTTTGCTTTTAGTCTTTCGCTGGGTTTATTTGAAAGACTAATTTGAAAAACTTTTGCTTTTGCTTGTGTGTTTTAGTTTTTCAATTCAATTGAATTGCTTTTGCTTAAACTATCGTTAGCAATAGTTGTTATTTTATTAGTTTTAGCAATTGATTGCTGACACAATTTTGTAATAACTAAAACTAATAAAATGGTGTTATTTTACTATTTTAGTTTATATCCCACTAGTTTTTTAATCACTGTCTATAACAAAAAATGTTCAATAGAAAATTTTATAGTTATCGATACATCGATAACCATCGATAACTATTGAATTCTTTAAAGACCATTTCCTGTAATCTATAACGGAAGAATTTTCTATAGAAACTATTTTGTCATCGATATAATAACTATAGAATTTTCTATAGACAAGTTTCTGTTATCGATAACCATGGAATTTTCTATAGAAAATTTTCTGTTATCGATAACTATAGAATTTTCAATAGAAAATGTTCTGTTATTGGTACATCGATTACTACAGAATTTTTTATAAACAATTTTTTGTTATCGAAAAATATCTTTACCGTAAACTTAATAATTTTTTTAACTCTGTTTCTACAGTATTTTTAACAGAAAATTTCCCATTAGCAGTACCTATAGAATTTTCTGGAGAAAACTATAGAATTTCCTATAGAAATATATCGATAACTATAGAATTTCCTATAGAAATCTTTCTCAAAATAGTATTCGATAACATAAAATTTTCTATGGATAGTGTTATCGATAACAAACATTTGGTAAAGAAAATATTTTTGGAATTGGTCTATCAATTACAGAAAATGTTCAATAGAAAATTGTATAAGTATCGATATATCTATATAGCACTTTTTTGTAAAAAGTACCAAAATAGTAATTTTTTGTAAAAAGTACCAAAATAGTACTTTTTAGGATTACTTTTTTTATAAATTTTTTAGAATTACTTTTTTTAAAAAAATTCTTCATAATATTTATGAAGGTTCATAAATATAATGAAATTTTATGACAAACATATTTATGAAACCCTGTTATAAATACTCTGAAGCATTTTTTTCTAAAAGTACTAAGCATTAAAAAAATAAAATTTTCTTAATGATTTTTTGTACATTAGTTAAACATTTGAAATTTTTTTTTGAAACATTATAAAGAACACATTTTAATACATATTACCATCCCTATAAACATAATTTACAAAAGGTTCTTTTTGCAGAATGTTTTTTTCACTGAAGAGTCTGCATTCCAAATTTCAAACTTCTAGGACCATTATTTCAGGAACTATAAAAAGTACCAAGAGTACACTTTTGGTAAAAAAGTACGTTTTTCAGAATGTTTTTTTTTTACCAAAGGATCCTACATTCCAAATTTCAAGTTTCGAGAAACATTGTTTCAGAAAATATAAAAAGTATATAAAAGTACCCCTTTGGAAACCAAATTCCCAAAAAGTACTTACTACATTAAAAATTTTGAGTTTCTGGGACTATTGTTTCAGGAAATTATAAAAGTACCAAAATTACCTCATTAGAAATGGAATTTTCAAAAAGTACTTTTTGCAGAATGGTTGTTTTACCAAAGGTTCCTAAGTTTCAAATTTCAAGTTTCTATAACCATTATTTCAGGCCATATAAAATGTACCAAAATTATAATTTTTTACACCTTTTACGACCCTTAGAATTGGAATTTCCAAAAAGTACTTTTTCAAATTATTTTTTTATGAAGTATCTTACATTCTATATAGCAAGTTTCTACGACCATTATTTTATAAATATAAAAACTTCCAAAAGTACACTTTTTAACCCATTTTACCCACCATAGAAACGGAATTTACAAAAAGTACTTTTTGCAAAAGTACTAAATTTAAAACAACCGTCTTTATGAATAGTTTCTTGAAAATTTTAGCATTGACAATATCATCGTAATGTGTAGTAAAGAAATGTGACCTCGAGCTAGATTAGTCTTTCTCAAAATACAATTAATAGGTCGAATAATAAATATTTTTTATTAAAAAAAAATAAAATTAATTTAAAAACTTTTTAATTGATTTCAAAAAAAAAAATATGAAGAAAACAAATCGACTTTTCATAATTCCTGAAGCCCGATTTTGCTGAATACCGATTAATGGTCAAATATTTTTCCTAATTGCACAACTATTCGGTTCGCCACTATACATTTATCTATTAAAAGTGTAATATGATTCATACACAAAATTTAAATCTTAATCTAAACAAAAAAAAAATATTAAATAACAACTGACAATAAGTTATAATGCCAGTAATATACGCTCTAAGTACAATTACATGTTGTCACAATTCGGTTGTACATTTCAATTTAATACAATCAGACAGTTTAATTTTTAAATAAGAATAATAAAAATAAAGAAAAAATTTTGCATCTTTTTACACTGCAATAATATTTTGTGTATAATAAAATCATCATCATCTTTATTTTTCTTATTAAATTCACAGAAAAAATAATACATATATATTTTTTTTAAATTTTCATACAATAACAGAAAATAAAATTTCGAATCGAATAAATAAGGTAAATACGGAATTTTTCAAAAAAATTCTGTAATCAATACATCAAAAATTAAATAATTTTCTATGCAACATTTTCAATTTTCAATAGATTTTCAATTTTCGGTACCTTTTACAAAAAGTACTATTTTTTAATTTTCACAAAAACGCATTATTTTGGAAATATTTAAAAAATAATTATTAAAAATAATTATTTAAAAAGCACCAATTTGGAACTTTTTATTAAAAACTGGTAATATTTATCAAAATGTACTATTTTGGTACTTTTTACAAAAAAAGTACTATTTTAGTACTTTTGAGAAAAATGTACTTTTTTGGTACTTTAAGAAAAATTACTTTTTTGGTACTTTTTAAAAAAAAGTATTTTTTAGTACGTTTTACAAAAAATACTATTTTGGTGCTTTTAACAAAAAAGTACTATTTTGGTACTTTAAAAAAAAAACTACTATTTTGGTACTTTTTGCAAAAAAGTACTATTTTGATACTTTTTACAAAAATAACTATTTTTGTACATTTTACAAAAAGTACTATTTTGGTACTTTTTACAAAAGAGTATTATTTTAATACTTATTACAAAAAGTAATACTTTTTGTTTAAAAGTACTTTTAAAATACTTCTTATTAAATACTTTTGATTAAAAAATGTTTTTTTTTGGTTTTTGTCATTATGTTGAAGTATTATTTTGTTACTTTTTAATAAAAGGTACTATTTTGGTATTTATTATTAAAATGTACTATTTTAGTGAGCTTAAGTCAAAAAATTACAAAAAAATAACGATATATCAATAATCATAGAATTTTCTATTAAATATTTTCTATTATTGATTTATCTATTTTCTATAAAAAAATTTTGTTATCGATAACAATAGAATTATCTAAAGAAAATTTTATGTTATCAAAATATATCCATTAGTATTTTGAAAAAGATTATTCTAGACTTTCCATAACTAAAAATTATTCTATAGAAAATTTTCGAAAAATTATCGAAAAATATCTCTTTAACACAAATTTTCCCATTATCAGAAGCTATAGAGTTTTCTTGAGAAATTTTTAAAAATTTATGTTTAGAAATTTCTATAGAAAATTTTAATAATCAGTATATTGATAACTATAAAATTTTCTATAGAAAATTTTCAGTTATCGATAACCATAGAATTTCCAACAGAAAATTTTCTGTTATCGATATATTGACAACAATAGAAAATTGTCCGTTTTCGATATATCGTTAACTATAGAAAATTTTCTGTTGTCGATATATTGATAATTATAGAATTTTTTATAGAAAATTTTCTTTTATCGATATATTGACAACAATAGACTTTTCCTTAGAAAATTTTTCGTTATCGATAACTATAGAATTTTCTATAGAACATTTTTGTGTACTTGATATATCGCTAACTAAAAAAAAATTTATTGAAATTTCTGTTATCAATAATTATGAAATTTTCTATACAAAATTTTTTGTAATCGATAACTATAGAGTTTTCTATAGACAATTTACTTTTATCGATGTATCGATAACTGAAGAATTTTCTATAGAAAATATTCTATTAATCCAATGATCAGTTTTTTATTTATTTTTCCAATTTTTATTTACAACTCATTTTAAATAATTTTAACCTAACCGAGAACTGGTAACAATGACCGTCGTCTCGTTGTAGCGAAATCGACCAAGGGCTTTGGTGGGAATCGAACCCGCGACCCCCTGTTTCATAGGCTAGCACGCTACCAACTAGCCTACAGGGGCCCCCTGTATTATTGGTATATTGATAACTGTCGAATTTTCTATGTTTCGATAAAAGAAAATTTTGTATAGAAATTTCCGTAGTAATCGTAGTTATATTTATATCGATAACAGAGAATTTTCGATAGAAAATTGTACAGTTATCGATTTATCGATAACAGAAAATTTTCTATAGAAAATTCTATGGTTATCGCTAACAGAAAATTGTCTATAGAAAATTTTATAGTTATCAATATATCTATGACAAAATAGTTTCTATAGAAAATTCTTCCGTTATCGATTACAGGAAATGGTCTTTAAAGAATTCAATAGTTATCGATTTATCGATAACTATAAGTTTTTCTATTGAACATATAAATAAAATATAATAAAAAAATAAATAATGTTATAGATATATCGAAAACTATACAACTTTACTATACAATTTTCTATAGAAAATTTTCGATATATTGATAACTATGTAATATTCTATAGAAAACTTTCGATATATCGATAACTATACAATTTTCTATAGAAAACTTTCTGTTATCGATACATCGATAGCTATACAATTTTCTATAGACAATTTTCTGTTATCGATACATCGATAACTATTCAATTTTCTATTATCTATTTTCTGTTAACGATATATCGATAACTATACAATTTTCTATAAAAAATTTTCTGTTTTCGATATATCAACGGGTAACTATACATTTTTCTATAGAATATTTTCTTTTATCGATACATCGATAACTATACAATTTTTTATAGAAAATTTTCTGTTATCGATACATTCATAAATACACAATTTTCTATTGAAAATTTTCTGTTATCTATAACTATACAATTTTCTATAGAATATTTTCTGTTATCGATAACTAATCAATTTTCTATAGAAACTATTCTGTTATCGATAACTATACAATTTTCTATAGAAAATTTTCTGTTATCGATATATCGACAACTATACAATTTTCTATAGAAATTTTTCTGTTATCGATACATCGATAACTATACAATTTTCTAAAGAAAATTTTCTGTTATCGATAACTATACATTTCTCTATAGAAAATTACAATTTTCTATAGAAAATTTTCTGTTATCGATATATCGATAACTATACAATTTTCTGTGGAAAATTTTCTGTTGTTGATTTATCGAATACTATACAATTTTCTATACAAAACTTTCTGCTATCGATAACTATACAATTTTCTATAGAAAATTTACCGTTCTCTATATATTGATAAGTATACAATTTTCTGTAGAAAATGTTTTGCTATCAATACATCAATAACTATAAAAATTAAAAAAACTAATTTTGTTATCGATATACCTATAACTTTTAAATTTTCTACAGACAACTTTCTCTAATCGATATATTTTCTATATAAAAAATTCTGTACTTAACTAAAGATTTTTCTATAGAAAATTTCTGTTATCGTCATTGGAATAACTATGGAATTTTCTATGGAAAACTTTCTGTTATCGATATAGAATTTTCTATAGAAAATTTATAGTTATCGATATATCGATAACTAAGCAATTTTTTACAGAAAATTTTCTGTTACTTATAACTATACAACTTTCCGTAGAAAATTTTCTGTTTTCGATAACTATATAATTTTCTATAGAAAATTTTCTGTTATCGATTTATTGATAATTACACAATTTTCTATAGAAAATTTTCAGTTATCGATAACTATACAATTTGTCATAGAAAATTTTCTGTTATCGATATATCGATAACTATAGAAAATTTTCTGTTATCGATAACTATACAATTTTCTATAGAACATTTTCTGTTATCGATATATCGATAACTTTTAAATTTTCTATAGAACATTTTCTGGTATCGATATATTGATAACTAAAAAATTTTCTTTTGGACATTTTCTGTTATCGATATATCGATAACTATAAAATTTATTATTGAAAATGTTTTGTTACCAATATATCGATAATTAAAAAAAATTTTACAGACAATTTTCTGTAATGGATATATTTTCTATTTAATTTTCTATAGAAAAAATTCTCTACTTAACTAAAGAATTTTCTATAGAAAATTTAAAAAAAATTGTATAGTTATCGATGTATCCATATAGATTTATAGTTATCGATGTATCGATAACTATACAATTTCCTATTGAAAGTTTTCTGTTTTCGATAAATCGATAACAATACAACTCTCCGTAGAAAATTTTCTGTTATCGATAACTATACAATTTTCTATAGAAAATTGTCTGCTTTCGATAGCTATAAAATTTTCTATCGAAAATTGTCTATAGAAAATTTTCTGTTGTTGATATATAGATAACTATACAATTTTCTACTATCGATTAATCGATAAATACATTCTTCTATAAAAAACTTTCTGTTATCGATCTATCGATAACTATACAATTTTCTACAGAAAATTTTCTTTTATCGATAACTACACAATTTTCTATAGAAAATTTTCTGTTATCGATACATCAGCAATAGCAAATTTTCTGTTGTTAATATATCGGTAACTACTAGGGTATTCAATCGATTAACCGTTAATCGGTTAACCGATTAATTTTGGTCGATTAACTGTTCGAATAATTTAAAATTGTCAATTTTCAAATAACAAATAAACCGATTAATTTGTGTCGGTTAACCGATTAACCGAAATTTCTTTTTTTTAATACTTTTACCTATTTTTTTTGCTTTATTTTGTTTTTTGATGTTTCATTTTTAATTTAAATTACGGTTCTGTTGAAAGAAGTTTATGTTTAAAAAAAATTATCAAATTCTCTTTTAGCAACATGTAAAAACTTCGTCAAGAAAATATTTTATCGAAGTCCTAAAAAGATATTTCGGTTAAAAAAAATAAAACTAACTTTGCAAACCTAGCCAATTTTTTATACATTGCTAAGAGTATACTACATATATTTTTCTAATAGTTTTTCATGCGCCTAATCCGAATCCGACCTTAGAACTGATCCATCTCATCTTGAGATATTTAGATTTTCGATTGGCAATACTGCATAAACTCAGATTTTTTCAATGTCCGGGACCCATTAAAACCGCGAATTATTTTATAATGCAAAACACCGTCCCACAGCGAATATTAAACATGAACCGGATGATATATGTCTGAAAGTTGAGATCAAATGAAGTAAAACTGCATTTACAGTTTTTCATTTCGTTATCCTGTTTCCCAAAATTTTAAAGTATTACATTTTAAAAAATTTTTGTGTCCGACCGAACGTTCGGGTTCGGTTACGGAGTTCGGTAAAAAGTGACGTTCGGCCACTGTTCGGTGTTCGGCCAAATTTTGGCCGAACTTTACCGAACACCGAACTTTTGTATGTACTGTTTTATATTGTCTCAACATTTAAGCCACATTATCAGTGCAACTACTCTACACCACGAATTGGGCTATTGTCGAAAAGAAATATTATTTTTTTCCCAAAACAATCAAATTGAGCTATATTTTTCCACTTTTTTTAGGTGTACAAAAGAAAATAATTTTTATTTTAATTTTTTTTTTTATATGAAATGATTCGGTCTCAAAAACAATTTTTTTTAAATAAAAAAAAGTTCGGTTGCGGGTTCGGGTTCGGCCGAACTTTGCAAAATTGGCCGAAGTTCGGGTTCGGGTACGGGTTCGGTCTGAAAAAGTGCGTTCGGCCGGACACTAAAAAATTTTATAAAATATTTTTTGTAATATTTGTACTTGACCTAGAATACCACTAGTGATCGCAGATGAAAGAGGAGGATCTCCCCTAATATTTTATAAAATTTAATCCTCTAAAACTTTGAAGTCGTTTTATAAGGAAACAGGATCACGAAATGAAAAACTGTAAATTAGGTTTTACCAAATTTAGTCTCTAGTTTCAAACGTATATTACCCAGTTCGTGTTTGACGACTTTTTTCATTTTTGACGGACGAAGCAAATAGTTCAGCACATCTGAAAATTCTACTATTTTTGGAATCCTTTAGATATCTTTTTTCATTACGAAGATATCGACCGATGAAATTATTGGAATTTCGGCCCAAACAAATAAAAGAAAACAAATTTGGAAACCGAACAATTTTTTTGTTGATATTTTTAGTACCGAATTCGAAACTTTTTTGGGGATGCATCTAAGCCCGGCAGCAATTTGACTCAATTTTTCCTTTTTATACATTGAATTGGGGCCAATTTGGATTGGGATAATTTTTAGGGTGCCATACAAAAATTCTTTATTTGGGCTAACGGGTATTTAAAGCTTCGCCATATCGGATATAGATTTCTTATTAATAAAATTCTTCAAAGTATTTACAATTCGTGGTTTTATATTCAATTTAAATTTTAAATTGATATTATTCGGTTAACCGAATAATTTAAATTTAACCGATTATTAACCGATTAAATCTCAACCCCGATTAATTATTTGCTCGATTAACCGATTAAAGCAGAACCTCGATTAATTGAATACCCTAGTAACTACACAATTTCTAAAGAAAATGTTTTGTTATCGATACATCGATAACTATACAATTTTTTATAGAACATTTTCTGTTATCGATATGTCAATAACTGCACAAATTTCTATAAAAAATTTTTTGTTATCGATATATCGATAACTATACAATTTTCCATAAAAAGTTTTCTGCAAAAAAGTGCCTATAAAAAATTGGCTATTATCGATTCGTCGATAATGGTGGAATTTTCTACCGGTTCATAAATAACTTTAAAGGCTCCGACACGGAGTACTCTGTACTACAGAGTACCATCTCTAAAAATAGAGACGACATCATACAAAAAATGTGTAAGTGCGAAAGAGAAAAGAACAAAATCCACTCTCTGGTACAGAGTACTCCGTCATTGTGAATTCAGCTTAAATTTTCCCACTGAAAATTTTAAGCTATCGATAACAACAGAATCCCCTGTGATAAACACTAAATTTTTATATCACAATTTTAGTAAAAATTTTCAAATATTTTTTTCCTGTGTGTACATGAGATAAATGGATGGACAGTTGAATTATTTGAATGGATCAATGTACTATATATTTAATCACCGTGTCTCCAACAATAGCAACACATTGCATGCACTCATTTTAAGTATTATATTATTATTATCACAAATATCATTATCATTGTCGTCAAAAGTAAAAAATGAAAAAAAAAATAAAATCGGAATATCTTTTCGTACGTTGTATCTTATTATATCACATTAAATTCATTTGACTTGTAAGTAAGAAAGAAAGATTTGTTTGCTTTCATACTTAAATATTTTAGTATCTGGTTTGCTGGCAACACAATTCCATTCAACATGCCAATTATGGTCTCATTATCCAATCAGAGTAAATTTATTTGTTTGTCCAACAGTCCAAGTAATAGAAGTATTTTTCATCATCATCAACAACAACCTAACTAAAACAGATTTAATTTTTTTATTTTTTTGAAGTATGCATCAAAATTATTAGATCAGTGTAAACTGAGATGATAATAATGACGATGATGATCATTTAAGTGGATCATTTTAAGAAATGTTTTTGTTTGTTGTCGAATAAATTTGGAAAGACATATGGAAAAATTATATGTGATTATTAGGCTGTTAGAGAGTATAATTTTTATAGAATTTAATATTTGAATTTATGTGGGTAGTATTTGGAATTGAAAATATTTTTTTTTTTAAAACCCCGAGTAAAAATTTGATCGGTACTTATCCGAGAAAGATCAGTACTGATCCGAGATTTGAAAGATCACTACTGATACGGGATTTGAAAGTTCAGTACTGATTCGAAAAATGGATCGCTAAAATAAGATCAGTTTTAGAGTAGGAACAGAATAAGCCCGGAACGACTTTTTCCATACGATTTGACAGAAAAAACCGGTGACCGGCGGCGGTGGGAAATAAAATTTGTTTCAGTACTGATCTTTCAAATCTCAGATCAGTACTGATCTTTCTCTGATAAGTACCGATCTTTCAAATCTCCATAAATATTTTTACTCGGCACTGTATTCTTAAATTTAGATCTTCAGAACAATGCACGGCCATTTGGCCGATTATACAAAGTCATGTCAGTTTTTCCTCCAATAGGTTAACCGTCCGTTTGCCAAAAGTAAGAAGACTTTCTATGCTTTTAGGATTTGGCAGTGGCCACATAGTTCGCGATATCCTTCACATATTTAGTGATATCCACCTATACTTCATTCCATTCTCTGATTAACTATCAATTTCGTTCATAAATTCCACTTTAGGAACCGAGATGTTAGGTTCAATCTGCACCGACTTAGCAATAACATGAGAATGAGAGACCCACAACATCCAAAGCTGTATCTGGGTGTTTGCCTAGCTCATCCAGTGCCATTCGTCCCGCTAAAAGAGAACAGAGTCAAAGAAGGCCTTATAGCTCTAACTGAATGCAATGTTGCGATCAGAATTCCGCATCGCTATAAAAAATAACAGGGCGAAATTTGTTGCCAAAAATCTAGTTTCTCCCACCTCTGTTTAGGAAAGCGTGATTATAGCTGGCAAGAGAAGAGACTAAGGAAGAGGACGTGGGACCAACAACATCCAAAGCGGTTTCGGAACTCAAAGAGGTGACAAAACGAAATTTTAGCGTGGCGTTTTTTGACATGAGCAATTATTTTGATCAAATGACTCTAAAACAGGGGAGAATGTACCACAAGTTTTGTACCACAAGTTTTGTACCACAAGTTTTGAGATCTGGAAGAAATCTATACACTTGGAATAAAACGACTTCTAACATTTCCCAAGAAAGCGGGGGGTGGGGGCGAATTTTAATCATCGTCATTATTTTAAAAAAATTACTCATTAAGCTAAAGTCAGTATTTGCCCCACGTTTAGCGCCAAAAAGAGGTGATCAAACGAAATTTAAGCGTGGCGCTTTTAGACATGAGCATTTATTTTGGTCAAATGACCCTAGAACAGTGGAGGATAGTTAAGCAGAAACTTCTGCCCTGTTCCCCTGGTGAATCTAATTCATGACTATCATCCATACCACAAGTTTCGAGATCTCGAAGAAATCTCTACACTTGGAATGATACTTTTAACATTGTCAATTAAAACGTGGGGGGAAATTTTAATCAATGTAATCATTTTGAAAAATTACTCACTAAGCAGATATCAGTATTGGCCCCACGTTGGGCGCCAAAAAGACGTTGTGAGACCTTTAACAGTAAAAGTTACTCTTCATAAAATTTGCCATAAAAAAAAAATCTTAGAGGAAAACACGGCGACTGGATAAAGGTGCCGTCAAATAACTTTTAGAGTAACTTTATGGATTAGGAGGATTTGGAAACTGTCGAATTGCCTGGCGCTTTCTTGACAGAGACTAGATTCGTTGAATTCTATTCATCACCGCTTGCCTGTTGGGTAAAGCCCATTATAGTCCCGAGGTATCACAATGAACGTCAGAATCAATTTTTGCTGACGTTAAGCATATGCAGCCACTTTAAACTTAACCAATCTTTCAAACAAGCATTTTATTACATTTCAGTGACCAGTCCTCTTTTAACCAGTCATATTCTATGTATTTTCAGATCAATTAGCCTAGTAGGGTCAATAAATTTCCCGGAGAATATGTTTAAATTCCGCCCATCTTTGAGGACTTTCAATGCAATTTCTACACAACAAGAAAAAGCTTCATTAATATAATGAAACTCATCATAAAAGATCGTCCAACGAAACTGTTTCATTATATGTATGAAATGTTTCATAAAAATTCATAGTATTTATGAAACGTTTCATTATATTTATGAAAACTTCATTAAAAAGTTTCATTAGGCGAACTTTTATGACAAATTGTTTTACAGTTCTTTGAGTGTATGCTGACGTGATAAGTGTTGGCATGATAAGTAAGTCTCTAACGACAAATTTTTGTCACGTTCAAATATATCGGAGAAAATTTCTTTTGCAATGTTTTTGTTATTTCCGTATATAAATATATGAATCATATATCGATCAATTTATAAAGAAATTCCCCCAACTAATAAGTCATAATATGAGTTGTCAAACTAAGATAATAAACATACACAACATATTTGTTCAAATTAAACCATTGACCGTTAACACTTTTTAAAATTTTATACCGCAAATATTTCATATTTCGTTTTTTTTTCTGTTGTTTTTTGTTTCAAATCCGTCAAATAACAGGCACAACAAATTACAAAACAAAAATGTTGGTGTGTTTTTGTTTAATAATAAATTGAGAGTAACAATTTGGTTACAATTAAACAATAGAATTTGTTTATGCATCAATTTACATTTGATCAAGCCGCCGCTGTTCACCGCTAAGTCTGGAATAAAATTTCATAACCAAGGCATAACATAAGATGGCATGGCATGCCATACCAAACCATGACACATTACAACAATAATAAAAA
The DNA here is from genome assembly GCA_963921195.1 of Pegoplata infirma. Lineage (NCBI taxonomy): Eukaryota > Metazoa > Arthropoda > Insecta > Diptera > Anthomyiidae > Pegoplata > Pegoplata infirma. The sequence goes on along the minus strand of OY992537.1, from coordinate 15,837,755 downwards.
AAAATTAAAAAAATATTGCGATTATGTAGTAGTAGAAAGAGTATTTAAGCATCGTGTCAGGCGGCAGCAAAACACACACATATATATTAACACTTAGCTCTACGTAAATATTAACAACACTCACCTGGCTTTGGCAGACTGAATGGCTGACATGACAATCGTGGCTGCCATTGTTTGTTATACATTTTTTTCGTTTTGTTGCTTTGTACTCCAAATACTTAAAAAAAAGAAGGTTGGAGTTTTCTACATTGTAATTAAGGTACCGCAATAAACAGAACAGCTATTTTACATAACAATGTACTCTTTACAATACATACACCGACTGAGTTACACTTGAATATAGCAATTATTAACACACAAATACAATGAAATATTTTAGTAAATAGTGTTGCCAGATAGATTAATGAATGGAATTTTCATGATATAAATAAGGACCAACTTACATATGCATACAGAATTCCTTAATTTAGACAATGTCAGCTTTGGCCCCACGTTGGGCGCCAAAAAATACGATGTGCTACCATCCAGGGAGTCTTGGACATGTGTCGTTTTAGGTAGTAGAGCCTGCCTATATTTTTACACAGATAGACTGAAATATGTGGATTTCGAAGTCTACTCAAGGAAGACTGCAGTATTTACCAGACATAGACGCAATAAACGATATGGCAGGCTGCATTAGATATAATGTCTTATCTACAAGTCAAAACCTATTCTGACAATTAAGCAGCGGTGAAGTTTCTGGAGTCAATGTTACTTAAAAAATTTGGTCATTACTGCCTCACTTGCCTCCAAAAGTACTTACAATTAGTCGTGATAAAACTTCTCTACGAATGGCTTCTTCGTGCTAAAGTCGTTTCGGCTCCTCGGGGCAGTAAGTGCTTTTGGTCGTTTGCTTAAAAGAGTCAAGAAAAATGCTAGTTTATCTATACCGACTCTTTTAAAAGACGATCAAGTGTTCACTGAACTGGTTGATAAAGCTAACCTAAAATCTGGCCTCTTTGCAAGAGATTATTTTTTGCTGGAAAGCACTAATTGTAAGACACTGCCTGAACTCATGAGGGTACCTCATACTATGCCCAAGATATTTGTTCGAGCTCGTGCAGTTTGAAGGGTTCTTGTGCATCTTAACATAAATAAGTAACCAGGGCCGTATACCAGTACTGGTGCAAAAACAGCGCTGTTCTATGTTAAGGAAGGTTGCCAATGTACCTCCAATCCTAAAATATGCTCAGCGCTTTTGAAGACAATCGATAGCAAGGTATATTGCCATCTTATAAAGCATCTGGAGGCTAACTTTCTTCCTAACGACCTTCGTAGTCAAACTTCCAATCCTATCTACTCTTAGGCAGATGACAGCAACATTTATCATTCATTTTCCTTTGACCATAGGAAGCCTTGAGGTTGAGAAAAGTAGGCAGATCATGAATGACACATTAAATTAGGACCTGTTAACAATCCCAGAGTGGAGTCTGGCAAATAGGGTCAGTTTCAATGCAATGTGGGTTGTATGTTGTCCCACAGGAGTTTGGAGCCAACAGCGTTATCTGCACATATGGATAGTATAGATATTGAGGAAACACTCTTAATATTCTGGTCATGAAAACTATGTGTGGTGTCCGTTGGAATAAGCACGTTTTTCAGGTGTCGAAATAAGCATTCAAGTGTTTTGAATTTTTAAACTGGTGTAAGAAGAACTTAACCTCATCCGACCGTAGATGGTATACAACTCCCATATATGGACAGGGGTCTCAAAGTCTATTTTGGAGCTCGTGTTTTGAATTTTTAAACTGGTGTAAGAAGAACTTAACCTCATCCGACCGTAGATGGTATACAACTCCCATATATGGACAGGGGTCTCAAAGTCTATTTTGGAGCTCGTGGACCGTGCGCAAAGGAGGTCATTGATGCTTATAAATGAGAATAGGGTATCGAGCTCTATTGACTCATAGGAACATCGTCGGAATGTTGGTTGTGTAACTCTGTTCTATCAATTTTTTCCCAAGGGTCCGAGTTTTTTTTCGCGTCACTCGGTTGTCTAAAAGAAGATCACATCCGTTTGTTGTCGTTTTTCCATTTGATCGCACATTGCATTACAGAGAAGCTCGTTTATATTTGGAATAAACTCCTCACAGAAGTCTTTCCAGTACATATCAATGTAGATAAATTCAAGTTAAATGTCCACAAACATTACTCTTCTTTCCCCCTCCTCCTCATAAAATATTTTCCTGATATCAACACAATACACTGCATTAGTAGGGACATTCCCTAAGTGTTGGTTTAAAGTACAAAAAATAAACTTACAAGCCAAATCTACGGCTTTGCTTCGCCGAGAAGACGAGTCACAGATGGCCAGATAGATGTACACTCAAAAAAAAAAACTGTAATGTTAGAAAAAAAAGCTTGTAAACCTACAAGAAAATTTGCTGATTTTGAACCCACAATTTATTTTGCTAAAGTTAGCAAAAATGTTTTGCCAATAATTAGTTAACTGTTTTTTTTTAACTTAGTTCATACACATTTGAGGATCCCATGGGGTTCGGACCCAATAGGTCCAGACCCCGAAAGCTTTTGGCTGCGGTCTTGTTCTACGTGTTAAAGGATCTCAAATATCTGAGGGATCTCAAAACTGTAATGTTAGCAAAAAAAGCATGTAAATCTACAAGAAAATTTGCTGATTTTGAACCCACAATTTTGTTGGTAAAGTTAGCAAAAATGTTTTGCTAAAAATAAGTTAACTGAAATTTTGTTTATTTCAACTTAGTGCATACCCCAGTTGGCAAAATAAAATCACACCTGACATACTTCTGACTCTCCCTTTATGAAATCGCTGACATCTTCATACAATTTTTCAAAATGTCATCAATGACATGTCAGCAGTTGGTCAGCAGTGTCCACCAGTATCGGTGGCCACTAATAATTCGTTTAAACAACCACTGACCAACTGCTGACATGTCTTTGATGACATTTTGAAAAATTGTATGAAGATGTCAGCAATATTATAAAGGGAGATTCAGCAGTATGTCAGGTGTGATTTTTTTTGCCGACTGGGACACATTTGAGGACTCCATTGGGTTCGGACCCGATAGGTCCAGACCCTTATGGGCCTAGACCTAGTTGGGTTCCTTAAAAATCGTCATAGATTTGATCCAAAATTTGTGTCCGTTTCGCTCTACCTTGCTTAGTTTTTGAGATACGTGATTATAGTGGACCACTGGGGTCTTGATAATTAAAAAACTCAATAACTTTGTTGTGTCGGCAATATTTACCAAGATATGAGCTTTTTAAAATTTTCGGGAATGCTAACTTTTTTGGGTCCAAAGTTAGGGCCCACTAGGGTCCACTCATATGAAGAGGACCGGCCCGAGAACCAAAAATGGCCTTCATTTTGCTCTATTTGGCTTAGTTTCCGAGATAGCGCCATTTTAAGTTTTCTGAAAATAAAAAAAAAATTACCATTTATTTTGCTAACTAGCTGTTTTGCACCCGGCGTTGCCCGGGTTGAAAGAATATTATATAATGAATAACAGTTTGTAATGCCCTATGGGTTCATCCTGGGTTAGCACTACATCTGGTGAAAATTTCAATTTCGCATTATTTTACACCTATCGCGCGCTGATATGACCCATTATTCCCGCCTTGTTTAGTACTCGACGTTTAAGCGTGATAACCGAGGCAGAAATATCTTTCAATATATTATAAATGGGTGTGGCAATTTACGTCCCTTTGTTCGATCGCACACTGATATGGGCCCGCATCAGTTTGTCAGTTATTAAAAATTGGCTCAGCCATTTTTGCGTAATTGCGAAACTGGCAAAAATACACGCCTTTGCCCAATCACGCGCTAATATTGCATATTGTTCCCGCCTCGGTTAGTAAGTACTATATGTGTTGAAATTTTGTCAAAACCAGTTAAGGTGCTTAAGCGTAATTACGGAACAGACAGAAAATAACTTTCAGTGTGGTGCAAAGGGGCGTGACAACTTACGCCCCGTGGTCTAAACACGCTCTATTATGGTTTATTATTCCCGTTTCGGAAGTACTATATGTGGTGAAAAATCCATTAAAATCGGCTAAGTCGTTTAAGCATGATTATGGGACAGGCAGAAATAACTTTCAATGTAATACAAAAGAGCGTGGGATTTTACTCCCCTTTGTCAAACCGCACTCTATTGTGGCCTATAGTTCCTGCCTCGGTTAGTACTATCTGCGGTGGAAATTTTTTCAAAAGCAGTTAAGCCGAATAAGCGTGATTGCGAAAAATGCAGAAAGGAGGTGCAATAAATTTAACAGGGCGTGTCATTTTATGCCCATTTGTCCGATCGCTCATTTTATGTTCTATAGTTCCCGCCTCGTTTAGTACTATCTGTTGCGAAAATTTCATGTTAATTGATTCAGCCGTGGATGCGTAATTGCGGAACTGACAGAAACAACTTTTAGTATAGTACAAAAGAGCGATGCAACTAATGCCTCTTTGTCCAAACGCTCTTTATAATGGCATTCAAAATAATTTGAAATTAATATAAAGAGCGGCATTTTGAAACGCCTTTGCCCAATAAAGTGCAGATATGGCATATTGTTCCCGCTTCGGTCAGTACTATCTGTGTTGAAAATTGCAATAAAATCTGTTCAGACGTTTAAAAGTGATTACGGAACTGGCAGAAATAACTTTCAATGTAATACAAAGAAGCGTGGACTTTTACGCCCATCCGTCAGATTGTCCTCCTATAAGCCCGCTTGGGTTAGTGCTATGTGTGGTGAAATTTTCATTAAAAACGGTTCAGACGTTTAAGCGTGATTAAGGGATAGGTAGAAATAACTTTCAATGAAGTACAAAGGGGCGTGGCATTTCCGCCCCTTTGTGTGATCGCCGCTCTATTATGAACTTTATTTCCCGCTTGGATTAGTGCTCTATGTGGTGAAAATTTCTTTAAAATTGTTTCAACCGTTTAAGTATAATTGCTGAAAAGGCAGAAATAATGTTCAATATAATACAAAGGGGCGTGGCATTTTACGCCCACTTAGCCGATCGGTCTCTCTTATGGCCTATAATTCCCGACTCGGTTAGTACTATCTGTGGTGAAGATTTCATGTAAATCGGTTTAGCCGTTTATCCTTGATTGTGGACAGACAGACAGAAAAACCAAAGGATGCCACGCCCCTTTGTAAGGATCTTATATTTACAAAAAGTGGGCGTAAAAAGAGGCGTGGCTTCCAATCAAGATGCGGGATGGCATATATTTCCTTGCAAAAAACGCCCTATTACTATGCCAAATTGCATGTTTATCGGTAACAAACATCCAAATATAGTACAAAAACCAAATATATTAAAAAATCTGAAATTCACAAAAAGTGGGCGTAAAAGGAGGCGGGGCATCCAATCGAGATGCCATTGGTGCCAGTTTTCATTCCAGAAAACGTACTATCTACATGCCAAATTTCATTTAAATCGGTTCAGTAGTTTTTTTCTGAAAGCGACACAAACAAACAAACATACAAACAAACAAACTAACATGTCATTTTTATATATATATAAGGATATTAGCAAAAAAGCTTGTAAAAATTTGGTCAACTCAATTTTAAATCTAGCAAAAAAAATTTGTTAAAATTTTGTTTAAAATTGCTAATGCGCTAAATGAAGTTTACAAGATATTTTTGCTAACATGCTAATCTCAACTAAAAATTTGCTAAAAGTTTGCTAACCAGCATTAGCAAAAATTGTAAATCTACTGTTGTATTATTTTGAGTGTAGAGCTTAAACTTGTTAGGAACCATATCTTTAAGACCTAAGCAGTTTAACTCCATAAACTTCACATCCTAAGAAAAATTTTCTCCTTATGAAACAAATAACACCTCTAAAAATATGCATAAGCGCATGTCAAATTAATTTTTGTTGTGCTTAAAAAGATGAGCTTTAGATTTGTCAACTTGAAGTTAAAGTTTGAAATTCCAATTAAAAAATCTGGCAACACTTAACTTATGTATCATATTTTATAAGCTTACAAAAATTCTCTTGAGTTGTTGTGGCTTCCAACGCACATATTTCTGAAAAGGTTGGTGTCTTTAAAAAATTGTATTCCTTTTAGGGCACAAATTACTAACTGGCCTGACACTGGCTGTTAGGGTGGAACGATTGAAGTTTTTTTTTTAAATTTTCGATTTGAATCATCACACGGATTTTTGAAAAGGATCCCGAAAAAAGTGATTGAACATTGATTCTTCATCTGTAAATTCGCAAACAATTTTAATTTTACAAAATTATAAATTTCGAATAAAATTTAAAATTAACATCTTTATTGAAAATTTTGCTCGGGTTCGCAGTTGGTGGAAGATTTCCTCTGATCTTCATAAAATGTTCACCCCAGCATTTTCAAATTTAAAAATTTAAGAGCTTAAGAGAATTGATTTTCCAAAAAAAAAACTAAAATCGCTCCACCCTACTGGGGATACACGTTATATTTATTTTGTGTTATTTGTTGTTGTGGTGTAAATTATGTTAGTGCATTATTTTATTGATGATGATGACGTTGTTGTTGATGATGATATCAGGTGTTAATGTGTGTGTTTTGTATTTTATTGTTGCATTTAGTTTTAAGTTTAAAAAATTAAAAAAAATAAAAATGCGGTGCAGCAAATAAAATCATTATAAATGAATATTGTTGGTTGGTCTTAACCTTAAATTGCTAAGTGTGATATATTTGGAACGATAGTTTTGAAGAAATTAAGTGCACAGAATGAGGATCGAAAAAAAGTTTCATTTCGATTCACTTTATGTTTAAAATGTTCCACATTAAAAAAAAATCACTTTTATTTAAAACAATTTGGTTAAAAAACAATATTTTCTACCTTGATTTTTATATTGAATTTTGAAAATGTGTCGCATTAATTTAAAAATGTTCCACTTTGATTTTAAATTGTTTTTATTATTTATTTTATTTTTAAATGATCAACTTTATTATGAAAATGTGTCACTTTAATTTAAAAATTTTCCACTTTGATTTTAAATTGTTTTTATTCAGTATGTTTCAATTTGTTATACAGTGAAGCTTTCCTATTTAAAATAAAAATCTTTCACTTTAATTTAAAAATGTGTCATATCCAATTAAAATCGTTCCACTTTGATTTAAATGTAATCGTTGCTAAAAATTTATCAAAAAAAAAAAAAAATAATTTATTTTATAAGAAGAAAATGTTGGCATCATTTTGAAAAGTGTGATTGCATTCAGACTCACTTTAAAGAAAATGTTTTGAAACTTTTTCTTACTTTTTTTTAAAAGTTGTCTTAGGCAATTAAGGGTTAAGCGTATTTCATTTTGATGCCTGAAATGATGGCTTTTGTTGTCTTATTATTGAGTTATGAAACAACAATTATGCTCATTAGTTTATTTTAAAGTCTTAAAGAAGCAATACTGGTTGGTTTGTTTTAGTCTTACAGACTGTTTGGTTGGTAAGTTGCTACATTGCCCAGGGATTAAAATAACCCAGCAACTAATTTATTCTTGAGTTTGTAAAAATATTTTGTAAAAATTGACATTTCGTTTTGCCTATTTTTTCAAAACATACCCAAAAAGTAATAATGTAAGCCCAATTTAGTTAATATAAAAATTTCGCTTACACGGAAGCACTAAAGTAAGGGACAATTTTTAGAACGGGAACAACAAATTTGCTTTATTTATATTTTGCACGCCTTGGTCGAGCCGTCTTCTACGTCTATCTACCCAATATGTCCAAGGGTATCAGGTGAAGGAGGATTTCTAATGCAGCCGTAGGTGTAGTATGAAAAGCACCAGTGATGCACATCGACGACATTCTCTGTACCTTAGTGATAAAGACACAGTTATGTTTCTAAAGTAGGCCACCAGACAATGATGCCATACAGCAGAATTAGACGCACCATTGCTGTATAGATCCAATGAACGACTTGAGGGCTAAAACCCCTTCGTTTTCCAATGGCCCTTTTACAGGAATATAAAGCAATCATTGCTTTTCCCACCCGTTCCTCAATTACGCTTGAAATTCAACTTCCTACTCCAAGATACTTGGCTCCATCTGAGGAGGGGATTTTAGTGCCGTCCAGAGAAATAGAATCAAAAGCAGGAATCTTATTTTTCCTTGTAAACAAAACAAGCTCTGTTTTACTTGGATTAACTCCTAGACCACAGTCTCTTGCTCATTTAGACAGATCTTCCAGAGAAGCCTGAAGAATGTCCCTCAATGTTGGCAGATGCTTCCCGTTTATCGCTATCGCGACATCGTCAGCATATACGACAACATGACAACCACGTGCTTCTAAAGATATCATCATTGAGTTCAGTGCCAGGCTCCAAAGAAGCGGCGAAAGAACACCTCCCTGTGGTGTTGTATGACATACACTTTCAATTCAGACGTTATACGTCTATTGGCAAGTAGGATTTCCACCATTAAAACGATCCCACGCTTTACTCCCAGACCAGACAACGCCAGAATTATCGAGTCTGGGATGATATTATTAAAAGCCCCCTCTATATCCAGAAAGGCCACCATAGTGTACTCCTTCAACGAAAGCGATCTCTCGATGGTACCAACGAGCTCATGAAGAGTTGTTTCCGTTGATCTACCCTTGATGTGTGCATGTTGCTTTGTCGACAGCAACCTTGGGTCAATCATTCTACGCAAATATGAGTCTATCATTCGTTCCATTGTCTTTAACAAAAAAGAAGACAGACTAATTGGTCTGAAATCCTTCGGAGCTGTGTGGGAACTTTTCCCAGCCTTCGGTATAAAGATGACTCTGGTATCCCTCCATTTTAAAGGAATATACGACCAGTTGATGCATGCTGTGCATAGATTATACAGCCAAGGGTATCCCAGGGTTAAAGGAGAAGAAGCCAGAACCTTGCGCAGCCTGGATGCCTCAGAAACGTCTTCTATGTTTCCAAAGAAGTTTTTCCAAGAATCACATTTTGCATTTCTGATCATCTTCTTATAACTCTTAAGTTACAGCCTGTATGCAGACCAGTCCTCGTCCACTCTTGAAGATTTAGCCTTATTAAAGAGCTTTCCGCAGGAATCTCTGCTCGTCTGCAACTCATTTGACCACCAAGTTGGCTTTTTCCCCTAGGCTTTGCAGAAGGGCAAGAGGCATCCAGGGACCTATTACAAACTCTTCTTATATGGTCAACCAAACAGTAAATTTTCTCCAAACTATGCGGGTTCAGATAAGGGTACTTCACCCAAAAGCAAAGAAAAAGTCTCCCTATATTTCACCCAGTTTGTTGTCCTCAGATTTCTAGAGACTGTCTCAACCGGGCCAAGCTCCCTCAGTAAAAACTCAATGTAGCGATGATCATTAATTCTATCAGACAATGTATCTGATACAAGTGTAACATCAAGAACTTCTTGCCGCGTACTTGTACCGAAAGTTGGTTCACAAACCTTGATACAAATATACAGGTTAGTGCTTAACAAAAACTCCAAAAGTGACTCGTCTCTATCATTTGTGTATGTACTTCCCCATATCGAATTATGTGCATTAGCACCACAGCACACTACTAACTAATGTTCCACAGATTCAGACTCCCGAATTAGACTGTCAACCTTCCCCGGGGGTATTGGCCCCGGATTAGGAAAATACGCAGAGGCGAGCTAAATAGACTTCCTATCAAGCTCGAAGCTGCACTGAAAGAATTTTGTTCATTACGGCTATGAAAACGTACATTGATTCTATGAAAAAATCATTAGAAGTCAGCCAATGATGCCCTTCATAGAATCTATGAAACAAATTCATAGAAACCAGAAACCTATGAAAAAGTTCATAGGCTATGAAAAAAAAATATTATTCAATTCTATTTTTATTTATTTTAATATTTTAATTTTATTTACTTTTTTATTATTTTATTTACTTTTATTTTATTTATTTTATTTATTTACAATTTTCTATTTTTAAAAATTTATATGTTTTTAACTTATCCCCACCGAGATTCGAACACAGAACCAGTTGTTCGTGAAGCTTTGTCTCTAGCCACTTAACTAAAGTATATAAACAAATCATAACACTTTAAATCCATTTTGTTTAATATTCTGCTTTAACATATTAAGTTTGTATCTATGCTCTGCCAAAAGCTGTGTGTGTGTTTGTAGAAAACAAAATTTTTGTGTATTTACAAAAACGAAACGTTATAAAACTAACAAGGGAAGTATCTCAACCCTTTTGAACCGATTTGCCTGAAACTTAAAATATATATAAAAGAGACGATTTTAAGGTTGGGGTGTCTCGGCTTATCGGCCATATCAGTGTTTCAAAATTTCGTTGTCCCCTTATGAAACAAGGTGGACCACCGGGAAAATTTCGATAACTCCCGAACTAACAGGAATATCATCTAGAGCAAAAATACGTGTCGACTTAAATTTAATAAAGATTATTTCGTATTCATATGGACATCGTAGCTCTATGTCTTCATATAAATACCCCCCAAAATTTACACATTTTCATGAAAAAAGTATTTAACGAAGCCAAACTTTTACAAGGTTATGCCGTTGGATGGGCATTAAAAAATCTTTCTTCTCATATGTAAACATCATATAGTTTCTTAGAAAGAAATGGCTGAAAAATCCAAAAAACTGTTTTTTCGCCATTTTTTGACCCATGTTTTGAACCCCTAAATCCCCGATAAGCCGAGACACCCCAACCTTAGAATTGTCTCTTTTATATACATTTTACGTTTCATGGAAATCGGTTCATAAGGGTTGAGATACTTCCCTTGTAAGTGTTAGTTGGCAAGATTTTCCTCCTTTGGTGGCGCTGATAGCTAAGGCGTCGACAAAAACCACTTCAGCCGGTAGGTCTTGGGTTCGAGGCCTGGTCAGGGCAGCAATGATATTTTTGTTTAATGTTTTTATGTTTTTTTTTTTTTAAATTAAAAGGCATAAAAACATTAAACAAAAATATCATTGCTGCCCTGACCAGGCCTCGAACCCAAGACCTACCGGCTGAAGTGGTTTTTGTCGACGCCTTAGCTATCAGCGCCACCAAAGGAGGAAAATCTTGCCAACTAACACTTACAAGGGAAGTATCTCAACCCTTATGAACCGATTTCCATGAAACGTAAAATGTATATAAAAGAGACAATTCTAAGGTTGGGGTGTCTCGGCTTATCGGGGATTTAGGGGTTCAAAACATGGGTCAAAAAATGGCGAAAAAACAGTTTTTTGGATTTTTCAGCCATTTCTTTCTAAGAAACTATATGATGTTTACATATGAGAAGAAAGATTTTTTAATGCCCATCCAACGGCATAACCTTGTAAAAGTTTGGCTTCGTTAAATACTTTTTTCATGAAAATGTGTAAATTTTGGGGGGTATTTATATGAAGACATAGAGCTACGATGTCCATATGAATACGAAATAATCTTTATTAAATTTAAGTCGACACGTATTTTTGCTCTAGATGATATTCCTGTTAGTTCGGGAGTTATCGAAATTTTCCCGGTGGTCCACCTTGTTTCATAAGGGGACAACGAAATTTTGAAACACTGATATGGCCGATAAGCCGAGACACCCCAACCTTAAAATCGTCTCTTTTATATATATTTTAAGTTTCAGGCAAATCGGTTCAAAAGGGTTGAGATACTTCCCTTGTTAGTTTTATAACGTTTCGTTTTTGTAAATACACAAAAATTTTGTTTTCTACAAACACACACACAGCTTTTGGCAGAGCATAGATACAAACTTAATATGTTAAAGCAGAATATTAAACAAAATGGATTTAAAGTGTTATGATTTGTTTATATACTTTAGTTAAGTGGCTAGAGACAAAGCTTCACGAACAACTGGTTCTGTGTTCGAATCTCGGTGGGGATAAGTTAAAAACATATAAATTTTTAAAAATAGAAAATTGTAAATAAATAAAATAAATAAAATAAAAGTAAATAAAATAATAAAAAAGTAAATAAAATTAAAATATTAAAATAAATAAAAATAGAATTGAATAATATTTTTTTTTCATAGCCTATGAACTTTTTCATAGGTTTCTGGTTTCTATGAATTTGTTTCATAGATTCTATGAAGGGCATCATTGGCTGACTTCTAATGATTTTTTCATAGAATCAATGTACGTTTTCATAGCCGTAATGAACAAAATTCTTTCAGTGCAGCTTCGAGCTTGATAGGAAGTCTATTTAGCTCGCCTCTGCGTATTTTCCTAATCCGGGGCCAATACCCCCGGGGAAGGTTGACAGTCTAATTCGGGAGTCTGAATCTGTGGAACATTAGTTAGTAGTGTGCTGTGGTGCTAATGCACATAATTCGATATGGGGAAGTACATACACAAATGATAGAGACGAGTCACTTTTGGAGTTTTTGTTAAGCACTAACCTGTATATTTGTATCAAGGTTTGTGAACCAACTGCATAAGTGTTAGTTGGCAAGATTTTCCTCCTTTGGTGGCGCTGATAGCTAAGGCGTCGACAAAAACCACTTCAGCCGGTAGGTCTTGGGTTCGAGGCCTGGTCAGGGCAGCAATGATATTTTTGTTTAATGTTTTTATGTTTTTTTTTTTTAAATTAAAAGGCATATTGATAACATTTTCTTCTATGAATGACATTCTTTAATTCTATGAATTTTTTCTATGAATTTAATAAAATCTATGAATAAAATTCTATGAAATATTTCACAATACAAATGAATATTCATTCAGCCAATGAATTGTTTCATAGATTCTATGAACTCAGTTTTATGAAATTTGTTCATAGATATTATGAACAATAATTCTTTCAGTGTAGCCGCTGTAACAACCATATCACTAAAAGTCGATAAAAAGAATAAATTTAAGCCATTTTTCGCCAAGATGCAGGCTCTAGGTGAGCCCTCACTATTGGCAACCATCAACATAAACTCAGAGATCTTCAATCCTCAAACCCTACCACCCCGCACCCTGGGCTCTTGGATGTAAACCAAGCAACTCGGAAAGGAAGCGAGATATCAAAAAATGAGCTTTCTGTAATCCAAATTTTTTTGTTGGGATAAGGTAAGTGGTGGTGGTGGTTCTGGTGTGATCTCTTTAGTTGCGGCTTGTTGAAAACAAATTCAGTACAATAATAATTTAGCATAACATTTCTTTCTTGTTTTTTCTCCATCTCCTGAAAACCTTTTGTCTTCAAACCATTCTTCCATTTCTGTATTTTTTTCAGTTCATTTTTATATCTCGTTCACATTTCCATAATTTAATGGTTTTGCCTGGTATTTAAGTTTTATTTCTTTTATTTTTCATAATTATAACAGTTTAGTTAGTGAATTGTTTTCAAAACGATGTTGTATATTTTCATATTTTTGTTTTTTTTTTTTTCTTCTGTTATTATTTATGCTGATCAAAATTTATGAATTGTATGTATTTTAATTTAATTCAAAAACCAAATACCATTAGTTGGCATATTTTTTATTTCATAAACATTATTTTTTTTTTTTTTTTGTTATTTAAGCGAAACGGTTTTTTGTTCCAGGGAGTAGGTAAGTATTCATTAGGTAATGACTGCTTTTAAAACAAAAATGGGCGGTTTTGTTTCTTTTAGCAGCTTACTTACAATAAATAATTGAATCAACATAATAAAGGTGTCTTAGAAAAAAAACGGTGTATTTTCTAAGATATTAATTTTTATTACTTTAAGTCATTGAAAATGGGCGAAATAATCAGAAGTTGTGGCGATTGTTTGAATTTCATATTTTTTATGTAACTAGAAATTTAAATTACTACTTTGTCAATATTCGGTTTAGAAACATTAAAAACGGCTTAAGAATTTTGGGGCCTCGAAAATTTTTTAGCCGAGTTTTTTTTTTATTATTTGTCATAATTAAATAAAAACAAGCGAGAGTGTTTAATTCGGCTGTGCCGAATCTTGGATACCACCCAATATAAAAAAATTGTGTTTTTTAGAGGGGGTGTCGGTAGGGGTCATTGAGGGACACCTTCCCCTGCGAAAAATGTGTACAAAATAATTTCGTATGCTTTTTGCACTTAAGTACTAAAATTTTTTCATTATTTAAGTCAATGTTTAAATTATTTTAGTGCTCAGGGCCCAAGTCCAGGACTTTGAACTTCTTCTGACATAAAATTGTTTCATTTGTTTAACAAAAATAAAAAAACATGTCAAAAATATGTCGTTTTTAAGATGTAGGATAAGTTCTTCAAGGGGGAACTTTTTTTTCCTTTTTTATTTTGGGTTGTATCGTGTCTTCTACAGACGGACGAACGGACATCGCTAGAATGTCTTAGAATCGATCACTGATCACTAATATATGGGACATTCCATGTCAAATCGGACACTCCAATGGTGCGTCATACTTAGGTATGTTTTAAAAAAATGTTGTAGGGTAAAAATAAATGGTCTCACTAATGACCCCTCTCGGACGCACCATTGGACCGGTAGAAGCTGATTAAATAAAACAAATTTACAAATAATAAAAAAAATTTTATGGGGCCGCCTTGACAATTAGAGATAGAAGGGGTAGAGTTTGGACTAAAAAAATATTGTGGGTCGGTCATACATTTTGTTGCTCTAAGGGCACTATTAGGGCAGTTAGAGCGGTTGGAGAAAATTTTAAAAATGTCGTTTTATGTGGGTGCCCCCTTAGAAATTGGAGATAGGGTATTTGTTTGTTCAGATGTAAAAATAATGGGGGTCGGTCTTATAAATGACCCCTCTATGACGAGCCATTGGAGCAGTAGAAATGATTTTAAGATTGAAAAATTAGAATAAAATTTTTTTAAAAAATTTTAAAAAATAGTATTAATCGTTATCCCACGATCCTCCTTGGCAAAAAATTTGTAGAATCAACAGAAGTTTTACACAAAAAAATTTCAAAAAAATCGAAGAGTACAAACATGAGATTTAAATTTTAAAACTTAAAAATCGTGTACTAGAGCGCTTTTAAGTTTTTTTTGGAATTTTTTTAAAAGTACGTAAAAAAACAAAAATTTTGAAAAAAAAAAATTGAAAAGGAACAAACTACCAATTTTTAAAAAATCGATGTCTTTTGAATGGGTCATCAAAAAAATCTGAAAATTTACCACGAAGGAGTTTTCTAAGGGTACTAAAAACTGTAAACAAATTGGGAAAATCTAAAAAAAAAAAATTTTAAGTGTCCGATTTGACATGGTATGCCCCATATATACTTTATGGGGTCCTAAACCGATATTTCGAGATATCGGTCTATAATTATTTTACTCGGAGCTCTATCAAATAACCAAAAATTAACAAAATCGGTGATCCGCCAGTTAAATTTCCCATGGATTTGCTCATATTGAATTTTGAGAAACATTGATCCACCTGGAGGTATCATTTCTTTACTCTTCATTACAATGATATTGTCTAACAAGGGAAACTGGTGCAAGTGTTACCCGACATACCCCTTCCAACCCTCCCTCCGCCAAAAAAGTCCTTGTCAAAAATTTATTGATTTATCGCGAAGGGATTCTTGAAGACGTTTGTATTTATCTCTTTACTGTGATTCGACACAGTTCTCAAAGGCGTTTGTTTGTAAATAAGTCCAACCGACTAATCAAACTCATTGTTTGCTGAATAAATTTTATATCGTTTTATTTTCTGCCGTAAATTTGGTTTGACTTTTTCTCGTTGGTGGTGCTCTTTGTGTTTCATCACTGTGATTCGGTATTTGGCCCCAGCTTGGGAGCCATTTGCTAGAAAATTTTGTTTTGTATTTTTTCTGAAATTTTGTGTTAAATGCCATTCACGCATACCTTTAACTACTATTTTTCAGTACTGGGGAAATGAATTGTCAGTTTTAAATAATTTTTTAAGCAATATTATTTAAGCTCGACAAATTGTATTCCCAATACTGCATGCGCGAGTACAAGGTGGTGGAAAAAGTTGAAATTTCAGACTAAATTAAAACAAGTGAGAGTGTTACATTCGGCTGTGTCGAATCTTATATACCCTCCAAAATGTTAAAAAAAAAACAATATAAAAAAGATCCAGGGGGTCTTTTTTTTGGGGGGGGGGGGTTGGTGGGAGACGTTAGAGAGCACCTTCCTCTTGCGATTTTGAACTTCATCTGAGATAAGAATGTTGCATTTTCTTAGCAAAAGTATAAAAAACCCTGCAAAAAATTCGGTTTTTCTTAGGTTGGTTTAGTTCTCCAAGGGGGAACTTTTTTCCCCTTAGTCCGATTTTGCCCATTTCCGAACTTAACCTGCCTAGGAATATAAGACAAATTCGCTAGAATGTCTTAGAATCTATCACTGATCAATATACTTTATGGGGCCTATACTGTGGTTGGAGGGTATAAAAAAGATGAAAAGAGGGAAAGAAAAACAAAGAAAAAAAAACAAGAAAAAAAGAAAGAAAAAAAGAAGAAGAAAGAATGAAATTTTCTAAAAAATTTTCAAAAGGAAAAAACTTTGAAATCCGAAAACAATTTTAAAGGAAAAATGTGACTAAATCTGAAAATTTTTTTGAAAAAAAATTTATCAATCTTTAAGTTGTTATTATGAAGAGAAATTTTCTTGAGGAATAATTTTTGTTAACGTGACAATTTTGGTATAAAAACATGATTTTCTCTGCAGGAAAAATATCTCAGAATATGAGTCCTTTTCTGTAGACAAAATGTCTCAGAATCTGAGACTTTATCTTAATGAACAATATCTCAAAATCTGAGACTTTCTATAGGAAAAATATTTCAGAAACTGAGACTTTTACTATAGGAAAAATGCCTCAGAATCTGAGACTTTTTCTATACAAAAATATCTTTGGATCTGAGACTTTTTCTAAAGGAAAAATGTCCCAGAATCTGAGACTTTTTCTATAGGAAAAATGTCTCAGAATCTGAAACTTGTTCTATATAAAAAATTTCTCAGAATCTGTGATTTCTTCTATGGGGAAAATGTCTCAGAATCTGATACTTTTTCTACAGGAAAAATGTCTCAGAATATGAGACTTTTTCTATAGGAAAAATGTCTCAGAATCTGGGACTTTTTCAATGGGAAAAATGTTTCAGAATCTGAGACTTTTTCCAAAGGAACAATATCTCAAAATCTGAAACTTTTTCTATAGGAAAAATATTCAGAATCTGAGACTTTTTCTATAGGAAAAATGTCTCAGAATCTGGGACTTTTTCTATAAGAGAAATGTCTTAGAATCTGATACTTTTTCTATGGGAAAAATGTCTCAGAATCTGAGACTTTTTCTATAGGAAAAATGTCTAAGAATCTGAGACTTTTTCATTAGAAAAAATTACTTTTTCTATAGGTTAAAGCTCTCAGAATCGAAGTCTTTTTCTATAGGAAAAATGCTAAAATTTCTCAATATCTGAGACTTTTTCTGTAGAAAAAAGTTTTAGAATTTGAGACTTGTTTACAGGAAAAAAGTCGCAGAACCTGAGATATTTTCAATAGGAATAAGTAAGAGTGTTAAATTCGGCAGTGCCGAATCTAACACTCTTTTTTTCTTGGAGCATAAAAATGTTGCATTTGTTAAAAAAAAAAACACAAAAAATCATGTAAAAAAACGATATTTTTCAGAGGTTGGTTTAGTTCTTCAAGGAGGAACTTTTTTCCCCCTGGCTCAAATTTGCTTATTTACGAGTCTAACTCTTTCTTTTGACTCCATCGTGTTAACTACAAACGGACAGACGGATGGACGGACGGACGGACATTCACAGAATATTTTAGAATCGATCATGGATCAATAATATATGTATATACTTTATTGGGTCCCACACCGATATTTTGATGCGTTATACACGGAATGACAAAGTGAGTATACCCCCATACTGTTGTTAGAGGGTATAAAAAGGACTAAGAATCTAATATTTTTGCTATAGGAAAAAGGTCTCAGAATCTCTGAGTTTGAGAATTATTTGAGACCTTTTCTATGGGAAAAATGTCTTAGAATCTGAGACTTTTTCTATAGGAAAGAGTCACAGAATCTCAGATTTTTCTTTAGGTAATAGGACTCAGAGTCTGAGACTTTTTCTATCGTGGAAAGGTCCCAGGATCTGAAACTTTTTGTACTGAAAAAAGTTCTCAGAATTTTAAACTTTTTCTATACGAAAGAAATGGAAGAATCTGAGACCTTTCTATAGGAAAAATATCTCAAAAATACTTTAGAGTAGGAGACTTTTCTTTATAAGAAAAAGTTTAAGAATCTGAGACTTTTTCTGTGGAAAAAACGTTCTTAGATAACGAAAATTTTTCTATAGGAAAAACGTCTCAGATTTTTAAAAAATGGGTTTATCTTATTAGATCAACTCGAGTCGATCTTATTAGATCATGGCAAAAAAGAAGTCTTTATAATCTAAGCGATCCGTTTTTCCGATCTTTCAAATCTTGGATCAGTACTGATATTTTCAATCTCGGATCAGATGTTATTAATAAGAATATATATAAACAAAAATTACTCTGAACGTTTCTCCCTTACTAAATGAAGCTCAACTCTTATGATGTTTTTTTCTCGTTTAGATTGCGCCAAAATTTTTTAAATTCAAAATATTTTTTTTTCTTTTCCAACCTAATTTAAGTAGGTATACAATATTTATTGAACCCAAAAAAGGAGGTTATTGTATGTCATTTTAAACATTAAAATGCCAACTGAAATATACAATCTGTGATATTTATTAGTTACCGCCTATATATTTTGTTGTTGTTTCCAAATCCTCAACCGTGGGTCATTTACGAAAAAAAACTGCAAATATAATAAGGGTTAAAATATCGAAAATACACAAAAATAAAAATCATTAAATATTGAATATTTTCTCATCATTAAAATACATCGAACAAAAAATAAATAAAAAGGAACTTAAGAAAATTTACAACTTTATTTGTGTAATGAAAATATGTTTTCAACACTTCTAACCACATTTTATTATTACACCGAAAAATGTGTGTGTTGTATATTTGAACAAAAGAATATCAAAAGAAATAAAAAAAAACACATCAAATTGAAAAAAAAAACAAAAAAATCTTCCTTAAAACAAGGACGAAATCAAAAATCATTTGTTTGTGAAACACAGAAAATGGTCTTATTGATTCCAATTGACTGCACACAATTGAAGTTAAGTGCCTGCAAAATGCCAAACGCAATCAAATGCTTAAAACAGCAAGAGAGAGAAAAACGCAAAAAAGTCCTTAAATAATGACTGGGCAAAATATGCCAGTAGCGGCAGTTGCAGCAGTTTTCAGTAACATGCTAAATGTACTTATTCAAGGTATATTACCGTAAAATATCTACTACACATAGAGGGTGAATTCATTCCTTCAATTTTTTTTTTTTTTTTTCAATTTCTAGCATATTGTTTCTTGTTCACTTGAATTTTATTGTGAGAAATTTTAAGTACTTATCACTTAACTTATTTGAACTTCCTTACAAAAGTCCAAAAATAATCCACACACACACAAAAAATTATAATCGAACTTAAGAGCTTTATATTGAACCCACAAGTGGCTCTCACCAGCGGGGTTTGATTTCCATTTCAATTTTAGTTTTTTTAGTTTTTTAATTCACTTCTTCTGTTAATGTGAGAACATTTATCAATATATAAACATCTCTAAAAGTCAAATGAAAAGTTCATCTTTTGGTCACAACTTGAGTTTTCATAAACGGCACAAAAAAAAGCCAAACGACAATTGACAATTAATACAAAAATTTATCGTCTCTTACACACAGTTGCTCTCGCTAAGGGGGGTTTTTTGTGTTGTAAACCAAATCAAAAGACCTCCAAAGAGTATGAGTTGCTTTTATGACTCCCTACACAGAAAAAAATATTCAAATTTAAATTGTTTCGATTTCCAAAATTGAAAACCTGATTTTTTTTAGTTTTAAGTCGGTTTCGACAAATTAAAAAGTAACTTCAGACAGACGTAAAAATTGATTAACAGAATTTTCATGCAAATGGCGCCCACGCCCGATTACAAATATCAAAACGGAAATCTCGTCTAACGGAGGAGAGGTGACTCAATCTCATTTTAACAAATAAAAACATTCAATAAATTGGAAAAAAATTCCAGCATTCAGGGATGCCCCTACTAATGCAGTTCATTGAGTTGATACCAGGAAAATAGGTTACGAAAAGTACGAAAAATGGAGTAGTGCATGTTGACATTTGACTTGAATTTATCTACATTGAAAGAAACTTGGAAGACATCAGAGGGAAGTTTATTCCACATACGCCTACTTCGGCTGATAAACGAATCTTCTCTGTAATGCGATGTGTGATCAACGGAACAATCGATGATATACGGATGGGATCTACTAGACAACATAGAGCTGCGAACGAAAACCACATTCCGACGATGCTCCAATGATTTAAAAGAGTTGGATACCCTATTGAAGTTCATAAGCATTAAAAAATTCCTTTGGACACAGTCCAAGAGCTCCAGAATAGACTTTGAAGCTCCTGCCCATATAAAGGAGTTGCACTCCATCTTCGGTCGGATGTAAATAATATAAAAAGTAAGAAGATCGGATTTGGTAAAGTACTTCTTACACCGGTTTAAAAAATCGAGGCACTTGAATGCTTTTTCCGACACTTGAGAAACGTACTTATTCCAACGAACCACACACTGAATTTTGCCCAGAACATCAAGAGTTTCCGATTCTTCGATATTTATACCACCATTAAACTTGACCATATTTGCAAGACCCCACTCAGAGATTGTCAACAGGTATTGATTTAGTGTGTCATTAATAACACTACTGAACATTGTGAAAAAAAACTTGATGTGACTGGGACGCGACCTTGAGCAGTTTATTGCAATTGTTCTAGTGATCGCAAATCTGGTCTACAAACTTTTCCATCACATCAGGTGATCAATGTTCAAAAAAATCGCATTTTTGGTAATTTTTGACAACTCATAGCGGATGTACCCGATGTGATGCGACTTTAAAAAAAGTCGAGAGCAAAGCTTTAGAAACAAAAGCGAACTGTGTCTTTATCACGAAGGTACAGAGAATGGCGACGATGTACACTGGTGCTCTTCGTACTACACCTACGGCTGCATTAGAAATCCTCCTTCACCTGATACCATTGCACATATAGGGAAGGCAGTATGCGGCTGCGTCGGCAATTCGACTAAATAGCTCGCTGCAATGGAGGAGCAGCGATTGTGGCCATAGCGCGATCTTGAAGAATATAACAATACCACAAAATGTGGACTGTGCTCCCTCTTTGAGCCTCTTTGAGCGCAACTTTACCACTATGATACCATCCAGGGAGTCTTGTATGGGGGACATTACGGGTAGTGGAGCCAGCATAAATTTTTACACAGATGGATCGAGGCTGCACGATCAAGTGGGCTCTGGAGTCTATTCGGAAGAGGTTGGATTGAGCCTAGCTCGAAGATTGCCAGATCATTGCAGTGTTTACCAGGCAGAGATGCTGGCAATAAAGGAAGTGGCTGACTGGTTGAGCATTCAATATCTATACTGACAGTCAAGCCGCGGTCAAGTCCCTGGAATCAATGTTTCTGAAAACAAGATCTGCCCTTAACTGCCGCACATCTTTATATGGGATGGCCAAGCAGTTTAACATACGACTTATATGTGTCCGAGGGCACAGAGACATTCGAGGGAATTGCAAAGCCGATGAGCTTGCAAGACTAAAGAACTACCTTACATGTTCCAACAGAATTGGAATGTGTTGGTATGCCTCTAGAAACTTGCAAGCAAAACCTACGGCTTTATTCTGTGACGGAGACTAATCAAAGATGGGCAAATGGATGGACGTGTGAGACAACACGACTGATTTGGCCTTCACTTAATCAGGGGTGCACAAGTGAGCTGATATCGCCTCCAAGAGGAGAGATTTCGACGGTGGTTTCTATAATTGCCGGAACTGTCTTGTAGGGAAGCAGGTAGAGCGATTAAATGTGCCGTCGAATGACTTTTGCCGAAGTTGCATGGATGAAGAGGAGTTGGAAACTATCGAACACTTTATTTGCCATTGCCCGGCACTTTCTGGTCAGAGACTTGCTTCACTGGGATCTAGGGAGCTGTACGATCTTTCTGATTTGTCGGATGTCAAAATTCAATATCTAAGGAGTTTCATAAGAAGCTCAAACTGGTTTAACGACAGGGACTAGTAGGGAAACCTATTACGGTTCCGTGGTATCACAATGGACCTCAGAGTCTACGTGTGTTGACGTAAAACGTGAGCAGCCACTTACAACCTAACCAAACCTTACCCTCGACTTATTTTGAAGCCGACAACACATCGGGTTTATCCGCTATGAGCTTCCAAAAAAGAGCAAAACGGCGATTTTTTTGACCTCTGTTTTCTCAAAAACTTGATGTGATGGAAAAGTTTGGAGACCGGATTTTTGACCAGCAGAACTATTGTAATCAAGTGTATATGATCGGATCTCAGTCCCATTTTTGATATTAAGTAGTGTAATCTGTCTTTTGGCTTTAACCTAAACAAGACTTGATCAAAGAAAATTAATGACAAATGTTGCTGTCACGAGGCACATACAATAAAACGCTTTGGAAAAATCCAGAGTGACTTATTTCAATTCCTCAAAATGATAAATCGAACGACTTAAACGTTATGAACGACATGCCAAAACCATACTGTCGATCGTTTAAAAGTAAGTTAGCCTCGAGATACCTTGCAAAATGGCAATTCACCATTCTCTTCATCACGTTCGACAGCGCAGAGCATATAGCAATTGAGCGATAATTATCAGTGTTGTTAGAAGCACTCTTTTCGGGGGTTGGCTCTACGTTAGCAACCTTCCAACAACCTTGACTTTTTTAACAAAAGACCACACGCTCTTACTGCCCCAAGAAGCCGAAAGAACTTTAGCACAAAAAGCCGGTTCGTAAGAAAACTTTTCACAACTTAGTACTTTTGCACACTCAGATCTCGCCTGTTTACATAACAGATCAGTAATAACGTTTTTTTTGTCAAGCCCATTTCTGAACGCTTCTCCCCTGGATCTAACTGCATTCCTGCAAGTCTGGTTAAACCCACATTTAGCTCTTTGTTTAGCCAAAATGAGCTTCGATAAAATGAATGACTTCATTCCTATCACTTTAACATTTTCAACCATTTTCGTGACGTTGACGTTAGGGAATCAAAGTTTCCAGTTGAAAAGCCGGATATGCGAAAATGGTGCAGTAATCCAAATTACAAAGAGGTGAAGACGTGGTTACTTCATATTTTTTAGGATGAAGTAAGAAAATGATCGAGAATATTAAACAAAAATAACGAAAAAAAAACACAAAGTAAACAAGAAAAGATAAACATTTAATTAAAAAATTAATTAAATCAATTAAATATTTAATTGATATTAAATTTTATAACAATTAAAGTTTTTAATGAAATAAAATATACAATATTATTTTCTGTGTATGTTAAAGAAATTAAATTTCAATCAGCGTCTTGTCTTATGAGTGTAGAATCATCATAAAGTCATAACATTTCTGACATTTTTCCTTGTTGTCAGTCAGTAACTTGCAAAACAGTTGTCATGAATTTAATTCTTCATTTGAAACACCATTCATTCAATTAAGCCAATAAATTTCATTTTCATACGCTTTTCTGAATCTTTTTTTGTGCACATCGAAGTAGAGGAGATTGTCTGGTTGTGTGTTTCTTAAAGTTTGTTGTAGCATCTTAAAGAACATGATTATCATCGTTATATTTTGTTCAGAGAACTTCATTGTCGTGTTAAAAAATATTTTACTGCTATTTGACTTTTAATGTATGAACCTGGGATTGTGTTAAATGAATAGAATATATGGGGGTTTCTTGAAGTAAATTAACCGATGATGGAACCCCTCAAATCTACACGATTGTGAGCCAGAAGTATATTAAAATCACGACAACCGAGATTTTAGGCAAGGCTATTGGCCCGCTCACATGGGACCTTGGAACAACGTGTACTCGTTGTGATACTTCTAGGAAAAGTGAAAGGAAAAAATAAGGAGGGAAGTAAAAAAGTTATAAAATTATGCTTAAATGACCTCACTATGATTCAAATAGAACCAATTAGAGTCCCGGATGAACGAGTTTATTCCATACCAGAGAAACATGTCAAGTCCTCCAGTACCGGGCTGTCAGGCAGAGATGCTGGAAATTAAGGAAGTGTCTAAATGGTTAAGTTGCAATGTCTTGTCTAAAACCGCACTAAACAATATTCTGACAGTTAAGCCGTTTGACATACGACTCATATGGGCCCAAGGGGACAGAGACATTTCAGAAAATTGCAAAGCCGAGAAGCTTGCAAAACCGGAATTTTTTAGATTCAAAGCTAGGACCCATAGGGGTCAATACATGTGAAGAGAGCCGGCGATACTATGGAGATATATATTTTTTGTTTTATCTTGCTTAGATTTCGAGACATCGCCATTTTAAGGTTAAAAACATGCTGTTCGTTCAACATAAAAGCTGTCTTAACCCATTTTCTCTTTAACTTTTAGGGTTTCCTTTCCATCATGGAATAACCCACATTGAAATAAATAAAACTTGTTTAACATTTACACTGATATCATATTTTTTTTATTTTTTTTTAGTTGTTATGCTGACAGACTCTACTAATCAGACGCGGGTCAAAATATTTACCACTTGACCCGATTGATTTAATAAAATAGTAGAGTAGCAAGACATTTGTATGTTTATTTTGTTTACATATTTACCGCGCGCGCTCACAAACACACTGTTAGTCATAAACTATACGAAGCAAAACCCCGTAGAACATCCGACTCTAGAGAAGGAAGTTTTTCTATATTTCACTAACGTGGAACAGAGAGAAGAAGGCGGAAAGATTGGGCATTTAGCGATTCGAAGACAGTGACTTGTTGTATGTGAACGTTATGCTTTATTAATTAATAGCAATGTATTTAGTAGAAGTAGTAGTAGATGATGATCAACGTAATACAAACAACGGAGAAGAGAGAAATATCGGCAGCAGAAGTAGCAAACGATTCATTGGTCATTCAGTATTAGGGAACATTTTATATGTTTAAAGAAATTTAAATATGACTTTTTGGAAAGGTTTAAAGACCCTGCTCCCACGAAACCATTATATACAGAGTGATACTATAGATAAAGCTTTAATCAAATTTAAGAGTGTAATAGGTTCCCTACATATCGTTAAAACAATTTGAGCTTCTTATGAAACTCCTTAGATTTTAAATTTTGACATCCTACAAATCAGAAGGATCGTGCAGCTTCATAGATTCCAGTAAAGCAAGTCCCTGACCACCTGGATAAATAGGAATAGATGGAGTCATAGGAGAATTAGTATCTGCAGTGACAGCCAGGCTGCTCTCATTGCACTTGAATCTCCAGTCACTTTATCTAAAATTTTCCAGGAATGTAGACGCAGACTCAATGAGGTCTCATGTGGGAATAGCGTCAGTCTTCTGTGGGTTCCGGGTCATAGGGGAATACGGGGAAACGAGATTGCCGACTCTTTGGCAAATCTTGGCTCCGATACAATTCCTTACCATCCGCAACCTCAAATTGGTATTGGCTTGACATGGCTGATGCGTTGGATCAACTCTCATATGAAAGCAACTTTAATGGAAAGATGGTCAAATGAGTTGGCATGCAAGAATACTAAACGTTTTGTGATTAGGCCAGACAAGAAAGTGGCTAATTACACAGCTCAACATGAAAATGCGTATTGGATTCTGGCAAGTGGTTTAGGTAGTGTTAGTTGCGCTGATTCCAAATCTGCGACCCAAATATGTCTATCACATCAGGATTTTGAGTTATTCGCGGTTAAAGTGCCGAAAAAGGCCATTTTGGACCCTTTTTGAAAGCTTATAATATAGGATCCTGACATGCGATTGACTTGGTATCAAGCTCATTCAAAAGTATGTAATTTTCTCTATAAGACAAGATAAAATGTTCTTGGAATTTAATTTTTTAATATGATAAAAAAGTCATTTACAAAAACCCTTGCATTTTTTAAATATTTAGTTTATTTACACAGTGTTTTTTAACAAATTTCCATACAAATACATACGTAAATATTAGATTTAAAGCACTTGTGGCTAATGATTTTTTCACCATTACAAAAAATTAAATTCCAAGAAAATTTGATTTTGTTTTAAAGAGAAAATTACGTACTTTTGAATGAGCTTATTATCAAGTCATTCGCATGTCAGAATCTTATTTTATAGGAGCACAAAAATGGCCAAAATGGGCCTTTTCTTGACACTTTAACCGCGATTTTCTCAAAATTGTGACGTGATAGAAAAATTTGAGTGACGGTTTTGGACTCGGGAGACCAAAACCTATAAACTTTTTTTGGGTTCATTCAAAACGCAGCGACAAACCTCAGATTTGTAGAGCGGTGTTATCTACTCAGCCTCAGTAAAATAGACTGTCGCAGACTTACTGGCTTAATTACGTGACACAATGCCTGTGCTCGTCATATGACGAGATTAGGTGTCTTATCAGACCCATTATGTGTGGCTTGTATTGAGGATGATGACACAACTGAACACTACGTCTGTTGTTGTCCAGCGTTCTCAAAGGCTAGACTGCGGTTTGTGGGTTCTGATATTCTGTCAATGGACAGGGTTCATGGACTTCCCTTGTCTGATTTTCTTAAGTTTGTGAAAGCAACTGAGAAATTCTGCACAAGCACTTTTTCTTTTGCTCCTTTTTTTTTTTTTCCTTTTTATTCTAAACCTTTTCTCACCCTTACAGAACTTTTCTTCTCGGGGTACGGTACAATGGACTATTTTAAGTCTGAGCGCCATGGACTTGTCTAAAAAATTTACTTATTTTAGGCTTGTACAACCCACCCCCAACTCAACAACTCAAGTCCCTGACCCGAAAGTGAAGGGCAATGGCAGATTTAGTGTTAGATAGTTTCCACCTCCTCTTCATCCATGCAACTCCGGCAAAAGTCATTCGACGGCACATTCAACCGCTTTGCGTGCTTCCCTAAACGACAGTGTCCTGTAATTATAGCAACCACCATCGAAAGTTCTCCTCTTGAAAGCGATATCAGCTCACTTGTGAGCTTTTGATTAAGAGAAGGCCAAATCTGTCGTGTTGTCTCACACGTCAATTCATTTGCCCATCTTTGATTAGTCTCCGTCGCGGAACAAAGCCGTAGGTTTTGCTTGAAAGTTTCTAGAGGCATACCAGCACATTCCAATTCTGTGGGAACCTGAAAGGTAGTTCCCAGTCAGTTGTAGTCAATACATTGCAGCTTAACCATTCAGCCACCTCCTTTATTGCCACCATCTCTGCCTGGTAAGCACTGCAATGATCCGGCAATCCTCGAGCCAGTCTCTACCCAAGCTCTTTCGATTAGACTCCAAATCCCGTTTGTTCGTGTAGCTTCGATTAATCTGTATTAAAATTTATGGATGCTCCAATACCCGGAATGGCTCTCATCCAAGACTGCCTGGATCGTATCATAGTGGTAAAGTGGCACTAATAAACACTCATATAGTGAGCACAGTCCACATTTTGTGGTACTGTTATCTTCTTCAAGATCGCGCTATGGCCACAATCGCTGCTCTTCCATTGAAGTGCGCTATTAAGTCGAACTTCCGACATAGCCGCATGCTGCCCACCCAATATGTCCAATGGTAGTAGCTGAAGCAGGATTTCTAATGCAGACGTAGGTGATACCGGTGATACACATTGATGTCATTCTCTGTACCTTCGTGATATAGACATAGGCCCCTTTTGTCTCCAAAGCAGGCCACCAAACAATGATTCCATGCATCGGAATTGGACGCACCAATGAATGACACTAGGGCTGAAAACCCATCGATTACCAATGGCTCTTTTACAGGAATATAATACTCCACGATACTTGGCTCCATCTAAAAAGTCGATTTCAGTGCCATCTAGAGAAATAGAATCAAAAGCAAGAATGTCATTTTTCCATGTTAACAAGACAAGTTTAATTTTACTCGGATTAACTCGCAAACTACAGTCTCTTTCTCATTTAGACAGATCTTTCAGAGAACCATGAAGAATGTCCCTTAATGGCAGGTGCTTTCCTTTTACCGATAGTGCGACCTCGTCAGCATACAACATGACAACGACGTGCTTCTAGAGTTAGAAGCATTGAATTCAGTACCAGGTTCCAAAGAAGTCGCGAAAGAGCACTTCCCTGTGCTGTGTCCCTATTGACTATTCGAAATATGATAGACGCTTCAAAATAAGACGTTATACATCTATTGGCAAGTAGATTTCTCACCATTAAAACGATCCTGCGCTTTAATCTTAGACCAGATTCTGAATTATTGAATCTAGGATGATATTAAAAGCCCCCTCTATATCAAAAAAGGCCACCCTAGTGTACTTCTTTACCGAAAGCGATCTTTAGATGATACCAACGAGCTCTTGAAGAGCAGTTTTTGTTAATGTATCCATGTTGCATGTTGCCTAATCGAAAGCAACCTCGGGTCAATCACTTTAAGCAAATATAAGTCTATCCTTCGCTGCATTGTCTTTAACAAAAATGACGATAGACTAATTGGCCTGAAATCCTTCGGAACTGTGCGATAGTTTTCCCAGCCTTCGGTATCAAAACGACTTTGGCATCCCTCCATGCTGTGTAGAGATTTAAGCCAAGGGGGTTTATAGTCCGACACTTGCTGCATCTCAGCCACAATTTCATCATCAGGTCTAGGTTATACGGCCTAAAGCTTTTAATCACCTAGATTTGGAACGTTCCAAAACTTGCTCAAAACGTTTAATTCTAAAACCACTACAAATGCTTGAGACGATGCTTTTTCAGTCCTAGACATTCACTTAATAAATTGTCTACTGACCTCGCCCACATTTTACAACTCTTACGACGATCTCTGTCAAAGATTCCATACGCACTTCCGTTCGGTCAAATATAGAATGTCCTATCAGTTAACACAACAATATAATAACCGTCCGCTTTCCCAATATAAGAAGACTTTTCGCTATCATAGTGTCCCCGATAAACTGCACATAGTGATATCAACCTATCGATCATCTCACTTCGAACTATCATCAATTCTGTTTATTAACTCTTCAAGAGGAACTAAGATGTTAGATTTAACCTGTCCTCCCTAGAACCCTTTCTTGCACATTCATATGCCAATTCTTTCCCAACAACCCCAGATTAACCTGACCGTGTGCCTTCGGATTTGGAAGAGGGGCGGTATACAATTTCTAACGCATTGCCCTCGGTTAGATAAAGTCCATTTTCTTTTATAATTCAATCCTGTAAACAGGAAGGGAATCTTCCGTTACGGTTCCGTTACTTGAGCATTGTATAAGCCTTTCCGACTTTCTTAAACTGAGAACCGATTTTTCCTTGTATTAAATCCCACCCTAATTATTATTGGCCACTACGTCAGCATCTATTCTTTTGTGAATCTTCGGCTGCTTCATCATCATTGCTGGCTATACATCTTCATTTAAATTTTAACTCAACATCGTTTATCATTTTCTATACAACAAACAACTCTATAATAAATACAACAATACAACAGCAACAAACAATATCTTTCGATGCAGATGCTTGTACGGTCTAAATGACTGACTGCCTCGATTGCCTGCCTACCAGCCAGCCTGACTGTCTTGCCTGTCTTCTTCTTTTTTGCCTGCTTTCTTGCTTTGTGGCTTTAGTTTGGTTTCTTTATCTACAATTCATTCAAGCGTTGCTGTCAACACTGATTTGCTGATGTTAGTTTGGCAAAAATTAAAAAAAAAACAAGCGTATTAATTAACGATCATCGTTAACTAATTGTTGTTGGTTTTGTTTGTGTAATTTCGTAAGTTGATACCAAATTAATTTTGTTTCGGCCAAACATTTTACAAAAGAACAGACTCGATCGACAATTTTTGTTTTTAAATAAACGCCAAATAAAGACCAACAAAAGTTTTTGGAAGGTTTGGAAGCTTGTTTTATTAGTTTCCAAAGATTTTATTTAAGAATACTTTTAAGTTTCAAATTTAAAAAGAGTAAACAAAAATTTGGCTATAGTTTCCAAATCGATTTGTTATGGCCCCACGTTGGGCGCCATTTTTTTAAGTTTAATTTTTTTATTTTTTTTTTATGAAAAATGTTAATAAATAGAAAAATATTACTACTCATATACATTTTTCGTGGTAAAGCGTATAGTTTTTGACGTGCCTTTATCACGAAGGTATACAGAATGGCGTCGATGTGTATCACTAGAGCTCTTCGTACTACACCTTAGAAACTCTCCTCCACCTAATAGGATTGGGCATATTGGGTAGGCAAAATGCGATCTTCAAAAAGACAACAATACCAAAATATGGGGACTGTGTTCACTCTATGACCTTTCTTGAGCGCCACTTTACCACTATGATACTATTCAGGGAGTCTTGGATAAGGCGCATTCTGGGGAGCCTTTATAAATATTTACACAGATGGAACGAATTTACATGAACAAGTGGGCTTTGAACTCTATTCGAAAGAGCTTGTGTTAAGACTTGCTCGAAGATTGCCAGATCTTTGCAGTGTTTACCAGGCAGAGATTCTGGCAATAAAGGAAGTCGTTGACTGGTTGAGTTGCATTGTCTTATTTACAGCCGCACTTATCATCTATTCTGACAGTAGATTCCCTGGGGTAAATGTTTCTGAAACAAGATTTGCTCTTAACTGCCTCAAGACCTTAATGGGCCAAGCAGGTTGACAAACGACTCAATTGAGTCACAGGGCACAGTGACACTCCAAGGAATTTCAAAGCCGATGAGCGTTCAAGACTGGGAACTTCCTTACAAGTTCCAACGCAATCAGAATGTATGTATCTAGAAACTTGTAAGCTAAATATACGACTTTATTCCGCGACGGAGACTAATTAGAGATGGGCACATGGATGGATGTGTGAGACTACACGACAGATTTGGCTCTGTTAATCACAAGTGGACAAGAGAGTGAGCTTTCAATAGGAGAGATTTCGACGTTGGAAAGCACGCTAAGTGGTTCAACGTGCCGTCAAATGACTTTTGCCGGAGTTGCATGGATCAGGAGGAGTTAGAAACTATAGAATACTCTATCGGCCATTGCCTGGCACTGAGATTTAGGGGTCTGCAACATCGGACAAATTAGAAAGATCGTGCAGATTCCTAAATTCCCAGTGGCAGATAATGTGTTCTATAGTTTCTAATTATCCTGATCCATGCAACTCCGGCAAAAATCATTTGGCGGCACATTGAGCCACTTAGCGTGCTTTCCTCATTTCCGTTCGGTGGCACCGCAACGGACCTCAGAGTCTGTGTGTGCTTCAGCCGCCATTTACAACCTCATCTAACCTTAAGTTTATAATATCGTCTTGTTGGAGCTCCACGTTGGGAGCCAATCATAACACTGTGTTCTCTGATTTTCTTGAGCATAAGGGTTTTTTTTCTTATGAAAAATCTTTAATTTCAATAAAAGCCTATAAAAATATTACTGCTTTTACAAATTTTTAGGCATGAAATGATATACTTTAAGAGATCCTCTTTTTGTGGCCCCACGTTGGGAGCCAATTATTGGACGGTTGATTTTCCAAAGCATACATTTTTTTTTATTTTTTTTTTTTAAGGCAAAATTTTAAAATTAATGAGTAATAGCATAATATTATAGGGAAAGGGTTTAATTCCTTAGAAAGACTTGTGTTATAAATTTTCTAAAAGAACTCTCCCAGACCCTCAATATTTGAAGCATCTTTACAAAAATCTTTGCTGGGTGTCGTTCAATAACATAAAGCGCGGTGCCCGCTCTATGCTTTATTTAATAATAAATTTCCACTTATTTAAGTTTCACCAATAAGTTTTTTATTTTATTTTTTTTTTCGCTGACGCTTGGCTGGTCAATGAGTTTGCTGGGGTGAATGGGAATTTGAATGTTGTTTTATCTTTTGGGGTCCAGTGTTTATCCTCTTGTTTTATTTATGTTAAACATGATTTTTGTTTGTTGATTTTTCAATGATATTTTTATATTCTTTTTACGCTTTTCGATTTTTGTATAACTCATTAAGTCAGCGTAATGAGTTGGAAGTCGAGGAAGTTACCATTATTTGAGTGGTAGGATAATTTCTTGGAAAATATTTGTAAATATATGGAAAGCTTTCAAAGTACAACAGAGGAAGAATTTCTTTGGATTTGTTGACTGGATCATTAGCAAGTTTCTATATTGAGTTGGAGGGTTTAACTTCTAGCCTTATTTGAGGTCTGAAGTTAGGGGTCTATCCCATGTTCTTTTATTAAAACCATAAATATCGTGGAATAAGCTTTTATTAAGACTTTTAATATTTTTCAGCTGAGACTTTATTTAAGTAATAGACTTACGATTTAGCTTCTTAGATGACAATAAAGATATATAATTAAGACTTAATTGCAAGTAAAAATAGAAATTCGATCGAACTTTTACCCTATAAGTGATATACATAGTTTTATATAATAAAAATCCACGATTGAGATTTAAGATTAAGCCGCGTTTATATTGATATAAAATAAGCTTTTATTTTTATTCAAAAAATTATGATTGATTCATTAAGATAATAAAAAAACAATTTAGCTAAAATCGCATTTACTGACAATGAGATATAAAATTAATCTTTTATTTGGACTATAAATATTTCTAGGATTTCGCTTTTATCTTGATTAAGTTAGAAAAGCTTGACTTAGACACATAATTCAGCTTCTGTTTAGCCTTTAAGTAAATTGACGGTTTAGATTTTATATATGGTTTGAATTGAGAAAGGTGTGAAAGAAAAATTTATTTTTCTAAAAATTTAAGACATCCTGGTTCGTTTTTTACTAGTTTCATATAATCCAGTTATTATAATCATCAGAAAAACTTTTAATGTAAAATTTATTCTGTTAATAGTCAATTTTATTCTATATGTGAAAATTATTAACAGATCGCAGCCGCCAGGGATTGAACCCATGATCTGTAATGTTTTTGCTATTAACTGCCTCTTAGGTACGATCACTCTAGACCGATACGCTAAGTTGGCTGTTAAGCAAGTTAGATTTTATTTAGACTATACATTAGAGTGACTAAAAAAAAAAAAGTTGATGATGTACCCCCCTCAAAATTAACTTTGACATGTTTTATGAAGATTCCCAAAATATTTGGGCTCTAGCGATAATCTCCCGTGAGCTAAACCGCGTCAAAAAAGGGTCCAAAAATGGTATTTTTCATGAATAAAAAATTCAGTAAATTTTTTTTTGTCCAATGAATGACCAAATATAATAAATATTTAGGAATTCTTTGACTCTGCATTAAAACATCTTAAAAATCTAACCACAGACTCGAGATAACGAGATGTTTATGTCAGTTTTTTGATGCTTTTCAATTCGATTTTACTGAAAACTTAAATAACTTTGGTATTTTTTGTCCGATTTTCACTTATAATACATCGTTAGAATGGTGTTGACCACCGCTTGGGATTTTAGTCAAAAATTAACCCTTAAATGCACTGTCTTACTTTTTTATAACATTTACTTCGACATCATTAAAAACCCATTTAATAACCACAAAAAGCATATCTTTGTGCAGGAAACACGATTAATTAATATATTTGGCCACAATTAATTTAACCAATGCATGATCAAAATATTTTGGCAAACATTTTTAAAATTTTTTTGCGGAAATAATTGAAAGCTAGTTGAAATATTTAAAAAAAATAAAATAAATAAGGTTTTTGTTTATCTAGACGTGCTTATTAATATCAAATAAATATTAC
Organism: Pegoplata infirma; assembly: GCA_963921195.1. Lineage (NCBI taxonomy): Eukaryota > Metazoa > Arthropoda > Insecta > Diptera > Anthomyiidae > Pegoplata > Pegoplata infirma. Next base: position 15,804,112 of record OY992537.1, on the reverse strand, counting down.
GTGTAACACTTTCCCGGTCAATTTTTTTTCGGAATTTTTATGTTCAAATAAATTTTAGAAATAAAATATAAACCAATTTTCTCTTAATCGCATATATTCGTGCAAAAAACGCATCTAATAAATAGATCTTAATATTTTTTATTTAACCCATTCATGGCCACTAAAAAAAAATGTGGAAAAATTTAAGTCCAGTTGTAATATTAAAAAAAAAAATTATATAATTGATATTTTTTGACACATTTGCTTATTTAAAATATTTGGGGTTGGTATTTGTAAAAAATTTATTCGATAGTTCTGAAAAAAATACACTAAAATGCTTTTTGTTTCGCGAAAATTAGATTTGTCCAGATTACCGACGAAATGCAACGTTATGCAACATTTAATATTTTTAAGATTTTTGTGGTTATAAAATAGGTTTTTAATGATGTCGAAGTAAATGTTATAAAAAAGTAAGACAGTGCAATTAAGGGTTAATTTTTGACTAAAATAAGCAAAACCTTATTTAATTTTATTTTTTTTTTAAGTATTACAACTAGCTTTCAATAATTTCCACAAAAACTTTTTTAAAAATGTTTGCGAAAATATTTTGATCATGCATGGGTTAAATTAATTGTGGACAAATATATTAATTAAACGTGTTTCCTGCACAAAGATATGCTTTTTGTGGTTATAAAACGGTTTTTAATGATGTCGAAGTAAATGTTATAAAAAAGTAACATAGTGCAGTTAAGGGTTAATTTTTGACTAAAATCCCAAGCGGTGGTCAACACCTTTCTAGCGATGTATTATAAGTGAAAATCGGACAAAAAATACCAAAGTTATTAAGGTTTTCAGTAAAATCGAATTGAAAAGCATCAAAAAACTGACATAAACATCTCGTTATCTCGAGTCTGTGGTTAGATTTTTAAGATGTTTTAATGCAGAGTCAAAGAATTCCTAAATATCTATCATATTTGGTCATTCATTGGACAAAAAAAAATTTACTGAATTTTTTATTCATGAAAAATACCATTTTTGGACCCTTTTTTGACGCGGTTTAGCTCACGGGAGATTATCGCTAGAGCCCAAATATTTGGGGAATCTTCATAAAACATGTCAAAGTTAATTTTGAGGGGGGGACCAACTTCAACTTTTTTTTTGCCCATATAAGGTGAGTCGGTCTACTATACATAGATTGATTGAGCTTTTATTTACATACTTATATGTGGGGTTTCATCTCAAGTACCACAAATTTTGAAACCGATGTCTTCCGATCGGCATGAAATTTGCACCAAGGTTACTTCTATGGGGAGTAGTTTAGACTAAAGATGGGCACATGAGCTGATTATAGCGTGATTCACGAGATTTACGCGTGATCACGCGTGAGTGTGACTGAATTCAATTTCACTCACGTGACTGTGAGTGAGTGAGAGTGGAGAAAAAAATTGAGTGAGTGTGTGTGCGTGAGTAAGATTTTTGCGTGAGGGAGGGTGCGTGAGTAGATTTTTTTTGCGTGAGTTTGCGTGATTTATTTTCTCTTCATATTTCCTTTCGTACCAAAAAAGCAACAACAAAATTTTAAAATTTGGCTTAACTTAAGATTTCGTCCTGGAAAAATCAAAAAAAAAAAAATTAAAATTTCGCTAAACTTTAAATTTTGCTGAATATTTTGTAAGATTTTTGAAATTTTAGTTTTTGAAATTTTCTTTTTATAAAAAGGAGTTTCGTGAGTGTGAGACAATGTGAGTGTGAGACAATGTGAGTGTGATTGAAGCTTGCATGAGTGTACGCGAGTGTGAGTTGTATTAAATTTACTCACGTGATTGTGAGTGAGTGTGAGTAGAAAAAATATGCTTGTGACTGAGTGTGCGTGACTAAAAAATTCCTGTCGTGAGCGTGAGTGAGTGTGAGTCAAAAATCACTCACGCGCCCATCTCTAGTTTAGACACAAACCTTAAACAAGATCGATATAAGACTCCTTGATTAAATAACAAGTAGAAAAGTTAAATTCGACTTTGCCGAATCTATGAATACCCTCCACAATGCATTTTTTAAAGGGTAGTACATTTTTTAACGTAAAAAAATTAACAATTTTGATTAGAAATATTTATTTTGAGTAAAAAACTCTTTTTTTGTAATTTTTAAAAAAAAAAAGAAAAAATACTAATTTTTTTTTTGAGTGTACATTTTTTTCGAGTGTAATGTTTTTTTTTTACTGTACAAATATTTCTGAGTAAAAACACAAAAAACAATTTTTTTTTTTTGTGTAAATTTTTTTTTGATTGTAAAATTTTTTTGAGTGTAAAATTTTTTTTGAGTGTAAAATTTTTTTTTAGTGTAAAATTTTTTCGAGTGTAATTTTTAAGTTACCAATGCTTTTAAAACTAAACAAGTTTAAAAAGCATTGCTTTAAAATTAAACAAGTTTGAAAAGCCACTGGACCGATTGAGCTGAAATTTAAAACCAAACAGATCCGGGGAACGGCAAAGATACGTGCCAAGCTTCAGTAGTCTCATTATTGTCTTTCAAAAGTTATCGTGTTTTTTATCTCGTAAATTCGCAAAACACCCTTGCCGAAATTTACTCTTTTGCTCATAACTTTTGAACCACTGCACTATAGGAAATTTTACCCATTTTTTGGCCAAAAGTCAAAATTAAAATTTTTGCAAACATTATTTTTTTTCACATTAATATAAAAAAAACTTAACAAAGTAAACAATTCTTTCTCAATTTTTCGACAGAATTGATGTACTGTCACTTTATCAGTAGTTTTTCTTGCAATTTCTTACTTAGTTATAAAATAACGATTGAGAGCAGCGAATTTTGTGATAGCTTCTAACAAAAGTTTTTATATTAAGAATTTATAGTTTTTTAAAACTAAAAAATGGAAAATAATGTCAAAGGTGAGTACTTTAATGATAAATAGTGAAATGTTGGTGAACTCATCTATTAGATCGATTTTATTGGAAAAATTGAAGTGACCTTAAGATGAACTTATTGAAGTATGTATTGGAATTTTATTTTGACTTTAAAAAAAATGATAGCATATGTTAGCTATAAAACCATAAAAGTTCTCTAGGACACTCAATTACCTTCCGAATTTAAAAAATTTCAAGGTCGGATATGTGCAAACTTTTTTTTTATACCCATTTTTCCAGGTGACTACTGAGTGCCAAATTCAGAGTTATTTAATACATGGCGAGAGAAATAAAGCAGAGGTGGATAAGGAGCCGCTATTTCTGACCATTTCTTTTCATACATTGCTGAGAGTGAATGTTTCGAAAACTTTAAACAATATATAAAGGAGGAATTAAGAATATTTTGTTCAAATATAAATATGAAAAGGATTAAAAGTTGTAGGAGTTTGAAAATTTTTGAAAGACAGCATGCTGTTTGGCTTAAAGGCAATACTTGGCTAAAAAAAACTTGAAACGCAGCCTGCCTCCACTAAATCGAAACCTGGGCGACCGCAATTAACTTTTTTGTCAAAATCTGCGAGAACAAAAATACGAGTTACAGCAGAAATCTCTAAAGATCTAAATAGGGAAGTTGAGCCCCTAGCTCTTGCATCATCTACGGCTGCCCGTAGTGGCATTTTGAAATGTAGTTGACGACTTGGAACTCAAAAATAAAATTTTTGAATAAAATCCTTATTAAAAAGTAGATTTGTTTGACACTTCTTAACATTGTTAAAATAAATTTCTACTGTTATCTTCGAAAGTTAGTGTACACTCAAAAAAAAAAATATTGTAAAAACAGTTTAGAAAACCATATAATCTATCAAGGATCTAAAAAATCTTAGATGCGGCAACTTATAACCCGGGAACCCTGTTTGGAACTAATTATTAGGTAATTTTTTAGGTAACTTTACTAATTTTTTTTTGAGTGTATGAAAACCTTAAAGAGTCACTCCCTCCCTCTAAAGAGTCTTCCAAAAGTCAAATAAAAAAAATCAGTCAAATCGGTCCAGCCGTTTGGCTGTAAATAATTTTGGCCAAAAAAAGGGTAAAACTTCCTATAGTGCACTGGACCGATTTGGCTGGATTGCAATACCAACCTGACCAGGTAAATGACAAACATATACGCCAAACTTCAGTAGCCTCTTTAAAGTCTTTTAAAAGTTAGCGTGTTTTCTACGGACGGACAGACAGACAGACAGACGGACGGACGGAAGGACGGACGGACATCGCTAGATCGTCTTAAAATCGATCGAGGATCATAAATATATATACTTTATGGGGTCCTAGACCAATATTTCGAGGTGTTACAAACGGAATGACAAACTTGTATATACCCTCTATCACTAGAGTGGAGGGTATAAAAAAGTACATAATTAAGCTTTAAGCTAGATTCACATTTACTTCGATACAAAATAAAGCTTTAAACAGATATACGATTGCGCTTTTATTTTAGTTATACACTCAAAAAGTAAACCTTGTCAAATAACTAGAAAAAGGGGCCTATTCACAAAAAAAAGTCATAACTCAATCATAACTCAATTTTTTCCATGTGGTTGTTGTAAACAATCATAAAAAAATTCCAATTTTGTTTGAAAATTTCAAAAAAATAAAGACCTGCTACCCACGTCGTCTCAAAATTGACAAACATTTAAAAATTTTGAGACTTTTTATGATTTTGCTTACAACAAACACAGGGAGTATGAAGTTTGAAAATAATAAAATTAGTCATAACCAGTCATAACTGAGAATAGGCCTGAAAGTCTCGTAATCCCATTTTACCAGTATTTGATACAATTCCTTGTTTTTTAACAAATAATTTTCGATCGATATTTAAATTTTTGTGATTTTACAGTTTTTCTTGTAATTATACAAATTTCCAATACGAGAATTTCTTGTAAGTTTTATTTCGCCAAAAAAGTTGTGAATTTAAAATTTTATTGGTAAAAATCTTGTAAAATTACAAAAAAGCTCGTAATTTTTACTAGGAATTCTTGTAAAATAGGACGTAGCATAAAATCTAGTAAAGTCACGAAACCTCCTTGTAAGTTTTATCGCGTCCAAAAAATTATAAGTTTACAATTTTTTTGTAAAAACCTTGTAAATTACAAAATTATTGGTAAAAAGCTTATAAAATAACGAGGAATTCTTGTCACATAGTAGAAAAAAAAACTTTTCTTGTAATTTTACAAGGCTTTTTTTAGTGTAAATAATCCACGGTTGAGCTTTTAGTTATAAAAGTTGTTTATATCACTGATTGAGCTTTTAAAAAAAATATTTTAGATCTGTAATTGAGCATTTAGAAAATTTTAAATTAATTTTTAAGCTTTTATATGGACTTTAATTATATCTGCTATTGAGATTATATTAAGGTATCCGAGATAAAGCTTTTATTTGGAAATGCTTTTACATAGATATATTTTTGAGCTTAAAGTTATAATTTTATTTATTTAAACCGTTCCTTTCATAAGTAATTGTAAGTCCCAATTCACAACAGGCAATTTTAATTGCGGCAATTTTTGTCTTTCTCTTTTGAACTTGCCGTTTATGTTCACACACTGGCAATTCTGTTCGGCGATTCCAAAAAGAAATGTGAAAATACTCTACATATTGAGAGTTGCGAATGAAAAATCAAAACGAATTGCCAGTACGAGCAAGTTTTTCCTCTTTCTATTCGTCTCACCTCTCTCTCCTATAAACTAAGAATTGCGGCAATTAAAATTGACCTGTATAAATTGGGACTAAGCATTTTTTCTAAAAATATAACAGGGTTTTTCCCTAAATATTTTCATGATTGAGGTTTTGTTGATAAACATTTTAATTACAAACAGATAAAGCTTTTATTTAAACTACAAATATATCTACAATTAAGCTTTCATATATCAAAAAATGTTCCTTAAACACAACAATATCATATCCAAAATACACATAAAAAAATAATTCCCAACATCCATTACCAGTATTTGAAGTTCCTGTTTTTGCACAAAATAAAACAAACAAAAAAATCTCACAAATATCCTAGTTAACTGCTATATTTTTATTATATCGCTTTGATTTGACATGACACAAAAGTCAATAATGCGTAATAGTTATCCATGTAATATGCTCCGCTTAAAACTTAATTTCTTAAACACACATTCACACCAAGGACAACAAGGATTCAAAAAAAAAAACACCCCATTATCAGCAGCATTACCCTGGGCATATGCATGCATACTACGTCCTTTTGCACGTAACATACTTTTGGTTAGATTAAGACCTCATCGCCGCTTTATGTTTTTTTTAGACTATAAAAATGAATTCGTTACCCTTGCAAAACAAATCACAATGTTAGCATTTTTTGAGACAATACACAAAACGCGCAAGGCAACCACCCAAACTCAGCAGTGGCAACCTCGAAATCGGTAACAACAATTACAAACTTTACTAACAACAAATACAAATATTGTTATACAATTCACAACAGATTTTATGTTGTACATATAGAAAATATAGTTGAAAACTAAAAGAGAGTGTTAATAAAAATTATTTGAAATTTTGGTAAAAAAAAAAATTATTGAGAAAAAAGTGCATATGCTTGAAGTTAGAATGTTATTTTAAAGTACACTGGGAAAAAAGGGGGTTAAGTTAATTAAAAAAAAGTACAAAAGCTTTGTATGACTAAGCTTTTATTGAAATCATAAATTGGTCAAGGATGGAGCTTTGGAAGCAATTGACAGTTTAGTGATTTTAATAAAATAATTTTGAGTGCACAAAAGCTTTTATTTATACCATAAAATATCAAAAATTAAATTCTAAATCAGAACACACATTTTACACTTCAGGTTCGTCTACAGAAGCCCTAATATAAGTACGCTAAACTCCTACAATGGTTTTGGACTCGCTATCCGATTCCATTTCTGGAATCCTTAGAAACTGTCCGAGTAGCTAGATTGTCGTTACTGGGGACTTCAACGTACACAATGTTTCATGGCTTGGCCATTTTAGCCAAATGACTCCCGAGGGCTTATACCTTGAGCTTTTTGAAGAAAAAAAAATGTCAATACAACTAATTTTATTGTTAATACATTAAACATTTAATTGAAACTGAGCCTACATTGGATTTTGTCAATACAACATTGACTTTTGTAACTTTTGAAAAAAATATCAACTCATTTTTGTCAATTAAATTCATGGTTGTATCAACAATGAAATTAATTGAAAAGTTTGTAATAAATTATATTAACAGACATAAACATGCTTTAATGTAATTTTATTTAAAAAAATCTAAAAATAGAACAAAACAAGTAAGAAAGTTATAATCTTTCAAGACCGACCATATGATACCCTACACCAGTGTTTTCCGGAAAATGGGTCTCAAGTCAAAACATGGACTGATTGTATCTGTCTTTTGTTAGATCTTTATTTAGTGTAGAAAACACACATAAATCAAATTTTAGTGAAATTGGTTTATTTTTTACCAATAGACCGATTTAACTGAATATCGGCCGAAATTTTTATAAGATGGACTTAGTCCAAAAATGATCCAATAATATTCCGATTTGATTAGGTTACGAAAGTACACGTTTAACACCTAAAAATAAAATTTTTATCAAATATTTCCATTTTTTTGACTTTTGAGGGAAATATGTGAATATCGAGAGGGTGGTTTGTATGGGGACTACCAGAAGGACTGATCCGATTCCTTTGAAATTTAAAATGATGATTCGTGCATACAAAATTTGATTACCTGCTAAATTTTAAAGCGATATCTATTATAATACGGTTATTAGAGTCATTAGGCCGAATCCAAAGGGGGCGTTTGTATGGGGGCTAGGTCATAACATGGACCGATTTTCTTGGGCCAAAATATGCTTAATTTTCAAATTTCAAGTCAATTGATTGAAAATTTGCTCCTGTATCGTGCTTAAACCGATAGATGGACAGACGGACAAACATCGCTAAATCGAATCAAAAAGTAATTCTGAGTCGATCGGTATGCTTGAAGGTATGTGTAGGACCAATATTTCGGGTAATTACAAACATCAGCACAAACTCAATATACCCTGTACCACAGATTGGTGTAGGGTATAATTAGAAGGTACTTTTAGTTCTCTAGATCTCCGCTCTTAGTTCGCGGTTTATGGAAAAAAATTTTTTTTTTTTTTTTAATTTTAGCTGATTAATTTTGGTCCATGGAAGCATTTCAAAATCCAGAAAAGTTAGATTTTTAAAAAATTTACTTTAGTTTTGTTTGATCAGCTATGATTTTTTTGGATTTTTTATGCCCTCCATATATAAGTTTGTCATTCCGTTTGTAACACATTGAAATATTGGTCTAGGACCCCATAAAGTATATATATTTATGATCCTCGATCGATTTTAAGTCGATCTACCAATGTCCGTCCGTCCATCTGTCTGTCTGTGCGTCCGTAGAAAACACTTTTGAAAGACTTTACAGAGGCTACTAAAGTTTGGCATATATGTTGGTCATTTACCTGGTCAGGTTGGTATTGCAATCCATCCAAATCGGTCCAGTGGTTAAAAAGTTATGAGCAAAAGAGCAAATTTCGGCAAGGGTGTTTCGCGAATATACGAGATAAAAAACACGATAACTTTTGAAGGACAATAATGAGACTGCTGAAGGTTGACATGTATCTTTGCCGCTCCCTAGGTCTGTTTGGTATTGAATTTCAGCTCAATCGGTCCAGTGGTTCAAAAGTTATAAGCAAAACCCTGAATTTCACCTGAATTTAAACAAGTTTTAAAAGCATTGGTGATAAATCAACAATGGTTTTCAAACTTGTTTAGTTTTAAAAGCATTGGTAACTTAAAAATTACACTCGAAAAAAATTTACACTCAAAAAAAATTTTACACCCAGAAAAAAAAAACAATATTTTGCGTACGTAAGTTCGTGAATTCACTCAGAAATATTTTTACAGAAAAAAATATTACACTAGAAAAAAGATTTTACACTCAAAAAAAAAAAAATGAGTACCTTTTCTTTTTTTTAAATGACAAAAAAAGAGTTTTTTTACTCAAAATAAAATATTTCTAATCAAAATTGTTAATTTTTTTCACGTTAAAAAATGTGCTATCCTTTAAAAAATGCATTGTGGAAGGTATTCATAGATTCGGCAAAGTCTAATTTAACACTCTCACTTGTTTTTTCTTAATAAGCTTTATTTTACCAAATTTTTAAAATATTTTTTTAAATCAATTTTTTTTTCCAAAAACCGCGAACTAAAACCGCTTGTAGAGGACTAAAATTACCCTCCTTAACATTTTTTATAATTTTCCCGAAAATTCGCACCGACTTTTTGCTATTAGCAAACGAGATTAACAAATATGCATATCAATATCATCGACTCACCCTATTGGATATGTTAGCAATAACCGGTACGAATTTCGCTGCAATCGGCCCAGTATTTACTAAATGGTCGAATTATTAAAAAAAACACTGTTAACCGTTGCGTATGATTGTTATTTAATGACAAATACAAAATTAAGTATACGCCGCTTATACAGTTTTCAAGTAATTTTAATTATAATAATATTTCACCAACATTAAATGCGTGTAAAAAAAATAGCACTAATCTAAAAAACCTTGAGAGTTTTGTTATGGAAAATGTCAACTTTCATTTGCTTTTAGTTTCATTCAATTCCGATTTTGTTTTTTACACTGTGATAACAAAAATACTTATTAAGCTTCGTTGCAACTTAAATTTGGTCCAAAATTGATCAATATTCTTACATTTTTTCTAAGTGTACCTACTCAACAAATAAAACTAATTTTCAGATTTATTGCAACCAGCACACTGATAGAAATTTGTACATGACAGTAATGAAAATCAGTATTATGAAAAATAACGTATCATTCAAAAATCATGTCAAAAATTACGAAAAGTTTCGTGAAATTAATGAAAATTTGCCAAGGAAATTAAAATGGTATTTTATGAACATTTTTCATAATTTTAATGAAAATGTGATTTAATTTCTGAAAATCATCCCCAAAAAATTGCTATTTAAAAAAAATATAATTTTCACAAATTTGATGTTTCACTATGGGAGCAAACTTTGGAAAATAAAACAAAAAAACGTTTTTTTTTTTAATTACACAAAAAGGACATTCCCACCTATTATTTCTTTTTTGAAAATTTTCCTTGCAAGGAAACACATGTGGAAAAAAGATTTTTGTTTCAAAATTAAAAAAAAAAAATTAAAATCCAATGAACTATTTTAATGAAACTATGAAATCTATGAAGGCTTTAAAAAATATTAATGAACTTTATTCATTCGTAATACGAAAGATTTTTCTATCAGTGTACCTTAATATTTATTTACATACATTTTCCTTTTAAACTTTTTTATATATTTCAGTGTATTTGTGTGTATGTATGTAAACGAATTAGGGTGCAAATATATGACAAATATTTTCCTATATTTATTCACATTTATAGTGGGCCATAACGAATTTCAAACAATAAAACAAACGGAAATATTAAGGGTGAGTAATCGAAATCGACGAAAAAAAAATAATAAAATCTCACCGTGTTGTTTTGAATTATAAACCTTGTATAAATAGTTTACAAAACAAGCATCCAGGACATTGTGATTTTGTTGTTTTTACAATGTTATACCCGTTGTATGTACAATTAGTAAGGTAAACAGAAAACAGTGGGTATAACAAAGGAAAGTTGCTAGGAGAAATTTGAAGTTTTATAAAAAGAAAGATATCATGTTCGGGAAAAAGCTTTAAAATGTGAGAATTTGTGTGAATGCAAGAAATAGGCAAGAATAATGTGAAAAGCTTTTACTAGTAATTTCATATAGGCTGAAATTGCCATTAACATGAAAATTGAAAAAGCTTTTATTTAAAGTATTAGGTAAACTGGGATTGATCTTTGCCCTGTTTATAAAAATTTGGATTTCATATTCGAAAAACAGCTTTTAAATGAGAGCTTTTATGTCATGAATGACATGATGAATTGCTATTAACATAAAAATCGATTAAGATTTTTTAAGGTATTAGGTAAACTTGGATTGATTTTTGCTCTAAACAGTAAAAGCTTTAATTTGCTTTACTATGGTCTAAATTGGTCGTAAATGTTTGTTGATCCTTGTTTGTTAATCTTCGACTAACAAAAGCTTTTCTGTTATAATACGTTTTATTATTCAGCTTAAATTTATCGAATAGGATAATCCACGATTAAGCTCTCAAATATAGATTACAATCAAACAGAGTTGAGCTTTTACTTGCTCGAAATCGACAAAAAAAAAAAAAAAAAGTGTTGTTTTGAATTATAAACCTTGTATAAATAGTTTACAAAACAAGCATCCAGGACATTGTGATTTTGTTGTTTTTACAATGTTATACCCGTTGTATGTACAATTAGTAAGGTAAACAGAAAAAAGTGGGTATAACAAAGGAAAATTACAGGAGAAAAGTAAAGTTTTATAAAAAGAAAAATATCATATTCGGGAAAAAGCTTTAAAATGTGAGAATTTGGGTGTATGCAAGAAATAGGCAAGAATAATGTGAAAAGCTTTTACTTGTATTTTCATATGAGATGAATTGACATTAACATGAAAATCGATAAAGCTTTTATCTAAGGTATAAGGTAAAATGGAATTGATCTATACTCATATTCGAAAAAAGGCTTCAAAATGTGAGCTTTTACTTGTAAAATGCAAGAATTGTGCAAAAAGCTTTTACTTGTATTTTCATATGAGATGAATTGCCATTAACATGAAAATCGATAAAGCTTTTTTTTAAGGTATTAGGTAAACTTGGTTTGATTTTTACTCTAAACAGTTAAAGCTTTAATTTGTTTTAATATTATATTGTTGGTAATAAATTTTAGTTTGTGATGGTTGCTTCTTTATGCTTTAATATTTTCTAGATTAGTCATAAAAGTTTGTTTATGATGGTTGATCTTCGACTAACAAAAGCTTTTCTGGTATAATACGTTTTCAGCTTAAATTTATCGTTTAGGATAATCCACGATTTAGCTCTCAATTAAAGATTACAATCATATAGAGTCGAGCTTTTACTTGATTTGTCAGAAAATAAAATACAAATATGAGTTTATGGCATTTTAATAATTAAGCTTTAATAGCAACCATAAAAATTTCCAATTTACTCTCAAACAAATCACTGTTCTATTATTCGCGACAAATAAGTATAACAAATTTGTAGCATATTATTATAAACATCCCCATGCTACTTTACCACTTCATCTCTATCCCTCCATCCATCCATCTATCCATCCATCCATTCAACCTATACCTCTGACTAGGGTGCAAGCGTAACTGATTTTGTATTATAAACAGACGTAAACACGGCAGCAGGCAACATCCACATTAACATTGCCACCAAAAAAAAAAAAAAAAACAACAAGCAAAAAACAAACATACAAAACATTATAAATGAGAAATCTAAGGCATCTAACATATGACACAACTAATACTTACACACCAAAAATGAAATGAAGTGATTGTTAAATGCGGTTCACTATTGAAATAATGGCGAAATGGCTGCGACGACAGTTTGATATCTAAATATTTAACAAAGGATAACACAGGAAGACGACAGCAGTAAAAAAGGGTGCCTGTGTGTCTAAAAGCGCGCTTATTTGCACGCACACACAGAAGCGGAAACACTTATACACACATAGACAGAATCAACAACTGCCGAGGATAATATCGGATTAACCCTGTAATGTACAAAGGTGTTAGTAGTTTTTTTAAAAAGTCCTTGACTATGATTAAAAATGTTTAAAAATATGATTAAGCTTTTATTAAGCTTGAAAATTAAATGGATTATTTATATAGCAGAAGAAGGAGCTTTTGCTTACGTTTTATTAAAGCTTAACAAATGAGCTTTTATTTTAAATAAGAATATGTCTGTTCGTTTACCTTACTACAATCTACTCATTTTTACTACTTTTACTACAGCTGGAAAATTTCAATACAAAAAGTAAAAAAAAATTTCCAGTTGTAGTAAAAATAGTAAGAAATTTGGGTAAACAAACAGACCTAATGTTTCCACGATTAAGCTTTGTTTAAGCTTCATAATTGAGATTTTATATTTAATGTGAGTGCATACCAAATTTAAGGTTTATTGTATCTCTATTTAAGCTATACAATTGAGCTTTCATTTTGATCATAAATATGTCTTTAATAGAGCTTCTATTTTAATTATATGTATCTTTAAGATTACGATTAAATATTTTTTAACACAGTGCAACACCCAAAATCGGAATGGGGTGAAACCAAAAGCAAAGGAAAGTTGACATTTTCCATAAAAAAAATCAAAGCTTTTTTTAGTTTAGTGCGATATATTTTTTACACGCATTTGAAGTTGGTGAACTATCATTATTATTAAAATTTCTTGAAAACTGGATGCAGTCTGTGGAAACCAAAAGAGCTGTAAATTTGGTAAATGAGTGTGTACCTTAAGTGCAAAAAAGTGTTTTTATATTTTGGAGAGTGTAAAAGATTCTGCTCCGAAGAATTTAATACTCTCACTTGTTTTTTGTACATTAAAAAAAAAAAACAAATTGATGAAAAAAGTTTTTGATAAAGAAAAAAAGTTTTTGATAAAGAAAAAAAGTTTTTGATGAAGAAAAAAAAAATTTTTTAATAAAAAAAAATTTCTTCAAAAAAAATTTTATGAATTTTACTTTTTTAAATTTGAAGAAACTAGTTTTTTGATGATGTTGCGAATAGTGTACGCACGCACTGAAATGGTAAAGGAGACGATAGAAGGTTACCCAAGCAGCATAGTCCTGGACGGTAGATCTTCGCCAATATGCGGTAAGTTGAGACTACTGCCTAGAGAGACCACGGCTATCTTATCACAGCTACGTTCTGGACTCTCAAGAATACTCAACAGCTACCTATCCCTCTTAAATCCAGAAATAACCGACGAATGTGTGCTATGACCCAATCACCTCATATGATCCGACATTTGTTTATGTATTCTGCAAATCCCACAGACCTGACACCCTTATACCTTTGGACCCATACAATAGAGGCAGCTTTCATTCCTCTTAAATACAGAAATACCCTAGGAATTTCCACTAAGCGGCCAGTCACTCCATATCACCCGACACTTGTTTATATGTTCTGCAAATCCCATCCAAATCCCTTTGGACCAATCCAATAATAATTCGAATTTTAATCAAATGATCCAGTTTTTTTGTAGAAAAAACAAAATGAAATGACTGCAAAAAAGACTAACTTTAATAAAAAGTGTTTTTTAGACAAACTGCTGACGAATGAGAAAAGAAATTTTTGATGTAAAAAAACTTTGATAAAAAATTTATGAAAAAAATTGATAAAAAAAAATTTATTAAAAAAAAATTTCATGAAAAAAAATTTATGAAAAAAAACTTATACAAAAAAAATCATAGTAAAAATTACGAACTGTTTTGTAATTTTACAAGCTTTTTACCAAAAAATTGTAAATTTACAAATTTTTTGACGCGATAAAACTCACAAGGAATTCTCGTTGAAGGGCGGGGAGGGGGGATTGTGGTGGGGTGTTGGGCTTCTCTACACATTAATTCACGTTCTTCCGTCTTCCTGTCCCATAGCATGACTATTTAAGTCCACACATGCGTCTCATCAAATTTACTAAGCTTGATATATTTAAACATCTTCCATTGGCTGATCCCTCTTAGTTCCTCCACATTCTGAAAGAAATAAGAGCCAAAACAATTAAATCGAGTGCGATATAGTGCAGGGCACTGACAAAGATAATGGAGTGAATCTTCCACTGTCTCTTCGTCCCCGCACCATCTGCACAAGTCATCCTCAATTAATCTTATCATTTTCAATTAACATTTCAAGCCGGTGTGGCCTGTTATTATACCTTCACACTTTCTTAGATCTACCTTTTCCATATGTAAAATCGTTTTTTGAACACGCTTTTCGCCGCGAGTCCATAGAGCCTTTGTTCGGATACAGTCATGTCTGCATTCCTATCTTGAATCCTCTTGGCGTTCAAAGTTCTGCTTGATCTCCATGTAAATAGCATCCAGGCCCAGATGTACATCGGTCCTAATTGCGTTGGATGGTAGAATGGCGCCCATACGAGCTAGCTCGTCCGCTTTTTCATTCCCTAGAATATTTTTATGACCTGGAACCCAGCACAGTCTTAAAGAGTGTTGTTCGATAAGAGCCTGAAGCTCTTGGCGACAACGGCTGACTACCCTAGATCGTATATTCCTATTTCCTAATGCCTTTAAAGCCGCTTGACTATCAATGATCAATGATCTCACTAGAGTAGATCGGTCTCATTGAAATGAGTCTAGCAGCCTCCGACACTGCATACAGTTCCGCCTGAAAAATATTACAGCCGTCCTGTATCCGTAAGCTATATTCAATTCCCAATCGTCTCCAGCTCTATAAAATAGTGAGCGACAATTTTTTTTTTTAAATTTAAAAAAAAAATTTTTCAACGTAAGAAGGAACCGCTATTTTTGAAAAATTTCAAATGGTGTTAACTCGAAAATAACTCGACCGATTTTAGATATTTTTTTATATTCATATTCAGCATGCCAAAATTAAAAAAAAAAAAATTTTTATTTTTATAAAAAATTCTTCAACGTAAGAAAAACCCGCCATTTTTGACAATTTTTGACAAATTTCAAATGGCTATAACTCGAAATGCTCTACACATTTTAGAATTTTTTTTTGATATTCGTATTCAGCATGCCAAAATTAATAAAAATAATGTATCGCGAGATATTTTGGTTTTATTTTTTAAAAATCCAAAATATTGGTAGAAATTTTCTATAAATGTAAAACTTTGATTGAAGGACGCCATGGGTTGGAATGATCGGATTTGGCTCAAATTAAGTGTAAATAAAAGATTGTGTCAAGCTTTATGAAAGGGTTAAGGGTAAGAAGTTTGAGATTTTTTTTTAATTTCTAGAACGTAGAAAAAAACCGCCAAATGGCCAAATGTTTTTTTGCAAATTTCAAATATAACTGTTTAACCGATTTTAAAAGTTTTTCAATATTCGTGTTTAGCGCATCAAAATTAATAAGTTTGATTAGTCGCAAGATATAATTTTTTTAATTTTTTTTTTTTAACAAATTTTCAAAAATCCAATACATTGATCACCGGGCGCAACGGGTTAAATTAATCCGATTGCCCTCAAATTTGTACCACATAAGTTTTAGGCCTAGGAGAATAAAAATTTGCCCTGACGTTTAAAATCGGAACAAAAACTTTATTGCCATAGAAAAAATTCCAGTCTAATGCAATGTACTAAAGCTTAGTTTTAAAGTATTAAAAGCTCCAAGGTTGAGCTAAAACGATAGCTTTATTTTATTGTAAGCTTAACAAATAAGCTTTTGTGTCATAAAAAGCTCAATAGTAAAACTTTGAATTAAAGTGAAAATAGGTCAAGGATTAAAATATGTAGTTAATACACCGTCCAACAGCCAATATTAAAAATGAACCGGATGATATACATCTGAAAGCAGAGATCAAATGGAGTTAAACTGCATTTACAGTTTTTCACTTCGTGATCCTGTGTCCTTTTAAAAGGACTTTAAAAATTTTAAATGATACATTTTGAAAAACATTTTTGAAATATTTATACTTGTCCTTGGATGACACTGGTGATGTCAAATGAAAGAGGAGGTTCTCTCCTAATTGTTCCATTTTTTTATTTTGTCATATCAGGAAAAAAGGATGTGAATAAAGTCATTTGTAAACTTTATCAACATATTTTGTTGAAAATTTTGAATGATATTTTCCTCCGTTTTCCTGATATGTAAAAATAATAAAATAGAAAAATGAGGGGAGATCCTCCTCTTTCATTTTCTGTCACTAGTGGCATCCTAGGACAAGTACAAATATTAAAAAAATATTTTATAAAATTTAATCCCCTTAAACTTTGAAGTCCTTTTAAAAGGAAACAGGATCACGAAATAAAAAAAACTGTAAATGCAATATTACTACATTTAGTCTCTAGTTTCAAATGTATATTACTACTATTCAGTTCGTATTTAACGACTTTTTTCATTTTTGTCGGACGGTGATTCAATTGAGCTTTTTAATTGTAAATATCTAAAAATTGGATTAAGAACCCCGATTTTTGCTATTAACACCATTTTTTATCTTACATACCTGGTTCGCTAGAGGGTTAAAAATACCTAAAATATGCCTTTGCTTTAGTAACCCATAATTGGCAAAATCAAATAAAAGTATTGCATTCTCCATTTCAATCCAGTTCATTTAATTTAACCCATGTTAGATTGGTTTGGTTGACAATCACCCTGTTTGTTGTATTTTATTTTTGTTTTATGCTTTGTCTACTGTCTTAATGTCTTTATTAAATTTTGTATTCATTGGATTCATTTAATTTTATATTTAGGGTTTTTTTTGTTGGTGTTTCAAAATGCGTAATGCATGTGTGTGTGTATGCGTTTGTCACACACAAATCCCTGTGATTGTCACATTTATACGCGCAACTGTTTTTAATGTGCTAAATATGGGAGTGTCCTAGTCATTTATACATCTTTTTTTTTTTTTTTTTGATCCCGTTTTGTCGATCATCCTCTAATGCGATTTTGGGTCGTTTTAGACTTGACAATAAAAACTAAAATGTTATGCTACATATAAATACCCTAGATGTAACAATGTGTGTAAATACTTCACATTTTCTTTTTTTTAAATTTTTTTTCAATGATGAACAAGCTAAAACTAATGAATTTATGAATTATAATAAATATTGTGTTTTTCTTTCGTAGACTACAATTGTTCACACATTTTGTCATATTTCATTTTATTTCGGTGGACTTTTCTGTTTTTGTTGAAAAGCAAATAAAACGTTTCTATTGTTTTATTTATTTTTTAGTGATTTATGGATATTTTCTCAAAATAATATGTTAATATTTGGCCACTGATAATAAATTTTTATGTAGTTCCAAACAATGGATTTTAATTACTAATGCAAACAGAAGGAAAATATTTTTCAAATCATTTTAAGTTTTTTTTGCTGCTTTTTAGTTACGATTTGGTAAAAATTACTTTGTGAAAAATATGTGAAAAATTTATTTTATAAAAAAATATGAGTGATCTCAATTTTTGGATTTTTTCTTTTAGTGAGTTTGGTTGCCAAGAAATAGTTATTTTTAGAAATATCCTCTAACAATAAGAGTTTTTAATACAAAATCATGAATTTTTACTATTATTCCAAACAATCGAAATGTCGGTCTAGGACTCTACACTCAAAAAAAAACTTGTAAAATGACAAGAAAAATTATTTTTTTTCCTGTTTTTGCTACCTCCTATTTTTACGAGAATTTCTAGTAATTTTACAACACTCAAAATATTTTGTAGGCAAAAACAAATGAAAACCATATTTAAAACAAGTGATAAAACATTTGAAAACCATTCCAGTAATTATTCATGTTTTAACAAACATCAACATTTATTTTTTACTGTTAATAAAATCTTCTAAAACAAATAACATTGAACATTAAAAATTAACGTCACTTTTTTTTACCAACAAATTCGAAAAAAATAATCCACGAAAACATTTAAAATTAATGATTGTTTTGTTATTTTTACCAACAAATTAAAAAAAAATTACCTGCTAGAACATAAAAAAAAAAAATGATTTCGTAGGTTATTTTTACAATTTTTCTATTGAATTTTATTAAAAAAAATGTTAATAAAATTTTGGGGAATCGATCCCGCAATTAACTACATTCTGGCCAGACAATCTACCCATCGTGCCAAAGTCACTTGATACAAACATGTTTTTATATTACTAAAAATAATTTTTTGATTTTTTTTTTACAAAAAAATAACCTACACAACTAGTAAAAAACTTATGATTTTTCTTTAAAAAATGCCAACAATTTAAAAAAAAATTACGTACATAAATCATTAAAAATGAAAGAATAATCACTTATTTTTACTTACAGAAGAAAAATAAATGACTTTAGAAAGTCTTTATTTTTTATGTTGTTATTTTTGAAACAAAGAACAGAAATAGTTATTTGAAAAAACTCAACATTAAACAAATAGTTCTTGTTTTAAAAACAACAAAACGTAAAACTTTTTAAATAAACTACAAACAGTTAATGACATAATTTATTGAGTGAAGCTTTTCACCAACAATTTTGTAATTTTACAAGCTATTTACCAATAAAATTGTAAATTTATAATTTTTTTTGACGCGATAAAACTTACAAAGAACTCTCGTGACTTCACTAGATTTTTTGGTACCTCCTATTTTACGAGAACTCCTACACTCAAAATATTTTGTAGGCAAAAACAAATGAAAAACATATTTAAAACAAGTGATAAAACAATTGAAAACCATCCCAGTAATTATTCATTTGTTTTATTAAACTTCAACATTTATTTTTTACTATTAATAACATTTTTTTAAAAAAATAACATTGAGCATTTAAAAATAACGTCACTTTCATTTTTTTTACCAACAAATTCGGAAAAAATAACCTACAAACCCATTAAAAATTAATGATTGTTGTGTTATTTTACCAACAAATTAAAAATTACCTGCGAAAACATTAAAAACAAATGATTTCGTAGGTTATTTTTATAATTTTTTTATAGAATTTTGTTTTAAAAAATTTTAAATAAAATTTTGGGGAATCGATCCCGCAATCAACTACATTCTGGCCAGACACTTAACCCATCGTGCCAAAGTCACTTGATACAAACATGTTTTCATATTTCGAAAAATATTTTTTTTTTCTACAAAGAAATAACCCACACAAGTAGATGAAAACTAATGATTTTTCTTTAAAAATGCCAACAATTTAAATAAAAATGCCTGCGAATTTGAACTCTTGCCCAAAACATTTAATCATGATAATGTTTTGCGGAAGATTTGGGTGTACTTGCAAAAGCAAAGTTTTTTTAGAAAAAATTATGTTATATTACTTTGCTATTCCATGCAAAACAAATTGAAATTTCAGTCGAGGACCCCATTATAAAACCAAAAGAGCTGTACATATCGTAAGTAAGTGCAAAAATAAGTGTAAAAAAGTGTTTTTACCAATGATGGGTACCAATACCTTTTCGATACCAATACCCGTTAATACCAATTCAAATTGAAAACCAATACCAATTAAAAACCAATACCTTTATTTGTGCGATACCAATACCGATAAAAAACCAATACTGATTCCCCACTACCAATACCAATTAAAAACCAATACTTTTATTCTTCAAAACCAATACCAATAAAAAACCAATACCAATTCATTTTTTTCTACTTTCGTATTGGTTTTGTTTCGGTTTTTTGAATTCTTATTTTCGTTTGTTTTAATTGTGACGTCAAACATTTTCTTTCCATCACATTATTAGGTTTTACCTGACTGACGAATTGCTACAGATGTTCACAAAAGATGTTACATCGATCAGTAACCGTTTGCATGCAAAGTCATATAACAAAATCATATAACAAAGTCATAAAAACATAAAACAAATATTTTTTTGTCACGTTACGTTTTTTTTATGACCTCTAATAAAATTAGATCTTAAAAAATGTAGACCTTTTCTGGAATGAAATTTTTTCTTTTGCAAACATTATTAATATGTGATCATAGAAAAAAATAGAAATGAAACAGAGTCGTATTTCGCTTGAATAAGTATTAGTGACAGCACATTATGTAACTTTTGACGTTTAATAAAAACAATGCAAGATAAAGGAGAACAACAACAAAGCAAACAACAAAAGAGAAAAAAAAAGTTTTTAAACTATCAATAGTGCGTATTATCTAATAAAATGTTGAATACAGCAAAATAAATAATAAATTTAATTAAATGAAAGACAAATTCCATTTTTTATAAACAAACAATCTAATTTTATATTAAATACTTGTGAGATGAGGAAGAACAAGCATTTTGCCACCATATTGGAAAATACATCAAATACAACACTGCGTACATTCTAATCTTTTCTATGTATGTGATACACATGTATTGAATGTCACTGCACTGTTCTTTGCGTTGTAAAAAAAATACTAATGTCCTTTTTTGGAAATCCCAAAATTTTAATCAAACACTCGTTACAAAATTATACAGTGCCGGTCAAAAAAATAGGACCAATGACAAAATCTCTATTCATCCAATTAAAACAAAATATTATGTGTGTATTCGTTTAAAGTAAATATGTAATACTCTTATACTAAGTATATACCCCTTAAATGTTTTTACTTTTTCCAAAAATTGTGGACGGTTCTTTTATAATGATCGATAATTTAAAAAAACTCTGAATCAGTGCAGTCAATAAAATAACACCGAATGACAAAATTTTATTAAAAAAATTTATATTGTTTAAATTATTAAAATAAAAGTGTTAAATACTAAAGGAAGATAGTTTTTATTTACAAAAAAATTAATTCATTACAAAATTTGATGTTTATTTTCATAAAAAATACGACCTGGAAAACATTACACTCCTCAAAAACGTGCTTTTGTAAAAAATATAATTTCTGAACATAAACCATATTCTGAAACAGGAAAATTAGTTGGATGCGCTTATAAAATGATTAAAAATTCAACAAAATTAACTTTAGAGCTTGAAAAACTTAGTCACAAGCGACGTTTGTCACCATAAGTGGTTAGATGTTTGTAAAGACAATGGAAGAAGGGCCCATTTACGGCAGCTCTAGAGCTAAAAAAGGACAGCAAATGCCGAAAATGTTCGTCGAAGATTACAAAACAACAACATTAACGCTTGTAGATTCGAAAAAGTGCCCCTACTCTCACTTAAGCATGCTGCAAGTCGTTTGAAGTTTGCTAACAGTAACTCAGAATGACCAGCTTAAAAGTGGATCAATGTTCTATGGACAAATGAATCCATTGATGTTTTATTTGGAGACATGGGATTACATACCTATGTCAGAAGACCCTATAACTCGGATTTCAATCCAAAACTTGAAATAAAAATAACTTAAAATGGTGCTTGAGATATGTGGTGTTGGAGATATTTTCCTGCTGTGGAGTGGGGTTCATATATTGGACCATGGCTCACATATTGGACTAGGACAATCGTGGATATACACTTAACGTTTATATCCTCCAGAAAGTAATGTTACCATAAGTTTCTGAGCAAATGCCACTAATTTTGGTCTTTTAGCACGTCAATTACCCAAATCATGACGGGAAATTGACAAAAAATTGGTTCTGGACAATAAAGTAAACGTGATGGAATGCCCTGGTCAATCCCCAGACCTAGATCAAATCGATAGTTAATGGACAGATATAGAGAAGAGAGTGTTTCGAATACAACCAACTTGTAATAAAGCCCTTTGGGTGGCTGTTCAGCAAATCTGGAACTCAATTTCGAATTAAAGATCCCAAAATCTCGTGAATTCGGCACAAAAACGTTGTACAGAGGTAATTGTCAACAATGAGTACTCGACAATTTTTTTTTAAATATTTAAAGATATTACAACAATACTGAATTCATAATCCATTCGTTTTTCAAATTTAAGAATTTAATTTTAATACAAAAAGTACTGTGGTGCTATTTTTTTGACTGAGTGTTTTTGAAGTTTTTTTAAAAACTCTGAAAATTTTTAATGAAATAAAAAACCAAATTAGCCTTTTGTTATGTAATATTGTTTCACACTCTTGTAAGTAACTTATGACACGTTTTCAGTGACATAAGTTTAAATTGTTAAAAAAAAAACAGCGCAGAAAATTTTGTTTTATCCTGGTGCTATTTTTTTGACCGCAGCTGTATGTCACAGCACCAGAATCCAGAAAAAAAAATTTTGTTTGTTTTATTAGAGGCACAGTCATATTAGGTGTGTTCCAGAACGTTACCGCGGGTGCCCGCGGGTACCCAAACCAGCCCGAAAAGCGTTCCCGTAGCCAAAAATTGGGTAAATGAGAGAGTTTTTGAGAGAATAAATTACTTTCTCATTTTACCGAACTTACCCGCACTTTTTTTCGGTTAAATTGGTAACAGTCAGATGTTAAAAAACAGCTGATTTTTTTGTGAAGCTAAATTGGAAATTTAAATAAAATAAAGAACTAAACCAAGGAAATGTGTTATTTCAATACAAAAAAAGATAATTTGTTATTAAAATAAACTTTTACAATTTGTTTTCTTGTTTAAAGTAATTTTTCTTACGAAAATATTTTAGCGTTATTGGTTTGTTTACATTTTCTATTATTTTGGGCTTGAAATGTGGTTTTTAGCGTTCCCGTACTTTTGTGCATTTTTGTGGTATCGTGAGAGGTTTTTTGATTTTCTCTCATTTTACCGAACTGTACCCGGAAAGTTCTGGAACACACCTATTATAAAAGAATTTAAGAACGCATAATGTGCGGTTCACACTTGCTATTTTTGAGAGTTTAAGGGTTACGTCACAGACTAATACAGACTCGACATAAGTGACAGGTGTCAAAAAAGTATTCTTTAACCATATGGTTCATATTTTCAAATTATTCTACGAATTAGGTTAGAAAGAGAAAACTAATATAACGCGCCATAAGAAAAATGGATGCCAGATCGGTTTTTGTTGTTTCACTCACTCCTAAGTCGTAGAAAGTGTTGCCATGTTAGCGCAAAACGGACTAAAAACCGCTGTGTTTTCTCCTAAAATCGCTTAGTTTTTACCCATTTTTCCTTATAAAACTCTACTGTCGAGTCTGTATATAGTCTGTGGTTACGTGTTTAAAAAATTATTTGTTCTGTATCCATTACGTTTTTATTCAGTTCCTGGTGTTTGGTTAAACAACTTGTTTAAGGTCGAAAGTGTGAACTCCATATAAGAAAAACAATTTGCCCGTGTAATTACAAAAAGATCTAAAATCGAAAAGGGGCCCCTGCACGATAACCCATTTCAATCACCTTTAAAAAAAAAATTATGTATGAAAGGTTGGATTTCAGGTATATTTTGTTACAAATGTTAAGTGTCATCTTTCTGCAATTAAAAACAAGAAAATTATAGTCGGTCAAGACCGACCATATAATACCCTACACTACAGTTTTCCGGAAAATTAGATCTATATTTTGTCAAATCTTTGATACGTGTAAAAAACACTCACAAATCAAATTTGAGTGAAATAGGCTATTTGTTGACAATAAACTGCTTTAACTGAATATAGGGCGAAATTTTCACAAGGAGCCTAAGTCCAAAACTGGTCCGATGATAATCAGATTTGATAAGGTTATTTAAGTACGCGTTTAACACACACAAACAAAATTTTAATTAAATATTTTCTATTTTCATGAAATTTGAGAGATTTATGTGAAAATCGGGAAGGTGGTTTGTATGGGGGCTACAAGAAGGACAGGTCCGATTTCTTTAAAATTCGGAATGGTGATTTGTGTAGATGAAACATGAATACCTGCCAAAAAGTCGAAAAGATACCTATTAAAATACGGCTATTAGAGTCATTTGAGCCAAATTAAAGAGGACCTTTGTATGGGGGCTAGGTTTAAACATGGACCGATTTTTTACAATTTCAATAGGCTTCGTCCTTGGGCAAAAAGAGGCTTAAGTTTTAAATTTCAAGTCAATTGATTAAAAATTGCGACCTGTATCGTGTTTACACCGTTTACATGGACAGACAGACGGACGGACGGACATCGCTAAATCGACTTAAAAAGTAATTCTGAGTCGATCGGTATACTTAAAGGTGGACCAATATTTCGAGTAGTTACAAACATCAGCACAAACTCATTATACCCTGTACCATAGTGTGGTGTAGGGTATAAATATCTCCCTTACCACCGCAATTTATATGTACATTAAATGCAATGTGAAGCATATGCAATGTTTCAAGCATAAAATGTTGAAATACAGGCTTTTCTGGAATAACGGAATATTAAAAAATTTTTTGACAAGATTTTTAAGATCTGCCGGTGCTAATTTCACTAAAAAAGTACCTTTTTCCAAAAAAGGAAAAATATTGAATCTTAGTGCCAGTTTACAGAAGGCGAACGATACACACGAACGATGTGTTTTGTTATTGTAACAACAAAATACATGTAAAATTTTCGTTCGTGTGTATCGTTCGTCTTCTGTAAACTGGCACTTATACCCAATTCACACCTGAGGTGAAATCTTGTTCGAACGAGATTTCTATCATATAGTTGTGTATAAAATGATACAGACCATATGATCGAAATCTCGTTCGAACTAGATTTCACCTCAGGTGTGAATAGGCCTTTAGTTTTATAAAATTTCCTTTTTTTAATTTTTCTCAAAAGAGATAAAATTAAAACGCCTTAAAATATATATTTTTGTAAACCACTTTTGATTTAGTTGGCTTTAACTTTAATTTTATCATTATTATTTAAGAAAGATGCGAAAAATAAGTTCTTCTCGCATTGGTACAGTGGACCTAAATGGAGTAAAACTGACCAATAAAAATTAGGTAATTTGTTACTCATTTGAGATTATCGAAAATCAAGGAAATTTTTATTTTTTATACCCTCCCTCTTCTTTTCCACAATGGAGCATTGTCAGGCTTAAAGGTACCTACAGTCGACGCAATATTATGTACAATATACAATTTTATTGATCGTGTGTGGGTAAGATTGACGATTGTACAATGGTCAATCTAAAGGTATCTACAGACGACGCAATATTATGTACAATATTCAATTATATTGATCGTGTGTGGGTTAGATTGACCATTGTACAATCGTCAATCTAACCCACACACGATCAATATAATTGAATATTGTACATTATATTGCGTCGTCTGTATGTACCTTAACCCACACACCATCAATATAATAGGACATTGAACATAATATTGCATTTTATAAATTTTATTTTTTTATAAAATTTATTTTAGTTCCATTTTTGAAAACAGACACAAGCGGTCAAATTTTTTGGAAAGTTAGGATAGAAAGGATAATTCTGGCCCAGAAAGTTTTTTGAAAGGGCGTAGAACTTTTGATAACGATGAGTTTAAAAATGAGGTTTCCACAATTTTTTTTTTTTATTTTTTTTCTCTCTAGACACTCACTCAGAATTTTTCAACTCAACATCACGTGATTTAAGATGTTATTTAAAATGAAGTGTCCATTCTTGAAAAAGTTTCCTTGTAAGTCTGAATCCAAAAAGTTTCAAGGCACTTATTTATTATCCTAGGTTACGTTAGGTTAACCTACCCTAATATAATCACTTAATTTAAATGGAAATCGCTCAATAATCACGTGATTTAAATAAAAATCGCTCACGCCTGAATCACGTGGTTTTTTGAGTCACGCAAATTACGGGACCACAGACCATCTCTAATTCAAATACATATTCAAAAGACAAGTGTCTCTTCCTTTGATTCATCTATAACATCTGTAAATTTGATTAAAAATGAAGTGTCCACCCTGAAATAGTTTCCTTGTAGGTCCGATTTCAAGAACTTTCAAGGCACTTATTAATTACCTTAATATAGGCTTATTTTCTGAATTTCCAAAAAATCGGTTAACATTTACGACCTGTAGAGACTTTTGACCAAAAAACCTACCATTACGCCCCAGTGTGCACTGTGGGGCGGACAGAAGGACGACGTTAGTTAAATTAATTAATATTAACGACAAAACCTTTTGCATACAAATACCAAAACCGATATACCAATACTTATTAAAAACCGATATAAGACAAATACCAATACTTATTAAAAAGCGATACCAATTCGAGGCTAAAACCAATACCAATACCCAATACCTAAATAATTCAAAACCAATACCGAAACCTATACCAATTCAACAAAAAATGAAAACCAATACCTATACCAATACTAATATAATTTTAAAAACCAATACCAATACCAATACTTTTATCGAATTGGTACCCATCCTTGGTTTTTACATTTTGGAGAGTATAAAGATTCGGCACCAACGAATATAACACTCTCACTTGTTTTATGTACATTTGATAAACAAATGGAAAATTTTTATGCGAAAAGCTTAGACTTGGTGCAAAAGTAGTGTTGGTAAAACAAAATGATTTTTTTTCACGAAAAACAAAATTATGTTAAAAAAAATTTAATGAACCCAAAATTTTTGGTGAAAAAAAATTTTGATGAAAAAAAGTTTTTGATAAGTTTTTTTTATGAAAAGAAAAATTTTTTGACGTAAAATTTTTTGGTGAGAAAAAAATTGATAACCCGGGTAGAAATGAAATATATATGATCATATATGAAGATATATGGATCATATATGGATTTATATAACCATATATTATCATATATGCCTCCATATATGTTCATATATGATTATATATGGTTATATAAATCCATATATGATCCATATACCTTCATATATAGTATGATCATATATATTTCATTTTTACCCGGGAATAAAAATTTGATAAAAAAATTTAATGAAAAAAATATGATAAAAAAAATTTATGAAAAACAAATTTTGATGAAAAAAAAATTTGATGAAAAAAAAAAATTAATGAAAAAAAAATTGATGAAAAAAAAATTTTGATGAAAAACAAATAAATTGATGAAAAAAAATTTTGATGAAAAAAAAAATTTTTGATGAAAAAAAGAAATTTGATGAAAAAAAAAAAAAATTATGAAAAAAAATTTGATAAAAAAATTTGATAAAAAAAATTGATGAAAAAAATATGAAAAAAATTAATGAAAAAAAATTGATGTAAAAAAAAATTTTGATGAAAAAACAAATAAATTGATGAAAAAAAAAATTTTTGATGAAAAAAAGAAATTTGATGAAAAAAAAAAATATGAAAAAAAATTGATAAAAAATTTTTTTTTGGTGAGAAAAAAATTGATAATAAAAATTTGATAAAAAAATTTGATGAAAAAAAATTGAAGAAAAAAATATGATAAAAAAAATTTATGAAAAACAAATTTTGATGAAAAAAAAATTTGATGGAAAAAAAATTAATGAAAAAAATTGATGAAAAAACAAATAAATTGATGAAAAAAAAAAAATTTTGATGAAAAAAAGAAATTTGATGAAAAAAAAAATTATGGAAAAAAATTTGATAAAAAAAATTGATAAAAAAAAATTATGAAAAAAAAGTTGGATGAAAATAAAAAAATTATGAAAAAAAAAAAAAAAAATTATGAAAAAAAAAATTTGGTGGAAAAAAAATTTGATGGCAAAAAAAAATTATGAAAAAAAAACAATTGATGAAAAAAAAATTTGATGAAAAATTTTTTTTTTTTTTTTTTGTTGAAAAATAATTATGTTACTTTTTATTCACCAGCTGGTGAAAAACGGTCTTATTCACCTCGAGGTGAATTATTATACAAGTAACAAACCCAAGTTAATACAATTTTTGGTTTTAAGAAAATGAAAATAGTAATTCTTGTTTTCTTTTTCGTTAATTGGCTTAGATTATATAGTCAAACAGAAATAGTCATTTGAAAAAACTGAACATTAAACAATTGGTTTTTCTCTTAAAAACGACAAAACGTAAAACTTTTTAAAAAAACTACAATCAGTTAATGACAAAATTTTTTGAGTGTTGTAAAAATTATGAGCTTTTTTGGTAATTTAAAATTTTAAAATTTACAACTTTTTTGACGCAATTAAACTAACAAGGAATTCTCGTGTATTAGTTTTTTTTTCATAAAAACCTTGGAAATTTTTAAAATTACAAAAAAAATTGCAAAAAAAACAAGTGAGAGTGTTACATTCGGCTATGCCGAATCTTTTATACCCTCCAAAATGTAAAAAAAAACAATATAAAAAAAATCCAGGGGCGTCTTTTTTTTGGAGGGGGGGGGGGGGTGTTGGTGGGACACGTTTGGGGCACCTTCCCCTTGCGATTTTGAACTTTTTCTGAGAAAAGAATGTTGCATTTGCTTAGCAAAAGTACAATAAACCCTACAAAAAATGCGGTTTTTCTTAGGTTGGTTTAGTTCTCCAAGGGGGAACTTTTTTCCCCTTGGTCCGATTTTGCCTATTTCCGAACTTAACCGGCCTAGGAATAATACACATATTCGTGCCAAACTTCGGAAGTCTAGCTCTTTTATTTTGGACTGTATCGTGTCCTCTACAGACGGACGGAATGACAAAGTGAGTATACCCCCATAATGTGGTTGGAGGGTATAAAAATTAATTTCGATCGAAACTATCAAATATTGCTAAAATTAATTACGAGATTTTTCTAGTAATTTAACAAGTTCTTTTTTGAGTGTATAAAGTCAAAATAAATTTCTTTACATTAATCGCCAGGAGGAGGGTGTCCCTCTCCTTCAATAATCTTAAAAATTAATTTTATTCAGCTATTCTGAATTCAATAAAATTCTAAATATTTTTCAAATTCAAACCAATTTTAAAAATTTACGTTATCAACACTCTCCAGCAGTAACAACTTCAGTGGAATATACAAGATTATAAATTTTATTTTGTGGTTGCTGCTCCAGTAAATATTTTTAATTTTTTTTTTACTTTTTTCAATAAATTCATACTCGTAAATTGCCAAGCAATGCATCTTTATTTCATTTCATTATTATTTCTTTTTTTTCTCTCCTGTGAACGAAGGAAAAAATGTTAATTAACTTTTCAATTCTTAAATAATGAATGATCAACGCATCAGAGACAACACGCTGTGATCCTTATTTTTTATAAATCTACAGATTTTTATATCACAAAATTTTCGTATGAGGAGATTGGAGTTTTTTTTTTAGTAGTTACGGTCAAATTGTTTGTATACTATACATATTATTAACTGGATTGCTTTCGAAAAATCACATTTAAACACTTACAAGACTATGCTACATATTACGACTGTTGCGGTTGCTGCTACTCCTTGCTTCAACACCGTTTACTGATGTTATTCGAAAAGGATCAATTGTAATTCGAAGATTATACTTGTAGTTCGAAGATTCCATTTGAAATTCAAGAATTTCATTTGTTAGTTAAAAACTCATCTTGTAATTTAAATATTCATTTTGATTTGGGAAATGTTCTTTGTAATTCGAAGATTCCAATTGTCATTCACAATAGATAACTTGTTATTCGTAAAAGATCAATTGTAGTTTGAAAAAGATCAATTGTTATCCGAAAAAAATAACTTGTAATTCGTAAAAGATCCACTGTAGTTCAAAAAAGATCAATTGTAATTCAAAAAGGACAATTTAAATACGAAAAAGATCAACTGTAATTCGTAAAACATTAATTGTAAATCAAAAAGATCAATTTAAATTCGAAAAGATCAATTGTAGTTCAAAAAGGACCAATTTTAAATCGAAAAATTTAATTTCAACTGTAATTGGAAAAATGTCAACTGAATCTTTTTTTTTTGATCTTCTTCGAATTACAATTTATTTATTTCGAATTACAATTGATCTTTTTCGAATTACAATTGATCTTTTTTGAATTTAAATTGATCTTTTACGAATTACAATTGAAATCATCGACCCATGTAAAAATGGATTAGAACTGGCTGATCTATTTAGATCTAATTATATAAGTTGTATCTGATCAGATCTATTATATCAGAGATTTTCGAATTGCAAATGGAATATTCGAATTACACGACGAATCTTTGAATTGAAAATGGAATATTCAAATAATAAGAAGAATCTTCGAATTACAAATGGAACTTTCGAATTACAAATGGAATCTTCGAGTAACAATTGGTCTTTTCGAACTACATCGATAAATGGTGTAAAGTGGAAAATTACACTATTTTCAATTGT
This sequence comes from Pegoplata infirma, assembly GCA_963921195.1. Taxonomy (NCBI): domain Eukaryota; kingdom Metazoa; phylum Arthropoda; class Insecta; order Diptera; family Anthomyiidae; genus Pegoplata; species Pegoplata infirma. The sequence continues at coordinate 15,773,538 of OY992537.1, read as the reverse complement.
TACTAAAAAGTGTTCAAATCTATTTCAAAAACATAGAAGTATTTTTTTTTTCTGTATTATATAAATCTATGCATTTTAATATATTATAATTTACACTTACACCATTTCAAATTCTATCTAGAAATGGTTTAAAAAAGGTTCGCATTGGCTTTAAATGTTTATTCTTACATTATACAAAAAAAAAGTTGCAACTTACTTACAACTTAAAACTTATATTATGAAATAATATTTTAAAGCTTAGTGTCGGTGACGGCGGCACATTTGCAGAGTCCAAATAAAAAAAAAACTGTGAGTAATAAAAAAGAAGCAGCTTGTTGCCGTATCATTATTTTGCTGTCTGTTCATTTGGTTGTTTGGCAATAGTTTGTTGCTATTGCCATAGATTTGTTGTATGTTGCCTCCTAATGCTATTTAGTTGTTGCTGCTGTTGATTCTTTTTGGTACGGATCGATGCTGCTATTGCTGCCTCTTATTTACGGCCTACGTTAACACAGTTGGTACGCAATAGGGATGGAAAAACAGTACATTTTTTCGGCACTATTTTTACTCCCTCTCTTTAGTGGCTTTTCTATACAAAAATTTTTTGTATTTTTGTTCAACAAAATTTAAAAGATTTCTCGAAAATCCGCAAAGTTTTATTAGAAAAATTTATCAAAATTTTCATTTATATAAAAATTTTAGATTTTTGGTATTCTGGGGGGGTTTCAAATCACAGATGAGCGTGGTAGTGAATTTAAAATCACGTGAAGCGAGGAAGGTCGTTGCAAGGGGCACTTCACAAGGGGGAGATTCACTCATTGGAATGGATATTACGGGGGTTGCCTACGGTGATGACGTTGGTAAGTTTTTATTACCGATTAGCGAACTCATGGAACTAGCGCTAAAGATAATCACGACATCGGTAAAGGACAACGGTCTGGGAGTTAACCCCGCCAAAACCGAATTCGTTTTGTTTACAAAAAGGATTAAGATAGACAGGTTTGTTCTTCCCAAATTAGATTAAATAACCCTGGAACTATCCAATGCTTTTTACACCTGCAGGAAAATTTCGGGAAGAAAGTGCAATAATTAGACCAACACTGACTTATGTTGCCATTATTTGGTTGAGAGCAGTGTATAAGAATCTATATCTCTGTAACCTGCAGAACGTACAACGGCTGGTGTTATAAGATCAGGCCAGCCTTGAAGTGACAATAAACATTCATCTCGTGGATATCTACATCAAGAGCAAGACAGCAAAATTGGCTCTCAGGTTAAGCGTGGCACACATGCTTAAGTAATGCACTTGGGCACACTCGACCATATTAAGTACGATGGGCGGGACCGCAGACGAACTTTGACAGAACCTTCAAAGTCCAAGAAGACTGGGCGGTAGGAAAACTCTGTTATAACAGGGAATGTGATCTAAATTTTCACAAACGGATCGAACATGGAGTTAGGAACGTGTTCGGGAGTATATTCCGAATGCCTCGAAATCAGGGCCTCATGGAGACTACGTCCTCACGCCATTAAAATTTTCGTGGACAGTCTTATAGCTTTAAAGGCAATGGAATCAAAAACTGTGAAATTGGGCATCGTAAGAAACTGTATACAGTCCTTCGCCGAATCAGTCAGCGCACAGTCAGTCTGGGTCCCTAGAAACAGGGAAACAGGTTTAACCTGACATCTCGGTTCCTATAGCGGAATTGATAAACAAAATTGATAGGATATTGAAGAATAGAATGAGGGATAGTTGGGCATCATTGACTACGTGCAGGATATCGCGAACCCTGGGCCCACTGCCTAATCTTAAGAGAACAGAAAGTCTACATACCTTTTGGTAAACCCACGGTTAGCCTATTAGTATTAGTACTGAGAGGACATTGTATAATCGGCCAAATAACTGTGCGTATAACACTCAGAAAAAAAATTAACTAAAAATGGGAAAATTAACTAAAGTCAAGGAAAATCAATAATGATTTAACTTTATTGCCATGTTTTCCTTCTTTTAAGTTCATGTTTTTCTTAAAAATAAAGAAAAATAAAAATGTTTGATATTACGCCAATTTGAACTAAAAATGGGAAAATTTGTATTTCAATTTATTTCATACACATTTGAGGACCCGATTTGGTAAATACACCATTGGGTTCGGATCCGATAGGTTCAGGTCCCGATGGGCCTAGATCCAGTTGTGTTCTTTAAGAATCGTCTTAGTTTTTTGACCCAAAATGTTTGCCGGTTTCGCTCTATCTTGCTTAGTTTTTGAGATACGCGAATTTAGGGGACCTAGAGAATTTTAAAAACTCGATAACTCTAAAACTATTACTCGGAGAGCTTTTAAGTATGTGGCGGTCTTGTTTTACGTGTTAAGAGCTAAAAAAATAATTTTAAACTTTTTGTTGTGTTGGTAGTATTTACCGAGATTGAGCATTTAAAAATTTTCGGGAATGCCAACTTTTTTTAAATTTAAAGTTATGACCCATTGAGGTCCACACATTTGAAGAGGATTGACTATATTATGGAGATCGACAGAACTAAAACTGGCCTCTGTTTTGCTGTATCTGGCTTAGTTTTCAAGATATCGCCATATTAAGTTTTGGAAAAAAAAAAAATCCCCGAGTATAAAAATTTTACTAAAATAGTGGAAACAACTTCCTCAAATCTAAGAAGATTAACTAATTGGTAGAAAATTATGTCCTAAAACTAAAGAAGCGGAATTTGTCTTAAAAATAACGCATTTTTTCACATATTTAGGGAACATTTATTTGGCGGTACTCCCCCTTTTTTACTTTGTAAGGAAATGATAATTAAGGAAATCACAACAGGCCTAGGCAAAATATAAAAGACAAACCATACGGTCCTGGCACAGACTAATACAGACTCGACATAAGTGACAGGTGTCAAAAAAGTATTCATTAACCATATGGTTAATATTTTGAAATTATTCTACGAATTAGGTTAGAAAGAGAAAACTGATATAACGCGCCATACGAAAAATGGATGCCAGATCGGTTTTTGTTGTTTCACTCACTCCTAAGTCGTAGAAAGTGTTGCCATGTTAGCGTAAAACGGACTAAAAACCGCTGCGTTTTCTCCTAAAATCGCTTAGTTTTTCCCCATTTTTTTCTTATTAAACTCTACTGTCGAGTCTGTATTTAGTCTGTGGTCCTGGCATAGAAAATGTGGAAGTGGCAACCAACATACCAGCTAATGATATTGGGGGTCGGTCATACATTTGACTCATCTAGGGTCACTTTTAGGTTAGCTAGAGAGGTTTGAAATTTGAACAATTTAAAAATTTTTTGACACGATAAGATTTACAAGGAGACTTTTTGCTACCTCCTATTTTACGAGAATTCCTAGTAATTTTACAAGCTTTTTACCAATAAAAAAATCAATGTATTTAGTTTACATCGATAAGCGGAAAAAGTTTTGTGGTATCGCTATGGACCAATTGGTCTATGCGGAGTGCCCATCTGGCACCGCCACCCTAACCTAACCTAACCTAACCTACCAATAATTTTGTAATTTTACAAGCTTTTTACCAATAAAATTGTAAATTTACAGTTTTTTTGGTGCAATTAAAATTACAAGGAATTCTCTTGAATTTACTAATTTTTTTTGTAAAATTATCTTGGAAATTTGTAAAATTACAAAAAAAATGTAAAATTACAAAAAAATGTAAAATTACTAAAAAAAATTTTAATTTCGATTAAAATTTTTTTGTTAAAAAAACAAGGAAAACTGTCAAATATTGGTAAACTGGAATTACGAGACTTTTCCTAGTAATTTAACAAAGTTTTTTTTTGTGTGTAGGGGAGTTATAGGGCTTTTTGTGGATTATTACCCCATCACGCCCAACATTAACACCGATAAGCGACCTCTCCCATTTCTTGGCTCATGCTCTTTTTTTACGAACCTCACAAAATGAGCGGTTCCAAATCTTGCTGCTTAACATCTCATACAACACTATCCCACCCTTACTCTTAATACATTACAAATTTGGTTTTCCTAAGGTGAGCACCCTTACAAAGTGGAAATACGGTGCAGGTATATTCGGAAAAAATGTAGGGGACAAAAATTAATGGGGTCAATTTACATTTCCCGTCCTTAAGAGGCACCTAAGAGCTGATCTTATAAAAAAAATTATAAAAAATAAAAGAATGTGTAAGGCTTAAAAATATAGGGTAGGTTTGTTTGGAGAACATTTTAGGGTTGAAAAAAATTTTGGGGGCAGTCACACCATTTTTTGGCTCATGTATTTATTTTACGAAACTCGTGCACTATCCCACCCCTAATGTACGATATGTTTTAAAATTTCCACAAGTGTGATAGTAGATTATATTTCATGTTTATATTTCTTTCTTAGCATGAGATTCGACAAATTTATGCATTTAACAAGTATATTTTCATTGTATGTCTTACTTTTTTATTTACCAGCGGTAGACAGACATCAACAAAATAAAATTTCCAGCACTATGTTGTGATTTAAAGTTCAGCAAGCTTTTTTGAAAAATCAAAAAAATAACTACCAAAACAGTTCTTTAAGTTCATCCTTTTGCTGAAGTTGTAGTAGCTTTTTTACGGTGTTTTCTTGTTATGAACTGTTTTGTAAGCAATCGTGTGACTGCTGTTTTGTTATGGTTGTTGTTGCTAATGGTATGTGGATGCAACATACTACTAACTGTTGCTGCTGCTGTTGATCTTGCATGTAGCAATAACCCAGCAAAAAGTTTTTCAATAGCTTAAGAAAATAGCCAAATAACCGTCAATCTGCATTACAGATTCTATGGAATCTGTAAAACAGCATTTTATTACTCAAACGATTCTTTTTCCTGCAAAACCACAAAAATCACATTTACAAAGTTGTTCACACACAGAAAAAATTTGAAACGAATTTCAATCAACAAAAACGCGGATTCAATAAATTTTTTGATTGAAATTCCTCCAATTAAAAAAATTGTTTTACCAATTATTAAATTTTTATTCGATTTTGATCAAAAGATTGATCAATTTTTTTATTTAAAGTCAATCAAAAAAAGGACTGATTTACCAAATGAATTGTAAGCTTATGACAAAATTATTAAAAAATTCATATTTTTTGCTTTCCAATATGTTGCCAACAATAAAAAAAGTAAAACCCGATTATTTTGTATATTTTTGAATTAATCTATTCAAATAAATTAAAGCGAAAAAAAATCTGGTATATTGAAAATTTGTAATTCGACAGTTAAAGAAAATAACAAAAATTTTAATCAAAACATTGACTGACTTATTTGAATTTTGTTGATCAATAGATTTAATTGAAAATTGTTAGCCAATAATTTTTTCAATCATGAAAAACGTGGATTCAATCAATTTTTTGGTTGAAACTCCATCGATGAATAAAATTGTTACATCAATCACCAAATTAATAGGTGATTAATTGAATATATTTTTAATCAAACATTTTTCGATTTTGATCACAAATTTTAACAAATTTTTATCTGAAGTCAATCAAAATAATGATTGATTTAACAAATGAATTGTAAGCTAATGATAAAATTTTCCAGAAATGCATATTTTTTGCTTTCCAATATGATGCCAACAATAAAAAAGTAAAAGCCGATTATTTTGTAAAAAAAACAATTATTTTGAACAGAAAAATAATTGATTCTTTTAAATTTTGTTGATCAACAGATTTAATAGAAAATTTTAGCCAATAATTTTAGAAGACAATTGACTACCCAATAATTCTCCATGCCTTTCTCGATTACCTTTTTCATTTTTTGCTGGGAATCTATATATTTAATATCCGATTGACTGTTGGTGGAAAAGTAGGGTCTACTTAAAAAGTGTTGTGCTTCTCGTGGTAACCTATTGAGAAGCTTTTAATGAATTTCGTTGATGATTTGTATGAATATATTTGTAGCTTAAAACACCGTTAGTAATGTAGGCATACATACGTATTTATGTACCTTTGCAGCTACACCAATGTGTTCATATATTGCTCGTTTTCAGGCGTTGATGTTGATGTCCCTTATTTTGTTGATGCCAGCAGGTGATCAAAGTGTTTACACGCGATTTTACACTCTTCTCATCTGTTTGTTGTGGTAGTTTGTGTTTAATAATTGTGTTCAACCGTGCAGCTGGTCAATGACAAAAAGCCATTGATTCCAATATACAATTCCCATTATACTGGTTTAAACCTCCTGTTTGAAGCTGCTGTTAGTTTAGGACAAACAATTTTAAGTAGATAATATTAGTGTACGCTACTGGCGGTCATTTAAATTAATGTAAAACTTAGAAAGTTTCCGTTGTCCGTTTTACTTCGAGCTTTTGTAAATGGCTTCTCCTCTGAGAACATTTTGCAGGGCTCTGGTCTTTCTCCTTTACTGTTAAGATATATGAGAATAAAAAACCAGAGCAAGCAAAATGTTCTTAGAAGAGAAGAGAAAAACCAGAGCAAGCAAAATGTTCTTAGAAGAGAAGCCTTCTTAAACAATACGATTACTGAGAATGCTAAAGTGTTGCATTTCTTTGGCGCAAGGACGAAGCCTATTAAAATTGAAAAAAATTGGTCCATGTTTAGACCTAGCCCTCAAACAACAGTTTTTTTTTATAATTTGGATCAAATGACTCTAGTTACCGTATTATAAAAGGTATCAAAGTTTTGACAGGTATACGAATTTTGTATACCTGTATACAGTTCCTCTTGTATACCCTATACAAACTACCCAATCCAATCGGTCGATCTTTGGACTTGGAACCCATTTTCCAGAAAACACTGATGTAGGGTATCACATAGTCGGTCTTGACCAACAATTATTTTCGTTTTTGTTCATTGTGCAATTTTTTTTTTGTAAAATTAAAACGTTGTTGTATTAACAAACAATTTAATTGTATTGACAAATAGTTTTGTTGAATAAAATATCAATTATTTTCTTTGTCAATACAATTAAATTGTTTGTAAATACAGCAATGGTTTAATTGAGAATTTGCCTACAATAAATTTTTTTTGCAATGTAAAACTCTATTGCTTCTTTCTGAATTTCAATTAAGATTTTCTTAATTTCAATTGAAATTTTTACATCAGTCAATTTTACGATTATGTAGTGTCAATTTCAGTCGTCCATGATCTTGTTTATTATATGCGCTTGCATTTATTTTTAATTTGGATTCCCAATGATTTTATGAAATTAATTGGAAAAATGCCATAGTTTATGAAGATGCTCATGCCGAGTGTTAGTCTTATTTATTTCCTATCGCTTAATAATAATAATAATGTTTACTTATTTTTGCGAGTAGGTGGACGGTTGGCAACTGTGCACTAGATTTGTTTTATCACTTAATTTTGATTTTAAAGTGCATCTTGTATTTTTTTATTTAGACATTTAAGAATTTTAATTAAAAAAAAAACGCAAGGTCTCACGAAAGAGGAATACAAATATTTCATATGATTTTGCCAACGTTGGTAAAGTACTTAAGAAGGTGGTTCAATTAGTAGAAGAATTTTGGACTTTTTTGTAACTTTTATCATTCTTCAATATATCATACAAAATCTGATAAATTTTCTGTAGAACGATTCTGAGAATTTTTCTAAAGGAAATGTGTCTCTAAATTTGTAAATTTTTCTTATGAAATAAGGTCTTCGATTTTTTCTTTAGAAATATGTCTAAGAATCTAAAGTTTTTATACCCTCCAACTACAGTATGGGGGTATACTCACTTTGTCATTCCGTGTGTAACGCATCAAAATATCGGTCTAGGACCCCATAAAGTATATGTATATATTTATGATCAGTGATCGATTCTAAGACATTCTAGCGATGTCCGTCCGTCCGTCTGTCCGTCTGTAGTTAACACGATGCAGTCCAAAATAAAAGAGCAAGACTCCCGACATTTGTCACGAATATGTCTTATGTTCATAGGCAGGTTAAGTTCGGAAATGAGCAAAATCGGACCAGGGGGAAAAAAGTTCCCCCTTGAAGAACTAAACCAACCTCTGAAAAATACGATATTTTTACATGATTTTTTGTGTTTTTGTTTAACAAATGCAACATTTTTATGCCACAAAAAGTTCAAAGTCCTGCATTTGGACCCAGAGAATTATAAAATGTCGTTTTTTCTGCCCGCCCCCCTTTTATGGGCGTGGAATAAAACATTTTTTTAAAATAATGATAATCTTGTATTTCTTTAGTGCAAAAAGCATAAGAATGAATTTTTAAACACAAATTCGATGGAAAATTTGCCCCCCCCTCAATTACTACAAGCAACCCCCTGACCCCCCCCTCCCCCCAAAAAAAATAGAACGCCCCTGCATTTTTTTTTTTTTTGCATGTTGGAGGGTATACAAGATCCGGCACAGCCGAATTTAACACTCTTACTTGTTCAATATGAATATGTTCAATATGAAATGAAGAAATTGCTTTAGAAAATATTAGAAGGTATTAAAACCGTAAAATTTTTATATTCTCAAATATTTCTATCGAAAAATGCTATAAAATTTAAGATTTTATTTTTCAAAAAAGGGAATCAAAATTTTTTATAGGAAACATATTTTAGCAACTGATAATTCCACATCGTGCACTCCACAAACGGAAGGACGGACATTTGCAGAATGTTTAAGAATTCAACACTGTTCAATAATATAACTACTTAATTGGTTCCTCGACCCATATTTCGATGCATTACACGCGAAATGACAAATTGAGCAAACCTTAATGCTGTAGTTGCAGGGTGTAGTGCAGGGTATAGAGCAATCTAGCACCATAGAGGAATAAAGTAAAGAGGTTGTAATTGGTTCAACTCTCTTTTTTCTCTCTCACGCGAAATCTGTCTGGGATCAAGTAAAATTTTTGGTCTTTTAAAGTCATGAAATTTGTATTTTATTTGCACTTTTAATATTTTTTTTTAATTATATTGAATGATTAACATTTTAAGAACGTAAATTTCATAAATTTGTTTTGTTTAAAACAATATAAAAGTGTTTTTTTAAAGAAAACAAAAAGCCTTTTTTCAATTCCTCTTTCAACCTTCATTCTATTAATCCAGGCAGTTAATGTTATTTCTCACGAGCACCACGAATAGCCCCAGCTAGCACCCATTTTTTTGTGATCGGCCACCCATTTCTTACACAAAAATAACTTATGAAACCCAAAAAAAACTAAGTTTTGTCTGAATGTATAAAAAATAATCACTCACGAAAAAATTTCACTCAAGCAGATTTTTTTTAACTCCCACTCACTCACAATCACGTGATTGACATGAAAATCACTCACGCGTGATTCACGCGTGAATCATGCAAATCACGTGACCAACGCCCAAAAAAAAACTGGGCAAAGAAGGCGTGGTTTAATATTGGAAAAAATGACAAATTTGTGTCGAATCAAATTATAACGAAATTCACCCCAATCTCAAAAACTTACACTTTTGTATATTTTTTTTATCGGCTTTCGAATAAAAATTTTTATTTTGGGAAATTTTGAGAACCTGTTCTGAAATTTTTTATTTTTTGAAAAAATTAATTTATCAAAAATCCTGCCGCATTTTTTTAAAGTTTAGATGTTTGTCTATCCACACTCAAAAAAGGACTTTACTTAAATTTTGGAAAATATTTCTTCAAAAAAGTTTTTAAATATTTCCACAATTTAGTTAAATTTAACTAAAAGTTGTGAAATTTTCTTAACTGCAATTTTCTACCAATTAGTTAATTTTTTTAGATTTGAGGAAGCTGGGGGATTTTTTTTCAAAAAATATAAAATGGCGATATCTCGACAACTAAGCTGGATAGAGCAAAATGGAGGAAATTTTTGGTTCTTTGGATCACCATAGAATCGCCTGTCCTCTTTACATGTGTGGAACCCAATGGGTCCTAACTTTGTATTTAAAAAAGTTGGCTTTCCCGAAAATTTTAAAATGCTCATATCACGGTAAATATTGCTAACACAACAAAAAATTCAAAAGCATTTTTGTAGCTCTTAACACGTAGACCGCCAAATACCAAAAAGCTTTCCGAGTAGTACACTCATTGTCAGTGAAAAATGCTTCATAATATTTATGACATAGTTTCCTAAATATTTTTGTCATAACAATTCATTATATTTATGAAACCTTTATAAATATAATGAAGTTTTATGAAAAAAGTCTATGAAATGCATTTCATAAAATTTCATGATTTCATAAAAAAAATTCATAAACGTGTCATATGATTTTTTATAATATTATTAAGAAATAAGGGCAAAACATTTATAGCTCCTTATTTTAGTTCTTCCGATGTAAATATCATAAATTTTTTTCTAAAAAATGAGGCATTTGCTTTTTTAATGAAACATTTCAAAAAATAATATGAAACCTTTTCATAAATATAATGAAACTTGTCATTAAAGTTCGTCCAATGTAATGAAATGTTTCATAAATAATATGAAACATTTCATTTTGTTAAAATTATGGAACTATTTTATAGTACCAAAGAAGTGGTTTGTAACAAAAAAATTCTATAAAATAAAATAAAAAAAATTAAATAAAATTCTATAAATAAATCTATGAAATGTTTTATCATGAAACATTTCATTATATTTATTTCATAAAAATTTATAAAATTTTATTCAATATATTTATGAAGCCTTTCATAAATATTATGAAAAATGTCATTAATATTATGAAAAATTTCATTAATATTGCCCCTATGAACAATTATGAAACTGTTTCATTGTATTTATGAAACTGTTACATTGCACGAACTTTAATGAAGATTTTCATTATATTTATGACAGCTTTCATTATTATAATGAAGCTTTTCCTTAGAGTGTAGTTTTAAAGCTATCGAGTTTTTCAAATTCGCAAGATCATAGTGCTCCCCTAAATTCGTATCTCAAAAACTAAGCAAGGTAGAGCGAAACCAACAAAATTTTAGACCAAATACTAAGACGATTTTTGAAAATCCCAACTGGGTGTGGGCTCATCAGGGGTCTGAAACTATCGGGTCCGAATCCAATGGGGTCTTCACCCAATCGGGTCCTCAAATGTTTATGAACTAAATTGAATTAAAATTGTTTCCATTTTTTAGTTCAAATTGGCATAGTATTAAAAATTATTTCATTCCTTATTTTGAAGAAAAATATGAACTTAAAAAAAGGAAGGAAAATATGGCAATGGAGCTAAATCATTCTTAGTTTTCCTCGAATTTAGTTAACATTCTCATTTTTTGGTTAATTTTTTTTCAGTGCACGCAAAAAAATCCAGGAGGGCATTTTTCTTACTTTTCGGGAAAATCTCATTTGAATCTTGGTTTTCATAAAAATTCTTTAATTCTTTTGTATTTTATTGTGACAGCATCGCGCCACATTTTTACTGTGTCAACATAGCGTATGAGTATTAAATATTTAATACTCATACGCTATGTTGACACAGTGAAAATGTGGCCGGATTTTTGATAAATTTACTTTTTTAAAAAACGAAAAATTTCAGAACGGGTTCTGAAAACTTTAATCGATAGCACATAAAAAAAAATTTCACGTCACACATGTATTTGATAACGCTTGTTTAAAAAAAAACGTGAGATGCAACTCCGAATAAAAATTTACTCGATTAACCCATTAAATTCAAACATAATTTATGTATTTTTCTTTTTCAACAAAAAAATCCAAAACGTCTTATTGTTAGTTAACATATTTTGATGATTGTAAGAATTTAACACTTTACTTAAAAAAAATGTTTGTAATTAACCGCCAAAACAAGTTTTATCTACTAGAATTCTTTTTTTTTTTCATTCAGTCTCATTTTAATTTTCTTACAAAACAACTATTTGGATTCATAAATTTGTTCATCTCATTTAAATTTCAATTTCAGGTTTTGTTTTGAGTCGACGGCTAATTTACTGCAACTAAAACAAATCAGAAAAGCAAAATAAAAAAAAAAATATTGAAATAAAAATTATAATAAAAGAAACACAAACTAAAAATTAAATTAAAATTTTTTTTTTTACCGCGCCATATTTATTGTGTTGAAAATGAAATTCTAGTAGCGACACCTGTATCACGTTAACGACTGGGTTGACTGCTGGTAATCATAATAATCACAATAATCATAATAATATTAAGAGCCGACGGCCAACATCCGTAGACTGGGGACGGAGTAGCGGCGGCAGTATAGACTTTAAATTGGTTCAATCAATAATGTTATGCAAATAATTAACATTGTAAATTATAGAAAATAGTTTTTTTTTTATTATTTATGTTTGACAACTTCATTTGATACCTTTTTTCTGTATTTTTTTATAAAGAAATTTTTTTTTATCTTAATGTTGGTTGTTTATGGTGGAATTAAGACAAAAACTTAAAATGTTTTTCTTTATTCCCAGCAAAAAAAGAGCTTACCATTCACTACAAAATTCACCACAACTTATGAACCAGATGTACTTCTTCTTCAACTGAAACATTGATGAATTTAATATGGGCGTGACACATAAAGTATGTTCTTTTTATCGCCACTTTTCAGTGGCGAAAGATTGACACTTAAGTATAACATATATCACTAGTGTTTTTATAACAACTTCTGAAGTAGTGATCCGGATGTTAATATTACTTGACCTTTTGGAAGCACTTTTTTCATCGCTTCTTTGGAAGTACATATTTCTTGGCATTTTGGGTGTGATTATGTCATTTTTATTTGGTGATTTAGAACTTCTAAATTAAAAGTTCTTTTTTCACTTTTTTTGTAAGATTGATTGAAAGAGTATTTTTTATAATATTTACACTAAAAACACTGTTCGACAGCAAAAACCTTCCAGTGAAATTTCTAACTGGTCCTTATAGATTTTGGTCTCCTGCTTCCAATCTACCATCCAAATTTTTCTAGCACGTACCGTTTTTGAGACATTCGCTGTTTACAAGTAAAATAAGCACTTTTAGGGGTCCACTGTTACGTATTCTTACGTTGCTTCCACGAAATAGGACTTGATTTCATATAAAATGGACCTCCTGATTCTAAAACTGCAATCCACAATTTTCAAGCATGTTCTGTTTTTGAGATATTCGCGTTTGAAAATTTAAGTGTGATTTATAAAGAATATAAATGCGTAACAGTAGAGTTTGAGTTTTTCAAACGCCAATATTTCAAAAACAGTACGCGATAGAAAAATTTGGATGTCAGATTTGGAATAAAGATGCCTTATTTTTACTAAATCGAGTTCTATTGTGTTTGAGCAACTTAAGAATACGTTACAGAGGAGACCCAAATATTTCAATATCAAAACGCCAATATCTTTAAAACCTTACGTGATAGAAATATTAATTTCATTGATAATCTAACGTATATACTTCGAATTAAAAAAGGAGTAATTATAGAGATCACAAAACTATAAAAATTCACGGCGAATTGAATTGAATTGATACCTCAATTTTCTAAAAAGTCTAAACAATCTTTAATAATGTGATGCAGCAACATCCGCTTTAGTTCGTAAATGTATTTATTTAATTTAGGACCAACTTTTTTTGATATAAGAATTGAAATTTGAAAAATTTATCAATAATCGATTTTCGTCTTTTTGATTTTTTAAGCTCTAAATAAAGAGAAATGAAATACCACTACCAAATTTTGACACCATTTTTGCAAAACCTAAATCTATTTGAAGCTGGACGTAGAAAAAATTGCATACTTCGTGTATCACCCTCATTTTAATTGTTTCAGTTGAAAAAGAAGTTCATATGGTGTGGTGATTTGATTCCTAAGAACATATGAAAAAGGTACTTTAAAATCATTAAGCAAAGAACTGGTGAAAGATGTTTTTATTGTTATTTTTTAGCATTTTTGGAAGTGATTTTAAAAGTACTTCCTACGGAATATGAAGTTCGGCACCTATCGCTACGTTGCATGTAGTGAAACTACTAATTCTTTTGGAACCACTTCGTTTATTTTTTGCTGGGTTTTAACGCTAATATGTATTTTAATATTACTTTAATTTCCTGTTCGCGGTGATAATCAAATAAATGTGCATGAAAATCTTTATTAACTTGTACACTTTAAAATAAAATCTGGTAAATGTTTGCGTTAAAAAAATTTTAGGAATATAATTTGAGATGCGTCATAATTATACTCGAACTTGACACTTTTTTTTAACTAGCTGGGCACCCTACTGGTACACAGAAAAAATTTCAAACAAATTTCAATCAACAAAAACGCGGATTCAATCAATTTTTTGATTGAAATTCCTCCAATCAAGAAAATTTTTATACCAATCATCAAATTGTAGGTGATTGATTGAAATTTTTTTCAATCAAACATTTTTTTGATTTTGATCAAAAATTTGATCAATTTTTTATTTAAAGTCAATTAAAATAATGATTGATATAACAAATGAATTATAAGCTTATAACAAAATTATCAAAAAAATCATCTTTTTTTCTTTCTACACTGATAGAAATTTGTACATGACAATAATGAAAATCTACATTAATGTTAAGAAAAATGATGTTAAAAAGGAACCTATGCAGGGTTTCATTGAATTAATGAAATAGATATCATAAAATATAATTGCAAGAACAAGTTTCATTAAATTAATGAAAATTGTTCATACCAAATATAAATTGTATTTTATGAAAATTTTTCATTACTTTAATGAAAAAGTATTTAATTCTTATGAAATACTTTCATTGAATAAATCCTACTTTTTATTTTTGAAATAAAATACTTTCTTTGAATAAATGTTACTTTTATTTTTAAAATGAAGTATATGTATAAACTTGTAAAGATCTTTTTATAGAACTAAAAATAATAAAAAATGGGTTTCACTTAGTTTTCTCGCACAAAATTTTACTATAACATTTACTTTTAATACGTAAGTAAAACCATGAAAAATTATTAAAAACAACGCGAGTTTAATAAATACTTATAATTAATCAACAACATTTCATTTTTAATTTCGTATAAAAATTCTAAAAAAAATCACGCTCTGATCAGTTGTTTTTTGCGCGCGTAAACTAACAGACTAAACAAACGCGACACGACAGGTGTCAAAAAACAGCAAATTTTGTAAACAGAACTTAATGACATTTTTTAATGAAACTACGAAGTCTAATGAATCAAAATTAATGAAAATCTTGCACAATATGTATGAAATTTCATTCGGCATATGAAATATTTCATTGTTGTAATAAAACAACGTTAATGAATTCCATTCATTAGTGATATGAAGCGTTTTTCTATCAGTGTAGTATGTTGCAAACAATAAACACAGTAAAACCCGATTATTTTGTATATTTTTGAATTAATCTATTCAAATAAATTCAAGCTAAAATAATATGGCATGTTGAAAATTTGTAATTCGACAGTTAAAGAAAATAACAAAAAACTGTCATTCAAAACATTGATTGACTCATTTAAATTTTGTTGGTCAATAGATTTAATTGAACATTTTTAGCCAATAATTTTTTGTGTGTAAAGTTAATTCGGGTACGCTGAATTTAATGGTGCTAGCCGTCTTTCGAAGTTAGCGCTCGTATTCGCGATTTAAAATTTTGATGCTTAGTACAATAAAAGCTATATTTTTAAACTTTTGCGATAGTTTATAAATTTAAAACCTTTTAAGTCTGTTAAACTAACATAACAAACCATAATACCGTGAATTTTTTCGCGAAAAAATTTTTTGTTCGCGAAAATCTTTATTTTTGTGAAAAAATTGGTTCAATACAAATATTTTTAGTGTAATTTGAATTTACGAGAGCCATCTGGTAAAGCTAGTTCGTGTACACTAAATCCCATTGAAATATCAGTTTTTTTAAAGTAAGCGTATGTATTAGCGATATTCGCGATTATTTTTTTTATTTTTAAGTAAAAAAAACAATTTTTTTCATATTATTTAGACAATTGCTGAATTTTTATCATCTAAACTCTATTGAATAAACAAAAAAAAAAAATTTATTCGCGGAATTTTTTTTCGCGATTTTTTTTTTTTTTTTTGCTATTAATTTATGAAAATGAGTAGAATACGATACAGACACGAAACTTTTAAAAAAAAAAAATTTTCGCGTATTTTTTTTTTTGCGTAAAAATTTGTTTTCGAAAAAAAAACAATGGATTTTGTAAATTTATATTTAAAAACTATCCCAAAAGCATAAAAAATAATTTTTTGTAGTACCTAGGCTTTACAATTTTAAATCGCGAATATCGCGAATACGAGCGCTAACTTCGAAAAACGGCTATCACCATTGAATTTAGCGTACCCGACCGAATTAGCTTTACCAAACAGAAAATAATATTGAGAAAAACAATTTGAGTAATCATTAATATTTCCCACCATTTTTAAAAAATTGCCGATATCGCAAACACCGTTCTATCGATTTCAAAATAATTGTACACACAAAAAAAAAACCTTGCCAAATTACTTGAGAAAGTCTCATAATCTCCTTTTACCAATATTTGACAGTTTTCTTTGTTTTTTAACAAAAAAAATTTCAATCGAAATTTAAATGTTTTTTTTTTTTGTAACTTTACAAACTTTTTTTTGTAATTTTACAAATTTCCAAGTCCTACCGAAAATGTCTAAATCTGACCATTTTTCTATAGGAGAATTGTCCCCAAATAAAAAGTTTTTTTTGTAATTTTGCAATTTTTTAACCAATAAAATTGTAAATTTACAACTTTTTTGACGCAATAAACTTACAAGGAATTCTCGTAATTTACTAGATTTTTTTTGTAAAAAAACATTAAAATTTGTAAAATTACAAAAAAATTTGTAAAATTACAAAAAAAAAATAAATTTCGATAAAAAAATGTTTGTCAAAAACAAGGAAAACTGTCAAAATGGGAAGAAATAACCTCTGAAAACTCTTTTTGATGGGAAAACACTGATGCTTTTCTCAACACAAAATTGGTTAAACTGACAAAATTGGGGTCAATTAGTATTTAAGTAAAAACAACTGTAAAAAAACAACTGCCATAAACTGTTGTCGTTATTTTGCAGAAAATTTAGTTAACTTCAAATAACTTCAATTGAATGTTTTCATCTGTTCAGTGCAGAAAATATAAATAAAACTCGCAGGTTTTGAGAATAAGAAAATCTGACAAATTTTACATTTTTATACCCTCCACTAACAAGGGAAGTCTCCCTAGTGTCACCCGCGGATCTTTATGGAATTGGTTTTATTTTGTAGATCAGAAAAAATAAAGGGACACGTATTTTTTTTTAGCGGCCCAAATTCATATTTAGGGGGTAAAAAGGAGGGGGAAGACAAGGCCATTTTTCAGTTTTTTTTTGTTTATCTCCTATATTATGCAAAGAAACTAGTCATGTTACATACCAAATGAATGGTCTTTTTAAGTATAATACCAAAAATTTTAGGAAATTTTTGTTAATAAGTCGAAATATATTAACTTCCTTGGCCCGATGTTAGCACCACAAGATAGGTATTTTAAATACCTTTAATCTGATACCACACATGCCTATATTAATTTTGTTTAAATAGGCGTAAATCGTAAAAAACTGAAAAAGGTCAATTTCCCCCCATACAAATCGACCCCCCCCCCCCCCTAAAAATGAGTTTGGGCCGCTAAAAAAAATACGTGTCGAATTAATTTTCGTTCTTAACAACATATCCAAATTTCATGAAGATCGGAGGGTGACACCAGGGAGACTTCCCTTGTAAGTGAAATAGGGGTTGTAACTCATCGAAATATCAGTCTGCGATGATTCCCGATCGATTTTAAGACAATCTAGCGATGTCCGTCTGTCTGTCTGTGGAAATGGTGATCACGGCCAAAGTATTACACGGTGATGACTGAAACTTAAAAACTTGGAAGTTCTCCCGAGAAGTTTGGTATTGCATTTGAGCGATATCGGTTCAGCGGTTCAAAAGTTATGAACGAAAATGTAAGGACACCTCAAAATTTTTAGTACATTCAACATAACCTAAAAATACAAAATGCTTTAATTCGGCTGCTGGTTGTCATATGTGAACATAAGTGAACACCAAATGGTATTTAAACAAGTACGAACATATTTTTTGACAAAAAAAATAAAAAAAATCGCGGATTTTTTTTAACAAATTTTTTTTTGGCGGAAATTTTTTTTTCTCTTCAAAAGTATTTTCCTTTTAAAAAAAGGTTTTTGCAGTAATCTTTTTAAAATTGTGGAGGGTATCACTACATTCGGCAAGGCCGAATTTAACTTTTTTACTTGTTTTTTTTTAATTCGTAACGAAACGAAATATAAAGCGGAAACAAATCACGCGAACTCACACAAAAAAATTGGCTCACAAACACTTATTGACGCAATAATCTTACTCACGCACACTCACTCACGCAATTTTTTCCACTCACAATCACGTGTGTAAAATTGACTTTCAGTCACATTCTTGTGTGATCATGCGTGAGTGTAACTAAATTTTCTGGAACTGAATTTTGGAGAAGAAATCCCATTCTCACTATAATCTTACTCACGCACACTCACTCACGCAATTTTTCCACTCACAATCACGTGTGTAAAATTGACTTTCAGTCACACTCTTGTGTGATCATGCGTGAGTGTAACTAAACTTTCTGGAACTGAATTTTGGAGAAGAAATCCCATTCTCACCCCTGAATCCTCGCCTGCCTGTATCTCAGAATGGTATTTCAAGCAAAAAAATTGTTCTATCACTTTTTAATTCCCAACTCCAGAATATTTTGTTTAAGTGTATAAAAAATCTGTATAAATTGGCTGCCTGCTGCCTTTAAACATTTATGAAAATGCGTTTGCACACACCTAAATAGTTTAGCTGGCGTCAACAGTTCATTTCTGCACATACAAAAATATTTTTTTTTGTTGCTTAAAGATTTGACCAGTTCTATTAAGCGTAAATGGCGTCTAATCGCAATAGTTTGATCAGTTAAGCCAATCGTTATATTTATATTTGATCATTTAATATACGATCGAACATTTATTCAATTCAATTGAACTGAACTCAACTCATTCACTGGTGCATTCACAATAATACCAGTACATACGGTATCTATGTAAGTATGAATATGAAAACATTGCAGATCAAATTTCATATTCATTGCTATGGCATGCATGTTTGTTCACGTTCATAATATTAAAATGGTGTTTATGTTTTTAATACGATTTTAAGATTGTTAATTTTAAGTAGATATTCATTGGAATTGAAAATAGTTTTGGATAAAAATATTTATGTATTAATTGAATTATTGACTTTAATTGCAGATTGGTAAACGAAATTAATAAAACGGTATTGGAATTTGAATGTACAGAAAACCAATTAACTACATATTTTCCAAATTTAGTCGATTTAATAAAACTTTGGTAGTCACTACTGAATTCTTTTGATATAACTAATAATTAATCAAAACAACCACAATTTTTAGTTGTCATAACCGAATTTAGAAGCAGCAACCGAATTTGGGTCATCTACCGGTTTTAGCCAGATTAATATTAATTTGAACTGGAAACAAGGCGACAGTCTCGATGACAGTTCACACTCTTCGAAGTCGAGTTTCAAATGACATTTCAAATGACTCGCGACGCTATAAAGGGGTACCTCATCGAACACATGTATTTGGAAAGAAATTTTGTCTCTTGATTTAAAGTAACCGAAACAAAGGTTTTCAGAGTCTCAAAACCGAAATCGATCACAACTTTAGAGCTAACAATGGTATTATTTTCACCACTTAAAATTGTTAATCATGATCTCTTCTTAAAACATTTTAAAATTTTCAAATGTCAAAGCCTAGTTTGACATTTTCAAACAATTGAATGTCTGTGTTTTTTCCTGATTTTCGTAACGCCAATATGGATTGAATAGAGGATATGCTGATCTCGATGTTCATGGACGTTCTACAATAAATCCTGCAGTAGATATTTCTGCCTCTCTACGCTATTCCATTATGTTTATTAAATCATTTAAAGTTCCTCATTGACGGTGCTTTCTTTATTTTCGTTTTGCGATTTAAAATATTTGCCCCTGCTTGGGCGCCATAAATGCAAAACACCTACCAACATTAAGGGCCATTCTTAAGGGTTCTCTAAAATATCTTTCGAAACGGGCAAGAGACTGTAGTCTGGGATTTAATCCTAGTAAAACTGAACTTGTCTTGTTTACAAGGAAATATAAAACTCCAGCTTTTGATCCTATTTCTTTGGACAGCACTGATATATGTTCTCAGACAGAGCCAAGTATCTTGAAGTATTTCTAGATAGGAAGTAGAATTTTAGGCGTAATATTGAGGAACGGGTGAGAAAAGCAACGATTTCTTTATATTCCTGTAAAAGGGCCATTGGAAACCGATGGAGCCTTAGCCCTCCAGTTGGCAACGCCCTTAAGCCATCCTTGGTGACGGCCCAATGACATGTCAGAGTCACACCTGACAACCCCAAGACATCTTTATATACCGAGTTGAAGACAGTTTCATATAAAATTTTAAAATGTCCTCAATCATAATCAGCATTTGGCAGTGGGTGCAAAGATTCCCATGACATTTTCCTTAAGTCGTCTTTAAGGAAATGTCTGAAAAGGAATGGTCAGACGATAATGCAAAAAATGTTCGTATTTCCGTAAGTTTTTGCTTTCATCCATTTTCCTTTTAAATTATCTTTATCATATTAAGAAATAACTTTCGTCCATTTTTAGTCCCAACTGGATTTGAACCTGGAACCTCCAGTTTATTACTCCAACACCTAACTGCTTGATCCGAACTTTCCCAGATTTAAAAGTTTAATTTAATATACTGTAATTGTGAAGACATTTCCTTATAGATGTATTGGAGGATTTTTCCACACTCTTGAAACAAACATTAATTGATGAGAATGTTAGAACATGTGCTAAAGAATTTCCTATAATTTGTCAGAACCTGAAGGCATTTCCTCAAGGAATCACTGTGTAAATTTTCTCATTGACACATATTCCAACTGGGCCTAGTCGTTTAATAGATTTCTACAGCGGTGGTGCATCCAATACTGCTGTATGAAATCTTTGTCGGGAGACAAAAGGGAACCGTGTGTTTATAACGAAGGTACAGAGAATGGCGTCGATGTGCATCGCTGGAATTCTTTGCACTACACCTACGGACCATTAGACATATTGAGTAGGGAGCATGTGGACTGCGCTCCCTCTACGAGCTTTTTTGAGTGCCACTTTATCTATCTGTGTTTACACAGATAGATCGAAGCTACACGAACAAGTGGGCTTCGGAGTCTATTCGTAAGAGCTTAAGTTGCCTAGCTCGAAGATTGCCAGATAATTGCAGTGTTTACCGAGCAGATACTCTAGCAAAACACGAAGTGGCTGACTAGTTGAGTGGCAATGGCTTGTCTACAACTGCAGTCAACATTTATTCCTACAGTCGAGCTTCAATCAAGTCCCTGGAGTCAATGATTCTGAAAACAAGATCTGCCCCTAACTGCCGTACGTCTTTAAATGAGATCAAACAGTTTGACGTACGACTCATATGGACCCCAGGGCACAGAGACTTGCCAGAGAATTGCAAAGCCGATATGGCTCAAGACTGGGAACTACCTTAAAAGTTCCAAAGGAATTGAAATGCGTTGGTATGCCTCTATGTTGAAATTTAAAAGCAAAATGTAGCCTAGAAAAAATTTTTGCAACAGATTCTATTCAAATAGGTTCTTAAATATATTCTACGGTGATCACAACAAAATTTTCAATGTAAAATATTTTTTTAAAAAAACTACTTTTAAAAAACGATTGTCTTTAGGACAATTTCAAACAAAAATCATTGATTCTGGAATGTTAAGTAGAATCGGTTGCAGGATAATATATTGCGTTCAGGAACAGATTACTTCAAATGAAAAATTTTGCTGAGCAGTTTTGTTCTTCTACGAAGACTAGCCGTAGATGTGCACATGGATGGACGTGTGAGACAACACGACAGATTTGGCCTTGTCTTTTTCAGAAGCGCACAAGTGAGCTGATATCGCTTCTTTACTTTAATTACTAGACAATGTCTTGAAAAGCACTCAGAGCGGTTAAATGTTCCGTCAAATGACTTTTTCCGGAGTTGCCTGGTTAAGCAGGAGCTGGAAACTATCGAACACTTTATCTGTCATTTTCCGGCACTTTTTGGTTAAAGATTTGCTTCACTAAGGTTTACGAAGCTCCTCGATCTTTCTGATTTGTCGGATGTCAGAATTCAATATCTTAGGAGTTTTATAAGGGGAACTCCATCACTGTGCAATGGTATAATAACGGAACTCAGAGTCTATGTGTGTTGATGTAAAGCGAAAAACTTTTTTTCGACCTACCCATTTTGTTTACAGTGATTTTTTAGTTTCTTCCTAGTAATTTTGAATCAGGCCCCCGCTTGGGCGCCATTTTCTAGAAAATTTGATAAGTCAACTTTGCGCTCAGTTCTCATTGGATTCTGAAAATGGAACTTCCGTTACCATTGAAAATCGGGTTAAGTTAAAATGTTATGTGGTATTCAATTTAATATCTTCAAATTCCAAGCTAATCGTTTATCATCAATGGTTAAAGTGTTAGCATCATTGTCCACCACATATTAAGTCCTTTCTTTACACAAAAAAATTTACCTAGACCATATTTAATATGAGAAATCTATATTTATAATCCTGAAATGTCAAAGTTAACACATGTGCGGAAATTGGAGCCAAACAAAAATTTTGTCTGTTTAAGGAAAAAACAATTAAATCATTGAATAATTGCTAATTTTTTTTTTTTGGTTGTTATTAATTCAACAAAAGTACAAAACTTTAAGATTCTCTATTTAAAATAAGTACAAATTCGCTCAAAGAAATCTTTTGTTTTAAAATTGTCTTTTGTGATTATCTGGCGCATCACATCCTGTACATCCAGTTTTGTTTGTCAGTTCCTAAATGATGATAATAATGATGAGGATTTTCCTTTGTTGGGGGAGGCGTTTAAATGTTGACGGTTGATGTGAAAGATGAAGACGTCGTTTGTTTATTCAACAACTACATGAATTAACACATCATCATAATAATAATAATAAGATAAATACAACAAATACTTAATAAACTAAAAATAAATGAGCTGAAATGAAGTTTATGTTATACCATCCATCCATTCATTTGGCAATGTCTTTTAGGAAAACTGTTGCTGATGTACAAAGGAGTATTTGCAAAGGTACCAAACATAAAACTTTAATAATGAATATGGAAGATATAATGTGAAAAAAAGACATGGCAGTTAGTTGAAGGCTTTTAAAAAAGGTAAATGAAATTAAATTTTATATGGGAAGTAGGCTAAGAAATGAATATTGAGTTTTGGAGTTTAACATATTTAAAAACAACATATTTTAACTGCTACAAGGATTAAAACATATATGGTGTAAAACTTGAGATACGTTTTATGTATTTACTAATTTTGATGCTGAACACAAATATGAAATTGGTCGAACGGTTTTTATGTTATCGCATTTTGAAATTTATTATAAATGTCAATGTCAAATTTTCTTTTTAGACGAGCTTTTAATATATTTTTATTTTCAAATCGGTTTATTATGAATTTTCTCTTTATTTTCAGTTCTCTTAAACATAGGAATAGGAGGGAGGAAAGAGGACTTATGCTTAGGGTGACCATTTTTTTCTGAGCTTAAATCAGTACGCCCAAGTTTTAATGTTTTATTTTTTCTAGAAAAAACTCTCTAAAGTTGTTTTCTATGAGAAAACACTGATGTCTTTTCAACACTCAAAAAATTTTGGTTAAACTAACTTGACCCCAAGTATTTTGAGTAAAAACAACTGTTAAAAACAACTGCAAAAAACAACTGTTAAAAAACAACTGCAAAAAACAACGGTTGGATTTTGCAGAAAATTTAGTTGACTTTAAACGACTTCATTTAAATGTTTTAATAGTTTCCGTGCAGAAAATATAACAAAATTCCACAGGTTTTGAGAATAAAAAAATCCCTCAGATTTTGAAGATTTTTCCGTAAGTTTTTACTACTCTTCCTGTAAGAAAACTTCACAGCTAATAATCACGTGTTTTTTTTTTAAGGCCCTGATTTTCTGAGCGCTTTTTCGATAACGCTCTGATGACATTACCTCTTCTAAAATCTCAGAATCATTTGGATTCATGCAATTTACATCATCTTTCTAAAAATATAAAAAATCCATTGGCCCATTGGATTTTTCGTTATAGAAAACCTCAAAGATTCTGTGCGCATTTTCATATAAATTTACGAAGATCAAAATAACCTCGTGCTCAGATTCATTTTTGCGTTGAGGAACCTCTTGATTCACGAACTCTAATCTCCTTAGAATAAATTCATTATAAATTATCTCATTTTCAGACTTATAAAAAACAACTCCGACGACTTATATTATAGAAATTAAAGTTTTTGTACAGAATTTTCGAATAAAATTATTTTTTATGTTAAAATGTTCAAAAAACAGTACAATCAGTACATATTTTAAAAAATCAGTACAAATCAGTACAACGTTTTTTGATCAGTACACGTGATCAAAAATCAGTACATGTACTGATCAAATCAGTACGAATGGTCAGCCTACTGATTCTCCAAACTACAAACCGTGCTTTTAAAGCAGCCATTTTTAGCATTGGTTCACGATTTTGAATATTTTACCTTGATAGAATTTCTCAGTTGCTTTCACAAACCTGAAAAAGTCAAACAAGGAAGGTTCATGGACTATGTCAACGAATATCAGAACCAATTCTCAGTAATCTGTCGGCAACAACAGAATATTGGTCTGTAGTATCCTAATTCTCAAGACAGGTTGCAGATAACCCCTAATCTTGTCATATGAAGAACACAACCGTTGCGTCTCATTAAAAGGATAGTAAGGTTGGGACAATCCCTCTCTCAAAGTTAGCTTTCTGGTTTTATTTCTATTAAGACTTTATTCAAAAATCAGCAATATCATTCGCCCGTTTGGACCAGAACCCAAAACATACAGACCCTGCTCCCAAATTAGACCTCTTTCAGTTTGCTTCTACGTCTCTGGACAACCTTAGATGAGGTGACTGGAGATTCCAGCGCCTTAAGCACAGCCTAATATTTACAAAGAATATTGATTCTCCTCATCCCCCATCCATTGTCAGTTATCCATGTCGCTTCTTCCACAATAGCAAAAACTTGAGTGTGAAAAACTGTTGCAAATATGGCTACACTCAGAAAATTATTGCAGTTACTACATGACGGTCGTTTGTGTAGTAAGTAGTAGCTGTTGTTTTTAACTACAATTTCGGTCGTTTTTGTATGAAAAAATCTCAAACAACTTTTTTTCTAGTAGTTTCAAAAAATAACTACAAAAAATATACTACACTGTAGCAATAGTTGATTTATGTAGTTGTTTTTAGTTTTTTTTCTAAAACTCGTTTTTTTCTAGAAATTTTTATTACAAACGAATGTGTCGAGCGAGTTGGTCGTGCGGGATGCGGAAGGAATTATTTTTATACCAAATAAATAATATCTAAATAAATTAAATTACAATTTATTAAATTTAATTATAACAAAAAATATGTTTTTGGAAAAATATTCTTGAGCGAAAGAAAATAAGTGGATAAATGAGATAACAAGTGTGTATAATATAGCGCTCACATAAGCGTGCGTAAAAACCAATCGGAAAAAAACAAAATAAAATGTGTGCAGTGTTTTGTTTTCTTATGAGCGCGCCATCTTTCTTTTCTTTGTATACACAACAGAGCAGGTACATACTTTTTTGAAACATTTCAAATTAATTCTTTTTTTTTATAAATCAATTTTGCCAAAGCATTTCGTTTTTTTTTTATTCCAGACAAATTTTGATCAGTAGCGGTGAAAATTTGAAATGAACTATTAAAAAAACAAAGGTAAATACAATCAATTTATTTTGTTTAACATTTTATTAATATAATTTTTTTCTTCTATAATTCCAGATAAATACATCAAAAAATTGTCATCATGTCGAAATTCTATACAACCAACTGAATAATTTTTTAAATAAATAAATATCAATCATTTAACCGTTTAAGAAATTTTTTAAATAAAATTTCAGGCAATTGTAGAAAAAACAACTGTATTAAACAGTTTTGTAGTAGTTTTTACTACATTTTGTAGTTGAAAATCAATAGTTAAAAACAACAACATGTTCAGTTGTTTTTACCGTTTATGTAGTGGACGCCTTTTCAACGACAAAATGTAGTCAAAACAACTGTCTTTTGTAGTAGATTTTACCGACATACTTTTTTGAGTGTAGAGCTTGAGAATACTTGGTTTCATCGTTCAAATACCAACTAGATCCAGAAGCAATCAAAGAAAATATCAAAGTAGTCTTCGAAAAGTTAATCTGATTTAAATCAGTTTTCCCTTCTTTACTTAGAATTTCTTGCCAAACTC
This sequence comes from Pegoplata infirma, assembly GCA_963921195.1. Classification (NCBI taxonomy): domain Eukaryota; kingdom Metazoa; phylum Arthropoda; class Insecta; order Diptera; family Anthomyiidae; genus Pegoplata; species Pegoplata infirma. Next base: position 15,747,252 of record OY992537.1, on the reverse strand, counting down.
GATGCAGGACATCATGCTGTCAAATAGCATGTCAAACATCAGGCAAGGTTACGAAAGCCTGTCAAACTGTCGAAACATGTCCCGCATTGAACTTTTCATGCAATGCTGCACTTTTACGAAGTCTGCACAAAGATTTCATGGCTACCGCTTAGGTATGCAGATCCAATAGAAGCATATTCAACCTAACCTAACATAACGTTAAGACCTGCGCCTGGTGTGGTGCTTCCAACGGGTAGATTTCAAAATTGTTCTCGGACACCAAAGGCCCGCTGCGAACCTCACAAAAGGTCTGATGACTGCTATATGCATTTGGTGTACCCCAGCTGGTCTTACACCTCATGTCTTCTCAAAAGCACTCCGATAATGCCAGAAAATACATAGTGCCCCCAATTGGACACATTGGATTTAGCTGGTGGAATATAGGAACCGCATAGACCAAAATAGGTATTTCTTCTCATTATAGTGGAATCTATTTGTTTTTAGAAATTCTGTATGAGAGAACGAATTCTATCTGCCCTACTAACAAGGAAGGTCTTTCACAGGGCACCCACCGATTGCCCCGAAACTTGAATATGAATGATTAGAGTTACCTGTTTTTTCTTAGCTGCCAAATCTCAAATTTAAAAAAGGGTTGCCCCCTTATAAAAAAAAGGGCTTTGTGGAAAATCCGCATAATAGCCGAACTAACAGGAATTTCGCCAAACAAACAAATTCCGGGTCTGCTTAATTTTGATAGAGATTATTATATATGATTTTGGTAGTCGTACGTATATAGTATATATCTCCATATAAACTACCCCAACGATTTTACATTTTTGACAATAACGAACTTAACGAAGCCGTATTTGGACACGACCTTCAAAAAACCTTTCGACATGTATAAAATGTTCATATAGTTTTTTTTTAAAAAATAAGAAAAATCCTTAAAAAAACGAAAAAAATCACGTTTTCCCCCCTCCCCTTTGACCCGCTAAATCTAAAATTGGGCAGCTATAAAAAAACAGGTAACCCTTATTTTGCTCCCCTCTTTCCCATATGCAAGTTTCATGATAATCGGTGCCCTGTGAAAGACCTTCCTTGTAAGTGGCAGTTGAACTTCTCGTTTCGCCAATACGTTCACGCTCTCATTACGCTGTATGCTTATGTGCCCCCAAACCCAATAGTCAAATACTTTTTAGTTCGTACCGCGGCTCCAACATTTTTTTAATTGAGCCAACACTCAGAAAATGGGTTATGAGAAGAAGAAAAGGGAGAGTACTGTGGATATTTAATTCGATTTTTTTTTAACTGTTACTTGGAAGACTTATACCGGGAGTCTATTTCACATACGGCTAGTTCGACCGATAAATGAGTTTTCTCTCTAATGCGTTGTGCGATACGTTGGACAGTCAACAACGAACGGATGTGATCTGCTAAAAAGGCGAGTACTACGGGCATGCGCCCGCGTCTTAGGTATAAGTTCGCCCATCTAAGCTGAAAAGCTACCGTGGTAATATTGGTAGAAAATGACGCAATAGAGCTGGAAACCCTATTATCATTGATAAGCTTGAACGCACCCCTTTGCACCCGATCCTCAAGACAGACCAGATATAGAAATTGTATACCATTTTCGGTCGGATATAGGCGGTATAAATAAAGATCAAACGCAGTGAAATTTCAGATAGAAGAGCACGTCTTATGCAACGGTCCGTGTGAAACGTAGAGCACCAGTCTTACACAGATCTGCAAGTCTTTATGCACTCTCTACGCGATAACTGTAGGTTTTTTGTCACCATATGAGAACGCCATAGAAAAATATTGGCCTAGCTACAGTGATGTAAATCCAATGAATTATGGCTCAAAGTTTTGCCTGTCCGCATTAGTTTACTATCCTTGGTGACCCCCAAATACTTAACATCTGTGCACAGTTGAAGAGTAACACCCTTCAGCGTTGGAACCTTGAGACCCCGTAGGTTTGGTCCTTCGCGTAAACAGCACAAGTGTGGTCTTGGCTGGTTTCATACATAACCCATGCCAGTTGTGCATTATGTCTATAACAGTCTGCATTTTTCTAGAGATCATTCTTAGACACTTCTGGGAGCTTATGCACATACGTCGTATGTATTTGCACTGGAAGTGAGTCGATCACAAAACATAATGGAGGGGGGACACAACCTCCAAACTGTGACTTTTTTACCCCACTGACTTTTAGTAGTGAAAATAAGTTACATACGTCAGAACACATTGAATCTGAAGTCCGTTGAGATACCACGGGACTGTAATAGGTTCCCCTAGCAGTCCCTGCCGTTAAACCAATTTAAGTTCCTTATGAAACTCCAAACATATTGATTTTTGACATACGACAAATCAGAAAGATCGTGCAACTCTCTAAATCCCAGTGAAGCTAGGTGATCAAGTAGTGCCGGGCAATGGCAGATGAAGTGTTAGATAGTTTCCAACTCCACCTATTCCATGCAACTCCGGCAAAAGTTATTTGACGGCAAAACTCATTGCTCTGCGTGCTGTCCTATAAGACAGTGTCCGGTAATTACTGCATCATCGAAATCTCTGCTCTTGGAAGCGATATCAGCTGACTTGTGCGCCTCTGATTAAGAGAAGGCCAAATCTGTCGTGTAGTCTCACACGTTCATCCATGTGCCCATTTCTTATTAGTCTCCGTCGCTGAAGAATACGCGCAGTTTATAGAACTTTCTATCAATTCCCTTTTTAATTTTGAGTACAAGATCATGAAGTGCCAACTCACATGATCTACCACTTTGGAATGCATGTGGCGGAATATGTTGTGCTTTAATACGGATATAAAATAATACTCGCAAACTAAATGTAGAATAATGAGACGATTATGGAAAAGAGATACAATGAGTGTTTGGGAGAGCATATATTTTGAAATATGGAAGAAATCTCTTATATCGGAATAATGAGACGTTCGCAAAGATAGCGTCACGTAGAACACTACTATCCTTTTAAATTAGGAAGAAATCTCTTGTCTCTGAATAATGAGACTTTTGGCATTCAAAAGTAATTTAAAAGTAATGTCTTGTCTTGTAATAATGAGACTTCTGACAAATGTCAAGATAGAGTCACGTAGAACCCCACCATTGCCATTACACAGGAATGAGACTGATACTGTACTGGTCTAAGAGGGGTCCTTTGTCAGCTAGGTTAAGCTTCTTTCCACTTATCTGATCAACCAGATTCTGTAACCTGTTCTTTTTAAACGGATCTAAAAACAAATGTTTCAGACTTTTTCCATTAATAATAATACGAATACATTCCCTTATTATTTTAGTGCGCTTGTGTTGATAAATTGCGAGACAGGATTAAATAAAAACATATCGAGTTACACACTTGATTGCTACTTTCAATGGAATCAAAATAAATGCAAAACCAAACCTAAAACATCGTAGTACGTCGCACAAACCAAATGAAGGAATTGAACGAACGAAATATTGCCGCCACATTATGCGTAAAACTACTGATGATAATAATAATAATGATGATGCTTAACTTGAATCAGGCAGCAAAATTTCCTCTCCTCCCTCCGCGAAAACCTTTTTTAAAACATTACACACATACGTTGGCAATATTTTAATGTTGTGTATACACATAAAATGGTGAGAAATCTTAACACATTCAGTAGCAAAACCATGAGATGTTTTAAAAAAATAAACCCACGGATTTTCTGTTCCATGTTTACGTAAGTAGTTATGGTAGTTCCTGCTTCTCCACCATCTTCTACTGGCCACTCACTACTGCTTCCTTTGACTCCACGTTCGCTTTGAAAAGTTTAATGCTGTTTCTTTTGGGGGTAATGGCTAATAACCAACAATTGGCAATCGTTATATACTTTATGATCACTAAAAACTGAAATGGCACCAATTTTTCGTGCAACATCAAATGGAAACACCGACGCCATTACAAGAATACACCATTTCAGTTTGGTCATTGCAAGTAAAAAAAAAAGCCATCATAAATACATGGCAAATGGCAACAGTAACAGCCACAACAACGAACGATGACAATAATAACATCGACTACTACAGCTACTCACTGCTGCTGCTGGCACTTTGCTGCAACATATGATTCCGCCAAACAGACAGACGGACAGACAGACAATTTAATGTTTATCGGCTAATGAAGTTGACAACATGCGGATTAGCGTATTTAGTCAGCGTCACCACCATCATCATCAACACAACAAATAAACAGCAAACAGTAACATCATCAACAGCACCAGCAGCAGCAACAACACTGCATCGGACTCTTTCAAATTGGCAACACAAACTAAATTTATATGCATCTTCATTTTTGGCTCCTTACCACAAACGAACGATGTTCCCTGATTTAGTTTTTTAATATAATAATAATAATTTTCATTTGTCTCTCACACCATATGCGAAGAGTACCTACAAAAAAAAAACACATAATCATGCAAACTGCATTTATTCCCATTCCGCGAGGACAATATAAAACTTAATTATAAATTAATAACTTTGAAAGTTATCATTAGATTAATGCTTAACAATCAGAGTTCCAGTGTAGCGGTGGAGGAGAGCGAGGGAATTGCCTTGAATGCCAGAAAGGATGCGTAAAGTAGTCACTATGGAATGTTGCTACAATTTGTTGCATTGCTATGTATGTTGTCGCAATAAATGCTTCATCACTTATGATGGTCGAACACAAAAAGAGCAAAATCTGGAAAATAAATGCATTCACATATATTTCTTTTATTACCGCTTGAAATGGTAGTCAAGCGCTGTCTTTTGATAATCACAATTTTTATAATAAATGCGAAACATGATTTCTGATTTTGTTTGTATTTAAATCATTTTTTCTCTGAAGAGATGTATAAAAAAGGAATTCCAATGTTTAGGTTGTAAATCGGATAAATTTCTTTTCCTCCAAACCGAATTCTGGAGCACACGTCGTGATGGAAATGATGAAAAAATCAAAAAAAAAAGACTTAACTTAAACTTTGGAAACATTTTCTTCAAAGTTGTTTATAAATTTTCCCAAAATTTAGTTAAATTTAACTAGAAGTTGGGAAATTTTCTTAACTGTTAGGAAAAAATTTTAGTTCATGTACTGTTTAATAGTCCATTATTTTCCTTAAATGAAATTCCCTAATACATGGAAAAAATTCTTACCGCTGAAGAAATTTTGCCTAAATATATGAAAACAAGTGATGATGCGCGCGTGACACTAATTCTTCGTGATTCACGTGAAAAAATATTTTCTTGTGCGATAGTGCGTGAGCATTATTTTTCTCGTGAGTGTGCGTGATTGTTTTGTGCTGTCTGAAACAGAAAACCAGTAAAAAAATCGTCATCATATTGAATTTAGAAGGTAATTAATACCAAATTGTGATTTAAGGTAAGTAAGTTGCTCGGTTTTCACTTTAAAATCTGGCAAACTCTATATAATAAAAACATAAATTTCACACTGGCTTTACAAAAGCGTAAAAATTTCACTGAAGAGGTATTCTGCTCACTGGTGATGCAGTAATACACAACAACACCATTAGCATAATTTTTTTGAATTGTACAGACCATTAAAAAAGCGGTGAAATTTAATGTTCATAAATTAAATGATGCATTTATAAGTTGTTGGCACTGTAAATATTTATTAATTTAGAGTAATAGATAAAAATTACAAAAAAAAATGTAAATTAAAGTTATTTTGTGTATGCCGATGCGCAAAACATAATCTAACATATGACTGTCAAATTTTCGCTTCAAATTAATTAATGTTTCGAGTTATTTTTTTTTACCGGTGAAAAACTTACGGGCCTTTAAATAAATGTTCATGATTTTTTTTAGGAATATAAATTCTTTTTGTGCAAGTAATCGAAAAAAGTGAAAGAACCATTTTTTTAATTTGGTAAGTCTTCGTGAGCGTGAGTATTTAGTGAGCGTGAGAAAAATTTTAGTTACTCACGTGAGCTAGCGTGAATTTGAGCAGAAAAAATAAATTTTGTGCGTGAGCAACATTTTTGCTTCGTGAGCGTGCGCGAATCAAAATTCACTAACACGCCTTTCTCTATTTTTAAGACATATTCCTCTTCTTTAGTTTTACGATGTAATTTTCTGCCTATTGGTTCATCTTATTAGACTTAGGGAAGTTTTTTCCACTATTTTAGTAAAATTTTTATAACATGGTGACATTTTTTTTTTTCAAGAAACTTAAAATGGCGATATGGCGATAAGCCAGATAGAGCAAAATGGAGGCCATTTATGGTTTTTTGAATCACCATAGCATCACAGGTCCTCTTCGCAAGTGTGGCCTTTAATGGGTTCTAACTGGTGACGACGTCAACCCTAACACGAGTATGGTTATGGTGGCCCTAATATGATAGCCGGCGTTTGGATATGATCGTTCCAATATCTGGAACCAGCTACACAACCTGGTTGCAGCCGTTTCTAGGCATAGTACACGCTTCAGCGCACACGCCAGTAGAATGAGAATCGCCCACAATAACTATTACGGAGGATGTTATAACGTGGAGGAGGAAGATACGCCATCGCATTTTCTCAGTCAATGTCCGATGCCGAACATTTCGGCAGCTGATACTGGCGGCCTTGATATAATTATTTGGTATGGACGCCAGTAAGATAAACTCGTTTACCTGGATTCCGAGCGATTCAGGAACCCAATTAGACCACTTTAGCATTCTTTCCTATTTCTTTCTCTTCTTATCTTTCCTTTCTTTTACAGGTAACACAACAGGACCACGTTTGTTGAAGGACCCATATGAGCCGACCGATTGACTCCTGCCTGCTTACGTAGCCCTGGTTTTAAATCAGTTTTGACAAATTTTAAAAATGTCTTCAGTAGTGTTATTATTAATCTTTTAAGAATTTCTAATAAAATTTTCTAACTTCAAATAAAATTTACATATATTTAAAAAGTTATGGAATTACGAGTAGAATTTTAAAATTACAATTAGAATCTTCGATCTTAATTGATCTTTTGCGAATTACATCTGTAAATGTAATAAACTCTATGTAATAAGCTCTATTCTTGATGGCATTAAAGTCATTTTATCACGTTTAACTGTATTTGAAGATATATGAGGTAAATTTTGACTTTCGACATTCTTCCACCAATTGTGGTTAAGTGATTTTCTTTTCAATTTAATAAATAGGTTTGTTTACTCAAATGAGATTGGGCCGTTTCTTCTCTGTTGGACGTGATTGCGTTTTGCGATTTATAATTTGGCCCCGGACTGGGCGCCATTTTTTCATTAATGTATTGTTACAAAATTTTAGTAATTCGAAATAGACCGATTGAAATTTTTAAAAGATCGATTGAAATTCGAAAGAGATAAATCGAAATTCGAAGATACCGATAGAAATTCTTCTTCAATTGAAACTCGAAAAACTTTAATTCAAATTGGAAAACCATCAATAGAAATTCGTAAAAATCAATTAAAATTCGTAAATTAAAATCAATTAAAAGTTGCAAAAAATCAAATGAGCGTCGCAACAGAATAATTTGGTGGGATGGCACAATGGGACATGGCACCTGATATATGTATAACCCGAAACTTTGAAATGGGATAACTCGGCTCTTAGTAAAAATATTTAAATGAAATTCGAAACAAGTTCTTAATTTATTATTTTATATCTCCGTATAATATAACATGTGGGCGGGATTGAACAGTGGGGTCGTATCAACTCACATAAAGCCGAAAAATAGCAAAAATAGTAAATGGAAAGTAGTAAAGAGTGGGTAGTGTATGTGTGAATACTTTATTTAAATTTTTCTAAATTATAAGTAACAGGGAAGACCTCTGAGGAAGTTTTAACGAATTTTTCGAATGAAAAACGAAGTGAACTGTAACTATAATCTTATTAAGCTCTCCCGGAAACCCAGCATGTTTTAAAACCGATCAAGGATCACTAATATACTTTATAAAATCCTATACCCATATTTCAACGAGTTACACACGAAATGACAAGGTTAGCCCAATCTTGTGCTTGTAAGTTATAAAAAAACCTCTTAAAATAACATAAACATATTCAATAACCACAAAAAATAAGTGGATTTTTTATGACTTTTTCCATCTTAATTGCTTAATAACTTTCTTCATAATCCATTTAGGCTAATTTAAAAAGTTTATTTTCTTACTTCCTTTGGTTCATAATGTCACTTAAGATCTTTTGTTGTTTGTTATCCTTTAGTTTTGATGCCTGAAGACATCTGCCATAAATACAAACATTAAATATTTATCAAACAAACTAAAAACCAACAAAATACAATGTATGCATGGAATTGGAAACTTTATACAATATATTTGTTGCTTTGGTGCCGATGATGATGATGACGATGATTGGCCATGATTATGAGGTTGTGTTGTTATGCGAATTATTACTGGAAATGTTGCAAACATAAATTCAAAAAAAAAGGACATTGTGTGTTATTGTGATTATCGGGTAATAAAGTACACGTACACTAGATAAAGTAAGTAGTCAAACCTTTAATTTCAATTCAAATGTACTTTTTTTTGTATTTTCAAAACTGAGGACCAAAGTAGATTTATATGTGAAATGCTTGTCGTAGTTTGTATAATGTATTAAGTTACAATCAAAGATAAGCTGTACAAATAACTACATAAATATGTATGAATGTTGTATTATGTGTACTCGTACCAATAAAGATACAACATTATTTTTGATCAGCCATAGCAGCCAAATAAGCCAAACAAAATTTTGAGTCATTGAAATATGACCGAAAAAATAACATTCATAGCAACATTCTATTCTGTACAACATACCAACATCATAATAATAAATTATAACAATAACAATAAAACACTGAAAGTAGAAAAATAAACAAATGTTTGAAAAAAACGAGTATTAAATAAATTTGTAACGATTTTCAAATTTCACTATTTTTTTTAATTTTCAACCCCTCTATTGTGCGAATTCTTGGACGAATATGCGCACACTGAAAAAAAATCTGTACTAAAATTAAATTCAAGCTGTAATTAATTTAAATTCGTTAATTTTCTTAAACTTGTTTAAATTTGACTTAACAGAAGTAAAATTTACAGTTTTTCTATAGAAAAAGTCTCAGATTCTGAGACAGTTTTTGTATAGAAAAAGTCTCAGATTCTGAGACAGTTTTTCTATAGAAAAAGTCTCAGATTCTGAGACAGTTTTTCTATAGAAAAAGTCTCAGATTCTGAGACAGTTTTTCTATAGAAAAAGTCTCAGATTCTGAGACAGTTTTTCTATAGAAAAAGTCTCAGATTCTGAGACAGTTTTTCTATAGAAAAAGTCTCAGATTCTGAGACAGTTTTTCTATAGAAAAAGTCTCAGATTCTGAGACAGTTTTTCTAAAGAAAAAGTCTCAGATTCTGAGACAGTTTTTCTATAGAAAAAGTCTCAGATTCTGAGACAGTTTTTCTATAGAAAAAGTCTCAGATTCTGAGACAGTTTTTCTATAGAAAAAGTCTCAGATTCTGAGACAGTTTTTCTATAGAAAAAGTCTCAGATTCTGAGACAGTTTTTCTATAGAAAAAGTCTCAGATTCTGAGACAGTTTTTCTATAGAAAAAGTCTCAGATTCTGAGACAGTTTTTCTATAGAAAAAGTCTCAGATTCTGAGACAGTTTTTCTATAGAAAAAGTCTCAGATTCTGAGACAGTTTTTCTATAGAAAAAGTCTCAGATTCTGAGACAGTTTTTCTATAGAAAAAGTCTCAGATTCTGAGACAGTTTTTCTATAGAAAAAGTCTCAGATTCTGAGACAGTTTTTCTATAGAAAAAGTTTCAGATTCTGAGACAGTTTTTCTATAGAAAAAGTCTCAGATTCTGAGACAGTTTTTCTATAGAAAAAGTCTCAGATTCTGAGACAGTTTTTCTATAGAAAAAGTCTCAGATTCTGAGACAGTTTTTCTATAGAAAAAGTCTCAGATTCTGAGACAGTTTTTCTATAGAAAAAGTCTCAGATTCTGAGACAGTTTTTCTATAGAAAAAGTCTCAGATTCTGAGACAGTTTTTCTAGAGATAAAGTCTGAGATTCTGAGACAGATTCTGAGACAGTTTTTCTATAGAAAAAGTCTCAGATTCTGAGACAGTTTGTTCCTTACGCGGAACAACATTATTGAAAAATAAAAAATAAAATGTTGAAAACAAAATGCTAAAAAATTTAAAAAAAAAGTGCTAATCTAGCACCTGGTACTTTTTCCAAATTTTTTGTGATAAGTCCAAAAAAAGTGCTAGATCTAGCACTAAAAGTGCTAAAATGGCATCACTGTAGAGAATTCCATTTAGGGAAAAAATTAACAGTACATGTATTAAAATTTTTTCCTAAAAGTTAAGAAAATTTCCTAACTTTTAGTTAAATTTAACTAAATTTTGAGAAAATTTTTAAATTATTTTGTGGAAATTTTTTCCAAAGCTTAAGTTAAGTCTTTTTTGAGTGTAAGATAGGCGAATTCATCCCTGAGAAGCGTATGCATGCCCGTAGTACTCGCCTTTCCAACAGATCACATTCGTATCTTATCGACTGTTTAATGTATTGCACAACGGATTACAGAAAAATTCGTTTCTTGGTCACACTAGTCGTATATGGAGTAAACTCCCCGCAGAAGTCTTCCCAATCAGCTACAATTTATATTTTGGCACGTATTTCGACACAAAATTCGAAAGTTTATAATTTTCGTACGCTTAAAGGAAAAGGGCAGAGGGCAGATCAATAATTCCGTGGCATTTCGAATGAAACAAAGTTTTATTTGGAAAAAATAAATATATTTTTCAACAATACATTTAGAATTAGTTCAACGTTTCTCTAATTTTAGCATCCCTTCCACAAAATATGAATAGGATTTTTCGAGGTCCATAAAATAGGCATTTAATTTCATCCTTGGAGCTTCATCTCTTTCCACCGAGTATTTTTTTAGGTTTGGAAATAGGAAATAGCCACTGGGGGGTAAATCCGGAGATTATGGCGTATGAGCACTGTTGCCAAGTTGGAGGTTTTCCCGCTAAATCTAGCGCTTTTTGTTTGGTTTCAGCGGGGGAAAATTGGTTTTTAGCGGGAACAGTGCTTTAGCGGGTAAATCTAGCGCTTTTTTTGGATTTAGTGGGGAAAAATTTAGAGGTTTTTTCCAATTTTTTCAATCAAAAACGCCAAGTTTGTCGAATTTCAGCGCTTTTTTCGTAACTTGGCGGGAGAATTTTATATTTTCCCGCTAAATTTTTTTCGGTGGTCAATTTTGGTAGAAAAAATAATTTGGAGGTTTTTTTTTTTAATTTTTCTTTTTTATTAATCAAAAATGCCAAGTTTTTCGGTTTTTAGCGCTTTTTTTTCGTAATTTAGCGGGAGAATTTTAAATTTTCCTCGCTAAATTTTTTTTGGCGGTTTCTAGCGCTTTTTTAGTGAAATTTAGAGGTTTTTGGTGAAAAATAGTTGGCAACAGTGCGGATGAGGTACCAAATTGTAGCCCAATTCATGGAATTTTTCCATTGAGACTGCACACATGTGCTTAAGTGTATTATCTTGATCAAAAATAACGTTTTTCTTGGCCATATGGGGTCGTTTTTTTGTTTTTTAAATCCTCGTTAAATCGGTCCAATAAGCTGGCGTAATATTCGCCGTATATGGTTTTTCCCCTTTTGAAGGTAACACAGGGCAACACTTTTTTTTTTTGCCCGGGTTCTGATAGCTAATTTTGGGTATTAGGAGTACGCTGATTTCAAATCTGGCTACCGTTTTTTTGGGTCAGCTCTAGCTTTCGAGATATAGCCTAAGGAAACTTTGAAAATAGGCTGTTTTTGGCATGTTTGTGAGTCCATATTTCCCAACACTTGTCTTACATCCAAAAAGTGAATGACGATTTTATGTATGTTGGATATGCTGATTCCAAAACTGCTCTTACTTTTGTTGAGTCATCTTTAGTTTTGGAGATATCGCTAAAATAAAATTTTTAAATTTATTCCCTCGTTAATTTTGTCTGAATATTTATGCCCTTTTTAATAACTCGAAAACTAAAGCTGTCAGAAAAAAGCTAATACCAGTTTTGGATTTCTGGCATCAAATATAGTTAAGTTCGTGTTTAAAACTGAGGCAGTAAATTTTTTTTTGGAAATTATAGCCAAGCAAAATTGGTAAAAAACGCACTTTTTCGACTCTTTAACAGCGAATTGCTCGCGAACGCGAGCTGATGGAAACAATTGGATAACAGATTCGGAATCAGCACACTAAAATCCATATAAATCAGTTGTCATAGGTCAGGCAAATGGAAAAAGGTCAAATTTTGTCAACCTGTGTAATCGATGTGGATTATCCCGCGTGCATCCAAAAAAACTGTTGCCATCACCTTAGTGGCTGACAAAGTTATCTTGGCCTTCTTTGGAGCCGGTTCACCCGGAGAAACCCATTATTTCGACTGCTGCTTGGTCTCCGGAGTGTTGTAAAGGATCCATGATTCATCCAGAGTTACAAAACGCCACAAAAACTCAGAGAGTTCCCATAATATTTATCAAGCTTTCACTTTTTTCCACTTTTGTATGTTTTTCCACGAGGTTGTATGTTTTGATCAGCTGTTAAACGCAAAGTAAATGACGGAACTAACTCAAAATTTGACAGTAGTCTATTAACAGGTGGTGCTTGATGGAAGCAGTGTTGCATTTCATATAACTACGAGGGAAGTTCGAAAAGTCACGGAATTATTGATACGCCTTCGTACACTCTTATTTTTTGTACCTTCGTCTGTTAGTGGAAATCCCAATGCAGTCCAAACGCATAGAGCAATTTTCAGCATTTTATATTCTTTCGTTTTAACTCTGGGAGTTAGGTTAGGTTAGGTTAGGTTAGGTTAGGTTAGGTTAGGTTAGGTTAGGTTAGGTTAGGTTAGGTTAGGTTAGGTTAGGTTAGGTTAGGTTAGGTTAGGTTAGGTTAGGTTAGGTTAGGTTAGGTTAGGTTAGGTTAGGTTAGGTTAGGTTAGGTTAGGTTAGGTTAGGTTAGGTTAGGTTAGGTTAGGTTAGGTTAGGTTAGGTTAGGTTAGGTTAGGTTAGGTTAGGTTAGGTTAGGTTAGGTTAGGTTAGGTTAGGTTAGGTTAGGTTAGGTTAGGTTAGGTTAGGTTAGGTTAGGTTAGGTTAGGTTAGGTTAGGTTAGGTTAGGTTAGGTTAGGTTAGGTTAGGTTAGGTTAGGTTAGGTTAGGTTAGGTTAGGTTAGGTTAGGTTAGGTTAGGTTAGGTTAGGTTAGGTTAGGTTAGGTTAGGTTAGGTTAGGTTAGGTTAGGTTAGGTTAGGTTAGGTTAGGTTAGGTTAGGTTAGGTTAGGTTAGGTTAGGTTAGGTTAGGTTAGGTTAGGTTAGGTTAGGTTAGGTTAGGTTAGGTTAGGTTAGGTTAGGTTAGGTTAGGTTAGGTTAGGTTAGGTTAGGTTAGGTTAGGTTAGGTTAGGTTAGGTTAGGTTGTAAGTGGCTGCTGACGTTTTACTGTCGTTAAACCAGTTTGGGCTTCTTATGAAACTCTTCAGATATTGAATTTTGACAGCCGACAAATCAGAAAGATCGTACAGCTCCCTAGATCCCAGTGAAGCACTCTGGGCGTACTGGTTGATATTTTAAAGTGTTAGACAAGAAATAACAAAAACAATAAATCCCATTTTGTATGACGGATATAAAAACTAACCAATCACTAAAATAGACTCCTGTCGATTCGTGGTGGAAACAGCGAAAAATCGTTCACTTTAATAAAACTCTGAACACAAAGGGCACATTCCTGGCCACAAAACAGATTCCGTCGGTCGCGTATTAGGCGGTTTTTATACCCTCCACTCTAATGATAGAGGGTATATATAAGTTTGTCATTCCGTTTGGAACACCTCGAAATATTGGTCTAGGACCCCATAAAGTGTATATATTCATGATCCTCGATCGATTTTAAGACGATCTAGCGATGTCCGTCTGTCTGTCTGTTAAAAACACGCTAACTTTTGAAGGACTTTACGGAGGCTCCTGAAGTTCGGCATATATGTTGGGCATTTACCTGGTCAGGTTTGTATTGCAATCAAGTGAAATCAGTCCAATCCAGCGTTGTCGTTCCCCTGGCCTAGTTCGTATTGAATTTCAGTCAATTCGGTTTAGTAGTTCAAAAGTTATAAGCAAAATCGTGAATTTTAGATTAGTTTCACCTTAAATTCGCGTTAAACATGTTTTAAAAACATTGGTATGTCACAAAAATATTTTACAACGTCTTTTTGTCACTCAAAAATATTTTTACACTCAAAAAAAAAAAAATTTACACTCAAAAAAAAATTTTGTAAATTATCTTTTTTTTTCAAAAATTACTTAAAATTTTTTTTTTTACATAAAATAAAATATTATTAATCAAAATTATTATTTTTTTCACGTTACAAAATTTACTATCACTTAAAAAGGGCATTCGGCCAAGTCGAATTAACTTTTCTACTTGTTTTTAATCAAACCTCTTTGTCTTTACCCAACTTTGATTTAATCAGCAATTTCCTAGAGCGGAAAAATTGTGCTGGGCTTAATTCTTTCCAAATAAGTTATATCAACTTTAACACCAACGTTAAAATCAAAAGTTTTTGTGCAAACCTAAAACTTTACTCTCTGTAGTGCCATTAAAGGTTATAGTACCATATTACTCTACCACATCCTAAGTAAACCAACTGTAAGTGAAATCCTTGTACTCATAAAACACATCATTAAATAGAACAACACAACAATAAGGAGCAACAAACGAAATAAGGACACTTGAGGTTATCAAATGTAAACTAAATGACAACGAAAGTTACAACTCCAGTCGAAGATGAAGAAGACATAGTAACCGCCAGCAAGCAACATATGTTGGCTGAAATGGGACTCTTTAAGTCAAATTGAGTGTCAACTAACAATTTGGAAAGCGTAGTAGTGTGGCATTAAAAAAACACAGTTAATAAACATTATTATACTGCATGCAACAACACAGGGTTGCAACTTAAGCAAAAAAAAAAAACAGCAAACCCCAACACACAATTGACATTCGAGTAAAGCAAAGTGTCATATTTATAGAATTGAATATAAGCCTATTAGATATTGTTTTTTTGAAATACATAATACAAATATGAAATGGAAATGGTCAGAATTGTTATTGAATATCAACAAAAAGAGAAACAGAATACTAAACTGCTAATGGTTTGACTTCTGTGGGTGAAATTTGAATTTTTCAATATTTTTATACCCTACACTTATTGTAAGTGATGGATGGCATAAATAAGTTTGTCATTCCGTTTGTAACACCTCGAAATAAAGTTATAGGACCCCATTAAGTATGAGGGCGGATAATTAATTCATTGACTTTTCGCACTTACCTCGTAGTTATATGAAATGCAACACAGCTCCCATCATGTACCACCTGTAAATAGACTAATGTCAAATTTTGAGCAATTTCCGTCATTTACTTTGCGTTTAACAGCTGTTTATTAAACATTATTTTTTTCGAACCGTCAATCAAACCAAGAAAAAGCTTGATAAATACTATGTTGACTCTACACCAGTGATACGCATTTTTGTAATTCCTATTCCCGCGGGAATAGGCGCTGCTTGTGCGCTGTCAACACACATACACTATAAAATTCTGTTGCTTAAGCAAATTTGTTGACTTTTCGCTTGCTACTACCCACACAAGCATAAATGTTATAGTATGTGTCTGCGTATCGCTGCTCTACACCATCGAATTCAATGGTAAAAAAGTGGTTTACTGACTTTCGTTGTGGCCGCACAAGTAAAAATGAGGTAAATACACCTGAAAATGCCGAAAAAGTTCACGATATGGTGTTGGCCGATCGAAGAGTAAAAGTGCGTGAGATTGTTGATGCCATAGGCAGCTCATATGGCAGTGTTGTTTCGATTTTAAATGATCAGTTGGGTTTAAGAATGCTGTCTGCAAGATGACAACTTTGACAACTTCAAAGAATTGTTTCGAGTTGTTTGACCGCAATTCGAATGAGTTTTTGCGGCGTTTTGTAACTGTGGATGAAACATGGATCTATTACAACACTCCGGAAACTAAGAAGCAGTCTAAACAATGTGTTTCTCCGGGTGAACCGGTTCCAAAGATGGCCAAGGTAAGTTTGTCGGCCAATAAGGTGATGGCAACAGCTTTTTAGGATGCACGCCGGATAATCCACATCAATTACCTTGAAGAGGGAAAAACAATAAACAGCGAGTATTATGCCAACTTATTGGACTGATTTAACGAGGATTAAAAAAAAAAACAGCTCCATATGGCCAAGAAAAAAATTATTTTTCATCAAGATAATGCACGGGAGCACACGTGTGCAGACTCAATGGCAAAATTCGATGAATTGGGCTACGAATTAGTACCTCATCCGCCATATTCTCTGGATTTAGTCCCAGTGACTATTTTTTCTTATTTCTAAACCTAACGAAATGGCTCGGTGGAAAGAGATTTAGCTCCAACGATGAAATTTTTAATCAACAAACAACGACCTATTTTATGGACCTCGAAAAATCCTTTTTTGGAAAGGAAAAAAATATTAGAGAAATGTTGCACTAAGTGTATTGAGCTAAAAGGAGATACTGTTTCATTCGAAAAGCCACGGAATTATTAATCCGCCCTCGTATATATATATTCATGATCCACTATCGATTTTAAGACGATCTATCGATGCCCGTCTGTCTGTCTATTAAAAACTCACTAACTTTCGAAAGACAACTTGGATGTTCCTGAAGTTTGGCATACATATTTCTAAAATTTCTGGTCAGGTTTGCGTGCTAATTGGCGATGCTTTAATTTTGCCTGTAATTTTAGTGATGGTGTTTTGGAGCGTATATGCAAGTTTCGAAGAAGTTTTCGATTTTCTATCTCGCACTAGGTTTCGAAGGTTATCCATGGCTTAATTTCTTAATTTTTACTTGCTTTGGGCCCAAAACCGACTTTGCAAATTCTTTACAGTCTTTCGCTACATTTGACCATTAATATTGTTCGTTTAGTGCTTGATTTTATCGTAGGGTTTGATTATAGGTAACTGAAGTGGTGGGATCTTGAAGACGTAATGTATTATGCCTTTCGGCTTTTCTTCCTGGTCCACAAGTCGTAGACGAAATGTAGCAACGTGAAGCTGGTGCTCACTAGCTATGTCAGTTCCCCCTGAAACAGTGGTCTTATACGTTAGCACGTCCATTGGCAAACCTTTTAAGCTCTTCGTACTGAGCGGGAGTCTTTTTATCATGCTGGAAGGTGGCCAATGTTCAGCCAATCCCTAAAAAGTGTGCGGCTAACAACCCTGAAAATTACTGCCCAATCGAAATTTGCTTTGCGCTCTTCAAAGAGTTAGAAGGCATGATTAACCACCATCTTGTGAAGTATTTAAATACCAATTCACTTTTAAATGACCTGTTGGCGTTTCTATCGGAACGTTGAAGACGGTCACTGCACCACTTTAAGAAGAGTAAAGTGGTTACTCTAGATATTTCCAAGGAGTTCGATCGTGTGCGGCAGGGGGCACTCGAAGCTAATGTTGTTGCTTTTAGTATCGGTAATGACCTTTCTCGATTTATAACGAGTTTTCTGAGAGACCACACTATACGTGTTGTTTTAGATGGAGTCTCACCAAACGAGTTTCAGCTAAATTCAGGGGTGACGCAAGATTCTGTTCTTTCTCCTACTCTTTTCCTCTTTTTTTATTTATGACCTTCTTGGTCAGACCTTTAACCCGATCTAAACTTTCGAAGATGACAGCAATATATGCCATTCATTTCCATTCGATGAACTCACAACTCTGGAGGACATGAGACAGAACATGAATGACCCACTCAACCAAGACCTTTCTACAATCTTCGAGAGGGGAGGAGCAAATAAGATTGATTTTAATGCTCGAAACCCCAATGTTGTATGTTAACCAGCAGACGGGTTGTGGCGTAAGCCTTGTCATATGTAGCTAAGGATGATATAGTTATGAGGAATTGGATACCCTTGATGTTCTGGACAAGTAATGTCCGTTGAAATAAACACGTATTTCAAGTGTCGAAAGAATCATTCAAGTGCCTTGGTTTTTTGAAATGGTGCCAGATTTACTTCAATACATCCGATCTCCTTAATATTTATACCAGCTATATCCGGCTGAAAATGGAATGCAACTATCATATATGGGCAGAGGTTTCTGAGTCTATTCTGAAGCTTCTAGACCGTGTTCAGGAGTGGGCGGTGAAGCTTATCAGTGAGAGTAGTGTATCGAACTTTATTGACTTATTATAGCATCGTCGGAATGTGGGTTGTGTGACACTATTCTATCGATATTATCATGGGAGGTGTTCATCTGAGATAAATAAAAGTGTTCCCCAGGCCGGTGTGTTTGTTCGTAATAATCGCTTGTCTTGTAGAGCACAACCGTTTGTATTTTGATTGTCCTGTGTTTCGCACAACGCATTAAAGAAAAAAATCGTTTTTCAGTCGAAGAATTCGTATGCGGAATAAACTCCTTTCAGAGGTCTTTTCTGTCACTTATTACTTACAAAAGTTTAAATCCAATATCCACAAATACTTCTCCCTTTTTCCTTATTTCCATACCTAATTTTCCTGATCAATTTAGGAATGATTGACTGATTAGGCCAATTCTTCCTATCGTAGTGTTGGGGCTGCCAACAAACCTATAAACAGGTTTCCTGGTTGTAAAACAGTCAGGAATAGCTGAATTTCAGTGACATATTTCCCGACTATCCCCTTATTACCTAAGATGCACCAATATTTGCTTGTCATTAAGGTTACTTAAGCCGAAACCTTCTCACTAAAGTTGCAAATATAAAGTCAAGTCCCAGTTTGTGGAAGCAATGTAAGAATAACAGTGGACCGCAAAAGTGCTAAGTGATTGCTTTTTTTACTTTTTAACATCGAATATCTCAAAAACTGTACGTGATAGATAAATTTGGATGTCCATTTTGAAATCAGGAGAGCAAAATCTATAACAATCAGTTGGATATTTCACTGCGAGGTTTTTGGTGTCGAACATTGTAATTATTTTACAATAACTCGAAAACAGGATTTTCGTGTTAACAATTTTTAAAGTTCTAAATAAAGGGGTATGATGTTCCAGTGCCCGATTTTGTCACCATTATTACAAAACCTAAACTTTCTTAAGGAGGGGTGTATGGTTTAATACCGAAAGTTATGAACTGCTAGGAAAATGCTGCAATGGAATCACTTCTTGCTATTCCGAAGTGAATAGCCGACAGTGAGATTTGAGGCACTGCGAAATATACTCAAAATAAATTATTTGTAGTCAAAATTTGTAAACAATTTTTTTCATTTAGAATTGTGGAGGGTATTCACCGATTCGGCCAAGTTGAATTTAACTTTCTACTTGTTTTTTTTTTTTTTATTATTTTCAAAGATAATAAGAAACCTTTTTGGTGATAATTCTTCTGTTTTATTTTATGCAAAAAAAATAAAATAAAAAAATATTGAATTTTTTTGCAATTGTCCATCAAACATCTGTTTTTTCAACGATTTTTGACGTAAGACTAATGTTTCCCTTTTTATTGTTTTCAAGAAGGATTATAAGAAAAAACAAAAAAAAATTTTGTTGCACAAGTCAAGCTGCATTCAAAAAGTGAAAATGAACATTGCACAAAAAGTATTATCATCATTTCCACAGTCATCCATCCAGCCATCCATCCATCTATCCATTGAAAGGGGAATTATGCTCATTTCATTTGGTTGCCTCACTCGGCCTTTCAAAACTACAATTGTAATGTACAATTGTGTATTTAATTCCTTTCCATTTCTATTTGTTTTAATTTTTGGAAAATTCTTTTTTTATTTTTATTATTGTGGTTGGGCGTATCACATTTCAGAGTCTTCCAATTTAACAATATTCTCATTAAATACATGTTGTTTGTAATGGGCAAATAGCACAGTTGTTGGTAGAGACAGATATTTGTATACGATATACCCCTTTATAAGCAGCCTAATTCGGTAAAGTTTCAATTTTTCTTGTTGTTGTTTGTCGATAACTTACCTTTCGTAAACTAAAATAATCCAACCCTGTATTATTTTTGACATTATTATTAGCGTAACTTTAAAATTTAACAATAACAAAAACATTACAAATCCTTGTAATATACAATTGTACTTATGTTGCAATTTGTTAGGATTTTGTATTTTTTTTATATTTTAAAGATAGTAATCTAGGTACACTGGGAGAAAATAGGGGTTAATTTAAAAAAAATATATATAAGGGAATTACTATATCCCAGGCGCTGTTCCAGGGAGGGGGAATGGAATTTTCTAAGGGAAAAATATTTATATATGAAGATCACATAGTAAGGGTGTAACAGATCTGTAAAAATGGACTATAAGATCGACATTTCTTTTACCCAGTAGTGACTATGACCGAAAATTATTTGAACATTATCCCAATAAAAAATGGAAATAACTCCCAGTTTAATGGGGATAATGACCAGGTAACGAGTGGCCATAATCCCCATTATAAGGATTATGTTTACTATACTAGTTGGTCATAATCTTAATAATTATATAAATATTTTTTTGTCTTAAAAGTTTTTCTTCGTGACTGGCCTTTGGCCGGGCTTAGGGATTACAAAATCCATACATTAAACCCATCCTCTCCGCAAAAACAGGAATTATGACCGATATTGCTATGGAATTATTTTTAGTACCAATAACATCAATGTGGGTAATCCCAACAAGGAACGGATATAATTCCCATTGAGAGTATGACCGTTTTGGAAAGGGTCATAGTCCCCACAACTAATATGGGGATTATGACCGGTTTCTCTATAGGAGCCCAAATATGGAAACGGAGAGGTCACATGGTGCCTTTGACTCCATTTCCGACGCATCACTAGAATTCTTGAGATTCTTCCTGGTTTCGTTATTCCAGCCACACGAATCCTGAAGGCCATTACGTTGAGCTCTTCGCTGCACACAACCACCTTGTGCAACTAGTGAATGACCCAACACATATTCCGTGTGTTGAAGGGCAGTTTCATAATATTCTTGACCTTTTCCTCACTTCGCACCCTGAAAAGTACAAAGTTGAGTTACTTGCGCCTCACGGCAATTCGGATCACCTTATCATTTCTGCAACCTTTCCATATTCGGCAATTAGTAGTGCTTCTCATCCAGCGCCGAAACGCTCGATATTTGTCTATGAAAAGGCTCGTTGGGCTGAGCTCAATGATTTCTTTCGACATTTCAACTGGGAGCTCTGTTTTCTAGATGGCAATGTCAACGCTGCTGCAGAAATGATTGTAAATGTGATAACCAACATAAGTGTTGGTTAATTCAGACGTGCATGAATGCAATCAGATCCAGAGAGGATGCATTCAATAACTGGCGGAATGACAAAACCGCAGTTACTGTTCGGCTACGTAAACAGGCGAGAAATGAATGTGACAAAGTACCCAGACATGAAAAGCTTCTATACGAACAGCGTTTAGAACGTTAACAGACCTGTTAGCGTTCCTTACGGAGCGTTGGAGTCGATCCATACACCAATTTGGTGAGAGTAAAGTGGTGGCTCTGGATATTTCCAAGGCATTTGATCGTGTGTGTAAAAAGGGTTCTTGATGATCTCAATGTGAACAAGTCTCCGGGGCCTGACGGAATTTCTGCACTGGCGCTGAAACATTGCTCTTCGACGCTCGCTCGTCCATTGGCTAAACTTTTTAGCTTTTCCTACCGTGGAGGGGTCTTCCCTCTTGCTTGAAGGTGGCCAAAGTTCAGCCCATCCCTAAAAAGGGTGAGGCCACAAACCCTGACAATTACCGCCCAATTGCAAGTTGCTCTGCGCTCGCGAAGGTTATGGAGAGCATGGTTAATTTCCATCTTGTGAATCGACAGTATGGCTTTCGTAGAAGTCGTTCTACGGGAAACCTGTTAGCGTTTCTTACGGAGCGTTGGAGTCAATACATACACCAACTTAGTGAGAGTAAAGTGGTGGCTCCAAGGCATTTGATCGTGTGTGGCATGACGACACACACAAAACTTATTGCACTTGGTGTAGGTGATGATTTCTCTCGATTTATATCGAGTTTTCTCGGGAACCGCACTATACGTGTTGTTTTGGATGGGGTTTCATACAACGAGTTTCAGCTTAATTTAGGGGTACCACAGGTTCCGTTCTTTCTCCTACCCTTTTCCTAATTTTTCTAAACGACCTTCTTAGTCAAATTTTCAATCCTATATACCCTTATGCAGATGACAGCAATATTTGTCATTAATTTTCTTGTGATCATTGGCCTAGCCTTGTAGAGGTTCAGGCCATGAGACTGAATAACACACTTAATCATGACCCTTCTACAATCTCCGAGTGGGGTCTGGCGAATAGGGTCGATTTTAATGCTCGCAAGACCCAATGTTGCATGTTGACCCACATACGATCTGTGGAATCAACGTCATCTGTATCCATGGGTGGTATAAATATTGAGGAATCAGGCACTCTTGATGTTCTGGGTATGAAAATACAATGTGACGTTCGCTGGAATCAACATGTTTTTCAAGTGTCGAAAGATGCAGTCAAGTGCCTTGGTTTCTTAAAACGGTGCAAAAATTACTTCACTCCGTCTGACCTTCTTACTATTTATACCGCCTATATCCGACCGAAGTTGGAATACAACTCCTATATCTGGGCAGTGCTTCAAAGTCTGTTTTGAAGTTCTTGGACCGGGTGCAAAGGAGTGCGTTGAAGCTCATCAATGAGAGTAGGGTATCCAACTCTATTGATTCATTGGAGCATCGTCGGAACGTGGGTTGTGCGTCATTGTTCTACCGATATTATCATGGTAAGTGCTCTGCTGAGATAAGTGGACTTATCCCCGAGACTCGGGTGTACGTTCGCAATACTCGTCAATCCAGTAGATCACATCCGTTTGTTGTCGATAGTCCAATGAATCGCACTACGCATTACAGAGAGAATTCGTTTCTAAGTCGTTTCCCATTCAACTACGATTTGGAAAAGTTTTAACTAAACGTCCATAAACACTACTTCCTCTTTCCTCCTCCTCATAACCTTTTTTCCTAATACCAACACAATGCACTGTATTAGTATGGCGCATCCCCTGAGTGTTGGCTCAAAGTAAAAAAAAAAGTTGCATAATCTTAATACAAGAACCACGGGCAGTCAAAGGACGTGTTTGTGGTTTAAGTATGATTAGATGGGGTTCAGTCTGGTATGACTCAACATCAGTTCGGCCTCGGGCCTGTATGATTGTCCCTAAGACAAACGGGAGTTCGGTGTTGAGGCAATTCTGTTGCCAAGATGTGGTTGCAATTAGTGTGCGATTTCGTAAGGGAGGTAAATTGGTAGAGACAATTGTTTTATCTGTCCTATGACTCTATTTATCCCCCCTTCGGTGGGGTTAATTAGAGTGGTACGATACGCAGAGGACTTTATTTTGTTTTTAAATTTGGTGATTCAAAATGTTGGAAATTCTCCAACTTTTGTCCCTCAACTAAGACAACAGGTCGTTGATCTTACCTTATCTAACAATAAGGCGAGTACAATGCTAAGGTATTGGCGTGTTCTTGATGTGGTATCCTTGTTGGACCATCGATACATCGAGTTTAGGCTTGGGATTGACGAACCGACATTACCACAGGGCCGAAACCCTCAAAAAGCTGATTGGGAAAGATACAGCAGCATGTACGGCAGTAGTCAGGTGGTCTAGAACGATGGTCAAGACTATTTTAAAGCAATAAATAATCTATAATGATGATAATATCATAAACACTCAAAAAATTAAGTCATTAACTGTTTGTAGTTTATTTAAAAAGTTTTACGTTTTGTTGTTTTTAAAAGAAAAAACATTTGTTCGATGTTCAGTTTTTTTAAATGACTATTTCTGTTCTTTGTTTCAAAAATACAGTAGAATCTCACAAATTAGAACTCTCACAAATTAGAACTGTCCAGAAATTAGAACCGGCTATTTTAATGTATTGGACGCTCTAAAATAAGAACCTGTGGTTCTAATTTCTGGAAGGTTTGTTTTTATTTACACTACAAAATATTTTTTTTATAGTTTTTTTTTTTAACTAAATAGGGGAAAACCTGAATTGTATTTAGTTAACGCTCTAAAATTAGAACCAGTGGTTCTAATTTTTAGACTTTTTTGTTTGTTTTTATTTTCACAATTCCATAAGTGTAAAAGAAATCAAAAAATTGAATGAAGATGGGTTTAATGACGGAAAAAATAGCAGTGACGATGATATAATCGATGTAACGCCTGTTATTTCTCATTTCAAAGCCCTTAAAAGTGTTTTCTACAAATTTAATGTGTTATAGTAATTTAATATTAACAAAAAAATAGTTTTGTGTTAAAATAAAGCAGTCGCAACTGTTTTTATTATTATGTTATAATTTTCTTTGAAAAAAAAAATATCCAGAAATTAGAACTTTTCAGAAATTAGAACTACCCGAGGAACAAAGTGGTTCTAATTTGCGAGATTCTACTGTAACAACATAAAAAACAAATACTTTCATTAGCATTCAATTTTTAAAGTCATTTATTTTTGTTCTGTAAGTAAAAATAAGTGATTCTTCTTTAATTTTTAATGATTTGTACACATTATTATTTTTTTTTTTTTTAATTGTTGGCATTTTTCAAAGAGAAGTCATTAGTTTTTACCTACTTGTGTTAGATATTTTTTTGTAGACAAAAAATTCAAAAAATTATTTATAGAAATATAAAATTATCAAGTGACTTTGGCACCATGGGTAGAGTGCCTGGCCAGAATGTAGCTGATTGCGGGATCGATTCCCCACAAATTTTATTAAAAATTTTTTAAAATATAATTCAATAGAAAAATTGTAAAAATAACCTACGAAATCATTAATTTTTAATGTTTTCGTAGGTAATTTTTTTTTTTTAATTTGTTGGTAAAAATAACACAACAATCACTAATTTTTAATGATTTCGTAGTTTATTTTTCTGAATTTGTAGGTAAAACTCATGTTTCATGGGGAAAAAATCTCTCAGAATCTGAAAATTTTTCTGTTAGAAGTCTCTAAAAATTTTTTTTATATCTGTAATTTTTATACCCTACACCACTTTGTAATACATGGTATAATGAGTTTGTGCTGCATTTGTGAATATTGGTCCTAGACCTACCTTTAGGTATACCGATCGACTTCATTAAGTTAGAATTTTGTCCGTTTATTTTTGATACTTTTCATCCATCTCCCACCTAACTCAACTGTACATGCACTAATGCTTGTCATGCACACTATATTTTTTTTTATAAATAATTTAATTTTCTAAATAAACCAAAATATGTGCATTGTTTAAAATTGTTTTCTATTTAATAAATAAAAACTCTTACAATTTGTGTTTACTTACAAACAAAAAAGAAACATTCAATTCAAATTTTCAGTAGGTGCTTTTAAATTCATCATAAATACACCACGGTATACAATTCATATACAATCTGTACTTTTTTTTTGTAACAGCTCAATAATAACAACATCATCATAACATAAGGTTAAAAATTTTATTAAATGTGTATATTAGAAGGTCCCTGATAAATATAAAGTTATTTTAGAAATTTTAATTTTTTTTTGGTCTAGAAAGAAACCTCAAATTTCAGTTTTAAAAATAAGTAATTTAATACTTATTTTTCCATCTCTAGAATAAATCGACACTTCAAAGGTATTCTTGCATTTTCACTTACAGCTTTTGAACCCTTTGACCGATTATGCTGATTTTCAATACCAAGCTTTTGAAAAATCTGATAAATATTTAAGTTCAATATCAGGCACATTTAAAACCTATTGGCGCAGTGATCGTGATTCCAACAGACATTGAGCCCGACTGTCGTCGCTATGTAAACTTAAAATCAATTGAAGATCACAAATTGATGCTTATGCATATATCCTAGGTGGTATGCATAAAAATAAAATTTTAACACATTTTGGATTTTTTTTTAATAAAACAATTAATTTATCAAATCTTCAACTTTTCCGAAATAAGGACCAGTCTAAAAAAACCAAAATATTTAAGATATTTAAAAAAAAATTTCGATTTTTTTTCAATTCTTTCTATCTTTTTGATTAATGGATCAAAGTCTTTTGACACGAGCTATTTTGAAGACGAGAATTAACAACAACAATAACATCAAAAAGACTTCTTTGTTGATTTGGCTGTGTTGTACATGATTGTAGCAGCAGCAACCAATACCGCCAGCAACAATATACCAACAACAAAGCCAACACCATCACTAACAACAACACAAACAGATATTTATTACAAACATTTTTTCTTTACTTTTCTGGACTTGAGTGATTGTTAGCCAAATATTGTATAATAATGTAATAAAAGATTTTTTTTTGGTTTTGTCTTGTATGATCAACAGCAGTTACATTTCATTTAAAATGGTACAAACATATGGAGAATTTAAGGGAAAATGTCTGAGATGGCAAAATAGCTTTAAGATAGTTAAAGAATGGATAAAACTTTTTATTGTTTTCAGAATGTATCAAACCTGATCGTATTTACTAAGTTCACATGTGTACCGAAATTCGAGAGATCAGAGGTATCATTTAACTGAACATATCAATTTTCTGCTTGTTCGAACCATTAGTCCGTCTTTGCAAAGACTTCTCTGGGCATTAATTCGTAGTGCAAATTTCCAGAGCATCGTTGATATTTCTGCGCACAGTCCCACTGGAACATAAAAAGAAACTCCAAATTTAGTTTAATTTCTGTTACTCTGGTCCTAACTTGAGTAGGATGCCAAACGTCGTTGATATCCTCATTTAAGGTTCGCTATTTGGCGAGTTCACTCTGAGGCCATTGCGATTCCCTTAATTGTTATTTCCCTACTCCTTCTCCGATACAAAGTTCTACTTTTTAAACCACTGCAATTCCACAAGATATTCAGTACTAGTACTTAATAGGTTTGCCAAAAGTTAGATGACTTTTTGTCCTCTCAAGATTTGGCAGTTGCCACAGGGTATTCGATATCCTGCACGTAGTCACTAATATCAACCTATCCTTCAGTCAATTCTCTGCCATCCTATAAGTTTCCTTCATCACTTCCAGTAGGAAACGAGATGTCAGGTTCCATTAGTTCCCCCACCAACTCAGAGCCATTTTTCACACATTTATTAGCCAATTCGTTTCCTGCGACCCCACTTTGTTAACCGACCCAGATTAACTTGACTGTGTGCTGACTGATTCGTCGAAGGGATTGTTTACAATTCCCAACGATTCCCGATTTTACAGTGTATGATTCTAAGACCTTTAGAACTGGAAGACTATTCAAGAAATGTTAATGGCGCAAAGACGAAGGTCCCTTTACATAATCATCTGCGCGGCTTTATCAATTGCAAGTACCTCAGCCTGGAAATCACTACACTTATTCGAAAGTCTCAATGAGGCCCCGACTTCGAGGCATTCAGAGTAAACTCCCGAACCCATACCCATCTCCATTTTCGATCCGTCCGTAAAGATTGAGATCGCATTCTCAGTTGTAACAGAGCTTTTCGCACAGTCTTCTTTAGTTTGAATTTTGTCTTCGAAGTTTCTATCAAAGTTTGTATGTGGTGAGATATAGTCGGTTTTCTGTTCCAGAACAGTCCACCGTAGTTCTCTCCAATTCTCCACAGAAGATGGACCAAGAATCCCTTTTCGCCTTTCTGGTTTCCCTCTTGAAAGCATTTAAGTTTAGACTATAATTCTCCTAGTCTTTCGTCGTAATGTCTTTATTTGCCTTATTGAAGAGTTTCCTACTTCCTGTTCTGCGAAACTTGAGTTCCGACGTCTACCACGGTTGATGGATCTTCTAACCTACAACATTTCTCCAAATCTTATATGCTGACCATTTTCACCATTTCTGGAGGTGGCAGTGCCATTCGCGACTTTCCGCCTTGGAGGTAAGCGGAAGCGAACTTCTTCTTGAGACCCAGACAGAAACTCAATTAATGTACACTAAAGCTTCGCATCGCCTCAAGATTGTCACCAGTGTGCGCTACAAAAGGACACTTTTCGATGTGTGAACTTTGATTATAAGGAAATCATTAGAAATTTTCAATTTCTCCAAGGCAGAGGTCGAAATATGTTTAACCAATTCCACCTCAGTAGGCTGTTCTTTCTATTTTTTTTTTTTGTAAATTAACCTTGAAACAAATGATGCAAGTTGATCGATTTTGTTAATGACGTGGCCATAGCAGTAAGGGAAAGCTCCTGCCAACATTAAAGAGCATTCTACAGGTCGCTTTGAAGCAACTATCAGTGGTCAGTGGTCAATAAAAATATACTGAACTTGTCCTTCCACATAAGACTCCAACATTTGATATTTCTTCTCGGGACATCACTGAAATTGTATTTTATATTGGAGAAAAGTATCGTAGGTTGAAACGGAAGCAGTATTGAAGTGGAAGCAATATCGGGAATAAGGTCAATCGCATTATGATCTGCACTCTCAAAGGTAATGGAGAGCATTGTAAATTGCCATCCTGCGAGGTGTATGGAGGCTAATTTCCTTTTAAACGATTAACAGTATGTTTTTCGCAGAACTAGTTCTAAAGTGGACCTTTTGGCGTTCCTTTTGGAACGTTAGAATCGTTCGATTCATCATTTTGGAGAAACGCGCACATATCTAATATCTTAATGTCTTTGGTGTTGGTAGTGACTTTTATTTCGAGATTCCTCAGAGATTGTTCTTCACGTGTTGTTGTAGATGAGGTCTTATCAAATGAGTTTCATATTCAGTCAGGGTACCGTAAGGTTCTGTTCTATCTCCTACCCTTTTTCTTATTTTTCTTAAAGACCTTCTTAGTCAAACTTCAAATCATATCTACTCTAAGCAGATGATAGCAACATTTGTCATTAATTTTCTTTTGATCGTAAGCCAAACTTTGTTGTGGTTGAAGGCAACAGGCAGATTTTTAATGACACACATCAAGTCCTGTAGACAATCTCTGAATTTGGTCTTGCGAATATGGTCACGTTCAATGCCAGCAAAATCCAACGTTGTATGTTGACCCACAGGTCTGTAGAGCCGTTATCTGTGCATATTGGTGGTACAAATATTGAAGAATCGGAAACTTTTGTTATTCTGAGCATGAAAATTCAGTGTTATTTGGGGGGAATCATTGTTTGGATTTATACAACAGTGCAACACTGAAAATCATGTTTTGGTGGTCTCATCGGAATCATTGCCTGGTGGCCTGTGTTGGCGGATAAAACCCAACATGGTCTACTAAGAGGATACAGTGAATTGCAACTTCATAAGACACTGATATTTTGCGTACTAAACATCCGTCTGCACTTAACATCGTATTGCACCTGATTCCGGTGGACATAAGAGGTACGCAAGGCGGATATAAGAATAAAAGCACAATACCACGAATAGGCCGGTTTCGATATTGATTAATTAAGAAATTTCCTTAAAACAAACACACTCATTGAAAACTCAAATTTATGAAAAGTTTGTTTGTAGTAGTTGGCGCCCAGGCCGGGGCCCGGTCCGAATCTATCAAATCGGCTTTGTTCTGTTAATAAAACTAATTAGAGATGGGTATATGAATCTAACTTTATACTTAATATCATAAAAAATGTGGTCTTATTAATTCTTATGTTCCTGATTTTATTTGTTTACAACTTTCGGTTTGATAGTTCCAAAGGTGATTTCGTAATTTTTCAGAAAATTTTTGGTCACTTAAATTCCATTTTTTTAACCAAAGGACACATTAGATTTTGTAATGATATAATCGGATTCTTAAATCGACATTTTACCCAAAGATTTTATTTCATTGTTATGAATTGTAACATTAGTCTTAGGTCAACATAACTCAACTTCTTTTGACCATCTTTCTTTTTTTGTTCTTCCATTAAGTAAGTTAAGGTAAATACCAAATATAATACCATGAGGCATGTGCCGCTACATGCTGTTTAAACAATTAGATTTGACACTTGAATTGCAGCATCATGAATCGTTTGCGCGCCTTGTATCTCTCTACTCGACTCCATTCCACTACTTACAAGACAATCAAACATTACGTGTAGTTTTCAAATGTAAAGTTTAACTTACGCGATTTGATCTTCTATTATCCGTGGCCAAACACATGAATAATTACATTTTAATATGGAAACAAAACAACAATAAGCGGCAAATAATAAGCGCTTTGCCTCTTTGATCGCTCCAGAGTTTAACAATGCACGCCAAAAATACAAAACAATTTACACAAAAAAAAAAAACAAACTGAACTGAACACAAAAATCCATTCCATCATCATCATTACTTCTCGGATTTTACTTGTATTTTTTTTTTTTTGTGAGCTTCTAAAGCAAACATTAAACCACAACGAATCGCGTATGGGGTACATTGTATTGTACAATAAACATGTTAATATTGTTTGTTATTAGTTCTATGTACAACATATAAATACAATACACAATGTTTGAAAAGTAGAAGAATTTTGAAAGAAAGAAAAGAAGTGAACAGAAAGAAAAATTGGATCCAATTTATAATTTTTTTTATAGTGAACTTTTTTGACAAATTTGGGATCCGGTTCGAAGGACCATATTTTTAATATGTGAAAAGAAAGAAAGAGAATTACATTCTAAAAAGTTTTATCGAAGATTAGCGGAATTCCTCTACTGCACCAAGGCAAACCGAAAATGGAGGGAACTTGGGACAAGTCGTATAAGCAGAATTTTGTGGCCATGCTATGATTTAGGAAGGACAAGATTATTACTTTCACTTACGAGAATAGAATGTCATATCTTGACAGTTTGATTAACGGGACACTGTCCTGTCGGGAAACATGCCAAAAACATGAATCTTTTACGGACGCAAGCTCCAAAAGGTGCGAGACACCAGGTGTCGAGGAGACCATTGAACACATCCTGTATCACTGCCAGGCTTTGGTACGAACTCGACTATCAATTATAGGGAGTTCACAGTTCGAGACTCTGGAGGGAATGACGAGTATAGACCTGAAAAGGTTAAAGCGATTTGCAATGAAGGTCAATGTATTTAGTTAACATTGATAAGCTGAAAATTAGTCTATGCGGAGTGCCGATCTGGCACCGTCATCCTAACCTTACCTAACCTAGCGGAATTTTCAAGGTATGGCTCTAAATCTGAATTTTCTGTCATACGGTTCGAAGGACCATCAATTTCATTGTTATGAACTTATTTTTTTCGCCCGCAACAATTTTTGTTTTTGTAAGATTTCCGCAGATTTCCACAGTTCTGAAACATGTTTAATAACACTTTTCCATAATTTCAAAAACATCAATCTACTTCTTCACCACAGTGTAAACCTAAGTAATACAATAACAGAACATCATACTTTTGGAGCACGATTTGTAAACAAAACAACATGGTTCTTTTCTTTTTCAGTCCAAACTTTTTTTTTTCTTAAAAAACTCAGCTGAATTGAATAATGAAAACAAAACAAATAAGAAAAAAAGGCCTGAAAAGAGCGATAAGCAATGACGTTTTACTTTTTAATAACCTTAACCATCCACGAATTCAACTACCAACCAAAACTGATTGACCAAAACTGATGTAGTTCATCATTTTTGATATTTAAATACAATAACAACTGCAATGAAATGCAACAAAAATCATTCTAATCATATGTAGTGTAAACAAAACAACCAATAGTTCAATAAACGTCAAAGACATTCTGATATTCGTATAAGATTGATTTCAAAGTTTTGACAGCGAATAATTTAATAATAGGTGTCCTAATCCAAAACTTTGGATATTATCAGCACTTCTAACTGGGCTCGGCAAATCTTCAAGCCAGTAGTTTTTAAGGATTAACTACTCCGAATCCTATCAGAATCCAATAATTCCTAATGATTTTGTTTGTCGATTTCGATGATTACCTTCTTCGGTTCCTATCGAGATCGATTCTTAGAGATCGTTATTTAAGATCTTACTAAAATATTTATAAAACCGCAAGGTTCCACACACTCTTTTTTTTTTTTTTGAATTTTAGGTCAATCTTTTAATCACCATTCTTTTGCAGATGTCAGCAGCATTTGTTATGCGAAAAAAGTCCATTTCATTGCTAGCTAGCTCCCAAATGGAACTGTGAAACCTACTACATCTTTTTCATACATAGGAGGGTCAATATCTAGGCTGACCATTCGTACTGATTTGATCAGTACATGTACTGATTTTTGATCATGTGTACTGATCAAAAAACAATGTACTGATTTGTACTGATGTTTTTAAATATGTACTGATTGTACTGATATTAGAACATTTTTATATAAAAAATAATTTTATTTGAAAATTCTGTACAAAAATTGAATTTTCATTTAATAAATTGCCAGAGTAGTTTTTTATAACTTGAAACTGACTATGGATAAATTTTAATGAATTTATTCTAAGGATCTGAGCATGAGGTTATTTTGATCTTCATAAATTTATATGAAAATGCTCACAGAATCTTTGAGGTTTTCTATAATGAAAAGTTCACGGGATGATAAATTTTCTATATTTTTGGAAATATAATTTAATTGCAAGAATCCAAATGATTCTGCGTTGGTCGATGAGGTAATGACATTACAATTTATTGCAAAATGCGTTCAGAACATCAGGGCTTTTCGGGAAAATTTTCTTAAAGGAGAGTTATCAAAATTTAAGGAAAAATGTCCTCAAAATTAAACACTCTGGTATCAAGTCCTGAAACTTTTTGTTTTATATTCTGAACTGAAACGATCAAAATATTCAATGAAGTTGTTAGCAGTCAACAAAATTTTCTGAACAATAACGACAATAGTTTATGGCATTTGTCTTTTAACAGTTGCTTTTACTGAAATATTATTTGACCCAAAGTTTGTTAGTGTAACCAAAGTTTTTTGAGTGTTCAAAAAAATAATCAGTGTTTTCCCATAAAAAAGATTTTTCAGAAAGTTATTTCTAGAATACAAAAAAATGAGCGTACTGATTTGAGTCCAGGAAAAAATGGTCACCCTATCAATATCAAGAATTCTTACACCCTTTTTGTCCTGGGCATGGAAATGTTGCCTAAAATAGTTACGTTTTTCGACTGTTCAAATAAGCATTAATGTGTAACTTTTTTGAAACTGTGTAAAAATAACTTCACTCCTTTCGATCTCTTTACACTAAGAAGTCAACAGTAGTTGACTTCTTAGTGTAAACTTGTCTTGAGATTGTAGAGAAGAGTGTATTTCTATGGCAAACAGAAACTGGAGGGAGCCACAAACAAGTAGAACTACTAGGAAACTCTTTAGTCTCCGAAAACTCAGGTTACGACCTCAATAGAAGTTGTTTCATAACAGAGAATGTCGATTTATCACGGGAGTGGTCACAGGAAACTGCCTAATTCCTTTCCACTTAAAAACGATGGGATTTTTCTCTACAATTGTAAAAAATTTAATGAACCGAATGTTTATGGTACAGTTGAAATTTTCGAATTTGAAGGTACTTGGGGTCATGGTAATAAAACTGTTTGCTAACTTTTTTTTACCAGTAATGGATTAGCGATGCCTTGCAAATGCCAAGCAGTGGTATTCGATATGTTTAGTTGTTTGCTTCCCTCCTGCTGTGACACATTTCTCGTTTGACGCTATTAACCTTCTTTCAGGGAGTTTTGGATAGGTGGTATTCTGCGATTTTTAGACAGACGAATCTAAGCAACGCGAAGAAGTGACCTTCGGAGTCTGTGCAGAATAGCATGAGATGAGCATGGGTTGAAGATTGCCAAACTATTGCAGTGTTAACAAGGCAGACATGCTGGAAATAAAGGAAGTGAATGAGTTGTTAATATGCCATGCAACATATATTTGTAAATCCAAGCTGCGTTCAAGTCCCTTAAAGTTAATGTCTTTGAAATAACAGCTGTCCTGAACTGTCGTAAGTCTTTAAGTCAGATGTCCAAGCTGTTTGATATCGGAATTTAATGGCTTCCAGGACACAGGGACATTCCAGGGATATGCAAAGCCGATGAGCTTGCGTCTGCTAATTTGGCGAATTCACTCGGAGGCCATAAGGCCCATTTTGATTCCCCTAAAGTTGTCTCCCTACTCCCCTCTAATATACAAAATTCTACCTCTCACACCACCCCGATTCTCTAAGGTATTCCCCTGGAGATGTCAATGGGACACTGTTTAGGCAATCTAGGTCATCAAAAAATCGTTGCCCCAAATACTTAAGACGACGTTTCATCAGACCCGGACATTTACACAACAAGTGCTGCACTGACTCCTCCTCCTCCACCTCTCCACAACTTCTACAAAAGTCCCTGTCAGAAATTCCCATACGAACGGCCATTTGGCCGATTATACAGTGTCCTGTAAGTACTCCTACTAATAGGATAACCGTCCGTTTGCCAAAGGTAAGAAGACTTTCTGTCCTCTTAGGATTTGGCAGAGGCCACATGGTTCGCGATATCCTGCACGTGGTCAGTGATATCCACCTAGCCCTCATCCTATTCTCTGATATCCTATCAATTTCGTTCATCAACTCCACTATAGGAACCGAGATATCAGGTTCGACACTTTCCCCCACCGACTCGGAGCCGTTTCTTGCACATTCATTAGCTTCTTCCATCGACCCCACTATGTCCAGGGACCCAGATTAGCTTGACAGTGTGCTGACTGATTTGATGAAAGGATTGTAGACAATTACTAACAATTCTCGATTTTACAGTGTTTGACCCTAAGGCCTTCAGAGCTGCAAGACTGTCCACAAAAAGGTTGATGGCGCAAGGACTTAGGTCCTTTGTCATAATCATCTGCGCGGCTTTGTCAATTGCAAAAACCTCGGCCTGGAAAACACTACACTTGTCCGGGAGCCTTGCTGAGGTCCTGATTTCGAGGCATTCAGAGTATACCCCCGAACCTGTACCCATCTCCATCTTCGATCCGTCCGTGAAAATTGAGATCGCATTCCCCGTTATAACAGAGTTTTCCGCCCAGTCTTCCCTAGTTGGTATTTGATACCCACGCACGCCAGTCGCTGTACCTTCTGTAGGTTGAAGAGATATGATTTCTTATCCACTGCTTTCCACCACACAAGGGCTCCATAGGTAAGTATTGGTCTGATTATCGCACCATACATCCAGTGGATAATATACGGTTTTAGACCCCACCTTCTTCCGAAAGTTCTTCTGCAGGTGTAAAAAGCACATAACGACTTTTTCATCCTTTCCTCTGTATTCCTTTTCCAGGAAAGCTTTGAGTCCAGGATTACACCCAGGTATTTCGCCTCATTAGATAGTTCTAGGGTGATTCCATCTAGTTTGGGAAGAACAAACCTGTCTATCTTAGTCCTTTTGAAACTTGCAAACAAAATCTACGGCTTTGTTCCGCGGAGAAGACTTATCAGAGATGGGCAGACGGATGGACCTGTGAGACTACACAACAGATTTGGCCTTCTCGTAATCAAAAGCGCACAAATAAACTGCTATCGCTCCTAAGACGAGAGATTTTAACGGTGGTTGCAGTAACTACCAGACGCTGTCTTATAGGAAAACACTCTGAGCGGCTAACGATGGTCGAATTATTTCATAGGTGCATGTATGCTAAAGAATTGGAAGCTATCGGACCTTTTACCTAATTTTAAACGGCTCCTTCTGGAAAGAGACATGCTTCATTGGGACTCAGGCAGCTGCATTACCACTCTGATTGTAGGATGTCAAAATTCAATAACATTTGTTAAACAACATGGACTAGTTGGGTAACCCTTATATCGTCCTATAGTGTCACAATGGACCTCAGAGTCTATGTGTGCTGAAAATAGATTCTATGTTAAAATATTCAATAATGCAATCTTTTTCATTTATTTTTCAGAAATTTGCCCATGACAATCTCAAGTAAGTTAAAATCCTTTGAGGAATTTGGCATCCATAAATTTTAACGTTCCACAAAAAGGCACACTTTTTCTAGGAAATACTATAATTGATATGTTTCCTAAAAACCCAGTTACACAGTTCACTGAAACAAATTTTTGTTGACAGTTATAATTTCAGTCTTTGTTCTTTAGAAAACAGTTTGACTGATGGGTCAGTACTCGGTAAATTCACCAAAAAGGATCCTTTTTAACTGTTTCATTTGTGTTATTTTGGTTTGAAACTGTATTACGTAGAATAAGGTTACTTGGCAAACGCCTTAACAATTGAAATATTTAAATAATTCTCCAGCTAAAACATATTTCAGTTTAAAAATATTTATTTTACCCAAATCTATCAAACATATGAACGTTTCTTTAAAAGTATTTAGTAGTAAGGTAGATATTTTTGAATTGTTTCCATTAAAATCATTTTCTTTTGTTTATGTATTGGGTTTGCCAAAATATATCAACGTGAAAAACAATCAAACACGATAATCAACCAACAACATATGATTGATTATGAAATTTTTACCAATTGCTGTCAACATGGTTTAACAACAAAACTACTGCTGTTGTACAGAATTTGTATACATATTTATATTTAACTAACAGACGACGGCTGCTGTTGCTACCAAAAAAAAACAAAAAACAATATTTGTTCATATACGAACGAAAGAATCCCGAATCCCCTAAGGACAACTAAGTAACAACGCTGAAAACAATAATAACAGAAACATTTTCAAACCCAATATTTGCGGACATGTGCATAAAAACAACAACAGAGTGAAGAACAAAAAAAAATAAAAATTCAAACTGCGATATTGCTCATTTGTTGCACGAACACAAAGACAATCAGCAAGGCTGTTCTATTCAGTTAGTCAGACAGACATCCAGCCAGCAATCCCAGTCAGTCAACCAACCAAACATCAAACATTGCAGTCAACTAGATTTGCCTGACGACTGTAAAACAGGCAAACAAGCAACCAACCAAGTCATCTGATTTCTTTTGGTCTTTTACAATTATTAAAAGGCATTTTGCAAAATTTCCCAGCACCAAATTTGAGTTCCTTATGAAACACCTAAGATATTGTATTTTGACATCCGACAAATCAGAGAGAGAGAGATCATGCAGCTGCCTACATCCCAATTAAGCTCAGCACTGCTTTAGAAACAAAAGCGAACTGTGTCTTTATCAGGAAGGTACGGAAAATGGCTTTGATGTGCATCACTGGTGCTCTTCACACTATACCTACGGCTGCATTATAAATCCTCATTCACCTGATACCATTGGACATATTGGGTAGGCAGTATGCGGCAACGTCGGCAATTCAGCTTAATAGCACTCTGTAATGGAGGAGCAGCGATTGTGGCCATAGCGCGATCTTGAAGAAGATAACAACACCACAAAATGTGGACTGTGCTTCCTCTATGAGCCTTTTTGAGCACCACTTTACCATCCAGGGAGTCTTGGATAGGGGACATTCCGGGAAGTGGAGCCACCATACATTTTTACACAGATGGAACGAGGCTGCATGAACAAGAGGTTTTGGAGTCTATTCGGAAGAGCTTGGATTGAGCCTGGCTCGAAGATTGCCAGATCATTGCAGTGTTTACCAGGCAGAGATGCTGGCAATGAAGGATGTGGCTGACTGGTTGAGCTGCAATTTCTTGTCTACAACCGCAGTCAATATCTATTCTGACAGTCAAGCCGCACTCAAGTCCCTGGATTCAATGTTTCTGAAAACAAAATCTACCCTTAACTGCCGCACATCTTTAAATGAGATGGCCAAGCAGTTTAACATACATATGGGTCCCAGGGCACAGAGACATTTCAGGGAATTGCAAAGCCGATGAACTTGCAATACTAGGAACTACCTTACAGGTTCCAACAGAATTGGAATGTGTTGTTATGCCTCTAGAAACTTTCAAGCAAACCCTACGGCTTTGTTCCGCGACGGCGACTAATCAAAGATGAGCAAATGGATGGACGTGTGAGACAACACAACTGATTTGGCCTTCTCTTAATCAGGGGCGCACAAGTGAGCTGATATCGCTTCCAAGAGGAGAGATTTCGATGGTGGTTTCTATAAATACCGGACACTGTCTTATAGGGAAGCACGCAGAGCGGTTAAATGTGCCGTCAAATGACTTTTGCCGGAGTTGCACGGATGAAGAGGAGTTGGAAACTTTCGAACACTTTATCTGCCATTGCGGGGCACTTTCTGGTCAGAGACTTGCTTCACTCGGATCTAGGCAGCTGTACGATCTTTGTGATTTGTCGGATGTCAAAATTCAATATCTAGCGAGTTTCATAAGAAGCTCAAATTGTTTTAACGACAGGGACTAGTAGGGAAACCTATTACGGTCCCGTGGTATCGCAATGGACCTCAGAGTCTACGTGTGTTGACGTAAAACTTCAGCAGCCACTTACAACCTAACCTAAGCTAATATCTGGCAGATCAAGCGTTAAATAGTTTTTGACTTCTCTTTATTAATTAAGCCTTACGCTTTTCCCAGTTAGACAGTATCCAGTAATAAAAGCAACTAACGTCGAAATCTCTGCTCTTGGAAGCGATAACAACGCATTTGAAGGTTTAGAGAATGCCAAATATGTTTTGAAGTCTAACAGGTCCATCCATTGTCCAACTTTTGATCAGTCTCCTCTTCGAAACAAATCCATAGGCTTACATACAAGCAAGCCTTGTATGCTTAGCAATACATTCCACTTGCGATGATACTTTAAAGATAGTTCCCAGTCTTACAAGCTCATCGGCTTTGGCATATTCAATTTTGTCTTTGTAACCTGGGACCCATATGAGTCAAATGTCAAACAGCTTGGGTATCTCATTTACCGACGTGCAGCTGTTAGGATCAGATCTTATTTTCAGGAACATTGACAACAGGGACTTAGCCGACGGCTTGACTTTCAGAATCAAACGCTCTCAAAAATGCGCGAAAACTCGTTCTTTTGTAAATAACCTAAAGTGATACAACAATTTTGAAACCCGATTCGGAATCATGCGTCGAAAGGTTA
Organism: Pegoplata infirma; assembly: GCA_963921195.1. NCBI lineage: Eukaryota > Metazoa > Arthropoda > Insecta > Diptera > Anthomyiidae > Pegoplata > Pegoplata infirma. Next base: position 15,708,406 of record OY992537.1, on the reverse strand, counting down.
CTCGAAACCTAGTGGTCAGATCCACGACGCATCAAAAACTTTAGAAATGTCATTCAGTGCCATCAATGTTTGCTGTTAAGTAATTGAATCGTTGTTGTTGCTACCATAAATTTGGCCTGTGTCTATCTCGACGGCTGTGTTTCCTCAGATTCTTCTCTTCAGGCGAAATTTTCTTGAACATCCTGTTTGTGCTAATTTTTCCAAATGTGTTTATTATATGGAGCAAGTTTCTTATTCCTTTGCATCCGATTAAAACCGAAATTTTTAGTGTTTCTTTTCCTATGCTAACGTCATTTTTTGTTGGGTTATTTTACGGAGTACATAAACGTGTATGTGGAATGTATGATTATGATGATTTACCCACAACAATTGCATGCTTAATAAATCAAGCATACTCGTTGTTGGAAATATGATAAGGAATAATACAAATACTCTCTGTTTTAATTCTCTGGAGAGTTGTTTAAATGATGACTTTGTTAGTGTAGTTTTGAAATTGAGAGGTTTAAGTTTTTTGGAAGTGCAAACATACACTGTAGAAAAATTTAGAAGCTGAAACTGATACTTTGTTTAAATTAGGAATTTAAACAAAGGCTTCTGCAAAGCTTGGGGCCTAAAAGAAGCAACCTTTGTGGTCAAATGAGTTGCAAAAGAGCAGAGATTTCTGTAGGAAGCTCATTAATAAGGCAAATTCTATGATTTATAAGTAGATAACCGAAATTTTCAAATGTGATTCTTTGTTGGAAGGTGGCCAATGTGCAGCCAATCCCTAAAAAGGGCGCGGCTTATAACCCCGATAATTACCGCCCAAACGCAATATTCTCAGCGCTCGGAGACGATGGAGAGCATGGTAAATTGCCATCTGGTTAGGTATCTTGAGGTTAACTTACTTTTAAACAATCGACAGTATGGCTTTCGTATAGCTCGTTCTACTGGGGATCTGATCGCGTTCCTTTCGGAACATTGGAGTCTTACTATTCACCATTTTGGTGAGAGTAAGTTGGATGCTCTGGATATTTCCAAGGCGTTTGATTGTGTGTGGCATGTTGCGCTCATATCTAAGGTTAATGCCTTTGGTGTCGGTAATGACTTCTCTCGATATATTTCGAGTTTTCTAAGGGATCGATCTTTACGTGTTGTTATAGATGGTTTCTCATCAATTGAGTTTCAGCATTAATCAGGGGTACCGCAAGATTCTGTTCTTCTCATACCCCTTTTCTTACTTTTCTTAATGACCTTCTAATTGTAAGTCAAACTTCAAATCCTATCTACTCATTTGCACATGACAGCAACATTTGTCATTCATTTTCATTTGATTGTAGTCCAAGTCTTGTTGAGGTTGATCACAAAAGGCAGATTATGAATGACAAACTTATTCAGGACCTGTTGGCAATCTCTAAGTGGGATCTTGCGAATAGGGTCAAGTTTAATGCACGCAATACCCAATGTTGACCCACAGGAATGTGGAACCAACAGCGTCATCTGTACCTATGGGTGGTATAGGTATCGGACACTCTTGATGTTCTGGAAATGAAAATTCAGTGTGATGTCCGTTGAAATAAGCACGTTTTCAAGTGTCGGAAAGAAGCATTCCAGTGATTCGGTTTATTAAACCGGTGTAAGAAGTACTTCACCTCAAACGATCTCCTTACTATTTATACCACCTACATCCGACCGAAGATGGAATACAACTCCCATATCTGGGCAGGGGCTTCAAAGTTTATTTTGGACCGCGTGCAAAGGGGGGCGTTGATGCTTATCAATGACAATAGGGTATTCAACTCTATTGACTCACTGGAGCATCCGGAATGTGAGTTGTTCTACTCTTTTCTATCGATATTTCCATGGAAAGTGTTCTGCTGAGATAAGTTAACTTATCCCAATCCCGAGTTTTTGTTCGCAACCCTCGGTTGTCTAGTAGAGCACATCCATTTGTTATCTATTGTCCAGTTGATAGCACATCGCATTACAGAGACGGTTCGTTTATCAGTTATACTATGGAATATGTAGAATAATCTCCCCGCTGAGGTCTTCCCAGCTTCTTTCAATGTAGATAAATTCAAGTCAAATATCCACAAACACTTCTCCCTCTTTCCTCCTCCTCAAAATCTATTTTCCTGATCAACGCACTGCATAAGTAGGGGCATCCCCTGAGTGTTGGTTCAACGTAAAAAAAATGGGGTGTGGTCTAACTCCAGTGGGTAGTCGCTGACGCCCAATCATCTGAAATTCCCTCGTAGATAATGGATACGCCAACATTGGTATTGGCGATTACAAACTTCAGGCCCAATAAATCCCTGGACCTGGTGGTATAATTCCCACTGAGATGCAGCAAGTGTCAAAGTGCCCCTTGGTAGAAAAATCTCTACACAGCATGTATAAACTGGTCGTGTGTTCTTTAAAAATGCATGGATAGAGTCGTTTTTATACCGAAGTCTGGGAAAAAACACCAATAAGTACATCATCATTTTTGTTCAAGACAATGGAAGAAATGATAGGCTCATATTTGCGAAGAGTGATTGACCCGAGGTTGCTTTCGACTAGGCAACATGCATGCAGCTAGAGTAGATCAACGGAAACGTCTGTTCATGAGCTCAAGAGGTATAATTCGGTACAGGACTTTCTTGATATACAGTGGGCTTTTAAGAATGTCATTCAGACTCGATAGTTATGAACTTGTCTGGTCTAAGAGGAAACATGGGAACGTTTTGATGGTGGAAATCTACTTGCTGACAGACTAACGCCTAAATTGGGAGCGTCTGTCATATCTCTATTCGTCCATGGTTGCACACCACAGGGTGCAACCATGGACGCCGCGTTTATAAAACCTTTCACTTAATTCAATTCTGATCTTTCTAGAAGCACGTGGTTGTCATGTTGTGACATATGCTGACGATGTGGCGATAGCGGTTGAGGGATTCACCTACCAACCTTAAGGGACATTCTTAAGAGTTCTCCGAAAGATCTGTCTAAATGCGTAAGAGACTGTGGTCTTAGAGTTTACCCGAGTACAACTGAACTTGTATTATTTACAAGGAAAAATAAAATTCCTGCTTTTGATCCTATTCTCAACAATTCTAATTTTTCGCAGTGCAGCTTAAGATTTCTGCTTTTGATCCTATTCTCACCACTTCTAATTTTTCGCAGTGCAGCTTAAGATTTCTGCTTTTGATCCTATTCTCACCACTTCTAATTTTTCGCAGTGCAGCTTAACTTAATACTCTTCTATATCTTTAATTCTCTCTCAAAATCTCACACTTACAAAGTAATCTGTAAAAACAACAAACGATGAATTAAAAGGTAAAAATAAAATGTCAACAACAAATTGTTAACTCCGAAACAAACACAACTGAAAACTCACAAAATAAAGAGGTTTCCAGTGACTGGATAAAGACAACGAAAACGACAACAAGGAAAAACAACAACACAATGACAGCAAAACATACATTCGTAGTGACAAACATGATGTAGCTTGAACAAATGTACAAATAATGCTTGAATTGCTGCGATAAACTATACGAATTAACGAAAAATACCTGAAGACAGGGGGATTTAAAAAGAGTTTTAACACTTTAGTAAGCGCAGTAGGCAAATAAAGGCAGCCATTATAAATCAGAAATCTTCGATAGGACACTTCCCACGCAATGGGGAACTAGTTAGCTCGTACTTCGACTTTTTGTAGCTGTTACTTGAAACCTAACTCGGTTGATGGGTTAAGAGCACAAAAAAATTTTAAGTTTCGAGAAGTTTTGTCCTTGTCTAAATCAAAAATGTAAAGATGCATTACTGTAACACCTCGGAGAGGAGATTTCAACTGTTAGTGGTAATAATATGAGAGCGTTAGGGACTTTGCAACAGAAGCTGTTTGTTTGTGAAGGAGGTGGAAAGCATCGAACACTATCTGCACTAATCACACAAGATCCTTAACGAAGCTCATCAAAATTTAAGGGGTCCTTAAAATTGTGAGTCCTTAAAATTGAAAGGGAAAAAGGTTTCTATAGTTCGCTTATATGCTTTCTTGATGCCTCCAAAAATATAGGAGTAGATAATTAAAAATATCCCCCCCTTTGTAATCACCCTTTATAAATACCAAAAAAAAAACACACAAACCTGGAATTCATCGTACTCAAAACTCAAACTTCGGTACTCATATGCTTATGTTTCGGTGTATTGTGTGTTTTGAGTTTTTGTTTTTTATCCCGAATACGAATAGAATTGAAATGGAATGATTTTTGAAAATTATGCGATGCTTGAATGAGTTGATCATGGCATAAATGTCACTTTCAATCATTTAGCGATATGTTAATAATCCAAATTGAAAAAAAGTAAAATATTTAAACAAATGATGAACAAAATAATACAAAACAATGAAAACAACACACTGGACAGGGAATGAAGGGAAATATAATCATGTTATTAAGAAAAGGATCAGTACATATTTAACCAAAAAATGAAGAGTTATTTGAAACAAAATTAAAATCGAAAAATTCTTGGTGAGCGATTTATCATATTTTGGTAAGACAACAACAACAGCTGGAGACTGATTTTTTTTTTTTTTTTAATTTTTGCGCGCGACTCTATCAAACGAAAAAGAGATTGAAACTACTTAACGAGGGTGAAGGGGATAATTATGTGGAATGTTGTGATGAAAGAGTAGTTTTTACTTATGACAGATTCTACTGAATGTGTTTGGAGAGAAAAAACCTTCTGCAAATGTGTGCCCGCCATTTGGTGAGTTCACTCACAGACCTTACGACACATCACGATTCCCCTGATTGTTTTTCCTGTTTAGTCTATGCTGTAAAGGTAACTTCTTAAGTCACCCCGATTCCATTAGATATTCTGCTATGTTTTTAATTAATCTTTTACGAATTTCAATTGATCTTTTACGAAATGCCACCGATTACAGGGTGCTCAAGCCATAAATGACGAAAAATTTCCGAATCAAGAACTTTGGTCAAACTAGCAAAACCCTCCAATAAACTCTATTAACATATTCATAGATGGCTCTAAACAAATTATGGGAGTCGGTACAGGATTTTTAACGAGTTTTCGGGATATGGATAAGACTTTTATTCTTCATTTAATTTTTACTTCAGACTGAAATATTTTTCATAAATAAGGCAGCTCACAGTTTGGTGGGGAACAAGCAGTGAACTAAACTTTTTCGTCGACACCCATCCTTCTCTAAAAGCTCTTACAACCTTTTTTATTAAATCGAAGGTAGTTTTCGAGCTTACAAAGTTTATGAAGTATGAACATGGTGAAGCTAATATGGGTATTAGGTCAAGGAAACGAGAGAGCGGACGAGAAAGTGGAGAGAGCTAACTACAAGAACGATCAGTAGAAGATTGTAGTCGTTTTACAGCCCGAAGAAAACTAACTTTATACACTCAGTTACCAGATGGAACTGGAGTGATCACCGGGCACCATCTTATAGGTTATCATCAAGGAGAGGACTTGATCTTTAACGACTTACAATTAGGGTTGCCAGACGGCCTGGAATGGCCTGGATTTTCCAGTTATTTGAGGTCTGGTCCAGTTTCCAGTTGAAACATAAATTGTCCAGTTGAAAAAGGATTTCTTTAATTTTAACAATTATTTTTTTTATCAAATATTTCTTACAATTTTTTGGGACAACTTTTTGAATAAAACATTGATCATAAATATGTTTAACATAAATGCCTCTTTTGGATACGGAAAATGTGCTCCTTTTTTCTGCATTTTCAGTATTTTTTTTACAACTTTTTTGAGCATCTCGGCCAGTCTAGCGTTGATTTCGATGATTTAAGGATTCTTGGCGTACATTTTGCTTTAAAAATAACACCACAAAAATATGTCTGGATGGGTGAAATCTGCAAATGATGGTCAGTTGTTGTAGCCCTTTTTTAACATCGCACAGATTTGACCACTTTGGACTTAATTTTGTGGGGTTATTTAAAAAGAAAAATATACTCTAACAATCCTCAGGCCAATGACGAAAAAGTAATAGAAAAGCATAAAAAATGCACATTTTTCCGTGGCAAATAGAGACGGTCATTTCGTCCAAAATAAAAATATGTATCTCACATATGAAAATCGGTTGATTTTCATTTTTCGAATTATTAAAAAAAAAATGATGTATGGGTCCAGTTACTTTTTCAAAATCCAGCTGAAAATTTTCCATTGTCCAGTTATTTGACTTCTAGTATCTGGCAACCCTACTAACAATTGATCTTCTACAAATTTCTTTTGATCTTTTATGAATTTTAATTAATCTTTTTTAAAATTTCAAGTTGTCTTTTACGAACTACAATTGATCCTTAACGAATTTAAAATAGAGCTTCCGAATTCCAAATAAAGTTTATGATTTTCAAATGAAGATTTCGACTTCCAAGTAGCATCTTCGAATTATAAATGGAAATTTCGAATTACAAAAAGAATTTTCGAATTTGGTCTTTTACGAATTAAATACGTAAATGATGTAGTATAATATCCACTGTCTCAGATTCCCATACACATAGAAATGCTGCCTTTTATAGAGTGTCGTGGCAGTATTACCACCAGTATACTGACCGTCTGTTTTCCAAATGCAAGATTACTTTTCGTCCTGTTGGGATTTGACAGCGGACATACGGTTCACTATATTCTACATGGATTCAGTGATATCCCTTTAACGTTTTTCTAATTTCTAGCTGTTCGTTCCCCTGTTTTCCCTAGCGGTTCAGAGCCAGTCATTATAAAATTAGTTTCCAGAAATTCCACTGAAAATTAGTCTAGGGCACCAAATTAGTCCTGACCGTTTGCTTTCAGGTTTGGTGATGGGATCGTATACAACTCCTAACATATTTCGATTTCATCGTGTTGGATTCTGCATCTCACCGTCTACCAAAATATTTATGTATGTCTGATTAGAAAACACTTCACTTGCTTGGAAGACTTACAGAGACCCTAATGTCAAGACAAACACCCCCACTACAAATCTATCTCCGATCCGACCATGAAAACTAAGATTATATTTTGCATTACATCATAAAAGTTTTTTAGCTGTGAGATAAAGTGAGTTTCCTGCTTCAGTTGCGTCCCGACCACCATTCGTGTGTCCCCAAGATCATTACATCAGAATTTATGACTCTCTCTCAACCGAAGAGTCGACTTTTGCTAATATGCTTTTCAAATACATTATATCACTTCCATCAACACTAGCAGCACTTCCAGCTAGGGCTTTCAATCGGGACTATGTTTTCTGAATTCCAGGATTCGGGATTGAAGAAACATTTTCGGGGTCCCGGATTTTCGGGATATTTTGAATCCCCGGATTCGCGTTTTTTAAGAATTTCGGGTTTTTTTCACATTGGCGTCATTTTAAAGTTTTGTTGATGTTATGAACTTCAAAAAAAGGAAAACGATTAAATCAGTCATCTGGGCAATAACTTCAGGTAGAGTCTCCTCTTGAAAAGGATATTCATATTCATTTAACGTTCTTACCTCTTGTCGTGCCTTATCAACTTTTTGCAGCTTTACCTTATGAACCTTTTAAAAAAAATAAAAATGGCATTTAAGGCCTGTAGGTAAATTGTCGAATTAAAAAGATTTATTTATAAAAACAATTTGCAGTTTTATTTTATTCGAAGTCAATATACAGAATGAAGTTTGTAAATCAAAATTGGAAAAAATAAAAATGAAATTTATCAAACATGACCTAGATTAATTTATGTTTTTAATAACAAAGTTGATTACTGTCGCCACAGGCCTTTCGTCAAACCATAAATTAGTTTTTCGAATCTTCTTGAAACCATTACATTTTGCAAACGGTTTACCTTGTTCTTCCACAAAAAAACGGTACCAGACGGAACTTTTGTCGGATTTTTTGTTTTGTGTTTCATATTTGATACAAATTATTGATAAAACTAAAAAAAATAAAAATTTAAAAAAAATCGGTATCCCGAAAAACCTGGGATTGAAAATCAGAAATCCCGAGATTCCGATAGGAAGCCCTACTTCCAGCGCTGGGGCTCTTGTTCTTATACTGATACTCACACATGCAAGTCCATGTACCTTCTGAAGATTGGAGAGATATAACATCTTAATCACTGCATTCGAACACATGAGGGCACCGTGGTTTATAATTACCGTATAGATACATCTAGTCTATCAAAAACTCTTCTTGCAGGTTTGAAATCTCTTATGAACTTTTTAACACTTTCCTTAGAATTCTTTTTCAGAAAAGTCATGAGTCAGCAATTTTTTCTCTGTATAGAGTTGTGCGATAACACCTGAAAAATGGTTCTACAATGATTTGAATTCATTTGATTTCCTAATCAATTATACTATTTATATCCGACCGAAAATTAAATACAGGGTCTTCAAAGTATATTTTGGAGCTTGTGAAACAGTGAAGGCCAGATTTTTTTCGTTGGCGGTGCGTACTTTGCTGTTCCTGATCTGGCCCCCGCTTGGGCGCCATTTTTAATTATTATAAATTTCTATAATAACTGAATAAAGTGTTATACCTTGTTAAAACTGAACTAAATTTGAAACCGATAGCAATTTTGCAAAACCTAAACCACGGTTTCTGAATTTATAGGTTAATGAGAAACTCTAATATCCAGTACAAAAAGTAAAAATATAAAACTTGTTTAATTATTTCTTTCTAGTTACTGCTCAATTCACCCACATTATCTTCGATTAATACATTTTTATCGTATTTATGAATACTTAAACTGTTGCTGTTACCAACTTATTTAAAGGGTCATTGTGATTCCATCTGTCATAGATCGATAGCTTCATCTTATGTAGGCTATTCTCACTGTTTAAAAAAAAAAAGATAACCCTGGCCCGTCTATCTCATACAACTAAAAAAAAATTATATACAAAACATTAGCGGTGATTTAAGAAGCCATACCACAATCAGCGGGTGTTCAATCCAATTCGTTCGAGAGAAATTGATCGAATTGTTTTATAAATACTACTACTACTCTTGGGTAGAGGAGCTGCTGATGCTACACAGAATAAATGTTATATGCGCGACGCTATATTAATAACAGAAAATTTGTTATTAATTTGTTTGTCACTTTACGAAGGAACGAATGTTATTCATCGTTAAAGAAATGAAAATAAAGTGCAACAACAGCAACAAAAAATCTGTGTTGTCAAATGATTAAGCCTCAATTTTCTACACATTTGATGGAGATTATAATAATGAATGTGTAAAAACAACAACAAAAATTCACAAAAGTTGGGACATTAATTTATATGGAAATATTTATAAAAAATCCAGGAATGTGTTAATTGGAGCAAATAATATGCAATGGAGGAGAGGCTTTAATAAGTTGTAAGTAACAAACAGAATTGGAAAGGATTGTAGAAATTTTTCAAATTTAAAAGTGGAGTAAGCTTAGATTCTGTTGTGCATTGAGATACCAAGGAATCAATACGTATCAAGTGGGACGTCCAATCAGGATTTGTTTTTCTGAATCCCGGGATTCAGGAATGAAGAAAAATTTTTGATATCCCGGGATTTTTAGAATATTTTGAAACCCCAGATTCGCGGGATTTTTTTAAATTTCCTGAATTTTTCGGGATATGTATTAAACAATTTTTGGGGATTTTGGCACTTTAAACTTACGCTTTCCCAAAGATTTGTGAAGTTCTGTTGAAGTTGTGAACTTCGAATGTTGTGAATTTCGAAACTGTAGGTTGAGAGTCCTCCTGTCAAGGATATCTGTACGATGTAAAATTTCTTATTTTTCCTCGTGGCTCATCCATATCAACTTCTTCGAAGCTTTACCTTATAAACCTTAAAAAAATTTTTGTTTTAAAAAAACATTTAACTTAAACAGTTTGTAACTTAAGAAGTTAAGATGCGTAAAAAGCTCTTTCGCCGGACCACCATTAGCTTTCAGAATCTTTTTGCAAGCTTTATATTTCGCAAACGGTTCACCTTTTGCTTTCACAAAAAAAAAAATCATGCTTTATACATATTATTGAAAAAAATAATAAAAAAATATTTAAAAAATCGGGATCCCGAAAATCCCGGGTTGAAAATCAGAAATCCCACATTTTGGGATTTGACTTATCCCGGGATTTTCGGGGTTGGTATTGGAAGCCCTAGTATCCACAACTAAAGCTTCGAAAGATGTTTTTTTAGAAATAGTATTTCGAAATCACGCAGATCAGAGAGATCATGCAATAACAAGGATTACAATGGTCCATATTGAAAACACAGGACAATGACAGAAAAAGTGTTAGAAGCTCTCCACCTCCTATATGCGGATACAGCAGAAATCATTAACCGATAATCTAAGTCAAAGAAAGTGTTAGTCGTTCTCCACTTCCAACATTTGCTTCTGCTGAAATCCAACATTTACTATTCGACGGTGTCCTGTTATAACCGCCACCATCATTGAAATATATGTACCTTTTGTGGAACAAAGGTAATGTGCTTTTGGTTAAGGTCAATACTTTCATAAAATCAAACATTTCGCTTCATTAGTTCATCATTGGGAGTCACTCTAGGAAGAAATAGCATATCTATCCACTAGCCCATCTTTGGGGGCCACTGTGGAAAAAAACTCGCTGTATGGGCGATGCCAAATCTGTCTTGAAATTGCACATTTCTGTTCATGTAGCCATTTTTGGAGTGTCTTTCCAGCAGTTACAAGTTTAAATCCTTTAGGATTTGTTTAAGAACGTGTGGCAGTTACTCAAAACAGTCTCAACCATTCCATAACTCTTTTGACAGCATTTTCGCCTGGTAAACACTCTTTTATCAACCTTTTACAAAGAAGATATTTTAAGAGGATCAAAAATTACTGGACCCAATCCGAAATTTGCGGGATAATGACTTTTCTCATTTACTCAATAACTTCCATAATTCAGAATTTTCGCCCCAGCGAATTACCCTAGAACGGGGCAGATTCCCAATCACAAAGCGGAAACAAAGAAAACACCACTAAGGAAGGAGCTCCGTGTCAATTTCACGGAAACAAGCATTCGAACGATTTGCATAATACCAATTTCAAAATTGTTTAACGGAGTTTCATTACAATTAGCGCCCAAGCAAGGGTCCGATTCCAATAGCAAAGCGGAAACTCAGAAACCACCTCCAAGTAGGGAGATCCATGTCAAATTCCCGTAAACAACACTTCCATAAAATTAGCGCCCAAGCAAGGGTCCGATTCCGAATCACAAAGCAAGAGTGCGGCCCAATGGTAAAGCGGAATCTCAGAAACCACCTCCCACTAGGGTGACCCGTGTCGAATTCACAATTAGCGCCCAAGCAAGTGCCCGATTCCGAATCGCAAAGCTGAGGGTGCTGCTAATAACCCTGATAACTACCGCCCAGTCGCAATATGCTCAACGCTCTCGAACGTGATGGCGAGCAAGGTAAATTGCTAGGCAGTATGGTTTTCGGAGAACTCGTTCTACTATGGATCTGTTGGCGTTCCTTTCGAAACGTTGGAATTGTTCGATCCATCATTTTGGTGAGAATAAGGTGGTTTCTCTGGATATTTCCATTTGATTGTGTGTGACACTGTGCGCTCATATCTAAGCTTAATGTCTTTGGTGTCGATACTGACTTCTCTCGGTTTATTTCGAGTTTCCTTAGAGATCGTTCTATACGTGTTATTATATTCGTTCTCATCAAATGAGTTTCAGCTTCAATCAGGGGTACCGCAAGGCTGTGTTCTTTCTTTTGCCCTTTTTCTTATTTTTCTTAACGACCTTCTAAGTCAAACTTCTAATCCTATCTACTCTTTTGCAGGTGACAGCAACATTTGCAATTCATTTTCCATTAACCGTAAATCAAGCCTTGTTGAGAGCAAAAGGCAGATTATGAATGAATCACTTAATCAAGAGTCTATGTTGACCCACATCTGTACGTATGAGTGGTACAAGTATCGAGAAATTTGACACTCTTGATGTGCTGGGCAAGCAAATTCAGTGTGATGTCCGTTGGAATAAGCACGTTATTCAAGTTTCGAAAGAAGTATTCAAGTGTCTCTGTTTTTTAAACCGGTATAAGAAGTACTTCACTCATCCAATCTCCTCACTATTTATACCACCTACATCCGAACGAAGAGGAATACAGCTCCCATATATGGGCAGGAGCTTCAAAGTCTATTTTGGATCTCTTGGAATGTGTGCAAAGCTGGGCGTTAATGCTTATCAATGACAATATGCTGTCAAGCTCTATTGACTCATTGGAGCATCGTCGGAATGTGTGTTGTGTGACTCTGCTTTATCGATATTACCATGGAAAGTGTTCTTCTGAGATAAGTGAACTTATCTCTAGAGCTCGGGTTTTTGTTCGCAACACTCGGTTGTCTAGTAGATTATAACCGTTTGTTGTCGATTGTTTAATTGATTGCACAGCACATTACAGAGAAGGTTCGTTTATTAATCGAACAGCCGTATGTGGAATAATCTTCCCGCAGAGGTCTTCCCAGTTTCATTCAATGTAGATAAATTCAAAGAAAATATACTTAAACACTACTCCCTCTTTCCTCAAAACCTATTTTCCTGATATTAATACAATGTACTGCATTAGTAGGGGCATTCCCTGAGTGTTGGTTCAAAGTTAATCGTTTTATTTAGAACCGTCGTCAATTTCTGCTTGAAAAGCTTTATCATATTGAAGACTTATAATGTTAAATTTTCAAAATTCACTTGAACTATTTTAAAGTTCATTTGATACCATTTTTAAGCTCATTTTGAACTAATTACTCATAGCTTCAACCAATATGTTAAAACTTTATAAAAAATTACCCCAATTTTAAATTTGTTTTATCTAAATAAGGTGACTTTTTTCTAGGCAAAGGCGTTTTATACTCTACTAGCATTAATTTTTCAAATATTATCATTTGAATTTCGTGATTAATTCGGAATTTCTAATACAAAAGACTTAAGAAAAGGCTAATTTAAAACAACGACTCTATTAACAAAAGAAATCATGAAATTTACAACAAAAAAATATTTAACACTTTTATCATTTACGGCACATTTAAGTTCTTGTTTTCTTTTCGACAACACAAAAACCTGCGGTATTTCTTTTATAACTGGAAAAAAAAAAGATTTACAAAATTAGTAGCTTCTTCTCTGCAGCATCAGCATCTCCAAAGTGACCATTTTCCATATGTCCACAGCAATACAAAAGAAAAAAAATGTTAGTGACAACAAAATGCTTAAGTAGGCTTATCAGTTCATGTATTTTAACTAATTTAAATCCTACAGTCATTTATTTTCCTCAACCTCAAAACATGCCAAAGAAAAATCTGAAAATAACCCATCAACACATTGTCATTATAGATGAATAACACAAAAAAAACATATTCAAAGATCTTAATTTATTTTCAATACAATGTTGGATATTTTAGCATAATTTTTTTTATTTTGTTTTTCGATAAATTTCAATAACAAACGAAATTTAAAACGTGATAACATTTATATGTAGATCTTGGTAATTGGTTACATATAAATATTTGGTGTGCTACCTGAGACTAAAAGACAATCCAGTCTTTGAATGGAATGAATGGTGTCCCAAAAACAAAATTATGACCCAAACATTAGTTTTTAAAACTTTATTTTTTTTTTGTCTTTAAATGGTTATTGTTAATAAATGCAATACACTGTTTCAATTTTTAATTAAAGTTTTGATTTTCAGTCTTGTAAACTTATAAATCTTACAGTTTTCTGTAATTTCACTTGGGCCTACATGGGTTAAGTGTAAACTACCTAGATTACCTAAGATATTCTGATAGACCAGTCAATGATACATCATTTTGGCAGTCTAGGTCATCGAAAAATCGTCGCTCCAAATGCTAAAGGCAGAGTTTCATCAGACCCAGACAATCACATTAAAAGTGCTTTACTAACTCCTTCTGCACTTCTCCACAACTACTACAATAGTATCTGTCAGAGATTCCCATACGCAAAGTTATTTTCCTGATTATTCAATGTCCCGTCAGAACTTCCACAAATAAGCAAACCTTCCGTTTACCAAATGTTATAGAAGACTTTCTGTCCTCTAAGGATTTGACAGTGACCATAGGGTTCGCGATATCCTACATGCAGTCAGTGATATCCACGTATCCTTCATCATATATATAAACTCATGGGTTCCCTTCTTGGAACAAATGCTTTTCATTGATTTCTATCTTCAGTCGTTTTGCTTCTCTCCATGAAGTTCTGGCTGAACGCATTTTCATTTTTACTTGGTGTCTCCACGTATTTCTTTTCGGCCGCTGCCCAGTGTATGGTAATCGAGACCTTTCCTTTATAAGCCATCATGGATCTTTGTAACGGTAGGATCCAGCCAGTTCATCTTTTTCATGCGGATGTCTAGCATGATTTGGGGTCGTTGTGTTTTTTGCCACAGATCATTATTCATAACTGGTATAGGCCAAAAACACGTAGAATTCTTCGCAAATATTTGAAAATACTTAGCGCGCATTTGAGTCTTGACTTGCAATGTTCCATGTTTCACATCCATACAGAAAAACTGTTTTTTGTTTTGAATTGAAAAGTTTGATTTTCATGGGAAGAATTGTGCGATTGGAATTTCAAACATTTTTTCTTGATTTTCTTTGGCAATACGGTATACTCAATACCGTTTATCAGCTTCATTAAAGGAATTAAGATGTCACACTCATCGGTTTCCCCACCGACTCAAATACCTTCCATGCGTATTCATCAGCCAATTCGTTTCGAGCGACCCCACAATATCCAGGGACCCAGATAAGATTAACTGTAAGCTGTCGGACTTAGCGAAGGCATTGTAAACCGTTTCAACCAGTTCCCGATGTCACAGTGTTTGATTAGCCTTCAAAGCTGCGAGACTATCCACAAAGAGGTTTATGGCGCAATGATGTAAGTCCTTTGACATTATCGGCTGAGCGTCTTTATGAATCGAAAGCATTTCTTCCTGGAAAGCGCAACACTTGTCCAGAAGTTCCAATGAGGCGCTGATTTTAAACTTATCAGAATACCGCAGTCTTCCTTGTTCCTCGTCCGCTCCCTGATGACTCTCCAATCATTACAACCAAGACCATTACGTTTAATCAACGTAAGTATGGATTCATCCACTGTAAGTGGATAAGAAATACATAGCTTCACTATTGCCTGATAAGGCACCTGATGACGACATCTATGTTCAAACCAGGTCAAAGTACATCTTAACCCTGGATGCAGCTTTTGAGAAAGCTAAACACTTTATTATTGTCGCAGCCCACAATTTGTATGCCCTTTTGCCATTTGTCGTAATCAAACTCAGTCAAAGAATCATCCTCACTGTGAATGAGCGTGTCAACTTGCGACCTGAGAATCCGTTCAGATATTAGCAGCAATTTGTCCATACACATCCTGCCTTCTAGGTGACTCCAGCCAATTATGGCTATACAGCTCAGGAGTTGATGTCAAGCTAGTTAATTGCTTCAGTCACTTGGCCACCAGAAGACGATGACTTTGGAGCCAGCAGCACCATTAGTTTCCCGTCACCATTTCTTGCTTTGGTGGTACGATCCGCCGCAACACGTGATTTGGAAGGGCGTGTGTCAAGTACTTCCGATTCAGTCAGTTTTTTTGAACCGGTTTTGCTGTGGCGCACAATTTTATCTGAGATCGTATAGATAGCTTGCCACCAATCTTGTGATTGAACGTTTGGCCTATCGTTCATGCAGGGTGTGCGCATTCTATCGTACACCCGTACATGAAATTCATGCTTATGTTTTGAACGCTTATCTCTTGTACTTATCGCGTAGAATCACCACCAAATGGTCTTCAGTGCTGGTGGCTTCACCTGCGGCACACTTAACGACTTTTTTAGGTCCGGCATAAAACCCTTCTTTCGTACCACTCTGGGAAATAGCAACAAGATACCCTTCTCGTCAGTATTGTATTAGGCGAGGTCGTCCAACCCCAAACGCTGGTCGTTGGTGTCACAGTCTGAAGTCACGTCCATGCTATCCTGCTGGTGAGGAAGACGTTTTTTCAACCTAAGTTTGCGGAAATCTTCCGGGCAGTAGTGGGAGCTGCAAATATTGCGATTCGGTCATAGGACCTTTATGTGAGGGATCTATGGGTGGATTTACGCACACAGTCCGCGTACCACTTTCAGATATAAAATTTATAGGTGAACTTACCAAGAGTTGTTCCATTCACGATTTTCTTCCTTTGGACGTAAACTTCCGCATCGCGTAAATATTGTTACCAGTGGCGAAAGTAAAGTGTGCGTGTTATGGGCGGGCCACGCTTATTGCTTTTGGTGTCGTTAATAACTCCTCTCGATTTGTCTCGAATCGGAAACTTCTGGTGTTTTTTGAATTAAAGTGTCCAAAGAATCATTCGAGCTTGCCGGTATTTTAAAACGATATCAGTCAAATTAAATTAAAATTGTAAACAGTGTTACAGTAAGAAACCCATCTAATAGATTGTTAAAAGCAGCGCCCACTTTCACATTATTTCTTTATTGGAATATATTCATTTTCAATCGTTTGAAGTTTGTTTTATATTGAGTTGTAACTTTTTTATATTGTTTTTGTTTAATATTTTTATTTATTTTTTTTTTTTATAATAATAATACATACCAATTTAAATATTTATGCACTTTTATAATTTTTATAGGTTTTATGAGTTTTTAAAAACTCAAAACATTATGGGTTCGTTAACATTTTTTTGTTACTTGCGTTGTGTTTACATTAATGTATAAACGTTATTCTTTGAAAGATGCCGATATTACGGCGGGGTATAATAATAATAAATTTTGGCGACTTTTTATTTCCATTGGGTTTTTTTAATATAATAAAATTAAGTTATTTAGACCTAATTTGGTAGCAATCAGTTGATAAGAAAGATTTTTGATGAAAGAGTTTTAAAGCTGTATCAAATGCTATCCAAGACCTTTCAAGCCCCAAAGAGCTGATTAACTAAAATACACATTAGTTCACGTATCAAAACTTTCTTAAATTTTATGTGAGTCGCATCTTTTACAACTAGCGTCTGAGATGAGTCTTATATTCTTAGCATGAATGCCGATTTGTGACCCGTGACCAGTTATTATTCCCGTCAGAGCTCGGGAATGTCTCGTAAGTGATAATAGGTATTTAATTTTACTTTGGTCATAATTTGGCCTTAAGGCTACGACACAATGTCGGAGTACTCTGTACTACAAAGTACCATCTCTAAAAATAGAGACGACATTATACTAAAAATGTGTAAGTGCGAAAGAGATAGGAACAACATCCACTCTCTGGCACAGAGTACTCTGTCATTGTGAATTCAGCTGTAAAGTTCTACTGATTTTTCATATTGTTAGTTCTCTCCACTTCCTGTTCGCTTTTGCAACATTAATTGAATTTCGTCTTAGTTTGTAGTGTTGGAGCGGTGGTAAAACTAGCACTGTGGTAACAACACTATCAGCTTAAAGTTTCACGAGTTCGTCTGCATTTCCATTTCCTTATATCACGTTATGTACTGGTATCCAATGGATCCATATTAAATTAACCTGGTTGTGTTGACATAAAGTCAGCATCCTTTGGTCATTGTCCATTAATAACCCGTCATAACTTCTACCAAAAGTCACAGTAAACGTTTTCTGGATTTAGGATTGTAGAATTTTCATACAAACCTTTTGCACGTTTTGGTGTATCTTCATTACGAATCAGCTACACTCATCATAGCGAATTCCACATCTCTTTAGATACTCTGTATTAAATGCCGATGAGACAGTGACCAGTTATTATTCCGCTCATAGCTCTGGAATATCTCGTAAGTGATTATAGGTATTTAGTTTTCCCTTGGTCATAAGTTGGCCTTAAAGTTCTACCGATTTTGCATGTTGTTAGTTCTCTCCACTTCCTGTTCGCTTTTGCAACATTAATGGAATTTCGTCTTAGTCTGTAGTGTTGGAGCGGTGGTAAAACTACACCATTAGCTCAAAGTTTCGCGAGTTCGTCTGCCCCTCCATTTCCTTATATCCCGTTGTGTCCTGGTACCCATAATAAATTAACCTGGTTGTGTTAACATAAAGTCTGCATTCTTTTGGTCATTGTCCAACAATTAACCGTCATAATTTCTACCAAAAGTCACAGTAAACGTTTTGTGGATTTAGGATTGTAGAATTTTCATACAAACACTTTGCACGATTTGGTGTTTCTTTATTACGACTCTGCAACACTCAACATAGCGGAATCCACATCTCTTAAGATACTCTGTATTAAACCAAACTTTTCAGGTCATTAGGTTAGGTTAGGTTAGGTTAAAGGTGGCGGAGTCAAAGACTCCTCACATAGACCGGATGATTCGTAGTAGAGGTGGGCGCGTGAGTAATTTTTGACTCACACTCACGCTCACGACAGGAATTTTTGAATCACGCTCACTCATTTACGTGCATATTTTGTCTACTCACACTCACTCACAATCACGTGAGTAAATTTAATACAAGTCACACTCACGTGCACTCATGCAAGCTTCACTCACACTCACGTTGACTCACACTCACGAAACACTTATTTATAAAAAAAAAATTCAAAAACTAAAATTTCAAAATTTTCAGCAAAATTTAAAATGCAGCGAAATTATTTTTCAGGGTTGGCAACCGATACCCACCCAGAATAACGGTATTTGGCTATTGTACCGCAACCAATAAAGATATGGACATTTTCAAAAGCGATTATGAAAGCTGATGAAATTTCTAGTATTTTAAATGTGTCACTTCGTGTTTCTACCGGTTCGTTTTAGTTATATAGGCCAATACCGTTATAATACCGTTTCAAACGGTATTATAAAGGTATTGATCTATATTTCGAAAACGAACCGGTAGAAACACGAAGTGACACATTCAAAATTTTAGAAATTTCATCAGCTTTCATAATTGCTTTTGAAAATGTCCATATCTTTATTGGTTGCGGTACAATAGCCAAATACCGTTATTATAGGTGGGTATCGGTTGCCAACCCTGTTATTTTTTTTTTGCTTTTTTCGGGACGAAGTATTTAATTGAGCCATATTTACAAACTCACGCAAAAAAATCGAATCACGCACACTCACTCACGCAATTTTTTCTCCACTCACTCACAATCACGTGAGCAAAATTGAAATCAGTCACACTCCTTGTGATCACGCGTGAATCACGCTCTAATCTGCTCATGTGCCCATCTCTAGTTCATTGCAAAACCAAAATAATTCCTCAGCGACGCTAATAGAACGCGTTTGTCCCAATCACGAATTGTACTGTTGGCCTAAGGTTGACATTCGAAACCGTTTCCAGGCTCCCGAAGACACCTTTGCCCAATATGTGCTATCTGATTCTGGCCAAAGCAGGGCATTGGCAAAGAATAAGTTCGACCGTTTCCTCAGTGTTAGTGTTCAACGCACCACTTTCTTTCTATTATAACCTATACGGCAGTGCCCGGTGATCACTCCAGTGAGTATACGGCAGTACCATCTGGTAAGAGAGAGTAAATAGTTTTTTCTTCAGATTGTAGCATGACAGCAATTTTCTACTGATCGTAATTGTTGTTAGCTCTCTCCACTTTCTGTTAGCCAATGCAGTGTTTTGATTATATAGTATCGATCTTATGTGCTGGATTGGTTGATCGATATGTGAAGAAATACCAATACCATCAGCACCTTGTTTCGCGAGCACATCCGCCCTCTCGTTCCGTGTAACGCTTTACCTCAGCACACATTGACTCTGAGGTCCGTTCATCGTCTTCAGCTCAAAAACTCGGGGGTAGTGTAGGCTGCCTCCAGTTTTGCTCAAAATTCCGTCGCACTATCTCAACTTAGGTCTTCCTCTACTTCTTCTAGCTCTCCTAAAGTCCATTGTCCGAATATAAATAGAAATTTTAATAGTTTCATTCTGATCACGATAACTCCGGTTTTCATGATCTTTGTTTGGATTCGCGAATCATGTTATTGATTTTGGCTACACCATTATTAGGTAAACCTCACCTATTCTTAAACCAATAGCATGATCGTTTTCAATCCCGTCGCACCATCTCAGCTAAGGGCTTCCTGTAGGTTAGGTTAGGTTAGGTTAGGTTAGGTTAGAGCTGGCAGAGTCAAAGACTACTCACATAGACCGGATGGTCCATAGCGAAACCACAATAATTCCTCAGCGACGCTAATAGAACGCATTTGTCCCAATCGCTATTTGCCTAAGGTCGACGTTCGAAACCGTTTCCAAGCTCCCGAAGACACCTCTGCCCATTATCTGCTATCGGGTTCTGGCCAAAGCAGGGCATTGGCAAAGAATATGTTCGACCGTTTCCTCAGTGTTAGGTTCATCGCACCTTATATATATATATAAGTCCCATTTTCTTTCTATGATAACCTGTAAGGCAGTGCCCGGTGATCACTCCAGTGAGTATACGGCAATACCATCTGATAAGAGAGAGTAAATAGTTAGTTTTCTTCAAATTTTGGCATGACCACAATCTTCTACTGATCGTACTTATTGTTAGCTCTCTCCACTTTCTGTTAGCCAATGCAGTGTTTTGATTATCGCGTAGCGATCTGATGATCGGGATTGGTGGATCGATATGTAAAGATATACCAATACCATCAGCACCTTGTTTCGCGAACTCATCCGCCCTCTCGTTCCCTGTTAACCACAGTACATGAGTAGTAGGTTCACAGAGATGCATTTGATGTGTGTAAGTATTAGTGACAGCACACGGTGTAACTTTTGACGTTTCATACAAAACGTAAACAAACATCATAAATACATGCTCACACGTACAGGCACACATACAGTAGGCAGCGATGATAATTCTGTACTAAAAACCATACCACTATATTGGAAAGTACGCAATTAGCACCATTGCTTGCTGTGTGCTGTTAACGCTTTACTTCAGCACATATTGACTCTGAAGTCCGTTCATCATCTTTAGCTCAAAAACTCGGGGGTAGTGTTGGCTGCCTCCAGTTTTGCTCAAAATCCTGTAGCACTATCTCAACTAGGTTAGGTTATGAAGGATGACGCTGGCGGAAACCAGCGTCCATAGAGGCCACGTGATGGCCCATTATGATTCCTTTAATTCTTTTCCCTCTTCTCTGTTTAGTCCTAAGTTGTTCGCTTTATGCGTCCCATTTTGATGCTTTAATAAACGCCAGTAGAGTCCAAGGATTTGTGCCCCAAAGTTCTGATAAATTCTGAAAAATATAAGAACCAAAAATTTTAAATCTTCTAAATGATAGTGCAGGGCATTCGCATAAGAAATGGTAGGTGTCTTCTACGGATTCCCTGCACCATCTGCATGTATCATCATTTCTTATTCTAATTGTTACCATGTGTTTACCCAATGTGTTATGACCAGTAATGAGGTTAACTGTAGCTCTAAGTTGCTTCCTGTTCATATCCAAAAGAATTTTGCTGTGTTTTAACAGGCTTTCATCCCATAATAATTTTGTCTGTACACTTCGATCAGAGCTGGACCATTTATTCAACCAAATCGCCCTTGAGTCCAATCTTATTTTCTGACAGAAAATAGAGGGTGGAGGGAACACCTCAGATTCTGCTGTTTCCTGTGCGAGTTCCGCTCCCCGTCGTGCAAGCTCATCGGCTCTCTCGTTTTCCAGAATATCTTTGTGTCCAGGTACCCAGCACAGAGTAATATTATGCTGCTCGCTAAGAACCTTAAGCTCTCTGTGGCAGCGGAGAGCGGAGAGCTCAACTAAGGTCTTCCTCTACTTCTTCGGGCTCTCCTAGAGTCCATTGTCCGAATACAAATAGGAATTTTAATAATTTCATTCTGATCACGATAATTCCAGCCTTCAAGATCTTTGTATGGATTCGCGAATCATGTTACTGATTCAAAATCCTACTGTTCTTAAATGTCCATTTCTTTAGAACAATTCGCTGAGTTCAGTCCTGCTCTCATTGAAAGTATTTGGCTACACCAGTAATAGTTAAACCTAGCCTATTCTTAAACTTATAGCATGGAAATGGTTTTCAATCCCATCACACCATTTTAGCTAAGGTCTTTCTCTAGCTCTCCTGTCTCTCCTGAGAATACTGCCCACATTAACAGCATTTGGCTACATCGTTATTGGTTAAACATATGGCGGGAAAGGAAACGTTTTTCTCTACGGTTAGCAAACATTCCCAGGGGAAATCACTGTGAACTTGCAGTCAATCCCAGAAAATCAAGAATGAGAGGTTTGTATTTGAAGATTAAAATAAATTTAAGTAATAGAGTCGAAGAAAAATCTCGAGGTTTTTAGGAGAACTCGCCTGCACCCTTTTTGAATACCATCAACAACAACACGAAAAGTGCGATCTCTTCAAAGCCTGAAGATGGATCGAGAAAAGTCATTTCCGATGTTTGCCTCAGAAGATGATCCCGTTATTAAGTTAAGATATACATGATAGATTTGGTTTGAGCTTTAGAAATTTGTTATCAATTTTTAACTTGATTCAGGAACTTTAGCTAGTTAATTTGCTAAAGATTTTGTCTACCTTGCAGCCAATATTTTAAACATCTTTAAATCTAAGCTTAAAATAGCTGGCAATGCTACCCAATTAAGTTTTCTAAACAAAAGGGGCTTATGAGAGTATTTCATGAACTGTCTCCAAAAAATAACTTTAAATATTTACAAACTTTCAAACATATAAACATATAAAAATATTTTCTCATAGCCAACCGTTCACAAAATATTAGACAAGTTTTGACACTTTATTTTAGAAAAACCTTAAATATTTTTTTTTTCTTAAATATTTTTTTTAATACCCAAAAGCAAACAAATAGGATTTAAATACAGAAAAAACTGTTAAACCGCAACACACTACTTAAATACTAACTATAAATATATATTGAAAAAAAAATCTAAAAAACCTGTTTATTTAAAATCTGCATACAAAATTTTTTAATAAAGTAATTTAATTTCAAAAAACAAAAAGTGACAATATTTTTTAAATACCCCAGGCTAATAACATCAAACTTAAAACTGAGTAGAAGAATGAAAAAAATAAAAAAAAAAAGACCCATGAAAGAACGACGACAATAATGCCAATCTACGGCTTATTAAGGCAACATTAATAACAAAAACAAACCAAAATTTTTATTTAAAACGAACCGCAACGAATCGTAAGAAACGATTAAGTATAACATAATTTAACTTAACGAAGATCAAACATACTATAAAAAAAAACGTAAACGACATCGAAAACGATCAGAGACCAGACGACAAAATTTTAATATAATAACAATGATTCTTAACATTCTTTTTGGAGAACAGCGCAATGCTGCTTACGTTAGAAGGTTACTGTTGCGTATTAAGGTAGACGTAGTAGTAGTGATGCCAGATGGAAATTGTTTTTTGGAGATTTTATCTAAACCAGATGGATTTCTTAATACCGTCCGCTGAATCATCCATTTGTTGGAATATTTACTATAAAACTTAGGAGAAAGGCTTATCTAGCTGACCAAAGGCCTGCATTTACCAGTTAAGGATCTAAGCGTTACCAGTTTGTAACGATTACCAGGCTTTTAGTCTCAATCCGATGTGATGGTGCTCAGGTTAGCTCCAAGTTCAGATATTTTATTCTGAAATTCATGAAGTGACAGATAATTTCTCCACCGTCTTTTTATCTTCAAGTACATCGAATACCCCAACCACAGGTGATCACTAGAATACCATATCTTGCTAATTGGTGATTAATCTAGTTTTCCATTCGGTGATCAGGTGACTTTGCGCACTGTTTTGTGTGGTGAGGTTGTGCCACCTATCACCAATTTGTTACCCAAACACATTTCTGTGAACAGCTCTTTATTTTAAATTATCTTCCAATACCATGGACGCCCATAGCTAGTTCTCGATTCAAGATATCGTTGCCCACTTGGGTTCACCCATGTGATCAGCTAATATTACGCTGGTTAAATGGCTACAGCATATTTTTACACACTTAAGCCGCACAGGAAATCTTAAATCTTGGATAGGAGTTTATATGCCTTATAGGTAGAACTGCTGAACGCCTAAATAGTTTATGTATGGAATATGAAATTTCAGGCAATACTTTCAGTATGTGGAAGACTAGGTTGGACAGGCGTTCGCCATTTGGCGAATTCACTCGGAGGCCATAATGCCCATTGTGATTTCCTTAATTCTATTTCAGTACTCTCTGATACAAAGTTCTACTTCTTAAACCACCCAGATTCTCTAAGGCATTCTGCTAGAGAGGTCAATGAGACACCGTTTAGGCAATCTAGGTCATCGAAAAATCTTTGCCCCAAATTTTTAAGGCGACTTCTCATTAGACCGGGACATTCACATAACAAGCGCTTCACAGACTCCTCTCCTCCCCTTCCCCACAACTTCTACAATAGTCCCTATCAGAAATTTCCATACTCACGGCCATCTGGCCAATTATACAGTGTCCTGTAGGTTAGGTTAGGTTGTAAGTGGCTGCTGACGTTTTACGTCAACATACGTAGACTCTGAGGTCCATTGTGATACCACGGGACCGTAATAGGTTTCCCTACTAGTCCCTGTCGTTAAACCAGTTTGAGCTTCTTATAAAACTCCTTAGATGTTGAATTTTGACATCCGACAAATCAGAAAGATCCTACAGCTCCCTATATCACAGTGAAGCAAGTCTCTGACCAGAAAGTGCCGGGCAATGGCAAATAAAGTGTTCTATAGTTTCCAACTCCTCTTCATCCATGCAACTTCGGCAAAAGTCATTCAACGGCACATTTAACCGCTCTGCGTGCTTCCCTATAAGACAGTGTCCGGTAATTATAGAAACCACCGTCGAAATCTCTCCTCTTGGAAGCGATATCAGCTCACTTGTGCGCCTCTGACTAAGAGAAGGCCAAATCAGTCGTGTTGTGTCACACGTCCATCCATTTGCCCATCTTTGATTGGTCTCCGTCGCAGAACAAGACTCCCTGGATGGTATCATAGTGGTAAAGTGGCGCTCAAAGAGGCTCAAAGAGGGAGCGCAATATGTCCAATGGTATCAGGAGAAGGAGGATTTCTAATGCAGCCATAGGTGTTGTACAAAGAGCACCAGTGATGCACATCGACGCCATTCTCTGAACCTTCGTGATAAAGACACAGTTCGCTTTTGTTTTTAAAGCAGTGTCCTGTAAGTAGTTCTACTAATAGGCTAACCGTCCGTTTGCCAAAAGTGAGAAGACTTTTTGTCCTCTTGGGATTTGGCAATGTCCAAAGGGTTTTCGATATCCTGTAGGTAGTCAGTGATATTCACCTATCCTTCAATCTATTTTCAGATATCCTATCAATTTCGTTCATCAATTACACTAAAGGAACCGAAATGTCAGGTTCTCCACGTTCCCCCACCGATTCCGAGGTATTTATTGCACATTCATCAGTCAATTCGTTACCAGCGACCCCACTTTATCCAGGGACCCAGATTAGCTTGACTGTGCACTGACTGAATCGACGAAGGAATTGTATACAATTTCTAACGATTCCTGATTTTACAGTGTTTTATTCTAAGGCTTTCAGAGCTGCAAATTATCTAAAAAAATGTTAATGACGCAAGCACGAAGGTACCTTGTCATAATCATCTGCGCGGCTTTATCAATTGCAAGTACCGCAGCCTGGAAAACACTACACTTACCTGGAAGTCTCAATAAGGCCCCGATTTCAAGGCATTCAGGGTAAACTCCCGAACCCGTACCCATCTCCATCTTTTATCCGTCCGTATAGATTGAGATCGCATTCTCTGTTATAACAGAGTCTTCCGCCCAGTCTTCCCTAGTAGGTATTTGGACTTCAAAGGTTCTGTCAAAGTTCATCTGTGGTGAGATATAGTCGGAAGAGAACAAAAAAACTTAAACAGTTGGGCACTAAGTTTCAACTAGTTCGACTTTAGACTTATTATTATCACACTCACAAATTACACCGTCCGACTAAAATGAAAAAAGTCGTTGAACACGAACCGGATAATATACGTTTGAAACTAGAGACTAAATGTGGTAAAACTGCATATACAGTTTTTCATTTCGTGATCCTGTTTCCTTTTAAAAGGACTTCAAAGTTTTAGAGGATTAAATTTTATAAAATATTTTTTTAGCATTTGTACTTGTCCTAGGATGCCACTAGTGATAGAAAATGAAAGAAGATTATCTCCCCTAATTTTCTTTTTTTATTATTTTTACATATCAGGAAAAAGAAGGTAAGTTACGTCCTTTTAAAAATATATCCTTCAATATCATTCAAAATGTTCAACAAAATATTTTGATATAGTTTTCAACTGACTTTATTCACATCCTTTTATCCTGATATGGCAAAATAACAAAATTAAAATATTATTTTTATTTGCCATCACCAGTGTCATCATAGGACAAGTAAAAATATTTCAAAAATATTTAACAAAATGTATCCTTTAAAATTTTGAAGTCCTTTTAAAAGGAAACAGGATCACGAAATGAAAAAGTGTTAATGCAGTTTTATTTCATTTAATCTCTACTTTCAGGCATATATCATCCGGTTCATGTTTAATATTGGCTGTTGGACGGTGTTATAACGCAAACTTCTCATTTCATAAAACTCATTCATAAAATCTGGCAACACCAAACCAAAACGTAAATTTCCTTTTACTCTCTGCATCTGTATGATATTTATGTTTAATGTTTGTATTGAATATTAAATGATTTCATTTTCATTCTCGCGGTGAAAACGTCAAGATTAAAATCCATAATTATTAAACTGTTTGCGATGTCGGTCTCTGATGTCTTTATTTAGGCTGCCTGTTGTCCATTTGTATTGCATTGGATTGAATTGGATTCTCTTCTGTAGTCTATTAAGATGCATCAAAAGTACCGCGCTCGGCTTTTTTTTTCTTACAAATGTTGTTTAATTTTCTTTGGGTACACTTTTAATAACAATAACAATGGCAGCAGCAGCATCAACAACACAACAAAACATATTTGATATGTTGACAACATATACAAGAGAAGCACAAATGATTACACACCTGAAGATTATGAAAAAAGAAAGAGAACAACCCAAAAAAATATAATAATATAACTCTGAGCTGGAAGAATTAAAGAATAAGGTACACCACCAACAATTTAATATTAAATAATACCTTGGTGTGAATCTCAACACACAATGGAAAATATGTATAATCAACTAACTAAAGATGTTGCTTGTTCTCCTTCTTCGGCTACTTCTCTTTCTATATTAATGTAATCATCCACATCATAATCATCTTACTAATACAAGACATTATAATAATGTGTTGAAAGAAATTTTTGAATGCCACATGATGGTAATGAAATAAGATCAAATAATAGTGACAATCAGTTTTAATAACATGTTCAGATTAAAACTTTTTATGGTAGACATACAACAGAATCAGTCCATTATACGGTTTCAGGTGAAACTGGAATGCATAAACCCTTCATAGGATTGGAGACTCTATTTAACTGACAAAAGTCTAGAAAGTATGAAGTTGATATCTTCGACAAAAACTGGAAAACATTGAGCGAACTTAATCGAAACATGGTCCACCGTCAAAGGTACTACTTAAAGTGGCTGCATATGCGTTAGAAAACATAGACTCTGAGATCCGTAGTGGTACATGAGATTGGCTTCAAAGAAGCCATATGGAGGGCACACACATAGACTGAGGTCTGTTGTGATATCACCGGTACAATAAGTGTTTCTCTTAGACACTGCTGTAGAACCGGAGCATCTTCCATGAAGATACAAATCACATCGCTCAGACAAATCGATGTGATTTGTACAATAATATATCTGCGTACATCGTAGAGATATTATTCGATACGCTCCACCTCTTACAGCTTAAACAGAAGTCATTATTTTCCAGGGTGTCTTCCTATTAAGGTGACCAGGTTTATATTCAGGAATTTATCTTCTAACTTTCCAGAGGTTTAAATTAAAGTTCTAGCTGTCAAGTTTCTAGAGAAGTAAAGTGTTGTATATTACAAGCAGTTAGCGATAATGTTTTTGTGATCTAGAATCCTTATGTATAAAACCACTTGGCCATCTCGCTAAAAAAACTGCGTTGTGATGTAAATTTTTACCAACGATTAGCGAGTCTTGGAATCAGCACTAAAGATACTCTCAACTGAATGGTTTAGAAGTTAATCCCACTAAAACCGAACTCGTTTGGAAGCTTTCTTGGAAAAGAAATACCGAGGAGTGGTTGAAAAAGTCGTCGTGGGCTTTTAAAACCTGCAAGAGTACTTTTGTAAGAATGTGAGTTAGACCAATACTAAACTATGGTGCCCTTGTGTTGTAGAGAACATATCACAGGAGACACCGGATAATGCTGATCTTTAACGGGCACTTTACCCTTTACCAATTTAATTTTGTGTCTTTTGAGATTAGTACAACCTAGCCCTATCTTCCACATCGAGGTCGGCTGCCGACAAAATATCCGGAGCTATTTCAGATGCTCGCCAAAAACCTACTCCTAAACAGATATCTTGTTCCAATTCTTTTCTCCTTTATACTCGACTTCTAGGAAACACTTTCACAAAACACGATGTAGTTTACCTGAATCAGTACGATCGTTGCTACATACCGTTTTTATATAAGCTTCCAAACTCTCTAACATTTCACAACAATTTCGCCCTAATAGACTAACCGAAGCACTGGAATCCAAGAGTCCTTCTAAACTCTGGATTGTAATATTCGCGTACAGCCTGGGGTCAGAGGTGGTACATAGACAGTTGATTGCACTGGCTACCAATCGCCTTTGTCCTCTCCTATCCATGATCGCTTTTCGGCGGTTAATATTTCCTTCATATTTTCTCAAATTAAATTACATTTTCCCAAGTGTCCTCATTCACATGAGGTGGTTAGAGATACAAGAGGCGAGAAGCTTCCCTTATTATTTCAGGAAGTCTCTTTCAGCCTCCATACATACTTATCGGAACGCGTCTAATATAAAAACATTTGCCGTATACAAGTTTCCGCTATATTCTCCCCTTATATTTCGTTTCGCGGTTCTAATTATGTCTTCCTCAAAAATCGGGATCTTTGATCTAGACCTGATTACCTTCAGGATGTAGAAAAAGTCCACTATCGACTCGCCACTATCGATTCTGGGGCTCTGCCAATAGTACCCAGTTGGCAACGTCCTCGAGACATCCTTAGTGACGGCGTTGTGATATGTTAGTCTACAAGACAACTCTACGTACTGAATTGAGGACAGTTTCATATAAATTGTCTTACAAATTAAAGAGTTTCCCAGATTTAAAATTCTAATTTAATGTACCGCTATCCTGAAGTCATTTCGTTATCGATGTCTGAGAGGAATTATCCACACTCTTAAAACAAATTTTCATTGTAGACAATGTTGGGACATGTCATCAAGGATTATCTATGATTTGTCAGAACCTGAAGACATTTCCTCAAGGAATCACTATGTAATTTTTATCAGTGACACAGTTGCTACTGGGTAGAGGCAGCAGAATTGTATTGGTTTTAATAGTCTCCCAGTTTAGAATATTCTTATTTTCTCTACATTCCCAGATATGAAAATCCCGTCTTCGACTTCGCCCCCACCCTAAGTTATATAAACTGGCCAACGGTCATCTTTTTCGGATCACCAATAAAAACCACTCACCACTCATCAATTCGTACTTTAAAGAGGTCATGTTAATAAGAGTTGTCTTGTGGTAGTCTTCTGACACATTTGTTCACGATACTGATGGCGAGAGCTCTTCTGATTACTGGTGACTTAACGGAGGATGGGTTTGCGGACTACGCTTCTGGGCTGTTGATTCCCCGGGACATTAGGGTACGATTGATTGGCTGTTGGTTAGTCGGAAATTGATAAGATCCTTGTGGATCATTTGGATTTTGTCCTGCTTCCTGCATAGTTTCGTTGTTGGGGTTATTGATCGTAGCTGACAATTTGATTTTAAAGCTTCGCCCTTATGGTTGGCAGAAAGCGTACGGTCAGCTTATTGGTGGGATCTTTTATAATCGTCCATATACCAGTGCGTATTGGAATCTCTGACGCGGATTATTGTAGGAGTTATAGAAAAGTGGAAGAGCAGGAGTTTGTGCAATACGATCCCTTAGTCCTGGACTTAAAGAGTGTCGCCTTAAGCATTTAGGGATTAGATATTATCAGAGTGTTGTAGTGGCGCTCAGATGGGGGCCTAGCAGAAATTAAATCTACACTGATGTATTTGACCACAAATTGGATCTGTACGCAATTAAAGGCTTATTTACTAACAAAAGGACATATGTTTATGATCTATTATCTTCACAGCTCTGTAGAAGATATAATATTACTCAACTTAAAAACAGAAGCCTACTTGGCGCGATCAAGGATCTCAAATTATACTCCAAAACACCTTTTCTCCAAAAGAAAGAAAAAAGCCGTAAAAACTTCAAAGATAATCTAACCCATTAGTGAAGGGTAAAAAAACCCTTCTTCAAACACACTCATATCATTTATGATCAAATTACTTTTTACACATGCTGCTAAAATTACTTCATTCATCTATCGATCCATCCATCAATTCTTCTTTCTTTTCTAATTGAAAAATTTAACAAAAAAAAACTTTCACAAAAACCAACCTTGATATAAATAAATTCATATCTTATTACTTAATCGCAATCAATTTGTCAAGAAGATACTCGTATTCAAAAAGTATTTAGAAAAATATATTGAAAAAAAACCTTATAAAACTCAATACTATTGATCTTTTTCGTACAAAGTGGAAAAATATTGCAAAATATTACAATGGGGACTATTGTTTTTCCTGAAGAAAGAAAGAAAGTACCTTACACTTTACAGTACGTGTGGGTATACAATGAGTATCTAACTAATTTTCAAAATTCAAAATTTTTTTAAATATTTGCCGCCTTTTAAAAAAAAATCTTAGATATTGTTTTACCATTTTTTTTTGTTCTTTCTTCACAAAATGAACAATATGAATTATTTACACAAAACATTTTGGAACATTTAGACAAACATTCGCATATTGTATAATAGATGTTTTCAGTTTTATTTTATAAATTCGGCACCTTTTGGTAAATATGAGCTATTATCCTTTATGTAAAAAAAAATCAATCTGTAATAATGTGTAGTAGTTTGATGATGATGATTAGAAACACAAACCCCTTCATATGATTTTCCTAAAGTACTGATTAAAAGATTTTAAGATCATTTTACTAACATATGATTATGGATAGAAATGTACACTGAAAGAAATTGTTTATATTTGGAATAACTAAAAGAATTTGTGTTCATTTTTAGACCACGGAGAGAGAGAAGTTTCCTCTAGGTTACGGTGGAGGTGTCCGATTGACACCTTGCGTAGACCCCTTGGCCCATAGCGATACCACAAAACTTTTTTCGCTAGCGGTGAAGTCAAACACATTCAAAGTCATTGCGAATCTCTTTAATATCCTAAGATCCATTCACGTTGTACCCTTAACTTGAGATTTTTCAATTAAAGTTGAAACAATTCCAAAAAATAATAAGATTTCTAAATTTTTTCTGAGAACATTTTGATTAAGACTTTTGCTTTAAACTTAAACATTTCATATAAAATTAAGAAAGTTTTAAGTCTATTAACATATCGATATACGAGTGTTATTTGCTAAAGAGTCTTGACAATGAGCTACTGACATATGTATATTGAAAAACATGTTAGCCTACTTACAAGTAAGGTCTTTCAGAGGGCACTAGGGCTTCCAATCGGGAAATCCCAATCTCGGGATTTTCGGGATTAGGTAAATCCTGAATCTCGGGATTTCTAATTTTTGATTCCGGGATTTTCGGGATCCCGATTTATTTTATTTTTTAATATTTTTTATTACTTTTATATTTTTTTTAATTAATTGTATAAAATATGAATTTTGTGGAACAAAAACGTAAACCGTTTGCGAAATGTAAAGATTGCAAAAAACTCTAAAAACTTATGGTGGTTCGACAAAAGGGCTTTTGACACATCTTAACTCCTTAAGTTGTAAACTTTTATAATTTTATGTTTAATGGTAACAAAATTTTTTAAAGGCTTGAGTGGATTTTGACTCACACACCTAGGCACTCACTTATCACTTACACACATTTTTTTTCCTCACGCTCCCTCACTATTCTCGTACAAGAAAGAACAAAAAATGTTTTACCACCACGCAATTGACTCAAGCCAGATTCAATCACGCTCACGTGTGAGTCACGCAAACTCTACTCACGCCTTACATTTTTTTTTTCAAGAAATGAAAATAAAACAAATAAATCACGCAAGCTTCCGCAAAAAAAAATTAATCACTCACTCAAAAATTTTAAAACTCACGTAGATGTTTTTATCTAACGCCCACCCACAACTACGTGTTTGAAATAAAAATCACTTACACTCACGCGTGATTTACGTGAATCACGCAAATGAGGTAAAACAACTAATGAGGTAAAACAACTAAAAGTGGATAACTATAAGCCACGACGAAAGATAAGAGAGAGATAAGAGAATACGGATATCCTTCACAAGAGGAATCTCTACCTTTTTTTAATTTTCAAACTTCAACAGAACTTCACTTATCTTTACGAACGCGTGGATTTGCCATAGTCACAAAAAATACTGAAAATTTTTGAAAATTCCGAAAAATCCCGAAAATTTTCAAAAAAAAATCCCGTGAATCCCGGGATTCAATATATCTTGAAAATTTTTTTCAATCCCGAATTCCGGGATTCCGAAAAACCAATCCCGATTGGAAGACCTAGAGGGCACCCACCGATTGTCCAGAAACTTGCATTTGGGAATGAGGGGAGAAAAATAGGAAAAAAAAATCTAGCACTAAACTAAAAAAAGCCTTTGGGATTTTGTTATGGAAAATGTCAACTTTCATTTGCTTTTGGTTTCATCCCATTCCGATTTTGGTTGATGCACTCTGTTATTTAGCATTTTATCTCACTTAATCTTAACTTGCAAAAGTTACTTTTTTCAAAATCTTGTTTTGGGGTGGAGGATCCTACATTTCAAAGTTTCGTCTATGACCATTATTTCAAGAGATTATAAAAAGAGAAAAATACCAAACTTTACATCCTTACCCTTTTTTTGGACCCTTAGGAAATGTTTTTTTTTTTTTGGAATATTTTGAAATCGGATCAGTAGTTTCGGAGATTTTTAAATATTACGTTTTTTGCCAAGAGTAGGATTAGAAGTGGGCGATATGACCTGGAATATGCCCCGATTTTTTAATTTTACGTTTCCGCAAAAGTGGGCGTGGAAATGGAAGTGGTTGATAAAAGCTGGCCTATGTTCACCATAAAGAACCATTAAAAAACATTTTTGAAATCAGATTAGTAGTTTCGGAGATTGCCTCTAACATTACCTCTTATTACATTAGAATAGATTGATCAGTGATCGATTCGAATCCTAAACGTTGTTTGAATGGCTGTGGAAGACATGATTACGTCTAAAATAAAAGAGTTAAGGTTAGATTTGAAGTGGCTAGCAGCGCTTGACGTCAGCACACATAGGTTAGGTTGAAAGTGGCTGCTGACGTTTTACGTCAGCACACATAGACTCTGAGGTCCACGAGACTGCAATAGGTTTCCCTATTGGTCCCTACAGTTAAACCAATTTGAGCTTCTTATAAAACTCCTAAGATATTGAATTTTGACATCTGAAAAATCAAAAAGATCGTACAGCTTCCTAGATCCCAGTGAAGCAAGTCTCTGACCAAAAAGTGTCGAGCAATGGCAGGTGTGTTCGATAGTTTCTAACTCTTTTTCATCTCCGGACAGTGTCCGGTATTTACAGCAACCACCATCGAAGTCTCTCCTCTTGGAAGCGATATCAGCTCACTTGTGCGCTTCTGATTAAGAGAAGGCCAGATCTGTCGTTTTGTCTTACACGTCCATCCATTTCCCCATCTTTGATTAGTCGCCATCGCGGAACAAAGGAGAAGATTTTGCTTGCAAGTTTCTAGAGGCATACCAACACATTCCAATTCTGTTGGAATCTGTAAGGTAGTTCCCAGTCTTGCAAGCTCATAGGCTTTGCAATTGCCTGGAATGTCTCTGTGCCCTGTGACCCATATGAGTCGTATGTCAAACTGCTTGGCCATCTCATATAAAGATGTGCGGCAGTTAAGAGCAGATCTTGTTTTCAAAAACATTGACTCCAGTGACTGACTTGACCGCGGCTTGACTGTCAGAATAAATGTTGACTGTGGTTGTAGACAAGACATTGCATCTCAACCAGTCCGCCACTTCATTTTTTACCAGCATCTCTGCCTGGTAAACACTGCAATGATCTGGCAATACTCGACCCAGGCTCAATCCAAGCTCTTCCGAATATACTCCAAAGCCCACTTGTTCGTGCAGCCACGATCCATGTCTTGTTGTCATAGGCTAGTTAAATTCGGAAATGGGTAAGATCAAACCAGAGGGGAAAACTTTTTTTTTTTCATAACCTCTTCGAATTTGAGGTGTAAATCCACGAAGAGAGAACCGTCGCATTTGACTAAACAAAGAGGATACAAGAATCACTGGAATCATAAAGGGCCACATTGCTGCCTCTATCAGCGTTGGTTTACAAAAATGCCATTCACCATAACCTAACTAAATATCAGGTCAGTTTTTTTTTAGTGTAGGAACTATAGATATTGATGAAAATATTGAAGGGTTTTTTTGGATTCAAAATTTATATATAAACCTAATTAGCAAAACGCCTATTTTTTTCTGTTATTCTTTATGTGTGACACACATGTGTGTTTTTATTTTGAAAACACATATGGTTTCAAATAGCACTACATGGTTAATATCCTCTCGCATTCATCCATACCATTTTCACAAGGATACGTGATATTTTTGTTATGTTTTGTTGGCATTAGTTAGTTATTATAAAACAATAAGACATCCTGTTTTTAAAAAACTATTTAAATATTTTGACTCAGTTTATATGCTTTTTTTTCTATTATTATTAAAGAGTTAATAATTTATTTAACAATCATATATAATTACAACTAAAAACATATAGACCCATACTTTTGATAAGGACATAAGGATGACCTCTTATCCTGTTAAGGATTCATGCAATGTGGGGTTGTTGTAAAGTATCACATGTAAATTAACATTATTAGGAATGAAGAAAATTTCTTTTCTGATAATTTTTATTTTTTCAAAATTTCCCCCAACTCCCACTTAATTCCCAGACTACTCGTTTTAAAATAACAAAAGGATACGCATGTGTTTTGCTATTATGCATATTGTTTGGTAGATATTTATTTAAAATTATACAATAAAACACGTTGTCCAGGGGAAACATTTACAAAACATCACGGCATTGTGTTCACTAACTTATGGTTTAAAAAATATCACAAGAGAGTAAAAACGAAAGATAATTGACGACACTGATGACCTGGTGTGAACGTTTGCATATGTGACCAATTATTCTCCACCAGCACAGGTTGTTTTTTTTTTTTTTTTTTTTTGTAAATATTTTCTATTAAATGGCATGACAATCATGTGTTTTCTTTAAATTTTGTTTTGTAAAGGATATTGGTAAAATAAACACATACAAAGGAAGAAGATGGTTTCATTGGTGGTGCAAGTACTTATTTCATATGTTCACACTAACCGTAGTATCACCACGTTATGGGTTTTTAAATTTAAAATCATAGTTTATATTGAACTAGTTAATGTATAATTATATTTGAATACAGAGTTGTACAAACTTTAAAAAGTTGTTGGAATGACAGAGCACTACTTTCCGAAAAATAAATCCATAGTCCAAACATGGACCGATTGAATCGATATTTAGTTGGATATTTAATTAAACATTTGACGACCATACATTTTCGGCCGAAGCGATTTTAAGTTTCATTTCGTGATTTGTGATTTAATTATATTTAGGCAACAAAAAATGGACCCCCAAAACCCCCTCCTCCCATTAGGTTTCATTGGTGAAACCTTGGGGTGGCTCGTTTTGGACTTTTCTCTCTGATCAAATTCTAATACCCGCCAAAAGTGTCGGTCCCCTAAGGGTAGGTTAGGTTAGGTTAGGTTGTAAGTGGCTGCTGACGTTTTACTTCAACACACGTAGACTCTGAGGTCCATTGTGATACCACGGGATCGTAATAGGTTTCCCTACTAGTCCCTGTCGTTAAACCAGTTTGAGCTTCTTATGAAACTCCTTAGATATTGAATTTTGACATCCGACAAATCAGAAAGATCGTACAGCTCCCTAGATCCCAGTGAAGCAAGTCGCTGACCAGAAAGTGCCGGGCAATGGCAAATAAAGTGTTCGATTGTTTCCAACTCCTCTTCATCCATGCAACTTCGGCAAAAGTCATTCGACGGCACATTTAACCGCTCTGCGTGCTTCCCTATAAGACAGTGTCCGGTAATTATAGAAACCACCGTCGAAATCTCTCCTCTTGGAAGCGATATCAGCTCACTTGTGCGCCCCTGATTAAGAGAAGGCCAAATCAGTCGTGTTGTCTCACACGTCCATCCATTTGCCCATCTTTGATTAGTCTCCGTCGCAGAACAAAGCCGTAGGTTTTGCTTGCAAGTTTCTAGAGGCATACCAACACATTCCAATTCTGTTGGAACCTGTAAGGTAGTTCCTAGTCTTGCAAGCTCATCGGCTTTGCAATTCCCTGGAATGTCTCTGTGCCCTGGGACCCATATGAGTCGTATGTTAAACTGCTTGGCCATCTCATTTAAAGACGTGCGGCAGTTAAGGGCAGATCTTGTTTTCAGAAACATTGAATCCAGGGACTTGACCGCGGCTTGACTGTCAGTATAGATGTTGACTGCGGTTGTAGACAAGACATTGCAGCTCAACCAGTCAGCCACTTCCTTTATTGCCAGCATCTCTGCCTGGTAAACACTGCAATGATCTGGCAATCTACGAGCCAGGCTCAATCCAAGCTCTTCCGAATAGACCCCAAAGCCCACTTGTTCGTGCAGCCTCGATCCATCTGTGTAAAAATTTATGGTAGCTCCACTTCCCGGAGTATCCCCCATCCAAGACTCCCTGGATGGTATCATAGTGGTAAAGTGACGCTCAAAGAGGCTCAAAGAGGGAGCACAATCCACATTTTGTGGTACACTCAAAATATTTTGTAAGTAAATTCAACTGAAAAAACATTTAAAACAATCGTTTTTCCTTTTAAAAAACGGACTACTTATATTTCACTTGAAACAACATACTTTTTCAGTTATTTTTAAACGTTAATAAATGACTAGACATTCCGTAAAAACAAACGATATTTCAGTTATTTTAACTGTTTGCAATTTTTTATTTTGTGAAGTAAAAATAATTTTTTTTGAATAACAAACTACAAAAACCGTACTTCTGTAAAATTATACGGTATAATCAGTTACAAATAATTTAACTGATAAAAATTTTTTCCGTAAATTTTTGTAGTTTATTGTTTTAACAACTGTATAAATCTTTCAATAATTTAGTTTTTTTGAAAAACAAACGATAAAACGTTTAAAACAACTTTACCTAAAAACTGTTTTGAATAACCGTAAATAGTTACTGTAAAACTTTTCTAGGTGTATTGTTATCTTTTTCAAGATCGCGCTATGGCCACAATCGCTGCTCCTCCATTGCAGCGTGCTATTAAGTCGAATTGCCGACGCAGCTGCATACTGCCTACCCAATATGTCCAAGGGTATCAGGTGAAGGAGGATTTCTAATGCAGCCGTAGGTGTAGTACGAAGAGCACCAGTGATGCACATTGACGCCATTCTCTGTACCTTCGTGATAAAGACACAGTTCGCTTTTGTTTCTAAAGCAGGCCACCAGACAATGATTCCATACATCAAAATTGGACGCACCACTGCTGTATAGATCCAATGAACGACTTGAGGGCTAAAACCCCATCGTTTTCCAATGGCCCTTTTACAGGAATACAAAGCAATCGTTGCTTTTTTCACCCGTTCCTCAATATTACGCCGTAAATTCAGCTTCCTATCTAGAAATACTCCAAGATACTTGGCTCCATCTGAGAAGGTGATTTCAGTACCGTCCAGAGAAATAGGATCGAAAGCAGGAATCTTATTTTTGCTTGTAAATAAAACAAGCTCTGTTTTACAAGGATTTACTCCTAGACCACAGTCTCTTGCCCATTTAGACAGATCTTTCAGAGAACCCTGAAGAATGTCCCGCAATGTTGGCAGATGCTTCCCCTTTACCGCTATCGTGACATCGTCAGCATATGCGACAACATGACAACCACGTGCTTCTAGAGATAGTAGCATTGAATTCAGTGCCAGGTTCCAAAGAAGCGGCGAAAGAACACCACCTTGTGGTGTGCCCCTATTGACAAATCGAGATATGACGGACGCTCCCAATTCAGACGTTATACGTCTACTGGCAAGTAGGCTTTCCACCATTAAAACGATTTCACGCTTTACTCCCAGACCAGACAATGCCAATATTATCGATTCTGGGATGACATTATTAAAAACCCCCTCAATATCAAGGAAGGCCACCATAGTGTACTCCTTTACCGAAAGCGATCTCTCGATGGTACCAACGAGCTCATGAAGAGCTGTTTCCGTTGATCGTCCCTGCTGTATGCATGTTGCTTTGTCGAAAGCAACCTCGGGTCAATCACTCTACGCAAATATGAGTCTATCATTCGTTCCATTGTCTTTAACAAAAAAGAAGACAGACTAATTGGTCTGAAACAGGGATGTTAAAGTTGGTACAATTGTACTTTTTTTGGTACATTTTGACCTTCAAAAGTACCGTGGTACTACCGCGACTCATTTGGTACAATTTTAAAATTTCGAATTTCTTTATAACTCATCGAAATATCGGAAAAATACCCCAACATTTTTCTTTACTTAAAAA
Organism: Pegoplata infirma; assembly: GCA_963921195.1. NCBI lineage: Eukaryota > Metazoa > Arthropoda > Insecta > Diptera > Anthomyiidae > Pegoplata > Pegoplata infirma. Next base: position 15,669,641 of record OY992537.1, on the reverse strand, counting down.
AAATGCTCACAGAGGTACTAATGCTAAACCGATTTACACCATAAATGAGACACTTTTTTTAGTTGTTTTAAATCAGTTTAAAGTAGTTTTCAAATACAATTTTTCTAAAAATTTTGTAAAAAAAAAAGGTTATCAGAATTAGACACTTAAGAAAAAATTCTTACTCTCTTTTATCAAACCAAAAGTCTCGGAATTTCCCACAGAAAAATCGGTCAGTTATTTATAGACAATTAATGAAAATATTATTAATAACAGATTTTGACACTTTTCATCGTTAGAAGAATTCTGAGATCTTGATACATTTTTCGTGTTTACACACTCAGATACATTTTTCCTGTCGAAAAATTCTAGAATTCTGAGAATTTTTCCTATAGATAAAGTATCGGACAATGAGACATTTTTCTGCAGAATAGATTTCAAGAAATTGTTCATAAACGCCCCTGATTTTTTTTTTTTGCATTTTTTTTTTGTGGGGGGGGGTATTCACGATTTAGTACAACCGAATTTACACTCTCATTTGTTTTAATTAAGTTTTTATTACTTAACAAAAAAATGGTACCGTGAGGGTCCAAAAAGTACAATTTTTTTGGAAAGTTGGTACAAAATTGAAAACCCCATTTAACATCCCTGGTCTGAAATCCTTCGGAGCTGTGTGGGAACTTTTCCCAGCCTTCGGGATAAATACGACTCTGGTATCCCTCCATTTTAAAGGAATATACGACCAGTTGATGCATGCTGTGTATAGATTATACAGCAACGGGGCTATATAGTCCGACACTTGCTGCAACTCAGCCGGGATTATACCATCAGGTCCCGGGGATTTATAGGGCCTGAAGCTTTTTATCGCCCAGATTAATGTTGGCATATTTATTATTTCCGAAGCAATTTCAGATGCTTGGGCGTCAGAACGTTAAAAAGCTTGAAACGGCGTCATGGAATTGCCCGGAAAATGCGTGTTTAAAAGGAGATCCAGCGACTCTCCACTGGAGGAAGACCACACCCCATTAGGATCTTTCAGGTATCCCAGGTTGCAAGGAGAAGAAGCCAGAACCTTGCGCAGCCTGGATGCCTCAGAAACGTCTTCTATGTTTCCACAGAAGTTTTTCCAAGAATCACATTTTGCATTTAACTCTTAAGTTGCAGCCTGTATGCAGACCAGTCCTCGTCCGCTCTTGAAAATTTAGCCTTATTAAAGAGCTTTCTGCAGGAATCTCTGCTCGTCTGCAACTCATTTGACCACCAAGGTGGCTTTTTTTTCCCTCTAGGCTTTGCAGAAGGGCAAGACGCATCCAGGCACCTATTACAAACATTTGTTATATGGTCAACCAGACAGTCAATTTCCGCCAAACTATGTGGTTCAGATAAGGGTACTTCATCCAAAAGCAAAGAAAAAGTCTCCCTATATTTCACCCAGTTTGTTCTCCTCAGATTTCTAGAGACTGTCTCAACCGGGGCACGCTCCCTGAGTAAAAACTCAATGTAGCGATGATCTGAGAAAGAATGCTTCTTCCAAAACTCTCCAGTCATCAATTCTATCAGACAATGTATATGATACAAGTGTTACGTCAAGAACCTCTTGCCGCGTACTTGTAACGAAAGTTGGTTCACCACCCTTGTTACAAATATACAGGTTAGTGCTTAACAAAAACTCCAAAAGTGATTCGCCTCTATCATTTGTGTCTGTACTTCCCCATATCGAATGATGTGCATTAGCATCACAACACACTACTAACTGGTGTCCCCTAGATTCAGACTCCCGAATTAGACCGACAACCTTCTCCGGGGGTATTGACCCCGGATTAGGAAAATACGCAGAGGCGAGCCAAATAGACTTCCCATGAAGCTCTAAGCTAGCCGCTGTAACATCCATATCACTAAAAGTTGATAAAAAGAATATATTTAAGGCATTTTTTGCCAAGATGCAGGCTCTTGGTGAGCCCTCACCTTTGGCAACCACCAACTTAAACCCAGGGGTCTTCAATCCGCAAACCCTGCCACCCCGCACCCAGGGCTCTTGGATAAAAACCAAGTCAACTGCTCCTGTCGTCAGGCGCAGCAAGAGTGCAGCTGAGGCTGCCTTACAGTGATGGAGGTTTATTTGTAGGAACCGCAACATCTTGCTTTTTTTCCACAATCCTTTCCACCACCGTGTTATTGGCTTCATCCTCCGTGTTATCATAGAGGTCGCATTCATCCCCAGATTCGGTTTCGAATAAGCCAGATATATATCCCATCTGTTCTGAATCGGAGGCAACAGAACTCTCTGAATTCCTCACTGCATGGGCCTCGTCCTGAATGTCACCCATCGTGGCATCGGCTTTATCCTCCATGCCATCACAGAGGTCGCATTCGTTACCAGATTCGGTTTCAAAAATGCCAGATGCATCTCCCATCAGCCTAGAATCGGCCAGCTGAATATCAACCTTTTCCAGATTCTCCTCCCCAGCCGACTCTGCCACTGGCTTGTCTGCGTCCAAAATAGTCTTCTGGTCGCCCTTGTAGACATTGACTCTTATATGAAAAAATCCAAATCTAATAATGCCGTCAGTCCTGGCTAAAAGCGGAAGCGATTCCTCATTAACCAAGACCACTGCTTGACGACGAGCGCCCTCCATTTCACCCAATCTGGCAATTTGCCAATTCTGAGTTGGAAGGTCAGGATTGCAGACTTTTATCATCTTAAGAATCACCGCAGTGTCATTTGTAGCCATTGGGATCCATGCATGAGCTCTGGGTTGCGAGGGGATATCATGTTTTTCCACAACGTCCAGTCTGGCTCCAGGCCATAACTCTCCCACTTGGCTAATGGCAACCTTAAACACGGCTGCGGATCTTTCGTTCCCAAAAGCAACGAGTTTTACTCGCCCCTGATACCAACCTGCGTTGACAGTAGTAGGTAGAAAATCAGGCATACTCTCAAGGAGCCTATAGTAGATTTCATTTAGTTTAGTTTCAACTAAACTCCACTTGTCCCTTGGAATACTACAATCCCCATTTTGCCTGTTTATCACAGCCCTAACGAAGTTACCTTTAACCACTTCACTAAAAGACTGACAATGAGTCCAGACGTTGCCGGTCACCTTAGATCTCTTAGGTAAAGGTTTCTCGTCGGGCGAGCGCAACCTTTTACCAGACTTCGATGACGAGGCCGAAACAGCGCTCTGTTTGTCAGATGCGCGCATTGCCGAAAGTTTGTCCTGTTCTTCAATGACTCCTTTCGCCCATGATAGCGACGCCCTCTCACGTTCGGAGAGCTTCGTTCCATCAAGTTGGCTTAGTCTGTTAATTATTTTCAAACAAAGCCGTCTCTGGTTGTGCCTGACCTTTGATGGTTTAAGTTTCTTTTTCTTTTTACCACCAATATTAGGCTGAGCACCCCTACCAGAATCAAGGTCGGACTTCAAGGTCGCAACCCTAAGACCAGTGCTAGGACCAGCACCAGTCGGTGAGGCAGAGCCTCGAATTAAATCGGTATCATTTGTGTCCATATTTTCATTTTCCTGGATGTGGTCATGAAAATATTACAAAAATACCTATTACGAACAATTTCAAAAATTCAATTAATAGCACGGAGATAAATTAAAACACGTCCACACTTGTCAACAGTTACCCCCTAAGGGTAACTCACATGCAAAATATCACTCCGATCGGTGTTTATCTTCTGCACTGAAAGAATTATTGTTCATAATATCTATGAACATATTTCATAAAACCAAATTCATAGAATCTATGAAACAATTCATTGGCTGAATGAATATTCATTAGTATTGTGAAATATTTTATAGAATTTTATTCATATATTTTTTACGATTTATAGAAAAAATTCATAGAAAAAAATTTCCCCACTTTAAGCCTCAAAATTGGGATTTTTGCAAAAAAAAAATTAAAAAAAAAAAATAAAAGTTTTTTATTAAAATTATTTAAAAAAAGTAAGAAAATTATATGGTCGGTCAAGACCGACCATATAATACCTTGAACCAATGTTTCCGAAAAATGGGTCCGGAGTCCAAACATGGACCGATTGGGTCTGTCATTTGTCAAATATGTAGAAAACACTCACAAACCAAATTTGAGTGAAATAGGCTTCTACTTGTTGCCAATAAACCGCTTTAAGTGGATATCGGGAGAAATTTTCATATGGGGTCTAAGTCCAAAAATGGTGTGAATGTAATCAGATTTGATTGGGTTATTTAAGTACGTGTTAAACACACATTAACCAAATGTTAATAAAATATTTGCTATTTTCATGAAATTTTAGAAATTTATGTTAATATCGGGAGGGTGATTTGTATGTGAGCTACTGGAAAAACTGGTCCGATTTCTTTAAAATTTGGATTGATAATTTTGCAAAACACGTTTACCTAAATTTCAAAAGGACACCTATTAAAATGCGGTCATTTGACCCATATTTAAAGGGAGAAAATCGGTCCATGTTAAGACCTAGCCCCCATACAAACGCCCCCTTTGGATTCGGCTTAAATGACTCTAATAACCGTATTTTAATAGATATCGCTTTATCAGGCAATCAAATTTTGTATGTACGAATTACTATTCCAAATTTTAAAGGGATCGGGTCAGTCCTTCTGGTAGCCCCCATACAAACCACCCTCCCGATATTCACATAATTCCCTCAAAATTCATAAAAATGAAAATATTTGATAACAATTTTATTTGTAGGTGTTAAACGTGTACTTTAGTAACCTAATCAAATCGGAATATAATTGGACCGTTTTTGGACTTAGTCCCCCATATAAAAATTTCGACCGATATTCAGTTGCATCGGTCTATTGACAAAAATATAATTCCAATTCCACTAAAATTTGATCTGTGTGTGTTTTCTACACTAAATAAAGATCTAACAAAAGACAGATCCAATCGGTCCATGTTTGGACTTGGGACCCATTTTCCCTAAAACGCTGGTGTAGGGTATTATATGGTCGGTCTTAACCGACTATAACTTTCTTTCTTGTTTTTTTTTAATTTTCAAAAATTCGAAACTTTGATCGCCGGAATAATTTAATCCGATTGGCCTCAAATTTGTAGCACATAATTTTTAGGTCCTTTTCCAATTGAAATTCAGAAAAGATCAATTGTAATTCAGAAATCACAATTGAAATTCAGAAATCCCAATTGAAATTCAGAATAGCCCAATTGAAATTCATAAAAGCTCAATTGAAATTCAGAAAAGCCCAATTGAAATTCAGAAAATCACAATTGAAATTCAGAAAAGCCCAATTGAGAGAGGATGCGTTCAATAACTGGCGGAATGACAAAACCCCAGTTACTGTTCGGCTACGTAAACAGGCGAGAAATGAATGTGCCAGAGTACTCAGACGTGAAAAGCTTCTATACGAACAGCGTCTGCGTACTAAGGTCCTTGCTGCTCCACGGGGTAGCAAGACCTTTTGGTCATTTGTTAAAAGAGTAAAGAATAATGCTAGTTCGTCTATTCCAACTCTTATAAGGAATGATCAAATATTCACAGACCCGGTTGATAAAGCTAATCTCTTCGCTGAGATTTTTGCAAGCAACTCAAACTTGCCGGTTAGCAATCAATCACTGCCCGAACTCGAAAGAGTATCCTATACTATGCCCAAGATATTTTTTCGGGCTCGTGAAGTAAAAAGGGTTCTTGATGATCTAAATGTAAACAAGACTCCGAAGCCGGACGGAATTACTGCACTGGTGCTCAAACAGTGCTCTTCGACGCTCGCTCGTCCATTGGCTAAACTTTTTAGCTTTTCCTACCGTGGAGGGGTCTTCCCCTCTTGCTGGAAGGTGGGCAATGTTCAGCCCATCCCTAAAAAGGGTGAGGCCACAAACCCTGACAATTACCGCTTTTCCTACCGTGGAGGGGTCTTCCCCTCTTGCTGGAAGGTGGGCAATGTTCAGCCCATCCCTAAAAAGGGTGAGGCCACAAACCCTGACAATTACCGCCCAATTGCTATTTGCTCTGCGCTCGCGAAGGTTATGGAGAGCATGGTTAATTTCCATCTTGTGAAATATTCTAATTCACTTCTATGTGATCGACAGTATGGCTTTCGTAGAAGTCGTTCTACGGGAGACCTGTTAGCGTTCCTTACGGAGCATTGGAGTCGATCCATACACCAATTTGGTGAGAGTAAAGTGGTGGCTCTGGATATTTCCAAGGCATTTGATCGTGTGTGGCATGACGCACTTGTATCAAAACTTATTGCATTTGGTGTCGGTGATGATTTCTCTCGATTTATATCGAGTTTTCTCGGAAACCGCACTATACGTGTTGTTTTGGATGGGGTTTCATCCAACGAGTTTCGGCTTAATTCAGGGGTAACACAAGGTTCCGTTCTTTCTCCTACCCTTTTCCTAATTTTTCTAAACGACCTTCTTAGTCAAACTTTAAATCCTATATACTCTTATGCAGATGACAGCAATATTTGTCATTCATTTTCTTTTGATCACAGGCCTAGCCTTGTAGAGGTTCAGGCCATGAGACAGAATATGAATGATACACTTAATCATTACCTTTCTACAATCTCCAAGTGGGGTCTGGCGAATAGGGTCGATTTTAATGCTTGCAAGACCCAATGTTGTATGTTGACCCACAGACGATCTGTGGAATCAACGTCATCTGTATCCATGGGTGGTATAAATATTGAGGAATCAGACACTCTTGATGTTCTGGGCATGAAAATACAATGTGACGTTTGCTGGAATCAACATGTTTTTCAAGTGTCGAAAGAAGCATTCAAGTGCCTTGGTTTCTTAAAACGGTGCAAAAATTACTTCACTCCGTCTGACCTCCTTACTATTTATACCGCCTATATCCGACCGAAGTTGGAATACAACTCCCATATCTGGGCAGGGGCTTCAAAGTCTGTTTTGAAGTTCTTGAACCGGGTGCAAAGGAGTGTGTTGAAGCTCATCAATGACAGTAGGGTATCCAACTCTATTGATTCATTGGAGCATCGTCGGAACGTGGGTTTTGCGTCATTGTTCTACCGATATTACCATGGTAAGTGCTCTGCTGAGATAAGTTAACTTATTCCCGATAATCGGGTGTACGTTCGCAATACTCGTCAATCCAGTAGATCACATCCGTTTGTTGTCGATAGTCCAATGAATCGCACATCGCATTACAGAGAGAATTCGTTTCTCAGTCGAACTAGTCGTATGTGGAATTCACTCCCCGCAGAAATCTTCCCAGTCAACTACGATTTGGATAAGTTTAAACTTAACGTCCACAAACACTACTCCCTCTTTCCTCCTCCTCATAACCTATTTTCCTAATACCAACACAATGCACTGCATTAGTAGGGGGCATCCCCTGAGTGTTGGCTCAAAGTAAAAAAAAAAATTGTGCTTTTCTAAATTTTAATTGGGCTTTACTGAATTTCAATTGGGTTTTTCTGAATTTCAAATGGGCTTTTCTGAATTTCAATTACGATTTCTGAATATCAATTGTGCTTTTCTAAATTTCAATTGGGCTTTTCTGAATTTCAATTGTGCTTTTCTGAATTTCAATTGGTCTTTTCTGAATTTCAATTAGGCTTTTCTGAATTTCAATTGTGATTTCAGAATTTCAATTGAGGTTTTATGAATTTCAATTGGGATTTCTGAATTTCAATTGGGCTTTTCTGAATTTTAATTGGAAAAGGTGTAGTAGAATAAAAATTTGCTCGGACACTTGGGAAAATCTAAAGTTAAAGAAAAAATGACACTTTATTGTCCACCTCTGTATTTAAACATGTCACGTTAAAAACTAAAAAGTTTAAAAATATTAGAAAACAAACTATTGATTGTTTGTAAATCTTCCCCTCATATAGTTTAAATGTGGTAGTCTATTAAATAATTATAGTGTGGCTTACTTAAAAATGTCCCCCTTAAAATTGTTATATCTAGAAGAGTTTCCGGTAATTTGTTTATTTTCAAACTATTAATTATTAAGTTAAAATTAGAATTTATATCTACACATTGAAAAAAAGGATCATCTTTACACGCACTTAAATAAAAAACATAAATAATAAAAGTTGGTTTTAATAAGGACCAAAGAAAAATTAAAAAATAGAAAAATCATGGAAAAGTCATAAAATTTTTTAAAAAAGGACCAACTACCTGCAAATTTTTTTCTTAAAGCCCACCCACAAAATTAATATGTAACATTTGAAAAATTAAAAAACCATGTAAAAACATCGAAAAATGCAGATAACAGTTGTATAACTTTAACATTTAGTTATACTGTTTAACAAAAAACTATCAAAAAGGACCACACATTGCAATGATGTCCTTATTTATGCTCTCTCATTTTTTTCTAAAATTTAAAACATCTTAATCATTGCAACTAACATCATTTACGAAACTACCTAATTTGAAAAAATGTTGCAACTAACTGAAAATGAGCCCCTTTATTTTTTTTTTGGTAGACACACACAGCGACACTTCATTAAGACACATTAACGCCTGCCACTGTTGCTCATTCCATCCATTCTAAACATTCTCATTATCTTCATCATCATCTTCATAACTCTTGTTGTTTGGCGGCAAATTCTTTCAAAATCAAAACATAAAATTCAATACTGATTTTTTTCCATAAGATTTTCGATAAGCTACTTTATATGAAACAAACATGTCCTTGTACAAGTCCTTGTTTTATTAATGGCTGCCTAGATTAAAGTATAGATTTCAATTTCAAAAACAAGCCTTTTTAATCATTAAAAAGATTTTGATTTAATGATGCTGATAAAAAATTTATGGTAATTAAAACATGATCATAAATTTCCAGTTATTAAATTTATAAAATTTGACATATAGATTCACCACCCGGAAAATAGATCACTAGGGCTGGGTTTTTGGGTGGCTAAGGCTAAGGCTAAGGATAAAAAGGGTTGAAAAGGTATACCTTGGCCACAGACTATAAAAAGACTCGACTGTAGAGTTTAACAGCAAAAAATGGGGAAAAACTAAGCGATTCTACACCATTTACAGATGTAATTCGAAAAAGATCAATTGTAATTCGAAGATTATACTTGTAATTCGAAGATTCCATTTGTAATTCGAAGATTCCATTTGTAATTCGAAAATTCCATTTGTAATTCGAAGATTATACTTGTAATTCGAAGATTCTATTTGTAATTCGAAGATTCTATTTGTAATTCGAAGATTCCAATTGTAATTCGAAAAATATCAATGGAAATTCAGTTCATATTTTTCGAATTACAATTGGAATCTTCGAATTACAAATGGAATCTTCGAATTACAAATAGAATCTTCGAATTACAAGTATAATCTTCGAATTACAAATGGAATTTTCGAATTACAAATGGAATCTTCGAATTACAAATGGAATCTTCGAATTACAAATAGAATCTTCGAATTACAATTGATCTTTTTCGAATTACATCTGTAAATGGTGTAGAAGAAAACAGAGCGGTTTTTAGCTAGTTTGAAGCTAACATGACAACACTTTCTACGACTTAGAAGTGAGTGAAACAATAAAACCGATTTGGCATCTATTTTTCTTAAAGGCATAATTACTTGAGCGAATACGGTTCAGAGACGTGTCAGCTGATACGTTAGCTTGTATTAAAATAAATAGAAATAGGTACTTAAACGAATACGTGACGGTGCTGCAGCGGCCGAACCTAAAAAATTTTGATTTTCCGTACGTTTTACGTGTCAGCTGATTCTATTTTTTATTTTGTGTTGAAATTTTTTCATTTGTGTGGCAGAATTGACAAATAAATATAAATAAACGAAAAAAAAAAATGTTTTTCTTTAAATATAAATTAAAAAAAATCACAAATAACCACTTTTTAAAATAAAATTTGTAAATTAATATGACACGTTGAAACGGAATCAGTAAGTGCTTGAAAAATACAACAGCCCGTCACGCTACAGCACCGCTCAAGTGCATAGGCCTTAAGGGGCGTGATATTAGCTTCCTCTTTCTAACCTAATTCGTAGAATAATTTGAGAGAAATTAACCATATGGTTAAAGAAAACTTTTTTGAAACCTGTCAAGTGTCGAGTCTGTATTAGTCTCTATATTTGAATAATTTCATTTATATTTGAATAATTTCATTTATATTTCAGAAATTTTCAATTATATTTTTTAGAAATTTCCATTTGTATTTCAGAAATTTCCATTTGCATTTCAAAATTTTCTAAATGCTATTCAGAAAATTCCATTTGTATTTCAAAATTTTCCATTAAAAACTATACCCCAAACGATATTAAAATCCTAAATCTGGGTAAAAACCCCCAAACTGGCAACACTGCCTCATAAGTTTCTGGCAACACTGCATACGATATACGAAAACAATACGTCGAAAGGTGGTGAGTTTTTCTGTAAATGGTGTGTGGCTACAATAAAAAATAAGTCGAAAAAATATGACCAAGCAAAGAAAACAACCTATGTCAATTAAACACATCTCGAAATTAATGCCTCCAACACTGTTGTCAATTATAAGATTTCAAAAACCAGCAAAATTTTAAATAAAATCGCCATAATTTGCGGGAAACCTTGAAATTGACAACAGTGAGTGTGGTAAAAAATAACTAAAATAATGACCCCAAAGGTGGGAATACTTTTAATATCCGTTTCCGATTTTCATACATATTTTATTTCCTATTTTTCCTGTAAAATTTTTTTGAAAATAAGTTCTAGATTAATTTTTAATTAAATGAAAGACTAAATTTTTGATTAATTGGCGAGTAACATGCGAATGGCTAATTGCAATTAGCAAATAAAACATATTTTTTTCATCATTATTATTTATAATAATGATGATTATACTTACATGTTTAATTGTTCTTACACCTAATTTATATGTAGAAATCCCCTGATGATGATTCTCAAAGAGAATCGAAATATTGGAATGGAATAAAAGAATATTTATTTACAAGAAAAAACTGGCATCGAGCTTGAAGAATTTATATTTATTTAAATTGGAAAGGTCGAATAATAACAACTTTAATTTTTCATATTTTTTTAATTTAAAGAAAATCAAAAGAAATACAAGTTTTTAATGACGACTTTACAAAGTGCAAATATGCAAATTTCACCTCTTTAAAATTCACAACAAAAGAGTGTTTACCCGAGTTTTTTATCTAACGATTATCTACTCGTTATTCGTGTTTCTGTTGTGCAGGTTAAATAAGTCGTGGTTTAACTTTTAGTAAAGTGTTATAGCAAAAAATAAAAAAAAATATTTTTAATAATGTTATTAAATACAAAAATGATTTAAATAAGTGTAAAATGTTAAAAATATGTATTTAGGAATTGTCTCCAATCGTCCCTTTTAGCTTCTTTCGGGTTTCTATAATTAAGTGTCGTGGAAATAATTAAAAAAAATATCGTTGTTTATTTTATTAAATAAATAAAAATGTTAATTAAATAAAAATAAGTGTTTTTAAGCAAAAAAGTGTCATGAATTCTTTAAACAAAAAGTGCAGTAATTTTTTAATATTTTGTGAATTTCACAATCTGCAACAAAGAAAGGAAGAAAAACAAACTACACATCAATCATGAACGAGCAAGAGATTATTGTTTGCAATAGAAAGGTAAGTTGTTGTTTGTTTATTTTGGTTTATTTATGAAAAAGTTAATTAAACTCTGCAAAATAAGAAAAAAAAAACTACCCAGGCAGAAAAATACGGACGGAAGAGCGCTGGCAAAGTAGCTTTTATGGTCGCTTATGTGCTGGGAAAGCATCACAGTTTAGTGCTCTCCCAGCGTCCAAAATTATAGCCACGGTAAACGGTATGCCGTTGCTATAAAAGCAGAAAATATGGTACTTTAATATAATAATAGTTATAGCGGCTACAATTCCATTTGTAATTCGAAAATTTCATTTGTAATTCGAAGATTCCATTTGTAAATCGAATACTCCAATTGTAATTCGAAGATTCCATTTGTAATTCGAATACTCCAATTGTAATTCGAAGATTCCAATTAAAATTCGTAGAAGATCAACTGTAATTCATAAAAGATCAATCGTAATTCGAAAAAGATCAATTGAAGGGTTTATTGTAAAAACTCGATAAGCAACATTTTATTTTATGGTGGTTTTCGCCTTTGAACTTTTGAAATAATGTAGAAAAAAATTACTTTGCAGAACTTTCATTCTCAAGATACTTGTTCGAAGGGCTTAAGCAAGACTTCTGCCAAAAATTTGTCAATGGAACATCAGTAGAAGGCGAAAAACACCAAAAAGTAAAAGGTTGCTTATCAAGTTTTTACAGTAAGCCCTTCAATTGTAATTCGTAAAAGAACAGCTGTCATTCGAAAAAGATCAATTGTAATCCGTAAAAGATCAATTGTAATTCGTAAAAGATCAACTGTAATTCGAAAAAGATCAATCGTAATTCATCAAAGATCGAATGTAATTCATAAAAGATCAATTGTAATTCAAAAAAGATCAATTGTAATTCGTTAAAGATCAATTGTTATTCGTAAAAGATCAATTGTAATTCGAAGATTCCATTTGTAATTCGAAGATTCCATTTGTAATTCGAAGATTCCAATTGTAATTCGAAAACGAAAGAGTACATACATATGTATATGTTCCCGAAGCTCCTATAAGGAGCATAGGGCCCCAAAACGAAAGAGTAGATCAACAAAAATTTTTTTTTTGTAATGTGGCATTCAGACTTGATGTTTTGAAGAGTTTGAAGAGTGAGATGTTTAAAAAAGTCTTTGTTCTGTGTCCATTACTTATTTATTCCGTTACTGGTGTTCTGTTGAACAACTTGTTTAAAGTCTTTAAAAAAAATTGTTTGTTGATTTACTCGTTCGTTTTCGAATTACAGTTGGAATCTTCGAATTACAAATGGAATCTTCGAATTAGAAGTAGAATCTTCCAATTACAATTGATCTTTTACGAATTGCAATTGATCTTTTACGAATTACAATTGATATTTTACGAATTGCAATTGATGTTTTTCGAATTACAATTGATCTTTTACGAATTACAATTGATGCTTTTCGAATTACAATTGATCTTTTACGAATTACAATTGATCTTTTTCGAATTACAATTGATCCTTTTCGAATTATAATTGATCTTTTACGAATTACAATTGATTTTTTACGAATTACAATTGGAATCTTAGAATTTCAATTGGAATCTTCGAATTAAAAATCGAGTATTCGAATTACAAGTAGAATTTTCGAATTATAAATGGAATTTTCGAATTACAAATGGAATCTTTGAATTACAATTGATCTTTTACGATTTACAAATATCTTTTTCTAATTACAATTGATCCTTTTCGAGTTACAATTGATATTTTACGAATTACAATTGGAATCTTTGAATTACAATTGGAATCTTCGAATTACAAATGGAGTATTCGAATTACAAGTAGAATCTTCGAATTATAAATGGAATTTTCGAATTACAAACGGAATCTTCGAATTACAAGTAAAATCTTCTAATTACAATTGATTTTTTACGAATTACATCGGTGAATGGCCACCGATTTTGTTTTAAAATATTATTAAATTCTGTCCCTTTAACTGCACATTTAAAAAATTTTTAAAGGCAATACAGTTGTCCATACTTTCATCTAATGCCCACAATAACAAAAATCATATTTATACATTTTTCAATTTTGTTTTTATTTTACAATTTTTTTAATATTTTCAAAAATAATCGCTAAATATGTATAATGTAATAATTTCCACATACATTAGCTATAAAAAAAATCAGTTACATAAGATCGGCATTTTTAAATATACACTATGAAGCTTTAATTTCAGTCTTAGGTTTAACAGTAGATTCCTGGAAACACAAAAGATAGAAAATGTTAAAAAAAATTGAAAAGATTTTTAAATTTTTAAAAGAACTTACATTATTTTTTATCTTTATTTTGATCAGATTTGAAATTTGCTTAGGTTTACTAACAGATTCTGTTTTTGCTACGGATTCCTCTAAAGATTTGATCAAATCATTTTTATTTTCATCCGTGGTAGTGCTTGTTAAAGTTGGCTGGGAGTGTGTAATGTCGTCTGTAACATCATCAGTATCACAAGAATTTTTATCGGCAGATAATGGGTCATCAACAATAGGTTCTTCGACTTTTTTAACATGCAGTAAATCTATTTCGGTAACAGTAACATTAGGTTCCTAAAAGATTAAGAAAAAAACACATAATTTAGATTTATTTGCGACAGATATTGAGATAATTTGCTTATGTTTGGAAGAACTCTTTTATTTAAATACATATTTCTTTTCTATAGAAAAATTCTTAGATTTTTAGACATTTCCCCATATAAAAAATTGTCGGATTCTGAGATATTTTTCGTTATAGAAAAGTTCTCAGGTTAAAAGAAATTTTTCCTATATAGCAAAATTCTGAGACATTTTTCCTATATAGAAAAATTCTCAGATTCTGAGACACTTTTCCTATATAGAAAATTCTTAGATTCTGAGAAATTTTTTCTATATAGAAAATTCTCAGATTCTGAGACATTTTTCCTATATACAAAATTCTTAGATTCTGAGACATTTTTCCTATATAGAAAAATTCTCAGATTATGAGACATTTTTACTATATATATAAAATTCTCAGACTCTGAGACATTTCTACTATATAGAAAAATTCTCAGATTCTGAGACATTTTTCCTATATAGAAAAATTCTCAGATTCTGAGACATTTTTAATACGCAGAACAATTCTCAGATTCTGAGACAATTTTCTTTTATAGAAAAATGTTCAGACACTGAGGCATTTTCCGTTTATAGAAAAAATCTCAGATTCAAAGAAATGTTTCCTATATAGAAAACTTCCTAAAATTTGAGATGTTTTTCCCATATAGAAAACTCTTAAATTCTAAGACATATAGAAGACTACATAGAAAAATTCTCAGATTCTGAGACATTTTTCCTATTTAAAAAGATTCTGAGAATTGTCTCTGAATTTGAGAATTTTTCAATATGGGAAAAATGTCTCAGAATTTAAGAATTTTTCTATATGGGAAAAATTTTTTATATGGGGAAAAAGGTTTCAGAATCTAAAAACTTTTCAGATTTTGTGACATTTTTCCTATATAGAATTCCTATAATAAGAATTTTTTAAACATAGGAAAAATTTTGCCAAAATGTAGAAAAATTCTTTGATTCCAAGACATTTCCTACATATTAAACTTCTCAGATTCTGATTCTGACCCATTTTTCTCGTACATATAGAAAAATTCTCAAATTCTGACACATTTTTGCAATTACGACAAATCTTTAGATTTATAGAAAAAATTCAGATTCTGAGATTTATAGAAAAATTCTTAAACTCTGAATTATTTGCAGAAAAGAACTCATAAGATTTTGAATAATTTCATAACATTACCTTTTCCAAAGCAGCATCTGATACATTTAAATGATAATTATCTTTACAATAATTTGTTAACACCTCTATGCCCTTCTCTCGGCAATGACCATAACGATGTTCCCAAGCATCTAATAAACGATTGTAGTAACGTGGATGTTCAATATATTTTAAATATTCAAAAGTGTCGGTTGTAGGAAATATACGTTCCAAGGGTTTACAACGATTAAGCTCATCCTCAGTTACTATTAAACATCGTATATCATCTGGATGAAGATTTTCTAAAATGGCATCTAAATATTCTTCACGATATTCTATAGAACGATTTGTAAAATGGTTATGTTTACGTATCTCTTCGGCTCTTAGGCAGGTAGTAAAAATGCGTTTATCATGGCAGAGGGGACCCTTTAATTGAAATTCATTCAATATATCGTTTTGTTGTTTTTCATTTAGTTTTGGTGGCACTTGGTATAAGGCTGTATTTAGTATAGACTGTATCAGAGGTCCCTTTACATGTAAATCTAATGGTAATTCCGAATGTAATGAAGGCGAGATATTGATTTCCAATAACCAGGGTACTAGATTTTCATCCAACAATACATCAAAACCAAATAATTCAAAACAATTATAACGAAAATTAACATTTTGTCGATAGATACGATTAAGACCAGCTTCACCACTTATAATGGATTTAATCACTAAATTACGCAAAGTAGCCCAGAGTCGTTTTGTATTAACACCACGTTCCTCCAGGCAACACCACAATGATTGTAATGTCCATTTATGACCCTGGCAGGCATTAATATCTTCATTTTTCGAGTAATTTTCCGAAAATTTATTTATACTATAATTTGTAAGATGCATACAACGTTCATCCAGGCTATTAAGTTCTGAACTGTATTTTACTGAAATTGAGAAAGATTTTTATTTTGTTCAAAAAGACCAAAAAAAAAATATATCACCTGAAGCAAATCTTGCTAAGCCATCTTTATACATATAAATTCGCAGAGGATTTATTGAAGTCATCACCACATAAATACGCATATCAAATTTGTTGTCATTTATTAATAAGGGACGTTCAATATATCTTCAAGGAAAAGTATATAGTTCTTTAAAAAAAATTGTTTAAATATATTTTAAATAATTCTTACTTTTGCACTACTAATGGGCGATCTTTAGGAAATTGTGACCATTTATTTACAACACTTATGCCAGTTCCTCGAGCACTTGCGGGCGGTTTTACAATCCATTTGGTTGATTTGGAGGCATTTTTAGGCCAAACTTTTCTTAAATTTTCCAAATCATCTGGCATAACATAAGATCTGAAATAAAAATTAAATTATAATTATATTAAAAGATTTTGTAAAAAGTTTAAAGCACCGACCCTAAATTTTTCTACGCAAAAAAAAAATTGTCTTTTAAATATGCCAGTGTTCCTGAAAATCTTATAACTTAAAAGATATAATGCGAAAAATATCAATCGTAATTCGTTTCCATTTGTAATTTGAAGATCAATTGTAGTTCGTAATCCATTGTAATTCGAGAAAGATAACACAGCTCAACAAGAAAATGCGTATTGGATTCTGGTTAGTGATTTGGATAGTGTCTGTTGCGCTGATTCCAAATCCGGAGCCCAAATTTGTCTATCACGTCAGGATTTTAAGTAATTTGCGGTTAAAGTGCCGAAAAAGGGCATTTTTGACCCTTTTTAAAAGCTTATAAAATAAGATCCTGACATGCAAATGACTTGGTATCAAGCTCATTCGAAAGCCTGTAATATTCTCTTAAAGATAAGATAAAATGTTATAAAAATTTAATTTTCTAAAATGGTAAAAAAAAATCATTAGCAAAAAACCTTCCATTTTTTCAATATTTATTTTATTTACACAGTGTTTTTTAACAAATTTCCATACAAATTCATACATAAATTTTAGAGTTAAAGCACTTGTGGCTAATGATTTTTTTACCATTTTAGAAAATTAAATTTCAAGAAGATTTGATCTTGTCTGAAAGAGAAAATTACACACTTTCGAATGAGCTTGAATCCAAATCATTTGCATGTCAGGATCTTATTTATTGGCGTTCAAAAATGGTCAAAATAGGAATTTTTTGACACTTTAACCGCGATTTTCTCAAAATTGTGACGTGATAGAAAAATTTGAGTGACCGTTTTGGAATCGGGGCACCAAACCCAATCAACTTTTTTTGGTTTCATCCAAAACGCAGCGACAAACCTCAGATTTGTAGAGCGGTGTAATTTGTAATTCGTAAAAGATCAGTTGTATTTCGAAAAAGATCAATTGTAATTTTCAATACATATAAAAATTACCATTTTAACTTAACCTACTTTACCCAACAAAATTCTAAATTTTTGAATTTTGCAAATCCAATTGCATATTCTTCTTAAGCGACCCCAAGAGCCCGTGTATGAAGAGTTTTAAGCGAATTTCAAAATGGATTCGCCAAAAATTTTAAGACCATACCAATTTTGGAGATAGGGGTGGCCCGGTTGACGAAGAAACCCCACATATAAACTTTAGTGAGTCCTAGATCGATATTTAAATACATTACATACGGAATGACAAAGTGAGTATACCCCCTAATTTTATTGGACGGTATTTAAATATCACGAATCTAAGAATATTTACATTAATAAATTCTTCGATTTTTTATATAAAAAATTTATAAAAAAAAAAATTATTAAATTTTAACTTACTTTTGCATAAATCCGAACTCCTTATTACCAAATTTGTTCATATTTTGTTGTATACTACGCCACATACTATCCTTACGACCAATACGAAATGAGCCCGGCATATGATTATATTTTTGATGTGAACGTATTGTCCGAAAACCTGGACTTTTCATATGTTTCTCCCACACTGCCATCCAATCAGTCGTGTCTGCAATAGTTAAAAAAAAAAACAATTTTTAATTTTTGAAAATAACGTAAAAATTAACTACCATCATACTTTTAATTATACGAAAACCAGAATTTAAAACAACTCTTTTAACAATTTTCGGCATAACAGGACTTAATTTCCATTTTAAGACTTTTTTTAATTGAGGAGGCATTGGGGGACCTGATTGAGCGTGTGATGAGAAATTTAAATACGGTGGCACATTAGGAAAGAGACTGGGTGATAATATACAATTAGGAGTATAATATTCATTAGGATTAACTGACGGGTTGGTGGTATCTTCAGAATTTTTATTCACATTTTTCTTTATGGGTGGCTTAAAGCGTATATTTTTACTTTGATGAGTTTCTGTAGCATCTTCCTCTAGGTAAAATGGATGACCAGTATATTCATCCTCAGAATCACTATCGGCATAGTTATTAACATTATTGAGGGCTTAAGAAAATATAAATAAGAGTTTAGTAAAAAGTTTAATAAAATTTTAATTAATTTAATAATTACCCTCACAAGGATCAGTATCATCATCTTCAACATGGCCATTACTACTGGGCTGAGCATTATTTACTAAAGAAACACCAACATTATTACTATTATCTTTCAGCGAAGGACTTATCATACCGTGCATACTATTACTATTATTATTGTTATTGCGTGCTTCAGGTGTCAAATAATTGGCAGCATAAAAACTGGCCTCATAAGCGGTGTTTGCCGATGAATTGATCAAACCATTTTGTGTTAGTATTTGTTCTTTCTCTTCAAAATGATGACCATTAAGCAAGCTGCTAGCATGGAATTGATTTACAATGATCTTCATATTATTCTTAGTGGGTGATATTCTTGATGAGGAACTGTTATTATTTGCATTATTATAATTCGAAGCGGCAGTCGGTTTTGGGGGACTGTTATTGTGTGTATTAAGACTTGAGACTTGACTAGTGCCATTACTTTGACTTGAACTATGGCTTAAACGTTTAGCACTACGGGGGCTAGAGGATTTTGTGCCCGTACCAGCCGTTTTAGAAGGCGTCTCTTCGTGTGGTCTCTTTAAATGCAACTTTAGTGTGTTAGTAAAAGCAAAAAAAAACAAGGAAGCGAAATGTGATGTGCACACACACATAAGAACACATGTAATGATTAAGGATATGATTATTAACATGTTGTAAGAGGAAATTTTTTAAATTAAGATTAGTCTTTAAAATATTTACAGTTGACGACAAATGTACGACTACATAGGAGAAGTAATTCGTTAACGACAAAAAACCGAATTATTATCAAACAAGCATTTTTGTTAAGCTTTAATTTAAGCTTAATGGCGCCCAGATTGAGTAAATATTAAATGTGCTTCAAGGGTCAAAATGGAAATTGAAATTATTGAAAGACCATTTTTAGAAAAATTTTTAAAAATATTTTTAAGTAGAGTTTTTTAAGCTCAAACATTAAAAATTTAAAAAATGATCCAATAGCTTATATATATTAAGTCTACTATATTTTCCAACGACCCAAGCAAAAATTTACAAAAAATTGGTGGTCAAAAGAATTGGACGTCAAAACATGACGATTTTTTACTGTATTCAAAAAAAATTATTTAAGCTTGGGTCGTTGGAAAATATATTTTATAACTGAATATCAGCTATTGGAGCATTTTTTAAATTTTTAGTTTTTGAGCTTGGAAAAAATCGACTTCAAAATATTTTTAAAAAATTTTCTAAAAAATGTTTTTCAAAAATTTCAATTTCCATTTCGACCCTTGTAGCATATTTAATATTTACTCAATCTGGACGCCATTAAGCTTAAATTAAAGATTGATAAACTGTCTACACAGCACTTTTTACAAAAATACTTGTTTGATAATAACGAATTACATTTTCTATGTTAGTCGTATGTAGACATTTGTCGGTCACTGTATGTATATAATGGTGAATTGGTATAAAAAATAATTATAAACAAACTTAATTTAGGATTAATTATGAACACAGTAACATTGAGATAGAAACAACTTGTAAGGGAGAAATTTAAGAATCTAAAATTTTCGGAATAGAGGATCAATCAACATTAACTGAACATTTGAAGTAAATACCTAGCTAGAAAGTTCTAATACAAGACATTTCATAAATAAATCAAAACAACCAAAGATTTTCTTATATTTTTTATACCCTTCTCTTACAAGGAAGGTATCCCATAGCTTACACTCCGATTCATCTGCAATTTATATACATATGTTATTAATTACTGAAAACTAAGTTTAACTTGGTATTTTTTAGGGGTTATGACTTATTCGATATATAAAATAATAAATAATAAAATTTAAAAATTGATCGATTTATCGAATAATTCGAAATTCCGAAATTTTTTTAATTACAAGATTTTTTTTTTCGACAATTTTAGAAATAATTGATACTTGATGAATAAACAATGTTAATTAGAAGTATTTTTTTTTTAATTAGAGAGTTTTTGCCCAAAACTCGAAACTTTGACCGATTGAAACGCGGTCATAGAGTTACCCGATTTGGTCCGAAATTTTATCAGGTACTTATTTTTAGTGTCCGACCGAATACACCTTTTTTGGCCGAAGCCGAATATTCGGCCAAATTTTCACTATTCGGCCAAACCGAAGCCGAATATTAAAAAAAAAAATATTTATGTAGTAAAAACAAAAAAAAATAAAACTCGACTCGGCGGGATACTCAAATGCATGAGAATGTTGTCTAGATTGATTTTATTTTAAGCAAAAAATTTTTTTGGACATTTTTGTAAAAAAATATATTTTAGAGCAGCGGTTACCAACCTTTTTGGCACGCGTACCACTATTTTTAAATTTTATCAGCCGCGTACCCCTTAACGAGTTTTTTGCATTTTTATTAAATTCTTCTCATATAAATATTTTTAGAACTTTAAGCAAATTATATTTTAAAGTTTAGTTAATTGTATTACTTTGCTTTTATTTATATGAAACTTAAAGTTTATATTAAAAAATCACTAAAATTCAAAATTAATGAAAACTTAAAAAAAAGTTTATAATATCACTGTTGAACAAATTCATAGAAATTCGCACTACCATGAATAAAAATACATGACGTAAAAAATTTTAAACTCCTTATTCCAAATCTGCCTTCCACATTTTTCTATCACGTAAGATTTTTAAGATATTCGCGTTTGAACACTGAAAAAATGGTAATTTGGCACTTTTGGGTCTCCCCTGTAACGTATTTTTTAGTTGCTAACACAAAATTGGACTACATTTAGTATAAATGAGATCTCGTGATTCCAAATCTGGCATCCAAATTTTTCTAACGTGTACTATTTTTTAAATATTGGCGTTTAAAAACCTCAAAATCAACTGTAACGCATTTATATTCTATATAAATCACACTAAAGTTTTCAAATGCGAAGATCTCGAAAACGGAACATGCTAGAAAAATTTGTATTGCAGTTTTGGAATCAGAAGGTCCATTTTATATAAAATCAAGTCCTATTTTGTTTACTTTTTAACAGCTAATATCTCAAAAACGGTACGTGCTAGAAAAATTTGAACGGCTGATTTGAAATCAGGAGACCAAAATCTATAAGGACCAGTTGGACATTTCACTGGGAGATTCTTGGTGTCGAACAGTATAATATAATGAATTTTGTAGTGTCATATATTAGGGTGGGTCAATGATTTTCATATTTGCGAATCTTGTAATTTAATAACAAAAAGTTGGTTCGCATTTTCGAGCTGAACGGGAAAAATTATAAAAAAAAAATAAAAAAAAAAATGTATTTTTTAAAAACCTCGAACTTAACCTGCTTGTAAAGGACTTAAAGTACCCTCCTAAAAATATTTTATTATTTTTCCCGTTAGCAGGTTGAAAACGCGCACCGAGTTTTTGTTACTTTAAGTTAAAAACACACACTTTTTTAAAAAATGTTCACTTTCTTTTTTCTCAAAGATCTTTGTGAGACATTAAATAAATATTGCTAAAAAATTAAATTCTTTAAAATCCGCGAAAATCTGAAAACCTGGTTGATTCAAATTTTCGAAATCAAATTGTTTTATTTGCTTAAAAAAATACAAAAAGTTCTGTATAAAATGGAGTTTTTCAGAGGTTGGTTAAGTTCTTTAAGGGGAAACTTTTCCCCATGTTCCAATTTTCGAATATTTATATGAGAACTCTCGCATTTTTTTGGTGTAGCACAGTGATATTTTTTAATGTTATTACTTAACAAAATTAAAAAAAAAATGCGAAAAAACAACTAAAATTTCGCGTGGTACTAGTGGTACGCGTACCATATGTTGGTAACCGCTGTTTTAGAGTGTAAATTTTTTTCGACCGAAATTTTTTTGTTAATGTAAAAAATGTTTTTAGTTGCAAAAACACTTCGTAAAATGTTTTTGTGGCTTACTAATGTGATTCAAAGTAGGTTTAGTATGTTTTTCAACACGTGAGCACAAATATTATACAATTATTCGGTATTCGGCCTATTCGGCCAAAATTGTGGCCGAAGCCGAATAGTGGCCGAATAGTGCTTTTTGGCCGAAGCCGAATATTCGGTCGGACACTACTTATTTTATGTCGGACCTTATTTTAAATAAGGTCCACACTACACCATTTCCAATTGTGTTTTAAAATTTTCCAAATGTATTTTAAATTGTCCACAAATGTATTTTAAAATTGTTCAAATATATTTTAAAATTTTCCAAATGTATTTTAAAATAGTCTAAATGTATTTTAAAATTGCCCAAATGTATTTTAAAATTGTCCAAATGTATTTCAAAATTGCCTGAATGAACTTTAAAATTGACCAAATGTATTTAAAAATTGTCCAAATGTATTTTTAAATTGTCCAAATGTAGTTTAAAATTTTCCAAATAAATTCTAAAATTGTCCAAATGTATTTTAAAGTTATCCAAATGTAAAAAAATTTAAATAAGGTCCACTCTACACCATTTCCAGTTGTATTTTAAAATTTTCCAAATGGATTTTTAAATTTTCCACAAATGTATTTTAAAATTGTGCAAATGTATTTTAAAATTTTCTAAATGTATTTTGAAATTGTCCAAATGTATTTTAAAATTGTCCAAATGTATTTGAAAATTGTCCAAAAGTAGTTTAAAATTGTCCAAATGTATTTAAAAATTGTCCAAATGTATTTTAAAATTGTCCAAATGTATTTTAAAATTGTCCAAATGTAGTTTAAAATTTTCCAAATGAATTTTAAAATTGTTCAAATACAAATGGACAATTTTAAAATACATTTGGAAAATTTTAAAATACAATTGGACAATTTTAAAATAGATTTGGAAATTTAAATACAAATGGACAATTGTAAAATACACTTGGACAATTTTAAAATACATTTGGACAATTTTGAAAATACATTTGGAAAATTTTAAAATACAATTGGACAATTTTAAAACACATTTGGAAAATTGTAAATTACATTTGGACAATTTTAAAACACATTTGGATAATTTAAAATTAATTTGGGCAATTTTAAAATACATTTGGAAAATTTTAAAATACAATTGGACAATTTTAAACCACATTTGGAAAATTTTAAACTACATTTGGACAATTTTAAAATACATTTGGACAATTTTAAAATTAATTTGGACAATTTTAAAATTCATTTGGACAATTTTAAATTATATTTGGACAATTTTAAAATACATTTGGAAAATTTTCAAATACAATTGGAAATTGTGTAGTAAACATGGTTTGTTTATTTGACTTTAAACTTAAAAAAAAATATACATACATATTTTCAGAAAAACCATATATTATTTTTATTCGATTAATTGACACAAATTCTTCGATTAATCCTTTAATCGAAATTAGCATTTTTAAATTAATCGAACAATTATTCGTCTAAAATTGATCGATTAATCGAACAAGAATTAATCGACTGAAGACACTACGTTTTATATAAATACACCTTTCACTTTTGTTAGGAAATGTCTCAACGCCGGATGTATCGCTTATGACATGTCACTGGACCTGTCCCTTAGGAACACACATTTTTTTTTATCTAAAAGAATTTTTAGTTTACTTTTTTACTTCAAAACACAAACAAAAAACAAGTGAGAGTTCTAAACTCGGTTGTGTCAAATCAATTCTACCCTCCAAAATGTAAAAAAAAATCAGGGCAGTTTTTTTGGGCTGGTGGGGGGTTTGTTGGGAATTGTTTGAGGACAACTTAAACTTCTCAATAATTTTGACAAATAGATTTATTATGATTTTAGATTTATTATTTAAATTGGACAAATTTATTTCGAAAAACATTACGACAATGTTGAAAAATTTGCACAAATTTAATAATTATTTAAAAAAATTAAAAACAAATCTAAATTTCAGTTAATATCTTCCAAATTTTAATTGGGATTTTTAAATTTAAAGTTAATATATTCTAAAATTTCTGTATTTAAATTGAAATTAGGAGAACTTAAATTCACATTTTTTGAATATTGAATGTTCAGCAATTGAAAATATTTTGGTGAGAGTTTCATCTTCCATTCCTAATTTTTATTTTCTTTTAAAATCTAAAAATCTTCCCCTCAAAAATTTGTTTCTCTATTACAAACACAATGTTTTGTTTTTTTTTTTATTTAATACAAAAAACATTGAACTCACCAGATTAGTTCCACCAACAACAACATTTTTATCGTCATTGCCAGCAACAGCCATAGACTCTGCTGCTGCTAATGTTGTGGCAACACGTACTCTTGATTTATTCTCATTTGTTATGCTTCGTTTCGTATAGTTGTTATTACTACTACTGCTGCTGCCATTCGGTTGACCTGTTGATGATGATGTCTTCGTAGCATAGTCGATATTATTGTTATGCTGTTGTTTTTGTTGCAGCTGTTGTTGTTTTGATACATGCGACAATTTATTGGCACTAGCATTATTGACGACTATATCCAATTGACAACCTTGTGGTGTATGGGCATGATTATGTGAGCCTAACAATTGTTGAGGAACTTGTTTTTTCGGGTACATGGCATCTTTATAATTTTCCATTCCTTCACGCCAGGAATCATGGAAATCTAATATTTCCATACCTTTTTTAGTATTGCCATTGGCAATACGACTGCTGTCATTTTCTTTGGCATGCTGATGATGATAAAGTTGACCATGATGATTATGATGCTGTTGTTGGTGCTGGTTATTTTGATGCTGGCCATGACCGTGGCTTTGATTTAAGGCATTTTGTACAAATGGCTGAGCTCCTCCCATATTTGTTGTAGAAACTCCACCAGCAGCCGCTTCTCTTAATTGCTTTTGTGGAGATTGAGTTGTTGGATGATTTTCTTGATGCTGCTTCTGTTGCTGTGTGATTCTTTTTTCACTTATAGGTGCCATAATTTTTTAGTTAACGTTTAATTTTAAATTTCTGTAATTTTTAAAACAAAAATTTTTTTTTCAATATTTATCTACAATTTTTCGTTACTGGAACTACTTTTTTCGTTTCATTAAAATTCGTTTAAATATTTTAAAGATATATTTTTTTTTTTCGAATAATTTTTTCCGTTGTGTCACAACTTAAAAGTTAAAAAATGCAACCGCAACTGAATTAATCTATTTTCATTGTGGCATCGACCCAAGTTTTCTACTTTTTTCAGTTCGTTCATTACTAGACTTTTGTGTTGAAAGAAGACCGCGCGAACGCATTGCTAGACATGATGTGGTTGAAGAAAAACACAAAGAGATACTATTGGAGATAGATCGATCAATGATGATGATCAATCGAATATTTTTATTTTTCGTTACTTTTTTTTAATCTTTTTTACTTTTGAAGATATTTTAGTTTGCATGTGCATAAGAGTAGTGTGAAAAATAAGTTTTTAAATCGATTTACGAAGATCCGAGGTAAAGTATTTGAAAAGCTTTGCATTATATGTCCAATACACACGGGGGAGATTTGGAAGATATTTATCATTCATAAATTGCAGAACCTTTACTGTATGTTTTAATAAAGAGAAAATAATTTTTCTTTAAACATTTGTGTTAAATTTGTATTTAAAATAGATACTCGAATTTGAAACACCTTGTATGTGACGTGTCACGTGACTTTATTTTATTAACGACCTAGAGAGTTTTTCCTGCAGCTTTGATAAAATAACATTTAATGTCGAATTTTATTCCAACGTGAAGCCGAGTTTAAGCATTTTCCTTTGCTAATCACAACCTAAAATGGTTTTAGTTCTGTTAATGTGGAACGTGATATGGACCACGAACCAGGTTGTATAATATTAATAATAACACTACCGGGCATTTTAACAAAAAAAAACTTGATTCGTCTGGGACGCGACCTTACAAAGCCAATTGCAATTGTTCTAGTGAAAACAAATGTGGTCTCCAAACTTTTCCATCACCTCAGGTTTTTGAGAAAATTAAGGTCAAAGTTCGAAAAAATCGCCGTTTTGGGCATTTTTATAAACTTATGAACCCGATGTGATAGCGACTTAAAAAAAAAGTCGAGGATAAAGCTTAAACACTGCTCTTAAGGATACTGTATTCATTTGGTGAGTTGCCTTAACCCTTAGGGCACCAATTGCCTCTCAATGATGTCTTATACTCAAAAAACGGGTTTTTCCGCTACAAATCATATGGAAGAACACTTTACGTCACCATATGCACATTAGAGGTGTCCTTAAAAACGAAAATCACCTTTTTATACCTGGTAGGGTCCTATATTGTTCTTTAGTATCTAAAAATGAGTGAGCCAAAATTTGGGGACAATCGGCTAAAAATAACTCGTGCCGAAAATGGATTGAAGTTTTGGGACATTCTTATAAGAACGAAAAACTCGTTTTTTCTAGTTTTTTCAAAAACATTGGTATTTGATATTTTTTGTTTAATTTTTTGTGAAATAATATGAAAATGGTACTAAATTACCTTTTCAAAACGACTAATAAAATTAAAATCGTATGAAAAATAAGCATTTTACGCATACATGCCCCAGACCATTGTATGGTTTTTAGAGCCAGAATTTCAAAATTTTCAAAATTTTTAGGCCAAAAAATAGTAAAAATTTAATTTTACTTTATGATCAAATTGAAAACATGTTTAAGATTAAAAATAGCAGATATGGTAGTCAAGCTTTTTTTTTATTTGGCGCGGGTAGTGATAAAATTTCCGCGGATTCCAAATAAAATGCGTTTTTCTACAATAATTAAGCAAATTTTTGAAAATTTGTGCTCTATTGTGCGGATCGAAGTGTAAAACGTAAATTCTGTAACTTTTGAGAAATCGGATATATGCAGATATTTTGTATTATAGAAATGTATAACGTCTCAAATTTGTCATTTCACCTCGACAAAAAGGGGTTAAAGATGCCCGAATTCTCAAAAAATTTACAGAATTTATGTATTTCACTTCGTATAATACAATACAGAAAATTGTTTCCCATATTTGCTAAATTATTTTAGAAAAACTCATTTTCTTTGGAATCCGCGGGAATTATATCACTACCCACGCCAAATGAAAAAAAAGTTAGACTACCATATCTGTTAGTTTTTATCTATAACATGCATTTAATATAATTATAAGGTAAAATTTAATTTTTTTTATTTTTTTGCCTAAAAATTTTGAAAATTTTCAAATTTTGGCTTTAAAAACCATGCAATGGTCTGGGGCATGTATGCGTAAAATGCTTATTTTTCATCCGATTTGAATTTCTTTAAGCTTTTTGGAAAGGTAATTTATTACCATTTTCATATTACTTAACAAAAAAATTAACAAAAAATATCATATACCAATATTTTTCAAAAAACTAGAAAAAACGTGTTTTTTCATCAGATAAGAGTGTCCCAAAACTTCAATCCATTTTCGGCACGAGTTATTTTTATCCGATTGTCTCCAAATTTTGGCTCACTCATTTTTAGATACAAAACTACAATTTAGGACCCTACCACGTATTAAAAAGTGATTTTGAAAAATTGCCTTAGTCGTAAGGACACCTTTAATGCACATGCTTAATATTATTCTCCTGGTCACAAATCCGGTCTCCAAACATCAGGTTTTTGAGAAATTTTAAATACAAAATCGGACTTATTTGACAACTTATAGCGGATGAACCCGATGTTCTGACGACTTAACAAAAGTCTAGCGTTAAGCTCAAATATTGCTCTTTAAGATTTATAACTTATTTGGACAATCGCTTTAACCGTTGGGCCACCATTTGTCTTTTAATAATGTTTTTTATCCCAAAATCATTTTTTTCGTTAGGACATCATTAAAAGGCAATTGGTGCCCAAAGGATTAAGGTGCCTGACCAACTATGTTCTGCATCTTAAAGAGTAATGTTTAAGCTTTGCCCTCGGCTTATTTTGAAGTCGTCATCACATCGGATTCATCCGCTTTTAGTTTCCAAATCTCCCATATCGCCGATTTTTTTGAACTTTGGCCTCAATTTTCTCAAAAACCTGATGTGATGGAAAAGTTTGGAGACCGGATTTTTGACCAGCAGAACTATTGTAAGCAAGTTTATAAGGTCGCCTCCCAGTCGCATTTTCGATGTTTAGTAGTAAAATTATTTTCACTTAAGTGATACGGATATTTATTTGTTTTATTTTTTTGTCCTCTCTAATGTGCATAAAATTATTTTAACATCCTACACTTAACGGTAGATGATTTTTAATTTTGTCATTACGTTTATAATACAACGAAATATCGGTCTTAATCCCCATATCAATATTTCGTCAATATTATCGATGCCCGTCTGTACGTTTTTCTAAAATTCGGAAAACAAGTTAAAAGTTGCTGACTTTTGGCATATCGGTGATTAGTCTTTAAGAAGGCCTATGTACAAGATTTTTTCATATTTTTTCACCTATGCCATTTTGGTGCCATATTGCACGTCCTCGAAGCCGTTTCGAGATTTTTTTAAAACTGCGCATATTTTTTTTTTGAAGGCCAGTCAAAGATATATTTTCTCACAGGCCTGAACAGTTTGGTATTGAATTTTAGGGAAATCGGTTAAACCGTTACAGCGCAGATTATGGGATTTTTAGCGGTACCACTTTTTCGAAGGCGACTTGGTCGAATATATAAATCCCTAAAGTCCAACGCAACAACAACAAAAAATGTTCACGTAAAAAAATGTATACTCTACTACTCAAAAATAGTTTCTAAATGTTGGAGGGTATTATTGGATTCGGCCAAGTCAAATAAATCTTTATTTGTTTAACCTTAAGGTTTTACGTGAAAGAAAATGCAAATAAATTTAAGAGAAACGAAAACAAAAAGAATAAAAATCATTTATATTTAACTATTTATGTAGGTAATATAAACTATTTTTCAATTATTTCAGTTTCATATCTCAAAAAACCTAATCCCTTTCTGCCCATTTTAAAGCTTTTAAAAAAGAAAAAACATCCAACTTGATTTTAGAATTTGGAAAGCTTTTTTAACGACTACCCAAGTAGAAATTCATGACGGTTATAAAAATAAAGCGTCTTTAAAGCACTCTTAAGTAGAAATTCATGACGGTAATAAGAAAAAGCGTTTTCAAAACACACCCAAGTATAAATTCATGATGGTTATAAAATAAAATCAAGACTTATCAAAAATAACTCAATTTTAAAGCATAACTTCATAACGCTTTTCGAACGATTCGTAAAAGCGTTTTGAGAATACTTTTCAACCAAACCTATGATTTTATTTCACTGCAGTAAAATAAAATGGCATGCCATTTAAAAAATAAGAACTAGATAGATAGATAGATAGATAGATATATTCTTTATTAATTTTCCATAACTTTTAACAATAATAAATTTTAAATAAATAATATTAATAATAAAGATTTTACGGCATGGTTTTTAACCGTCTGCCGGAAGTTTGGTACGTTAAGATTTGATTTATAAAAACAATTTGAATAACAATAACAAAAACAAAATTATATTTTTAATTAGAAATTATATTCCTCGATTAAAAATTTCCTATATTTTAAGGCATTTGTAATATAGTTAACTAACGGAAGCCAATTTTCATCACTTCCACCATTTAAAATTTCAAAAATTTCACAATCAGTAAAGCTTGTTCTTTGAAGGTGCATGCGTCTTATATGTTTTAAAACTGGACATCTTCCCATAAAATGTAAAAGTGATTCTTCTTCATTTAGATTACAAAGAGAACAAAGTCTGGATTGAACGGTCCTATATTGATTTCCATTAAGCCAAATAAGATCGCCTCGAGCTTTAATTATAGTGGATATTTCATGTTGAGTAAAACGTTCATTACAGTATGCCGGACCTTTTGAATGATCTAGATGCCTATAAATACGATGTTGGCTTTCTAGTGCAGATACGTAAAAATTTTCTTTAGTTTCATATTTCATTCTTTGAATTAATTGACCACATACGGAATTCCACTCTATTTTATTCAAATTTACATTATCAAGACTCAAATTGTATTTATTTGATCTTTCTTCAAAGGCCTTATACCAATAAAGTTTTTTGGCCATTATCGCTTTCGAAAGCTTATGAGGTAACCTCTGGCTGTCATAATCGTGTAGAGTTTTCGAAATATATTGCAAATGCAGGCTATAAGTATATATATGCGCTTCTTCCTGTCCTGTTTCTAGGGCAATAACGTAATTTGGTGTATTTTCTGGCAATTTCAATATTCTTTTTGTAAAAAACCTTTGGAGTTTATCTACGTAATCAAACCCAGCAAAGCCCCATATCTGTGCTCCATATGTTTGTATTGATCTGCAAACTGCTTGAAATAATTTCCATTTCGCATTTAATGACACATCCCTTTTACTAATAAAACTTTTCCATGTAATATTAATACAAACTTTTGCCGCATCAATTTTAGAACATATGTGCTTAACAAAGGACATTGAAGGAGTTAATAAAAACCCTAAGTATTTATACTCATTTACAATCTTTACCTCATTTCCATTAAATTTCCATTTTTCGTTAGACCCAATACGACCACTTTTCCTGAATACCATTATCTCTGATTTCAACAGGTTAACTTCCATACCCCATGTGTTACAATAACTTTGCAGATTGTTTATCATTTTTTGCAGTGTATTTACATTTTCGGCCAACAAGACAATGTCATCCGCATACATTAAAACTCTAATATTCATTCCATCTATATATAATCCTCCTTTCAAATGATCGTGCAAGTCATTTAGGTAGAGTGAGAACAACAAAGGGGATAACAAACACCCTTGTTTTACACCAGAGTTTGTTTTGAAGTAGTCGGATAGTTCAGATCCAGTCCACACAGCTGACATAGTATTTTGATAGACATTTTCAATTAAATTTACGACTTTTGTTGATATTCCCATTTGATGGAGTTTATATATAAGAAGCTTTCTAGGAACGCGATCAAATGCAGCTTTAAAATCCACAAAAAAACCATACACTTTTTTCTTTTCGTAAAATTTAATATTAATAATTGCTGACAGGTTATAGATGTTGTCCATAGTTGAGTAACCTTTGCGGAATCCTGCTTGAAACTCGTTTATTATGTTGTGGCTATTTGTCCAATTCGTTAAACGTTCGTGAATTGCTCCCATCATAATTTTTCCTGCGCAGTTCATGAAGGAAATGCCTCTGTAGTTGTTTGCATCGTTTATGTTCCCTTTTTTGAAAATTGGCAGCACTATACTTTTATCAAAAATCAACACTGAGCTATTTCCATTTAATATTTTCGTATATATATCCGCCAAGGCCCTAAGATAATCATCACTTGCATTAACATAAAACTCATAAGGTATTCTGTCCTCGCCCGGGGCTTTATTTTCTTTGACCTTTGCAAGTATTTGCCTAATCTCCTGTACGTTAAAGGGTCTATCGAGGTCAGCATCCAGGGCTAGGTCTGGTGCATAATAAATATTTGCGGCTACGGTTGTAGGATTTAATAGTGTATTAAAATGTTGCATAAACTCAACCGCACTTATTTGGCTTCCAATTAAACGATCATTTTGCCTTAGTTCATTTGCTAGTTGCCACCAATGTTTGCTATCTGTAATATTATTCAGTTTTTGTTCTATTTGTTTATAGTAAATTTCCTTTTTTTCTTTGCAAATTGTTTGAAAAATATTTTTTTCTTGAATATATTTTTGTTTGTCTACTGGATTTTGTGATTTTCTGAATTCTTTTAAAGCTTTAAATGTTTTCTCCCTTGAAATCTTACATTGCACATCAAACCATTTATTTTTAAACACTATTTGTTTTCCATGTATTAAAGGTGAATCAAAGGATTTCACGATCAATTGGTTAAGATCGTATAGATCATGTTCCGGTTTTTCGGTTTTCAAAACAGTCAAACTTGCATTCAACTTGTCCTTATAATTTTCATTACGTTTTTCATTCCACTTTAGTTTTGGCATAAGGTTAGGTTTTTTGATGTTATTTTGTGTGCTTAGAAACCTTAAGTTCAGTTTAATTGGTAAATGATCAGACCAAATTTGATCCTCTACCGCAAAATTTTCAATGCAATTTAACATATCAAGAGACACGGTACAAATATCATTCACCGAATTTCCTGGACCACCAACAAATGTAAAGTTGCCATCTTCATCTCCCAAAGTTCTTCCGTTCAAAACTACCAGTCCATAGTTGTTACAAAATTCTAAAAAGGCTCTACCATCAGCATTTACATTTTTATCTCTCGAATTACGTTTATTTAACACAGAATATAAACCCGATTCTAGTAAACCATCCAATGATTGCTGCTCTTCACCAATTCGAATATTAACGTCACCCAGTAAGATTGTATTATTTGAATCACATGCTTGAAAACTATTTTTTAAAACTTGGAACTCGTTTACCCAATTGATGCCTCTTATATACGCAGGGATTATTGTAAATTCAGTTGAAATTGTTTTAATAACGACCATATCTAAGCCACCACATTCTCTAAATTCATATTTCATTCCAAAATCCGTTAAGTTTTTTCGAATTCCGATTACATGACCACCTATACCTCTCCCAAAAGCACTAATACGTGTCGCTGGCTTCCATTTGATGTGGAAATTTTGAAATCTGCTATTAAATTTTGCAATTTTGTTGGATTCAATGTGTGTTTCTAACAATATAAAAACGTCTGATTGCCCAATATACGTAAAAAAATCCTGATTGTGAAATTTTTTATCTAAGCCATTTATATTATAGGATATTATTTTCAGTGTAACATCTCTAATTGAATTACAATTTTTCTTACTAGCTAAACATTTATTGATATTTTTACTTCCGGCTCTAATTAGTTTTTTTGAATTGACAGATTTTTGTAACATAAATTAATTGAATTGATTTTGTCTTTAAAAATACACTCTAACACTTCTTTACCATTTTTATTACCATTCATTAAAATTTTCTGTTTATTCCAGTAAAACCATTCAGTACCAATTTTCATTCTATCATCTCTTACTAAAATTTTTTGGTTTTCATCTAAAGTTTTCAGTTGTTTTTTTAGCTGTAACATCGCCTTTTTGTCTTCGATTCTCTCTTCATTCAAATCCTTATCCACGAAAATTGTTGAACCTTTTAATTTTTTGGTATTTTTAAAGATTTCACCTGCCATTTCCTCCGACTGAAATTCAACCACAGCACATATATTAGTCTCTGTTTCGTATAACTGTCTGACTTGCTTGATTACAATGTTTGGGATGCCCAGTTGCACGGTACAAATTTTTCTGACATTTTCTTGTAAAACTCCCTCTTTGCTAATACCACGGAAAACCACATTACTTTTTTTACTTTTATCAACTAAGCGCATCAAATCTCGGTGATCTTTGGACCTTTCTGCCTTTAAAATATTAACTTCTTCTTTTAGAGCTTCGTTTTCCATCTTAAGATACCCAATTTGCGAGCAACAATCTTGCATTGTTTGTTTGACTTCTACAATGTCGTCCTTAGTCGATAAGTTTTTTAATTTGTCATCTAAAATAGACTGGATGGATCCATGGATGATGTTTACGATGTCTGATAACTGCATATTTGCAGGTAGATTACTTGCCTCTCTGTCGGACATCTTGTCTGGAGATATTTCGGAACACTTTCTTTTTGCCAGGGGAGTAGAATTTGGATTTGCCAATTTACCTTCTTTTGTGATAATACTTTGCATCCTTAGAGCAAATCAAAACGTTTTTTTTTTTTCTGTATTTGTATAATCAAGTATCCACAAATCGTTTTAACATCTGGCACAAGTGTCGCGTCTGTATTAGTATGTGATTTACAAAAAAAAAAAAACAACCGCTGTACCGGTAATAAAAAAAAAAATAGCTAATATGGCAATACTGCTTAATGAAATGAGTGGTGAGTTACAAACAGCTGGTTTTGTTTATAAGATTATTGCTTCTTTATTTGTTGTGCGAATTTCCAAAAAATTGAGTGATTTATTATTAAAAATTTCCAATAAATATGTATAAATTTTATGGAAACTGATTTTTTAAAAAGTTTTAAAAGCAAAATAGACCAATTTAATTGAGTTTGTGGAGAAATTAGTATATCACTCACACCCGCCGGCCGCTGACAATCACAATGATGTGCAACAAATTATTGTAAGACTTTTAATTCTGTTTATTTAATAAAAAAACAAAAGACGAATAAAAAAACCCGTGTGTAACAAAATTAGGGTTACCAAACTTTTTCAAATAAGAACTATCAAAATTGTTTTTGGCTTGTTTTAAGCAAAAAATTGGGTTTGCTATCATAATTTTCCCATTACAAAGTATTTTCAACATTATATCCTATGTCCTGTATCTATTGGTGAAATTGGGTTATAAAATGTTGCTCATTTCATTGAAGATATTGGATACCTTTGTGATAAAAATTTGATTTACAATCATAGTTTTTGCATTTCAAATTGGGCATACGTTATCAGGATGAGAGGCAGCCAAAAGAAAACACCATTTTTTTTTGGGTAAACTACCAATGGCGTTTTATTTTGAGAATTTGTATGAAGCATTTACAATTGACATTAAGAAACTGGTTTCAAAATCGAAGTCAGAAAACTGAGATATTGTAGCTTCTATATTAGCTACATCATCTGCGATGTGAAAAATTTTGTGAAAATTCATTGTTTGTTTCTAATAATTTTCTTAAAATTGTCTTCGCATTAATCGCTTTTGAAGTATCTATTTTTCTGGATGGAAAAATACGACAAACTGTATAAAGAATTTAAAGTGTCAGTACTGCTTAAATTCCGCTACATTTTTTAGAATTATTGCTCAACCATATAACAAAAATATTTAATTTTCCAATTTTCAATATCCATTAAAACGAAAGATTTCCTCTGAAACTATAAAGTTATGTCATCAGATATTTTATTAAAATTTTGTTGCAATATTACATTTTCTCGCAAACTTCCACATTTTTAAAACTAATTTTTGCAGCAATTTCTTGCCTATACCAAGATACAACTTATATCGTCCAGTTCGACAAAGTTTACAAAAATTTTAAAATTGCTATATTTTTTGCTTTTTAACGCTTTAATAATGCTTTAACGAAGCGTTCTCAAATCACCATTATAAATGTCTTTAAAAACGCTTTATATAAACCGTCTAACGGTGTTATCATTAGGACTATCTGAAAGCGCTCTGAGGATGGTTTTCCGTATGATCTGAAAGCATTCGTACTACCATGCAGAGCGCTTTAAAAGCGTTTTTACGGTTGTATTTTTCTACCTGGGTATTTGTGTTTAGACAATTTTTAAATTTTGTCAAAAAAAATTTTTTTTAATAATTTTTAATGGAATTCTTTACTCTTAAAATAAAAAAATGTATCCGGGTTTTAGAAAATTCCAAAATTTTTTTGGGAGTTCGAAAATTTTTTAAATTTGTGAAATGTTTAAACTATAGTATATTTTCCACCTATCACGACAAAATGGGTTCTCTCACAAAAATGGTTAAAAAATCTGAAAAGGTTTTATGTCGCTTAATACACCATTTCCAATTTTAATTAAAAAATACGAATTATTTTTAAAAAATTTCCGATTATATTTCGGAAATTTCCAATTATATTTCAAAAACTTACAATTATATTTCAAAATTTTCCAATTATATTTCAGAACTTTCCATTTAAATTTCAAAAATTTCCAATATATGTAAATGAAAATTTCTGAAGTATAAATGGAAAATTCGGAAATATAAATGGAAGTTTCTAAGATATAAATGGAAAGTTTTAAATATAAATGGAAATTTCTGAAATATAAATGGACATTTTTGAAATATAATTGGAATTTTTTGTATTATAAATGAAAATTTATGAATTATAATTGCAAATTTTTGAATAATTTGTGAAATTTTAGTTTTATAATTTGAAATGTTTGAAATATATTGGAAATTTCTGAAATATAATTTGTATTTTCTGAATTCAAATTGGAAATGGTGTAGAGTAATTACTTTGCATTTCCCCATTTTTACCAATGACAGAATTACCAAATATATTGATCAAAAAGTGGCTATTTGTTATCTAAATCAACAATAAACTAATTTTATTGTTGACACATTAGAGTCGCATTAATTTTTCAACATTTTATTTTTAGTCTCCAAGCAAATGTTTCATCCACTGGCCTAAATCTTATGTGGTACATATTTGAGCAAGGTTATTAATAACCGTTAAAACGGTTAAAACGTCGATGTATCGCCTTTTTAATACTTTAAATGCGTTAAACCTGTCAAACGGTTTTCAAGATATCGCCATTACAAAAGTGTTAAAAATGGCAGTTTTGTTTAAGCGTCCAACCTGAATCAAATTACGTCGCGTAAGGCGTAACGCCCAATAATTTTTCGTTTCTAATATTTAAATGTGAGTTACCTAAATCAAACGGACGTAAAAATTTCAAATTTGATGTGTTTGTTTTTGTTTTTTTTTACGTCTTGCGCTACGCATTTGATTCTGGTTCGACCCTAATAAAGTTTTAAAAAATCTCAAAAATTTTATAAAAAATTTTTGAAAATCCGAAAAACAAATTTGTTTTCATACAAAAAAAAATGGTAGTCTATTGGCACATGCATATTTTTTAATTTATATATTATTTAACAATTAAAATTTTTTCAATAGGAAAAAGATAAAAAAATGATTCGATTAATTTTTTATCAAAGAGAAATAGTTTAAAGTTGTTGCCATCAACCAAAATAGAAAGTAAATAGAATTTCATTCAAAAAATGCAATGCGTCACCAATAGGGCGGTCTCTGTGACTGACAATCCAAGTAATTAGGTGTAGTGGTCACACGACTTGTATTGAAGGAAAATCTGATCAGAACCAATATGCAGGTGAAGGTAAAGAGATGGAAGACAAAAACAAAATCTAAATAAAACTCAATGCCAATATAATCACACACTTTCTCTCTTATTGCTGGCATAAGAACTTTTTATTTTAACCCAACTTTGGGACATTTTAGAAAAAATCCACAGATTATGAGAAATTTTCCCTATGTACAAAAATTTTCAGATTTTGAGACATTATCCCTCTATAGAAAAAAATCTCAGATTCTGAGACATTTTTTCTATATAGAAAAATTCTCAGATTCTGAGACATTTTTTCTATATAGAAAAATTCTCAGATTCTGAGACATTTTTTCTATATAGAAAAATTCTCAGATTCTGAGACATTTTTTCTATATAGAAAAATTCTCAGATTCTGAGACATTTTTTCTATATAGAAAAATTCTCAGATTCTGAGACATTTTTTCTATATAGAAAAATTCTCAGATTCTGAGACATTTTTTCTATATAGAAAAATTCTCAGATTCTGAGACATTTTTCTATATAGAAAAATTCTCAGATTCTGAGACATTTTTTCTATATAGAAAAATTCTCAGATTCTGAGACATTTTTTCTATATAGAAAAATTCTCAGATTCTGAGACATTTTTTCTATATAGAAAAATTCTCAGATTCTGAGACATTTTTTCTATATAGAAAAATTCTCAGATTCTGAGACATTTTTTCTATATAGAAAAATTCTCAGATTCTGAGACATTTTTTCTATATAGAAAAATTCTCAGATTCTGAGACATTTTTTCTATATAG
Source organism: Pegoplata infirma (assembly GCA_963921195.1). Classification (NCBI taxonomy): domain Eukaryota; kingdom Metazoa; phylum Arthropoda; class Insecta; order Diptera; family Anthomyiidae; genus Pegoplata; species Pegoplata infirma. Next base: position 15,631,436 of record OY992537.1, on the reverse strand, counting down.
AAAAATTCTCAGATTCTGAGACATTTTTTCTATATAGAAAAATTCTCAGATTCTGAGACATTTTTTCTATATAGAAAAATTCTCAGATTCTGAGACATTTTTTCTATATAGAAAAATTCTCAGATTCTGAGACATTTTTTCTATATAGAAAAATTCTCAGATTCTGAGACATTTTTTCTATATAGAAAAATTCTCAGATTCTGAGACATTTTTTCTATATAGAAAAATTCTCAGATTCTGAGACATTTTTTCTATATAGAAAAATTCTCAGATTCTGAGACATTTTTTCTATATAGAAAAATTCTCAGATTCTGAGACATTTTTTCTATATAGAAAAATTCTCAGATTCTGAGACATTTTTTCTATATAGAAAAATTCTCAGATTCTGAGACATTTTTTCTATATAGAAAAATTCTCAGATTCTGAGACATTTTTTCTATATAGAAAAATTCTCAGATTCTGAGACATTTTTTCTATATAGAAAAATTCTCAGATTCTGAGACATTTTTTCTATATAGAAAAATTCTCAGATTCTGAGACATTTTTTCTATATAGAAAAATTCTCAGATTCTGAGACATTTTTTCTATATAGAAAAATTCTCAGATTCTGAGACATTTTTTCTATATAGAAAAATTCTCAGATTCTGAGACATTTTTTCTATATAGAAAAATTCTCAGATTCTGAGACATTTTTTCTATATAGAAAAATTCTACTATACACTTTAATAGTCTTTGACTATACATAGAAAAATTCTCGGATTCCGATGCATTTCCTCAAAATTCTCAGAATTTGAGACATTTGTTCAATATGGAAAAATTTTAAAAATCATGTTTGTTTTGAGATTAAATTTTTTTACCAAAACTATTTCTGCGAATGTTTTTATTGAATTTTAATTTCTCAGATGTTTTTGTTATTGCATCCATCCTTGATTCCACTATTTCGATTGACAATTTATTTTATCTTTTCTGACACTGTTTGCCTTTTATTTTTTTGCACACGTTCTTTACTCTCACCCCCACACTTACCATTAACACATGTATACACACAGATAATTTGTGAATTTGTTAAATTGATTCTTCAGGTTTTTTTGACATTGAAATTTTGTAAATAAAATTTAAATAAATTACCAAAAAAATTACCGTTTTTTATCTTAATGCTTGTTAAATGTTTCAGAAAAATTAAAAAAAGGCAATAATTTCAATTTATTAATTTTAAATTGAATGTTGCCGCATTTGACAGCAACACCCAAACATTTTTATAATTTAAATAACCACAAACCCGGCTTTTTTAATTTGTTGTAAATATATTCACTACTATGCTTAATAAATTTAAACTTTATAAATAATTACTTTAAAATTAATGATGAGTCGATTAACTTTTAATTATTTAATTAACACAGCCAACAGCCACTAACCAAACAGCAAACAAATTACAAATCCACGCTATTGAATTCAATTGTCCTTTTTTGCTTTTGCGACCAAACAGCTGGGGTTTTTGGCAACTCAGCTGATTATATTCACCACCATTACCCAACAAACATTTCTGGAATGATTTTAGTGGAATGGTTCATCAAAAACCATTAGTGGTTTTCACCCTTGATAGAAAACAATAAAAGAATCGGAGAAATAAAGAAAACAAGAAAATGTTTGACAGAAATACGTGTATTTTGTTGTTGTATCTGTCAAACATTTTTAAATTAAAAATTTATTTACTGTCCAGCAGGAAAAAAGTTTTGCATTCAAAAATTATTCTAATAGACCTTAACTGCGTTTTTATTTAAAATTTTTTTTAATTACATTTTACAGCTTAACTTGAGGTCATAGAGCATATATAAAAAAATTGGGTATCTATAAATTTTCAAAAATCCATTTTCTTTTCCATCCACTTTTTCCAATTTTTTTTTTTAATATTCCAGGGCAAATATTCAAAACCTGCTGTCTGCAATATTTTCGAAAGAGTATTTGAAAAAATTTTGAAAGAGTTTTTGAATTAGATTAGATTAGGATTTACTCTATTTAGTTAAAAAATGGGTCAAATCAAGTCAAGAATTTTTTTTTTATAATTTTTTTCTAAATCTACATACAATAAGTAAAACTTAAGCGTTGTCCAAAATGTAAAATGGAATAAATAAATCTAAAAAAAAAATATATAAAAAATTTGGAATCAGCGCTATAAATTTCTAAAATAGAATTTAAGCATTTTAGAAAAAAATTCAATAAAAGTTTAGTTTAAGAAATTTATGGCTATAATCATAAAACAATATAATTTTTAGAAATTTATAGCACTTCGCTAGAGGTTCTAAAGCAAAAATATAAACAATTGGGGACCATCGTTATAAATTTCCTAAAAATAACTTGTTTAATGATTTTTTTCTGAGAAACTTTAATTGTATATTATAGCTTCACAACAGGTCCTACAGTAAAATAGCAAAAAATTGGGACAATTGATATCTAAAAATCTGTTTTAATATGAATTTTTGCCTTATTTTAACAAAAACAAGTGAGAGTGTTAAATTCGGCTGTGTTGAATCTTTTATACCCTCCAAAATGTAAAAAAAATTTAAAAAATTGTCAGGGGCGTTTTTGGGGGGGGGGGGGTAATGGGTGTCAGTGGGGGACTTTAAGAGTACCTGCCCATCGCGATAAATATACCAAATGTTTAATTTATTTAACAAAAATACAAAAAAACATATAAAAATAGTGTTTTTTTTCAGAGGTTGGTTTAGTTCTTCAAGGAGGAATCGATCGATTATTTGAGTTCTCTGATTAATTGAAATCCTGATTAATCGATTAATAAAATATTTTAATTAATCATTAGCATGATTATCGATTAGTTTGTATTTTGAATAATAAGAATTAATGACTAATTGATTAGTCAGAAATTTAAATAATTAAATATTTTTTTATTGGTATTCATTAGAGTCCGACCGAAACCAATTTTTCAATGCCGAACCAAATATTCGGCCAAAAAATCAATATTCAGCCGAAACCGAACCGAGTCGAAACTTAAAATTATAATTATTTTATAGAACTTAATGTTTTTAAACCATTGGACTCGTTTTATTTATAAAAAAAAAAATAATTAATATAAAATTAATAAACTTATTAATTTTTATAAACCAAAAAAAATATTTTACATTTCATTACGAAAAAAAATTTTTGAACTAAAACAGTTTTATATTTATTGGACAATGGACAACCTTGTTACTTTTTTTAAGTGAACTAAAACAATTGTAATGAACCACGAAATTAAAAAATTCAGCGAATTTTTTATTTTTTTTTTTTTTAATTTGCAAAAAGTTTCGGTTTCGGTCAATATTCGGCTAAAATTTGGCCGAATACCGAGTAGTTTTAATTTATGGAGATTTTGTTTGCAATTTAAAAATGTAAATGTTTCTATGGAAAATGGATAAATTTCAGTCAGATCGCTTTCGAATCCAAGAAAAATTTTAAGAGAGTTTTTAGACCAAAACGAACCATAATTTGCCCAGAAGTACACGGAAATTCAAAAAAGGTATTATTCCCAGCAAAACTTTGGTAATGGGTATTGATTATATAACACATTACCAGGTAATGTATATACCTTATTTGTAGCATTATTTGAGGATGTCTTACCAAACATTTGTTCCACAACGTATTATTTTAAAGTGAAAAATAATGCATTACTAATAATTTGCTACGTAATGCATGATTATTGGAAAAAATATATTTCATATTTATTGTTTCTAAACATTAAATCATGGATGACTTATATTTGGTTACATTATGTATTATTTGAAAGTTTGAAATAATGCATTATTTATAATTGGATGCATAATGCATTACAATAACATAAAAAATAATTATTTTACAAAAAAATGCATAAGTTTAATCTAGAGAATGGCTCACGACAGGAAATTTCTAACGACACACACTCACGAGCATATTTTATATACTTACACTCACTTACAATCACGTGAGTAAATTTAATACAAAATTACTTTTTCGCTACTCGTAACACCTTATATATTATATTCTGGTATGCTATATTATTTCATTTCTCGTAACCTACACTCAAAAAAGTATGTCGGTAAAATCTACTACAAAAGACAGTTGTTTTGACTACATTTTGTTGTTGAAAAGGCGTCCACTACATATTACGGTAAAAACAACTGAACATGTTGTTGTTTTTAACTATTGATTTTCAACTACAAAATGTAGTAAAAACTACTACAAAACTGTTTAATACAGTTGTTTTTACAACAATTGCCTGAAATGTTATTTAAAAAATTTCTTAAACGTTTAAATGATTGATATTTATTTATTTAAAAGGCAATACATTTCAGTTGGTTGTATAGAATTTCGACATGATGACAATTTTTTGGTGTATTTATCTGGAATTATAGAAGAAAAAATACGTATTAATAAAATGTTAAACAAAATAAACTGATTGTATTTACCTTTGTTTTTTTAATAGTTTGTTTCAATTTTCCACCGCTTCTGATCAAAATTTGTCTGGAATAAAAAAAAGGAAATGCTTTGGTAGAATTGATTTATAAAAAAAAAATAATTAATTTGCAATGTTTCAAAAAAGTATGTACCTGTTATGTTGTGTATACAAAGAAAAGAAAGATGGCACGCTCATAAGTAAACAAAACACCGCATAAATTTTATTTTGGGTTTTTTCCGATAGGTTTTTACGCACGCTTATGTGAGCGCTATATTATACACACTTGTTATCTTATTTATCCACTTATTTTCTTTCGCTCAAGAATATTTTTCCAAAAACATATTTTTTGTTATAATTAAGTTTAATAAATTGTAATTTAATTTATTTAGATATTATTTATTTGGCATAAAAATAATTCCTTCCGCATCCCGCACGACCAACACGTTCGACACATTCGTTTGCAATAAAAATTTCTAGAAAAAAACGAGTTTTTAGAAAAAAAATAAAAACAACTACATAAATCAACTATTGCTACAGTGTAGTATATTTTTGTAGTTATTTTTTGAAACTACTACAAAAAAAAGTTGTTTGAGATTTTTTCATACAAAAACGACCGAAATTGTAGTTAAAAACAACAGCTACTACTTACTACACAAACGACCGTCATGTAGTAACTGCAATAATTTTCTGAGTGTATAAAATATCATATATTTTACACCTTCTTCGTTATAAATTTATGACTTATTTTATACCTTACTGGTATTCTTTGTGATAATGTGGATGCATTACTTTGAGTCTCATCGCCTGTTAAAATCATCAATGCTGCAATGTATAAAATAAGAGATCCTATACCTTATTTTATACCTTATTTGGTAATCTAAGTTTTGCTGGGTTAGTGCCACCATGGTACACATGTTCAATAAAACTGTACGATTGTGATTGTACAATAAGAATCTAACGTTGTTTGATTTCGGTAAATTTATTGTACAATCGTCAATTTAAAACATAACACCAATTTAACTGTACTACACTGCAAAATTGTACTGTATTACTGAACGTCAATACCCACCTTTAGAGCAAAAATTGCAAAAACTGGGTCGCTATAAAAATTTCAAAAATCCATATAAATTTTTTCCAAAAAAACGTCCATTGCATTTATGGGATAACTAAAGAAAATCGAATGCAATAGATTTCTAGTCAATTCGGTTTTTTTTAAATCGAATACGTTTGGCTTTTATCATTCGAATTATAAAATTTATAATTTCATTAATTTATGATTTAATCAAATTTCAAAATCGACTGCAAGCAATCAGATATTTTGAAATCGAAGGCATTCAATTTTTCAATGTACCTTAACAAAGAATATCAAATTAGTCCAAATTCGAATTCATTCGATTCGCTTAAATGTTATTGGAAAATGCAATCACTAAAGTTTCATTCAAAACACTAAATCACATTATATAGTGAAATCCTTGGTAACTCTGCCCTCGTAAAAATAAGGGGAATTTTACAATTTGTTTGGATTAAAAAAAAAAACTTAAGTTTTTCTATGAAATTTTTTTCAGTGTACTGTAGTAGATAACCAAAATAGTCTGGCACCTCTTATTCCCTATACTCACCACACTTGATAAAACATAAACAAAGTTGTTGGTGCTTGACTATATAGTGATTTTATGTGGCTAAAAATTTTCTAATATTTCCAGTATCCCTAAATTAGAACAATACATAAAAAACTTAAAACTATGTCAAAAGTGTATTTAATACCGGTTGCTGTATTTCTCATCTTCCAAGTAACATTCATTGGCACGTAAGTGAACACAAAAGATTTTGAAAATTCTATAAAATTGCGTTGCAGTTTACAAAAATATATCAATAATTTTTTATTGAACTTTCTTTGTTGTTTTTTTAATATTTTTGGTTACCTTTATGTGTTTGCATGCGTAGTTACATAGCCGCCGTATTACAAGGTCATGTTGTACCCACAGTACCATATATCAGCGATGCGGCTACATATTCCCCGGAAAGTTGTGTATTTGGGCAATTGATTAATATTGGCAGTATATTGCGTGAGTATTTAAGATATTAAGGGCGGATGGTGGGGAAACCCCTAATAAAATGTGAATCATTTGTTTATAGAGAACTCTATGCATTTGTTATCTAAACTTAATACACCATTTTCAATTAATAAAAAAAAGTCTCAGAATCTAAGGATTTTTGTCTCAAAATCTAAGAAATTTTCTATATAGAAAAAATGTCTCAGAATCGGAGAATTTTTCGATATAGAAAGTGTCTCAGAATTTTAGAATTTTTCTATATATAGAAAAAATCTCTCATAATCTGAGAATTTTTCTATATAGAAAAAATCTCTCATAATCTGAGAATTTTTCTATATAGAAAAAATGTCAGAATCTGAGAATTCTTCTATATAGAAAAAATATTTCAGAATCTTAGAATTTTTCTAAATAGAAAAAATGTCCCAGAATCTGAAAATTGTTCTATACAGAAAAAATGTCTCAGAATCTTAGAATTTTTCTATATCGAAAAAATGTTTCAGAATCTGAGAATTTTTCTATGTAGAAAAAATGTCTCAGAATCTGAGAATTTTTCTATATAGAAAAAATGTCTCAGAATCTAAGAATTTTTCTATATAGAAAAAATGTCTCAGAATCTGAGAATTTTTCTATATAGAAAAAATGTCTCAGAATCTGAGAATTTTTCTATATAGAAAAAATGTCTCAGAATCTGAGAATTTTTCTATATAGAAAAAATGTCTCAGAATCTGAGAATTTTTCTATATAGAAAAAATGTCTCAGAATCTGAGAATTTTTCTATATTAAAAAAATGTTTCAGAATCTGAGAATTTTTTTATATAGAAAATATTTTTCAGAATCTTAGAATTTTTCTATATAGAAAAAATATCTCAGAATCTAAGCATTTTTCTATATAGAAAAAATGTCTTAGACTCTGAGAATTTTTCTATATAGAAAAAATGTCTCAGAATCTGAGAATTTTTCTATATAGAAAAAATGTCTCAGAATTTTTCTATATAGAAAAAATGTCGCAGAATCTGAGAATTTTTTTATATAGAAAAAATGTCTCAGAATCTGAGAATTTTTATATATAGAAAAAATCTTTCATAATCTGAGAATTTTTCTTTATAGAAAAAATCTCTCAGAATCTGAGAATTTTTCTATATAGAAAAAATGTCTCAGAATTTTTCTATATAGAAAAAATGTCGCAGAATATGAGAATTTTTTATATAGAAAAAATGTCTCAGAATCTGAGAATTTTTCTATATAGAAAAAAATGTCTCAGAATCTGAGAATTTTTCTATATAGAAAAAATGTCTCAGAATCTGAGAATTTTTCTATATAGAAGAAATGTCTCAGAATCTGAGAATTTTTCTATGTAGAAAAAATGTCTCAGAATCTGAGAATTTTTCTATATAGAAAAAATGTCTCAGAATCTAAGAATTTTTCTATATAGAAAAAATGTCTCTGAATCTGAGAATTTTTCTATATAGAAAAAATGTCTCAGAATCTAGAATTTTACTATATAGAAAAAATGTCTCAGAATCTAAGAATTTTTCTATATAGAAAAAATGTCTCAGAATCTGAGAATTTTTCTATATAGAAAAAATGTCTCAGAATCTGAGAATTTTTCTATATAGAAAAAATGTCTCAGAATCTGAGAATTTTACTATATAGAAAAAATGTCTCCGAATCAAAAAATGTCTCAGAATCTGAGAATTTATCTCTATACAAAAAATGTCTCAGAATTTTAGAATTTTTCTCTATACGAAAAATGTCTCAGAATCAAAAAATGTTTCAGAATCTGAATTTTTTTTTAAATTTTAACTGGAAATGGTGTAGTTTTGTTGTTTACAATTTAATCTTTGTTTTGTGTTATTATTTTTAGTGGGAATAACTATTTACATACGTTATCGTCAAATTCTACAATTATTTGAGCATCATTCTGACTTGGGCAGCAATTTATTGCGCTACAATCGTGTGGCTGTATGGTTTGGTTTAGCCTCCTGTTTGGGCATTAGTATTGTAGGTAATTTCCAGGAAACAAATGTACGCATTGTACATTTTATAGGAGCTTTCTGTTGTTTTGGCTTTGGTACTTTATACTTTTGGATGCAGGCTTTAATGTCCTACATGATTTATCCCATAGCGGGTACAAAAAGAAATGCACATCTACGTTTGGGAATGGCTGTCTGCTGTACTATACTCTTTATATTATTAGCTGTTACTGGTATAATGTCTCATATATTATTTAATGGTTCAAACCCTCGAAAATGGTAAGAATTTTGTGTTATATAATTGTATTTCGATCTATAAACACTCTGGTTTTCTTCTAGGTATCCTTCTGATGGTGGTTGGTATTTCCATGTTACAAGCTCTATTTCGGAATGGATAATTGCCACTATATTCTCATTTTATATACTTACATTTACTGATGAATTCCGTGATGTTGATTTAGAACATCCGCAATTACGTTTGATCTCTTATTCCTTAACTATACAGTAAAATATAGTTTTTTCTTATTATTTTTTATAAGTATTAATGTGTATGAACGCATTGTTTATGCCAATTATTTACAGTGCTTCTTTAAAATTGTTTAGTTTAATCTGTTTTTACGCAGATGTTTTTTTTTCTTCAGATTTTTTTATTATTTGTAATACATATTTTTACTTACAAATGTGTAAATTGGATTTCATTATTTTTCAATTACTAATAAGTTAGTTTTAAAACATCCTATATAATATAAATTCCACGATTAATCTATAAAATAAATAAGTTTTAAAAATGTCATAGTTTGTGTGAGACAATTTTCCTACAAAAAAAGTTCTCAGAGTCTGATAAATTTATTCTTAAGAAAAATTCGCAGATTCTGAGAAATTTATTCTAAAGAAAAATTCGCAGATTCTGATACATTTTTCCTAAAGAAATAGTTTTAAAATTTTAAAAACACAGACTGATATTTTTTCTATAGAAAAATTCATTAATTCTGTGATAACTTTCCTATAGAAAAATTCACAGATTCTGTGATATTTTTCTTTTTAGAAAAAATCATATATATATAGAAAAATATAGATTCTGTGATAGTTTTCCTACAGAAAAATTCACTGATTCTGTGATACTTATTCTATAGAAAATTTCACAGATTCTGTGATATTTTTCCTACAGAAAAATTCACTGATTCTGTGATATTTTTCCTTTAGAAAAATTCTCAGATTCTATGATATTTTTCATATAGAAAAAATAACAGATTCTGTGATATATTTCATATAAAAAATTCGCATGATGTAAAATTTTTCCTATAGAAAAATTCACATATTCTGTGATATTTTTTCTATAGCAAATTTCAAAGATACTGTGATATTTTTTCTATAGAAATTTCCGAGATTAAGTGATATTTTTCCTATAGAAAAATTAACTGATTCACATTCTGTGATATTTTTTCTTCACAAAAAAACATAGAAAAATGTCACAGCTTCTAATGTTTTTCCTACAGATATTTTTCCTATAGAAAAATTCACAGATTCTGTGATATTTTTCCTAAAGAAAAATTTACAAATTCTGTGATATTTTCCCAATTGAAAAATTCACAGATTCTGTTACATCTTTCCTACAGAAAATTTCACAGATTCTGTGATACTTTTCCTACAGAAAATTTCACAGATTCTGTGATATTTTTCCTATAGAAAATTTTTACAAATTCTGGAATATTTTTCCTATAAAAAACTTACAGGTTCTGTGATTGAAGAAAAATTCAAAGATTCTGTGATATTTTTTCTAATGAAAAATTCGCAGATTCTGTGATATTTTTTCTATAGCAAATTTCAGAGATTCTGTGATATATTTTATATAGAAATTTCAGAGATTCTGTGACATTTTTCGTTAGAAAATTTAACAGATTCTGTGATATTTTTAATTCACAGATTCTGTGATATTTTTCCTATAGAAAAATTAACTGATTCACATTCTGTGATATTTTTTCTTTACAAAAAATCATAGAAAAATTCACAAATCCTGTGATATTTTTCCTAAAGAAAAATTTACAAATTCTGTGATGTTTCCCAATCGAAAAATTCACAGATTCTGCGATATTTTTCCTATAGAAAAATTCACAGTTTCGTAATATTTTTCCTTTAGAAAAATTTATAGATTTTTTCTAATAAAAAATTCGCAGATTCTTTGATAATTTTTCTATAGCAAATTTCAGAGATTCTGTGATATATTTTATATAGAAATTTCAGAGATTCTGTGATATTTTATATAGAAATTTCAGAGATTCTGTGATATTTTTCCTAAAGAAAAATTCACAGATTCTGTGATATGTTTTCTATAGAAAAATTAACTGATTTTGCGATTCACATTCTCTGATATTTTTCTTTACAAAAAATTATAGAAAAATATCACAGATTCTAATATTTTTCCTATGGAAATATGAACAGATTCTGTATTATTTTTACTATCGAAAAATTCACAGATTTTCACAAATTCTGTGATATTTTTTCTATAGAAAATTTTACAGACTCTGTGATATTTTTCCCATTAAAAAATTTGCAGATTCTGTGATATTTTTTCCATAAAATTTTTTTTTCCGATAAAAAAATTCACAGATTCTGTGGTATTTATTCTGTAGCAAAATTTACAAATTCTGTGATATTTTTCATAAAGAAAAATTTACAGATTCTGTGATATTTTTCCTATAGAAAATTTCACAGCTTCTGGGATACTTTTGCCATAGAAAAATTCACAGATTCTGTGATATTTTTCCTTCAGAAAAATAAACTGGGATTTTTGTGATATTTTTCCTAAAGAAGAATTCACAGGCACTGTGATATTTTTCTTTTAGAAAAATCACAGATTCTGTGATATTTTTCCTAAAGATTCTGTGATATTTTTCCTATAGAAAAAATCACGGATTCTGTGATATTTTTCTATAGAAAATTTCACTGTTGCTCTGATATTTTTCTATAGAAAATTTCACAGATTCCGTGATACTGTTCCCGTAGAAAATTTCACTGATTCTATGATATTTTTCCTGAAATATCTCACAGATTCTGTGATATGTTTCCTATAGAAAAATTTACAATTTCGGTGATATTTTTTTATTGAAAAATTCACAGATTTAGTGTTATTTTTAACAAACACAGATTCTGTGTTATTTAACCTAAAAAAAAAATACAGATTCTGTGATATTTTTTCTTTAGAAGACTTTGCAGATTCTGTGATAGTTTTTCTATAAAATAATTTAAAGATTCTATGATATATTTCATATAAAAAAAATCCCCAGATTCTTTTCTTTAGAAAAAATCACAGATTCTTTAACATTTTTTCTTCAAAAAAATTCGCATATTTTGTGATATTTTTCCTATGGAAAAATGCAGCACAAATTCTGTGATATTTTTCCTACAGAAAAATTTACAGATTTTGTAATATTTTTGATATAGAAAAATTTTATTCTGTGATAGTTTTTCCTATAGAAAATATTTTAAAACCTTCAAATTCCAGATTTTCTTATGTAAAAGTTATTAATTTTTTTTAGTTAATTGCTTCAAAGTTTTTTTTTATTTTAAACTTGTAATCTTATAACAACAGTAACATTTGTTTTTTTTTTTTAATATTATCTACCAGAAATTATTAAATTTGTATTTTTTGCATCCACACACTAACAATTATCATACCAATACTAATTAAACTAAATTTCACAAAAGATGGCAACAACGATGCACCGCTATTATCCTCATCCTCGTCATTTCTAGACAAATCCAATTTGCTAGATAAACTATCGGGAACATCCAAATAGACACGTTCAAAACCAAATGAAAATATTAATTTTCTTAATTTTTCAACATCAACATAATCATTTTCTGAGCCCCATATGGTCACAGTACTTTCATTGGTATCATTTACTGCTTTTACTAAATCATGTAATTCATTTAGACTATTGGCCGCAATACCAGCTCTTATCGGGAATGTTATGGGTGTAGCTAGATCGGAAACATTATTTGTTTTAATAGCTGTTACCATGGCATCAATCTGTTCTGGAGTATAGGAACCATTATTGGCAACAGAAGTCCAACTGGTGGTCCAACCAATTGATAAAACAGCTTGGGGAAAATTAGCACAACCGGCAAAGAATCGTGTAGGATCTACGGGTGTGCCAGAAGAATTTACAGGGCCTTTTATAATATCGGCATTTAACCAAATTGGATAAGTCATCTGTGGAAGAGAGAGAGATTAGTACACTTTCTTTAATAATAATTTAAAAAAAAACCTCTGGTATTTTTGCTTTCAATGTTTCTAAGGAACCCTCAAATACTTCAATAGATTTAAAATCCAATTTAACACCTTTCATTTCCTCGGTATGATTATCATTGTAATTTTTTATTTGCAAAAGAAAAGAATCCAGTGATATATCTGATGAATTTGCTGGAGGATGTGCCATTACTGGTAAATCTGCACCGGTATCGTTAAGTTTTCCCATAACAATATCAGCTTCAATAAAATCAATATCACCTGAAATGAAAGTATATGTATAAGATTTTAGAAAAAAAAAATATCACACAATTTGCAATTTTTTTTAGAAAAGACAACCGAATCTGTGATTTTTTCATGGGTAAAATATCACAAAGGCCTCTGTTCTGTCTTTCACAACTTTTCAATTCACATGAAAATTTCCGAATCACATGAAATCAAGTTTAGTCTTTTGTTGATCACGTTTTCATTCGAAGTTAAAATCGAATAATTAAAATTTAAAAAATTATAAGGAAAAAAGTGCATTCGTTTTACTTCCACCAAATTTTATTTATGTGAAACAAAGCGAAAAAGAAATTCGGATGTGAAATCTAGAACACCAAAAAAATTCGGAAATTTTCATTTTCACATTTTTTATGTGAATTACTTTTTTTGGAACAGCGGCCAAAATCTGTGAATTTAATTTTTAATACCAAATAAAAATTACTTAATCTGGGATTTAGCAACAACAATTCACAGGCTCTGTGATATTTTTCTCATAGAAAATCTTTCTATAAGAAAAATATCACAGAGTCTGTGGATTTTTCTATAAGAAACATATCACAGAGTCTGTGGATTTTTCTATAAGAAACATATCACAGAGTCTGCATTTTTCTATCGGAAGAATATCACAGAGTCTGTGAGTTTTCTATAATAATAACACGGAGTCTGTGAATTTTTCTATAAGAAAAATATCACAGAGTCTGTAAATTTTTCTATAAGAAAAATATCACAGAGTCTGCAAATTTTTCTATAAGAAAAACATCACAGAGCCTGTAAATTTTTCTATAAGAAAAATATCACAGAGTCTATGAATTTTTCTTTAAGAAAAACATCACAGAGTCTGAGAATTCTTCTATAAGAAAAATATCACAGAGTCTGTGAACTTTTCTATAAGAAACATATCACAGAGTCTGTTAATTTTTCTATAAGGAAAATATCACACAGTCTGTGAATTTTTCTACACTAAAATTTTTTGATAAGAAAAATATCACTGAGTCTGGGAATTTTCATATAAGAAAAATATCACAGAGTCTGTGAATTTTTCTTTAAGAAAAAATATCACAGCGTCCGTGAATTTTTCTATAAGAAAAACATCACAGAGTTTTTCTATAAGAAAAATATCACAGAGTCTGTAAATTTTTCTTAAGAAATATATCACAGAGTCTGTAAATTTTTTTGTAAGAAAAGCATCACAGAGTCTGTTAATTTTTCTATAAGGAAAATATCTGTGAATTTTTCTATAAGAAAAAAATCACAGAGTCTATGAATTTTTCTTTAAGAAAAATATCACAGAGTCTCTAAATTTTCTAAAACAATAACACAGAGTCTGTGAATTTTTCTATAAGAAAAATATCACAGAATCTATGAAGTTTTCTATAAGAAAAATATCACAGGATCTGTGAAGTTTTCTATAAGAAAAATATCACAGAGTTTATGAATTTTTTTTAAGAAAACTATCACAGAGTCTCTAAATTTTCTATAATAATAACACAGTCTTTAAATTTTTCTGTAAGAAAAATATCACAGAGTCTGTAAATTTTTCTATAAGGAAAATATCACAGAGTCTGTGAATTTTTCTATAAGAAAAATATCACACAGTCTGTGAATTCTTCTATAAGAAAAATATCACAGAGTCTATGAATTTTTCCATAAGAAAAATATCACAGAGTCTGCGAATTTTTGTTATAGAAAAATATCAAATAGTCTTCTATATAAAAAAAATCACAGAGTCCGTGAATTTTTCTATAGGAAAAATATCACAATTTTTTTTATCATATAAAATATCACAGAGTCTGTGAATAAGAAAAATATCACAGAGTCTGTGAATTTTTCTATAAGAAAAATATCACACAGTCTAAATTTTTCTATAAGAAAAACATCACAAGAGTCTGTGAACTTTTCTATAAGAAAAACATCACAGAGTCGTTGAATTTTTTTAAAATATCACAGAGTCTGTGAATTTTTTTTTGTAAGAAAAATATAACAGTCAGTGAATTTTTCTGTAAGAAAATATCACAGTCTGTGAAAAAATATCACAAAGTCTGGGAAAAATATCACAGAGTCTTTGAATTTTTCTATGAGAAAAATATCATAGAGTCTGTACATTTTTCTATAGAAAAAATATCACAGTCTGTTATTTTTTCTATTTCTGTGAATTTTTCGCAGTCTGTGATAATTTTCTATAAGAAAAATATCACCGACTCCGTGATATTTTTCTAATAGAAAATTTAACAGCTTCTGTGATCGTTTTCTTTGACAAAAATTCACAGGCTCCGTTATATTGCATTATTTCTCTCCAAAAATTATCATACACTCAAAAAATTTCATAGGTAAAATGAACGAAATACTTCGTACATTGTACGAAATATTTCGTGGTTTTGCCGGAACGAAATATTTCGTAATATTTACCTATGGCATTTCGTAAATATTACGAAGTTTTTTTAGTGATATTTACGAAATAAATACGAAAATATTTCGTAAATTTACGAAATATTTAGTATAACTACGAAATATTTCGTAAAAATACTAAATATTTTCGTACATATTACGAAGTTTTTTTTTTTGTAAATACGAATTATGTTTATTTTTACGAAAATATTTCGTAAAGTTACGAAATATTTTGTATAACTACGAAATATTTTGTATAATTACGAAATATTTCGTAAAAATACAAAATATTTTTGTACATATTACGAAGTTTTTTTTTTGTTAATACGAATTATGTTTAGTTTAACGAAAATTTTGTATAAATACGAAATATTTTGTATAATTACGAAATATTTCGTAAACATACAAAATATTTAAAGTGGTTTCTTTACAAAAAAAAATAGTTTCCCGAGCAAACATTCAATTCCATTTCTAAACGGAATTGACTCGGTGACATGCCCGTATAACTTTTCACTAATGTCGCAACACCTAACAGACTGCATTGAAAAATATATCTTGGGTGATTTGACTTTGTGTTATGCTGAAAATAATAAGTCTGTTTGCGTACTTTCCCAGTAAAAATTATCAAGCAACACAATTATAGAGAGTAAACAAGAAATCGCTCTCAAAAAGGAAAAATTGTAAAAAGTACGCGAACAGAAATCCGTAAAAACTTGCAATTTAGGTAAAACAGCTGATTTAAATCAGCTTATAAAAAATGTTGCCTTCATTTGTACATTTTTAGTTTGATGGTATTTATTTTTTAACTTGATAATAAAACAAATTTAATTTTAGGATGTATTTTTTTTATTCATTCCTTGATATTTAATCATATTTTATACACAAAAATGTAACTGCAGAATATTTTGTATTTTGTTTACAAAAATATAGTCATACGTTTTTAAAACATATGTTTTTATGTGCTTGATAATTCTTGCTGGCAAAAATTTATCCAGTAAAAACTTGCAAGTTTCTAAAATAGAACTGTCACTTTTTTCTCTCATTTTCTCTCTCGTTACTGGGTTTTTAAAGTACGCGAACGACTTTTAGACAAAATTCGTAATAATTTGTACAAATTCGTACAAATTATTGAGTTCGCGAACACAGCTAATTTAAAATTAGAAACCGTAAACAAAAATTAAAAAGAGAAGGAACAAATTTTTGTTATTCCATTTTTTTTTTAATTGTTAAATCTGTTAAATCTAGTAATTCAGATAAATAAATCAAACCCCTTGATTTTGTGATTTTTTTTTCCGAAAAATATTTTGTTAAATTACGAAATATTTCGTTAAGATACGAAGTATTTCGTATTTTTTGGCTACGAAATGTACTTCGTAAAATAAACGAAATTTGTATTTTTACGAAATTCCAAGTTTTCGTAAAATTACAAATATTTCGTAATATGTACAAAAATTTCGTAATATGTACGAAAAAAATTTTACGAAATAATACTTCGTATTTTTATGCATGAAATTTTTTGAGTGTAGCTTTAATAATTTTGTATGGCCTTTAAAATATCTCAATCTCTTTTAACATTTTACTTACCACTCAAAGCCTCATTTAGTAGTTGTTGACTATTAACTGCGTGAGCCCAAGTGATTGCCGTCAAGTTGGCTTTAGAACCATTTGCTCTGGAAATGCTCATTTTGCTGGTAACTTGACCTCTTTGATATGAATTTGTATTAACCGATTGATCTACTTTATACTCATAATATGATGCATTAACAATTTGACTATTGTTAATCAAATTTGGAAAATTTACAAAAGTAACGGAAGTGCCATAGATAAGCTGGGTCAAAGCTGTTAAAATTAAAAAGAATTACAAAAAAAAATTGTTAGATTTATAAACAGCTTTCACAAGATGAAATTTTTTCTCTCCCAAAAAAATAACGCAATTAAATATTTTGTTGAAAAAAATAAAAAGACCAATAAATTTTTTAATTGGTTCAATTTAAAAAAATTATTAGTTTTAAGAATTTCCAAAGAAATAGTGAACTTTTTTTTTTTTAAAAGCAACGTTAATTGGGATTCAATTTCAAATATTGATTAATTTATTTATTGAATTAATTAAAAAAAATTATGTTTTTTTATAAAAACTTTAATAGTGTTAGTTTTCTGTGTTAGCAACTATATATAAGTTTTATGAGCATAGATTAACAAAGAGGCGAAGGTGGGAGAAAAAACAATATTACTATCTTTTTCGATGTGAATTTAACACACCATACATGTCGTACTTTGACAGTAAATTCATACTTATTGGGAATTTGCACGAAGATTTTTTCTTGGGTTAAAATCATGCCTTTTTTGTGGGCAAACAGGGGAGAGAAGAAAGACGAGACAAATACAAAATTCGTGATTTTTTTTCTGCCCCGTTTTCTTTTTACCCCCGTTTGCCCACAAAAAAAACCATGACTTTAAGCCAAGCAAAAAAAAGTCTGCATCTAAATGGCCACTAACAAGTTTTTCTTTGACATTTCTATTTTTGACACCTTCGTCTCAATGAAAATCTATAGTTATGAGAACAACTTACCGGGCAATGATTTTAAATGAGGCATTTTTATAATGGATTAATGATTAATTAGTACTTTACAACTGAATTTTTAATGAAAAACATTAATTGATGGGTATGTAACTGTTTTTATATCAGGTATGCTTTTTTGCTCCCGCGTTTATGTTACCCAATACATATTTGACATTAGCCACGTTACGTGTTAGCTCGTAAAATTTGTGACGTTAATTATCCACTTCGATAACTGTTAGCTTGACCTGTAAATGTATGTAAGTTTATGGTTAGTATTTTGTTATGTTTCCTCTCCCTGTTCTGTTGACTACAAATTTCTTAAATCGAGCTCCAAATAGCGTGCCACCTCTATGGGCTGGGTCCATAAAGATGTTGGATTCAGACGAGTCGGGTTTACCGAGCAGTTGAAGAGGTGTGATACGTCGTGTGGAGAACCTCTACATGCGGGGCACGTATTGGGTATTGTCGGGTTAATTCTCGACCAATAAGAATTAAGCCGACTACCATTCTTCTTGGCAGTTTATGTTAGGGGTGGTGTAGCTCAAAATTTTGAACTCCTCGCGTAGACCGGCTGGTCCAAAGCAATACCCATGTTCCTTCAGCGACGAGTATAAAACGCGTTAGTCCAGTTTTATGGATATAAGGTCCATAACTGCGATTTCCTCTAGATTCTCGAGTTCTGCTTTGCATAATATTTCTAATATTTTCACAGGATATGTTGAACTGTTTCATGCGTATTTGGTTCATCGCATCTTCTACAAATGGAATCAGAAATGAGCCCAATCGTTCTTGGCAGACTGCTCCCTTCTTTTGCGGTGGGTGCGGGACGACCTTCAAATTAGGACATTCACCGGGTAGTTGGCTGTCGTCGAACCGTATCCCTGTGAATGCCATTCAGAGTTGTCCGGTATGAGATGGAATCTATCTGTTGGATGTCATATTGCTGGATATTCATCTCATAACACCGAAGATCTTTCCGGACATGCCTCGGGAGAGGATTAATTTCCGGATGATTCGGATGATCCCTTCGATGCTATGCCAGAAGAAACTGTTTCGCCAGCATGTGACTGTGTTCCTTAACCGGAAGTATTTTCGTCTCCTCTGATAGATGGTGTATTGAGGACATCTGAAGGCAGCCTGTTACGGTTCTTAGGTCTGCATTTTGACAACTATAAAGCTTCTTCCATTACGTTTGGCTCACACTCTGTGATCATACCGAAGCTAGTTTGCCACTGACAGGCCAATCATTTTATTGGTAGCCAACAAGGTTTTTTGGTCCTTACCCCAAGTGCTGCAGGCTAGCGACTTGAGGACCTTGTTTCTATCGCGAAATTTATTGCACGTTGCAGTGGAATGTGCCTAGGACGAATACAAACTTTCGAATGTTACTCTTAATATTTTGAGGTGGTTCACTATCGGAATTTTGACGCCATCGACTATAACATCGCCGCCGATGATTTTGCGGGGGAAAGCTGCCGATACTCCTCGCAATAAAGAAATATGCCAATGTTGGGCAATTTCAGATGAAGTGTTCGATAGTTTTCAACTCCTCTTCATCCATGCAACTCCAGCAAAAGTGATTCAATGGCATATTTAACTGCAATGCGAGCTTCCCTATAAGACACGAGTCCGGTAATTATAGCAACCAACGTCGAAATATCTCCTCTTGGAAGCGATATTAGCTCACTAATGCGCTTGCGACTAAGACACACGTCCATCCATTTGCCCATCTTTGATAAATCTCCGTCGAGGAAAAAAGCCGTAGATTTTGCTTGCTCATTCGAATTCTGAAGGAGCATGTAAGGTAGTTCCGAGTATTGCAAGCTCATCGGCTTTGCAATTCCCTGGAATGTCTCTGTGCCCTGGGACCCATATGAGTCGTATGTCAAACTGCTTGACCATCTCATTTAAAGACGTGCGGCAGTTAAGGGCAGAAACATTGACTCCAGGGACTTTACCGCGGCTTGACAGTCAGAATAGCTGTTGACAGCAGTTTTAGACAATACATTGCAGCTCAACCAGTCAGCCACTTATTTTATTCCCAACATCTCTGACTGGTAAACACTGCAACGATCTAGAAATCTTCGAGCCAGGATCAACCCAAGTTCCTCCGAATAGACTCCAAAGCCCACTTGTTCGTGCAGCCTCGATCTATCTCTGTAAAAATTTAAGTGGTATATTATAGTAATAAAGTGGCGCTGAAAAAGGTTCATAGAGGGAGCACAGTCCACATTTTGTGGCATTGTTATCTTCCTCACGATCGCGCTGTGGCAAAAATCGCTGCTTCTCTATTGCTGTGTGCTATTAAGTCCAATTGTCGACGTGGCCGCATACTGTCTACCCACTTTGTCCAATGGTATCAGGTGAAGTAGGATTTATAATGCAGCCGTACACACAAAAAATTATTGGCTAAAAATTTTCAATTAAATGTATTGATCAACAAAATTTAAATGGATCAATCAATGTTTTGATTGAAATTTTTGCTATTTTTTGTTACAAATTTTCAACATACCAGATTTTTTTTTAGCTTTAATTTATTTGAATAGATTAATTCAAAAATATACAAAATAATCGGGCATTACTTTTTTTATTGTTGGCAACATATTGAAAAGCAAAAAAGATGAATTTTTTGATAATTTTGTCATAAGCTTACAATTCATTTGTTAAATCAATCATTATTTTGATTGACTTTAGACAAAAAATTGATCAAATTTTTGATCAAAATCGAAAAAATGTTTGATTGAAATAATTTTCAATCAATCACCTACAATTTGATGATTGGTATAACAAATTTTTTAATTGGAGGAGTTTCAATCAAAAAATTGATTGAATCCGCGTTTTTGTTGATTGAAATTCGTTTCAAATTTTTTCTGTGTAGGTAAAGTACGAAGAGCACCAGTGATGCACATCCAAGCCATTCTCTGTACCTTCGTAATAAAAACAGAGTTCCCTAGTTTTCTCTAAAGCAGGTCACCAGACAATGATTACATACAGCAGAATTGGTCACACTACTGCTGTATAAATCTAATGAACCGTTTAAGGGCTTAAACTCCATCGTTTTCCAATACCTCTTTTTCAGGAATATAAAGCGGTGACAGGACTTAATCCCCACGGATATTACCCCCATAACGGCAATTGGAATTATGACCGAATTCATCACGGTCATAATCCACATAATAGTTGTGGGGACTACGACCGTTTCCAAAACGGTCACAATCCAAATGGGGATTATGCCCGTCCCTGTTGGGATTACGACCGAACTTTTTTCGGTCATAACCCCCATTCCCATAATGGGGAGTAAGTCCAAAGCAATTTTGGTCATAATCCCCGTTTTCTGCAGAGAGGATGGGTTTAGCGAAGCCCCTAAATTAATTTATGGAGTTTTCAATCCCTAAGCTATTTTTGGGATTATGACTAACTTGTATAGTGGACATAATCCCAGTAATGGGGATATTGGCCATTTGTTACGTGGTCATTTTCCCCATAAATCTGGGAATTATGTCCGTTTTTTATTAGGATTATGTCCAAATTATTTTTGGACTGAATACCGAAGAATGCCCCTCAATGTTGGCAGATGCTTTCTGTTGTACTATAGAGCTTTCGGAATCCGTGCTGATATGCTGCTGCGGGGAGGTGTCTTCGCGACTGGCGACAGCAAGGAGATCGGCCTATACGATTCTCCTTGGTTCATGAGTCTCCCGGGTTTTAAAACCGGGACCACTCTACCCATTTACCAGGTGATTGTTTTGTATACCAGATTGTATACAAAACAATAAAAGTGCTGCCAATTTTTTTTAACGTTTAACCGGGAGCAGAAAAACACAACATTACAAAATTCTCACTAACATATCCTAAGTTATGACAGTTTATTAAGTATATCACTAACTGTGAGTACCTTTTCCTTCCCTTTAAGAGCAAAAAATCACTCGTGCAATAACAACAAAACACTTTAAACAATGAAAAATGTAAACATTAGAATGCCAGAAGTATTCTACACATTCCTACACACACACACAAATATGAATGTATCAAAGTATGAAAATTATATTAAATTAAACAGAGTAAAAAATTAATTTTAGATTATTTATTAGCAATATAAAATTATGTACTTTACCCAAAATTAGAAAACAATTAAATAAAACTTTATGATACATGCGATTAGTTTGAGTGTTTAACATTTTTACTTGTATTTGTATTTTTCGTTTAGCTAAAACTACTTGAAATTAGAAATTTTGTTAATTATATTGTGCAAAAACATTTACAATTTTAAAAATTTACAGTCGTTAATTTTTTTTTTTAAACTCACGTAACAATTTTTATACTTATTTAAATTTTTTACAAAATTAATTTAATTACGTTGATTTTTTGCAAAATTTTCTTACAAAACGATTTTTCCCAATCACAACTTAACAACCCAACACGTCTACAACATTTCGACAAATGAATGAATGTTAGAAATACAGCCACATTTCTCTGTGGTTATAAATTTTTATTTTTATACCCTCCACTTAGTGATAGAGGGTATATATAAGTTTGTCATTCCGTTTGTAACTCATCGAAATATCGATCTGGGACCCCATAAAGTATATATATTCATGATGCCCGATCGATTTTAAGACATTCTAGCGATGTCCGTCTGTCCGTCTGTCTGTCTGTTTAAAATGCTCTCGCGGACAAAATATTGCACAGAGATGACTGAAACTTAACATATTTATTGGAAGTTCTCCCGAGAAGTTTGGTATTGCATTTGAGCGATATCGGTTCAGCGGTTCAAAAGTTATGAACGAAAATGTAAGCACACCTCAAAAATTGTAGTACATTCAACATAACCTAAAAATACAAAATGCTTAAATTCGGCTTCTGGTTGACATATGTGAACATATTTAAACAACAAATGGTATTTAAACAAGTACGAACATATTTTTTGACAAAAAAAAAAAAAAAAATCGCGGATTTTTTTTACCAAAATTTTTTTCACGGAATTTTTTTTTTAAAAAAAAAAAATTTTTTTTCAAAAGTAATTTCCTTTTAAATAAGGTTTTTTGCAATAATCTTTTTGAAATTGTGGAGGGTATCACTACATTCGGCAAGGCCGAATTTAACTTTTTTACTTGTTTTTTTTGCACTTTGAGTATTGATTACTTTAAGTATTAAGAGAGAATGCTTGTTGTTTGTAAGAGAAAGTAAAATGCTTTCTTTTAACCCTCAACTGAATAGGGTTACATCTTTGTAACGCTACACTTTTTAAGGCCCTCCACTTATTGTTAGTGGTAGAGGGCATTTATAAGTTTGTCGCTCCGTGTGTAAGACTTGGAAATATCGGTCTGGGACCCCATAAAATATATGGGGCATTCCATGTCAAATCAGACACTTTGAAAACTTTTTTTTTAGATTTTCCCAATTTGTTTACAGTTTTTAGTACACTTCGAAAACTCCTTCGTTGTAAATTTTCAGATTTTTTTGATGACCCTTTCAAAAGATATCGAATTTTTAAAAATTGGTAGTTTGTTCCTTTACTCAAACTTCTTTTACTCATAACTTCTTCAATAATGGTCCAAATTTCAAATTTTTTTTTCAACATTTTTATTTTTTACGTACTTTTTAAAAAAAATCCCAAAAAATTCTTAAAAGCGCTCTAGTATGCGATTTTTAAGTTTTAAAATTTAAATCTCATTTTTGAAAATGTTTGTACTCTTCGATTTTTTTGAAATTTTTTTGTGTAAAACTTCTATCGATTCTACAAATTTTTTGCCCAGGAGGATCGTGGGATAACAATTATTGCTATTATTATTGCTATTTTTAAATTTTTTGAAAAAATTTTATTGTAATTTTCCAATCTTAAAATCATTTCTACTGCTCGAATGGTGCGTCATAGAGGGGTCATTTATAAGACCGACCCCCATTTATTTTTAAGTCTTAACATTTCTGTGGAACATACTAATACCCTATCCCCAATTTCTAAGGTGGCTCCCGCACAAAACGACAGTTTTTAAAATTAGCTCCAACCGCTCTAACTGCCCTAATAGTGCCCTTAGAGCAACAAAATGTATGACCGACCCACAATACTTTTTTAGTCCAAACATTTTCTCTGAACACACCTACCCTCTATCTCTAATTATTATGGCGGTCCCCATACAATTTTTTTTATTTTTTGTAAATTTGTTTTATTTAATCAGCTTCTACCGGTCCGAGAGGGGTCATTAGTGAGACCGACCCCCATTTATTTTTACCCTACAACATTTTATCTCCATATCTCCACTCCCTAAGTAGGCTCCCATACAAATAACAGTTGGAGCAAATTTTATAAAAATGTAATTTTGTCAAAATAGTAATATTCGTTATCCATCTTCCTGGGTAAAAAATTTGTAGAATCGATAGAAGTTTTACACAAAAACATTTCAAAAAAATCGATGAGTACAAACATTTTCAAAAATGAGATTTAAATTTTAAAATTTTAAAATCGCATATTAGAGCGCTTTTTTTTTAAAAGTACGTAAAAAAACAAAAATTTTGAAAATTTTTTTTTGAAATTTGGACCATTATTGAAGAAGTTATGAGTAAAAGAAGTTTGAGTAAAGGAACAAACTACCAATTTTTAAAAATTCGATATCTTTTGAACGGCTCATCAAAAAAATCTGAAAATTTACCACGAAGGAGTTTTCGAAGGGTACTAAAAACTGTAAACAAATTGGGAAAATCTAAAAAAAAAATTTTTTAAAGTGTCCGATTTGACATGGAATGCCCTATATATATTATTGATCAGTGATCGATTCTAAGACATTCTAGCGATGTCCGTCTGTTAAAATGGCGATCACGGCCAAAATATTACACATATATAACTGAAAATTAACATATTTACTTGTTGTTCTCCTGAGTAGTTTGGTTCAGCGGGTCAAAAGTTGTGAACGAAAATGTAAGCACACCTCAAAAATGTTGGTACTTTCTACATAACCTTAAAATACAAAATACTTTAATTCGGTTGCTGGTTGACATATTTTATCAGAATTCGATGCCGAATGGTATTTTAGCAAGAACAAACTTGTTTAGGAAAAAGGACACTAAAATGAAACTTTCCTGACCCCGACGTTTTCGAAATTCGAAAAAAGTTAAATTTTCTCCACACCATTGCACAGAGGGCCAGACAGATCGATTTCCGGCCAAAAGTCCTTATTTGTAAATTCTCAAAAAAATGTTTACCAGTTTTTTGGGCATATATAGAAGCAGGTTTTCTAAACTTATCTTTATGATCCAATTACACCCTTTCCTATGACAGTCCTTCAAAGTTAAAAAAGTTGGTAAAAAAATTTTAAAAGTTAAGACACTTTTTTAATTTTTTTTTTCCAAACTTCTGTTTCTAATGTTTAACTTTTTGTTTGAGTGGTTCAACCTTATATATAAGCCTTTGTAACAAAAATAACATGGACAAATATAACTCATCTGCCTGGCAGCAATTCGCGTTTTTTGTGAAAAAAGTTATAATTTTTTAGCTATTTACCTTGCGCCGAAAAAATCCTCAGCGATCCTCAGTTCGATACAATCGGTCTATATTTTTTTTTAATATAGAATGGATCCATATCTTTCGAAAAACGTTGCCCAAACTTGCTCGAAATGATAAATGGCGAAATTACAGCTATATATGCAGTGGTCCGCGATTTATTAAAAAAAAAAATAATTTAACCCAAAATAATGTTTTACGGTTTCAATAGTTTTTTTTTTTTCGTCAGAGAGTGCCTTAAGTGTAGGAAAAAAAAAATATCTACATTTCTATTTTTTTGTAGAATTATGGAAAATATCAGTTACACCATTTCCAATTAAATTCATAGATTTTTTTATTGAATTTCCAAAATAAAGAAAAAAGTGAATAATTTGTCGTCACCATTTCCAAAAGCTTTTCTGAAACTAAGTAAGTCATTTACACCATTTCCATATTTATATCAAAAATTAAAAAAAATATATTTTAAAATTATGTGCGTAGATTTAACTTCAGACACTCTTAATACTCTAAAAACTAATTTTTAGTTAGATCAGCCCCCATATTGTTTCCGCCATATTGAATTTGATCAGTTCGATTTTGAGATAACAGACCCGGAAATTTACTAGGCCACCCTTTTCAGCTAGCTTCAACAAAGAAAAGTAATATAACTGTTTTCTAATTTCTTGTAACAAACTTAACTAAGCATATTTAGTCCGCCATATTGTTTTTCAAAATTCACGCCAATAATTCAGATTCAGTAACTCCAAGACCCCCTTAAAACAAAATTTGAGTTAAATCGGACAATTATTAAAAAAATTTGTCCGCCATATTGGATGCGCCATTTTGATTTATTTAGTTTTTAGTTAAATTTTAAAATCAGCGACCCCGAAATACTGTAAAAGTACATTTTCAGCCGGATCCAACAACGATAAAGACTTTTGGCCGAAGTTGGATTTCTTTAAACTTTTAAGAAGCATATTTAGTCCGCCATTTTGTTTTTCAAAATTCGGAGTGACAATTCTTATTCAGTAACTTCAAGACCCGCATAAAACAAAATTTGAGTTCAATCGGACAATTAAAAAAAAAATAATTGTCCGCCATATTGGATCCGCCATTTTGATTTTTTGGTTTTTAGCTAAATTTTGAAATCAGCGACCTCGAATTCCTCTAGAGGCACATTTTCAGACGGATCCAACAACGATAAAGACTTTTGGCAGGAATTGGATCATGCTGGCCCCGCACAGTGAGACAACGCCGGCATTAAATACAAGGAGTCATTGTAGAGCTCTGAAATTTTGCACAGGTTATTTTTGAGACAATTCCAGTTTTTTTTTCAAAAAATTAAGAAAATACGCCCACTTTTACGCCCACCTCCCATACAATCGAAATTTGTAAAATGCCGTATTGTCCGTAATACTTTAGGTATAACTTTCAATTTTGGTATACTTGAATGTTATATTGTTACAAACATTATCGGAAAAAATTTTGAACATTGGCCCACTTTTACCCCCACCACCCATACAACCTCAACATAAAAAGTGCCATATTTTCTAAAATATTTTAGGTACAACCTTCAAATTTGATATTACTGTAATTTATATCATTTAAAATGTTTCGTGCAAAAATAACAATAACACGCCCACTATTACGCCCACCTCCCATTGAAATGCAATAAAAAAAGAAAAAATTTTTTTTTCACTCTATCAATAATTTTTTAATATCATCATGGTATTCTAATTTTTTCAATATGTTAGAGAAATGCTAATCTCTTATCAAAAGAGATCATTACAAGAACACTCATTATTACTTAACCCAATAAATAATGCAACAACTAAATTCAATATCGTCGAACTATATTCAATAAATGCCAACTCGAAAAAACTTACTTTTCAGGAGAGCTAAAAAACTAGTTATTTTGCATATTATTGTAAAAATAAACAATGTACCTTCCATAAGATGTTTTAAATATTCTAAACAATTTTTACCTATGCCAAAAATTTCATATTTTGCACTGGTTTGCGTATTTTTTTGAGGATGGCATTTATTACTATACCAAAAAACAAATATTTTTTTAGAGTTGGCATATTTTGTCGGAAACTAAAAATAATTTTTTTTTTGAAAAATTTTTATAAATTTTTTTTTTTTTTTTGGATTTTGTTTTCCTTAGTGCGGTAATTGCAAAAACTAAAAAAATTAAAAATCTTTGCATATTTTTAAAAGTTACTAGCTCCGAAAGCCTTTTAATTTCAGGGTGGTCAACTTTGGCACTCTGTAACTCACGCTTTTTTGTAGAAGGCTCACTCCAAACTCGCTATTTTGAAAGCTTATATCATTGACTTTATTTGCCCCACTCATAATGTTTCAATCTGATAAATAGTTTGAAAGTTACATATATATAAGCAATTTTTTTTTTGCAAACACTATTTACCGATATTCTTAAAATAGCAATATCTCGAAAACTAGGCATTATGTATCAAAATCTTTATAAGATTCGTGATCAGAAAGGCAAATGCAATAAGATATGTGGTCTAATTTTTTTTAAAAAAAATTTTGAAAAATTTTTGGAAATTTACAATGGGAGTTGGCATTTATTTTCACCAAAAAAATATGTACTTTGAGTTAGCAGAATAACAAAAATGGATGTAAAACGACAAAAAAATATTTTTTTGCTCTGAAATTTTTACCAGAGATGGGTATTGCATAGGGGAGCTATTTTCCATCGGAAACTCATTTCGGTCAAATTTGAGTTGGCATATTTTGAATATAGGTTCACGATATATAACAATTAAACTAACCACATTAGAAAGTGAGCATAACACAACTTAGATAAGAACAACAGCTTGCACTATCAATTTAAATTAAAAATTATGCAACTATCTAACCTAAAGTCAATGACCTTAAAAAAAGTTTCAATCAAATGAATAATGTAAATAAAATAATAATAAACAATAAGTGAATATGTGTAAACAATTAAAAAAAATAACATGCTAACATACGTATAGCGACAGAATGTGCGCGTTGCATATTTTTTGTATTTTTTTGTACTTTTTTGTATGTTTAAGGTACTTTTGCAACATTTTGCTATCAATCTTTCATTTGATATAAGTCTGCACCTAGGGCGACGGGCTGCTCTATATTTCCTAGTCCATTGAAAATGCAAAATGTTCAATTTTTACACCACAATTCTGTTGTTAAGAAATTTTTTTTGTGTTTTTTTTTTTTAAATTTATTTTTTTTTTCCATCTACTCATTCTACAACAACTAAATTAATTAAAAAAATACTTTAAAGTTATATTTATTATGTATTTTTTTTATTAATAAGCTTTTGAATATTACATATTGAACTAACATATTTCAAGCGCGTTGGCATACCTCAACTTTGACTTGCTCTAGACCAAAAAGTAATGAAGTTATGAGGCTGAAATTTCAGGGAATTGTTACTCATAGATCTGTTACTATACTGTGAAAATTTCATCCAAATTGGACGACACGCCAAAAAGCATTTTTTGCCGCGGTTACTATAGGGCTGTCTCACTGTGCCCCGTGTGCATTGCTTACACTTGCCCCGATTTTTCTAAGAATTAATTATTCCTAAACTAACCGATAGTTTTTATCTGTTAAATAAAATAATTTTTTTTTTATTATTCAGTTCAAATGTTTATTTATTTTTAATATTATAAATTAAAAGTAATAATATGTATAATAATTTATGAAAATGGTACTTAAATTATTTATATTAATAGTATGTGTACATAGTTTTATTTTTAAATGAAAGCTTTTTAACGATATCACTGGAAAATTTATGAAAATTTATAATTATCATAAATTTTCATATTTCCTAAAAATAACAAATACTTTTTTGAAAAATGTATTAAAGCCTTAATAAATTAAAAAAAAAATATAAATTATACAAGTGATTTAAGCAGGAACCATAAATAACTTAAGGGTACATGACATCTGTTTAATTTTCAGGATTTAAAAAGGGACCTTAAGAAAGTCTTTAACTTTTAAAGATTTAAAAGTAAACATGACAATCAAATGACAAATTGTTGCCTTAGGATTGCTTTGTTCTCATCCTATGAAGAAAACCAATTCTTAGGTCACGTAGGGTTGCCATTTCCTTTTTGAGAAAAAGAGGACATCAACCTCAAAAAAGGAGGACATTTGACCCAAAAAAGAGGACAATTTTTTTTATAAATTAATTTAAAGAAAATCAACAACGCGATGCAATATACAAATAAAATGTATTTTTAGTATTAGGAAAAAATGTCTTATTTCCGCTTATAATTCAAAAATTTTCCATTATATTTGAGAAAGAATATTCTCAATTATTTCCAATTATATTTCAAAAATTTCTATATACAATTCAAAAATTTTTTATTTTACATCAGAATTTTCTATTTGTAGTTAAAAATTTTCTAAATGCTTATCAGAAAATTCTATTTGTATTTCAAAAATTTCCATTTTTCATTTCAAAATATCTATATTATCTATATGTTTTTCAAAAAATCCCATTTGTTAATTGAAGATTTTTGAAAGGTATTTGGAAAATTTTGAAATAAAAATATAAATTTTTGAAATACATGCTATGGCCTCTGTTCTGTCTTTCACAACTTTTCAATTCACATGAAAATTTCCGATTCACATGAAATCAAGTTTAGTGTTTTGTTGATCACGTTTTGATTCGAAGTTGAAATCGAATAATTAAAATTTAAAAAATTATAAGGAAAAAAGTGCATTCGTTTTACTTTCATCAAATTTTATTTATGTGAAACAAAACGAAAAAGAAATTCGGATGTGAAATCTAGAACACCAAAAAAAATCGGAAATTTTCATTTTCTCATTTTTTACGTGAATTACTTTTTTTGGAACTGCGGCCTATATTTGGAATTTTTTGAAAAGTATTCAGAATTTTTTGAAACATAAATGGATATTCCGATAAATTTTTTTTAAGAAATAAAAATTGTTTTTTCGACCTTTAAAATATTATTTTTTTAGTTTCGAGGTCCTTTACAAATTAAAGCTATGATATTCTCATAGAATAATTTCCAAAAACAATATTTTTCTGTTTTAAATTTATTTTTTGTTGATCATTTTTGCGGGACTTAGTCAACACGTGTTTCGGAATTTGTCAGACTCCATTATCAAGACTATTGAACAAATAAAAAAACCATATACTACAAGAAGCAAAGATAACTTAAGTGATAAATCGCTAAAGTTTAAACAAAAATATTAATACTTATTCAACTCCACATTCATTGAGAATTAAAAGAAAAAAATTGTACAATGTCTTAACCCATTTCTTACCAGCGTGTGTTTGAACACACGCTTATAATTTCTTAAAAAATTACAAAACATGAAAAAATATTAATAAATAATTAAATTTTTTGGGAGTTTTTATTATGGTTTGGTCTATTAGTGAAGCAAGAAGATATTTTTGGAAAAAATTTACAAGCCCGCCCTTCACAAGGGGAGGGGAAGCCGTTCGTAAAAAAAAATTCATCAACTTAAAACGTGTAAATCTGCATTTATTATTCATAAAAGGAAGAAAAGGAGTCGTTCCTGAAAGTTTTGCCAAAAAATTACAACATCTAAATTTCTGGTAAGAAATGGGTTAATAAGATCACGATCGACAAATAACCAACACGATCGTGATCTTACTAAGAGATTGTACAATTTTCTTCTTCTAATTCTCAATGTATGAAGAGTTGAATATGTATCAATAATTTTTGTTAGCGTTTTGCTCTCAAAAAGTTGACAATATTGCTGATAATACAGCCAATAATTCAAAAGTTTAGCAATAAAAAAAGTTATGAGGAAAAGTCCAAAAAGTAGGACAACCCCGGACACTTTCTAAAAAAGAAGTAGGACTGCCCCGGACGCCCTTAAAAAGAGGACGGTGTCCGGGGAAAAGAGGACGGATGGCAACCCTAAGGTCACGTAATGTATGAGGCAGTTTACACACTGCGTTTTTTTTTTGCACGCCTTTTGAGTTTTTTTAAGGCAATCATGGGTGAGAAGCAACGAAGGAGGAACACAGAATTCGTGATTTTTTTTCTACCCCGTTTTCTTTTTACCTCCGTTTGTTTGCCTACAAAAAAAAAAATTGCAAGACTTTATTGCAAGCAAAAAAGGCAGTGTATAAATACCGTCTTTGGAAGGAAAATTTTCACTGTTATGTTATTTTGAAAACAAATAAAGCTTATGTACAAAAGTTTAACTTGATAAATTTAAAAGCTGCTTATTTTTGTCATATGAAAAGCTAAATATAGTAAAACTGCATTTGCAGTTTTTCATTTCTTGATTATGTTTCCTTTTAAAAGGACTTAAAAGTCTTAGAGGATTAAATTTTTGTAAAATATTTTTTAAAATTGTTGTATTTGTCCTTAAATGTCATTAGTGATGGCAAATAAAAGCGGAGGATCTCCGCTAATTAAGGAAGGTAAGTAAAGTCCTTTTTAAACTTTATCCTTAAATATCATTAAATTTTTTAACAAAATATTTTGATAAAGTTTTGAAAGGACATTACTCACATCCTTTTTCCTGATATGGCAAAATAAAGAAATGGAAAAATTAGCAAAGATTTTATTCTTTCAATTGCCATCAATAGTGGCATTATAGGACAAGTACAAAATTAAAAAAAAAAATATTTTAGAAAATGTATTTCTTTAAAGCAGCGGTTACCAACCTATGGTACGCGTACCACTAGGGGGTACGCGAAACTGTCCGCGGGGGTACGCAAAATTTTAGTAATTTGGACATTTGTTTTAGATTAACCTTTCAATGCTGGTTCCGCATCTGGCTTCCAAAGTTTTCCATAACGTCAGGGGTTTAAGAAAGTTGAGGTCAAAGTTTACAAAAAACGTATTTTTGTGCAATTTAGAGAGCATTTTTTGCGATATTTTGAGATCTGACCACTTTCGATTAACCTTTCGAAGCTGATTCCGAATATGGTTCCAAAATTTTTCTAAGATGTCAGGTTTTTGAGAAAATGTAGGTCAAAGTTCTCAAAAAACGTGTTTTTGGGCATTTTTGAGACGGTGTCTGATAGAGTGGAAATTTTTGGTACCATTTTGTTAAGCTCAAAATGTCCTTTCATTGTACATATATACGGGGGTGTTTTATTCGAAAAGTCACGGATTTGTTGATCTGCCCTTGTATTAAAAAAAAACATTTAAAAAAATCAAAAACATTAAAAAAACGTCCGTTGTTTTAAATGTTGGTGTAGAAACGACTGGTGAAATCAGATTTGCAATATTTTCAGCTGTTTTTGCTCTGCAGAAAAATCAGCTCAAAATCCGCGTTTTCAAATGCATTGAACCACCCTAAGGAGCGAACATTTTTCCCAAAAAATACCACCATTGTTTTGATCTCCCCTAAAGCCTTCAAAAAAATGATAATACCCGCAGATCAAAAATTTCAAAATTAACTCTAATGTTTATATGACAAGTTTTTTAACGAAAACAAAAAACTCGTTAGGGGGTTCGCGACTGACAAAATTTAAAATTAGGGGTACGCGAGCCAAAAAGGTTGGTAACCGCTGCTTTAAAGATTTGAAGTCCTTTTAAATGGAAACAGGATCACTAAATGAAAAACTGTAAATGCAGTTTTACTCCATTTGATCTCTACATTTAGACGTATGTATATCATCCGGTTTATGTTTAATATTGGCTATCGGACGGTGTTATTAGAATACAAATAACACTGTGCAACACGTTTTTTAATCGTGGATGGGACAAAAAAAAAATGAAATTATACTAACTGTAGAGCAAACCCCCCGAAGGGGCCGACTGAAGTATTTCAATTTCTTTCAAATGCGTTTCATTAAGTCAAAAAAAGTATTAAATCTACACCATTTACATATGTAATTCGTAAAAGATCAATTGTAATTCGAAGATTCTACTTGTAATTCAAAGATTCTATTTGTAATTCGAAGATTCCATTTGTAATTCGAAGATTCCAATTGTATTTCGTAAAAGATCAATTGTAATTCGTAAAAGATCAATTGTAATTCGTAAAAGATCAATTGTAATTCGAAAAAGATCAATTGTAATTCGAAGATTCCAATTGTCATTCGAAAACAAACGAGTAAATCAACAAAAAAATGTTTTTAAAGGCGTAAAAAACTATTTTTTGTTGATATATTTGTTCGTTTTCGAATTACAATTGAATAATGGAATCTTCAAATTACAATTGATCTTTTTCGAATTACAATTGATCTTTTACGAATTACAATTGATATTTTTAAAATTACAATTGATCTTTTACAAATTAAAATTCATCTTTTACGAACTACAATTGATCTTTTTCGAAATACAATTGATCTTTTACGAATTACAATTGATCTTTTTCGAATTACAATTAATCTTTTACGAATTACAACTGATATTTTACGAATTACAATTGGAATCTACGAATTACAATTGGAATCTACGAATTACAAATGAAATCTTCGAATTACAAATGGAATCTTCGAATCACAAATGGAATCTTCGAATTACAAATGGTATCTTCGAATTACAAATGGAATCTTCAAATTACAATTGATATTTTATGAATAACACCTGTAAATGGTGTAGTTCTGAGGTAAATAATGTTAAGATAAGTGAAATATGATGGCGGTTCTTTTCTTAGAATATATTAACCTTCTATCTCCCATTTTTATCATTTTGGTTCTTTTTTCAAATATCCTCATAGAACACAAATAAAACGTGCCTTTAAAGGGTTAAAATGTTCTACAAAAATGTTCTGAATCAAATTTCACTAGGGTTTGTCGAAGATCAAAAGTTTGTGGAGAAGTGTAAAATGTCTAAAAAAGTAAAATTGTAATTTATTACATACTATTAAATTTTTTTTCATCAAAGTCGGGTTAAATAAGTCGAAAAAGTGTTATAAATTTGCTTCTGAGCTAAATTACGATAATAGATGTGAACATATTAACCCTCAGTCCCCATGTTTAGGGGTCATTTTGTAGAACATTTTAACCCTTTAAATGCACGTTTATTGGTGTTCTATGAGGATATTTAAAAAAAGGACCAAAATGATCCCTAAAATGGAAGATATAGGGTTAATATATTCTAAGAACCTCCATAAAATTTTACTGAAGACATGTCTTAACATTATTTACCTCAAAATTAGATTTAATAATTTTTTTTTGACTATTCAAACGCCTTTGAAAATAATTGAAAAACTTCAGTGGACTTCAGTTTTCAAAACCCTACGGGGATTTTGGACTTCGATAGGTATACATTTGGGTACCGTTTAAGATACACTCAAAAACCCCAAATTTGTTGCACAGTGTAATAATTAAAAATTAATTTTTGTACTTTAGTTAAATATTTTTGAACATAACCTAAATTAAATTTAAGCCAATTATAGTTCTAGCTAGTAACATTTTATGTGGATGTGCTAACTAATGCCAATACATATTTAAATCAAATAATTCTCAAATATATATAGAGTATTTAAAACAAATAAAATGACTAAAATGTTTATGTAATAATTACTTTAAAAATACGTGATGTGTCTCGTTTTTGTCTTTTTTTTTTGTGGGAATTCTATATAACAAAAAGCCGGCTTTTTTTATAAAGAATTACTCAAAATAATGTGCTGATTTAAAGATAATTTCTTAAAATATAATTGTATTTTTTTGTATGTTAAATTGCTTTAGACCAGAGGAATTTCAAATTATTTAATATAAAATGAGGAAATAGTATTTATTTAATAATATGACCTTTTTATGCTTTAAATGACTTTGAATTATGATACAAATTAGTGTTTTTTTGTACAGACATTTTTAAAACAAAATAACTAATAATATTAACAATACTATATAATATGTTAGATTTTAGATAATTTACAATAGGTAGGAAATCTTAAATGTATCTATTTTTTATTATTTTTTTTTTAATTACTTAAATAAAATTTATAAAGAAATTATTAACTATTTATCACATCGCTGGACGATTGATTTGAAGAATTATTACTTAATAATAGACCTTCTGTTAATGAATTATTAGCTCTTAGTAAACTTACACCATTGCGTTCCAATAACGAAACTTGTTCTCTCTGCTTACGTGACGATGTTATCGTTACAGCCACGGACCCAGTGGTGGATAATGGCCTTAATAATACATTTTTTCCTTTTGGATCTTTACAGAGATGTGTTATAAACTTTGTCGGATACCAACAAGTCATAATAACACCCATGGCCAATAGAGCACCCGTTACAATTTGACCTAGCAATACTATTAATGGCACCAAAGCTATATCGGACGCTATTTCAGGACTAACGCGTACACGTTCTTCAGCCCACATAATGGGTATAAAAGTACGGGGGATTTTTTCAAAACGTCTGAAAAGAAAAAAGAGATTCATTTTAAAATATGTTGTATTAATTAAAAAAATTTCAGTTGCTTATTTAAAATAACACTGTTGAACAAATTCATTGAAATTTGCACTACCATGAATCAGGAAACATGAATTAAATAAGATTTTGACCTCTTGATTCCAAATCTGCTTCCAAATTTTTCTATCACGTAAAATTTTTAAGATATTCGCGTTTGAATATTGAAAAAAGCTAATTTAGCACTTTTTTGGTCTTCACTGTAACGTTGTTCACACAAAATAGGACTAGATCAGTACCGTTTTAACCATTAGGGCCCCGAAATGACAAAAAATTCGCTTATTCGAATATGGAGTAAACATTTAAAAAAAAAACTCTCAGAATCTAACAGATTTTTTTAATACATCTGAGACTTTTTCTATACGAGAAATTTTTCCTATATCAAAAGTCTCAAATTCATAGAAATTTTTCGTACATAAAAAGTTTCAGATTGTGAAATATTTTTCGTACAGAAAATGTTTCTGATTCTGAGATTTTAAGTCTCAGGTTTTGAGACTCTTAATGTATGCAAAGTCACAGATTTGGAGACATTTTTCGTATAGCAAAGATCTCACATTCTGAGACAATTTTCATATAAATAATGTCTCAGATTCTGAGACAGTTTTCGTAAAGAAAAAGTCTTAGATTCTGAGACATTTTTCATATAGAAAAAGATTCTGAGACATTTTTCATATAGAAAAAGATTCTGAGACATTTTTCGTATGAGACATTTTTCATATAGAAAAAGTCTCAGATTCTGAGACATTTTTCGTATAGAAAAAGTCTCAGATTCTGAGACATTTTTCGTTTAGAAAAAGTCTCAGATTCTGAGACATTTTTCGTATAGAAAAAATCTAAGATTCTGAGACATTTTTCGTATAGAAAAAGTCTCAGATTCTGAGACATTTTTCGTATAGAAAAAGTCTCAGATTCTGAGACATTTTTCGTATATACAAAGTCTCAGATTCTGAGACATTTTTCGTATAGAAAAAGTCTCAGATTCTGAGAAATTTTTCGTATCAAAGAAGTCTCAGATTCCGAGACATTTTTCGTATGGAAAAAGTATCAGATTCTAAGGCGTCTTAGATTCTAAAACATTTTTTGTACAGAAAAAGAATCTGAGACATTTTTCATATAGAAAAAGTCTCAGATTCTGAGACATTTTTCATATAGAAAAAGTCTCAGATTCTGAGACATTTTTCATATAGAAAAAGTCTCAGATTCTGAGACATTTTTCATATAGAAAAAGTCTCAGATTCTGAGACATTTTTCATATAGAAAAAGTCTCAGATTCTGAGACATTTTTCATATAGAAAAAGTCTCAGATTCTGAGACATTTTTCATATAGAAAAAGTCTCAGATTCTGAGACATTTTTCATATAGAAAAAGTCTCAGATTCTGAGACATTTTTCATATAGAAAAAGTCTCAGATTCTGAGACATTTTTCATATAGAAAAAGTCTCAGATTCTGAGACATTTTTCATATAGAAAAAGTCTCAGATTCTGAGACATTTTTCATATAGAAAAAGTCTCAGATTCTGAGACATTTTTCATATAGAAAAAGTCTCAGATTCTGAGACATTTTTCATATAGAAAAAGTCTCAGATTCTGAGACATTTTTCATATAGAAAAAGTCTCAGATTCTGAGACATTTTTCATATAGAAAAAGTCTCAGATTCTAAGACATTTTTCATATAGAAAAAGTCTCATATTCTGAGACATTTTTCATATAGAAAAAGTCTCAGATTCTGAGACATTTTTCATATAGAAAAAGTCTCAGATTCTGAGACATTTTTCATATAGAAGAAGTCTCAGATTCTGAGACATTTTTCATATAGAAAAAGTCTCAGATTCTGAGACATTTTTCATATAGAAAAAGTCTCAGATTCTGAGACATTTTTCATATAGAAAGTCTCAGATTCTGAGACCTTTTTTTATATAGAAAAAGTCTCAGATTCTGAGACATTTTCCATACAGAAAAAGCCTCAGATTCTGAGACATTTTTCATATAGAAAAAGTCTCAGATTCTGAGACATTTTTCATATAGAAAAAGTCTCAGATTCTGAGACATTTTTCATATAGAAAAAGTCTCAGATTCTGAGACATTTTTCATATAGAAAAAGTCTCATTTTTCGTATAGAAAAAGTCTCATATTCCGATTTTTTCGTATGGGAAAAGTATCATATTCTGAGACGTCTTAGATTCTAAGACATGTTTTGTATAGAAAAAGTCTCAGATTCTGAAACATTTTTCGTGTAGATTTAACTCCAGATCTGCAACGTTTTTCGTATAAAAAAAATCTCAAAAATATTCTCAGATTCTAAAACATTATTCGGATCACGGGAAGTATTTATAACTTTGTCATTTTTCATCTGATTTAAGTTTCTTTGGGTTGGTTAGAAAGATAATTGGAAATACAAACCCAAGTAAAAGGTTGAAGGATCACTACTGATCCAAAAAATGGATCGCTAAGATTAGATCAGTTTTAATCGGACTGATACAATTTCTTCCGAAAAATGGGTTTATCTAATTGTATAAACCCATTTTTCGGATAACATTGTATCCTTCCGATTAAAACTGATCTAATCTTAGCGATCCATTTTTCGGATCAGTACTGATCTTTCAAATTTCGGATCAGTACTTATCCGAGTAAGATCTTTTAAATCTCGGATAAGACGTGCTATATAAAAATATATCTAAACATTTTTACTCGGGTAAATTATTTTTTTTTTACTTATTTGAAAAAGTAAGTTTAAAATAATTTTTTTTTTCTAAAAACCAAAAAAAAATTATTTTTTCCCTTATAAAATTTTTAGCCGATTTTCGGCACTTGTTCCCCTTATCCGATTGTCTCCAATAATAATAATTCTTAGTTTTTAGATACCAATAAATGAAACTGGGCCCATCCATGTTAGAAAAATATGCTTTGAAAATTTCACTTGTATTTTAATAATTTTAAATTCTTACCTAAAACCCTTTACCGGTTCCAGTAAATAATTTGCTTGAAAACCTCCGCCTACATCCATTGGTACTCCTGCGTTTGGTTCTAAAGCCATAAAGAATTCATGTTTTTCTTTTTCTGGCTTTAAACCTTCTATGGCATCTAAATATACGGGATCCGCTTTATAGAAATGTGGAAATGACATATAAACAGATGAATTAAATTTACAGGGTCCAATATTAAAAACCCCTGATGCTTCACATTTGCCATTTAAACAAAAACATTTGTTTTCGGGAAACAGTGTTCCTAGAAAAAAAGAAGAATTCGTTAACAAAATTTTGAAAAATGTCTTAAGTTATTTACAAAGTTTGGATATTTAAATCCGTTCAGCGGAAATCTTAGCGAAATCTTTCAAAAAAACGGTGTATGATCCGACATTGTTGTGACTTTACTCTTAAAAAGTTTATTTTTCTTCTTACCATTATCCACCAATCTCTCAGTTCCACTATATTTATACGCGGTTAGACCATGTATCGTTACAGTTTCCGTATAATCCAACGGCACAGCACGACAAATATTTGGCACATATAGAAATACAGAATCCGCCGGTGTTAA
The DNA here is from genome assembly GCA_963921195.1 of Pegoplata infirma. NCBI lineage: Eukaryota > Metazoa > Arthropoda > Insecta > Diptera > Anthomyiidae > Pegoplata > Pegoplata infirma. The sequence goes on along the minus strand of OY992537.1, from coordinate 15,592,108 downwards.
ATTGGGTGGAAAAAATTCACCCATAGAACCTTTAACATGACCACATTCACCCTCATAAACACCATTATGAGTTTTGTTATTCCAAGCATGGATTTGACCCATTTTTGAAATATCATCGGCTCCAGTGTGTACATTAAAGTGGCCATCATAAGTAGCACTATTGTTACGCTACACAAAAGAAAGGGATATAATAATTTCTTAATACATTTGGTATTCTGAATATTCGATTATATTTAATACTTACTGTATATAGCCAACCTACACGATCGTAGGGCACCACAATATCTTTAACAAATTTCGCAGCAAATCCACCAATTGTAACTAATGGATCTTGATATCCCGTAAATAACCATTCGTTAGCAGTTTTTGTAATGGATATAGATTTATCATATGAATTAAGCACTTTATTTATGATCAACTTTGCGAACGAGTTTGCATCTTTGCTTCTTAAAGCTGTAGACTGGAATTAAAAATATTTGATTACACTTAGAAAATTATTGCAGTTACTACATGCCGGTCATTTGTGTAGTAAGTAGTAGTTGTTGTTTTCAACTACAACTTCAGTTGTTTTTGTATGAAAAATCTCAAACAACTATTTTTTGTAAATACAAAAAATTACTACACTGTAGTAACAGTTGTTTTATGTAGTTGTTTTTTGTCTATAAAAAAAATTATAAGTTTCTAAAAATTTTTAGAAAGATGGATGTGTTGAACGATTTGGAAGTGTCAGATGCAGCAGGAATTATTTCCAAATAATTTTAAGCGTTTTTGACGTTTAGAAGAAAATTTAGATAATTTGAGTTACAGTAAAAACAACTGTAATTTGAAGTAGTTTTTACCGTTGTTTGTAGTTGTTAATCAATAGTTAAAAACAACAACAATTTTTGGTTGATTTTACCGTACAATGTAGTGGACGCCTAAACAACAGCAAATGTAGTAGTTTCAACTGTCTTTTGTAGTGGAATCTACCGTCATAATTTTTTGAGTGTATGCATTAAATAATTCTAAGTGGGTAAAAAAGTGTACTTTGGAAATTTATATTTCTGAAATAATGGTCCTAGAAATTTGAAATCTAGATTGTAGAATCTTCTAGCAAAAAAAAAGTAAAAAAGTGTTTTTGGTACTTTTTCTATCTCCTAAAATAAAGGTCGTAGAAACTTGAAATGCAGGATTTTGCAGCAGACAAAACGTTCTGCAAAATATACTTTTTGGAAATTCCGATTCTAAGGGCAAACTACACCCTTTCCAATTGTGTTTTAAAATTTACCAAATGTATTTTAAAATTGTCTAAATGTATTTTAAAATTGCCCAAATGTATTTTAAAATTGACCAAATATATTTTACAAATTTTAAAATGTCCAAATATATTTAAAAATGGTCCAAATGTATTTTAAAATTGTCTTAATGTATTTTAAAATTGTCCAAATGTATTTTAAAATTCTCCAAATGTATTTTAAAATTGTCCAAATGTATTTTAAAATTGTCCAAATGTAGTTTAAAATTTTCCAACTGTATTTTAAAATTGTCCAAACGTATTTTAAAATTGTCCAAATGTATTTTAAAATTGTCCAAATATATTTTAAAATTGTCCAAATTAATTTTAAAACTGTCCAAATGTATTTTAATTTCCAAATTTTGGAAATTTTTAAAATACATATGGACAGTTTTAAAATACATTTGGACAATTTTAAAATACATTTGGACAATTTTAAAATACTTTTGGACAATTTTAAAATACATTTGGACAGTTTTAAAATAAATTTGGACAATTTTAGAATACATTTGGACAATTTTAAAATTAATTTGGACAATTTTTAAATATATTTGGACAATTTTAAAATACATTTAGACAATTTTAAAATGCACTTGGACAATTTTAAAATACACTTGGAAAACTTTAAACTACATTTGGACAATTTTAAAATACATTTAGACAATTTAAAAATTAATTTGGACAATTTTAAAATACATTTGGACAATTTTAAAATTCATTTGGACAATTGCCTACTGATGACGTAGAAGTGGCTACAGAAACCATGGTCTAGGGTAAATCTTCATTTAATTTAATCTTTAGAAGACACAATTTTCTTCTTCAATCAGAAAAACACAAAATTTTTTAATATATTTTGGGCAATTTTAAAATATATTTTGGACAATTTTAAAATATATTTGAACAATTCTAAAATTCATTTGGACAATTTTAAAATATATTTTGGACAATTTTAAAATACATTTGGACAATTTTAAAATACATTTGGAAAGTTTTAAAATACATCGGAAATGGTATAGTTTAAAAAAGTGTATTTTAATACTTTTATATTTTCTGAAATGTTGGTTCTACACCATTTCCAATTGTATTTTAAAACTTTCCAAATGTATTTTAAAATTGTCCAATTGTATTTTTAAAATTGTTCAAATGTATCTTAAAATTGTCCAAATGTATTTTTATATTGTCCAAATGTATTTTAAAATTGTCCGAAAATATATTTTAAAATTATCCAAGTGTAGTTTAAAATTTCCCAAATGTAATTTAAAACTGTCCAAATGTATTTTAAAATTGTCCAAATGTATTTTAAAATTGTCCATATGTATTTTAAAAATTTCCAAAATTTGGAAAATTAAATACATTTGGACAATTTTGAAAACACATTTGGAAGATTTTAAAATACATTTGGACAGTTTTTTTTTTTGGACAATTTTAAAATACATTTGAAAAATTTTAAAATACATTTGGACAATTTTAAAATACATTGGATAATTTCAAAATACATTTGGACAATTTTAAAATACATTTGGATAATTTTAAAATACATTTGAAAAATTGTTATTTACATTTGGACAATTTTTAAATTATTTTGAACAATTTTAAAATACATTTGGACAATTTTAAAATACAATTGGACTATTTTAAAATATATTTGCAGAATTTTAAAATATATTTGAAAAATTTTAAAAAACATTTGGACAATTTTAAAATACATTTGGACAGTTTTAAAATACATTTGGAAAATTTTAAACTACATTTGGACAACTTTAAAATACATTTGGACAATTTTAAATACATTTGAACTATTTTAAAATATATTTGGAGAATTTTAAAATATATTTGGACAATTTTAAAATACATTTGGAAAATTTTAAAATACAATTGGAAATGGTGTAGAAACTTGAAATTTGAAATTGAGGATCCTCTAGCAAAAAAAAAAAACATTTTGACAAAAGTTCATTTAAAAAGTTCCGATTATAGGAAAGTATACATTGGTCCTTTATTTGATCTTCTGAAAAATGGTAATAAAAACTTGATACTTGAAATGTAGAATCTTCCAGCGGAAAAAAATATATTAAAAAAAGGAACTTTTTTGAAGTTCCGATTGTAAGAAAGTAAAAAAAGTCTTCTTAAATAATGGCTTTAGAAATATTAAATTTAGGATTTCTAGCGTACAGTGGTTAAATTACCATTCTGTAGTTAATTTTGTTCGATTTCTCTGTTTTTTTTTTTTTTTGTAAATCATCTCTCTTTCAAAAATGACAAATTTTAGGAAAGCTTGAAAAGAAGCTCTTCCTTAAAAAAAAAATCTGTATTTCACTTACATGTGCTACTGTATCCACTGAGGTGATTATATCATCTAATGTTCCATTACTACCTTCCGCATCAAAATAAAATGTTGCATTTTTAAAAAATGACACGGAATTATTGTACTCATTCCATACTATATTAACTTTGTCGGGCATTTCACGAAATCTGTATGGTCCCAACTGTTCAAATTTTGGTTTTATTGCTGAACCTTGATAAAAATATTCTGGATTTGTCCAATTGAATAGATAAACATCAAAATTTAAGGGCAACGGTGAAACTTTCCAGCCCTCATATGCTGGAGATTTTGGACTTAAAGCCATTTCCTGTAAAAGAAAACAAAAATAAATAATAGTTTATAAATAACATTCTTATAAATACAAATACTGGATTATTCATCATATCGACAAAAAAAAGATAGATAACAATAAATGTTAAAACATTTCTGATACCGATATTATGTGTAAACCCTTATTAAATTAACTTTCAAGGGGAAACCCGGTTGAAGGTTTCAGTGGTTTTCAAACAAGGTGAAATATGGGACAATTTTAAGGTGAGACAAAGAATTTTTTTTTTATTTACAATAATCGATTAATTATACTGAATTTTTAAGGTGATTCATGGATACCACTAAATATTGTCAAACATGTTAAAATTTCAATTTTTAATATTTTATACCCTCTAACATGTTAAAAAAACAAAATTATAGGGACGTTTGTTATGGGGGGGCTTCGACAGGCCTTTGAGGGACACCTCCCCTTCGCGAAAAATGTTAACCAATTCATTTATTATGTTTTTTGCACTAAAGTTATACAATTTTATCATAATTTAAACTTTTTCTGTATCAACGCCCTCAAAAGGGGGCGTGCCGAAAAAACGTCATTACCAATCGCCCGGGTCGAAGTGCAGGAACTTTTTTAGCATAAAAATGTTTCGTTACACACGGAATGACAATGTGTGTGTATACCTACTCCCCTACTGTGATTGGAGGGTATACAAATAAATTGCAACGATGGATCTTTCTATTCCCTGATAGAGTTTCGAAAACAGGTGTTTAATTAAGTAATATAAATATGTCTGTATATAAAGTAGTAAATGTTATCTATTGTAGTTTAATCTTTTTTATACATGCAATTTTTCTGATAATTATGAAACTAGTAATTGCAATTTTTACCAACTAATTCCAACAAATTGTAAATCACAAAATTCTATTGAAAGAATTTTAACAATAAAGGTGGACGAAAAAAAAAATTAACAAAATCCGAAAAAAAAAATGACAATGATTTTTTTTGACACCAAAAATTAGATCGACTGGAAGTAAAAACCTGATTAATCGATTTTCGATGATATGCATTTTGAATTGCTGGAATTAGTCATAACAATCAAAAAAACTTTGAACTATATGAGAATTACAACAACTAATTTGTTAATCTATATCCCGTAATATTATTCCTTCTATTAATAATGATTAATAAATATTACTAACATATTTATTTCCAACTAAATACAACCAAAATAAATATTTATATACATATTTTCAGTACATTTGTTTTTGTCTTATATTTTAGCACAAGTGTTGAATTTTTCATATTTATAACAAAAAAAAGTCCAATTTTTTTTTATACAATTTTACCAATTGTAAACCTTAGTGCTTTTTGTCAAAAGAAGACAATAAGTCAACCAAACTTTATCGCGAAAAAGATTTCAAACTCACAAAAGATTAGATAAATTAACAAACAAAATGAATGGGAGCAATTAGTAAATTCTAAACTTGTTATTGTATATACCAGAGAGGGGAGTTAAAAAAATTTTTTTTTGAGAATTTTTTATACCAAAAATCTCTCAGAATCTGAGTATTTTTCCATACAAAAAAATAATCAAAAACTGTAAATTTTTCTATAAGAAAAATGCCTCAGAATGTGAAAATTTTTTATACAAAAAATGTATCAGAATCTGAGAATTTTCTATACGAAAAATGGCTCCGAATCTGAGAATTTTTCTATATAGGAAAAATGTCTCAGAATCTGAAAATTTTTCTATATAGAAAAAATGTCTCAGAATCTGAGAATCTTTCTGTATAGAAAAACTTTCTCAAAATCTGAGAAATTTTATATACGAAAAATAGTTTTTCAATAGAAAAAAAAATTCTCAGATTCTGAGAATTTTTTTATAAAGAAAAAATGTCCAAGAATCTGAGAATTTTTCAATGCGAAAAATGTCTGAGAATCTTAGAATTTTTCTAAATACAAATTTTTTTCTACCCGAGTAAAAAATTGATATGACACAATATATAATTTAATATGGGTTCGTGTCTATTTTGATATAATCTTATACGAAAAATGGTTTCATAAGATTTGATCGAATAATATCTAATAATATCAGTTTATATAACTTTATATCGACTTTGATACGAGTTTTGGTCTAATCCAATGATATAAAATTATATCCAATTATATTAAAATTTATACAATTTTATAAATCGGATGTTTTTTTAAGTTTTTAATAAAAAGTTGAAAAACTAAAATAATAAAAATAAGTTGTTCTTGAAAAAAACTTAGAAAAATTTCAAAAAATGAAGTCATGTTAAATTTTATATAAAACACTTAGAAAATATTTTCAAAAAAAATTGTCCTTGGAAAAACTTAGAAAATTTAAAAAAAATGGAGTCATATAAAATTTTATATAAAACACTTAGAAAATATTTGCGATAAAAAAAATGTTCCTTGAAAAAAACTTAGAAAAAATTTAAAAGATGGAGTCATATAAAATTTTATAAAAAACATTTAGAAAATATTCGTGATAAAAAAGTGGTGCTATAAAACACTTAGAAAATATTCGTGATAAAAAGTGGTGCTTGGAGGAAAAATCTTAGAAAAATAAAAAAATATGAAGTCGTATGAAATTTTATATAAAACACTTTGAAAATATTTGCGATAAAAATATATTCTTGGAAAAAACTTAAAAAATTTTTAAAATAATGGAGGCATATAAAATTTTATATAAAACACTTAGATATTTAAAATGATGCATGGGGCCAGATGTTACAACATATAGTTACCCGAGTAAAAATAAACATATATAACAATATATAACTTGATACAAACATAATAAATCATATATGATTATACATCCCGTGAGGTATTTTCTATTTTTTTTAAATGCAGTCATATGTTGTAATATATAATTTAATCATGATTCGGATTAAAAGGTATACGGTTGATATAAATATATGAAACAATATTAGGGCCAATACAAAATTTGTTTTTCTGTATAATTTAATATAAAATTATATATGGCTTATTCTGTTCCATATATAAATGTTTCCAATTAACAGGCCTATTCTTAGTTATGACTGGTTATGACTAATTTTATTATTTTTAAACTTCATATTCCATGTGTTTGTTGTAAACACAATCATAAAAAGTTTCAAAATTTAAAATTATTTGTCAATTTTGAGACGATGTGGGTAGCAGGTAGTGTTTGGGGTCCGGGAATTCCCGGGTCGGATTTCCCGGGAATTCCCGGGAAAAGACTGACGGGAATTCCCGGGAATTTTTGTAATTTTTCCCGGGAAATCCGGGAATTTTATAAAATAAACCATTTCACATAAAAAACGTTTATTTTAATTTAATTTTTAATATTTTTTTAACATACAGGAATAATAACATTAGCTATTTTTTGTATTTTTTTCTATTTGGAAGAACAGTGCAACAGGAAAACTGACCAAGTGTAAAAAGTATGACAAGATCATGAAAAAACTTAAAAAGTCAAAAAATATACGTCGGTCAATGATAATTTTGCTAAGACTGTCAAAAAATATAAAAATTTTGAACCTAGAATTTACATTTCCAGAACAAATATTAAAAGTACTGCCATCTTTATTAGTATTTGCTCGAATAACGCAGTTCTAATTTTTTTTTGCGATTTTTAGCTTTTTTTTGCGTTTTTTTGTGGGGAAAAAAGTTGCAATATTTTTTTTGTTTTGTTTTATTGTATTTCAGGATTTTTACCTTTTATTTTTTGATTTTTTATGTTTTTTATAAATTGTTTATCTCTAATAAAACTGTTTTTAATAAACAGTTGGTAAAATTTTAATGCTTTTTATGATTTATATTAATAAAGAAAATTTCCCGGGATTCCCGGGAATCCCGGGAAATAAATTATTTTTTTCCCGTTTCCCGGGAAATTGAAAAGTCCGGGAATTCCCAAACACTAGTAGCAGGTCTTTATTTTTTTGAAATTTTCAAACAAAATTTGAATTTTTTTTATGATTGTTTACAACAACCACATGGAAAAAATTGAGTTATGATTCAGTTATGACTTTTTTTGTGAATAGGCCCCTAAATGTTTCCAATTAACCAAAAATGTTTTAAGTTTTTTAAGCAAAGTATAAGAAACTTTTAAAATGTTCCTAAACATTTCCTTGTAAGGGTTATGTATATCACCTATCTGGTTCGAAGCGTACCCAAACATTTTTTTTGTTTTAGAAAATTATATGTTTGGTGAATGTATCGTTGACCTGTGGTGTAACTCACCCAAAGCAAAACACACCAAGATTTTTTATGTTTTTATGCAATTAGATCTAATTGGATCCAATGAAATATGGCAATGTCTGGTCAAAACTCGGATGAAATCGAATCATATTTTATACAAGTTGATCTTTTTTAATGCAAAAACATCCACCATTATTCGGATTAAATTGTGTATAAATATATATTGTGTTATATATCATTATGTATTGCATCATATAAAAATTTTTACTCGGGTACAGTGACTCAAAGTAATAATGGAACAGCATATATTTGATAGCAGTTCTTTAAAGGAAAAGTTATCAATACTTGACCTGATTATTATCAATCGACTATTTTTGATAAAGGTGATATAAAGGAAATTTTCCAAGCTTTAATTTAAGCTTGATAGCGTCCAGATTGAGCAAATATAAAAAGAGATACGAGGGTCGCACTGGAAAATGAAATAATTTGTAGATATTTTTTTGAAATTTTTTTAAAAATATTTCTAAGTCGATTTTTCCCAATTTCAAACATTAAAAATTTAAAAAAATATTCAATAATTTTTATTTAGTCATCAGCTTGTTTTTCCAACCACCCAAACAAAAAATTGAATTTTTTTAATACAGTAGAAGAAATCCGCATTTTTTGACCTCCAACTCTTTCGACCACCAATTTGTTGTAAACAAAGAAAATATTTTACTGTTTATTAATTTGAGTACGCCTAAGTGTATAGTGATAAGATTTTAGAATAATTAAAATTTTTCTTTGTTTACAAAAAATTGGTGGACAAACGAGTTGGAGGTCAAAAAATGCTGATTTCTTCCACTGTATTTAAAAAATTTCATTTTTTGTTTGGGTTGTTGGAAAAACTAGCTGATAACTTAATAAAAGTTATTGGATAATTTTTTAAATTTTTAATGTTTGAACTTGGGAAAAACCGACTTAGAATATTTTTAAAAAAATTTCAAAAAAACATATACAAAAAATTTCAATTTCCAGTGTGACCCTCGTATCTCATTTAATATTTGCTCAATCTGGACGCTATCAAGCTTAAATTAAAGCTTGGAAAATTTCCTATATAGCACTTTTTTCAAAAATAGTCGATTGATAATAATAAGGTTTAGTATTGATAACTTTTCCTTTAAAGAACTGCTTATAAATATATGCTGTTCCATTATTACTTTGAGTCACTGTATGTATGGCGATATCTTAAAAAAATCCCACATCAAAATTTATTATATAAACTTATCTTGCAATACATAGTGTCACACATGATCATATATGAAATAATATGACTATATAAAAGTATGTAAGATCATATTAAATTATTTTTACTCGGGTATATAGAAAAAAATTCTGAGAATCTGAGAAATTTTCTATACGAAAAATCTCTCAGAATCTCAGAAGTTTTCTCTACGTAAAATATCTCAGAATGTGAAAATTTTTCTATATAGAAAAAATGTCTCAGAATCTGAAAATTTTCCTATATAGAAAAAATGTTTTAGAATCTGAAAATTTTCCTATAAGAAAAAATGTTTCAGAATCTGAGAATTTTTCTATACACTCAGAAAACAAATTTGCTAATTTCTAACTGAAATTCAGTTGTTGCAACAAAAATTCAGTTGATACATTTGAATTAAGGTTGTAACAACTAAACATCGATAGTTACAACTAAATTATGTTGATACAACTGTATTTTAATCGACACAACTACAAAATTCCTTCGCCACAGCGAAATGTAGTAGCAGCAACCGAATTTTTAGTTAATTCAACTGAAAAATTCAGTTGGAAATTTATTTTTCTCTGTGTATAGAAAAAATGTCTCAGAGCCCCAGAATTTTTCTATATAGAGAAACTGTCTCAGAATCTGAGAATTTTTCTATATAGAAAAAATGTATCAGAATCTGAGAAATTTTCTATATAAAAAAATATCTCAGAATCTGAGAATTTTTCTATATAGAAAAAATGTCTTAGAATCTGAAAATTTTTCTATATTAAAAAAAGTCTTAGAATCTGAGAATTTTTCTATATAGAAAAAATGTCTCAGAATCTGAGAATGTCTCAGAATAGAAAAATGTCTCAGAATCTGAGAATTTTTCTATATAGAAAAAATGTCTCAGAATCTGAGAATTTTTCTATATAGAAAAAATGTCTCAGAATCTGAGAATTTTTCTATATAGAAAAAATGTCTCAGAATTTGAGAATTTTTCTATATATTAAAAAGTCTTAGAATCTGAGAATTTTTCTATATAGAAAAAATGTCTCAGAATCTGAGAATGTCTCAGAATAGAAAAATGTGTCAGAATCTGAGCACTTTTCTATATAGAAAAAATGTGTCACAATCTGAGAATTTTTCTATATAGAAAAAATGTCCCAAAATCTGAGAATTTTTCTATATAAAAAAATGTCTCAGAATCTGAGAATTTTTCTATATAGAAAAAATGTCTCCGAATCTGAGAATTTTTCTATATAGAAAAAATTTCTCAGAAACTGAGAATTTTTCTACAAGAAAATGTGTCTCAGAATCTGAGAATTTTTCTAAATAGAAAAAATGTCGCAGAAGCTAAGATTTTTTTTATGGAAAAAATGTCTCAGAATTTTTCTATATAGAAAAAATGTTTCAGAATCTGAGAATTTTTCTATATAGAAAAAATGTCGCAGAATCTGAGAATTTTTCTATATAAAAAAAAAATGTCTCAGAATTTGAGAAGTTTTCAGTATAGAAAAATGTCTCAAAATCTGAGAATTTTTCTATATAGAAAAACTGTCTCAGAATCTAAAAATTTTTCGATATAGAAAAAATGTCTTAAAATCTGAGAATTTTTCTATATAGACAAAATATCTCAGAATCTGAGAATTTTTCTATATAGAAAAAATATTTCAGAATCTGTGAATTTTTCTATATAGAAAAAATATCTCAGAACCTGATAATTTTTCTATATAAAAAAATGTCTTAGAAGCTGAGAATTTTTTTATATAAAAAACTGTCTTAGAATCTGAGAATTTTTCTATATAAAAAAATTTCAGAATCGGAAAAGTTTTCTATATAGAAAAAATATCTCATAATTTTTCTATATAGGAAAAATATCTCAGAATCTGAGAATTTTTCAACATAGAAAAATAGTCTCAGAATTTGAGAATATTTCTACATAGAAAAAAATATCTCAGAATCTGAGAAAAAATGTCTCAGAATCTGAGAATTTTTCTTTATAGAAAAAATGTCTCAGAATCTGAGAATTTTTCTATATGGGAAAAATGTCTCAGAATTAAAAAAGATCCATAAAAATGTCTCTCTAAAATAAAGCTTTCTCCAAACCTTAAAAAAGATCCATAAAAAAGTTCTCTCTTAAATAAATTTTTTACTCTCAGAATCTGAGAATTTTTTTATATATCTCAGAATCTGAGAATTTTTTCTATATAGAAGAACTATCTCAGAATCTGAGATTTTTTCTATACGAAAAATATTTTCTAAAAAAAAATGTCTCAGAATCTGAGAATTTTTCTATATTTATAAAATATATCAGAATCTGACAATATTTCTGTATAAGAAAATTATCTCAGAAGTCCGTCCGTCCGTCTGTAGATGGCACGATACAGTCCATAAAAGAGCTAGCCTCCTGCAATTTGGCATGAATATGTCTTATGGTCCTAGGCAGATTAAGTTCGTAAATGGGCAAAATCGGCTCAGGGGGAAAAAATTCCCCCTTGAAGAACTGAACCAACCTCTGAAAAAATACACTTTTATACATGTTTTTTTTGCATTTTTGTTAAATAAATGAAACATTTGTTATATTTATCGGGATGGGAAGGTGCTCTCAACGTCCCCCACTGACCCCCATTACCCCTCCCCCCCCCAAAACAAACGCCCCTGACAATTTTTTTATATTTTTTTTACATTTTGGAGGTTATAAAAGATTCGGCACAGCCGAATTTAACACTTGTTTTGTTTTATTTTTGTTTAAAGCATCATTTCTTTCGTTGTACGAATTGAGTCCCATCTATGGTATTTTTATTTTAATTAAATTTGAATATTTACATTGAGGGCGGATTACTCAATGTCTAGTTAGCTGCTAACTGTCGACTGTTTTATAATGAAGCTTTGATTTTCAAATTTGAAAAAAAATATTTAACATTAATTTTTATTTAAATAAATCTAACTTGGAAAGGATTTATTAAATGTTACACCAAATATTAAAGAAAATTAAAATAAAAAATACTCTAAAAATTCAAAAAATCCAAAACTTACCTTTCCTCTCATTTTCGTAAACATTTCTATCCAATTGAGATATAGATATACTCCAGCCAGGATCGCCAATAAGCCGAGACCGACAGTTAGAAAACGCCGTATACAAATGCATTGCTTTGAAGTCATTACGCTGACGCTAGGAAACGGAAACAGTAACTAAAATTTGCAAATAGTTTTTAAGACGTTCGTTGGCCAACCTTGAAGGTGACAGTAAAATAAATTGTTGATTTTTTCACGTTGATGTTGTGGTTTTGGTAACTGATAATGAAATAATTGAAAACAAGAGAGAAACAAATTATAATAAGAGAATGTTTTTTAAATAGAGTATAAATTTACTATAAATTAATTTTTTAACATTTGTAGAGAATATCGAGGGCGAATATTTAAAACTTGCTATCTGCATAATGAAAATTTTTTAGGAGATCAAAAAGAACTGTTATTTTTGGGTAATTCTAAAAGTTATTATAATTTTTTTTTCTACATTATAACTAAAAACAATTGTTTTTAAAATAATATTTCAGTTAAAAATAAATTTTAAAGATGACAACTAACGCAGTGACTACATTTCTATCGAAAACTCTTTTTTGAAAATATTGCAGATAGCAAGTTTTGAATATTCGCCCCCAATATGATAAATGATTTTCGTAGATAGTTTGAAATTTGACCACTTGTTGATAAAAAGAAATTGTGTTGATAAATTTAAATTCTATAAAAAATATAAATTCATTCATTTATTAAATTAAATATTCTTTGTTACAATTTTGTAGTTTAAACACAATTTATGCAAATATAAGACCCGGTAGAAAAAATATACGAAATACCGTAATTTTTTTGTATGCCAAAATATTAATTTTTCTGATTTTTAAAATCTAATCAATTTGTTCGAGGTCATTTTTATACCATCCACTTTCTGATAAGAGGTATAAGTTTGTCATTCGGTTTGTAACGCCTTGAAATTTCAGTCTTGGAGTCCAAAAAGTGTATAAATTCATGATTCTTGATCGATTTAAAACACGTTAACTGTTGAAGCTTGAAACATACATATATTTGTCAATTTTACATAAATTTGTTTGTGTGTATTCTTTACACTTGTAAAAGATCTAAACAAATATAGATCCAATCGGTGCATGTTTAGACTTGGGACCCATTTTCCGAAAAACACTGGTGTAGGTTATTATATGGTCGGTCTTGTCCGACTTATACATTCTTACTGTTTTTTTTTTTTTTTTTTCATGAAAATGACTCAACAGTATTTATTTTTAAAATTATTGTTTTATTTATGGATTTTTCTTAATAATTTCTGGTGTGCGAAAAACATTCTTTATTATTTGTGTTAAATTTCTTCCATAAAATTGATGTAACCACAAATATAATAACGTTAATTAAGATATTTTCCATTTATCAAAATATAAAATGGAAAATAAACCACAAAGTGCACAAAACACAATTCTGAATATCATATTACCAGGGACATGACCTTCATGCACTAAAAAACTATGTTTTAGGCGCCTAAAATATGCACTAAAAAGTCTTGAAATATGCATTAAAAATCTTAAAATATGCACTAAAAATCATAAATATCCACTTGTTTTTTACTTTTATTAAAAAAAAAACATTAATTTTGAAATCAGTATGGCATTTTAAGCTTAGATACATATAAACAGAGTGTATAAAATGTTATTAAAAAATTAAAAATTATTTAAAAAATGTAATAAATTGCTTTAATGCAAAAAAAAAAAAAAATTCATAAAAAAATCTTAAAAATAGCTAAAAAATACAAAAAAAAAATAGCTAAAAAACTAAAATTTATACAAAATATGACCTAAAAATATGCATTTATATCGAAATAATAGCAAAATATGCAAAAATATGCATTTTAAGCAAAATATGCAAAAATATGCACTAACGAATCGATGCCATTTTAAAGCAAATTCTTTGATTCGCAAAGATATCTTGTTCATGCTGTTGTATGACCAAAGGGGAAAAACATGCATTTGCATGAAAGTCCTCTCCTTGCATATTACGAATAAATGAGATTCGTTAAATATTTTTCATTACAACAATGAATTATTTCACATGCTGTGAAAGAGTTTCATAAAATCTGCTTCATCAGATTTCATAGTTTCATTAAAATTGTTCATTAGATTTTAACTAGAAATAATACTTTTGACTACTACTTTATTTTCGACACAATCTTGATGAAATATTTTATTACACTGCGGAACACTAAAAAATAAACAAGAGTTACGACCATCATTTCTATATATTTCGGACATGCTGATTCGAATGGGTACTCCGTTTTTCGATGTATGGTACAGTTTTCTTGCAAAATGTCGTTAAAGATTGCTGATTTCGAGCCAGTTTTTTAACAGAAAAATTTGCAAAGTAAATGGTTTATAAATTTTATGACATGGAAAACAAAGATATGACTTGTAGCAACATTTCTTATGCAAATTTGGTTTAAAGCTTTTCAATTTAAGCCCTTAAATTCGCAAATTTCTTAATTTTTTAAGGTTTTCGCGAAATTAACAGCCAAATTGGTCTTTGATAAAAAACTTGCTTTTAATGAATAAAAAATGCATCCCAAACAAAACGAATAGTGGACAAAAAACAGCTATGTTATATAGACCATCATGATGAAAATCGCGAAAAACCGTTTTTTTGTATATGCCAGCATCACTTTACGAGATGATTTAAGGTTCCATCTTTCAGTATATAATGTGGGAACCTTAAACAACTAACTGACCAAAAATTCGGCCAAAAAAGTTTTAATTTGCAAAAGTTATCTTAAGAAAAACTATTATTTCAGTGTTTGCGATACAATAATTATAGTTTTTGTTAAGATAACTTTTGCAAATGAAAACTTTTTTGGACAAATTTTGGGTCAGTTCTTTGTTTAAGGTTCCCACATTATATACTAAAAGATGAAGCCTCAAATCATCTCCTAAAGTGATGCTGCCATATACAAAAAAACGGTTTTTCGCAATTTTCATCATGATGGTCCATATAACATAGATGTTTTTTGTCCACTATTCGTAGTGTCATGGACGCCTTTATGATCCACAAAATGCAAGTTTTTTATCAGAGACCAATTTAGCGGTTAATTTCGCGAAAACTTAAAAAAATGAAGAAATCCGCGAATTTAAGGGCTTAAGATGAAAAGCTTTAAACCAAATTTATATTAGAAATATTTCTACAAGTTTTGTTTTCCATGCCATAAAATTTAAAAATTATTAGCTTCGGAATTTTTTTTTGTTAAAAAAGCAGCTGAAAATCAGCCAATCTTTAATGACATTTTACAAGAAAACTGTACCATACATCGAAAAACGGAGTACGCCATTCGATTCAGCATGTCTGAAATATATTGAAATGATGGTCGTACTACCTCTTGTTTTCTAAAATAGTGGTTAGTTTTGTCACGCAGTGTTATGAGTAAAAAAAATCATTTCTAAAGAAAATCTTAAGCCCCTATGACACTACATTTTTTTTGTATTTTATTTTTTATTAATTGATAGAATGAAACAGCAAAAGAAGAAATGAAAAAGAAACATAAAATAAATAAACAAATAGTGATGATTACTTTTATTTAAATAAAAACCCGCTTAATAAATACTAAAAACCGTAAAAAAAACAAAAAAATCGCTTCATTTAATGAAAAACAGAGAAGTTGGCAACACTTAATATCATTCATGCGTAAATGTCAAAAAAAATTTAAAATTTTTACATTTTTTTTGACATTCAATCATTTGATAACCAAATTTATCGATAACATAAGAATAAAATTTGACGGTTACTGTTTTTTTTAGTATGCTTTTACTATTCACACTTATTCAGATTTCCTATGGTGATATATTTGCACTGTTCACATAAATTCCATCAATACAAAAAAAATGTAGTGTCATAGGGGTTTTACTGAAATATTTTTTTTAGATTCTGCGACATTTTCAAAAGGATACAAATCAAAACTTCTTTAAAGAAAATCAATAACAAAACTACTGATATAAGAAATCCCAGCAAAACTTTGGTAATGGGTAGTGATTATATAACACATTACCAGGTAATGCATATAACTTATTTGTAGCATTATTTTATGATGTCTTACCAAACATTTGTTCCACAACGTATTATTTTCAAGTGAAAAATAATGCATTACTAATAATTTGCTACGTAATCCATGATTATTGGAAAAAATGTATTTCATATTTGTTATTTCTAAACATTAAATCATGGATGACTTATATTTGGTTACATTATGTATTATTTGAAAGTTAGAAATAATGTATTTTTTATAATTGGATGCATAATGCATTACAATAACATAAAAAATAATTATTTTATAAAAAAAATGCATAAGTTTAAACTAAAGATGGGCTCACGACAGGAAATTTCTAACGACACACACTCACGAGCATATTTTATCTACTTACACTCACTTACAATCATGTGAGTAAATTTAATACTTACAAAATTACTTTTTCTCTACTCGTAACACCTTATATATTATCTTCTGGAATGCTATATTATTTCATTTCTCGTAACCTATAAAATATCATATATTTTACACCTTACTCGTATTCTTCGTTATAAATTTATGACTTATTTTATACCTTAATGGTATTCTTTGTGATAATGTGGATGCATTACTTTGAGTCTCATCGCCTGTTAAAATCATCAATGCTGCAATGTATAAAATAAGAGATCCTATACCTTATTTGGTAATCTAAGTTTTGCTGGGATATTCTACAAATTCTTAAATCCTAAAACATAATTATATTATCTTCCTATTTTCGATAGACAATATTCACAAATTCTGAGACGCTTTTTCTATAAAAAATTAATTTTAAAAGAAAAATTCAATAATTCCGATATGCAAGGATCTGGTATAAGCATATTTAGACTAACCATGCGATTCGCTATCTCGGTCAAAATTTTAATGGCAAACAAAAACTCAAATTTACTTTGAACGACATACCGAATCAGGGCATAAATTTAATCCAATTTTTAAATTTGTATTAACCAGACATGTGGGCGGATATATTCGTTTCGTCGCTTACACCGAATCATTCGCTTCGGAGTACACCACTTTTAGAGTACAGTGTTTGCGAATTAGAATGTCTAGAATAATGAGTACAACGAAATGAAATTTTTTATTTTTTGAAACATTGATTTCTAAAATGATGATAGTAGCGATTCTAAAAATTACACCGTGTTCTAGAATATTTTTAGTATACACTGAGCACTTAGAATATTTTTAATAAAAAAATATTTAAAAAAAAACTAAATTTATTTAAAAAAAAAGTTCACACATCTTATTTTTTGAAAAAAAATATTTAAAAACAAATGTGAGCGTTAAATTCGGCCGTGCCAAATCTTTTATTCAAAAACTTTAATTCAAAAAATTTGAATTTCCGGCAATTTAAAAATGTTTAGGTCTCGGTAACTCCCGCCGACACGACAAAAAGTTGTGAAGCAATTTTGTAGCTCTTGGATATAGAACAATAGGGTCCACACATGTGAAGAGGTCAACTTTCGCCATCGATTTTAAGCCTAAATTTTCCTCCGTTTTGCTTTATCTTGCTTAGTTTTCGAGATATGACAATTTTAGTTTTAAGACTTTATTTTTAGGATCCAATAGGTTTAACACATTTGAAACTTAAATAACTCGAATACTATTGCTTTCGGTTGTCGGTGGTCTTGATCTACGATTTTTTGTCTTGTCGGCTGTAGTTGCTTAGTTTTCGAGATATAAGCATATTAAATATTAATATTTTAAATTTTCGTTATGCCGCGAGTGAACAAACAAAATTTTTGAAAATGAAAATGTGTGAATCAAATATGAGAAAAACTTTGTAAAAAAAAAATTTTTTCTTGAAAAAATCATGTGATTTATTCGCTTCAGGGCGGATTACTCAATGAAAAGTTAGCTGCTAACTGCCAATTTAACGAAGCCTTACGTCAAAATTTGTATGAAAAAGTTAAATTTAACGCAGAGTTATTTTTATAACGGAGCATTGAGTAATCCACCCTCAGAGTACAATATTTTAGAATCCCAGCAAAACTTTGGTAATGGGTAGTGATTATATAACACATTACCAGGTAATGCATATAACTTATTTGTAGCATTATTTTATGATGGCTTACCAAACATTTGTTCCACAACGTATTATTTTCAAGTGAAAAATAATGCATTACTAATAATTTGCTACGTAATGCATGATTATTGGAAAAAATG
This sequence comes from Pegoplata infirma, assembly GCA_963921195.1. Lineage (NCBI taxonomy): Eukaryota > Metazoa > Arthropoda > Insecta > Diptera > Anthomyiidae > Pegoplata > Pegoplata infirma. The sequence continues at coordinate 15,573,545 of OY992537.1, read as the reverse complement.
TATTTCATAGTTATTATTTCTAAACATTAAATCATGGATGACTTATATTTTGTTACATTATGTATTATTTGAAATTTTGAAATAATGCATTATTTATAATTGGATGCATAATGCATTACAATAACATAAAAAATAATTATGTTATAAAAAAATGCATAAGTTTAAACTAGAGGGCTCACGACAGGAAATTTCTAACGAGACACACTCACGAGCATATTTTATCTACTTACACTCACTTACAATCACGTGAGTAAATTTAATACAAAATTACTTTTTCACTACTCGTAACACCTTATACAATATTATCTTCTGGTATGCTATATTATTTCATTTCTCGTAACCTATAAAATATCATATATTTTACACCTTACTCGTATTCTTCGTTATAAATTTATGACTTATTTTATACCTTACTGGTATTCTTTGTGATAATGTGGATGCATTACTTTGAGTCTCATCGCCTGTTAAAATCATCAATGCTGCAATGTATAAAATAAGAGATCCTATACCTTATTTTATACCTTATTTGGTAATCTAAGTTTTGCTGGGATATTTCTAATACGGTATTTACACCAACGAAAACAACTTGTTTTTGAATATTTTTTTGGTTTTTGGCAAAAACTACATAAATTTTCCATACAATTTAAAAACTGCGTTGCCAACTAAAACTGGACAAAAACTAGAATTTAGGTTCTGGTCAATGCTACTATTAATTCAGTGTGAATGTTTTTTTCAATTTTCTTTTGCTAAAAACGAATGTCAAAACAAAAATATTTGTTTTTTTGTGAAATTAATATTCAAATCTTTTAAAAAAGTAAATAAATGTGTAATTTAATTTTTTTAATAATGTGTGGCTATTATAATTTTGTGTTTTTAGTGAATTTAGAAAATAATTAATTTGATTTGACAAACAAAAACTCTTTTTATTGGGTGTAAACAGTTTGGTTTTCCAAAACGCTTTTTGCCAAAAACAAGTTAGTTTTTGTTTGGTCTAAACATAGTATAATACTTAAATAATGTACTCGTTTTTTCTTTTTTTATTTTTCATTGCAAGCATAGAATACATTAGAGGTATTCAGAGTCTTGTTGCCACCCCTGGCAGTGTAGCAAAAGAGTACTTCTTTAAAAAAATACATGTATTTTGAAAAGTAATTTTGAAAAGTGCATTTTTACCACCAGTGCCAGGGCTGGCAAGCAAGACTCTGAATACCTCTTATTTATTCGTTTCGAACTGAAAGAATAGAATAGTGTTTTTCATTCTAAATTTTTAGAATGTCTCTAAACGACTTTTAAATGCATTCGTGCACATGTCTGGTATTAACAAAACCTATCAGTCATTCAAATAGAAAACCTTTACGCTTTTATTGTTTTTCAACTATTTTTATGACCTCTACTTAGTGGTAGAGGGTTTGTCATTCCGTATGTAACTCATCGAAATATCTGTTTGGAACCTCATAAAGTATATATCCCTCATTTACTTGTAAAACGTCATACCTCAAAAAACGAGATTTTTGAGTTAATTATGCAGAATCATTTATTATATCATATTGTGTCAAAAATTCGTATTAATATCTTTTAAACTCACACAGAAAAAAATAAAAAAAAATATTTGAGTAAATTTTTAATACTATTGAGTAAAAAATTACTCAATTTTGCACCAGTAAACGATTTAATAGTATTGAGTAAATTTTTAATAAAAATTTATTAAAAGTTTGAAAAAAAATTTGAGTAAATTTTTAATTGACACAATTAAAGATTTACTCAAAATTTATCTATTTATTTTTTTAAAGTTTAAAAAAGTTTTAAATTTTTTTACAAAAAAAAAAAACAAAAAAATATGAGAGTTAAAAAAAAATTTAAAAAACTATTAAATTTTTATTAAATTATTTACTTAAATTGTTTTTAAAATTTTTAAGTAAATTTTTAATTGCGTCAATTAAAAAATTACTCTATTTTTGTTTTTAAATTTAAACAAGTGATTACTCAAATCTGTTTCCTCCAATTTTTTTTCTGTGCACCGTTTAAGAACCCAGTTGGAAAATATGTCACTCAGGAAATTTCCTCAGTGATTCCTTGAGGAAATGTCTTCAGGTTCTGACAAATCAAAGGTAATCCTTGATGACATGTCCTAACATTGTCAGCACTGAATGTTTGCTTAAGGAGTGTTGACAATTCCTCTAAGACGTCTAAAAGGAAATGTCTTCAGAATAGCAGTATATTAAATTAGAATTTTAAATCTGGGCAACTCTTCAATTTCCAACAAAAAGATGGCAATATTATCGATTTATTTAAAATAAAATCAAAATCTTACAAGTAGAATAAAAGTAATAAATAGACAAACAATTTTCAAAATAAAGTTTGGAACAAGTAGTAAGGTGTGGGACTAATAAACTGGAGGTTCCAGGTTCAAATCCAGTTGGGACTAAAAAAGGCGAAAAGTTTTTTCTAAATATGAGAAAGATAATTAATAAAGGAAAATGGATAAAATTAAGAACTAAAGGAAATGCGAAAACTTTTTGTATTTTCGCATGACCTACGTCAGACATTTCCCCAAAGAAGTCTTAGGTGACATGTCCCCAGAAGGTCAGTCCTGACCATTGCTGACTTTGAGAGAGGACATTTTGAAATTTTGTATGAAACTGTCCTCAACCCAGTACATAGAGATGTCTTGTGGATGTCAGCAGTGACTCTGACATGTCACCGCTCCGTCACCGAGGATGGCTCGAGGACGTTGCCAACTGGGAAGAGAACACACCATTATTACATTTTGAATGTACCGACTTTTTCTAGAAAAACCAGTTTCAATTGTAAACTTTGAACTCGATTTTGAGTTATGAAATTATACAAGTAAATGAGCGATATGTATTTTATTGATTAGTGATCGATTCTAAGACATTCTAGCGATGCCTGTCTGTCTGTTGAAATGACGATCACGGCCAAAATATTACACAGACATGACTGAAACTTAACATATTTACTTGTTGTCGCCTTGATCAGTATGGTGTTGCATTTCGGTTCAACGGTTCAAGAGTTATGACCGAAAGTGTAAGGACACCTCGAAAATTTTGGTACTTTCCACATAACCTAAAAATACAAATGCTTCAATTTGGCTGCTAGTTGGCATATGTGAACTGAATTGACTACTAAATGGTAAAAACTAGAGATGGGCGCGTGAGTGATTTTTGACTCACACTCGCTCACAATTTAATACAACTAACACTCACGTGTACTCACGCAAGCTTCACTCACACTAGAGCACCCATATGTGCATAATTGTTTTTTTTATCGCTCCCCGCTCATTTTCGGTTGAGTTGGAAGTAAAAAATAATATCTATCCAGAAATTGGACTTCTAGGTTGCAAACAGGCCAAGCAGTTTGAACTTTTGACCTCAAAAATGGGCTAAAAAACCTTTATAGATTAATTTGGCTGTAACTCTTAAAATAAAAGTTTTTCGCAATTAACTTTCATAACAATTTTTTTGTAGAATCAAAATGCAAAGATTTTTCTCTCATACTGTTTTGACCTAAATATGCCCGATCGCGGTGTTTTAAGCGGTTAAAGTCGAAATTTGGGTCAGAACTTTTTTTAAAAAAATTCTCGTAAATTTTTAAATTGGGGAAAATTTGAGCTCTTTGCATAATTTAATAGGGTATTGAATGCAGTTTTCCAAAAAATTTTTTTTTGCAAAAATATATCGACCCTTCCATGAAAAATTCCCAAAATCATACCCTGAACCACAATTTTTTTACCTCCAACTACGTTATGAGGGTGTACTCACTTTGTCATTGCATGTTTTACGCATCGAAAGATGAGTCTAGGATTTCACATAGTATATATGGGGTATTCCATGCCAAATCGGACGCTTGGAAAATTTTTAATTTTATGTTTTTTCAATTTTTTAGTACCCTTTAAAAACCCATTCCAAGTAAATTTTGACATCTTTTTTGACAATCCGTTCAAAAAATATCGAATAAAAAAAAACACGATTTTTTCTGTCTTCACTTCTTTAAAAATGGTCCAAATTCGAAATAATTTGTTGAAATTTTAGTATTTTCTTTAAAGTGTTTTAATAAAGATTGGAAAACAAAAAAAAAAATTCAAAAACCGCTGAATATATTAATTACCAAAATCCCACGATCTACTTAAGCTTAAAATTTTAAGAAAATATTAAGTTTACCACGAAAAATTAAAAAAAAAAAAATAAAAAAAATCAAATAAAAAATTTTAAGAAAAGATTGAAAACAACAAAACAAAGAGAGCAATCATTTAAAAATTGCATATTTAAGAAATATGTAATAAAAAAACAAAAATTAAAAAAAAAAAAAAAAATGTTGACCATTTTTGAATTTGTTATGATAAAAATACGGAAAACGATAGTTTATTTTTGAAAATTCCATATCTTTGAAACGGGTAATTTAAAAAAATTTGAAAACAAACTTGGATGGGGGTTTTAATGGGTTTTAAAAAAATTTAAAAATAATTAAAAAATGTAAAAAAAAAATTACAAAGTGTCCAATTTGGCACTGAATAACCCATATATATTTAGGGAAATCCTAGACAGATGTTTTGGTGCGAAACTCACGGAATTACAAAGTGAGTATTCGCCTATATTGAGGATGAATTGTAAAAAAATGAGATTCAGAGTAGAACTTTGGGATTTTTTCATGGAACAGTCGATATATTTTTGCAAAAAAAAATTTTTTGGAAAACTACATTCAATACCCTAGTGAATTGTGCAAGGAGCTCAAATTTTCCCCAATTTAAAAATTTACGAGAATTTTTTTAAAAAAAGTTCAGACCCAAATTTCGACTTTAACCGCTTAAAACACCGCGATCGGACATATTTAGGTCAAAACAGTATGAAAGAAAAATCTTTGCATTTTGATTCTACAAAAAAATTGTTATGAAAGTTAATTGCGAAAAACTTTTATTTTAAGAGTTACAGCCAAATTAATCTATAAAGGTTTTTTAGCCCATTTTTGAGGTCAAAAGTTCAAACTGCTTGGCCTGTTTGCAACCTAGAAGTCCAATTTCTGGATAGATATTATTTTTTAATCCCAACTCAACCGAAAATGAGCGGGGAGCGATAAAAAATACAATTTTGCACATCCCATACATTTTGTGGGTGCTCTAACTCACACTCACGTTGACTCACACTCACGAAACTCTTTTTTAAACAAAAAAAATTTCAATGACGAAAATTTCAAAAACCTTTCAAAATTTTCAGCAAAATTTAAAGTTCTGCGAAATTTTACATTTTTTTTGCTTTTTTCGGGACGAAATCTTAAGTTTAGCCAAATTTTAAAATTTTTTTGTTGCTTTTTTTGGTCCGAAAGGAAATATAAAGAGAAAATAAATCACGCAAACTCACGCAAAAAATCGACTCACGCTCACTCACTCACGCAAAAATCTTACTCACGCACACTCACTCACGCAATTTTTTTCTCCACTCACAATCACGTGAGTAAAATTGAATTCAGTCAAGTGAATCACGCTCTAATCTGCTCATGTGCCCATCTCTACACCTTTTCCAATTGAAATTCAGAAAAGATCAATTGTAATTCAGAAATCACAATTGAAATTCAGAAATCCCAATTGAAATTCAGAATAGCCCAATTGAAATTCAGAAATCATAATTGAAATTCAGAAAAGCCCAATTGAAATTCAGAAATCACAATTGAAATTCAGAAAAGCCCAATTGAAATTCAGAAATCACAATTGAAATTCAGAAAAGCACAATTGAAATTCAGAAAAGATCAATTGAAATTCAGAAAAGCCCAATTGAAATTCAGAAAAGCACAATTGAAATTCAGAAAAGCCCAATTGAAATTCAGAAAAGCACAATTGAAATTCAGAAAACCCCAATTGAAATTCAGAAAAGCACAATTGAAATTCAGAAAAGCACAATTGAAATTCAGAAATCGTAATTGAAATTCAGAAAAGCCCAATTGAAATTCAGAAAAGCACAATTGAAATTCAGAAATGTCCAATTGAAATTTAGAAAAGCATAATTGAAATTCAGAAATCGTAATTGAAATTCAGAAATCGTAATTGAAATTCAGAAAAGCTCAATTGAAATTCAGAAAATCACAATTGAAATTCAGAAAATCACAATTGAAATTCAGAAAAGCCCAATTGAAATTCAGAAAAGCACAATTGAAATTCAGAAAAGCCCAATTGAAATTCAGAAAAGCACAATTGAAATTCAGAAAAGCACAATTGAAATTCAGAAAATCACAATTGAAATTCAGAAAATCACAATTGAAATTCAGAAAAGCACAATTGAAATTCAGAAAATCACAATTGAAATTCAGAATAGCCCAATTGAAATTCAGAAAATCACAATTGAAATTTAGAAAAGCCCAATTGAAATTCAGAAAATCACAATTGAAATTCAGAAAAGCCCAATTGAAATTCAGAAATCGTAATTGAAATTCAGAAAAGCCCAATTGAAATTCAGAAAAGCACAATTGAAATTCAGAAAAGCACAATTGAAATTCAGAAAAGCCCAATTGAAATTCAGAAAAGACCAATTGAAATTCAGAAATCGTAATTGAAATTCAGAAAAGCCCAATTGAAATTCAGAAAATCACAATTGAAATTCAGAAAATCACAATTGAAATTCAGAAAAGCCCAATTGAAATTCAGAAAAGCACAATTGAAATTCAGAAAAGCACAATTGAAATTCAGAAAATCACAATTGAAATTCAGAAAATCACAATTGAAATTCAGAAAAGCCCAATTGAAATTCAGAAAATCACAATTGAAATTCAGAAAAGCCCAATTGAAATTCAGAAATCATAATTGAAATTCAGAAAAGACCAATTGAAATTCAGAAATCACAATTGAAATTCAGAAATCACAATTGAAATTCAGAAAATGTAAACAAACCAATTATGAGTCACCACTACATAGACACATTAAACAAATGCTGTACAACAATGAGAGTATTTAACTTTATTCTCTTGCTACGTATTGTAGAGAGCAGACAGACAATAATACACTCATAGAATGTTGTAGGTAAAATTTAGTTTAACTGAATTTTTATTATTTTTTGTAAATTAATTAATATAGTGAACAAAAATATTTACTCTACCTTGACAAATGCATTAATGAAAAATTAGTTTTAAAGAAAAATAATAAAAAGTCAGTTTCACTTATTGTTACCTTAAGCATTTTATGAGTGTATTGTCTGTCTGCTCTCTACAATACGTAGCAAGAGAATAAAGTTAGATACTCTCATATACACATTTCTGTACGGCATTTGCATAATGTGTCTTTGTTTGTAGTGGTGACTAATAATTGGTTTGTTTACATTTTCTGAATTTCAATTGTGATTTCTGAATTTCAATTGTGATTTCTGAATTTCAATTGTGATTTCTGAATTTCAATTGGGCTTTTCTGAATTTCAATTGTGATATTCTGAATTTCAATTGATCTTTTCTGAATTTCAATTGTGTTTTTCTGAATTTCAATTGGGCTTTTCTGAATTTCAATTGTGATTTTCTGAATTTCAATTGTGATTTTCTGAATTTCAATTGTGCTTTTCTGAATTTCAATTGTGCTTTTCTGAATTTCAATTGGGCTTTTCTGAATTTCAATTGTGATTTTCTGAATTTCAATTGTGATTTTCTGAATTTCAATTGGGCTTTTCTGAATTTCAATTACGATTTCTGAATTTCAATTGGTCTTTTCTGAATTTCAATTGGGCTTTTCTGAATTTCAATTGTGCTTTTCTGAATTTCAATTGTGCTTTTCTGAATTTCAATTGGGCTTTTCTGAATTTCAATTACGATTTCTGAATTTCAATTGGGCTTTTCTGAATTTCAATTGTGATTTTCTGAATTTCAATTGGGCTTTTCTGAATTTCAATTGTGATTTTCTGAATTTCAATTGGGCTATTCTGAATTTCAATTGTGATTTTCTGAATTTCAATTGTGCTTTTCTGAATTTCAATTGTGATTTTCTGAATTTCAATTGTGATTTTCTGAATTTCAATTGTGCTTTTCTGAATTTCAATTGTGCTTTTCTGAATTTCAATTGGGCTTTTCTGAATTTCAATTGTGATTTTCTGAATTTCAATTGTGATTTTCTGAATTTCAATTGGGCTTTTCTGAATTTCAATTACGATTTCTGAATTTCAATTACGTTTTCTGAATTTCAATTATGCTTTTCTGAATTTCAATTGGGCATTTCTGAATTTCAATTGTGCTTTTCTGAATTTCAATTGGGCTTTTCTGAATTTCAATTACGATTTCTGAATTTCAATTGTGCTTTTCTGAATTTCAATTGTGCTTTTCTGAATTTCAATTGGGGTTTTCTGAATTTCAATTGTGCTTTTCTGAATTTCAATTACGATTTCTGAATTTCAATTGTGCTTTTCTGAATTTCAATTGGGCTTTTCTGAATTTCAATTGATCTTTTCTGAATTTCAATTGTACTTTTCTGAATTTCAATTGCGATTTCTGAATTTCAATTGGGCTTTTCTGAATTTCAATTGTGATTTCTGAATTTCAATTGGGCTTTTCTGAATTTCAATTGTGATTTCTGAATTTCAATTGGGCTTTTCTGAATTTCAATTACGATTTCTGAATTTCAATTGTGCTTTTCTGAATTTCAATTGAGATTTCTGAATTACAATTGATCTTTTCTGAATTTCAATTGGAAAAGGTGTAGTAAAAACACATTTTTTTACAAACAAAAAAAAAAACGCGGATCCTTTTTTACCAAATTTTTTTTTCGCGAAATGTTTTTTTCACAAAATTAATTTCTTTATCCAATTTATTTTTATACAAATTGTTTTACAAATAAAGTTTTTTGAAAATTATCTTTTTACACTGTGCAGGGTATTAATGCCAGGCAAAATCTAACTTTTTTACTTGTTTAAGGTAATTCCTTACAATTAAAAAAAATCTTGTAAAATTACCAAAAAAGCTTCGTAAAATCATTTTGTGCTACCTCGTATTTTACGAGATTTTCTAGTAAAAATTACAAGCTTTTTTGTAATTTTACAAGTTCTTTACCAATTAAGGTGTAAATTTACAACTTTTTTGATGCGATAATACTTACAAGTAATTCTCGTGACTTAACAGATTTTTTTTGTAAGGATCCTTGGAAATTTGTACATTTTCGAAAAAAATTGTAAAATCACAAAGAAAAATTTAAACTTCGTTCGAAAATTGTTTGTTAAAAAACAAGGAAAACTGCCCAGCAAAACTTAGATTACCAAATAAGGTATAAAATAAGGTATAGGATCTCTTATTTTATACATTGCAGCATTGATGATTTTAACAGGCGATGAGACTCAAAGTAATGCATCCACATTATCACAAAGAATACCAGTAAGGTATAAAATAAGTCATAAATTTATAACGAAGAATACGAGTAAGGTGTAAAATATATGATATTTTATAGGTTACGAGTAAGGTATATAATATAGCATACCAGAACGTAATATATAAGGTGTTACGAGTAGTGAAAAAGTAATTTTGTATTAAATTTACTCACGTGATTGTAAGTGAGTGTAAGTAGATAAAATATGCTCGTGAGTGTGCGTCGTTAGAAATTTCTTGTCGTGACTTATGCATTTTTTTATAAAATAATTATTTTTTATATTATTGTAATGCATTATGCATAGGCTGACCATTCGTACTGATTTGATCAGTACATGTACTGATTTTTAGTCACATGTACTGATCAAAATACCTTGTACTGATTTGTACTGATTTTTTAAAATATGTACTGATTGTACTGATTTTTGGACATTTCCACATAAAAAATTATTTTATTCAAACATTTTATGCCAAAACTATTATTTCCATAAAATAATTTATTAGAGAAGTTTTATAAAAGCTAAGTCTGAAATACTTTCTTTTAAAAAATGTCTAGGAATCTTAGAGCTTGTGAGTCCGAAAAAAAATCGTAACGAAAATTAATTTGTATAAGAAAAAGTGCACAGAATCTGAGTGGGTTTTTATAGGGAAAGTTCATGATTATAGAAATTGTAATTAAATGAGTCCAAATAAATAGAAGATGTGTGGATGAGGTAAAGTCATTGGTATTTGCTTGGTTTTATCCCGAAAAAATGGACACAATATTTTTTCTGTTACCTTAACAATTCGAATTTTAATCAAGTGCTCAAGTTTTTTTGTATAAAAAACAAACTGAAATGACTACAAATCATTCGGGGCTATTCCTGTTGTCATAAACGCGTTTAAAACGCGACGAAGGTAATTTTTGGTATTCCTGAATACGTTGGAGATGATACAAACGAAAAACATATGTTTTTTTCGTCATCGTCAACATTCGACGTATTCCTCAATTCGTCTTCAACGCCAGATTCATAAAATTTTGTTCGACATCTTTTTTAGCGCGTTTTTATAGAAAACTGTGTTTTTTTAACTAAATCATTAAAACTCATACAGCTTTACCACAAGAAAATAAAATAAATTTAAAATGAGCTTTTAATTTTATTTCCATACAAATTGATTTTGTTTTTAAAATCGACTTTCAAAAAATGTATTGAAAATTTTAAATTTAAAATAAAACTTTTGTTAAAATAGACTTTTTGTTTTCTTGTGGTAAGGGCCATAGAATTTTCTTTTAAATATCAATTGAGTGTTTTATTTTTGTATAAATTATGTAATAAAAAAGTCTCCGGCAGAATAAAAACCATGAAAATGCAAACTGTATTTGTTCCCGGACTGTGCCACACAGGGACGAATTTTTGTTGATGGCGATTTTTTTGTTTAATTTCTGAAGTTTGAAATATTTATTTTTAATTTTTTTATTATATATATTAGTTAGATTGAAAATAAATATAAAATATGACCCGCAATACAATTTTAATTAATTTAAAATTCATGGGCCCTTACCACAAGAAAACAAAAAGTCTATTTTAACAAAAGTTTTATTTTAAATTTCAAATTTTCAATACATTTTTTGAAAGTCGATTTTAAAAACAAAAACAATTTGTATGGAAATAAAATTAAAAGCTGATTTTAAATATATTTTATTTTTCTATGGTAGGGCTGATGTTATTTTATATGGTTTGTTGTTTTTTGTATTTTGCTAGTGATGACAAAAATTAATCGATATTCCTTCACCGATACTTCAGTGAGTATTGTAGAATGTGGTGAAACTCGGGCGTTGAAAGTAAAACTCTTTCGACGTCGAAGTGATGAAATAAGGATGATTATCTCTGTACCACAGAGTGGTGTAGGGTATAAAAAATGTCAAACGTTTATAAAAAGTGTTATTTTTTAACAAATTTAAATTTTGCCGAATATTCGGCAAACTGTTGACGAATATTTATTTAACCGAATATTCAAAAAACGTGCCGAATACCGAATAGTGATGAATATTCACGACATCCCTAAAAAAAGTCCTTAGAATCTGGGCGATTCTCAAAAGAACTAGGTCTTCGTAATGGCATTTAAAAATGTTGTCTGTAATGAGCTTCTGCAAAATTACTACAACTGTTCATGTCAGTTGTTTTTTGAGTGTTACAATTTTCGTCATAATTTTTTTCCATATGAGTTTTTAGGAAGTTCTTCAGCGAAAAAAATTATAAAAAAATAGGTGTACTGATTTGAGTTCGAGAAAAAATGGTCACCCTAATTATGCATCCAATTATAAATAATGCATTATTTCAAACTTTCAAATAATACATAATGTAACCAAATATAAGTCATCCATGATTTAATGTTTAGAAATAATAAATATGAAATACATTTTTTCCAATAATCATGCATTACGTAGCAAATTATTAGTAATGCATTATTTTTCACTTTAAAATAATACGTTGTGGAACAAATGTTTGGTAAGACATCCTAAAATAATGCTACAAATAAGGTATATATATTACCTGGTAATGTGTTATATAATCACTACCCATTACCAAAGTTTTGCTGGGTGTCAAATATGGGTAAAATGGGATTACGAGATTTTTTCTAGTAATTTAACAAGTTTTTTTTTCTTAGTGTAGATTTCCGATATACAATTGGAAAATCTCAAATATAAAAGAATTTCTAAAATACAATTGAAAATGGTATAGTTTTACCTAAAATTTCCTATTGGCTCTAAGAATGCGAAGAAAGTATAATATAAATTTACATACATAAGTAGTTTTTGTCAACAATTTTTATTTTGTACACATGTATTTGAGTTGATATATTTATTGTAGGTACATAAGTAAATATTATTGCGTTGTAATATTATTTTATTATTTTATTGTTTTTAGTTTTTTTTACATCAATATTTTCAAAACTTTTACTTAAACGAATGAATGCAGTTACTGCTTAGAAAAAAATGCACTCAGAAAAAATGATAGTTAACACTGAAAGCAAGCTAAAATTTATAAAAACATAAATGCAGACCTTTAAACTTCATCTGGAACTTAAATGTTTCATATTTTTTAAAAAAGTACAAAAAGAAACCTTATAAAAAATGTGAATTTTCAGAGGTGTTCTCAATTCTACAAGGAGAATTTTTTTCCCATTGGACCGATTTGAATATAAGACATATTTTTGCCAACTTTTAGCTCTTTTTGTTAAGGCACTATCGTGCTTTTCGCAAGTATTTGACCTTTTTTTTTTTTTTGAGTGTAATATTTATGCATGGAGGTGGTGTGATTTTTTAAGAGAAATCCAGCTTTCTTAATTAAAGCCATATACAAATAGTATCTCAAAAAATATATTTAGAAAAACATTTGTAGGCATCAACTCAAGCAGTCGTCTACATGAATGTAAAATATGTGTAGTAGTTAGAGTGACATTTTTTTCTTCGACTTTTAATTTTGGATTTTTGAAAATTAACAAAAAAAAGTATGTCAATTTTAAAATGGCTGAAAACAAATATCAAAAAATTTTTTAAATCGGTCGAACGGTTCGAGATTTCGCTATTTGAAATTTGCAAAAAATATCGATTTTTTCTACCGTCAAGAAATTAAAAATAAAAATCTATTAATTTTTTTCTATACTCTTTAAAAGAGCTGGACACAAACTTTCACTCAAAACTAATTTGAGATAAATCCGATCATTCCGTGACGCACTTCGACCAAAGTTTTGGCTTCTTAGAAAACGTTCACCAAAAACTCTAAATTTTGATTAAGGCCTCATGGGTTAAAATTGTCTGATTTGGCTCAAATTAAATTTAAATGAAAGGCATAGTAAAATAAGAAATTTTCCCGAACATTTAAAATCGAAAGAAAAATTTTTTGCCATACAAAAAAAAATGCCGGTCTAACGTGTAGTAAATAAATACAATTACAATTATTTTATATACATATTTATACCCTACACCACTCTGTGGTACAGGGTATAATAAGTTTGTGCTGGTGTTTGTAACTACCCGAAGCATTGGTCCTACCCGAACTATTGGTTCTACAAATATACCCATCAACTAAGAATCATTTTTTTTTCAATCACGATATAAGTCGTAATTACTAATATATTTGACTGAAATTTGAAACTTAAGTTTCTCTTGGCTCAAGGACGAACCTAATTGAAATTGGGTCCATGTTTTGACCTAGCCCTTATAAAAACGTCCCTTTTGATTTGGCTTAAATGAGTCTATTAACCGTTTTATAATAGGTATCATTTCGATATTTACCAGGTAAACGTATTTTATATTCACAAGTCTTTATTCCAAATTTTAAAGCAATCGAACCAATTGTACTTGTATCCCCCATACAAACCTCTCTCCGATATTTACAAAAATATCTCAAAACTCATGAAAAATTATTTATGTAATTGAAATTTTGTAGGTGTTAAACGTGTACTTTGGTAACCATATCAAATCAGATTTTTTGGAATCAACCCCCAAAGAAAAATGTTGACCGTTATTTAGTTAAATCGGTCTATAACAACAAAAAAAGATAAATTTTACTCAAATTTAGTTTGTGTGTAATTTCAACACTTATAAAAGATCTAAAAAAAGTGGATCTAATCAGTCCATGCTTGGACTTGGTATTAATTTTTCGAAAAACACTGGTGTAGGGTAGTATATGGCCGGTGTTGACGTACTATAATTTTCTTCATTTTTATTTTGTTTTGTTTTTAACCGACTCTTATCAACATGTAAAACCACATTACGTTAAGCCACAATTATGCACAAATATGTAAAATAATACATCTCTGTATTAAATAAGTTGTTTTGATTGTTCAAGTTTATATTTAAATATTTACTAAAAATATGCAGTGATAATCAAAACTTGCAGGTTTTGATTTAAAATTGGTTTGAAACAGTAAAACTAATTGCTAAACGAAATCAGACCACCCGAAAAATATAGCCACTAAGGCTGAGTTTTTTGAAATTCGTTCTTTTGATACCTTTTATAAAGAAACTACATAGAAATTTGGAATGAAAATATTTGGGACCCCCTAACCAAAGCAAACATTAATAAATACGGATTTCAGAAATTCCAGAGCTAAAGGGGCAAACATGGGAAAATCTGAATAAAAGCCGAATTTTGACACCAATAGCGGCCAAACCAAAAAAAAAATTTTTTTGACAAAATACACAACGATTGCGAATTTTAACCGGTTGTAGGGAGGCAAATACACACTCAAAAAATTATGTTAGTAAAATCAACTGAAAATATCAGTTAAAATAACTACTTTTGCAGTTAAATCAACTAACAATGTTAGTTATTTTAACTGACAAAAAACAACTGACTTATGTAGTAAAAACCACTTATATTGTAGTAAAAACAACTAAAATGTAGTAAAAATAATCAATATATAATTTTTTTTTTCAAAAAATTTTTCAGAAAAAAAGTTGAAGACCAAATTTTTTCCAAGTTTTTTTTTTTTTTTTTTTAAGAAAAAAAAAAACTAAAATTTATTTTTATTTTTTGGAAAAAAACTTTGGAACAAGTTGAGTTTACTGGCATTGGTCCAAAAAAAAAATGAAAATAGCCCTGTTAGTGATGATTTCGAAAAAATAAAAAAAAATTGTTTTGGTAAAAAAAAAAATATTAACCCATAAAATGCAAAAAAAAAATTTTTTTTGAGAAAAATTTTTTTTTTTTGTTTTTGAGAATTTTTGTAAAAAAAGCTTTTCTGCGTAGCGGCCTTCGGCCGGGCTTAGGGATTATAAACTCCATAAATTTGTTTAGCGCCTTCGCTAAATAAAGTTTTTTTGTGTATTAAGCCTTTTTCCAGTTATAATAATATTTGAATTTCCAGTCGACATAACTCGCGAACCAGACACGCCGACAAAAAATCACCCTAATATTTTAGATTTGTAATCAAAAGATCTCTGGTAAAAATTTGGGATCAATCCGACCAATGCCAGTAAACTCAACTTAAGCCAAAACTTTGAAAATTTTTCAGAGATAAAAAACTAAAATTAACTACTTTAAATAACTGTGACTACATCACAGTACTTTTTTGTTAGTTGTTCAAAAAAACGACCTAAAATAACTAACAGAAATAGTTGTTTGATATTTTTTATACAAAAACAACTGACTTTGTAGTTGAAAACAACTAACTACTGTAAAATATACAAACAACTAACATGTAGTAACTTACATAATTTTCTGAGTGCAGGCTCCAATTTTTTTCCATTATTTTTTCCATTATCAGATCTGTAACCAGAGCTTCGAAGGATTTCATTCCTTAATTCGATTTGGCATTTTGAATGAAAATTTAGGGATTGCATTCCCCAATCACATTTTAGCGAATTGAATGAATTCACTTTAGACTCATTCGATTTATAAATATCGAATGCATTCGATTTATTTTTTATTCGACTTTCAAAAATCGAATGCATTCGATTTTTTTTCATTCGACTTTTATAAATCGAATGCATTCCATTGCGAATCCAATCGATTTTCTTTTCATTCAATTTGAAAAATCGAATGGGTTATTCATTCATTGAATAAAAAAAACTAACCAAGATAGAGCAAAATGGAGGAAATCTTATGTACATAGTATCGCCGACACTCTTAACATGTGTTGACCCAAATGGGTCCTAATTTTGAATCTAAAAAAATAGGCATTCCCGAAAATTTTTAAATGCGCGTATCTTGCTAAAGGTGGCTTCAGACAATAATATTTGTAATAATATCTGTCAAAATTTTTTGTAAAATCTATAAAATAGTATGGTGTAAACACAAATCGGTATAAAACCAAGAGAAATACGGATTGAAAAATGACAAGCGGATACGTATTCTCATTTTTAGAAATTTCTCTAAAAATGAGAAAACGTATACGCTTTTCATAAGATCAGGGTTGTATTTGTTTTGATAATATTTAAGATGTGATGGTGTGAATACGCAAAGGATTTTTTAAAAGATTTTTTGACAAGCGGAGGAAATTTCGTATTATTTAAGATACGTATTTTCTTACGACTCAGTATTATAGTCTGAAGTGGGCTTAAAGGTGGCTTCAGACTATAATATTTGTAATAATATCTGTCAAAATTTTGCCTAAAACCTATAAAATAGTATGGTGTAAGCACAAATCGGTATAAAACAAGAGAAATACGGATTGAAAAATGACAAACGGATACGTATTCTCATTTTTAGAAATTTCTCTAAAAATGAGAAAACGTATACGCTTTTCATAAGATCAGGGTTGTATTTGTTTTGATAATATTTAAGATGTGATGGTGTAAATACGCAAAGGATTTTTTAAAAGATTTTTTGACAAGCGGAGAAAATTTCGTATTATTTAAGATACGTATTTTCTTACGACTCAGTATTATAGTCTGAAGTGGGCTTAAATAATGCCGACACGTCAAAAAATCCAAAATCATTTTTGTAGCTCTTGGCTCGTATAATACGACCGCCAAATACCTGAAAGCTCTCAGAGTTACCGTTTTTTAGTTACGCAATTTGGAAAAAAACAATAAACATTTTTGGATCAAAATCTACACTCAAAAAAAAAACTGTAATGTTAGCAAAAAAAGCTTGTAAACCTACAAGAAAATTTGCTGATTTTGAACCCACAATTTTTTTGCTAAAGTTAGCAAAAATGTTTTGCCAATAATTAGTTAACAATTTTTTTTTTTTGACACATTTGAGAACCCCATTGGATTCGGACCCCGATGGGCCTAGACCTAGTTGGGTTCCTTAAAAATCGTCATAGTTTTTGATCCAAAATTTGTGTCCGTTTCGCTCTACCTTGCTTAGTTTTTGAGATACGTGATTATAGGGAACCACTAGGGTCTTGAGAATTAAAAACTCGATAACTTCAAAAATATTACTCGGAGAGCTTTTGGACTTTTTGTTGTGTCGGCAATATTTACCGAGATATGAGCATTTTAAAATTTTCGGGAATGCTAACTTTTTTGGATCCAAAGTTAGGGCCCATTAGGGTCCGCACATGTGAAGAGGACCCGCGAAAGTATGAAGATTCTAAGAACCAAAAATGCCCTCCATTTTGCTCTATCTGGCTTAGTTTCCAAGATAGAGCCATTTTAAGTTTTCTGAAAATAAAAAAAAAATTACCATTTATTTTTGCTAATGTTAGCAAAAAATCTTGTAAAAATGTTGTCAACTCAATTTCAAATCTTAGCAAAAGAAATTAGTTCAACGTTTGTTTAAAATTGCTAATGTGCTAAATGAAGTTTACAAGAATTTTTTGCTAACATGCTAATCTCAACTAAAAATTTGCTAAAAGTTAGCTAACTAGCATTAGCAAAAAAAAATTAGTAAATCTACTAACGTATTTTTTTGAGTGTATGTCTAATTTTGATCCAAAACTTTGATCTGTTTTGCACTATTTTGCTTTGTTTTCAAGATACGGGAATTAAAGGGCCTTGAGAATTAAAACAACTGGATAACTAAAAAACCATTACTCGGGGGCTTTCGGGTATTTGGCGGTCGTGTTTAATGAGCAAAGAGCTACAAAAATGCTTTTGGACTTTTTGTCGTGTAGGAAGTTAAATATTGTTTGATATGTGCACCCAAAAAAAAACGTGGGTATTCAATACTAAAAATTTAACAAAATTTTAGTCCAAAAGAACCTAGTGCAGGAATTGGTAACCAATATTAAATTTTTTACTAATATTATTCAAAACCAGTAAAAAATACTAATTTTAGTACTTTGAAGATACTAAAAGTAGTAACTAATTAGTAGATTTTGGTACAAAATGACTTACTAAACCTTTTACTGTAGAATTATTTTGAGTGTGCATTTTTAAAATTTTCGGGAATACCAAGTTTTTGGATTCAACATTTGGGCCCATTAGGGTCATCACATGTAAAGAAGGTCGGCGATACTAAGGACCAACATTTGGCTGCGTTTTGCTCTATCCATTTTAAAAATCGATTGCATTCGCAGAGGAATGAAAAAAATTGAATGCATTCGATTTTTCTAAATCGAATGAACAAGAAATCGAATGCGTTAATTTTTTTCCATTCAATCGAATGCATTCCAAGGACTGCATTCAATGTTGATTTATAAAATCGAATGCATTCACTGACTATGAAAATTGAATGGATTTTTTGGAGAATTCATTCGAAAAGGATTTCACTCTTCGAAGGTCTGTCTGTAACACGCATAATTTTTTGGCTATTGCCAAGCGAAATTCCAAAAAGGGGCCATTTTAAGGACAGGCTAATGTAGGATCATCATTCTTATCTAAGAAAAGGATATATTTACAAATTTTAATGTTTTATTTTGGGTAAAAAGTAGGGTAAAGAGATAAAGACTCCAGAATTTTTTTAATGGAACAGGTAACGAAATGAAATAGAAAGAGGAACAAAATGTAATTTGACTCCAAAAAAAAAAATGTATATAGAATTCTGATTAATTTTTATTAAAAAATAAAAATTGTTTTATTCGACCTTTAAAATATTATATTTTGAGGATGTTTATTCTGGCTCGAGGTCATTATTTTCTTTACTAATTAAAACCATGATATTCTCATAGCATAATTTTCAAGAAAATTATTTTTTGTTTTAAATTTATTTATGTTGGTAATTTTTGCAAGACTTAATCGACACGTGTTTCGGAATTTGTCAAGATTCCATTGTCAAGATTATTTAGCAAAAATAGAAACGATTTACTACAAAGTAGCAAACGAGTCTAATGACAAATCGTTTGTGCACAAACTAGCATATTAATACATATTCGCCTCTATTCGCAATGAGAATTAGAAAGACAAATTCGCCTAATTCTCATTGCGAATAGAGGCGAATATGTATTAATATGCTAGTTTGTGCACAAACGATTTGTCATTAGACTCGTTTGCTACTTTGTACACTCAAAAAAATACGTTAGTAGATTTACTAATTTTTTTTGCTAACGCTAGTTAGCTAACTTTTAGCAAATTTTTAGTTGAGATTAGCATGTTAGCAAAAAAATCTTGTAAACTTCATTAAGCACATTAGCAATTTTAAACAAACTTTGAACTAATTTCTTTTGCTAAATTTGAAATTGAGTTGACAACATTATTACCAGATTTTTTGCTAATATTAGCAAAAATAAATGGTAAATTTTTTTTTATTTTCAGCAAACTTAAAATGGCGCTATCTCGGAAACAAAGCCAGATAGAGCAAAATGGAGGCCATTTTTGGTTCTTAGAATCTCAATAGTATCGCCGGTCCTCTTAACATGTGTGGACCCTAATGGGTCCTAACTTTGGATCTAAAAAAGTTAGCATTCCCGAAAATTTTAAAATGCTCATATCTCGGAAAATATTGCCGACACAACAAAAAGTCCAAAAGCATTTTTGTAGCTCTCAAGACGTAGAACAAGACCGCAAAATAGTCAAAAGCTCCCCGAGTAATATTTTTGAAGTTATCGAGTTTTGTAATTCTCAAAACCCCGGTGGTCCCCTAAAATCACGTATCTCAAAAACTAAGCAAGGTAGAGCGAAACGGACACTAATTTTTGATCAAAAACTATGACGATTTTTAAGGAACCCAAGTAGGTCTAGGCCCATCGGGGTCTGGACCTATCGGGTCCGAACCCAATGGGGTCCTCAGATGTGTATGAACTAAGTTGAAATAAAAAAAAATTCAGTTAACAAATTTTTAGCAAAACGTTTTTGCTAACTTTACCAAAAAAATTGTGGGTTCAAAATCAGCAAATTTTCTTGTAGGTTTACAAGCTTTTTTTGCTAACTTTACAGTTTTTTTTTTTTGAGTGTAGTAAATCGTTTCTATTTTTGCTAAATAATCTTGACAATGGAATCTTGACAAATTCCGAAACACGTGTCGATTAAGTCTTGCAAAAATTACCAACATAAATAAATTTAAAACAAAAAATAATTTTCTTGAAAATTATGCTATGAGAATATCATGGTTTTAATTAGTAAAGAAAATAATGACCTCGAGCCAGAATAAACATCCTCAAAATATAAAATTTATATAGTTTTTTTTTACTCCTACTTTCTATTTTTTCACCTTGTAACGATATCAATTATTTCTCTAAATAAAATAAAAAAATATTTTCTTTCATGCATCTTTTTGTTAGACACTGTATGTATTTGCACACAACAAAAATCACTTAAAAAATCATGAACTTGTTAACGTTTTATTTAAACATTTTACACATTTGTGCAATAACTAATTTAACCAGTTTTTTGTAATTTTTAAATACACTTCGTTTAATATTTTGTACTTTCAATAACTAATAAATTTTACACATTTTTTTCGTGATTAGCAATTATGTACCTATATTGAATTTAATAGATTTCATCTTGAATTTTTCAATACAAATTTATTAATATAAATCTGTTTAAATTAGTATTATGGCAACTTGTGTGTTTCTATTAAATTATTTTTTTTTAAATTAATTTAAAATCACGATCTATTTTATTTTAATAATTAATTGAATTCCATAATTACCCACTTACAGAATAGAAAATCTAAGGACTTTTAATATGAAATTCTCTATAGCGAAAACTTATTATTGAAATTTAAACTTGAAGGTTTTTATCATAGAGAAATTAACATAAGAGATTGCAAGAACCTCAGCTGACATTTTTACTTCTCAATCAAATCTGTCTGGGATTAAAGGGACATTTTTGGTTATTTTAAGTCATGAAATTTGTACTTTATTTGGACTTTTAATATATTTTTTTAATTATATTAAATCATTAACATTTTAAGAACGTAAATTTCATAAATTTGTTTTGTTTAAAACCATAAAGTGTTCCTCTTTCAACCTTCATTCTTTTAATTCCAGGCATTTAATATGTCAGTTCGTTTACCTTACTACAATCTACTCATTTTTACTACTTTTACTACAACTGGAAATTTTCAATACAAAAAGTAAACAAAACTTTCTAGTTGTGATAAAAATAGTAAGAAATTTGGGTAAACAAACAGACCTAATATATGAGTGCTTAAGGTGGGTGACGACCGCCTGGTTTTATATAAAACAAGTAAGAGTGTTAAATTCTTTTATACCCTCCAACATGTAAAAAAAAATCAGGGGCGTATTTTTTTGGGAGGGGGCTTCGCTGGGGGCAGTGGGGGACACCTCCCCCTCTCGAAAAATGTTTATTAATTTATTTGTTATGCTTTTTGCACTAAAATAAAACAATTTTATCATTATTTAAACTATTTTTTATATCTACGTCCTAAAAAAGGGGGCGGGCAAAAAAAAAATAAAATTTAGTCCCCCCGGTCCTAGTGCAGTACTCTGAACTTCTTCTTGCATTAATTTGTTTAACAAAAATATAAAAAAACACGTAAAAAATCGTATTTTTCAGAGGTTGTTTTAGTTTCTCAAGGGGAACTTTTTTCCTCCTGGTCCGATTTTGCCCATTTACGAACTTAACTTGCCTAGGACCATAAGACATATTCGTGCCAAACGGAATGACAAAGTGAGCATACCCCCATACTGTGGTTGGAGGGTATAAAAATTGAATATAACCAGGTTTTGTTAAATGAATATATTTGAAATAAAATATTTTCAAAATCTGATCTCAAAACAATGGGATTTTGAGTATAAACAAGTGAGAGTCGATAACTGATCAATAACATATGTAGGGTTGAGATGGGCACATTCGCCAATCCCCCACTTATCTCTTAAACTAAAAGAGGTATCAAATTGTGACAAATGAGTCAAATGTGTATTTATCAATGAACTTTCATGCTATTAACTTTGACCGTCCTACTTTACACGTGAAAGCGGTCAGATGTGTTTTTGTATTTTTTTAGGTTGATGGAAAAATATTACCTAGTCAGTATATTTTGTAATAACTTTATGATTTTGTGAGTTAGAAATATCTAGCTAATTGTGTTAAACCTTTACTATCAATTAAAAAAACTGCAATGAGTTTGTTTGTGCTCCTGGGGCACATTCGCCAGATTAAGGAGGGGCAGTTTTGCCGGCTAATGTACCCCATGGGGCACATTAGCCGTCGCGACGGGGAACATGGGGTACATACGCCACGTAAAATGGAGTCAGTTTCACCGGCGAAAGTGCCCCATGGGGTAGATTCGCCGATGACGGATGTACCCCATGCTGGCGAATGTGACTCACGGGTAGTATATTTATACCCTCCACCACTATGTCGTACAGGGTATATTGAGTTTGAGCTGATGTTTGTAACTACCCGAAATATTGGGCCTAGACATACCTTCAAGTATACCGATCGACTCTGAATTAATTTTTGAGTCAATTTAGCGATGTCCGTCCATCCGTCTGTCCATCTATCGGTTTAAGCACGATACAGGTCGCAATTTTCAATCAATTGACTTGGAACTTAAGCATCTTTTGGCCCAAGGACGAAGCCTATTGAAATTGGAGAATATCGGTCCATGTTAAGACCTAGCCCCCATATAGGGTTACCAGATTTGAAATATGGAATAACAGTACATTTGGTCTCAAAAAACAGTACATTGTAAATAAAAACAGTACTTTTTTAAAAGTCTTATTTTATATCAAACTACAAAAACTTAGCCCTTTTACCCTGATTTTAAACAGATCTCAGCCAAAACGAGCATAAAAGGTTGTTAACAGAACGGTGGAACATTTTAGGTAAACCGTCTCAAATTTATTCTATTTTTTTATCAGTATTGATATCTTACTTGAAAAGCTTTTGTAGTCTATGCTTTCGCTTAACTAAAACACCGATCTTCCTATCAAAAACATATGACAAAATCCATAAAACAGTGTTATAATTAAAACACGACTTTAAAAAGCAAACGCGAAAACGGTATTATTACACTCAAACAAAGGCCTAACTAAATTTTGGGAAAATGTTTTTATTTTTCACAATTTAGTCAAATTTAATAAAATTTTTTAAATTTCTTTGACATAATTTGCAACCAATTAGTTCATCATATTTATCTTCTTAGAATTGATAAAGTTTTTTCCTCAGGTTTAGTAAATTTTATGCAATTTAAGGAATTTTTTTTTTCAAAAAATGTTTCAAAAATTTCAAAAACTAAGCTAGAAAGAGCAAAAGTGTTCATTTTCGATTCTAAAAATCTCTAAAGAATCTCCGGTCCTCTTTCATTGTATGGACTCCTCAATTTGAATCTAAAAATTTGGGCGTTCATTTCTCAGAAAATATTGCCGAAACAAAAAAAAATGCCAACTACATTTTTGTTGTTCTTTACACGACCGTCTTAATCCCTCCGTGTAATAGTTTTTTAGTTATCCCGTTAAGATTCTAAAGACCCTTTTGGGCCCTTGAATTCCCGTATCCTAAAAACTAAGCAAGGTAAAGCGAAAATGTCAAAGATGTTGAATCAAAATCTATGACGATCCTTAATTGACCCAATTGGACTGGGCCTAAGGTGGTCTGGACCCATGGGTTCGGAACCTAATGGGGTCTGCCCGCAATCGGAACTTTAAATGAGATGTACTCAATAAAGTAAATTTTTCCCCATTTTCTAGTTTTTTCTTTGTCTTATTTTTCAGAAAAATTTAGATAAAAAGAAGGAAAACATGACAATGGAGCTAAATCATTATTGAATTTAGTTAAGTTTTCCACTTTTTAAATAAATTTTCTTTTTGAGTGTGGTATAAAATTAAATTGCATTTAGCTCCTTTTTAAAAATTGAATTAAAATTTTGTCAAATATAAAACATTTTTCGAAAAATGTTACATTTTGGTGATAAGTATAAAAAACAGTACAAAAACAGTACACGCTTTAAAAAACAGTACTTTTGCGTACTGTTTTAGGTGCTGTGCATAAAACAGTACTTTTTATAAAAAACAGTACATGTACTGTTTAAAACAGTACGAATGGCAACCCTACCCCCATACAACGCCCTTTGGATTCGGCTTAATGACTCTAATGACCGTATTATAATAGATATCGCTTTGAAAGGTAATCAAATTTTGTATGCATGAATCATCATTCCAAATTTCAAAGGAATCGGATCAGTCCTTCTGGTAGTCCCCATACAAGCCACCCTCCCGATATTCACATAATTCCCTCAAAATTCATAAAAATTAAAATATTTGATAAAATTTTATTTTTAGGTGTTAAACGTGTACTTAAGTTACCTAATCAAATCGAAATATAATTGGATCATTTTTGGACAAAGTCCCCCTCATAAAAATTTCGACCGATATTCAGTTAAATCGGTATATTGACAAAAAAAAATAAACCAATTCCACTAAAATTTGATCTGTGTATGTTTTCTACACTTAATAAAGATCTAACAAAAGACAGATCCAATTGGTCCATGTTTGGACTTGGGATCCATTTTCCGGAAAACACTAATGTAGGGTATGCGGAACACACGGAATGATAAAGTAAGTATACCCCATACTGTGGTGGGAGTGTATATAAAAACCTTAACCTACTGTTAGAGAAATATTTAAAGATTTGATTTTTTTTTTTTACAGTTTACAGATATTTTCTATAAAAATCATTTGAAGAATTAAATAGTTAAAGTCATTTTACTTTAGAATAAAACTGCCTATTCAAGAATGCAGGCAGTATGCAGGTTTTGAGTTAAAGCATCTTTATAGATTAAATAAAAAATGTGTATGCCAGATGTTTTCATATTTAGGGGAGGTCTTCACAATTGAGCTAGTATTTCTAAGCTGTTGCTAGGGGGTAGTTTATGATTAGGTTAACATTTAAAGGATACCTATCCCTTGAATTACAGGGTAAATTTTACACTATGTCACAATGGACCTTAGAGTCTATTTGGGCTGACGTAAAGCATTAGAAACACTTTTAAACCTAACCTACAATTTTTTGGAGATATTTACTTTGTTTAATTTACAAAAAGATATATTTAAAAAATAATGTTCCCAGCAAAACTTAGATTACCAAATAAGGTATAAAATAAGGTATAGGATCTCTTATTTTATACATTGCAGCATTGATGATTTTAACAGGCGATGAGACTCAAAGTAATGCATCCACATTATCACAAAGAATACCAGTAAGGTATAAAATAAGTCATAAATTTATAACGAAGAATACGAGTAAGGTGTAAAATATATGATATTTTATAGGTTACGAGAAATGAAATAATATAGCATACCAGAAGATAATATATAAGGTGTTACGAGTAGCGAAAAAGTAATTTTGTATTAAACTTACTCACGTGATTGTAAGTGAGTGTAAGTAGATAAAATATGCTCGTGAGTGTGTGTCCTTAGAAATTCACTGTCGTGAGCCCATCTCTAGTTTAAACTTATGCATTTTTTTATAAATAATTATTTTTTATGTTTTTATGCATCCAATTATAAATAATGAATTATTTCAAACTTTCAAATAATACATAATGTAACCAAATATAAGTCATCTATGATTTAATGTTTAGCAATAATAAATATGAAATACATTTTTTCACATAATCATGCATTACGTAGCAAATTATTAGTAATGCATTATTTTTCACTTGAAAATAATACGTTGTGGAACAAATGTTTGGTAAGACATCATAAAATAATGCTACAAATAAGTTATAACGATTACCTGGTAATGTGTTATATAATCACTACCCATTACCAAAGTTTTGCTGGGTTGTTATTTCAAACAAAAAAATGGGCATATTATTGTATTTTTTGGGAATAACGGGAAATATTGTTGTCAACGCTATCTCCTTGAATAATGTTAAACTTAACATAATTTTGTATCTAACATACCATTGGAATTTAGTGTAGCTCATAATAGACAATTCATTAAAAACAACTATAGTGCGTTTCATACTCATGAAGTCACATTTATTTTTCCTTTTTGTGAAATGTTTCCTTTCTTCCCATGAATAAAAAAAATTGGGGAAATTAGAAACTCTTTTAAAAGCAATCGGTTTAAGAATATGTACAGAGTGATAGTGTCAGACCGAATATACCTTTTTTGGCCGTAGCCGAATATTCGGCCAAATTTTAACTATTAGGCCGAAATCAAATATTCAAACAAAATTATGTAAGTAGTAACAAGTAGAAAAGTTAAATTCCACTTGGCCGAATATTTGAATACCATCCACATTGCCTTTCTTAACGGACAGCAAATTTCCGAACGTAACAAAAATTACCAATTTTGATTAGAAATATTTTATTTTGAGTAAAAAACTTTTTTGCTATTTTTTTTTTGTGTAAAATTTTTTCGAGTCTACATTTTTTTAGTGTAAAGTATTTTTGTAGTTTACAAATGTTTTTAAAGCTTGTTTTTTTAAAGATCGGTTTTTTTTTACACGTGAATTTAAGGTGAAACCAATCTGAAATTCACTGTTTTGCTAATAATTTTGGAACCACTAGACCAATTTGGCTGGAATTCAATATGAACCAGACCACGGGAACAAATATATATGCCAAGCTTCAGCATCCTCAAGATTGTCTTACGAAAGTTGGTGCGTTTTTATCTCATAAATTCGCAAAAAGCCCTTGCCGAAATTCACACACCACTAGACCGATTTCGTTGATTTGCAATACCAACCTGACCAGATAAATGGCCAACTTATATGCCAAACCTCCGGAGCTCAGGAACCTCCTCAACACTTTTGAACCACTGGACCGATTTCGCTGATTTGCAATACCAACCTGACCAGATAAATGGCCAACTTATATGCCAAACCTTCGGAGGTCAGGAGCCTCCTCAACAGACTTACGGGCATCGCTAGATCGTCTTAAAATCGATCGAGGATCATGAATATATCGCTCATTTACTTGTATAGAATGGATGCGTTACACACGGAATGACAAAGTGAGTATACCCCCATACTGTGGTTGGAAGGTATCATTTAAATTTGCTTTAATTAGGGTTACCAGATTTGAAATAGGGAATAACAGTACATTTCGTCTCAAAAAACAGTACATTGCAAATAAAAACAGTACTTTTTTTAAATCTTATTTTATATCAAACTACAAAAACTTAGCCCTTTTACCCTGATTTCAAACAGATCTAAGCCAAAACGAGCATAAAAGATTGTTAACAGAACGGTGGAACATTTTAGGTAAACCGTCTCAAATTTATTCAAAAAATTGCGATTGACTTTTTGGAGCATTTGTCTTAGTTGCCGCGATATCTTACTTGAAAAGCTTTTGTAGTCTATGCTTTCGCTTAACTATAACACCGATCTTCCTATCAAAAACATATAAAAAAAATCCATAAAACAGTGTTTTAATTAAAACACGACTTTAAAAATCAAACGCGAAAACGGTATTATTGCACTCAAACAAATGCCTAACTAAATTTTTGGAAAATGTTTTTTTTCACAATTTAGTAAAATTTAATAAAAATTTTGAAATTTCTTTGACATAATTTGCAACCAATTAGTTCATCATATTTATCTTCTTAGAATTGATGAAGCTTTTTCTTCAGGTTTAGTAAATTTTATGCAATTTAATGATATTTTTTTTTTTCAAAAAAATGTTTCAAAAATTTCCAAAACTAAGCCAGAAAGAGCAAAACAGTGTTCATTTTCGATTCTAAAAATCTCTAAAGAATCTCCGGTGCTCTTTAAATGCATGGACTCCTCAATTTGAATCTAAATATTTGGGCGTTCCTCATTTCTCAGAAAATATTGCCGAAACATAAAAAATGCCAAATACATTTTTGTAGTTCTTTACACAACCGTCTTAATCCCTCCGTGTAATTGTTTTTTAGTTATCCCGTTAAGATTCTAATGACCCTTTTGGGCCCTAAAATTCCCGTATCTTAAAAACTAAGCAAGGTAGAGCGAAAATGGCAAAGATGTTGAATCAAAATCTATGATGATCCTTAATAGACCCAATGGGACTGGGCCTAAGGTGGTCTGGACCCATGGGTTCCGAAACTAATGGGGTCTGCCCGCAATCGGAACTTTAAATGAGATGTACTCAATAAAATAAATTTTTTCCCATTTTCTAGTTTTTTCTTTTTCTTATTTTTCAGAAAAATTTTGATAAAAAGAAGGAAAACATGGCAATGGAGCTAAATCATTATTGAATTTAGTTAAGTTTTCCACTTTTTAAATAATTTTTCTTTTTGAGTGTGGTAAAAATTAAATTACATTTAGCTCCTTTTTAAAAATTGAATTAAAATTTTGTCAAATATGAAACATTTTTCGAAAAATGTTACATTTTGGCGATGAGTATAAAAAAACAGTACAAAAACAGTACACGCTTTAAAAAACAGTACTTTTGCGTAATAAAACAGTACTTTTTATAAAAAACAGTACATGTACTGTTTAAAACAGTACGAATGGCAACCCTATACTAATTATTGTATTGTATCTAACATACCATTGGAATTTACTATAGCTCATAATAGACAATGCATTAAAAACAACTATAATGCATTTCATACTTATGAAGTCACTTGAATTTTTCCTTTTTTGTGAAATGTTTTCTGAACCACTGGACCGATTTTGCTTAAATGCAATACCAACCTGACCAGTACTGTGATCATGTAAAACGATAGTTGACTATCGTTGATTTTTGGAGCCTTGTTGCTCCTAAACTAATCAGAATGTTTCCAAATTTGTTAATGATTCTGGATAAGAAAACACTCTTTAATAATTTATTAAAGAAAAACTTTAAAATTTCCCATCAAAACGATATGTATTTTGATGTCGTTTATGCATTGTCTATCGTTTTCGTTTTACGTGATTAGCCTCCAGGTAAATGGCCAACTTATATGGTAAACCTCCGGATCTCAGGAGCCTCCCCAACAGACAGACGTTTACTTGTATAGTGTCATAACTCAAAACTTTTTTGTTTCGGATGCGTTACACACGGAATGACAAAGTGAGTATACCCCCATACTGTGGTTGGAAGGTATCATTTAAATTTGTCTGATTTAATGCATTCCCTACTTTAATGGCGAACAAACGAAACCTTATTTTTTGTGATCCTCGTTTAAGTAGCGCATTTAAGTGGCGAAATATTTTTTTTTTCCCACTGTAACGTGCAAGAAGCGGTGATAATTAAAAGGCCGATGCCATCATTTAAATGCGCCCGCTTAAATGTTTAATTTTTTAGAAATTATTTTTAAATTCGCTAGATGTTCGTAGAGATTTTTAGTAAATTCACAAAAGTTTCCAATTTCAGTGGTACATTTGAGCAGGCCATTCCAATAAACACTTTCATAAAATGAAAATCGTTTAAATGCATTTTAATCATAATTTTCTTATATATTTGTTTAAATGCGCTTTAGTTGACCATATCAATAAACACTTTTATAATATAAAAGGAAGACCGTTTAAATGCATTACAACCAGGATTTTCTTATCTATTTGTTTAAATGCGCTTGATGTGGTTTTTATACAGCGGGGACTACATATTGGATTTTATATTCAATTTCGCCTTCCTTAATGTGCAAGTAGTGTTAATAATTCATAACTTCATACAAAATATTAGGAAATTCGTCCTTTAAATGCGCCCAGTTTAACGCGTGCAATGTTAACATTTTATGGAGAGAGAAAAGTCAGATTTCAATTTAATATGAATTATTTTTCAATAAAATTAATTCGTTCGAAGCTCAAAAAATTGTAAACAAAAGTGACCTTATAATTATGAAACTCACTATGTATTTATGATTCGGGAGAACAATTTCTCATTCAAAAATACGAAAATACTCGTATTTAGACTACATAAAGTAAACAGTACGCAAGAAAAACCACTTGAGTTTAAATAGCAACAACAAATGATCATGAATTTTTTTAACACATTGAAAAATGTTCAATCAAGTTTTTTTTTTCTTAAATGATTTTTAAACACAATTTTTATATTTATATAAACAAAATAATATTGATGTTAAATTTGTATAAAACAAATTTATTAAATGCTTACATATTTTTTTTTATATCAAAAACACAATAAAAATTCTTTAAATATTTATTTTCTTTTTTCTTAATTTTTTTATGGATGGAACTTGTATTACGAAATTAATGAAGGCAGCACTCACTCACTAATTTGGGTGTGTTAATTGAAAAACCAACGCAATTTTGTGTGATTTTGATTTGATTTTTTTTTAAATTTACAATAATTTTAATTTACAAAATGTCTTTGTTTTTAAAGTGCGCTTATTATGATTCATTTTAATTTCATTATGTTTTAATTTTTATTTATTTTTAGTAATCTCGTAGTATATTTGGTTGACACTTTTTTTTTTTAAATTTGATAACTCTATTTAATTCAAACACATACAAATGGCACTCTCTTTTCTTTTTAAATTTATTTATTACTGCGATCGTTTTTTTATAATTTAACCGCGCCAGACGATCTCACAATTTCGGCTGTTGACTTGAGACTATTTTCCATACATTTTAAGTAAATTATATTCTTCTTTTAATTAACAGTCCTTCTCTTTAGTGTTGCCAGATCTTTTGTTTATTTTTTACAAAGTAAGGGATTTTGGAATTTAAAATGGAAATTTCGGAAAAAATATTTTAGAATCTGAAAAGGAAACTATCCCAACCATTATACACGGATTTACCTAAAACTTATAAAAGTGACGATTTTAAGGTTGGGGTGTCTCGGCTTATCGGTCATAAGTGTTAAAAACTTTTGTTGCCACCTTGTGAAAAACATGGACCTTCAGAAGAATTCCAATAACTCCAGTTCATATAAATCACTTGTCAAGGTCAGGCAAATTGAAAAAGTTCAACTTTTGTCAACCTGTGTAATCCAAAAATTTTGCTTTGCGCTCTCGGAAGTTATGCTCCCCCCTCTTCAAGCAAGTTTAGGTCGTGCTAAAATGCTGACAAAGTCGGGTAATGGCATTTCACTCCTCTTTATTTTTAACTGTCAAAATTGTTAACACAAAAATCCTAGCTGTTTTCGAGTTATTGCTAAATAATTGCACTGTTCGACAACAAAAACCCCCAACGGAAATATTCATCTGATTCTTATATATTTTGCTCTCCTGAATCCAAATCTGCCATGCAATTTTTTCTACCAATTACTGTTTTTGAGATTCGCTGTTAAAAATTAAAAAAAAAATAATAATTTCGCAGTTTTGGTGATCCACGGTTACAGATTCTTCCAAAAATAGGACTTGATCTTATATAAAATGGACCTCCAGATTCCAAAACTGCAATCCAAATTTTTCTAGCATGTTCCGTTTTTGAGATATTCGCGTTTGACAATTTTTCCACGCGAAAATCTCGAACGCAAATATCTCGAAAACAGGAGGTCCAGTTTATATGAAATCAAGTCCTATTTGTTGAAAGCAACATAACAGTGGACCCCCAAAAGCGCGAAAAAATTGGATGGCAGATTTAGATTCAGGAGAGCACAGTCTATTATAGTCAGTTGGACAGTTTACTGGGAGTTTTTGTTGTCGAACAGTGTAATTATTTAGTTATAACTCGTAAACAGGATCAGATTAGATTTTCGTGTTAACAATTTTTAAAGTTTAAAGTAAAGAGGAGTGAAATGCCATTACCCGATTTTGTCACCATTTTAACACATGTAGAGCATAATTAATTTCTATCTTTTGAACTACCTAGAATCTAGTTCACTTCTATGCGATCGACAGTATGGCTTTCGTAGGAGTCGTACTACGGGAGACCAGTAAGCGTTACTTACGGAACGTTGGATTCGATTAATACAACAATTTGGTGAGTAAAATTGGTGGCTCTGGATACTGTCAACGCATTTGATCGTGTGTGACACGACGCACTTTTATCATGACTTATCGCATTTAGTGTCGGTGATGATTTCTCGATTTATATCGACTTTTCTCGGAAACCGTACTATACGTGTTATAGATGAGGTTTCATCAAACTAGTTTTAGCGTGATTCAGTGGAATTGCCGACATTTCCGCTTAATACACTTTCAATGGTACCATTTTTAGTGGTATTAGGTGAAGGAGGATTTCGAATGCAGATGTAGGTTAAGGGTGGGATAGTGTCGTGTGAGATTTTAAGCAGCAATATTTGGAAGCGCTAGAACCGCTCATTTTGTGAGGTTGGTAAAAAAAGTGTATGAGCCAAAAAATGGGGGAGGTCGGATAGGATCTAGGGGTCGCTCATCGGGGTCAAAGTTGGGAGTAGAGGGGAAAAAATCCACAAAAAGCCCCAAAACTCTCCTGGTTTTGCTCCTAGAGGGGTCAAATATGAGACCGGCCCCCATTATTTTTTCCCCCTGAACACTTTTGCCAAACATACCTAAGCCCTATCTCCAATCCCTAAGGGGGGTCCCATACAAAGGTTCAATTTTTAAAAAATCTTTCTTCTACCGCTCTAGTTGTCCTAAAAGTCACCCTAGAGGAATCAAATGTATGACCGACCCCCAATATTTTTTCAACCCCAACATTTTCTTAGAACATACCTACCCCCTATCTTCAATCCTTAGGGTGGTCCCCATACATTTTTTTTTATTTTTTCTTAAATTGTCATATTAAATCTGCCCCTACCGGTCCAATGGTGCCTCCTAGAGGGGTCATTATCAAGACCAACCCCCATTAATTTTTAGCCCCCAACACTTCTTCTGAACATACCAGTTCCATATCTCCAATTCCTAAGGGGTCTCCCACACAAAACGACATTTTTGTAAATCTTGCTCCCACCGCTCTAACTATCGCAGGGGTGACCCTAGAGAAGTTAAATGTGTGACCGACCCCCAATATTTTTTCAGCCCCAACATTTTCCCCAAACAAACCTACCCTCTATTTTTAAGCTATTTTTAAGCCTTAAGGGTGTCCCCACACAATTTTTTTTCTTTTTAATTTTTTTTTTAAATTGCCGCCTACCGCTCCCACTTTGCCTTTTAGGGACGGGAAATTCAGACTGACCCCCATTAATTTTTGCCCCTACATTTTTTCTGAACATACCTACGCCGTATTTCCACTTTGTAGGGGTGCTCCCCTGTGGAAAACTAAGTGTTTGAAACCAAATTCGGCAAAACGTCTGGACCAGGAGTGCTAATGTTTGCGCGTTTTAAAGAGCAGTGTGAAAATATAAAAGACAAACCGTACAGTCTTGGCATATAAGTTGAGGAAGTGGCAGGCAACATACCAGCTCAAGTCCAAACTGACATCAAGTTGTTTTGTTGGGCTCAAATAAAAGAAAAGCAACTCAGAGACGACTACAAGGAGTTTCTTGAAATTGTTTTATTATACCTTGGCGAAAATATTCCTAAAGCTGTGTTTATATCATACCACTGAGTATTAAGACCTGTCAAAAAATCGTGTGTAATATGATTTTATTGACAGTCCAATAAGACTTTTGATTTTATGAAATATTTAAAAAAATGGCTGTGTGTTATTAGATTTGCATACAAACAGCTGTTTTTAAAAATGTCTTTTGATTTTGTTTATGATTTTTTGGCAGTATTAAGACTTTGGTAATATTTTACTTTCTTAAAATCTAAAGACTCGGTGGGATGATATAAACACACCTTAATAAGCATTTTAGCCCACCAGGACCCATCAGTCATGCTCGATGGATGGCAAAAGGCATATATTGCCTAAAAATGTTTTTGTTCCGAAAATATATCGGTTTGGCCAAAAAAGAATTAAATGCACTTCTTGATGTGACCGTTTTTATCATAACAATTTACGTAATAGCTTGGTTTAGCGCTACCAAAGCAATAGAAGCTCCAACTAATGATTTGAATTTTTTGAAAGCGATTGCCAATTATGCTTCAATTGATAAGATTCTGTCGCAACGATTGGTCAAGAGATTCTGTGGACATTTCTGGTATCTCAGTGGCGAAGCTGTTGCTCTCGCACTATTTGATCCGAATATCTCTTGTGAAATAAAACGAAAAATGTCGAATGAAATTCGTATATTTGAAGAAGAGAAAGAGGAATTGGAGGAAGAGTTATCTGACGATGAGATGGACGAATCGTCTAACGAAGACAGCGAGGAAGAAGAAGACGATGATATCGGGGAAGAAGATGCCTCAGAGGATAGCGGTGACAGTGGCAACAAGGATTGTAATCCTCCAGTACATGTTGTTGGATTCGAAGGTGTAAAAAGAATTAACATGGCATCGAAACAAGTGAATCATGAACTCATGTAAACTGATTTAAGCCACTACGTCACACCTGCGACTCCAAAATTTTTTGCACGCTTCGGAATAACAACAAATTTCATTGCTTCCGATCCAAATACTTGGGAAAATCGTCAGGACTACCAGCGAGCGCTGCAAATATTACGTAAATTACTTGTTGTCAACGACGCTACCGAAAGAGGCGTAAAATTAATAGAAGACTATAACAACGTGTTGTGCAGTAACGATATTATTTATCATTTTTTATAATTTTCAAGTTAAAAAAAATATTTTTTTACGCTTAACAAAAGTTACTATTAAATTACAAATTAACGACCTCGGATTTCTCGATAAAATAAATAAAAAAATTGTGGGGTAACACCTTGAAGATAGAGGGTAGGTATGTTTGAAGAAAATGTTTTGGCTAAAAAAATATATGGGCAGGTCATACATTTGACTTCTCTACATACATTACTAATTTAGTTTTCCCCAGGGGAGCACCCCTACAAAGTGGAAATACGGCGTAGGTATGTTCAGAAAAAATGTAGGCGGCAAAAATTAATGGGGGTCAGTCTGCATTTACCGTTCCTAAAAGGCAGAATGGGAGCGGTAGGCGCAGATTTTATAAAAAAAAAAATAAAAAATAAAAAAAATGTGTGAGGACACCCTTAAGGCTTTAAAATAGAGGGTAGGTTTGTTTGGGGAAAATGTTGGGGCTGAAAAAATATTAGGGGTCGGTCACACATTTAACTTCTTTAGGGTCACCCCTGCGATAGTTAGAGCGGTGAGAGCAAGTTTTACAAAAATGTCATTTTGTGTGGGAGACCCCTTAGGAATTGGAGATATGGAATTGGTATGTTCAGAAGAAGTGTTGGGGGCTAAAAATTAATGGGGGTTGGTCTCGATAATGACCCCTCTAGGAGGCACCATTGGACCGGTAGGAGCTGATTTAATATGACAATTTAAGAAAAAATAAAAAAAAATGTATGGGGACCACCCTAAGGATTGAAGATAGGGGGTAGGTATGTTCTAAGAAAATATTGGGGTTGAAAAAATATTGGGGGTCGGTCATACATTTGATTCCACTAGGGTGACTTCTAGGACAGCTAGAGCGGTAGGAGCAAGATTTTTTTAAAATTGAATCTTTGTATGGGACCCCCCTTAGGGATTGGAGATAGGGCTTAGGTATGTTTGGCAAAAGTGTTCAGGGGGAAAAAATAATGGGGGCCGGTCTCACATTTGACCCCTCTAGGAGCAAAACCAGGGGAGTTTTGGGGCTTTTTGTGGATTTTTTCCCCTCTACGCCCAACTTTGACCCCGATGAGCGACCCCTAGATCCTATCCGATCTGCCCCATTTTTTGGCCCATGCATTTTTTTTACGAACCTCACAAAATAAGCGGTTCTAGCGTGTCGAAATCGAAAACACGTGCACTATCCCACCCCTAATGTAGGTGTGGTACGAAGAGCTGCAGTGATACTTAGGTTAGGTTGTAAGTGGCTGCTGACGTTTTACTTCAACACACGTAGACTCTGAGGTCCATTGTGATACCACGGGGCCATAATAGGTTTCCCTACTAGTCCCTGTCGTTAAACCAGTTTGAGCTACTTATGAAACTCCTTAGATGTTGAATTTTGACATCCGACAAATCAGAAAGATCAGTGATACTTATGTATGTCATTCTTTTTACCTTCGTGGCAAATTCATACTTCCCTTTTTTTCTCAAAAACAAGCC
This sequence comes from Pegoplata infirma, assembly GCA_963921195.1. NCBI lineage: Eukaryota > Metazoa > Arthropoda > Insecta > Diptera > Anthomyiidae > Pegoplata > Pegoplata infirma. The sequence continues at coordinate 15,537,508 of OY992537.1, read as the reverse complement.
ACCAGACAAATGTTCCATACAGCAGAATTAGACGCACCACTGCTATATAAATCCAGTGAACACCTCTAGGGATAAATCCCTATTGTTTTCCAATGACGCTTTTGCAGGAATATAAAGCAGACGATTTCAGTACCGTCAAGAGAAATAGATTCAAAACCAGGAATCTTATTTTGCTTACAAACAAGACAAGATCTGTTTTACTTCGATTAACTCCCAGACCACAGTCTCTAATCCATTTAGGCAAATTTTTTAGAGCGTCTTTAAGAATGTCCTTTAATGTTGCCAGAAGCTTTCCCTTTACCGCTATCGCGACCTCGTCAGAATATGCGACAAAATGACAGCCACGTTCTTCTAAAGAGAGCTGCATTAAATTCAGTGCTAGTTTCCAAAGAAGCGGCGAAAGAACACTTCCCTGTCATGATTTCCTATTTACGAATCTCCTAATTCAGACATTATATGTTTTCTACCATTAGACAATCCCATGCTACATTCCTAGACCAGACAATGCAACAATTGTCGAATCTGGGATGACAATATTTAAAGAAAGTCCACCATTGTGTACTCCTTTACCAAAAGCAATTTCTTTATGTTACCAATGAGCTCATGATGAGATGTTTTCGTTGTTATACCCTTGATGTATGGATGTTGCTTAGTCGAAAGCAATCTCGGGTCAATCTACGCAAATATAAGTATATAATTTCTTTCATTGGCTTTAACAAAAATTATGATAGACTAATTGGCCAGAAATCCTTCGGAACTGTGTAGGAGCTTTCTCCAGCCTTCGGTATAAAAACTATGCAGGACTCCCTCCAGTTTAAAGGAATTTCAAGCCAGTTTAAGCATTCTATCTAGAGATTATACAACTAAGACGCTCCAGGTCCAGGGTATTTATAGATTTTTTATATGAAATATGTTTTATAATCTGATACTTTTTCTATAGGAAAGATGTCCCAGAATTTGAGACTTATTCTATAGGACATATGTTTCAGAATCTGAGACTTTTGAAATTTGTATACAATAACTAAAAAATAGCACAAAAATCATTTTGGAACGTTTACCACCTTAGTTTAACATTCAGGCATAACTAGATCGACTTCGAATCAAATGATAGGACCTTTATATTGATGTGTCACAAACATCTTATAAATTCCGGTACTGTGAAATAACTCCCAAATTAAATAACTCCCCAAAATGAAATGCAATAACTCCCAAATTTTTTTCATACGAATTGGGACTTATTTCACAATTTTTGTTGGAAGTTTTTTCATAATGAAACAACTCCCAAGTGAAATAACTCCCACAAAAATTATTTTGGGAGGCATTTCATTTCTTTTTTAGCATTCAGAGTTATTTCATTAATGTTGGGACTTATTTCATTTCAAACGAAATATCGTTGAGAACTATTTCCAATCTGTGCAGTAAATCTGCACAGTAAAAGGCTTGATACACAAAAAACTTTATTTAGCGAAGCCGCTAAATTAATTTATGGAGTTTGTAATCCCGAAGGCCGGCTACGCAGAAAAACTTTTAAGACAAAAAAAATGCACAGAGGTAGTATATACTTTTTTCATAATTTTTGGACTATGAACATGTAGACATAATTCCTATAATGGGGACTTATTTCGTTTTTTGGCACTTATTTCATGGGGAGTTATTTCATTTTTTAAAGTTGGGAGTTAATTCATTTTTCTTGGAACTTATTTCATTGGGACTCATTTAATTTGGGAGTTATTTCGCAGTACCATAAATTCCTACTCGGGGAAAAATAATTAAATTGTCTGGCAACATTTCCTATGATATGAGAGCAAGTAAGAGAGTGAGAGTTAATAAAAAAAGTTAACAGAATTCTGTTAAACCACTTACTTCTAGAAAAAGAATTAAACCAGTTTTATTTAAATTAAAATTATTTTGTTTGTAAATCATGGTCAAGCTTCGCAATTGCTTTAAAATTAATTGTGTTTACGTGATGTCAATGAACAGCGTCAAAATATTTTAATACAATATTATTAATATGTCAGGCGATTGATACTAAAATTGCAAAGTTACAAATAAAATCACAAAAAATAAAAACTCCTACTAAACTGCTGAGGTACTGTTAATTTACTGTTACACCTTAACAGTCTTAACCTAACACATGACTGCAATTTATATTATTTACAATACATTTAATATTTCTTATCAGTTGATAATTCCATGTTTTCGTTTATTGTTATACCCTCCATCTAGTGGTGGGTGTTTACAAGTTTATCACTTCGTTTGTAACATCTAGAAATATCGGTCTAGGACTCCATATACTATAGATATATGCACGGTTTAGTTATATAAGGTTACATACGATTAGTAAACAAATCCGCCATTTCAACTGGTTGACAAGTTTCGGTGTTTTATTATGATTTTAATTATCTTAAATTTTGCACACTTTTGTCACCCAAAATTTGTTAAATTTTTAAGAATTTAAAATTTAAAATTATATTTTTTATAAACATTCACAAATTATACAAAATTTTAATCAAAATTAAAGAAAATTAAATTGACGATTTTTTCAATTCCTTTTTGTTTCGACATTCTATTTTTTTAGTACACACCGATTTCTGTCGTTCTTCTCAATCCTTTATATATGTCATTCGTGGATATATGTATGCATAACTACACTAAAAAAAAAAACTTGTAAACGACAAGAAAAGTTTGTAACTTTTTTTTTGCTACCTCCTATTTGACAACAATTCCTTGTAATTTAACAAGTTTTTTACCAATAATTTTGTAATTTTACAAGCTTTTAAATAATAAAATTCTAAATTTACAAATTTTTTGACGCGATAAAACTTACAAGGAGGTTTCGTGTTTTTACTAAATTTTTTTGCTACCTCCTATTTTACGAGTAATTTTGTTAGTTTATAACTTTTTTAGCGTAATAAAACTTACAAGGAAATCTCGTGAATTTACTGAATTTTGTTCGTAACAAATTTTTGGAAATTTGTAAAATTACAAAAAAAAAATTCGATCGAAAATTTTTGTTAAAAAACAAGGAAAACTGTCAAATATTGGTAAAATGGGATTACAAGACTTTTTCTACTAATTTGACAAGGTTTTTTTGTTCGTGTGTACCGGCTTAAAAAACACACACTTAATTAATTTACGCGATGTTTTAAAATAAATTATTGAAATCTTTTGTTTATAGTTACATATTTTGAATACAAAAAATTTTTTTTTTTTTTATTTTTGACACTTGTAACAGTTTAAACTATAAAATTTTAAAGATTTCGATCGTACTTTCGTTGAAACCTCATTGCAAAGAGGTTTCAGTTTTGTGTGGGAAAATACGTATTTTCAAATGAGGTTTGGCTTGAAACCTCGTTAAATGGGGTTTCGATGATAATGTGAATGCTCTATAACATTTTCAAAAATTGTGTAGGTACGGTGAGCCTCAGCGATGTTTAGGTTCGACTTTAGTGTCGACGAAAAGTGTAAACACAGTTCGATTTCTACTTGATTAAATGTCACAAAACTGTTTACAGCGAAATCGTAGCTGCTCGCATTCGGGAGATATCGCGAAATTAGTGTTTTTGTATTTTCTAAAATTTTAACAGTTAAGTTTTTTAAATGTCTTCAAAAACTGAGTATGCAGTTTTAATTGTATTTATTTACAGGTCACAAAACAGTTAACATCGAAATCATATCTTCTCATATCAATCGCGAAATTAATTTTTTGCTGTTTTTGTTTTCGTTTTTTATCTTTAGATAGGTTTCTTTAAAATTTCGTAAAAACATGGTATGCAGTTTTATTTGTGCTTGATCAAAGGTCACACAGCTGTTGACATCGAAATTGTATGTGTTAAATTTCGCGAGATATCGCGAAAAAATACAAAACACTAATTTCGTGCTATCTCGCGAATGCGAGCAGCTACGATTTCGCTGTTAACAGTTTTGTGACATTTAATCTTGTAGAAATCGAACTGCGTTTACACTTTTCGTCGACACTAAAGTTCAACCTGAACATCGCTGAGGCTCACCGTGTAGGGTATTCATAGATTCGTCCAAGTCGAATTTAAGTTTTTTACGTGTTGTTATAGCAAAAAAAAAATAAATATGAATAATCATTGCCTACCCCTTTATGCACTAAGAAAATATACAAAAATGTTTATAAGAATCTTTTTACAATAAAAAATTGCTGTTTTGCAAATTGTTGGGATCTTTTTCACAATAGAAATTCAATATCTAATATCAAAGAGAAACCTTGGGTATTGACTGACAACATAAAATAAACAACATTGCCCCTTAATATGCCCTTGCGAATCAAAACACATTCTGTAAAATTCCACATATAAATTTGCTGTAGTGATGCCAGATCTTTGAAGGATTTCATTCCATAACTTAATAAAAACTTTAATTTTGTGTGGAAGCCCTCTTAGGAATTAAAGATAGGGTGAAGTTTTGTTCAGAAAAATTGTTGAGGATAAAAATTAATGGGGGTTTGTCTTATATTTGAACCCTCTAGGAGACACTATTGGAACGGTAGGAGATAATTTAATATAAAAAACAAGTAGAAAAATTAAATTCGACTTGGCCGAATCTATGAATGCCTTTTAAGTGATAGTAAGTTTTCCAACGTGAAAAAAATAAAATTTTTGATTATATGATTTTTAGTGTAAAAATATTTTTGAGTGTCAAAAATACGTTGTAAAAATTTTTTGGGATTTCCAATGTTTTTAAAAAATGTTTAACGGACTTTCAACACGTGAATTTAAGATGAAACTAATCTCAAATTTGTTAATAACTTTTGAACCACTACACTATAGGGAATTTTCTGGTATTTTCTGGCCAAAACTCCAAAAGTTGGGATATTGTCTCAAAATTTGGCAGGTTTATTTGGCGGTAAGTTTTAAGGCTCTGTATAAAAAATTGGCATGATGTGGCCTAATAAATCGTGTTTTTAATGCAATTTTGTAATATAATTTTGTCAATAATTTTTACATCCACGCCCACAAAAGGGGGCGGGCAAAAAAATAATTTTCCTAGTGCCTTTGGTCCAAGTGCAGGGCTTTGAACTTCTTGTGGCGTATTTTTTTTTTAATTTTTAAGCAAATGTACAAAAAAAATGTAAAATATGGGATTTTGCGTAGCTAGACTAAGTTATTTAAGGGGGAGCTTTTTTTCACATGTTCCAATTTTGCTCATTTACGAACTTGAACATCGTAAGACTATAAGCAGGGGGTATTTATGTCGCTCACGAGAAAAAACTTTAACCGGTGGGATTAAAAGAATGATGGTTGAAAGAGGAATTTAATAAAAAAGGGATTTTTGATTTCTTTAAAATAAACACTTTTGTATTGTTTTAAACAAAAAAAAAAATATGTGTTTCACACTTTTAAGATGTTAATGATTCAATATATTTTATAAAAAATTATTAAAATTGCAAATAAAGTACAAATTTCATGATTTTAAAAAAATCCCAAAAAAACCATTTAATCCCATCCACACTTCATTTGAGAGGAAAAATTGAGAGATGAGAGACACACAATCTCTTATCTTTCTTTCTCTATGCTATAAGACATATTCGTGCCAAACATCAGGTGGCTAGCTCTTTTGGTTTGGACAGCATCGTGCATTCCCCAGACAGTCAGACCGACAGACGGTCGGACGGACATCACTAAATTTTTTTTCCCCATGGAGCCGCATGGCTTAGCGGATGAATACATCTTACTCACAAAGAGTTTACCAATATCTCATAGAGATATGAGAGTATGCAATTATATCATAGAGAAAGAAAGATAAGAGATTGTGTGTCTCTCATCTCTCAATTTTTCCTCTCAAATGAAGTGTGGATGGGATTAAATGGTTTTTTTGGGATTTTTTTAAAATCATGAAATTTGTACTTTATTTGCAATTTTAATAATTTTTTATAAAATATATTGAATCATTAACATCTTAAAAGTGTGAAACACATATTTTTTTTTTTGTTTAAAACAATACAAAAGTGTTTATTTTAAAGAAATCAAAAATCCCTTTTTTATTAAATTCCTCTTTCAACCATCATTCTTTTAATCCCACCGGTTAAAGTTTTTTCTCGTGAGCGACATAAATACCCCCTGATTATATGCAAAAAAAGTAGCAGTCCACAAATAAATTTGGTTTAAAAAAGAAAAAAATTAATTAAATAGAAAAATTAAGAAAATATATAAATCAACATTTTAAACCTGTACTTTGTACAAAATATATTTATTTGCCCTATTGATAATTGAAATTAATTTCAAAAGATTTTAATACAGGATTTTAAGTACGTTAATTTTGTAATAAGTTATGTTCTCCAAAATTAAAAAAAAAAAAATAATAAAAAATTAAATTTTGTTTTTGACGCCTCCGTACTAGCGGTAAAAGAGTTTGGTGTTCAAAAATATGTGTGCTAGCTTACTTTAATATAAGCCCTGTTTTCGCATATCCGTATACATGTTAACGTTAACCCATTAACCGAAAACGCATCCACGTTTAACAAAATTTACTTGGCACCACTTCTGTGAAAAAGGTTTGTGTATTTGCTATTAACAAAGAAAAAGGGTTGTGTCTTTGATATTTCAATAAAAATGTGAACTTGGCATCACTTTTTATCGACGCTTCATTTAAACGCCGATAATTATACAAGTTAAAAATAAGCGCGGATAATTTAAAATTTGTATGGGTAAGCGTATATACGGTTATGCGAAAACAGGGCTATAGTTTACTGTATAATGGCATCCGAAAAAAGTTTTTTTGAACACATCAAAAATGGACTTTTGGCCAACAATTCCCTATAGTGCACTAGACCAATTTTGCTAAAATTCAATACGAACTAGGCCAGGGGAACGACAAAAATATATGTTAAGCTTCAGCATCCTCAGAATTGTCTTCCGAAAGTTACCGTGTTTTTTATCTCATAAATTCACTAAAAACCCTTGCCAAAATTCAGTCTTTTGCTCATAACTTTTGAACCACTGGACCGATTTCGCTGTATTGCAATACGCACCTGACCAGGTAAATGAACAACATATATGTCAAACTTCAGGAGTCTTTCAAAAGTTAGCGTGTTTTCAACAGATAGACGCACGGACATCGCCAGATCGTCTTTCTTAGGTCCTAGACCAATATTTCGAGGTGTTACAAACGGAATGACAAACTTATATATGTATACCCTCTACACTCAAAATAATTCTACAGTAAAAGGTTTAGTAAGTGATATTGTACCAAAATCTACTAATTCGATACTAATTTTAGCATCTTCAAAGTACTAACATTAGTAATTTTTACTGGATTTGACTAATATTAGTTAAAAATTTTAGTATTGGTTACCAATTTCTGCACTAGGTCCTTTTGGACTAAAATTAGTTAAATTTTTAGTATTGAATACCCACGTTTTTTTTTGGGTGTATCACTAGAGTGGAGGTTATACAAAAATTGTATGGGGACAGCCTTAAGGGTTAAGAAGGGGAGTGGTATATTCCAGGAGAATTTTAGAGTTAAAAAATATTGGGGCTCTATCATACAATTGACTTCACTAGGGGCACCCTTGGGACATAAAGAATGGTACACCCAAAGAAAAACGTTAGTATTCAATACTAAAAATTTAACAAAATTTTAGTTCAAAAGGACCTAGTGCAGAAATTGGTAACCAATACTAAAATTTTTAACTAATATTATTCAAAACCAGTAAAAATTACTAATTTTAGTACTTTGAAGATACTAAAATTAGTATAATGGAACAGGTAGAAATAACGTTGAGTACATTGCAAAAGGGGTGGAAGTTTAGACCCACTTGTCCGATCGCCCGTTAATGCAGACTAAAGTTCCCGCCTCGGTTGTACTATCTGTGGAGAAAGTTTCGTTAAAATCTGTTTAGTCGTTTAAAGCTACGTTCACAATGTCGGAGTCAATCCAATCCGTGGCACAGATTGAAATGTTAACTTTGCAAAATGCAGATTAGAGTTCTGTCAGATTCGAAATGTCATTTTACTTACTCTTCTCAGAATTTCACAAAATCACGAAATTAAAATTGGGGCACATAATTAATTTATTTAAATCTAAATTTTTTTAAATATTTTTTTTATCAAAACTTTATAAAAATTATTTATATTTGTTTTGTTTTTATATTTTTTTAATGAAATTATTAGAGATGGAACTTTCACAGAGCTGTATTTTTTCTCTGGTAACGGTTAACATAGGCTAACAGAGCAGATTGGAAACTTCAGAGTAGAACATGTTTCACTCTGGAGTGAATTGAAAAAATATAGTCAAATTCAAAAATATGAAAGTGCAATAGGGAAAGGTTTTCTACAGATTGGAGTACTCCAACATTGAGAATGCGCCTTATGAGTGATTATGGAACAGGCAGAAAAAACTATGGCATAAAGATCTTATAAGGCATATAGTTGCGAAACAGGAAAAATATTTTTTAATTTAATACAAAGGGTTGCGGCATTTTAAGCCCCTTTGCCCGATCGCTTCGGTTAGTACTATCTGTGGTGAAAATTTCAAGAAAATCGGTTCAGCCATTTTCCTCTGATTGCGGAACAGACATGTGTCTGTTGTAAAAGTTTTATTAAAATCGGTTTAGTCCTTTAAGCATGATTACGAAACATGAAGAAAAAACTTTCAGTATAGTACAAAGGGAATTATCAATATATGCCCCTTTGTCCAAACGCGATCTATTGTGGCTCATAGTTTTTTCCTAGGTTAATACTGTCTGTTGTGAAAATATCATAAAAATCGGTTCAGCCGTTTATGCGTGATTTCGGAAAAGGCAGGAATAACGTTTAATAAAATACAAATGGGCGTGGTATATTCTGCCCGTTTGCCCAAACGCGATCTATTGTAACTCATAATTTCCACCTCGGTCAGTACTATGTGTGGTAAAAATTTCATTCAAATTTGTTCAGCCGTTTTTGCTTGAATACAAAACGGGCAGAAATAAATTTTAATTTAATACAAAGTTGCGTGGCATTTTACGCCACATTTTTCCATCGCCCTATATGGTGGCTCATAGTGTTTGCCTCGGTTAATACTATCTGTGGTGAAAATTTCATGAAAATCGGTTCAGCCGTTCTCCCCTGATTGCGGAACAGACAGACAGACAAACCAACACTCAGATTTATAATATTAATAGGGATTTTGGTACAATATCAGTTACTAAACCTTTTACTGTAGAATTATTTTGAGTGTAGGAGTAAATTTTATAAAAATTACACCTTTCATGGAAGCCCCCTTAAGGAGGGAAGAGATGGCTTAGGTATGTTAGGAAAAATGTTAAGGGGAAAAATAAATGGGATCGGTCAAACGTTTTACTGCTCTACTAGCTTACCATCCCGGTACTTCGTTACCGGTTGTATTGAATACCGAATAATAGAAGGATCAGGATTACTCTATGATTTCAAAAAATTCCCCTAGGTAGTCTTTGTTTTATTTACTTGTGGACGTTTACGTCTTTCATAAAATAATATTTAAATGAATAATTTAAACAATACAATTTGAATAACTTCGCTGGTACGTTATCATGTGTGTTCCGATGAAAAAAAAATATTGACAATTTTCGAGTCCTTATATCAGGTTTTTGGATTTAAAGTGAATAAATATTTCAGTGAAAAAAGAAATGGGAATAAAAATAAGTTTGAGTGAAAAAACATATAGGGAGAAAAAATATGGAATAAAAAAAGTTAAATACGATAAATTTGAGTAAAAAGTATCATTCCATATTGTTCCCTGCTCTATTTCATTTCGATCCCCGTTCTACTCCATTTCATTTCCAATTCCATCTCCTTTTGTTCCATGCAAGTTTCATTCCTCTCCGTATAATATGCGTTAAAGAAATAAAAATTTATATTTTCGTTATTTTATAGATATGAAAAGTACCATTTTACACCACTTTTACCAGGTACCCCTTTTTATCCTAAAATTTTAAATTTTAAAATATGGCTGTTATTTCTGGGGCTTTTAGTTTAATAGTTAGATAGGTAAAAATAACCATTTGCAACCTCTTCCCTTAAAATTAAATTTTCCAAAAAACCTTTTTTTTTGCTAGTTGATCCTATATTTAAAATATCATGTTTCTGAACCATTATTTCAAGAAATATAAGAATAACCAAATTTACACTTCTTTATCCCCTTTACAATCAGTCGCGACCCTTAGAAACAGAATTTCCTAAAATAAAGCATTCAAAATTTCAGTGCCTAGGATCATTACTTCATGAAATATAAAAAGTATCAAAAAACCCTTTTTTATACCTCTAGAAACGGATTTTTTTAAAAAATACTTTAGCAGAATGTTTTTTCACCGAAGTACCCTACATTCCAAAATTCAAGCTTCTAAGGTCATTATTATAGGAACAAAAAAAGTACCAAAAGTACATTTTCTTACCCCCGTTAGAAACGGAATTTTCAAAAAGTATTTCTTCCAGAATGTTTTTTTCTTCATCGAAAAATCCTACATTCCATATTTCAATTTTCTAGGATCATTGTTTCAGCACTTTCGGTACTTTTAATAAAAGGTACTTTATATTAAAGGTAATTTTTGTAAAAGGTACTTTTTATAAAAAGTACTTTTTATAAAGGGTACTTTTTATAAAAGGTACTTTTTATAAATGGTACTTTTTATAAAAGGTACTTTTTATAAAAGGTACTTTTAATAAAAGGTACTTTTTATAAAAGGTACTTTTTATAAAAGGTACTTTTTATAAAAGGTACTTTTTATAAAAGGTACTTTTTATAAAAGGTACTTTTTATAAAAGGTACTTTTTATAAAAGGTACTTTTTATAAAAGGTACTTTTAATAAAAGGTACTTTTTATAAAAGGTAATTTTTATAAAAGGTACTTTTTATAAAAGGTACTTTTTATAAAAGGTACTTTTTATAAAAGGTACTTTTTATAAAAGGTACTTTTTATAAAAGGTACTTTTTATAAAAGGTACTTTTTATAAAAGGTACTTTTTGTAAAAGGTACTTTTTATAAAAGGTACTTTTTATAAAAGGTACTTTTTATAAAAGGTACTTTTTATAAAAGGTACTTTTTATAAAAGGTACTTTTTATAAAAGGTACTTTTTATTAAAGGTACTTTTTATAAAAGGTACTTTTTATAAAAGGTACTTTTTATAAAAGGTACTTTTTATAAAAGGTACTTTTTATAAAAGGTACTTTTTATAAAAGGTACTTTTTATAAAAGGTACTTTTTATAAATTGTACTTTTTATAAAAGGTACTTTTTATAAAAGGTACTTTTTATAAAAGGTACTTTTTATAAAAGGTACTTTTTATAAAAGGTACTTTTTATAAAAGGTACTTTTTATAAAAGGTACTTTTTATAAAAGGTACTTTTTATTAAAGGTACTTTTTATAAAAGGTACTTTTTAAAAAAAATAATTTTTATAAACGGTACAGAATTTTCAGAAAGTACTTGTTGCAGAATTTTTTATTTCACTAAAGGATGCTACATTCTAAATTTCAAGTTTGAATGACCATTATTTTAGTAAATAAAAAAAAGTACCAAAGGTACACTTTTTTACCAATTTTACTCCCGTAGAATCTACATTGGCAAAAACCCAGCCGAAGTGAATCTTTTTTCCCGGAAGTGAACCGAAATTGCAAATTTCAAGTTTCTAGTACCATTATGTCAGGAGATATAAAAAGTACCAAAAGTACAGTTTTTTACCCCCTCAGAATCAACACTGGCAAAAATCCAGCCTTAGTGGATCTATATTTCGGGAGGTGAACATACAGTCCAAATTTCAAGTCTCTATGACCATTATTTCAGGAGATATAAAAAGTACCAAAAGTGCAGATTTTTACCCTTTTTACCCCCTTAGAACCAACATTGGCAAAAACCCAGCCTTACTGGATCTAAATTCCATAATGTAAACATACAGTCCAAATTTCAAGTCTCTATGACCATTATTTCAGGAGATATAAAAAGTACCAAAAGTACAGTTTTTTACCCTTTTTACCCCCTTAGTGTCAACACTGGCAAAAATCCAGCCTTAGTGGATCTATATTTCGGGAGGTGAACATTCAGTCCAAATTTCAAGTCTCTATGACCATTATTTCAGGAGATATAAAAAGTACAAAAAGTACAGATTTTTACCCTTTTTACCCCCTTAGAACCAACATTGGCAAAAACCCAGCCTTACTGGATCTAAATTCCATAATGTAAACATTCAGTCCAAATTTCAAGTCTCTATGACCATTATTTCAGGAGATATAAAAAGTACCAAAAGTACAGTTTTTTACCCTTTTTACCCCCTTAGAATCAACACTGGCAAAAATCCAGCCTAAGTGGATCTATATTTCGGGAGGTGAACATACAGTACAAATTTCAAGTCTCTATGACCATTATTTCAGAAGATATAAAAAGTACCAAAAGTACAGTTTTTTACCCTTTTTACCCCCTTAGAATCAACACTGGCAAAAATCCAGCCTTGGCGGTTCTATATTCCGGGAGGTGAACATGCAGTCCAAATTTCAAGTCTCTACGACCATTATTTCAGGAGATATAAAAAGTACCAAAAGTACAGTTTTTTACCCTTTTTACCCCCTTAGAATCAACATTGGCAAAAATCCAGCCTTAGTGGATCTATATTCCGTGAGGTGAACCTACAGTCCAAATTTCAAGTCTCTAGCTTCAGCGGTTTGGGCTGGGCGATGATGAATCAGTCAATAAGTCAGTCAGTCAGTCAGTCACGTTACTCTTTTATATATATAGATAAGCCTATTTGGAGCGGATTTAATAAAACAAATTTATAAAAATTAAAAATGAATGTATAGGGACCGACTTAGGGATAAAAGAAAGAGGGAAGGTTTGTTATGAGAAAAGGTTGTGATCGGAAAAATATTGGGGGCCGATCATACATCGGTCGTACACAGGTCATAAAAACAATTTTTTTTGGGGAAAACTTTTAGTCCCATCGGCACCGGTTAATACTGTCCGATTTGGCTAAAAATTTAAACATAGAGGTTTTAGATCAAAACGAACCAAAATATGCCCGGCAATCAACGAAAGAAATTATTACTCGTGCAGAGCTAATCCACAAATATATATGTGTCAATAAGAATGGAGAAAGTTTTCCTTTTTTTTTTTTTTTTTTTTAATTTTGGCAAATTTTTCAGGGTAGAAAAAGTTGCCTTTTAACGTCAATATTAACACAAAAAAATATTGGACCTGCAGGTCCAATATTTACTTTACCTTACCTTTACCTTATTGCCTTACATGTAAGGCAATGTCTTTGGGTTCCTTTTTTTTAAACCTTTTTTTCACTTACAATTAGTTTGGAATTTTCCGGTTTTCAAGTCAAAAAAGGAATCCAAAGACATTGCCCTACTGGTCCAATATTTTTGTGTGTCAACGTTGTATCGAAAATCGAAAAAAGGAAACTATGCTTCACCCTGGTGTCCATATACTCACATATATGTATCCTTATCTGCTTATTTTTGACCGGGTTGGATTTTTTTTTTAATTTTAATTAAAGAGTAAAAATGTTTCTATGTTTGGTAAAAAAATTCTATTTACAAAATTTATTATAAAAATCTTAAAAATAATTTAAAAAAAATTAACTAGAGTACAAACCACCTTTCAAAAATAGTTTTAAGAAATAATGAAATTACTTTTTTGTGAAATTGAAACATGAAACAACACAAATGTACCCTTAGCCTAAAAATACTTATAAGAGAAATTAAAAAGAAAGGATGTTTAAAATAAATGGAATGATTTTGCTAACTAAAGATGCATAAAGTTGGTAATGTGCATAAATTAACGCATATCGGTTCCCAGGGGGCCATACCCTGTTGGACCCTGACGCAGTTGGGTTTAGAACTCATTGAGATCCTTAAGGAACCGTTTCGCTCTAACTCGTCTAGTTTTTGAGATTCGGGAATTTAGGGGCCCATAAGGTCTTGAGAGTCTTAAAAACTGGACAACTTAAAAACTATTATTCGGAGGGCTTTCGGGTCGTGTTCTACGTGTTAAGTTCTACTAAAATTGGTTTATGTCTGTCTATTTACTGATTTATTTGCATTTTTAAACTTTCAGAAACGACAATTTTTTTTAGATTCAAAATTAGGATCGACATATGGACATTTTAAGAACCAAAAATTTGATCTGTCTTACACGCAGAGAAGAGATATGATTGTAGCAACCATAAGTTAAGAGCGTCATATTATGATTAAAAATTTCAACATAACTTGTTTGTAGCAACCATAACATTTTTGCAGCGATTATGTTATGATCCTAAATATTCGAAAAATTATAATTTAGGACCGTAATATGATTGCAACAAAATTTTTATGATTGCTATAAACATATTATGATACAATTTTCAATCATAATATGACGCTTTTAAATTATGGTTGCCACAATCATAACTCGTCTCTGAGTGTAGTTTTGGTGATATCGCCGTTTTAAGTTTTTTAAAAAATTATTTTCCTAAAGTTAAAAAAAAAATTATTAAAACAAAAACAAAATAGCTTTAAAAATATGAATATGATGAACTAAGTAGTAGTAAATTTGGTCATAAGACAAATTTTTTTAAACTAAATTTTGTGCGAACATACCCTGCAGGAAAAAGATACGGACCCAAATGGCCCATCACAAATTTGACAACTTCTTATAAAAACATCTGCCTCTTTTGGCAGGAACCACTACTTGTGATATGTCACTGGTCCTGTCTTTTACATAGAACAAAAATTGTATTGTATTATTTTCAATTTAATCGTTGTTGTATTAAAAAAACAATTTATTTATATTGACAAATTGTGTTGTTAAATAAAATATCAATTATTTTATTTGTTAATACAATGAAATTGTTTGTAATACAACAACGATTTAATTCAAAATGAGCCTACAATACAATTTTTTTCTGTGAAGGAATACAAACCGTAGACACAGAACACATTACAATTTTTTTGGGACTTTTTTTAAGTTTTTTTGTAAATTTCTCAAAATTATTTGTAAAAAAAATTAAATTTTGTTTTACTCCAAAACGCCAAAAAATTTCCACAAAATTATGTGGGCTGAACTCAAAAAAATTTTCCGAATGGTAAAAATTTTTATTTTTTTTATTTCAAAATTCGAAAAAAAACGTTCCCAAAAAAGGTTTTGTACGGAACTTTGAAAATTTTCCAATTTTTTTTTTTACTTTTTTGAGAAAAATTTGTTAAACCATTTTTTTTCAAAAATAATTTTTAATGGAATTTTTTCTGCAAAAACGCAAAAAAAATGTTTCTGGGATTTAGAAAAATTGGAATTTTTCGGGACTTCTTTTAATAAGTCCTATTACAGTGACATTTTTTCTTAAAGTTTTAATTTTCCCAAGTGTTCGGTCAAATTTTTATTTTACTGGACCAAAAAGTAATGTATTACAAATTTGAGGCCAATCGAATTAAATTAACCCGTGGCGCCCGACGATCAAAGTTTTGGATTTTTTAACATTTAAACTAACTTTTTTAAAGCAATAAGTAAAAAAATTAATCTATTATGAATATATGAAGGGCTTATTGTAAAAACTCGATAAGCAACATTTCATTTTATGGTGGTTTTTGCCTTAAAACTTTTAAAATAATGTAGAAAATATAACTTTTGCAGAACTTGTATTCGCAATATACTTGTACGAAGGGTTAAAGCAAGACTTCTGCAAAAAATCTGTCAATGGGACTTCAGCAGAAGGCGAAAAACAGGAAAAAATAAAATGTTGCTTATCAAGTTCTTGCAGTAAGCCCTTCATATCATAAATACAAATCTTTTTGGGCCTCGAGCTACTCTAATCAAACCCATTTAAAAAAAAATATGTCTTTCGACACATCATACTATTTATTAATTTTGATGCGCGGAACACGAATATCCAAAAGAAAAAAAAATCTGTCGAACGGTTTTTGAGATATCGCTTTTTGAAATTTGCCAAAAATGTTCTAGTATATTTTTCAAAAATATTTGAAAGTTTCTACCCCCTGCCCCTTTCTTAGAGATTGAGACAAAGTTTCATTTAAAATTAATTTTAAAAAAATCACCATTTTTGGCATTTTAAACCGTGAATAACTAAAAATCTAGACGTGATGGGAAAATTTTGGGAACAGATTTGAAATCAGGAGATTAAAGACTACTTAAATTGATCATCAGAACTCAAACCGGAAAATGAGTATTAAACGGTGTTATTTTTAAGACAGTTAAGTGATAAGGCCAAATTTCACATGTCATCGTGAGAAACATTTTAGTGAGTATTTTAGTGATTTGTCCAGTTTTCACCAGTCACGAGATAGGTAATTTCCCTTTTCCCCGTAGGGTAGTTTTAAGAAATATGTCTTAAAAATAAGGATTTGTTCATATGTATATTTAAGGAAAAATTCTTTTGTTGTAAGAATTTATTCCTTACAGAAAATTTACTAACTTCAAGTTTAATTTAACAAAATTTTGGGAAAATTTATGAACTATTTTAAACTAAAAATTTAGCTTTTCATCTTTAGTTTTTGATCATTTTTTGAGTAAAAATTTTAAATTTTTCCTAAAATTTTGTTTTTGGTCTCTTTTTTTTAGTACAAATAATGGGGAAATTTATAAACTATTTATGTAACAAATTTTTTCCTTAATTTTAAATGTGCCTTAGGATTTTTTCAGAGCATACGAGAAAATTATGTAAAATTTATACACATTACCAACAATATCCAACTTAAATAATATTAATAACTAAATTAAGTCTTTGTTTCCACCAAAAAAATATCATCAACTGCTACTATTTTCAGACATATTATAAAATTCTTGCAGTTCTTGTTGCTCATCTCCCAAACAAGAACTAAGAGCTTCATCCTCTTCAGAATTAAAATGAGAGATAATTACCGGTAAACTTAGGCGTGGATTTGTAATTAATAAAAGTGATGGAAAATTTGTAGGTAAACCGTATAAAGATCCTTTACGACGCGTATCTTTGGAAATCTCTATATCTTTGTCATTGTTATCATTCAGATCATCGTCATCGTCGGGCATTGTTGTAATTTCCATATGTTGAGCATAACGTCTATTCCATCGTTTCTTAATGGGTTGCCAAAGGAATAGTGTTAATACAATTATAATAATACTAGCACCCAATAGATGGCAATAAACAATTAAATTATTGACAATTTTTAATAGTCCCGCCGATTTTTGCGATATACGCATATTCATATCAAACCATAGGGCTGGAAATAACATTTTACGTTTATTACGATATGCTCTGAAAAAAAGTATAAAATACACAAGTATTACTTTGGTGATTTGCCTTAGTCAAAACAGTTAACTAGAAAACTTACCTTATATGTGAACTTGGTTCTAAATAAAAATTCAATTGTAATCTTGCTTGTAGTTGTAACATAAAACCTGTCCGAGGTTCAATTACCGCCGTTGTAAAATGCCTTGTTTTATTTGGTTTCATTTCATCTAATTGTGATGCATAAAACGAATCTGCATCCAGAAAATGTGGATTTGATACAAACAGTGGTAAACCAAACCAACAGCTTGTTATGTTCATTGCTCCGAAAGGCAAACAATCACCATTACAGTAACATTTATTAGCTGGATTTATAGTACCGTTGTCATAGGCATTTGATGATATTATATAACGATAACCTAAAACTCCTTCCACGATGACCTCATCAAGATAATCCAATTTTACAGAACGACAAAAGTCGGTGAAAAAATATTCAATAGATTCATTCTTTTTTAAATTGGTCTTTTGAAATTCTCCGGGAGATCCACTGACGGCCGAACATTCTTGGGAAAGACTAGGTGAATAATTTTTACCGTTCCATTGAACCATTTGACCGAACTGATCCATATTACCAACACCAGTATTAATAGTGTGTGTTCCTAAAAATTCGGTCGAACCATTACGCTAAAAAAGATTTTTAAAGAAATAAAAAAAAAATTGTTAAAATATTGAATTGAGAAAATATTATTTTTAAGCATGTAACGCCCATTTTAAAAATAATTCAAAATCTGCAATATGTTTTAAAACAAGTGAGAGCGAAAGTGTTAAACTCGACTGTGTCAAATATTCAACACTCTCTAAAATTAACAGGAGCGGTTGGAGCGGGGTGTAGGTCGTTGAGAGACACCCTGCCTAGCGATAATCGTTTAAACATTAATTTATTATGATTTTTGCGCTTAGTAATAGAATTTATCATTATTTAAATCTATGTTTTATATTCATGCCTACAAAAGAAGGTGGGCCGAAAAATTATAATTTCGTCCAGTCTAGGCTTTTTTTTTTTATTTTTTTACGTTGAACCAACACTCAGAGAGTGGCTCTACTAATGCAGTGCATTGTGTTGATATCAACTGGACAATCGACAACAAACGAATGCGATCTACAAGACAACCGAGTGTTGCGAACAAAAACTCGAGATCGATAAGCATCATTTCCCTCTTTTGTGTTTCATTCATAGTCTGCCTTTTGTCCTCAACCTAAACACGGCTTGGCCTACGATCGAAGGAAAATTGATGACAAATGTGTTTAGAAGATCGTTAAGAAAAATAAGATAAAGTGAAAGAGAAAGAACAGAGCCTTACGGTACCCCTGATTGAAGCTGAAACTCATTTGATAAAAAGCAGTCTATAATAACAGGTATCGAGTGATCTCTGAGGAAACTCGAAATAAATCGAGAAAAGTCATTACCGGCACCAAAGGTATTAAGCTTAGATATGAGCCCACCGTGTCACACACAATCAAACGCCTTGGAAATATCCAAAGCAACCAAATTACTTTCACCAAATTGGTGGATCGAACGACTTCAACGTTCCGAAAAAAACGCTAACAGATCCCCAGATGAACAAGTTCTCTGAAAAACATGCTGTCGATTACTGTTCGATTTACCATGCCCTTCGAGAGCGTTGAGCATATTGCGATTGGGCGCTAATTATCCGGGTTATTAGTTCAGTGAAAACTTGGTCGTCTTTTAAAAGAGTCGGGATAGAAGAAGTTTTAGGGTGGTTAAAGAAGTAGAACTTTTAAGAAGTTCTACTTTTTTAATAACCCGGATTTCCTAAGATATTCTGCTACTTAAGACGGCTCTTCATCAGACCTGGACATTCACTGACATCTGCTTAGCTGAAACCTCCTCCACAACTCCTACAAAGAACAGAGCCTTTCGGTACCCCTGATTGAAGCTGAAACTCATTTGATAAGAAGCCGTCTATAACAACAGGTAGTCATTACCGGCACCAAAGGTATTAAGCTTAGATATGAGCCCACCGTGCCACACACAATCAAACGCCTTGGAAATATCCAAAGCAACCAAATTACTCTCACCAAATTGGTGGATCGAACGACAAGTTCTCTGAAAAACATACTGTCGATAACTGTTCGATTTACCATGCTCTCCATCACCTTCGAGAGCGCTGAGCATATTGCGATTGGGCGCTTATTAACCGGGTTATTAGCCGCTTCCTTTTTTGTCTGCACATTGGCTCGGAAAAATATACTGGGCATAGTATGGGATACCATCTTGAGTTCGGGCAGTGGTTAATTGCTCTCAGACAAGGAAGAATTTTTTGCAAAAAGACCAGCCAACAGGTTGGCTTTATCAACTGGTTCAGTGAACACTTGGTCGTCTTTTAAAAGAGTCAGGATTGACGAAGTTTTAAGGTGGTTAAAGAAGTAGATTTTTAAAGAAGTTCTACTTTTTTAATTACCTGAATTTCCAAAGATATTCTGCTACTTTATACGGCGCTTCATCAGACCCGGACATTCACTAACACCTGCTTTACTAAACCTCCTCCACAACTCCTACAATAATCCCAGAGATTCCCATACGCACGACCATTTATACGATTCTACAATGCCCTGTCAGTACTTTCACCTATAGGCAAACCGTCCGTTTACCAATAGCAAGAAGACTTTAACACAACCAGTGCTTCACTGACTTCTCTTCCTCCACTTCCCCATAACTACTACAAAAGTCCCTAGGAGCAATCCCCTTACGTACGGCCATTTGGCAGATAATACAATGTCCTGTCAGTACTCCCGCTAATAGGATAACCGTCTAAAAGTAAAAAGACTTTCTGCCTTTTTAGGATTTGGCCGTGTCCTCAGGGTTCGTGATATCCTGCACGTAGCCCACCTATCGTTTATTCTATTTTCTGATAAACTGTCAATGTCATCCTGTTCCGCCACTGACTCAGAGACATTCCTCTCATATTCATCAGCCAACTCGTTCCCGGCGACTCCACTGACTGTGTGCTGACCGACTCGACAAAATGATTGTATATAGTTTCTAACGATTCCCGATTTCATAGCGTTTGGCTCCAGGGCCTTTAGAGTTGCAAGACTGGTGACAAAAATGTCATAACTATCTTTATCAATTGCAAGTATCTTAGTCTGGAAAACAGTACACTTGTCCTGAAGCCTCAATGAGGCCCTGATTTCGAGGCATTGAGAATATACTCCCGAACTCGTTTCGTCCCGCCCACCGTACTTAATATAGTCGAGTGTTTCCAAGAGCGTTGCTTTAGCATTTGTGACTCTATTCCTAAGTCGAAGTGCAGGACTTTAAACTTCTTCAGTCATAAAAATGTTTAATTTGTTTAACAAATAAAAAACGTGTAGAAATGGCGTTTTTAGAGGTTGGTTTAGTTCTCCAAGGCGAAACTTTCCCCCTGGTCCGATTTTGACCATTCACGAAGTTAACCATTCTATAAACACAATACATATTCGGGTTAAACTTTGAAAGTCTAGTTTTTTTTTTTGTTATTTGTACTGCAGTTTGCTCTCCACAAACGGATTGACATTAACAGAAGGTCTTAGTTTTGGTCAGGAACTAATAAAATATATATGGTTTATGGAGTTTGAGGAATAACGTCTTTGTCTGCTATTCACTTGGGAATAGCAAGAGCGATTTCATTATTGAATTTCCTAAGCAGCTTAAACTTCTGGTTGAGTTGAGTTGAAGGTGGGTTGTACAAGCCTAAAAGAAAGCTAGGCTAGTCCATGGCGCTCAGACTTAAAATAGTCCATTGTACCGTACCCTGGAAAGGAAGATTTAGTAAAGGATGAGAGAAAGTTTAAAGAAAGGAAGATTTAGTAAAGGATGATGGAAAGAAAGATTTAGTAAAGAATGAGAGAAAGTTTAAAGAGAGAGAAAGGTGCTTGCCTAGAATTTCTCAGTTGCTTTTACAAACCTGAGAAAGTCAGACAAGGAAAGTCTATGGACCATGTCCATTGACAGAATATCAGATCCCATTATCCGCAGTCTAGCTCTTGAGAAGGCTGGGCAACAACAGACGTAGTGTTCTATTGTGTCCTCATCCTCAAGACAAGCTGCACACAGAGGGTCCGATAAGACACCCAATCTCGTCATATGACGAGCGCAGGCATTATGTCTTGTAATTAGACCAGTAAGTTTGCGACAGTCTCTTCTACTCAGACTTAGCAAATAGTTTGGCACTTTCCTGTCCGGTCTTATTATAAAACATTTAGTATTCTTGCATGTCAACTCATTTGACCATCTCTCCCTAAAAATTGATTTCATGTGAGAGTTGATCCAGCGTATCATCCATG
Source organism: Pegoplata infirma (assembly GCA_963921195.1). Lineage (NCBI taxonomy): Eukaryota > Metazoa > Arthropoda > Insecta > Diptera > Anthomyiidae > Pegoplata > Pegoplata infirma. The sequence continues at coordinate 15,515,984 of OY992537.1, read as the reverse complement.
TCAAGCCTACACCAATCTGATGCTCCGGATTATGAGGAATCGTATCGGAGGCAATGTTTGCCAAAGAATCGGCAATCTCATTTCCCCACATTCCCCTATGACCCGGAACCCACAAGAGTCATACCCTATTCTCACATGAGACCTCGTTGAGTCTGCGCCTAAACTCTTGGACAATTTTAGATGTTGTGACTGGAGAATCCAGTGCCCTGAGCGCAGCTTGAGTTCTGGTACTTTACCAAGTATTCCCTGGTAGAGTCGCTCAAACACCTGGTTTGAAAAACCTGAATGGTCTGCTAACACCGGTGCGTCTCAGGTAATTAGGTGACAACTGCGAATATTCAATCACTGAAACTCAACCATTTTCAGCCGTTTTACGGCAATCCTGCCTAGAGGTATGTTGGCAGCCCCAACACCCCTCACTTGTATTGGCCTTATCCGACAACCATTCCCAAACACAATAGATTAAAGACACGTTAACAAATTTAGACAATGATACCCCAACGATGCCGACTTTTGGCTTCAAAAAACGGTTTATGTCTGGTATATGGAACGAAATTCCGACACAAGGATATTCTTAAATGCACTTGGAAATAGCTTTCAATCAAATCGACCACATTTTGGTTACCAGACTTTTTTGGGCTCCCTTCTTGACTTATAAGTAAGGCAAGGAGCTAATATAGCGGGTAATCACCAATTACCTGTGGCTACATTCCGTTTACGTCCTGCGGTAGTAAATGGTGTAAAGGAAAAAGTCAAACAGTATAATACATCCCGTATACTAGACCTCGCCAGCCAAACTGCATATAACCAAACGTTTAGATCAAATTTGGCTCGTAACCAATAACATTCATGGTCCCAGGTAGCTGCGGCATGTCTTTACATTCCGCTGGTTTAGTTCTTTAAAGGGGAACTTATTTGCCCCTGGTCCGATTTTGACCATTTTCGAACTTAACCAGCCTGTAAGCCATTTGGACTGTATCGTGTATTCCACTGACAAAGCGACGGACATCACTAAAATGTCTTAGAATCGATAACTGATCAATAAAATATGCAGTTAATGGGGTCCTAGACAAAAATTTCGATGTGTTACACACGAAACCTCAGAGTATATGTGTGCTGGAAAGGGAAAGGTGCACCACGCCACACCTCCGCGCCGACGCTTTCCGCTTATGTGTATACATTTTATTATTATTCTTACTTACCCCATAAGTAAAACCAATTCGATCCCATGGTACAAATAAACCCATTGAACTTCGAAATGATGAGGGAAATACCGATAATAAATTAACAATATTATCCTCAAATCCTTTAAAGAAAAACTCCTCTGCACTCTTTTTCCAAACTATACCATTTTGGTATAATCGTAAGGCCATATCAATAACGGCCCGTTTCATATATGACCAATTTTTTGTTTTAGAAGCAGCGGCCTAATGAAAATAAAAACAAAATTTAATTGACTTCACTGGAATAAGATTTCAAAATACTTACCACCAATAATGCATTCACTGTTATCAAACTATCATCTAAGCCACGTTTACTTTTAGCCTCATCAAAGTAGTACATATGTTTTTTACCATAATCCATGGTATTATTTTCCGGATGCCATTTAAATATCTCTTTATTGGGTATCTCTATGAAACTGTAAGGACCCACTTCCTCTAACTTTGGTTTAACACTATCATTGGAAAACTGTTCGGAATTTGTCCAATTGAAGAAATACAAATCAAGGCTTACATTGACATCCGGATGACTCCACATATCTACGATGGCATTGCCAGGACGTAATTGCATGTACTAAGAATGAAAAACAACAAATAATTGAAAGATAAGGTTTTTAGAAAATAAAAATAAAATTTTTAATTATTAGAAAATAATTTTTTTGAAAGTCGTTTACTAGAACAAGGATATATTGAAGTACTTACATTATCAATAAATCGATTTACAAATATTTTTGAGAATACTATACAGAATACACCCAGTAATGCTAAAATTATTCCTGAAACAATATAAATATATTTCCAATATTTTTTGGTTGATTTAATCATCAATTTGGGGGATCGTGTGGGCATTTTAAACAACATTCAAATCTAAAAAAAAAAACAAAAATATTTCCGATAAATAAAACAATCAATAAACTAATTGTGATACATAAAATAATTTCCCTACTAAACATTGAAAATGCGACTGGGACACGACCTAATACACTTCATTACAATAGTAATGCAGGTCAAAAAATCCGGTCTTCAAACTTTTCCATCACATCAGGTTTTTGAGAAAATTGAGGTCAAAGTTCAAAAAAATCACCGATTTTGGCATTTTTGGAAACTCCTTTAAAATAAGTCGAGGGTAAAGCTTAAACTCTTTAAGCAAAACTCATTTGGTCAGTCGACTTTGAGAACCAATTGTCTCTCAATGATGGGATATTTCACAGTATCGAAAAAAAAACTTTAAGGGGAAAAGAGATTATTAAAAGACAATTGGTGTTTCAACGGTTAAAGTGACTTATCAAATGAGTTATACATCTTAAAGAACAATGTTTGAGCTTTACCCCTGACTAATTTTTAAGTCGTTAGCACATCTAGTTCATCCACTATGAGTTGTCTTATATGTCCGAAAACCTGATGTAATGGAAAAGTTTGGAAACCGGATTTGTGACCAGGAGTATAATTGTAATCATGTGTATAAGGTGGCGTTCCATTCGCATAAGGTTTTTTTTCATATGATTTTTAGCAGAAAAAATAGGAAATTAAATCTCAGGCGTAATATTGAGGATCGGGTGAGAAAAGCAACGATTGCTTTATATTCCTGCAAAAGGGCAATTGAAAGACGATGCATTAAAGTCATTCATTGGATTTATACAGCAGTGGTGCGTCCGATTCTTCTATATGGAATCGTTGTCTGGTAGCCTGGTTTGGAGACAAAAAGGGAACTGTGCCTTTATCACAAAGGTATAGAGAATGGCGTCGATGTGCATCACTGGTGCTCTTTGTACTACACCTACGGATGCATTAGAAATCCTTCTTCACCTGACACCATTGGACATATTGGGAACAGTATGCGGCTACGTCAACAATGCGACTGAATATCACACTGCAATGGAAGAGCAGCGATTGTTGTCATAGCGCGATCTTGAAGACCACAAAATGTGGACTGGTCTCCCTCTATGAGCGTTTTTGAGCGCTACTTTACCACTATGATACCACCAAGAGAGTCTTGGATGAGTGGCATTCCGGGTAGTGGAGCCTTCATAAATTGTTACACAGGTGGATTAAAGCTACACAAACAAGTGGGCTTTAGAGTCTAACCGGTAGAGGAAGTGGCTGACTGGTTTAGTTACAATGTCTTGTCTTCAACCGCATTAAACATCTATTCTGATAGTCAAGTCGCGGACAAGTCCCTGGAGTCAGTGTTTCTGTAGCAGAAGTGTGAGACTACACCACAGATTTGGCCTTCTCTTTATCAGTGAGCTGATATCGCTTCCAAGAGGAAAGATTTCAACAGTAGTTGCTGTAATTACCGGACACTGTCCGGAAGGCACTTAGAGCGGTTAAATGTGCAGTCAAATTACTTTTGCTTGAGTTGCATGGATGAGGATTAGTTGGAAACTATTGAACACTTTATCTGCCATTGTCCGGCACTTGCTGGTCAGTGACTTGCTTCACTGGGATCTAGTAAGCTGCACGATCTTTCTGATTTTTCGGATGTCAAAATTCAATATCTTTACAGTTTCATAAGAAGCTCAAATTGGTTTAACGGCAGGGACTAGTCTATGTGTGCTGACGCAAAACGTCAACATCCACTTACAACCTAACCTAATTATTTAACTCCCTAGAGTTACCTGACCAGAGTTGAGACACTGTCGGACGGACCTTACGTGGTGGTTTCTTTTCTGATACAACAATGTCCCTAATCCTCCCTATGGACTCAGAGACAATCAAGCTTCTTGTAAAACTCATAGCTAACTAGATCCCATTTAAGCAAGTCTCTGACCAGAAAGTGCCGGGTAATGTCATTTGACATAAGACAGTGTCCGGTAATTTCAGCAACCACTGTCGAAATCTCTCCTCTTGGAAGCGATATCAGCTCATTTGTGCGCATCTTATTAAGAGAAGACCAGATATGTCGTGTTGTCTCACACGTCAATCCATTTGCCCATCTCTGATTAGTCACCGTCGCGGAACAAAGCCGTAGATTTTGCTTGCAAGTTTCTAGATGCATAGTTCCCAGTCTTGCAAGCTCATTGGCTTTGCAATTCCCTGGAATGTCTCTGCGCCCTGGGACCCAAATGAGTTGTATGCCAAACTACTTGGCCGTCTCATGTAAAGGCGTGCGTCAGTTAAGGGCAGATATTGTTTTCAAAAACATTGACTCCAAGGACTTGACCGCGGCTTGACTGTCAGAATAGATGTTGACAAGACATTGCAACTCAACCAGTCAGCCACTTCCTTTATTGCCAGCATCTCTACCTGGTAAAAACTACAATGATCTGGCAATCTTCAAGCCAGTCTCAATCCAAGCTCTTCCGAATAGACTTCAAAGCCCACTTGTTCATGCAGCCTCTATACATACGTGAAAAAGACTATTGAACAGATACCTTATCCAAGACTCCCTGGATGGTATCATAGTGGTAAAGTTGTTTCAAAAAGGCTCATAGAAAGAGCACAGTCCACATTTTGTAGTATTGTTATCTTCTTTAAGATTGCGCTATGGGCACAATCGCTGCTCCTCCATTGCAGTGTGCTATTAAGTCGAATTTCCGACGTATCCGAATACTTATTATGTGCAATGGTATCAGGTGAAGGAGGATTTCTTATGCAGCCGTAGGTGTAGTGCGAAGAGCACTAGTGATGCACATCGACGTCATTCTCTGTACCTTCGTGATATAGACACAGTTCCCTTTTATCTCTAAAGCAGGCCACCAAACAATGATTCAATTTATAAATCCAATGAACGACGTGAGTCAAAGTTTAATGGTCTTATGAGCATTAACATCGACCCTATTTGCAAGACCCCACTCGGAGATCATCGAAAGGTCATGATTGAGTGTGTCATTCATGATCTGCCCCCATAGCTTCCTCCTCGGAAGAAAGAATAGATAGGATTGGAAATTTCACTTTGAAAAACAAGAAAAAATGTAAGAGAAAGAACGGAACCTTGCAGTACCTCTGAATTAAGATGGTATTCATCCGATGAACTTCAATCTATAACAACACGTTTGGTGCGATTACAGAGAAAGCTCGATATAAATCTAGAGAAATATTATTAATTACTTTTGTTTAGAGTATCTCTTCTGTCTCAAACACCAGGTTATATTCTCTTGATTTAGCAGATCAGTTGATATTAAAAAAAAACTCAATTTAAATTTTAAAACATTTCATACATTCCTATTTTGAGTATAGAACGCGTCAATTGCAGTAATGATATTATTACTATTTTTTTTTAAAATAAGTTCATTCACTAAAGGCAAACTCCGCCCTGCTACTTATATAAGTAATTATTAGTTAATAATACTTGGGAATGATAATAATAATAACAGTAATAACATCATATTGTCCATTTACACATTATAAAATTAGACCATTTAAATAATAAGCGCTTTAAATAACACTTTGTTTGTTTAACCTTTTTTGCAGGTCTTAACGATCAGAGTCAACAACGTCATTTTAAATATAATTATTTTCGAAATAACGTCAAAACTTTATTTATTGCACGTTGTCGTTTTATTGTGTTTTTTTTAGAATTCGAATTAGAATTGTTATAAAATATAAAATATGCATACAATAACTCTATTTATCAATTTTTATGTAGTTTCCCGATCAATGATTAATTGGACCACAAATTATAATACGATTATCACATACTCTGTATGTATAATTAAAATGAACAATATTTTCTTACGAATTTTTCATGTTAAAATTCTTATGAATTTTTTTCATGTTTCTATAACACAGACCCACAAAAAAAAATGTTCTGACCCAGAAACTAGACCCAGTAAATTCTATGTATTTTGATCTCTTTTTGTCCCCTATTTCTCTATCTTGTGTATAAATTTCAAAGAAATCTGGTAGGTCCGTTTTGCACACTCTGCGGACTTTCCTTGTAAGAATAAAACGCAACGATAGAATTCAATTCTGATGGCGGACTTGAATTCAGGAGGTCAAAATACAAAGAGATTAGAGGGTTAAGTGTCAGAATGTTTTTTGTGGGACTGTGTAATCTTCACATCGTTATAAAGGATTCCTAGGATATGCATGTTTTTCTTATCGTTTAAAAATTCTCTTAAAATTCTGTTTTAACCTTTAAATTAATAAAAATTAGTTTTTATTCGACCTAAAAGTTTTTATTTTGAGATGGATTACTCTAGCTCGAGGTCAGATTTTCTTATTGATCACAACCATGATATTGTTTAAGCAACAATTTTCAAGAAATGTTTATTTATTTACATCAAACAAGGTTTTGTCATTTTTGCAAGACTAAGCTGACAAATATTTTCAAACTTATGTCCAGTTTCTCTATTACGAATTTTCATTTTCGTTCGTCCAAATGACATAAGAAAATCAATTTGAGGTTCTGTATTGCGGATGTCATTTTAGTCGAACGAAAACGTAAGAGTTGTCATTTTTCTTCATATTTTTCTGTTTCTACAACACGAATTGAAATGTCAAAAACGCCAAAACCACACGAATGAAAAATACCATTCGTTAAGGAGTTTTTTGTGAAATATTTAACAAAATAAGTGAAAAATGTGAATTTATAACAAAAATAAGTAATATTAATTTATAAAATTAAAAAATGTGAATGTTTTATAACTAAATGCTTTGAAAAAAATGTGTATTAAAACAAATCAGTGAAAAAAAGACGGATTTGACCAATTTATATTAACAATTTAAAAGCCACGGGTCATCATACAAATTATTTTTTTCATTTGTTTTTTATTAAAATTGTGTTAACTTTTTAGCTATAATAAATAAAAAAAACTCTGATTTGATTATAATTGTGTTTTTTTTTATAAACATGAAATTTGATCAGCTGTTTTCTATAGCTGATGTGTTGATGTTGCCACTTCGTTTAGTTTAGATAATTTTTGTATGAAAAAAATAAACAAAAACTAAAAAAAAACTTTCTGGCAATACTGTAATTTGACAAATGGTCAAGACAAACGTAACTAACGAAAAAAAATAACGTAATCAAACGAAAATGTTATGGAAACTGATATCATTACGAATTCGTACGGGTAGCGTTCGTTCGTGTATTGTTTCGTCCGTTTAACAGAAACACCATATTAGTCGATCTAGGGATGGCCATCTGTCTGCCTGCCTGTCTGTTGAAATGTGCCATTACCTTTATTCTACAAAGATCGTTACCGAATTCATAGTCATAGTCTCTGTAGGATTAGAGCAAAAATTGTCTGATTTACATCAACTGGTAATCTTTCGTTTTCGACTTAAAAATCTCAACCAAACTGCAGAAAAATCTGCTGTGATACACTCGAAAAAATTGGCTACCCTAAAATAAAAAGTGAACTAAAAATGGGAAAATTAAGTAAATTTGAAGAAAACTCGGTAATGATGTGGTACAGGGTATAATGTCTTTGTGCTGATGTTTGAAACTACCCGAAATCTTATTATTAAAGTATACTGATCAACTTAGAAAAAGTTTTTAAGTTAATTTAGCGAAGTCTGTCCATGTAAACGCCGAATTTTTGAAAAAAAAACTAGATACGACTGGGACGCAACCTTACAAAGTTAATTGGAATTGTTCTAGTGATCACAAATCAGGTCTCCAAACTTTTCCATTACATCAGGTTTTTGAGAAATTCGAAAAAACGCCGTTTTGGTCATTTTTTGACAACTCATAGTGGATTAACCCGATGTGATAGAGACGTAAAAATAAGCGAGGGTAAAGCTTAAATATTGGTCTTAAGGATGCCGAACTCATTCGGTCAGTCGTCTTAGCCCTCAGGGCACCAATTGTTTCTCTTATTCCCAAAAAAAACAATTTTTTCCGCTACAAATCATATTAAAAAAACTTTATGCGAATGGAACGCCACCTTAAACACATGATTACATTTATTCTCCTGGTCACAAATCCAATCTCCAAACTTTTCCATTACATTAGGGTTTGAAATACTTAAAAATCGCGTTTTCGGACATATTTGACGATTCATAGCGAATGAACCCGATGTGCTGACGACTTAAGAAAAAGTCAAACATTGCTCTTTAAGATGTATAACTCATTTGATCAGTCACTTTACCGTTAGGGCACCAAATGTCTTTTAATAAGGTATTTTCCCACAAAAACGTTTTTTTTCGATAAGAATTCATTCAAAATGAGTTCTGTATCTTAAAGAGTTATGTTTAAGCTTTACCTTCGACTAATTTTGAAGTTGCGATTTTTTTTTACTTTCATTTCAATTTTTTCAAAAACCAGATGTGATGGAGAAGTTTGAAACCGGAACCGAACCAGCAGTTGCCTCAAATTTGTAACACATAACCAAGGAGAGGACTTTCATGCAAACAGAATAGCAAATATCTTTGCTAATCAAAGAAATTGATTTAAAATGGCAAATTTCCATTTTAAAGCAAATATTTTTTTTTTTTATTTCAAAAATTTAAAACTTCGATCGCCGGACTCCAAGCGTAAATATAAACCGATGGGCCTCAAATTTTTAACACATAACCAAGGAGAGGACTTTCATGCAAATGCATGTTTTTCCCCGTTAGTCTTAGAACAGCAAATTGCAAGTCAAAGAATTTGCTTTAAAATGGCATCGATTCGTTAGTGCATCAAGTATATCAAATATTTTAAATTTTAACAAAATTAATAAGTTTGTCGACATGTTTTGACATAAATGTTGACAATTATTAGGTTAAAAAGTTATTCGAGTAGATAAATTTTTTATATCAAATAAATATAATTATTTAATGGTTTTTTATACATATTAAACCAGAAAACGTGACAACTATTTCCTACCACTTATACGTAGTAAAATAATAAAAAAAAATATTAGTTGTTTACAACAATTAAATTAGACTTGTATCAAAAAATATATATTCTGCATGAAAACTTAATTGCATCAGGCTTTAACTCATTTTTTATTCAAATTGTCAATTTCCTATTTAACGCTTAAACTAATTAAAAATGATTACAATTAAGAAATTTATTATCAATATAGATTTATACCTCAAAATAGAGTTATCAAGATCGGTTTCTAAAGAATTTGAGAAACCGTTTTACCATTTGTTGGTTTTTTTTAATGTGTAAAATCAATTCTTTTAGAAGATAAATAATCCTTTATAATCCTTTGGAAGCACTTGGAAGATATCATCAAACAATGAGTAGCGATGCCAATCCCGAAATTATTTAAATCAGCGAAAACCCATACCGCTATTTAGTTGCAAAAAACCAAAAACATATTTTTCTAAATTAGGGATTTTTCAAAGTATTTGAAACCCGGGTTTTTTAAACATGCCGCATCTTTGGTAACTCTAACATTTATACAGGAGTACAAGATTTTTATTTTAATGTATGATAAATGATTTGGTCATGGTCAAGTTAAATTTAGTTAAGAAACAATATTGTTTAATAATAACATGTGTTTTTAATATGACAAAAAATTAGTCAACATTTTTATTTATCAATTTTAATTCGTAAAAGATTAATTTTTATTCGAAAATGTAACTCGAATTATATCAATTGTAATTCGAGAAAGATCAAATGTTTTTCGAAAAAGATCAATTGTAATTCGAAAAAGATCAATTGTAATTCGAAAAAGATCAATTGTAACTCGATGATTCCAATTTTAATGCGAAAAAGATCAATGGAAATTTCGTTGATAATTTCCGAGCTACAATTGATCATTTTCGAATTACAATTGATCATTTTCGAATTGCAATTGATTTACAATTGGAATCTTTGAATTGTAATTGATATTTTTCGAATTAAAATTGATCTTTTTCGAATTACAATTGATGTTTTTCGCATTGCAATTGGAATATTCAAATTGCAAACAAAATTTTCGAATTACAATTGAAATTTTGAAATTACAAATGGAATTTTTGAATTACAAGTGGAATCTTGGAATTGCAAATAGAATTTTCGTATTACAAATGGAATCTTCGAATAACAAGTAGAATATTCGAAAAAGCGGACACTTTTCCCCCCTTATCTAATTTTTCCCATTTCCGAACTTAACCAGCCAAAAATAATTGAATTTTTGCTTCCAATGGGTGCAAGTGCGGAACTTTGAACTTCTTTTTATACACTAAAAAAATTATGTAGGTAAATTCCAGTGAATATTTACTTAAAACAAATGAAATTTTATTTAAAAACCATTCCACTATTTTTTCATTTAAAAAAAAGAGTTGGCAACCCTGTCGGTTAAACGTCAAAAAAATAAAGTGATATTGCAAAAATATTAAAAATTGTTAAAAAAATCTTTATTGAACATTTATAAGAAAAAAAAAAAAGTTTTAATAATATAAACGGATTCCGTAGAATTTGAATTATATGAAATATGTCTAAAGCAAATCGTCGTAGTATCAAAAACAATAAGAAAAATTGCAGCCAATGTAATTTAGTGGTAAACGAAGAAGAAGATGACTTTATTGTTTGTGACAAGTGCAATAAGATTTACCATGTAGTTTGTACACAACTAGATAAACGCAAGTATGAATTCTTCTTGCAGCATGAAGATGCAGAGTTTGTTTGTCATCAATGTGATAGTAGTGGTACCATTAAAACTGAGCTGAACGAGATCAAAAGAGATTTAAAGAAATTAGACAATTTGCAAGAAACTATGAACTTCATGGCCAGTGTTACCGTTGTGCGACTTTAGTTGCATTTTGCAACCTTTTTGACGCTCTGAGACTTTTTGTGCGACTTTTTTCCCCGTTTTTGTTAAGTGAAATATTTTTTTCTTTTAGAAGACATACACTGCGAAATTACACACATTTAAAATATTTTTTAATCTTTTAGAATTTTAAAAATAATATCTAGAGGTCGCGCTCACGGCTTTCTTACGTAAATATTATAATTTTAGATTTTTAAATTATTTAAATTGTTAAAATGCATTAAAATGGTCAAATGAAAAAAAATCATCGAAAAATAGAATTACGCTAAAAATATATATCGTACATTCCATTAGATATTGCCCATTTCATAAGATATAGCTCATTCCTTTAGATAGGAGCAGATTAAATAAAAATTGTAAAATATAAAAAGCACTGTATGGGTAGAGGGTAAGTATGTTCTGAAAAAATGTTGGGGTTGAAAAACTATTAGGGGACGGTCATACCTCTGACTCCTCCACAGGCATCATTAGGTTAGAGGTAGGAACAATTTTATCTTTGTTGTCCTAGTATGGAAAATAGGGCTTAGGTATGTTTGAAAAAAATGTTAGGGAAGCAAAATTAAAGGGGGTCGATCTCACATTTTATCTCTGTCCCGGAGACGCCAAAAAAAGAGGTAAAATGTGAGATTTTTGGCCTAAAATTATTTTCAAACATACCTAAGCCCTATCTCTACTTCCTAAGGGAGCTTCCATACGAAAACAACATTTTTATAACAAATGTTCAGCCCTTGAAAAAAATGTGCGACTTTTATTTGGAAAAACGACTTTTTTGTGCGACTTTTTTTGTGGAAAACGACTTTTTCTGCGACTTTTTCAAAATTCTCAACGGTAACACTGTTCATGGCGAAACAATACGATGACATTTTGAAGGGTGTTGTGGAGAACAAGAAAAAAATTGAAACTGTCCAAAAAGAAAACAAAATATTAAAGCAAGAAGTAAAAACATTGAAAAATTCGATTAAATTTCTAAATGATCAGCGAGTTAAACATGATTGTTTAGTAAGTGGAGTAGAGGTACCAACTGGGTCGTCAGCTGTTGATACGATTTTGAAGCTTACAAGTGAAGTTGGTGTAGAGTTAAATGCGGATAGTATTGATGATGCATATTTTATTAAGAAGCGTAACAATAGAAGCGGCAAAAATGAAAAGAAAAATGAAGATAAAACTGAGAAACAGACTGTGGTTGTTAAGTTTAATTCTAAAAAATCTAAAGAGAAATTAATGTCTGTAAAGCCAAAGCTAAAGGAAACTGAATCAAACATCTTCGTTAGCGACTTCCTTAGTAGAGAAACACTTAGTTTGCTAAATCATGCTAAAACATTGAAACCCGTTGGGTATCGTGCTGCCTATGCTGCTGGTGGTAAAGTTTTTGTGAAAAAAAGTGAGCTGTCTAAGCCTAAATTCATAGCTAATGAAGAAGAAGTGGATGAACTGTTACTGGAGGCAACAACAAATCGTTCAAGGAATCGTAGACCTCGACTTGGTACTGAGCGTGAAGCAGGACCAGATAATGATGATGATGTTTATTTATCGCCTTAGTTTGTTTTTATAAATTTGTAGATATTTTTATATAATTATTTTTTTTTTTCCCCTATGATTAATAATCAGTATTTTTTTAATTTAAAAACTTTTGCTAATTACATAAAGAATAATACAAGTTCCAATTTTTCAATAATCTCTATAAACGTTAGGAGTATATCTTCAATAAATAAATTTAATGAATTTAAAGCTTTAGTTGCTATGTTACCACGGCTACCCTATATTATTGCTGTTCAAGAAACATGGTTCATGGAAAATCTAGTTCAGCTATACAATATTCCAGGTTACAATAGTGTTCATTGTTGTAGACGCGATGGCTATGGAGGTACGTCAGTTTTTATTCGAGAGCACCTACAATATAAAGTGGAAATGTGTGAAAGTAAAACATTTACAGATGTGATTGTTTTATCATTAGAAAATAATAAAATAAATGGTAAATCTATACAATTTGTCTCGTTCTATCGATCACAGAAATGTAACATAGATAGATTTTTATCGGTCATGGAGAATCTGCTTCAAAGTTATGGGCGGAATCCATGCATTTTTGCTGGAGATTCGAATATTGATGGTTTACAAATACATTCGTCAGAAAGTTTGTTAAATTTGCTTGCAAATTATGACTTTAAAAATTGTCATACATTGATTACTCGGCCGGAAAGTGGAACATCCATAGATCATATTTACAGTAACATTCAAAATTGTTTGTCCATTGAATCCGTGGAATATGAACTATCAGACCATAATCTTATTTCCTGCACAATCGGAATTGAAGTTCAAAACCAAATATTAAGAGAAAATGTTTCTTTGTGTTGTGATTTTAATCGTGTTTATGATTACATTCGTAACTATCTGCCGAATATAAACCAAACGGGAGATCCATCAATTGATACAACTCTAATAGTATCTTGTGTTGATGACGCTGTCAGAAACTCTACCTTTGAGAAAAGACAAAAAAGGTCAATTAGAGCAGAAATTACTCCATGGATGACTTTTAATTTGCAAAAATTAATATGTTACAAAAACAAACTTTTAAAACAACGGCGAAAAAAACCTGGAAGCTCAGATATTCAAGAACGGTTGAAAAGAGTTAGCAATGTTATAAAGAAAGCTTGTAAAGAATCTATGAACAACTTCTATAAAAATAAACTTGATGAAATTCAACATGATCCAAAAAAGAGCTGGAGGTTTTTAAATGAGACGCTTGGACGAGTTCCGAAAAAAACAATAAATATTAAAGATTCTAATGGTCAACTTATTTTAGATGATTATGAAAAGGCGGAGGTACTGAATAGTTATTTCATTCAATCAGTTAAGGACGTCAAGCTGAAAATTGAACAATTTCCATCTGACTCGTATAATTCTTTACGAACAATGGTACGTAATAATAATATATTTCACCTAAATAATACAACATATGAGGAGGTACAGGATGTAATATTAAAGATAAAGCCAAATAAAAGCGCTGGACATGATAATATATTACCCAAAATTATATTGAGTAATAAGAATGAGTTTACTACTATTTTGGTAAATATTTTTAATAATATGGTAAATATGAGCATTTATCCAGATATTTTAAAAATTCACAAGGTAATACCGATTCCAAAAGGAATCAATAGTTGTACGTCCGATATGTATAGACCAATCGCTATTTTGTCTAGCATTGATAATGTGTTCGAAAGAGTTTTACACAACCAAATTTCTACTTTTATGAAAACCCACAATTTGCTAAATGATTTTCAATATGGATTCCGGGAAGCGTGTGGTACAGAGGAAGCTGCCGTAAATGTCGTTAATTTTATTTGTAAAGGTCTAGATGATGGGCATTGTGGTGTGGCAGGTTTATTTTACGATTTTACGAAGGCATTTGATTTAATTGATCATGACATCTTGTTACAAAAACTTAAGTGTTATGGTATATGTGGAAAAGAACTATGTCTTTTGGAAAGTTATTTGAGAAATCGCAAGCAGTTTGTCCAGATTGGTGTTAGTAAAAGTTCATTTCGTGAAGTTGAGCATGGAGTACCGCAAGGCAGCGTACTTGGACCTTTATTGTTCACTATTTATCTTAATGACTTGAAAAATCTTGAACTTACAGGTAAAATTTTTATATATGCAGATGACATTAGTTTATTTTACCCTTACAAACATGAAACAGTAGCTAAAGTGTATATAGAACGAGACGCAGCATTAATATCGGAGTATACGAGAATAAATAAACTTTTTTTAAATGCTAATAAAACTCGATTGATGAGATTTAAACCATATTCGGATCATACCAACTTTAGTGTTTTTGTAGATGGAAAAGAAATCGTGGAAGTCAGTTCTATTAAGTACTTAGGCATACAACTGCAAAGCAATCTTGCTTGGAGTCAACATATCCAGAATGTTAAAATAAAAACAGCCCAAGCTGTTGGTTTTCTATACAAGTTTAAAAACAAATTTGATAAAAACACGAAATTATTAATTTATAATGCACTAGTTCAAAGCCATTTTAACTATTTAGCTATTTTGTATGGATATAAGAAAAGTTCTGAGTTAAAAGCGTTGCAACGTATGCAAAATAAAGCTTTAAAAGTGGTAGCTAATCTCCCCATCACACATTCAACTTTAACATTATACACCAATGTTTTTAAAACTGTATTACCTATCTATGGAATTTACAAAATGCAATTACTTATGTATGTTTTTAAGTGTTTAAACAGTATTGGTCATCATACCATACACTTTTCGAGTTATCAGCACTCACTCAATACAAGGAATAACATGAATTTAGCAGTAGCATGGTGTAGGCTAGAAACAACGAAGCAACGTATTGAGTACATGGGTAGTCGTGAATATAATAGTTTACCGCCAAATTTGAAAAATATAAATAGCATTTCTTTATTTAAAACTAGTTTAAAGAATTTTTTACATCAAAACATAGAGGAACTTTTAATGTAATTATAATTCATATATAATGTTAAAATATTATTTTTTTTTTCTTCTTCTTTTAATATATATATTAGAGTGTCCCTTATTTTGGAAATGTTCGAAATGTTGAGACGGTACCCGCTCATTTTTTTCCTTTTGACTTAAAAATAACTCAGGAAAAATTTTACGCCCCTAGGACCACGCCTTCCCTACGCGACGGGGCCTTAAAGAGCGGGGCCTTAAAAATCATTTTTCCATACAAACCAAAAAAATTTTTTTTTGATTTTTAATTTTTTTGTTATTATTTATTATATTACTTGGTTTGCTTATTCACGACAAAAAATTTGATTTTGGTGGGATAAGTCTTTCAGCGCTAAAAAATTTTTAGCAAAAAAAAAATTTTGAGCCGCCGGGGTCCTACAGTAAAAAATTTTTAAAAAATATTTTTTTTTAGTTTTGACCAGCAACGGTTTTAGCTGCTATGTTGCTTTAAATGATATATATTCCAAAAAAAAAATTATTCATATCTGTGACATCTTTATCTTTTTCGAAAAAAAAATTTTGAGCCGTAGGGATCCTACGGTAAAAAATTTTTAAAAAATATTTTTTTTTAGTTTTGAAAAGTAACGGTTTTAGTTGTTATGTTGTTTTTAATGATATATATTCCAAAAAAAATATTTTTCATATTTGTGACATCTTTATCGTGTATCGAAATAAATCAACAATGCATTTTTTACCCTTTTTTAGAACACGATAAAGATGTCACAGATACAAAAAATATTTTTTTATGAATATATATCATTTAAAGCAACATAGCAGCTAAACCCGTTGCTGGTCAAAACTAAAAAAAAATATTTTTTAAAAATTTTTTACTGTAGGACCCCGGCGGCTCAAAATTTTTTTTTGCGAAAAATTTTTTAGCGCTGAAAGACTTATCCCACCAATATCAAATTTTTTGTCGTGAATAAGCAAACCAAGTAATATAATAAATAATAACAAAAAAATTAAAAATCAAAAAAAAAATTTTTTGGTTTGTATGGAAAAATGATTTTTAAGGCCCCGCTCTTTAAGGCCCCGTCGCGTAGGGAAGGCGTGGTCCTAGGGGCGTAAAATTTTTCCTGAGTTATTTTTAAGTCAAAAGGAAAAAAATGAGCGGGTACCGTCTCAAGATTTCCAACATTTCCAAAATAAGGGACACTCTAATATATATATATAATTTTTTTTTTTTTTGTATATAGTTATGGTTAACTAGGAAATATTTCTTAAGTTATGCAATATATTATTGCCAACTCGCCTCTAAAATGCCTTCAAGGCGCAGAGGCACATCCATTGTAATGTATTTTTTTTTGAAAATAAATGAATTCTAAAATAAAAAAAAAAAAAAAAAAAAAAAAAAAAAAAAAAAAAACATATTACAGTCAATTTTTAATGTTAGTTTATTGACTATCCAAAACATTAAAAAACTAGTGAATATTCACTTATTTTGTATTGAAAAACAGTAAAACTATAGAAAAAATTTTTTAATGCCGAAATTGAATGTAACCGAAAATTCAGTTTTAAGACAGTAAATTATTTTTTTTAAACTACAGAAACAGTAGAAGACAAGATATCCATAATAAAATTAATGATTTTTCTTTTAAAATAACTTTACTGATTAATTTTTAAAATAACCTACAAACAGTCAGAGTCGCCAGTTTTTTTTTGGATGCCATCCCCAAATTAAAATTTCTCATCCCCAAAAATCCCCAAAAAAATTTTTTTTCAAAATTTACTAAACGCAAAAAACACTTGCAACCCATTAAGTGCTTTTGAGTAATTTAGCCAATTTTTTAGAACAAAAACTTGGTTAACTTACTTGGTACAAACACTTGCTGGTATTTTACACAGAAACTTGGCTAAAAAGTGTAAGTGTATTTTGCGTGTTGAACGATTAGCACATCGTTTGAAGCGGCCAATTTTTCGATAAGTATTATGATAAAATTCAAAATCAACGGAAATGTTTTATCACGGATGGATAACTCACGGATTTTTAATTTACACACCAGCGATAGAGTACTTTATTGGTCCAAATTTAATTTAATCTTGTTTTATATCATGAATTCCCTCAAAAGTTTTCTCAGCAAACGTAAGTCATCGGCCCTAAGAAATTGTTTGTACCCTTTAAAAAAAAACAACGAAAATTCTTTTAAGGTTTAATATACATATTGCCGTAAAACCCCTTAAATTTTTATAAATACTAACTCCGGAATAGGTATCTAAAACGTTGTATTGCTTTTTAAGAATTTAGGAAGTTGTAAAAGACCAGTATTTTCAATTGATGTACTTTTAGACTTTTTTCTACAGAAAAAACTAGTGAATTTTGGAAATTTTCTTTAATAGATTTAAAGGATATACCTACTATAGAAAATGTATGAAAATTTACAATTTGGTTTAAAGAAAAATAAAAGCATGATAACATGATACCACTACGATCCAGGTTTTGACAGAAACCATATAAAATGTTAGTTTTTTCTATATAAATGTCACATTATTCCTACGTTTGAGGTTTTTTTTTTTGTATGCTTTAATGTCCACGATTTATCAAAAATAAAGTAGAGTTAATTTTACCTATTTTAGCATTATTTTATGATTAATGTATTTAAAAAACACTTGTTTATCTAAAATATTTCATCCCCTAAAAATCCCCGAAAAAATCAGTGTCATCCCCATGAAATCCCCGGATCCCCAAATCAAATTTTTCATCCCCAATTTCCAAAAAAAATCCCCTATTTGGGGACAAAACCCCTAAACTGGCAACACTGCAAACAGTTAATGACAAAATTTTCTTAGTGTATAAAAATATTTATTTTGGTCAACAAAAATATGAAAAAAAAACCTTTAAAAACATGCAGTTTTTCTGAGGTTGGCTTAGTTCTTCAAGGGGGAACTTTTCGCCCCTGGTCCGATTTTCCATATCTCCGAACATTACCAGCCTATTACCGTAACTTATATTCGTGACAAATTTCAGGAGATTAGCTCTTTTTTTAAGGGCTGTGTCCTCTCTATTCAAACGGATTGTAATCAATTGTTATTCGAAAAGGATCAATGTGAATTGGAATCTTCGAATTATAACACCGTCCGACCAAAATTAAAAAAAAATCGTTAAACACGATCTGGATACGTTTGAAACTAGAGACTGAATATAGTAAAACTGCAATTTAAAGTTTTCTTTTCGTGATCCTGTTTTCTTTTAAAAGGACTTCAAAGACTTATAAAATATTTTTTTAATATTTGTACTTGTCCTACGATGCCACTATGTACACTCAAAAAAAAAAACTTGTAAAGTTACCAATAAATCTCGTGATTTTACGAGGCTATTCTCGTAAAATATGACGTAGGTAAAATTCTCGTAAAATTACGAGGATTTCCTCGTAATTTTGAATGCACCAAAAATTGGTAAAATAACCAATTTTATTGGTAAAAATATTGTTTTAAAACCGGAAAAATAAAAAAAAAATGGTAAACTTACAAGAAAAAATGGTAAATATGTTTAAAAAAATGGTAAATTTACAAACCAAAATGGTAAATTTACAAAATAAAAAAATTTTTGTTAACAACATAAATCCTCGTAATAAAATCATTTTTTGTAAAATAACTGTTTTTTTTTTTTGTAAATTAACTACTCCTCCTTAAATTTATCCTCCTAATAAATTTTTCAAAATTTTGTCAACTTTTTTTTAAATATTTTTCAATAAAAAAAATACAAAAAAAAAAGTTTTTTTGTTAAACAACATAATCGTCGCATAACGTTTTTTTTTTTTGTAATTCAACTAGAATCCTCGTAATAAAAACTTTGTTGTAAAATTACAGTTTTTTTTGTAAAATAACCTTTCAAAATGATAGAATACAATTACGAAAATAAACTTGTAAAATTGCCAATAAAACTGTAGTTCTCGTTTGAGCAAAGTACAAGATTTTTTGTTAAAAAACAAGGAAAATTGTTAAATATTGGTAGAACGGGATTACAAGGCATTTTACCAGGCGTTTTACCAGTTTATTTTCTTGAGTGTAGTGGTAGCAAATGAAGGAGGAGGATCTCTCCTAATTTTCCTATTATATTATTTTTACATATCAGGAAAAAGGAGGTAAGTTACGTCCTTTCAAAAATTGATCCTTTAATATCATTCAAAATTTTCAACAAAATATTTTGATAAAGTTTTCAAACGACTTTATTCACAACCTTTTATCCTGATATGGCAAAATAAAAAATGAAACAAGTAAAAAAGTATAATTCGGCTTTGCCGAATGTAGTGATACCCTCCACAATTTCAAAAAGGTTATTGCAAAAAACTTTTTTTTAAAAGGAAATTACTCAAAAAAAAAAAAATTTGAAAAAAAAAATCCGCGTAAAAAAAATTTTGGTAAAAAAAAAATCCGCGATTTTTTTCTTTTTTTGTGAAAAAATATGTTCGTACATGTTTAAATACCATTTGGTGTTCAATTATGTTCACATATGTCAACCAGCAGTCGAATTAAAGCATTATGTATTTTTAGGTTATGTTGAATGTACTAAAATTTTTGAGGTGTCCTTACATTTTCGTTTATAACTTTTAAACCGCTGAACCGATATCGCTCAAATGCAATACCAATACTTCTCAGGAGAACTTCCAATAAATGTGTTAAGTTTCAGTCATATCCGTGTAGTATTTTGGTCGTGATCACCATTTCCACAGACAGACGGACAGACGGACCGACGGACAGACGGACAGACGGACATCGCTAGAATGTCTTAAAATCGATCGGGGATCATGAATATATATACTTTATGGGGTCCCAGACCGATATTTCGATGAGTTACAAACGGAATGACAAACTTATATATACCCTCTATCACTAAGTGGAGGGTATAAAAATTAGGGGAGAACCTCCTCTTTCATTTGCCATCACTAGTGTCATCCTAGAACAAGTACAAATATTTCAAAATTACAAAATATTTTACAAAATGTATCCTTTAAAACATTGAAGTCTTTTTTAAAAGGAAACAGGATCACGAAATGAAAAACTTTAAATGTAGTTTTACTCAATTTAATCTCTACTTTCAGACGTATATCATCCAGTTCATGTTTAATATTCGCTGTCGGGCGGTGTAATTGATCTTTTTGAATAACTATTGATCTTTTTTTACCCTACACCACTCTGTGGTACAGGGTATAATGAGTTTGTGCTGATGTTTGTAAATTCCCGAAATATTGGTCATAGACCTACCTTCAATTATACCGATCGACTCAGAATTACTTTTTGAGTCGATTTAGCGATGTCCGTCCGTCCGTCAGTCCATCTATCGGTTTAAGCACGATACAGTTAAAACTTAAGCATCTTTTGGCCCAAGCCTATTGAAATTGGAGAAAATCGTTACATGTTAAGACCTAGCCCCCATACATAACGCCGCCTTTGGATTCGGCTTAAATGACTAATAACCGTATTATAATATATATCGCTTTGAAATTCAGCAGGTAATCAAATTTTGTATGCACAAATCATCATTCCGAATTTAAAAGGAATCCGGTCAGTCCTTCTGGTAGTCCTCATACAAACCACCCTCCCGATATTCACATAATTCCCTCAAAATTCATTAAAATGGAAATATTTGATAAAAATTTTATTTTTAGGTGTTAAGCGTGTTCTTTAGTAACCTAATCAAATCGGAATATAATTGGACCATTTTCACAGAAAAAATTTGAGACGATATTCACATAATTCCCTCAAAATTCATTAAAATGGAAATATATGATAAAAATTTTATTTTTAGGTGTTAAACGTGTTCTTTAGTAACCTAATCAAATCGGAATATAATTGGACCATTTTCACAGAAAAAATTTGAGACGAATTTCAATCAACAAAAACGCTGATTCAATCAATTTTTTGATTGAAATTCCTCCAATTAAAAAAATTGTTATACCAATCATCAAATTGTAGGTGATTGATTGAAATTTTTTTCAACCAAACATTGTTTCGATTTTGATCAAAAATTTCATCAATTTTTTGCTTAAAGTCAATCAAAATAATAATTGATTTAACAAATGAATTGTAAGCTTTTGACAAAATTATCAAAAAATTCATCTTTTTTGCTTTCCAATATGTTGCCAAAAATAAAAAAAGTAAAGCCCGATTATTTTGTATATTTTTGAATTAATCTATTCAAATAAATTAAAGCGAAAAAAAATCTGGTAAGTAACAAAAAATAGCAAAAATTTTAATTAAAACATTGATTGACTCATTTAAATTTTGTTGATCAATACATTGAATTGAAAATTTTTAGCCAATAATTTTTTGTGTGTTTGGACATCTTTGGACCGATAGTCAGTTAAATCGGTCTATTGACAAACAAATAAACGAATTCCACTAAAATTTTATCTGTGTGTGTTTTCTACACTAAATAAAGATCTAACAAAAGACAAATCCAACCGGTCCATATTTGGACTTGGGAACCATTTTCATATGGTCGGTCTTGACCGACTATAACTTTTTTACTTATTAGAATTATAATCGATGTATTTCGAATTACAATTGATCTTTTTGAATTACAATCGATCTATTTCGAATAACAATTGACGTTTTTCGAATTAGAATTGATCTTTTTCGAATTGCAATTGATAATTTGGAAATTACGATTTATCTATTTCGAATTACAATTGATCTTTTTCGAAAAATATCAATTGTTTTTCGAAAAATAATTGAAATTTTTCGAAAAACAATTTATCTTTTTCTTTCTTTAAAAATATGTCTTTTTCTCAAAGGTGGTGTCAGTTTTACGTTACAATAAAAATCATTTGTCTAATAATATTATCTGAGATTTATTGCTTTAATTGTATAAATTTATCAAAATATACGTAAATAACACTATGCAACACGAATTTGTTTTTTCAATGAGTCAAAAAAAACTGAAGTAGTTTCAGTAGAGCAAAATACCAGAAATGAAAATTTCTGTTGGGGTTGTCAAAGATTGAGAGAAAAGGATCATCTCATTTAAGATATACTCAAAGACTTCAAATTTGTTGCACAGTTTAATAATTTATTAAATTGATTGATATGGTATGATTTCTTGCAAATAATACATTGATTTAAAATTCATTTGTTACTGAATGAACTGTAAAGACACGCTAAAATGAACACTGCTAAACGAACAAAATTTTGTTTCGAATAAATCGCTATTATCTTAAATGACTTTATATTTTAGTAATACTGTGTTAAAATTTTGAAGTTTCAAAAACTTTTAAATTGTTTTCTTAATTTTACCTGTTTTTAGTGATATAAGTTTCGGTTTGTAACACCTCGAAGCATATATTCATGATACTCGATCGATTTTAAGTCGATTTAGCAATGTCCGTCCGTATGTCTATCTATAGGAAACACTAACTTTTAAAAAGCTACACAGAGAGAACAGTTTAGTAGTGCCAGCCGAATTTAGAGCCAACTGCATAGTTTAATAACAACAACCGAAATTTTCGGTTGCCATATCCAAAATTTGTTTTGAAAATTTAACTTCTGTTGGTCCAAATAAATTTCGGTAATCGCAACCGAAAATTTCAGTTGTTGTAATTAAACCATGCAGTTGGCTCTTAATTCGGCTGGCACAATTAAACTGTTTTTTCTGTGTACTCAGATCTTTGTTCGATAAATTTTGAAAACGTGATACGGGTTACTAATTTCAGGTAAGAACGGTTGAGTTTTAAAAATTAAATTACGTTTTTTCAACGAGTTTTCGAGGTCAGTGTGAATGTACACATTTAAATGAATAGGTACATTTTAGCATTCAAAATCAATCTGAAAATAAATTATTCGTTTTAGCGAGTACCCACATACAATGTATTCGATTATAAATAAACGTGTAGATACCAATTAAGGACAAAATATGTATTAATTACAAATACTTCTAAACTAGTTTAATGATACATTAACTAATATTTACAAGGGAGGTCTCTTGTGTGGCACCCGATTTTTTTAAATAAATATTTTTTTTACCATAAAAAATGTTAACAAAAATCAAAGAACAGTCGCTTTTCATACCTCCTTTTACCCCTCAAAATGAATTTGGCCCACCCTAAAAATGCATGTCAAACAATTTTAAATTTCATGAAGATCAGCATGTATTACAAAAGAGACCTTCCTTGTTAAAAGAATTAACAAATAATTAAAACAATTTATGGGCATTTGATAATGAATTTCGTTCCCCTTCACATATTTGAGCAGCTAAGTATCGAAATGCATATTTTATTATTTATTTCCTGTAAGTTTTAAACGCTATCGTGCGCCCACTTTCAGTGGTGTTAAAATTATTTGGGAACCAGCGTCATATTAGACGTATTTTTCAATGTTTTTAAATGGCCAAATTTGCATAAATGGTTAATACAGTCATTAGAGTCTTATCAAACAGTACTTAAAATTTTGCTCATGGTCGAATTTTTTGAAGGACGATCGAAAAAGGACGAAAATTGTGTGAAAGAACTGATTGTGAGTGCAATTTAAAACTCGAAAATGAACACTTTTTTGCTCTTTCTGGCTTAGTTTTTGAAATTTTTAAAACATTTTTTGAAAAAAAAAAAATTCTTAAATTGCATAAAATTTACCAAACCTGAAGAAAAAACTTTATCAATTCTAAGAAGATAAATATGATGAACTAATTGGTTGCAAATTATGTCAAAGAAATTTCAAAATTTTTATTAAATTTTACTAAATTGTGAAAAAAAACATTTTCCCAAAATTTAGTTAGGCCTTTGTTTGAGTGTAATAATACCGTTTTCGTGTTTGCTTTTTAAAGTCGTGTTTTAATTAAAACACTGTTTTATGGATTTTTCATATGTTTTTGATAGGAGATCGGTGTTTTAGTTAAGCGAAAGCATAGACTACAAAAGCTTTTCAAGTAAGATATCGCGGCAACTAAGACAATTGCTCCAAAAAATCAATCGCAATTTTTTTCAACACTGATAAAAAAATAGAACAAATCTGAGACGGTTTACCTAAAATGTTCCACCGTTCTGTTAACAACCTTTTATGCTCGTTTTGGCTGAGATCTGCTTGAAATCAAGGTAAAAGGGCTAAGTTTTTGTAGTCTATATATATAAAAGAGTAACGTGACTGACTGACTGACTGACTGACTGACTGACTGACTGACTCATCATCGACCAGCCCAAACCGCTGAAGCTAGAGACTTGAAATTTGGACTGTAGGTTCACCTCCCGGAATATAGATCCACTAAGGCTGGATTTTTGCCAATGTTGATTCTAAGGGGGTAAAAAGGGTAAAAAACTGTACTTTTGGTACTTTTTATATCTCATGAAATAATGGTCATAGAGACCTGAAATTTGGACTGTATGTTCACCTCCCGGAATGTAGATCATGTAAGGCTGGACTTTTGCCAATGTTGATTCTAAGGGGGTAAAAAGGGTAAAAAACAGTACTTTTGGTACCTTTTGTATTTCCTTAAATAATGGTCCTAGAAACTTAAAAATTGGAATGTAAGTTCAGCTCCCGGAATATAGATCCACTAATTCTGGATTTTTGCCAATGTTGATTCTAAGGGGGTAAAAAGAGTAAAAAACTGTACTTTTGGTACTTTTTATATCTCATGAAATAATGGTCATAGAGACCTGAAATTTGGACTGTATGTTAACCTTCCAGAATGTAGATCCTGTAAGGCTGGACTTTTGCCAATGTTGATTCTAAGGGGGTAAAAAGGGTAAAAAACTGTACTTTTGGTACCTTTTACATATCCTTAAATAATGGTACTAGAAACTTGAAATTTGCAATGTAGGTTCACCTCCCGGAAAAAACATTCACTAAGGCTGGGTTTTTACCAATGTTGATTCTACGGGGGTAAAATGGGTAAAAAAGTGTACTTTTGGTACTTTTTTTTTATTTACTGAAACAATGGTTTACAAACTTAAAATTTAAAATGTAGGTTCCACTGCTGAAAAAAACAAATTTTGAATATTTGGATTCTAAGGGGTAAAAATTGTACTTTTAGTACCTTTTGTTATTTCTTGAAATAATGGGCATAGAAACTTCAAATTTGGACTTTCTAGAAAAAATACTTTTTGGAAATTGCTTTTCATCGGGGGGTAAAATATTGTACTTTTGGTACTTTTTATATTTCCTAATATAATTATCCTAGACACCTGAAATTTGAAATGTAGAATACTACCTTTTGTACAATGAAAGTAAAATAAAAATACCTTTTTTAAAAAGTACCTTTTATAAAAAGTACCTTTTATAAAAAGAACCTTTTATAAAAAGTACCTTTTATAAAAAGTACCTTTTATAAAAAGTACCTTTTATAAAAAGTACCTTTTATAAAAAGTACCTTTTATAAAAAGTACCTTTTATAAAAAGTACCTTTTATAAAAAATACCTTTTATAAAAAGTACCTTTTATAAAAAGTACCTTTTATAAAAAGTACCTTTTATAAAAAGTACCTTTTATAAAAAGTACCTTTTATAAAATGTACCTTTCATAAAAAGTACCTTTTATAAAAAGTACCTTTTATAAAAAGTACCTTTTATGAAAAGTACCTTTTATAAAAAGTACTTTTTATAAAAAGTACCTTTTATAAAAAGTACCTTTTATAAAAAGTACCTTTTAGAAAAAGTACCTTTTATAAAAAGTACCATTTTTAAAAAGTACCTTTTATAAAAAGTAACTTTTATAAAAAATACCTTTTATAAAAAGTACCTTTTATAAAAAGTACCTTTTATAAATAGTAGCTTTTATAAAAAGTACCTTTTATAAAAAGTACCTTTTATAAAAAGTACCTTTTATAAAAAGTACCTTTTATAAAAAGTACCTTTTATAAAAAGTACCTTTTATAAAAAGTACCTTTTATAAAAAGTACTTTTTATAAAAATTACCTTTTATAAAAAGTACCTTTTATAAAAAGTACCTTTTATAAAAAGTACATTTTATAAAAAGTACATTTTATAAAAATACCTTTTATAAAAAGTACGTTTTATAAAAAGTACCTTTTATAAAAAGAACCTTTTATAAAAAGTACCTTTTATAAAAAATTCCTTTTATAAAAAGTACCTTTTATAAAAAGTAGCTTTTTTAAGGGGAAAAGGTGGCAAATGGTTTTTGGAAAATTTAATTTCAAGGGGAAAAGGTGGCAAATGGTTATTTTTACCTATCTAACTATTAAACTTAAATCCCCAGAAATAACACCCAAGAGAAGGATACATTTTAAAATTTTAGGATAAAAAGGGGTACCTGGTAAAAGTGGTGTAAATTGGTACTTTCATATCTATAAGATAAAGACAATAGAAATTTTTATTTCTTTAACGCATATTATACGAAGATAAATAAACTTACATGGAACGAACGGAGATGGAATTGGAAATGAAATGGAGTAGAACGGGGAACAAAATGGAATAGAGCAGGGAACAATATGAAATGATGCTTTTTACTCAAATTTTTCGTATTTAGTTTTTTTTTTATTCTATATTTTTCTCTCTATATGTTTTTTTCACTCACACTTATTTTTTTTTTTTAAATTTCTTTTTACACCGAAATATTTATTCATTCTAAATCCAAAATTCTGATATAAGGGCTCGAAAATTGTCAATATCATTTTTCAACGGAACAAACATTGTAAAGTACCAGCAAAGTTATTCACATTTTATTGTTTAAATTATTCATTGACATATTATTTTATGAGAAGCTTAAACGTCCACAAGTAAATAAAACAAAGACTACGTAGGGGAAATTTTTTGAAATCTATAGAGTTATTCTGATCTTTCTATTATCCGGTATTCAATACAACCGGTAACGAAGTACCGGGATGGTAAGCTAGTTTAATATAAAATAAGACTTTTAAAAAAGTAATGTTTTTATTTGCAATGTACTGTTATTTGAGACCAAATGTACTGTTATTCCATATTTCAAATCTGGTAACCCTAGCTCTGCCGAATCTTTTATACCCTTCAAAATGTAAAAAAACATTGTCAGGGGCATTTGTTTTTTTTTTGGGGCGGGGGGTGATAGGGGTCAGTGGGGGACGTTGCGAGCACCTTCCCATCCCGATAAATATTACAAATATTTCATTTATTTAACAAAAATACAAAAAAACATGTAAAAAAGTGTATTTTTTCAGAGGTTGGTTCAGTTCTTCAAGGGGGAAATTTTTTTCCCCTGAGCCGATTTTGCCCATTTACGAACTTAACCTGCCTAGGACCAAAAGACATATTCATGCCAAATTGGAGGAGGCTAGCTCTTTTATTTTTGACTGCATCGTGCCATCTACAGACGGACGGACGGACATTCGCAGAATGTCTTAGAATCGATAATGGATCAATAATATATAAACTTTATGGGGTCCCCGACCGATATTTCGATGCGTTACAAACGGAATGACAAAGTGAGTATCATACTGTGGGTATGGGTATACTCACTTTTCTACCATGTATCCAACCATCATGAAAATTAAATAAATTTTCAGTGACGGTTTGAAAGTTGTTATTAATAAACATTTTAAGCTTATGCCAATTTTCTTTACTTTCACAAAGCTTTTTTTTTCAGTGTAGCAAACATTAAATTTGACAGTTGTGGTTATTTAACTAAAGATTTTTCCAGCCGGGGACATTTAACTAAAGATTTAACAAGTATTTACTACAAAAAATACTATCTAAATCTTTTTGGAGTACGTGCATTTAGTCCAGCCTACTTTGTGGACCGCTTTTTTATTGCGTAGCGTAAGCAAATTATATGCATTAACTTTTATCAATGATTTATTTATCTTAACCTCAAATTTAATAACAACTCACTCTAAAAAGGACCTTAATTGTAAAACATCAATTAAATAAAAATATACAACGAAAATAACAAATTAGATTTAATTATACATGTGTGAATAAAAATGTATGTATTTCTTATTAAAATTCATTGAACTTTACATTGTAGTAAATAGAATAGATCCAATTTTAACAGCAAATAGCAAAGCTAGTTTAAATTCCGTATGTCAATAAAAAATTTCCACAACTACACTTTAGAGTGACCGTATTTATTAATCGAATTTAAATTTCATTAACATGAAAAAAGGTAAAAAATTAGCAGTTTCTGGAAAATTGTGTTTTTTTTTTTTTGACAATATTATCGTAAGGATTAGTAAAGAAATGTGACCTCGAGCGGGAGTAATCTTTCTCAATTAAAATTTGAAAAGTTTAATTAAAATTTAAAAGGATGAATTGATGTTCAATAAAGATTAAATAAGATTTTTAAAGGATCAATTGTAATTCGAAATGATCAATTGAATTTCAATATAGAAGGTCATTCAAATTTTTAAAATTTAAGCTCTTTCGAGACATGATGTTCAACATATGGTCACCCCAATCAAAACCTCATCGTTCAAGTTGAAGATCACATTTAATATAAACGTAATTCATACTAAATTTCAATACTACTTATGAGATTTATTAGTAAAGGTATATAAATATTTCTATGTATAAACATACACTCAAAATAATAACTCTGTAAAATACTCTGTAAAATGACTGTAATCTCAATTCAACTGATATTTGACAGAGTTTTCTGTCAAATTACAGACTTAAGGAAAATACTTTGTATTTTGTTGTGACAAAAAAACAAAGTTTCCTCTGTTATATTACTTTTTACTTTGTAATCTTAATTTTACAGATAATTAACAGAGTTTTCTGCTAAAATACAGATTTAAGCAAAATACTTCGTATTTTTTATAACCAAAAAAGTTTTCTGTTTGGAGTAGTTTTTGTTGTTGTTACCAAACATCATAATTTTATCTGTATATATTTTTTTTTTTGAGAAAAAGTTGAAAAAGTAGCAAAAAAGTTATAAAAAAAAATCTTTTCAGAAATCTTATAAAAATTTTACAAAGTTACATACAACTAAACTCTGTAAATTTACAGAGTATTTTCTGTAATTTTTTTTTTTTTTTGCATCAAATGCATTTTACAAATATATGTAAATTTACATAGTTTTCTTTGCTAAATGGTGGTTTATTTAACCAATATTTTACTAGAAACTCTGTAAATTAACAGTTTTTTTTGTCCAAATCATTTTACAGAGTTTTAAAGTAAAATGACAGAGTTTTCTCTGTAAAAAATCATTCATATTTAACCAAGGTTTTACTATAAACTCTGTTAATTAACAGGTTTTTTTCTGTCAAAATCTTTTTACAGAGTTTTTTAGTAAAATTACCAAGAAATGTTGTTAGCTGGAAAA
The DNA here is from genome assembly GCA_963921195.1 of Pegoplata infirma. Classification (NCBI taxonomy): domain Eukaryota; kingdom Metazoa; phylum Arthropoda; class Insecta; order Diptera; family Anthomyiidae; genus Pegoplata; species Pegoplata infirma. Next base: position 15,486,457 of record OY992537.1, on the reverse strand, counting down.
GTATGGTGTACTCTGTTAAATTAGCAGAGTTTTTCTGTCATTTAACAGAGTTATTATTTTGAGTGTATGTTTAACAGTTGACTTTAATATTTAATAATTTATGTATGAGAAACAAGTCATAACATTAACATATTAGTTTATTATTATTTTTATAACTAATGGTATTATTAATTTTTGTGATTGCGTTGACAGCCGACAATTAAAAACATTTAAGTTTAACATATTAATTTTTAAATATAATTTAGAAAAAAACAAATGCAAATTGTAAACAATTTCATAAAAAATTACACCCTGTCTATATTAGCAATAACGCTATCATCAAATGTAATGTGCCGAATTTTATGTGCCCTACAACATATTTTTAAGAAACAAAAAAAAAAAGCATTATGAACCGTTTGAGCAATTATTTGTATTTTTTCTTAAAACCACGCCCACAAAAAAGGGGAGGATGTAAAAAAAATTACATGGTATAATAAGTTTTTTCTGATGTTAGTTAATATCCGAAACATGTCCTTATGTCTATTTGTCCGTGTAAATTGATCTGAAATTTGTAACTTCAGCTTCGCTTGGCCAAAAAAAAAACATCGCTGCCAATTGAAATTCAGAAATCCCAAATGAAATTAAGAAAATCCCAATTAAAATTTAAAATTTTTTATAATTTCTAAATTTAAATTAGTTGCTTTTTGTTTTACCCATTTAGGCATAGTACTCTGTTCGATTTCACGGGAAAAAATCTGTCAAACACCATATAAAAAAATAAATTTTGGCAACGCGAGGAATAATAGGGAAATTGTTAAAAAAGTTTTCACGCATTTTTAATAAAAATTTTTTATTATACAAAACAATTTAAATTGCCGTGAAAAAGTGACATTTCAGTTTTGTTATGATCGTTTCTTTCTTATTCTTATCAAAGGTGGTTGACTTTTTAAATGTTTTATTACGATTTGAGGCGTTTAATGTTTAAGTGAAATTTTCACCGCAAAAAACAGAGTACTTAGCTTTAAACACTGTATATAGAATGAAAATTAAATTTTACTTAAAATACTTTTTTTTTTGTCACATTACTTTTAATAAATAGTTTAATATTAAGTTTTCATTATTTTTGACGATTAATCGCCAATTTTTTCGATAAATCGACCCGAATAACCGATTAACCAATTTTCGTCAATTTTCGAATAATTCCCTAACCGGTTAACAGGCAGGGTCCCAGTCGGCAAAAAAAAAATCACACCTGACATACTGCTGACTCTCCCTATATAAAATTGCTGACATCTTCATACAATTTTCCAAAATGTCATCAATGACATGTCAGGAGTTGGTCAGCGGTTGTTTAAACGAATTGGTAGTGGCCGCCGATACTGGTGGCCACTGCTGACCAACTGCTGACATGTCATCGATGACATTTTGAAAAATTATATGAAAACGTCAGCGATTTCATAAAGGGAGAGTCAGCAGTATGTCAGGTGTTATTTTATTTTGCCAACTGGGGTCGAATAATTGGAAACTCTATACACACCCCTCTTCGAGCAAATTTAGGTTGTGTTAAAATGGTGACAAAATCGGGTAATGGCATTTCACTCCTCTTCATTTTGAACTTTAAAAATCGTTAACACGAAAATTCTAGCTGATCATGTTTTCGAGTTATTGCTAAATAATTACACTGTTCGACAATAAAAACCTTCCAGTGAAATATCTAACTGATTCTTATAGACTTTGCTCTCCTGAATCCAAATCTGACATCCAATTTTTTTTCTAGCACGTACTGTTTTTGAGATATTCGCTGTTAAAAAGACAAAAAAAAAAACAATAATGTCTCATTTTTAATGGTCCACTGTTATAAAATGGACCTTCTGATTCCAAAACTGCAATCCAAATTTTCCTAGCATGTTCTGTTTTTGAGATATTCGCGTTTGAAAATTCTTTCACGCGAAAATCGTAAACGGGAAAATCTGGGAAACGGAATGTGCGAAATTAATTGTTTTTTTACTTTTTAACTGCGAATATCTCAAAAGCGGTAGGTGCTAGAAAAAAAATGGATGGCAGATTTTGATTCAGGAGAGCAAAATCTACACTCATAATAATAACTCTGTAAAATACTCTGTAAAATGACTGTAATCTCAATTCAACAGATATTTGACAGAGTTTTCTGTCAAAACACAGATTTAAAGAAAAAACTTTGTATTTTGTTGTGACAAAAAAACAAAGTTTCCTCTGTTATATTACTTTTTACTTTGTAATCTTAATTTTACAGATAATTAACAGAGTTTTCTGCTAAAATACAGATCTAAGCAAAATACTTCGTATTTTTTTATGACCAAAAAAGTTTTCTGTTTTGAGTAGTTTTTGTTACCAAACATCAAAATTGTATCTGCCCGAGTAAAAATTTTTATATGATGCAATATATAATGATATATGACACAGTGTATATTAATACGCAATTTGATCCGAATAATGGTGGATGTTTTTGCATTAAAAAATATCAACTTGTATAAAATATGATTTGATTTCATCCGAGTTTTGACCAGACATTGCCTTATATTGGTGGATCTAATTAGATCTAATTTCACAAAAACATATAAAATCCTGGTGATTTTTGGTTGGGGTTGAGATACACCACAGGTCAACGATAAATTCACCAAACATATAATTTTCAAAAATAATATAAGAAGTAGTTGGATATTTTACTGGGAGGTTTTTGTTGTCGAACAGTGTAATTATTTAGCCATAACTCGAAAACAGGATCAGATAGGATTTTCGGGCTAACGATTTTTGAAGGTCAAATTAAAGAGGAGTGGGGGTATACTCACTTTGTCATTCCGTGTGTAACGCATCGAAATATCGGTCTAGGACCTCATAAAGTGTATATATTATTGATCAGTGATCGATTCTAAGACATTCTAGCGATGTTCGTCTGTCCGTCCGTCCGTCTGTCCGTCTGTGGAAGACACGACACAGTCCAAAATAAAAGTGCTAGACTCCTGAAATTTGGCACATATATGTCTTATGTTCATAGGCTGGTTAAGTTGGAGATAGGCAAAATCGGACCAGGTAGGAAAAAATTCCCCCTTGACGAAGTAAAGCAACCCATGAAAAAAGGTAACTTTTTATAGGTTTTTTTTGTATTTTTGTTAAACAAATGAAACATTTTTATGCTTGAAAAAGTTCAAAGTCTTGAACTTGGATCCAGGGGGTTTGAAAACGACTTTTTTTTTTGGTCCGCCCCCTTTTGTGGGCGTGGATATTTGCAAATAATTTATATAATGATGAAATAGTATATCTTTTGTACAAAAAGCATAGTAATTAAATTTGTAAACATTTTTGCCCAGAGAGAAGGTGTCCCCAAGGACACCCGGCAAGCACCCCCCCCTAAAAAAAAACGTTTAAAAAAAATAAAAGAAAAAATTTTCTTTTATTTTTTTTTTTTTAACGTTGGAGGGTACACAAGATTCGGCACAGCCGAATTTAACACTCTTACTTGTTTTTTTTTTAATTTCCCACACAAAACTTTTTATTTTATTTTTGGCGTTTTGGAGTGAAAAAAATACTTTTAGGAAAAAAATTAGACACATTTTTTTAGTTTTGGAATAAAAAAATTATTAAAAATTCTTTTTGAGAAATTTCGGAAAAATCAAAAAAAAAAAAAACTGATGTATTCTGTGAAGGTTGGCAGTTTTTGCCTGGGTAGCTACATATTTTAGCATTTTAAAACTAGTTCCAATTATCACAAATCAAATTCACTTTCAAAACATTTATTTAATATTTCGCAGTGACTGCAACGAGTTGATTTGAAAAGAGATAATATTTGTTTGTTTTCTTTGAAAACTAAAAATATGTTATAAAACTATTAAAACAATTATTAATTTACACTTTAAAATTTTAATTGTTAAATTTACTTAAAGTGACAGTTAAAACAACTAAAAACGTAGTTGATTTACGCCCAAATATTTTCAGTAAAAACAAATTAAATTTTAGTTACTTTTAAATGTTTATAAGAAAAAAAAACAACTGCATTGTGTAGTAAAAACAACAAGCGTATGTGGTAAAAACAACTACAAACGCAATAAAATCTTGAGAAAACTGGTAAAATTAAATGTTTTTTATAATTTTTTTACCAGGAAAAATATAGCTTTCGTACATTTGCGTAGGAAATAAATGTGCTAAAAAGGAATTTACACTGGAATTTAATTTTGTTTTAACATAGCGATGTCCTAAAGGAACTAAAGGATCCTTATAGGAATTATTTAATTAATTAATTGACTCATTGAAACATGTTCTAGTGATACACAGAAAAAAATATGGGGAAAAACAATTTGAGTAATCACTTGTTTAAATTTAAAAAAAGTTTTGAGTAATTTTTTAATTGACGCAATTAAAAATTTACTCAAAAATTTAAAAACAAATTGAGTAAATAATTTAATAAGAATTTAATAGCTTTTTTAATTTTTTTTTTGGAATTTTCTTAGATTTTTTAATTCTCGTTTAGTTTATAGTTTTTTGTATATATACATGAAAGTTTGTAATCATATTTATAAAATTTTTTATGTCTTTAAGACAAAAATATATTTGGTAAAGTTTGAAAAAACATGTTTTTATCTTTGTAAAAAAATATGAAATTTTTTTAAACTTTGTTTTTTTTAGAGTAGAAACAGAATAAGCCCGGCACGACTTTTTCCATACGGTTTGGCAGATTAAACCGGTGGCCGGCGCCGATATGAAATAAAACTTGTTCTGTTTTTAAAAGGTGGTGCTTCTTGTTCTGTTCCTGCACTTAATAGTGTCAACTAAAAATTTACTCAAATTTTTTTGGCAAACATTTAATAAATTTTTATTAAAAATTTACTCAATACTATTAAATCGTTTACTGGTGGAAAATTGAGTAATTTTTTACTCAATAGTATTAAAAATTTACTCAAATTTTTTTTTTTATTTCTTTCTGTGTAGTTGTGTGTGTGTTACGATTGGGCTATTTTATACCCTCCTAGGACATCGCCATGTTAAAGTTGGGGGTCCCTGTAGGCTAGTTGGTAGCGTGCTAGCCTATGAAACAGGGGGTCGTGGGTTCGATTCCCACCAAAACCCTTGGTCGATTTCGCTACAACGAGACGACGCACTGTGGTCAATATTTTAAGATAGCGGCCAAAACTCCTTTTGGTTTTTGTTCTCCGATTTTAAAGTTATTGGACTCATATGAAAGTAGACAGTAGTAAACCTCGGGAGCCAAAAAATTAAAACTCTATTTCAACTATTTCACTGAGAACAGGGTGGTCCAAAATGGGCTTTTTCAGAATTTAGTAAATTTATGATATTTTTAGTTAATTTTTAAAGTTTAAATGATCATAACTTTTTTGTTTTTCAAGATTTTTGGACGAAATAAATTTTGTGTTGTAACTTAACTTATTTCCTATTACTGGTAAAAAAATTAAAGCTCTAATATTTTCAGAACAATTTAAATATTTTTTTTAAAAAAGGTCAAATTTCTCGGAAATTTCCTACTTCATAGAGCACAACTCCTGTGGGTCAAGCTGAGTCAAAACACAAATTTACTATTTTGTAGTCCTAACTCTCCCCTACATTCCTATATATACATGTCCATGCATCGGGACTGCACTTTTTGAGCTACAGCAATTTTTCTGACCCAAGGTAAGATATTCGGTACAAATGCACGTCATATTTTTTGAGAAGTTATTTGTATGTGAAAGTGGCTATTATGCATATATTTCGATAAAATTTTGTACAAGAGTTCTTATTGACCCAAAAAATTATTCTGTTGAAATTAGGAGAAGTTGGCCCATAGAAGGGTGTATCAAAATTTTGACAAAAATGACAATAGAACTCTCAAATTATGTGGTATCTGGCAATTCATTTGGAAAAGGTAAAAAATGATTTTATTGATATCTAATATTACACAACTTAAATACCTGAAAATTGCAAATAAATTTAAAACCAATGGAAATAACTGGTAAAACCAAGTACCTGTTATATTACACAGTGCAACACCCAAAATCGGAATGGGATGAAACCAAAAGCAAATGAAAGTTGACATATTCCATAACAAACCCCTCAAGGCTTTTTTCTAGTTCAGAGCTAGATTCTTTTTTACACGCATTTGAAGTTAGTTCACTTTTATTATAATTATAATAATAAATGCTTGAAAACTGTATAAGTGGCGAATGATTAATATTGTAATTGCCTTAAAATAACAATCATACGCAACGGTGTCCAGTGTTTTATATTAATAATTGCCTTTAAGTAACAATCATACGCAACGGTGTACAGTGGTTTATTTTAAAAATTTTGCTATTCAATAAATACACTCAAAAAATTATGTCATTAACTGTTTGTAGTTTATTTAAAAAGTTTTCCGTTTAGTCGTTTTTGAAAGAAAAAACATTTGTTTGATGTTTAGTGTTTATTAATGACTACTTCTGTCCTTTGTTTCAAAACTAACGCACTAAAAAATAGAGACTTTCATTAACATTTAATTTTTAAAGTCATTTATTTTTGTTCTGTAAGTAAAAACTACTGATTATTCTTTAAATTTTTAATGATTTGTGTAAGTCATTTTTTTTAAATTGTTGGTATTTTTTAATGAAATATCATTAGTTTTTACCTACACAAGTCAGTTATTTTTTTGTAGAAAAAAAAATTCAAAAAATTATTTTATAGAAATATAAAAACATGTTTGTATCAAGTGACTTTGGCACGATGGGTAGAGTGTCTGGCCAGAATGTAGTTGATTGCGGGATCGATTCCCCAAAATTTTATTAAAAATTAAAAAAAAAAATATTTCAATAGAAAATTGTAAGAAATAACCTACGAAATCATTAATTTTTAATGTTTTGGTAGGTTATTTTTTTGGAATTTCTTGGTAAAAATAACAGAACTATCATTAATTTTTATTGTTTTCGTAGGTTATTTTTTCGAATATCTTAGTAAAAAAGAGTGAAAAACCCGTAATTTTTTAATGTTTAATGTTATTTATTTTAAAAAATTTTGTCAACAGTTAAAAATAAATGTTGATGTTTGTTAAAATAAATGAATAATTACTGGGATGGTTTTCAATTGCTTATTCACTTGTTTTAAGTGTGTTTTTCATTTGTTTTTGCCTACAAAATATTTTGAGTGTAGGTACTGGACCGATTGAAGCAAAATTCATACCAGTCATAGCTGAAGTAATTTTGAGCTTAAGTTTGGAAACTGGACTCTACATGTCCAATAAGGGCACCACCAGGGGCATTTAAAGTAGGACATATTTAGTACACAAAAATTTTAAATGCTTCAAAATAACCAACTTAAAATGCGTGTAAAATAAAATCTAGCTCTGACCTAAAAATCCCATTCCGATTCCAAAAGTTCGATTTTGTACACAGAAAAAAATATGGAGGAAACAAATTTGAGTAATCACTTGTTTAATTTTTTAAAAAAAAATTGAGTAATTTTTTAATTGACGCAATTAAAAATTTACTCAAAAATTGAAAATAAAATTTGAGTAAATAATTTAATACAAATTTAATATTTTTTTTTATTTTTTTTTTCTCTTGGTGTTTTGAATTCTCATATAGTTTATTGTTTTTTGTATATGTAAATGAAAGTTTGAAATCATCTTTATAAAATTTTACTTTGTCTTGAAGACATAAGTATATTTGGTAAAGTTTGTAAAAGCAATTTTTTTGGAAAAAAAAATTAGAAACTTTTTAAACTTTTTAAAAAAATAACTTGATACATTTTGAGTAAATTTTTACTTGACACAATTAAAAAGTTACTTAAAAATATTAAAAAATTTTAAGTAAAGATTTAATTGTGTGAATTAATAATTTACTCAAATTTTTTATTAAGCATTTAATAATTTTTTATTAAAAGTTTACTCAATACTATTAAATCGTTTACTGGTGGAAAATTGAGTAATTTTTTACTCAATAGTATTAAAAATTTACTCAAATTTGTTTTTTATTTTTTTCTGTGTATCACTGTGTTATTGTCAGTACCTGTTAACTCTCAAATTATGTGGTATCTAGCAATATATTTGGAAAAGGCAAAAAAACTTGGTCAGTATGCTAATGAGACAGCAACCCTTTATAACCAAAAATATTCTTGGAGACATATGCCAACCACAGTTCAGAAAATTTTGTTCCATGGGAAACAAATAATTCAGCACAATATGCTTCCAATTGGAGATCTCTCAGAAGAAGCGAAAGAAAAAAGCAACAAAGACTACAGATTCTTTCGCGAGCACAATACAAGAAAAATTTTCAGATATTGTACTAATGAAGATCTTATTAATATTTTGTTGTGTTATTGTTTAATTAATACTAGTTTAAAGATTATAATTTGTTTCTAATTTTAGTATAAATTTTTATTAATACATTTAAATAAAATATATGTGCACTTTAAATCAATAGTAAAAGTTTACTTAAAACTTTATCGATGTTGTGTTCTGTATATAATATATCCAAATGGTGTTGATATTGTTGGAAATTTCAGTGTTATTTTTCAGTTTAATCCTCACAAGAATTAGCTTTCTTCCAAAAAACCCAACCTTTGGCCCCTGTGAATATTGAGACTAAATAAATGTCAGGGGCCAAATGTTGGCATTTTCTGACCAAAACTAAGTTTAGGAATAATAAATAAGTATTGGTTGTAAAATACGATTGAAGAAAATAAGAAATTATAAAAAAAATACCTATTTAAAATGTCAAAATATTCAACTTTTACATGGAAACTCAACAAAAAATTAAAATGCATTTTTAACTCCACATTACTTACGTTCCTGTCAGTCGATTTTTACGTTTGAACACGCAAATTGAAGCTTTAAGTCCCTCGTATTGAACAAAACAAATTGCGTAAAAAAATACCAATCCGGTCAAAAGTTATAGAGTTTTGACCGCTATCTCGCGAAATTGACCACTGTGCGACGGTCATTGTTACCAGTTCTCGGTTAGGTTAAAATTATTTAAAATGAGTTGTAAACAAAAATTGGAAAAATAAATAAAAACTGATCATTGGATCAATTATTATTACAGTCGAACTCGGTTATAACGAACTCGGTTATAAAGAATTCTCGGTTATAACGAACTAATTCTAAAGTCCCGACGTTTTGGCAACAATTTTCACCCAAAATACTTCTTTTATAACGAACTCGGTTATAACGAATCCTCGGTTAAAACGAACTACTTATTATGGTCCCACGAACACAATTTCATGTATATTTACCTTTTTATAACGAACTCTCATAAATATTTTGAAATTTGCGGCATTTATGTTTACCAAACCCTCAAATGGTTAGAAATTTTTGGACAATATTATAATTTTGATAAAACTTATTCATATTTTCAATGTTTTCTTCTCAATAATTAGTTTACTTTCCGAAAAAAGTCAAATAGAACAAAATTATAACTTTTTTTTTTTGAAAATAAAACTAGGTTGATATAAAATATACCCCGCTTATAGCGAACTTCGCTTATAACGAACTATTTTTACTGGTCCCTTGGAGTTCGTTATAACCGGGTTTGACTGTATTATTAAATTATAAGTTCGATAAACATTTTCCGTCTGGTAGTTCTGTCATATGTTTGTTTTACATTCGTCAGTTTAATTAACGAATTAAAACTATAACAATAAAATATTTCTGAGTGTACTATTAATATTTAATTATAATTAGGTAAAGATTAGATGAGGTTTACGAGAGGTTAAGATTATAAAATAGAAAACTAGAATACCTATTTACTTATTATTTTATTTTTTTTTTTTGTTTGATGTTATTATATGTTTGTTTACTTAAATTTTAATTATTAATTTATAATTTACATATGTAAAAATTGCATGGTATTTATATTGTACAATAGTGGTTTATATTGAAAAACATGCATATATGAAAGAAATCATTTATTAAATGTTGTTTTGTTAAACCATTTTGGGTCAGTATTCGATACGATCGGATTTTTTTTTAAGAAACTAAGTGGAATTGTGTACCTAAGATATTTCACACTCCTTTTCGTGCCACTTATGGTAACAAAATCGGGTAATGGCATTTCACCCCTCTTTATTTTGAACTTAAAAAATCGTTAACACGAAAATCCTTGCTGATCCTGTTTTCGAGTTATTGCTAAACAAGTACACTCTTCGACAAAAAAAACCTCCCAGTGAAATATCCATCTGATTCTTATATATTTTTGTCTCCTAAATCCAAATCTGCCATCCAATTTTTTCTAGCACATACCGTTTCTGAGATATTCGCTGTTAAAAAGTCAAAACACCAATAATTTCGCACTTTTGGTGGTTTACTGTTACAGATTCTTGCAAAAATAGGACTTGATTTCATATAAAATGGACCTCCTGATTCCAAAACTGCAATCCAAATTTTTATTTCGAGTTCCGTTTTTAAGATATTTGCGTTTGAAAATTTTTCCATCCGAAAATCTTGAACGTGAATGTCTAGAAAACAAAACATGATGGAAAACTTTGGATTGCAGTTTCGGATTCAGGAGGTCCAATTTATATGAAATCAAGTCCTATTTGGTGAACCCCAAAAACGTGAATATCTCAAAAACGGTGCGTACTAGAAAAATTGGATAGCAGATTTAGACTCAGGATTTTGTTGTCGAACAGTGTAATTATTTAGCCATAACTTGAAAACAGGATCAGCTAGGATTTTCGTGTTAACGATTTTTAAAGTTCAAAATAAAGAGGAGTGAAATGCCATTACCCGATTTTGTCACCATTTTAACACAACCTAAACTTTCTTGAACAGGGGTGTGACTTTGAGAATTTTTTGTCGATTCAATTTTCTTAATTCAGTTAAAAAAATGTAACATGATAAATCTCCTGAACTCGAAAAGGTTTTTTTTTTTAATTTATTTTAGTTTACCTACTGTCAAAAAATACTGGATCTTCACGAAAGAGGTGGATCTCCCGTAATCATTTTTATATATTGCCATATCAGAATAAAAGGATGTGAATAAAGTAATTTAAAAACTTTATCGAAATATTTTGTTGAAAATTTTTAGTGAAATTGAAGGACACATTTTTGAATGGACGCAACTTACCTCCTTTTTCCTGATATGTAAAAAAATTAAAATAGAACAAGTAAGAAAGCTATATTCGGCTGTGCCGAATCTTTAAATACCCTCCACCAATGTGATGATTTAAAAAACAAAAAAGTTTGTTTTATTTATACCTCAGGAAATAAAAAAGTACCAAAAAGTGTACTTTCGGTACCTTTAATAAAAGGTACTTTTTATAGAAGGTACTTTTTATAAAAGGTACTTTTTATAAAAGGTACTTTTTATAAAAGGTACTTTTTATAAAAGGTGCTTTTTATAAAAGGTACTTTTTATAAAAGGTACTTTTTATAAAAGGTACTTTTTATAAAAGGTACTTTTTATAAAAGGTACTTTTTATAAAAGGTACTTTTTATAAAAGGTACTTTTTATAAAAGGTACTTTTTATAAAAGGTACTTTTTATAAAAGGTACTTTTTATAAAAGGTACTTTTTATAAAAGGTACTTTTTATAAAAGGTACTTTTTATGGCAGCATCACTTTAGGAGATGATTTGAGGCTTCATCTTTTAGTATATAATGTGGGAAACTTAAACAATGAACTGACCCAAAATTTGTCCAAAAATGTTTTCATTTGCAAAAGTTATCTTAACAAAAACTATAATTATTGTATCGCAAACACTAAAATAATAGTTTTTGTTAAGATAACTTTTGCAAATGAAAACTTTTTTTTTGGCCGAATTTTTGGTCAGTTAGTTGTTTAAGGTTCCCACATTATATACTAAAAGATGGAACCTTAAATCATCTCGTAAAGTGATGCTGGCATATAAAAAAAAACGGTTTTTCGCGATTTTCATCATGATGGTCCATATAACATAGCTGTTTTTTGTCCACTATTCGTATTGTTAGGGATGCATTTTTGATTCATTAAAAGCAAGTTTTTTATCAAAGACCAATTTGGCTGTTAATTTCGCGAAAACCTTAAAAAATGAAGAAATTCGCGAATTTAAGGGCTTAAATTGAAAAGCTTTAAACCAAATTTGCATAAGAAATGTTGCTACAAGTCATATTTTTGTTTTCCATGTCATAAAATTTATAAACCATTTACTTTGCAAATTTTTTTGTTAAAAAACTGGCTCGAAATCAGCAAATCTTTAACGACATTTTGCAAGAAAACTGTACCATACATCGAAAAACGGAGTACGCCATTCGAATCAGCATGTCCGAAATATATAGAAATGATGGTCGCCACTCTTGTTTATTTTTTAGTGTTCCGCAGTGTTATTTAAGGAAATATAAAATGTAACAAAAGTACATATTTTTACCCTTTTTACCCTATTAGAAAAATCATTGGCAAAAACCCAGCCATAGGGGATCTATATTCCGGGAGGTGAAAATTTCAAGTCTATGTGACAATTTTTTAAGGAAATATAAAAGGTGAAAAAAGTACAGATTTTTTCCCCTTTTTACCCTCTTAGAATCAACATTGGCAATAATCCAGCCGTACTGGATCTATATTCTAGGATGTGAACATACTGTCCAAATTTCAAGTTTCTATGACCATTATTTCAGGAGATATAAAAAGCACCAAAAGTACAGTTTTTTACCCTTTTGACCCCCTTAGAATCAAAATTGGCAAAAATCCAGCCTTAGTGAATCTTTATTCCGGAAGGTCAAACAGTCCAAATTTCAAGTCTCTAACTTCAGCGGTTTGGGCTGGGCGATGATGAATGAGTATGTCAGTCAGTCATATTACTCTTTTATATATATAAATTTTCCGGATTTGGGCGATTTTTGCCATAAAGTTTATTTCTGTCTTTTATTATTTAACAAAATTTATTTTTTTTAAATGAAAATATTTTTTTTTTTTAAGAAATCTGAACAAAATTGAATTTTGGCGATATTTTACATCCGATTTGGCGACAAAGCCAAAAAAACGTCTGGCAACCCCGTTAATATGACGAAGCAAAAAATGGACACACACACACACATGCTATATAAAAATAACTATTAATTTTTTTATTATTTCTTAACGAACTTTTTTTAATTAAATTTAGATTTTGTTTTACATATTTTAAAGCTTTTTTGTAAAGATTTTTTCCTTTTTCTCAGTTTTTTTTTTTCATTTCCGTTTTCTTTCTTATGTATCACACAAAATATGAGTTAATTTAGGGTTATGTTGAAAAAAAACTATGTGTTTTTTAGTAATTCGCTCATAACTTTTAAAATACCTAAACGATTTTAAAAAAAAATACATCAGTTTTTGCCTGGGAAAATTACGCAACTTTTGGTACCCCAAGCGTTTAAATCGATTTCGGAGTATTGCCAAAAACGTGATTTCAACAGACAGACAGACGGACGGACAGACAGACAGACGGACATCGCCAGATCGACTTAAAATCGATCAAGGATCATGAATATATATACTTTATGGGGTCCTAAACCAATATTTCAATGTGTTACATACGGAATGACAAACTTATATATACCCTCTATCACCAGAGTGGAGGGTATAAAAATTAGGGGAAATCCTCCTCTTTCATTTGCTATCAATAGTGGCATCCTAGGACAAGTAAAAATATTAAAAAAATATTTTATAAAATTTAAGCCTTAAAAATTTTTAAGTCCTTCTAATAGGAAACAGGATACCAACGGTTCAAAAGTTATAATAGAAAATGTAAGGACTCCTCGAAAATTTTGGTACATTCAACATAACCTAAAAATACAAAATGCTTTAATTCGGCTGCTGGTTAGCATTTGTGAATAGAATTGATCACCGAATGGTATTTAAACAAGAATAAACATATTTTTTTACAAATAAAAAATCGCGAAATTTTTTTTCACCAAAAATTTTTTTTTTCTGATTTTTTTTTTTCAAAAAAATTTTTTTTTGTTTTTTTTTTTTGCAAATAATCTTTTTTACATTGTCGAGGGTATCTATACATTCGGCAAGGCCGAATGTAACTTTTTTACTCGTTTTATTTTACTATTGTAGTTTTTTAAATATAATAATAGGTCTGTTCAATTACCTTACTGCAATCTATTATTTTTTTCTTTGTTGCTACGTTATAAGGGCGTTCAAGATTTGCAATTGTTTTATTACTATTTTTTGTTTTTACATAAAGTAAAAAGTTCAATGAAACATCAAAGTTCGAAAACATTTCCAATAGGAATATTAAATTAATTAAAAAGTAGTAAAAATCAAATAAAATAATTATACGTTAATTCAAATTTAATCCATAAATAAATTCGACATTAGAACAAAGCGATAGCAAAATGATTTTGTAATTTTATAAAACGCGGCGGCAAGAAAAATTTGCACTGTTGAAAGACATACTGTGACGCACAGTGGGGAAAACAAAAGAAAATCTGGCGTGTAATGTATTTAAAATTTTCGGTCTGATAAAACTTAATATGAAAGAAGAAGATGTTCGGGGCTGGTAACTATTAAAATATGGTCTTAAAATCATATAGCTCTAAAAATTAAAATATGCAAAAATATGCTTTTAATCACAAAATATGCAAAACCATGATCTGACAATACGATGCCAGAATTCCTTAATTGTTCGGATTAATATGTTTTCCATTTATAAATACGATGTTTAGGAACAAATACGATATTGCATATTTTTGGTTTTTCTGCTTATTAATATTTGTCCTAGTTTTGAATTAAAAATTCGTATTCTCTAGAATAAATACCTTGGTAACAATGTTCGACACCAAAAATCTCCCAGTGAAATATCTAACTGGTTCTTATAGATTTTGGTCTCCTGATTTAAAATCTGTCATTCAAATTTTTCTAGCACGTACCGTTTTTAAGATATGCATTTAAAACCAAAATATGCAAAAATATGCCTTTTCACCAAAATATGCAAAAACAAATCGATGCCATTTTAGCGCAAATTTCTTGATTCGGAAAAATAATTGGTCGATATCGTGTTTAGACTATCGACAAAAAACATGCATTTGTGTAGAAATCACGAAATTATGAAATCACATCCCTATTTATAAAGAATATAAGTGCGTAACAGTGGAGTTTGAATTTCCAGATGCCAATATCTCAAAAACGGTACGTGTTAAAAAAATTTTTACAAAACCAAGTACAGTCCTATTTCGTGTGAGCAACTTAAAAATACTTTACAGGGGAGACCCGAAAAAGTGCTAAATTAGAGTTTTTCCAATATGATTTGGAATCAGGTGATCAAATGTATTTCATTTTTGTTTCATGACCCGTCTCCAGTTTTTATTGGGAGCCATTTGAAGAAAACATAATAAGGTGCCGTTCTTTAAACCGAAAAAGAAGTCGCAATTTTATATAAAAACATGGAAAATTCATGTCTTTATGAGTTAAACATCCGATTTCTTTGAAATTTTTGTTTTCCGACCTGGACAAAAAGCTGTGGATATTTCGGGAATTGTGTATTCACGGTTGATTTAAAGAAACCACATAAAAAGGCCGTCCTTCGGTTTTAAGTAAATACATAAAAAGCACATGACCAGGGAAACCAAAAATTTGTTATAACATGTTTTTTTATGCATATATTTATTATATATTTTTTTTATGACGACAATTGCGGAAAACCGCTTGCCTCTTCAACCGTTTTTGTAAAAAAATTTTTTGGTTTCCCTAATAATCACTCTATAAAATACGTTTTTTTAGCAAGTAAAACACTTATTCCCTATTTTCGCCTGAATTTCTTGATAAGAATCGACAAAATTTCTGTTTGCATAACTGCAAGTAGTTTAAAGATCATGTCAATCAAATAAATCTGTTGAATAGTTGTAAAAAATAATTAATTTAAGAGGAAGAAACAATACATAATCAGAAAAATTGAATGTACAAATACAAAACAAATAAAAAAAATTTCAAAATTGCAAAACTTTTCGAAAATAATTGTTATTTAAACATTTGAATAGTTCATGCGAATAAAGACGAATAGACCATTTGTAGAATTATACAGGGGACAATAAAAACGCAGGAAACGGTTAAAAAATAATATTTTTGTCAACTTTTTGGTATTAGCTTAAAGATTTAGGTCACATCTACCTATATACAAAATTTTAGTAAGGTATTCGAAAGAGAACTTGCCAAAAAATTGGACTTAAATTTTTGCGTAAATGGAAAAAGGGCGAATATCCAAAAAAATGTATTGAAATTTGAATAAAAATGTGTTATTTTTCAGCAGATTTTGACTACATTTTCATGGGACTTGCAAAACTTGACAAACTATGGTTGGTTTTTGTTTGTAACACTTTAAGGACTTCAAGGATACACTTTTTAAGGATTGTTAAATCCTTTGTTAATTTTTTTTTAATATTCCTGCTATTTGATGCAGTAGTAATTCTTTATGACACTAAATACATTTTTAGGAATTTTAATATTAACCCTTGACTGCATACTACGACGTATAATAAAAGGACATGAAATTTTTTTTTTTTATTCCTGACATCGGATGCAGTATTAACACTAAATGTTTGTATGTGCTAAGATTGTTTTTTTTTTGTGTACAATTTCAAATTTTAGCTAATATCAATTTTAAACTCGCAGCTAAATAATTTTTATATAATATTTTGTTAAGGATGGATATTCGCCCTTTTTTCTTTCCACACTTTAAAGTCTTATAACTCAAGAACGGTAAAATTGTTTGCCAATATAATAAGTGTGGTTTGTTCTTCGTAATGTTCTTTTAACACATTGTTACTGAAAGTAAAATTTTTGTATGATTTTGTGTTGTATTTAATCAAAATTGTGCGTTAGTTCACTACCAATTTAAACAAAAATATAAAAATATACGAATTATTGCACATTCAAAGTCATTTTTTTAGCCTTAAAAGTCAAAATTTCCCCAAAATTTCTGCATAGGATTGTAGGGCTCTGCTAATAATATGCATTTATGCAAAAAAACGTGTTTGCGAAAAAGTGGTCTATTCGTCCTTATTCGCATGAACTATTCATTTGTTTGTGTAAACAATATGTTTTTAGAGTATTTTTAACATGATAATGGGCGCCACCACGGTTTGACTAAACAGGAAAATTTTTTGGAACAAATTCCTGGTTCAATTGATTCTTGAATACATTCTACGGTAATCACAACAAAATTTTCTATGTAAAATTATTTTTCAAAAAAACTACTTGCTTTAAAAAACAATTGCTTTCGGGACAATTTCAAACAAAAATCATTGATTCTGGAATGTAAAGTAGAACCGGTTGCAGGGTAGTTTGATGCGTTCCGGAACCGATTATTTGGAACAGAAAATTTTGCTGGGTATATAAGCTAACGATTCAAAAAAAAAAACAGAAAATGAGAATTACTTTTACCATTTTCCTAAAACGAAAAAGGTTTTGTAACTTGGATAATAATTCACCAGCTGGTGAATAAAAAATTGTTTCACCAGCTGGTGAAAACAAAGAGTTTTTATACCAAAACGAGCTACAATTTGCCCGGCAATCGACGAAATTCGATAATAAATATTTTTTGTGATAAAACATAAAATTTTAAAAAAGAAAAAACTAATTTTTTTGTTCTTTTTTGATACATTTCAGAATAAAGATAAAGATGTCACATATAGGAATAATATTTTTTTGTGAATATTTATCGTTAAAAGCAACATCTCAGCTAAAATTCTTGCTTGTCAAAATTGAAAAAAAGTTTAAAAATTTTCAGAGTAGGACCCCACAGCCTAAATTTTTTTTAAAGTCAATTTTCCTTTTTTCCGGAAATTGGTCCCAAGTCCAAACATGGACCGATTGGATTTATCTTTTGTTATATCTTTAATAAGTGTAGAAAACACTCACTGAATATCGGTCGAAATTATTATATGAGGGGACTAACAAGGAATGTCTTTCACAGGGCACCCACTGATTCTAATGAAGCTTGTATATGGGAAAGAAGAGAGGAAAATAATAGTTGCCGGTTTTTTCTTAGCTGCCCGATCTCACATTTAGGGGATCAAAGGGGAGGGGAAAAAACTAATTTTTTCGTTTTTTAAGGATATTTCACATTTCTGTAAAAGAAACAATATGACCATATGTTTATAATAATCTCTTATTAAAATTAAGCTTAGCCGTTTTTTGAGTTTGGCTAAATTCCTGCTAGTTCGGAATTTATTCGGATTTTCCCGAAAGACCTAATTTTTCATAAGGTGGCAACCATTTTTTAAATTTAAGATTGGGCAGCTAAAAAAACAGGTAAGTCTTATTTTTCTCCCCTTATTCCCATATGCAAGTTTCAGGACAATCGGTGGGTGCACTATAAAAGACCTTCCTTGTAAGTCCAAAAATGGTACAATTTAATTTCAGATTTTATTAAGTTACCAAAGTTCACGTTTAACACTCACAAATAAAATTTTAACCAAATATTTTGCATTTTCATGAATTTTGAATGAATTATGTAAATATTGAAAGGGTGGTTTGTATTGGGACTACAAGAAGGACTGATCCGATTCCTCTAAATAATGATTTGTGCATACAAAATAAGATTACTTGCAAAATTTCAAAACGATACCTATTATATTACGGTTATTACAGTCATTTTAGCCAAATTCAAAGAGGGCGTTTTATGGGGGATAGGTCTTAACAATAACCGATTTTTTCCAATTTCAATAGGATTCGTCCTTGTTCCAAAAGATGCTTAAGTTTCAAATTTAAAGTCAACTGAATGAAAATCGTTCTTAAACCGTTAGATGGACAGACGGACAGACGGACATCGCTAAATCGACTCAAAAAGTAATTCTGAGTCGATCGGTATACTTGAAAGTAGTCTAGACCAATATTTCGGGTAGTTACTGTACCACAAAGTGGTGTAGGGTAAAAAAAAATTAAAAATCGAAAAAAAAAAATTGTTAGGGGAAAAAAAAATTGGCAAAGCTTTAACCCCCCAAAAGAACGGGTTAATTTTTCCGATTTGGCTAAAAGTTTAAACATCGACGAAATTCGAAAAAATTCGCTTTTCGTACAGTGGACCCTTAAAAGTGCTAAATTATTGTTTTTTTTATTTTTTTTTAACAGCCAATATCTTAAAAACGGTACGTGTTAGAAAAATTTGGATGGCAAATTTGGAATAAGGAGAGCAAAATCTATAAGAACTAGTTTGATATTTCACTGGGAGGTTTTTGTTGTCGAAAAGGGGAATTATTTTGCAATAACTCGAAAACAGGATCAGCTACGATTTTCGTGTTAACGATTTTTAAAGTTCTAGTAAAGAGGAATAAACCGCCATTACCCGATTTTGCAACCATTTTTACAAAACCTAAACATGCTTGAAAAGGAGTGTGTAAGGAGGGTATTCACGCATAGGGTGTTCAATTAATCGGGGTTTTTTATTGTTCGATTAAACGATTAGTCGAAATTTGTAAGTTTTCATTTATTTGATTAATCGAATAAAATTTTTAAATTGATCGATTAATCGAATAATTCAAAATTTAGAAATTTTCTAAATAACAAGATTTTTTTACAATTTTAGAAAAAAAATTGGTACTTGGGTAAATTAACAATATTAATTACCCAGCAAAATTGTCCGTTCCAAATAATCGGTAAAAATTTTTTATTTTTTTTAATTCCAACGACCACATACATTTGGTTTGTTTATTTAACTTAAAACTTTAAAAAATATTATACATATTTCTAGAAAAACCTTATATTACACCGTCCGACCGCCAATAATAAACATGAACCGGATGACATACGTCTGAAAGTAGAGATCAAAGGACTTTAAAGTTTTAAAGGATACATTTTGTAAAATATTTCTGAAATATTTGTACTGGTCCTAGGATGCCACTGGTAATGGCAAATGAAAGAGGAGGACCTCCACTAATTTTAAAATTTTTTTTATTATACCACATCAGAATAAAAGGATGTGAATAAAGTCCTTTGAAAACTTTCTCAAAATATTTTGTTAAAAATTTTAAATGATATTAAAGGATAAAGTTTTGAAATTACATTACTTACCTACTTTTTCCTGATATGTGAAAATAATAAAATTGGAAAATTAGGGGAGATCCTTGTCTTTTAATTGATATCACTACACTCAAAAGAAAAACTCTGTCAAAAAATCTGTAAAACGACTTTCAATTTGAATTAGCAATCTTTTAGCAGATTGTTCTGCTGAGAAGGATATTTTTACTAAAATCTCTGTCATTCAGTTTAAGAAAATAACAGACATTTTACTATGTTTATACTGATTTTGTTTGCTGAATTTAATTATTTTTTCAAGAATTTTTTTTATATAAAAAAAAAGCTGACATCAGCAGATTGCTCTGCTGAAATCAGCAGATTGTTCTGCTGAAATCAGCAGATTGTTCTGCTGAAATCAGCAGATTATTCTGCTGAAATCAGCAGATTGTTCTGCTAAAATCAGCAGATTTTTCTGCTAAAATCAGCAGATTTTTCTGCTAAAATCAGCAGATATTTCTGCTAAAATCAGATTTCTCTGCTGTCGAACAACACACATGTTTAATAACTAAAACGCCAGATAAAAGTATAAGCTTCCGTAGCGCAGTGGTTAATAAGTGTTCTTTCAAATCGGAAGGTGGCGAGTTCGATGCTGGCTGGCGGCGTATGTTTTTTTTTTCTTGTTATATTTATTCACCTCTTATGACAGATATTTAGCAAACCGTGTCTGCTAAAATCAGCAGATTTCTCATATGGCTCAAAATGGGTGTATTTTCAGCAGATTTTTCTGCTGATTGGACAGAGAATTTATTTTGAGGAGTGTAGTGGCATCCTAGGACGAGTAAAAATATTAAAAATTATTTTATAAAATTTAATCCTCTGAAACTTTGAAGTCCTTTTAAAGGAAAAAAGGATCACGAAAAGAAAAACTGTAAATGCAGTTCTACTGGATTTAGCTCTAGTTTCAAACGTATATTATCCAGTTCGTGTTTAACGACTTTTTTTATTTTTGTCGGACGGTGTTATTGTTATTCGATTAATCCTTTAATCGAAATTAGCATTCTTAAATTAATCAAATAATTATTCGCCTAAAATAGTTCGATTAATCGAATAAGAATTAATCGACTGAATCATGCATTCGGCCAAGTCAAATTTAACTTTCCTAATAATTTTTTTCTAATTTTCAAAAAAAAAAATTTCAAAATTTAAAATCCAAAACTTTTATCTCTGCGAAAAAAATGTTTGCCTTACAGAAAAATGATCATCTAATGACCCTTACAGGGACCAAAACAAATAAAAAATGTCAAGCAACAGTAACCTCCAAAATGTCTTTCGAAAGTGTGTTTCCAACAAACATACAGTGGGGCAGACATAGCTATATTGTCTTAAAATCAATCAGAGATCAAAGATTTCCCAGATCGATATATCGCTCCTTTACTTGTATAGTGTCATAACTCAAAAAATGCGTTTTTTGAGTTAATGATGCAGAATTATTCGTTATATCGTGCTTTATATTGTGTCAAAAATTCGTATTAATATCTTTTAAACTCACCGTTTGAGAAGAGTACACGCCATTATTACATTTTCTATGTACCGGCCTTTTTTAATTAAAAACCAGTTTCAATAGTAAACTTTAAACATGTTTTCTGCAAAATCAAATATTTTGAGTTATGACTAGAGTTTTTCACGGGAATTCCCGTAAATTTTCGATCCCGAAATCCCGGGAAATAGAGCGGGAATTCCCGGGAATTTTAGTTTCTTTGAAATTGTTGATTTTTCGACTTCTATTGATTATTTTGTAAGTGAGTTTTTTAGATTTTATTAAAATTTTTGATAATTGCTGACAAAAACGTACGCAGGGACAAGGAGGACCCAAAACGTATTCCAAGAGAGACCTTTTAGCAAAAAAATTTCATAAAATCTGAGACTTAGGAAATGAAAAAAGTATCTCAATCTTATCTAATATCTAAATCTTCGATAGGATACAATTACACAGTGATACAAAATCGAACTTTCCGAATCGGAATGGGATGAAACAAAAAGCAATTGAAAGTTTACATTTTACAAAACAAAACCCTCAAAACGTTTTTTTAGTTCAGTACTAGATTATTTTTTACTCGTATTTAAAGTTGGCGATTTTAAAGCCTTTAAAGCTTTTGTGTACTAAACATGTCCTACATTAGGAGCCCCTGATGGGGCACTTATTGGACATGTGGGGTCCAGCATCTAAACTTAAGCTCGAAATTACGTTAGTTATAACCGGTATGAATTTCGCTGCAATCGTTCTCGTACCTACTTAGCCAAATTATTAAAAATAATACACTGTTCACCGTTGCGTATGATTGTTATTTAAAGGCAATTACAAAATTAATCATACGCCTTATACAATTTTCAAGCAATTATAATTATAATAAAAGTTCACCAACTTTAAATGCGTGTAAAAAAAAATCTAGCAAAAAAAAGTGTCGAGGGTTTTGTTATGCTTTCATTTTCTTTTAGTTCTGCACTGTGTTATCAGAACCTTATACTTTTTTTCAGAAGAAAATTTTCAGAGAAATTTTCTTTCTGAGACCTGCATTATAAAAATTTGCAGTATGATTATATGTTTCTATAGAAAATAATTATGTCTCTGGACAGGATTCTTTGTTAATCGATAAATTGATATAAAATCTGTGTAAGGAATGACTCTGAAATTAACGGATGTTTCTTTTAGAAACCAGAATTTTGGAAAAATGGCAACACCTAACATTTGTGTCTAAAATATAGACCATGTCTGGCAATGTTTGCAAAAAATAAGTACTTAGATCAGAATTGATGAAGGAGAGGAAGAAGAATAATGATTACTAAAAATAAAAGTTTGTTTACACATAATTACAATAACAACTCTTCTGTAATATGGAGTTCACACTAGCGACTTTAAACATCTTATGAGTGTTTAAGCGCTAAACGAGCAAAATTTGACTTGTTTCCCCATACATTTGGTTGTTCAGCTAAACAATCAAATTCGACTTGTTTCCCTGTTGAACATTTCGCTAAACATTTCAAAGGCAGGGTTCGGTATATTTCCTTTTAATTTTTCTTTATTCTATGCCAAAAAAAAAAAGATTTCATAGCAACCAGCTTCTGTATCTGTCTGCCATTTTTTAGCAAAACATTGGAAAATTGAGAAATTTTAAATATTTAAAAAACTAATAAAAACTACTGGAAAATCAGAAAAAAGTGTGTGTTTTATTTATAATTATATTGTAAAAGCTGCACTAATAGTGAATTTTGCCTTCCATCGAAGTATAAATATGCAAACAGCTTCGGACAGGTCCGGAACAAAAAAACAGAAAAATCTTCCTATTTACTTGGAATGAGTCAATAAAAAGGTGTTCCGTGTAGTGGTGTTATGTAAATGTTATAAAAAAATTAAATATCTTGTCTTCCGCCAAAGTTTAAAAGGTTTTTAGAAATATTTTTGCAATTTTTTTCAGAATTAGGTTATGTGCGTTTGTTTACAAACGATAAACACTCAAAGTTAAACGCGCAAAATGTAGTGTGAACGATTTTGTTTTCTTTTTTAAACAAGTGGCTTAAACGAGTACAAATTCTCTAGTGTGAACTCCGTATTAGAAAAAACAACAGCAACAACCACATTCGAATTGAAAAAAATCAGATTTAGTTGATACTTGCTTAACAGCCTACTTGGCGTATCGGTCTAGAGTGATTGTACGTTACAAGCAGTTAATAGCAAAGTATTACAGATGATGATGGGTTCAATCCTTGTCGGCTGCGATCTGTTAATAATTTTCACATATAGAGTTCTATTGACTATTAACTAAATAAATTTGACATTAAAAGTTTTTCTGAAGATTATTATAACTGGATAATATGAAACTAGTAAGAAACAAACCATCCTGCAGGATGTCTTAAATTTTTAGAAAAATAAAAATTTTTCTTTCACACTTTTCTCAATTCAAAACCATATATAACAGAATTTTTAATTTTTTTATAATTTTTTGGTGTAAATTTTCCTATAATTTTATTTCTCTGAAACAGTTACATTCTGTTTCAGAGACATAATTGAGATATTCCTCTGAATCAGTTTCATTGTGTTTTAGAGGCAAAGCGCTGAGAACCAATTGTAAAAATGAACTGATAGGAATTATAATAAATGATGAATTTTCATTATTACAACAGATAAAGCGATTTGAAATACCATATTCCCTTAAAAATACTTTGAAATGACTTCGACATATTTGGGCCGTTTTGTATAAATACTGGGTAACAAAAATGGTTCTTTTTTTCTCGAAACTTCTTTTTTTTTGTTTTAAAGGTACTAAATACGATTTTTATGGTGTTAATAAACATTACAAATAGTGTAATCGCATTCATGAGGTTTTTATATATTTTTTTGACAAAAAATTTGGGTTTTTAGTTTTTGCGGGAATTCCCGGGATCCCGGGAAATTTAAAAATGAATCCCGCTTTCCCGGGAAATGAAAAAGTCCGGGAAAAGAAAAACTCTAGTTATGACACTATACAAGTAAAGGAGCGATATGTTACAAACGGAATGACAAATTTTAAAACAATAAATTATGGGTATAAAAAATAAAAACAGGATAATTTCTAGATCATTGAAGATTAAATTAATATTAAAAAAATCATTAAAATTTAAATTAATGTGTAGGAACTTGTTCCTAAATTTCTTGTTGAGTTATATAAATATTTTTGTTGTTAATTAATTTATTATTTTGTAAAATGTTTAAAATATTTTGATTATTAATTTTTGGATATTGAATAAATAAACGACTTTTTATATAAAATAATTGTCTAATTAAATAAAATATTAGCAAATATAAAATACCTACATAATGTAATTAGAAAATTTAACATTCAACACCTTTTAAAATAAAAAAAAAAAACATAAATTTTAATAAACTGTTTACTTACATTTAAAAACCAATAACAAAATAATTAATATTTTTTTTTTTTTTAAATAACACTTTAATAATTTTAATTCAGTGACACGTTTTATCAAACATTTATTTGATGTTTTTTTTACTTTAATTTATATTTGTTTTTTTTATTAATATTATTATTATTTCTATTAGTTTTTAGTTTTATTTAAATTAACGCACTTTACAACTTAATTCCAAAACCGTTTTATTTCTAATTTTTTTTTTTTTTATTATTCAGCCATGTTCTAGTTTTTTTAACCGACTGAAATGTCTTCCTAAAAATGTATTGTATTTATAATTTTGTATTAACGAGAAAATTCTCTAGGAGGAGATTTGTTTTAAGTGCAATAGTAAGTACGAGTAGTCAGTCAGTCAGTGACTACTGGTTTTACTTACTCACGCGTTTAAAGTATTTAACTATTATTTAAGTAATTAATTTTGAAATAATTTAATTCTGTTCTGTTCTATTCTAAGTTAATATAATAATAATAATAATAATAATAGTAAAATTCATATGTATGTTCTGTTTCTTGAACTTTACTGAACAGAGTCTTGATAATTACTGTTTTTACAAAAAATGCAAATATGTACTAAATAGTCTTGTTTATAGGAACAAAATTGTTGAAATTATATTTATTAAAAAAAAACAATTTTATATTTATCACTAATCTATATTTTATATACTTTTCTTCTCAATTACAAAAAAAATAAGAAACAATTTTCAGTCTGGCAACCTTTTTGCACTTAGAAAAATTTAATTTGTAATTAAAACAAGATTTTAAATTAAAATTAAGAAAATTGCACAAAAACTAGTCATAAAGTAGTTGATATTAAATCTTTGAAGATTTTAGTTTAATAAACTTTGAAATGTTCTGGATTTGATTGTGTTCCTGGTTTCAGTTTTATAGCCTCCCATTTAAAAATTATGGTAAGTGAATGTCACATCGAAATAAAATGCGACCTAAGTGCCAAAAAATATAAAACTTTCCGGGAAAATTTTTATTCTCCTAGGTCTGAAACTTATGTGGTACAAATTTACGTTCAAGAAATTTAAAAAAAATAAATCAAAATAAAAAATAGGTTATGGGAAGGAGCAAAGAGGGAGTAGTGTTTATGGATATTTGATTCCCACCCAACAAACTTCGGAGCGCTCTTAATTAAGGGCTCTTAAATTAATCTAAAAAATTATTGTTTTTAGAGCCCTCATTTTTGGAATCAAAAAAGATTTAAAAATAAAACTTTCCAAATTTAAAAAACTTATTTCTATAGAAAAGGTTTAAGAACTCAAATGTCAACTCAAGAAATTCTCAGGTTCTAAAGCATTTTTCTGACAGACCCAGATTCTGAAAAGTTTTTCCAATAGAAAATATATAAAATTTCATTATTCAAAAAAAGTTTCCTGATTTTGAAATTTTTCTGAGTCATTTGCTTAAAGAGAAAGTATATCCCAATAGAAAAATTCAGAGGTTCTGCACTCAGAAAATTATGTAAGTTACTACATGTCAGTTATTTGTATATTTTACAGAAGTAAGTTGTTTTCAACTACAAAGTCAGTTGTTTTTGTATGAAAAATATCAAACAACTATTTCTGTTAGTTATTTTAAGTCCTTTTTTTGAACAACTAACAAAAAAGTACTGTAATGTAGTAACAGTTATTTAAAGTAGTTAATTTTATTTTTTTTTCTGGAAAATTTTCAAAGTTTTTTTCCAAAAAATAAAAATAATTTTTGTTTTTTAAATTTCACAACTTTTTTACAAAAAAAAAAACTTGTAAAAACTTGGAAAAAATTTTGTCTTCAATTCTTTTTCGGAAACACTTTTGAAAAAAAAAAAATATTTATTGATTATTTTATTTTTACTACATATAAGTTGTTTTAACTACAAATGTAAGTAGTTTTTCCTACATAAGTCAGTTGTTTTTTGTCAGTTAAAATAACTAACATTGTTAGTTGATTTAACTGAAAAAGTAGTTGACCCCAAAACAACTTACAAAGTAGTTATTTTAACTGACATTTTCAGTTGATTTTACTAACATACTTTTTTGAGTGTGAAGTATTTTACTACAAAAAGCTTTAAGAATTTATAATTTATATTCAAATTCTGATTAATTTTTATTAAAAAATAAAAATTGTTTTATTCGACCTTTAAAATATTATATTTTGAGGATGTTTATTCTGGCTCGAGGTCATTATTTTCTTTACTAATTAAAACCATGATATTCTCATAGCATAATTTTCAAGAAAAATTATTTTTTGTTTTAAATTTATTTATGTTGGTCATTTTTGCAAGACTTAATCGACACGTGTTTCGGAATTTGTCAAGATTCCATTGTCAAGATTATTTAGCAAAAATAGAAACGATTTACTACAAAGTAGCAAACGAGTCTAATGACAAATCGTTTGTGCACAAACTAGAATATTAATACATATTCGCCTCTATTCAAAATGAGAATTAGAAAGACGAAGAAATTGTACCATACTAATAAGGCAACGATTGTCAATAACAATGGAATCTTGACAAATTCCGAAACACGTGTCGATTAAGTCTTGCAAAAATGACCAACATAAATAAACATCCTCAAAATATAATATTTTAAAGGTCGAATAAAACAATTTTTATTTTTTAATAAAAATTAATCAGAATTTGAACATAATGGTTGGCACACCATGTGATGAATAACCCTAATATGGAGTATTTGTTACAACAAAAACACAAAAAACATATTGTTGTAGTCCAATGGACTATCGTATGTAAAATTGTTTTAAATATTTTTGTTGGTTATTGACAATCGTTGCCTTATTAGTATGGTACAATTTCTCCGTCTTTCTAATTCTCATTTTGAATAGAGGCGAATATGTATTAACCCATTACTGCCTAATGGGTATTTAAATACCCAAAAAAGTGTTGATACTTAAAAAATTTTGCGCGGGCTAGATGGAAGATATCGGGCTGATTCTTTTTTCATAAAAAAGAGAAGAAATTGGGCTAAATGTGAACATTTAACAAGATTTTTTTTTATTTTGTTTAACTTTTGTTTTTCACTGACAAAAATCGAAGATTTTTTTAATCGAAAATTAGGTAAAAAAATGCACCTAAAACGTGATGCGGGGGGGTAAGGACAATTTTGGTTTTCACGAAAATTTATCGGAGTTATTTTGACACCCAATAGAAACTTTTTAGACCCCTTTCAGCTCAAACAAAAAATAAAAGTAAAAAATTACACGGCATAATACCCATGTCATATCTCAGGTCGGAGCTGAGGTAAATTTTTTTTTATTTTTTCTAGCAACTTCTGTGGTCTTCCAGGAACACATGTCAAAATTTCATCAAAATCGTACGAGCCGATCTATGGGCAGGCAGGAATGGGTTAATATTCTAGTTTGTGCACAAACGATTTGTCATTAGACTCGTTTGCTACTTTGTAGTAAATCGTTTCTATTTTTGCTAAATAATCTTGACAATGAAATCTTGACAAATTCCGAAACACGTGTCGATTAAGTCTTGCAAAAATGACCAACATAAATAAATTTAAAACAAAAAATAATTTTTCTTGAAAATTATGCTATGAGAATATCATGGTTTTAATTAGTAAAGAAAATAATGACCTCGAGCCAGAATAAACATCCTCAAAATATTTATAATTTATATTTAGAAAAATTCTTCGTATTGAAAAATTCTCCGATTTATTAATGTTTTCCCATATAAAACTTCTTAGGCTCTGATTTTTTTTCTATTCTATTTTTCTACAGAAAAATTCTAAGATACAGAATCGTTCTTTCTACACAAAAATTTTTAGGTTAGACTTTTTTGAGGCTAAATTTTTTAAAATTAAAATTTTTGAGGCGGTTTCCTAGATTCTGAGAAATTTTTCTATAGAAAACTATATTTCTGAGACACTTTTTTTAAAACTTTAGCACTTTAGAAAAAGTTTAAGATTCTTAAACATTTTCTGAGACATATTTCCTATTGAAAAGTCTGAGATTCTCAGAAACTTTTTCTACAAAAAATTGTAAGATTCTGAGACATTTTTCTATAGAAAAGATCTCACTGAACTTCAGACACATTTTACCTATAGAAAGTCTCAGATTCAGAGTCTCAGAGATTTTATTACACAAAAAGTCTTAGATTCTGAGACATTTAAAAAAAAAAAATCTTAGAATCTAAGACATTTTCACAGATTCTGAGATATTTTTCCTTAAAGTCTCAGAAGTCTAAGGCATTTATTCTACAGAAAAAGTCTCAGTTTCTCAGTTATTTTCTTGAAGAAAAAGTCTCAGACTAGACTATTTTTTCCTAATAAACACTCACAAATTGTATGACATTTTTATACCCTCCAACTACAGTATGGGGGTATACTCACTTTGTCATTCCGTGTGTAACGCATCAAAATATCGGACTAGGACTCCATAAAGTATACTTTGAAATTTTTTTTTTTAGATTTTCCCAATTAGCTAACAGTTTTTAGCACCCTTCGAAAACTCCTTCGTGGTGAATTTTCAAATTTTTTTGATGACCCGTTCAAAAGATATCGAATTTTTAAAAATTGGTAGTTTGTTCCTTTACTCAAACTTCTTTTACTCATAACTTCTTCAATAATGGTCCAAATTTAATTTTTTTTTTCAAAATTTTTGTTTTTTTAAGTACTTTTAAAAAAAAAATTACAAAAAATTCTTAAAAGCGCATTTTTAAGTTTTAAAATTTAAATCTAATTTTTGAAAATGTTTGTACTCTTCGATTTTTTTGAAATCTTTTTGTGTTTAAAACTTCTATCGATTCTACAAATTTTTTGCCCAGGAGGATCGTGGATAACGATTATTACTATTTTTTTAAATTTTTTTAAAAAATTTCATTGTAATTTTCCAATCTTAAAATCATTTCTACTGCTCCAATGGTGCGTCATAGAGGGGTCCTTTATAAGACCGACCCCCATTAATTTTTAAGTCTTAACATTTCTTTGGAGCAAACTAATACCCTATCTCCAATTGCTAAGGAGCTCCCACACAAAACGACATTTTTTGAAATTGGCTCCAACCTCTCTAACTGCCCTAATAGTGCCCTTAGAGCAACAAAATGTATGACCGACCCACAATATTTTTTTAGTCCAAACATTTTTTCTGAACACACCTACCCTCTATCTTTAACTGTTAAGGCGGTCCCCATACAATTTTTTTTATTTTTTGTAAATTTGTTTTATTTAATCAGCTTCTACGGGTCCAATGGTGCGTCCGAAAGGGGTCATTAGTGAGACCGACCCTCATTTATTTTTACCCTACAACATATTTTTAAAATATACCTATGTCCTATCTCCACTCCCTATTAAGGCTCCCATACAAATAACAGTTGGAGCAAATTTTATGAAAATGTAATTTTGAATGGAAGACTACTTAGGGAGTGCAGATAGGCGTAGGTATGTTTTAAAAAAATGTTGTAGGATAAAAATTAATGTGGGGTCGTCCTCACTAATGACCCCTCTCGGACGCACCATTGGACCGGTAGAAGCTGATTAAATAAAACAAATTTACAAAAAATATAAAAATTGTATGGGAAATTTTAAAAAATAATAATAATCGTCATCCCACGATCCTCCTGGGCAAAAAAATTGTAGAATCAATAGAAGTTTTTCACAAAAAATTTCAAAAGAATCGAAGAGTACAAACATTTTCAAACATGAGATTTGAATTTTAGAATTTTTTGGCATTTTTTTTAAAAGTAGTTTTTTAAAAAGTACGTAAAAAAATAAAAATTTTGAAAAAAGAAAATTTAAATTTGGACCATTATTGAAGAAGTTATGAGTAAAAGAAGTTTGAGTAAAGGAACAAACTATCAATTTTTAAAAACTCGATATCTTTTGAACGGGTCATCAAAAAATCTGAAAATTTATCACGAAGAAGTTTTCGAAGGGTACTAAAAACTGTGAACAAATTGGGAAAATCTAAAAAATACTACTAAAAATTTTCAAAGTGCCCGAATTGACATGGAATGCCCCATATATATAAAATAGATGCATAATTTTCATAAGATTAAACCACTTAAAAATTCATATCACTTGACCACCAAAAATTATCTTTTGTTGGGTTATGTTATTATCAATTTTCAATGGTTATGTTTAACTTTAAGAACAATTGTTAAAAATATACGGAAGACAAGGGATTTTATTTTACATAACACTGGTTTGGCATTTAATACAATGCTCATATCAACTTTAATCATTGCGGAAATAAATGGATTATGAAAAAAAAACTGCCGAAATCTG
This sequence comes from Pegoplata infirma, assembly GCA_963921195.1. Taxonomy (NCBI): domain Eukaryota; kingdom Metazoa; phylum Arthropoda; class Insecta; order Diptera; family Anthomyiidae; genus Pegoplata; species Pegoplata infirma. The sequence continues at coordinate 15,455,377 of OY992537.1, read as the reverse complement.
TCAAATATTGATACATACAAAAAAATATAGGTCTAAGACCCCATAAAGTATATGTATTCGATCGATTACACAGGGCAACACTTTTTTTGCCCGGGTTCTGATAGCTAATTTTGGGTAATTGGGGTACGCTGATTTCAAATCTGCCTTCCGTTTTTTTGGGTCAGCTCTAGTTTTCGAGATATTGCCTCCGGAAACTGGTCTTGTATTAAAAAAGTGAATGACGATTTTAGGTGCACCCAAAAAAAACGTGGGTATTCAATACTAAAAATTTTACTAATGAACTAATTTTTTAGTCCAAAATGATCTAGTGCAGGCGTTGGTAATCAATACTAAAATTTTTTACTAATATTATTCAAAACCAGTAAAAATTACTAATTTTAGTACTTTGAAGATACTAAAAAACTACCGTACTACTGGTAATTAGTAACTTATTAGTAGATTTTGGTACCAAATCACTTACTAATATTTTTACTGCAGAATTATTTTGAGTGTATGTTGGATATGCTGATTCCAAAAATGCTCTTACTTTTGTTAAGTCATCATTAGTTTTTGAGATATCGCTAAAATAAAATTTTTAAATTTCTGCCCTCTTGAATTTTGTCTGAATATTTATGACCTTTTTAATAACTCGAAAACTGAAGATGTCAGAAAAAAGCTACTACCAGTTTTGGAATTCTCGCATCCAATATAGTTAAGTTCGTGTTTAAAACTGAGGCTCTAAAATTAGTTTTGGAAACTATAGCCAAGCAAAGTTGGTCAAAAACGTACTTTTTCGACTCTTTAACAGCAATTTGCTCGCGAATGCGAGCTGATGGAAAAAATTGGATAACAGATTCGGAATCAGCACACTATTATCCATATAAATCAGTTGTCAAAGGTCAGGCAAATTGAAAAAGTTCAACTTTTGTCAACCTGTGTTATCGATAAAGACGATCTACACCAGTGGTCGGCACCCGTTGCACGCTGGAGCCGAACACAATCGGTTATTCACATGTATACAACACGAAAAAGAACAAATATTTTATTCAGTAGCAAGCTTACTTTCTTCAAAGCAGGTTGATGTCGCTTTGTTGAAGAAATACACCAACACATGCATATTTTTATTAAAACACAAATACTTTCATATGCCTCTTTCTGCCGACCACTGATCTACACACAAAAAATTATTGGCTAAAAATTTTCAATTGAATTAATTGATCGGGAAAGTTTATTTTTTATACCCTCCATTCTAGTGATAGAGGGTATATATAAGTTTGTCATTCCGTTTGTAACACCTCGAAATATTGGTCTAAGACCCCAAAAAGTATATATATTCATGATCCTCGATCATTTTAAGACGATCTAGCGATGTCCGTCCGTCCGTCTGTCCGTCTGTCTGTTGAAAACACGCTAAATTTTGAAAGACTTTACGGACGCTCCTGAAGTTTGGCATATATGTTAGGCATTTACCTGGTTAGGTTGGTATTGCAATCCAGCGAAATCGGTCCAGTGGTTCAAAAGTTATGAGCAAAAGACTGAATTTCGGTAACTTTCGAAAGAAAATCCTGAGAGTGCTGAAGTGTGGCATATATATTTGTCGTTCCTCTGTCCCAGTTCGTTTTAAGTTTCAGCCAAATCAGTCCAGTGGTTTCAAAGTTATAAGCAAAACCCTGAATTTCAGATTGGTTTCACCTAAAATTCACGTGTTGAAAACCCCGAGTTTTAAAAAACAAGCTTTAAAAACAATTATTAGCCACAAAATTACTTTACAGAGTATTTTTGTCACTCAGAAATATTTTTACACAAAAAAAATTTACACTCGAAAAAAATTTTACACTCAAAAAAAAATTAGTAAATTATTTTTTTTTTTTTAAAATGACAAAAAAAAAAGTTTTTTACTCAAAATAAAATATTTCTAATCAAAATTGTTAATTTTTTTTACATTAAAAAATTTACTATCCTTTAAAAAGGGCATTGTGGAGGGTAGTCATAGATTCGGCCAAGTCGAATTTATCTTTTATACTTGTTTTATATTAACACACAAAAGTATTGTACCTGTAGGACAATGGATTTGAAAATTGGAAAGTTCCGTACAAAGTGAAAAAATCAACTTTTTTTGCTTGAAATAGTATTAGTTTATATTTGGGCATTGTTGAAAAAGTGTTTTTATGGTAAAATTTTTTTTTTTGTTCTGTAAAATTTTTTTTATTATTTTTTTTTTTTTGTTTCTTTTTTTTTGCAAAAAAAAAATTTAGTTTTTTGCTGAAAATATAACGTTATATTAGCTCAGTGTTGAGCGATTTTCAAGTCAAAAACTGAACCCAAAGTCATTGTCCTACAGGTCCAATTTTGTGGTGTGTTAATATCGACCATTAAAGACAACTTTCCCGACCCCGACGTTTTAGAATTCGAAAAGATTTAAATTTGCTCCAACCTACTGTATATGTACAAATTCCGTCAAATCAAATTCCGCAGTTTGAAAAATTTTTTCTGCACTTTAAAAAGTTGTTTTGAGAATTATTCAGTTGGATTTCACACCAGTCTAATGAACAACCTAGTTCAACAACCAATATCAATTAATATTTCTTATCAATACTCATTTAATATGTATGTTTTTAATATTGAATCTTCATTTTTCTTATGTAGAATTCAACTTATGCATATACTACACAGATCTATAAAATAAGGAGTTTTGCTTGTGTTCAGACCAGTGGCTTATGCAGTGGAGGGGGCTCCCGGGCCCCCCGAAATGTTTCACAATTAGTTTAACATAACAAGTAAAAGTGTAAACATTTCAGAAAATATTCTGAAGGAAAATGTTTTCGAATCTAATAATTGAGATTGATTTTTTTTAATTAAAACCTTTCTATATAAATGACTTCAACTTTAAATTCTAAAGAAATTTTTTCTCAGAACCTGAAGCCTAATTTATGAACACACAAAATGGTTCTACTTGTAAGTAAAATGTAGCAGAATCTAAGACATTTGCCTTATTCTATATGTCTGAAAATCTGCTAATTATTCCATTTAAAATTCTTCTTAAAAAAAAAAATTACTCAGAATCTGAGACTTTTTCAAGAAAAATTGTCTCAGAAATCTATAGCTTTTTCTATAGGAAAAATTTCTCAAAATCTGAGACTTATTCTAAAGGAAAAACGTCTGAGACTTTTTCTATAAAAAATGTTTTGGAACCTGAGACTTATTCTATAGAAAAAAGTCTCAGAATATGTCTATAGAATGTATATGGAAAAATGTCTCAGAATTTCAGACTTTTACATTATGAAAAATGTCTCGGAATCTGAAACTTGTTCTATAAGAAAATGTCTCTGAATGTGAAATATTTTCTGTAGGAAAATGTGTTATAATCTGAGATTTATTTTCTATACGAAAATGTCAGAACCTAACATTTTCTAAAAGCTAATTATCTGTAAAAAATATCTCTGAATCCGAGTATTCTTCCAAGGGAAAAGTTTTTAGATTGTGGAATTTTTCAGTAGAAAAACATAATCAGAAATTGAAAAAATTATCTAAATTTGGAAAAATTTCTATATAATTTTTAAATATTAGAAATTTCGGCGGGAAAATGACTCACAAGGGAAGTCTCCCTGGTGTCACCCTCCGATCTTCATGAAATTTGGATATGTTGTTAAGAACGAAAATTAATTCGACACGTATTTTTTTTTAGCGGCCCAAACTCATTTTTAGGGGGGGTCGATTTGTACGGGGGGAAATTGACCTTTTTCAGTTTTTTACGATTTACTTATATTTAAACATAATTAATATAGGCATATGTGTTATCAGATTAAAGGTATTAAAAATACCTACTTCGTGGTGTTAACAACGGGCCAAAGAAATCAATATTTTTTGACTTATTAACAAAAATGTCCTAAAATTTCAGTATTTTACTCAATATGACGAAAAGTTGTGCATGTTTTGATACGTTCTTAGCACACGTAGATAGGTTTTCTAAAGACCTTTCATTTGGTATGTAACATGACTAGGTTTCTTTGCATAATATAGGAGATAAACGAAAAAAACTGAAAAATTGCCTTGTCTTCCCCCTCTTTTTTACCCCCTAAATATGAATTTGGGCCGCTAAAAAAAAATACGTGTCCCTTTATTTTTTCTAATCTACAAAATAAAACCAATTCCATAAAGATCCGCGGGTGACACTAGGGAGACTTCCCTTGTCAGTGTGATGGAATTCGAACGATTTCAATTTTGATCGATGTCATAAAGAATAAGAATTCGAAAAGTGAATAGAAAATCTAAAACAACATGCAATTGTTTTTAAAGGCTTGAGTTGAATCAAATTTATGAATTTATACAATTTTATCTCATTTTAATTATAAATATTTTAAAATAATTAAGTTTGAAAATTAAAAAATAATCGATTGAAATGGATCAATTTCCATGAATTTTTCTACATGAAAGTGTATCGCAATCTGAATTTCACAAATACTAAAAACTTTTCTATGGGCGAATACCTCTGAAACTCTGAATATTCCTTTTGGGAAAATATCATAGAATCTTTAAATTTTTCTTTAAGCAAATCTCAAAATCTGATAGTTTTTTCTATTGGGAAATTATTTCAGAATCTGGGACTTTTACTATCAGAAAAATTGTTTAGAGCCTGAGAAATCTTAAGGAATCATTTTTTAAGTAATAAATTTTTAATATTTGAAAATGTCTTTATAGAATTAATAGTACTAAACAAGAGGTTAACCCTATAAAATATAAATTGATGATGAAAATCCGTCCTGAATTTCCCTGTTTTTTGGAGTAAACAAACTGCATCCCCCCAAACCAACAGCTGGATCCGCGTCTACAAGAGTTAATAATTATTTTGATGAATTTGTTTTAGTTAAAAACATATATTTACACAAATTTTATAAACTAATACCAATTATATGGCAAACGTAAATTTTAATACACCAGGAGGATTAGAATCTACTATCGAGGATTTAAAATCTAATTTGAGAAAACGATTATTATACATGTAACGTGGATCCTAAAAAAACAAAAAGTTTTAATTAATTAAAACATAAATCTTAAAACCATTATCATAATAAACTCACCTCCAAAATACTTTTATTAATATCCGTATCCTTTAGCCATAACTCCAATGGCGAAGTACGCCATTTTTGTTTTTTCATTAATTCCATACTACGCCATACCAAGGTAGTATTAATACTTTTACGGGTACTCGTTAAATTTATCAGTCTTAATTGTGGACAATTTTGTAAAAAACTTAAAATACCAATTTCACTTTCCAAATCACAAGAACAAAAATGTATTTCCTCCAGCTCGGTTAATTGTTTGCTTATCTGTGTCAGCATGTGGTCTCGTATGCCCTCAATATCATAACCACGACATTCATAAAAACATAATTTCTTTAATTCTTTCATATGGGCCAGCTCCCGGAAAAATCTATCAAAGTTATGCAGCACCCCATTAAACTTAAAGGCCACAATTTGTTTTAAACGTGATCTGGAAATTCTTTCCAAAACATCGAAAACAAAGTTTTTAGAATAAATTGATAATTTCTTCAGTTTGGACATTCTTAAAATATCATTGACAATATCGGTATCGAAACATAAATGATAATCGGCTATTTTAATATGTTCCAAAGTGGGACATCTTTTAAGTTCAATTAGATCACAACAATTAATTTCATCACAATCTTCCATAATATCAAATTTACGTAGTTTTAATTCCTGAAATACATCACGAAAATTATCTGAATCTAAATATTGGCAATCATCTAGAGATAATTGACGTAGTGCCGTTAATTGTGATAGATATTTGCCAGTTATTTGACACGCCCTTAATTTCAGAATTATCATATTGGGAAAACTGTGTACCAACATATTAACATCTTCATCTATAAATTGTTGTTCATGATCTATTACAAATTCTTCTAAATCTTCTTCTCCTCCCGCAGAACTACTGGCCGCCGTTAAACCCATCCAATTAAACGTATGGGTTTGTAGGAAAACATGATCACTTAATAATCTCAAATGGCGTATATCACAATGTCTCATTAGTAAACTTTTCATAAACTGTGATACCTCGGTCATAAAATCAATAAAAGTTTCATCATCTATATCTTGTAGTAATTCCGGATATATTATAACATGTTGTAATTTTGATCTCCATAGTGATTGTATTATATTTTTAAATCTTGTATGTAATTTGGATATATGAAATTGTTCGATTAAATTTAAACGTTTCACTATCAATTCCAGACAATCATCATTTAAATCCAGTAATTGTGGTCCCTGTAGTTGAGATATTTCTGTAAAAAAAACCCAAAAAAAAAGAAGTTTTCATTTGAGAAACTAGATATATTTTGTAGAATTCATAACAATGAAAATTTTACGCACCTTTTGTCGTCACCATTGTTGTTGTTTTTAGTTTAGATTGCAGTTGCTGCAGTATTTTATCAGTACGTTTGTATTGTTGAAATTTGTTTTTTTTTGCGTTTTATTTTCTACCTGGTATTTTTCAATTTAATCGCTCACTCTCTGTTCTAAATTGCTTCAATGTTTTTTTAATAATAAAATTCCAAATAAATGTTATTGTATTTACAAACAAATTTAAAATTTAGTTTAACATTAAAATTTAATGAAATGTTAAAAGAGACTCAGGGATGGTATAGTCAATACTTTAGTATTTTTTTCAGTACTTTTTCATCTTTCCAAAATCACAAGTACCAAAATACAAAAGTACATTTTCCATACTAAATTAGAGATGGGCGCGTGAGTGAATTTTTACTTACTCACGAAATAAAAATATTGCTCATGCACGGTCACGCAGGAATTTTTTTCTACTAATTTGGCTTACGAAATAATCACGCTCAGGAAGACTTGTGAAATTAAAATAAACAATAAACTAAGCGCGTATTGCGTGTATTTAATCGTAATACGCGTCTTACTAGCAGAGCTCATCCGTTTGTTGTTGATTGGTCTCCGGACCGCACAACACACTACACTCAAAATAATACATTAGTAGATTTACTAATTTTTTTTTGCTAATGCTGGTTAGCTAACTTTTAGCAAATTTTTAGTTGAGATTAGCATGTTTTTAAAAAATATCTTGTAAACTTCATTAAGCGCATTAGCAATTTTAAACAAAATTTGAACTAATTTTTTTTTCTAAATTTAAAAAAAAAAAATTGAGTTGACCATATTTTTACAAGCTTTTTTGCTAATATTAGCAAAAATAAATGGTAAATTTTTTTTTATTTTCAGAAAACTTAAAATGGCGGTATCTCGGAAACTAAGCCAGATAGAGCAAAATGGAGGCCATTTTTGGTTCTCGGGCTCTCCATAGTATCGCCGGTCCTCTTCACATGTGTGGACCCTAATGGGTCCTAACTTTGGATCCAAAAAAAGTTAGCATTCCCGAAAATTTTAAAATGCTCCTATCTCGGTAAATATTGCCGACACAACAAAAAGTCCAAACACATTTTTGTAGCTCTCAACATGTAGAACAAGACCGCAAAATAGTCAAAAGCTCTCCGAGTAATATTTTTAAGTTATCGAATTTTGTAATTCTCAAAACCCCGGTGGTCCCCTAAAATCACGTATCTCAAAAACTAAGCAAGGTAGAGCAAAACGGACACAAATTTTGGATCAAAAACTATAACGATTTTTAAGGAACCCAAATAGGTCTAGGCCCATCGCACTATGCTTCGACCCATGGACAAAAGTCAAAAAAAAATTTTTTGTCTCAAATTGTGTTTAAATACAGATTTTTTGAAAGATAATAAGGCATCTCAAATAAATATTAACAGAAATATTTTTTCTGATTGCTTTTGTCACCACGAGAGGGCGCTAAACTCAGAGAATTTTATGCAAAAACTACTTAACAGGAAAATGTTTTTTAGCTGTTTCACAAAAATAATTCTCAAAAATCCATTTTTTAATAAAATGGTTCGAAATTTTGTTTTAAAATACTTTGATATATTTGTAGTGAAGTTAAAATATAGAATTTTGTATATATTTCCAAAAAAAATATTTTTTATTGCGCAGAAAAACAAGTTTTTTTTGTTGAAAATCCAAAAATAACTAAAGTTTGATAGAGTGTAAAAAAAAAATATAAAAAAATAGATATTTTTTTTTTCTTTTTTTTGTAAGTTTAAACTCCTATCTAACAGCGTATTCAAATATTAGCGCCTATTTTTTACCACAAATTAGAAAAAAATGCGTTTTTTTAAATGCCTAAATTCATGATTTTTACTCAAATATCATGCATTTAGGAGTGTTTAATATCATTGTGCAACACGATTTTATGTTTTGAAAGGGTAAAAAAGTAAAATAAATGTATTTTTATAGTAGATCGAAATCCCCGCAGAATTTTGAAAATTTAGCTCGTGTTTTTTTTATGGCCCACTGAAGTTTTTAATTATTTTTCAAAGGAGTTCAGAATAAGTAAAAAAAAAATATTAAATTTAATTTTGAGCTAAATGACGTTAATAGATGTGCAACTAAATTTGATGACGGTTCTTTTCTTAGAACATATTAACCCTCAATCTCCCATTTTTAGGGGTCACTTTAGTCCCTTTTCCAAATATCGTCGTAGAGCACCACTTACACTTGCTTTTAAAGGGTTAACATGTTCTAAAAAATTTTTCTGCATAGAATTTCATTGTTAGTTGTAAAATACCAAAAATTCGTGAGATATAAGCAAAATGCTTAAAAAAGTAAAATTTTTAATTATCATTTATTGTTAAATTGTGATTCACCACAATTGAAATAATTCGACAAAATATAACAAATGTACTTCTGAGCCTAATACTGTTAATAGCTATCTTCGGTAAAATTTGATGTTTATCTTTTCTTAAAATATATTAACCCTCTATCTCCTACTGTCAGGGGTCATTTCAGTCCCTTTTTTAAATATTCTTATAAAAAAACACTTAAACGTGCGTTTAAAGTGTTAAAATGTTCTACAAACATTTAATAGATATCTTTAATCATTCCAAACCCATTAAAAAAAAAGTAAAGACTTCAATGGGCCATAAAAAGAACTCGAGGTAAATTTTCAAAACAATTCGTTTTTGGTTTACAAATGGTATACCTTCATTTTTGGTTTTGTCCAATTTAAGATACACTCTGTGACCTCAAATTTGTTGCTCAGTGTATTCTATTGAAGCTTTAAGTTATGTGAAATAACTCTTAAATTATAAATTATATTCAAGAAACTTTAAAAAAGTAATTTAGTATTACGCTTTAACCTTTAAACGATCGTTTTATTAAATTTTATAAAAATATTTGAAATAAGGACTAAAATGACCCCTTAAAATGGGAGATGGAGGGTTAATATGTTCTTACAAAAGAACCGCCATTAAATTTCACTGAAGACATCTTAAGACATTTTTTTTTCTCAGTAGTATTTTTAGTACATTTTTTCGACCTATTTCAGTCTACTTTAGTAAAAGCTATTTAACAATATATGATACTTTACAATTTTACTTTTTAAAGCATTTTGATTATATCGCACGATGTTTTGGTATTTGACAACCCCTAGTGAAATTTGATGCTTAACATTTTTGTAGAACATTTTAACTATTAAAACGCACATTTTAGTGTTGTTCTATGAGGATATGTTAAAAAAGGACAAAAATGACCCCTAAAAATGGGAGATAGGGGGTTAATGTATTCTAAAAAAAGAACCGCCATCAAATTTTACTATCGACATGTATAAACATTATGTAGCTCAGAAGTTGATTTAATACATTTCTTTGACCTTTTTTAGACGACTTTAAAAATAAAAATAACTTATTTTCCAAAAAAGGATGTTTTTATATTTTCCACACTGCTAATCCGATTTTGCCCAAATTTGGCATTAATATATATCTAAGGAATATTAATTTGCTTACAAAGTTTTTTTACGATCGGACAATTTTTGTAGGTGTTAAAGCGTTTCAAAGAAAAAGGATATATGGCAGGACCTTGAGTCCTTGCTCCGATGTAAGTGAAAATTTACAGTCACGTTGCTAGTGGAATGTGTATTAGCATCACCACTTTTTGTAATTTTTTGTGCATTATTGAAGCTAAAATTACATTTTTCAATTTCAGGACACATGGGAGGTAGGCGTATCCTTGCACCGATTTTTCCAAAAATTCACATTTTTCTTAACTAATATATTTTATGTTAGTGTACCAAATCTCAAAAATATCTGACAACTCCTTCTAATTTTGTCCCTTCGTTACATGGGAACGAAGCACTGTGCATCGGGGTCTGGACCTATCGGGTCCGAACCCAATGGGGTCCTCAAATGTGTATGAACCAAGTTGAAATTAAAAAAAATTCAGTTAACTAATTTTTAGCAAAACGTTTTTGCTAACTTTACCAAAAAAATTGTGGGTTCAAAATCAACAAATTTTCTTGTAGGTTTACAAGCTTTTTTTGCTAACTTTACAGTTTTTTTTTTGAGTGTATAGGGAAAATTCCTTCTTTAGCCGAACTATACGTATCTGGAACTTCTTGCACACGTTTTTCCTGACACTTATAACATTTAGAGGCTGTTTAATTAGCGATTCGTTAGCAATTTGTGATTCGGAAATGTGGGCTGCTAACCCTCGTCCCCTAGATTGGTGATAGGGCTGCTATCTGCGTGTCCAATCCCACGATGCAACCATGTTTCAGCGGTTTTCGCCTACTTTCCTGAGACGTCCTTTCGACCATTCAGGATACATGGTTGTGGCGCCTTCTAACTCTGGCTAGCCTTAAAGCGGATGCTACAAAGCCATTGCCCGGGGGGTACTTGGTCTAAGACCGGAAGTAGTTAGCTGCTTGGAGATTTCAACAAAGGAATCGTCCTGGCCACTCCCAAGTGAGTGGCAAATCAGAAACTTTCCACCTCTGCGAAAAGTCCCACCTAGACTTGCCAACCGTCCAGTTTTCGTCGGGACAGACCAGTTTTAGAGTGGAGTGTCCCGTGTCCCGGCGATACCCTGAACGGGACGCCATTTGTCCCGTTTTGTTAAAGTTTTGAATTTTTTATTTCATTTGTCAGCTTTCAAATGAATTAAAATTTTAACAGAGCGTTATTTTTTGTAGAGGTATTTTTTATTATTTTAGTTAATATTCTTTCCAATAAAATTGCACAAATGTTAAAACTATTAAATTTTTCATAGGAAAATGAACAGAAAAAGAGCAGCGGAAAAATAGAACAAAAAGGTATTGCAAATTTCAAGCAGATCACGGTGTGGTAGAACAAGTTTAACTAAAAGTTCGCTGCATATGAAATTTTATTGCAGATTATGTTAGTTGGCACCCGTACAAACATTTTAAGCCCAATTTGAAGAAATCATTAGTGGGGTTTTTGAGATAATAAGATTTTCATGTTATTGGATGCTACAGAAAAACGGTGCAACTTGTGTTAAAGTGTAACATATGATAAAAAAAATTGATGTCCTGAATCTAAGTCCTTTACCAAAAGTTTCTCAATTTTGAGACGTCATAGAAATTTTGAGACGTCGATTTTTTTGGAATTTTTTTTATGTTTTTTAGTGGTGTCCCGTTTTGGAAATTTCAAAAGGTGGCAAGTCTAGTCCCACCCCCTTTTGGAGCCCTATGCTCCAATACAGATTCAAGTCAAATATCCACAAATACTACTCCCTCTCTCCTCCTTCCCATACCTATATTTCCTGATCTTAACACAATGCAATGCATTTATAGGGGGCATCCCCTGAGTGTTGGTCAAAAAAACGGATACGAATTTTGGTCCATAGAAGGCGTATTTTGTTGGCATAATTATCAGAGTTCTACCATACAAAGTTCACATTAGTGTTAACGCTCAAAATTCTAGAAGTTAAAAATTAACTTGCATACATTGTGTATGAATTTCTTATTGTTAATGGCTCTCTTTGGTATTAATAAAAAAGATAAATGTTTTTGTGCTGCTTTCAAGCTAAATTGCATTTAATAGACTAATTTTATTAATATTTCATCGAAAATGTGTAATTTTTTAGTAAACTATTCCAAACGACGCTAAATTAAATTAAGAAATTTATGGAAGTTAACGTTTCGTTTTTTCGTTTTGACGCATGTTAACAATCAAAGTTTGCCAACAAAAAAGGCCTAGTATAAGGACCCCTAGTAGGCCATAATTTTGAATCCAAAAAGAAATGGTATTCCCGAAATTTTTAAAAGTCCACATATCATACAGTATTAAACTGCCTACACGACAATAAGTCCGAAAGCATTTTTGTACCTCTTGGCTCGTAGAACACGATCGCCAAATACCCGAAAGCCCTCCGAGTAATGGTTTTTAAGTTTTCCAGTTGTTTAATTCTCAAGACCCTACAGGTTCCTTTAATTACAGTATATCAAAAACAAAGCAAAGTAGTGCAAAACGGAAAGAAATGTTGGATCAAAATCTATGGCAAGATACAGAAATTTAGGAGCCCAAACGAGTCTTTAGAATTTTAAAAACTCCGTAACTAAAAAACGGTTACTCGGAGAGCTTTCAGGTATTTGTAGGTCGTATTATAAAAGCTCAGAGCTACAGAAATGTACAGACAATTTTGGATTTTTTGTCGTGTCGGCAGTATTTAGCGAGATATGCGCATTTCAAAATTTTCGGGAATTTAAATTATTTTATACCCTATTCACACTTACAATTTTAAACCGTTTTTAGCAATTATTTTTAGCATTTTCTGTCAATATACTGTAATGGAATAAAGAAAGTGCTAAAAATATTGCTGCTAAAAACGATTTAAAACTGTACGTGTGAATAGGGTATTAGACTCACATGTAAAGAGTGCCGGTGATACTATGGAAACAAATTGTCTCCATTTTGCTATATCTTGGTTAGTTGTTTTAAGTTGTTTATGAAATGAATGAATAAGCAATTCGATTTTTCAAATTGAATGAAAAGAAAATCGATTACATTCGCAACGGAATGCATTCGATTTCTGAAAGTCGAATGAAAAATAAATCGAATGCATTCGAAATTTATAGTTTGAATGAGTCTAAAGTGAATTCATTCAATTCGCTAAAATGTGATTGGGGATTGCAATCACTAAATCTTCATTTAGACTGCCAAATCTAATTAAGGAATGAAATCATTCGAAGCTCTTTTAGTGCCAGTTTACAGAAGGCGAACGATACACACGGACAAAAATTTTGCATGTGGTTTGTTATTTTAACAACAACAAAATACATGTAAAATTTTTGTTCGTGTGTAGCATTCGCCTTCTGTAAACTGGCCCTTAACTACCCTCCAAATTTAATATGATGACAATTTTCTTACTTGTTTTCTGTTTCAGACAGTGCAAAACAATCACGCAAACTCACGAAACCAAAATTACTCTCGCACGAAATTATTTTCTCTAATCACGCGCACTCACGATCACGTTAGTAAAAATATATTTTACTTACGATCACGCGTGAATCATGCAAAAACCGCGTCACGCGCGCATCTTTTTACAAAATAAAGATGCCAAACCAGGGATGAAAAAAAGTACTTTTTTGGGTTGTCAACAACCAACCCCATGGTTGTCAGCCTGACAACCAAAGCTATACTCTCCTCCACTGTTATTTAACTCTTGTCTAGGCTTGCCATGTCAGCACTTCGGGTGCTAGATCTAGCAGTCACGTAAGTGACCTAGCACCCAAATTTAAGAACTGGGAGCTAGACAAAAATCTACCACCCACTTCAGAACTATTGAATTTTTTACCACCTTGTTTAAATATTTTATTTTTTTACCAAAATATTTTTATACACACACAGAAAACCAAATTTAGAACCACTCAAATTTTCGTATTCCAGCCAACTATCACTTCTATCAGTTGTGATAACTAATAATTTCATTCCGATCTACCGAATTTCATTTGAATCAATTTGAATGAACAGAATTTATAAGTTGAACCAACGAAAATTTTAAAATAAAAATAAGAAAAAAATTAATCTGACAACGCAAGAGAAATGTCTTAAAATCTCAAGGTCTGAATTTTTTTCTATGAGAAAAATGCTCCAGAAAAAGTTTTAAAAGTTTCAGTTTTTGAGACATTTTACTAAACAAAAACTTTTAGACATTTTCTATAGAAAAAGATTCTGAGACATTTTGAACCATTTTTCTATAAGAAAAATTAATCTGACAACGCAAGAGAAATGTCTCAAAATCTCAAAGTCAGATTTTTTTCCTATGAGAAAAATGGTCCAGAAAAAGTTTTAAAAGTTTCAGTTTTTGAGATATTTTACTAAACAAAAACTTTTAGACATTTTCTATAGAAAAAGATTCTGAGACATTTTGAGACATTTTTCTACGGAAAAATATAAGATTTTGAGACATTTTTTCCATGGTAAAAATATCAGATTCTGGGATTTTTTCTATGGAAAAGTTTCAGATTCTGAGATATTTTTTTTAGATTCTGAAATATTTTTCTGTCTCTATCACTCTGAATCTGAAACTTTTTCTGTAAAAAAAACCTCAGATTCTAAATGTTTTTTTCCTATAGAAAAATTGTCTTGAAGCCTATTCACAGATTCTTATACATTTTTTCTATAGATAAGTTTTAGATTCTAAAACATCTCGAATTCTAAAACATTTGTTCTGTAAAAAAAATCCCAGACTGGTAAAATTGCATTGAGCCGTATGAGAAATTTGTTGATTTTAGCAGAATTAATTATTTTTTAATAATTCAAGTTCGAAAAGTACTTTTTTGGTAAAGCTGCTGCAACTTTTGCAAAATTGTGATTTTCCATCCCTGATAAATGCAAGAACAAAGAGCAGAGAGTTAAATAACAGTGGAAGAGATAATGGGGTTGGTTGTCAGGGTTCGGATCAGGGATGGAAAATCGAAATTTTGAAATGGTACTGGAACTCAACCACAAAAGTACTTTTTCGCCCTCGATGGTACTAAAAAAAATTAATGCCCAGTTTATCTACGAGGAACGCATTCGTCTGCGATGAATTCGCATGTGCTTTGTTATTGTAACAATTCGTCGTACAGAAACTGGGTATAATTCAATATTAAAGTTCTTAAGTTGAAGACATATTTTTTTGCGAAAACTTCATTAAACGTTCACCAAAATCAAACATTTCATTTCTTTGAAGCTTTTGAAGCATTTTGGCAATGAAAGTCGTTAGATTTTCAAGATATTTTTTAGATTTGGTTGAACAAATGTGTGAAATCTTCTGGTATAGAAAAGGTACTAAATAATTCACGGGGGTACTACGGAATCTTTGAGAGTGAAAAAGTACTGAAAAAAGTACTAAAGTACTAACTTTTCCATCCCTGGTTCGGATAATTGTTTATTACTCAATCACTTGGTGCCTTCATTGTACCGTCTTTGTTAGTCATACTAGGGTTTTTCACAGTCACGGGCAAATTAGTCACATTCGCGGGGATAAAAAGCAAGCTCTTTGTCTCCCGCTCTTAATATTTTGAAACTTTTTAACAGAAGGTACGAAAACTGTTAGACGAGGAAAATACGATAATGTTAAATTAACATTGTTGGTTTGACAAATAATGCTAACTTTTTATATCGAAAAAGCGCTTAATCAATTTAAAAAAAATGTATCAATTTATAATTTTTATGTTAATATTATTTAGGAAATACCTTTAAAAGTGTTTAAAACAAATTGTCAGCAAATAAAAAGTCATTGTATTTCCCGATAATCCACAAAAAAAAACTTTTTTACAGCTAGATGCAAAAAAAACGCTAGCTTTAGTCTGAAAATCGCCAAACTGCAACACTTTTTTTTTGTTTATATCAAACTTAAGGGATTTTTTTTGGTTTGATCAAACGTCCAGTTCGATGGCGGACTTAGCAAAGGGAATTTAAGAGCGGCTTTAACAGAAGAAGAGCGAGTTCAGATCTCTTTAGTATTGATACTCTTTGTTATTACTCAATCGATTGGTGCCTGGTGCCTTCATTATACCGTCTTTGTTAGTCATATTAGGGATTTTCACAGTCACGGGCAAATTAGTCACATTCGCGGGGACAAAAAGTTTACTTTGGTACTTTTTATATTTGTAAAGGTCCTAAAAATTTGAGATGTAGAAATGAATGTAAGGGGGCAAAGAGGGTTAAAGTAGTTTACTTTGGTACTATTTCTATATCCTGAATTAATGGTCATAGAAAATTAATATTTGATATGTAGCAATAAAATCTTTTACAAAAGTGTACTTTAGTACTTTTTTTGATCCTTTGAAATAATGGTATTAGAAACCTCTATCGGATCAAAATATTTAGAAAAAAAAAATTTTTTTCAAAAAATTCCTAAATTTCAAGAATATTTGTACTTTGGTACTTTTTCGATTTCCTTAGGTAATGGTCTTCAAAACTGTCTACACAAGCAATCTAATCTTTTACAATCAATTTTGACATAAAATGATGCTTGCCAATCTGGACCGGGTGTAGAAATTGTGAAGGTTCTAATTATAAATCCTATAGCAGATCCGATATAACTTTTGCATATTACTGTTGTACCCGATTTTCAGTTTGCAAAGAAAAGACAACATGTTTTTATACCCTCCAACCACAGTATGAGGGTATACTCACTTTTTTTTATATTTTATCTTTTTTTTTTATTTTTATTGGTTTATAAAAATTTCATATAAAACACTAATTCAACATCAATTTGTTCAGGATTCTTTCTATTCAATAAAAATAGATTTTTTTTTATTACAAAAATACTGAATAAAAAATGATATTTTAACAATGATATACTGCAAATTTATGCCAGTATGTAATGAAATGAATGTCTAAATACTACATATAAAATCTATATTTCTATATACATATATAAAGTAGAATTAACAATGATATAAAAGATATAATTATTTCTATTATAAATTTTAATATTTAATATTCTAAATATTATAGAGTATTTAAATAAACAAAAAGGCAATAAAATGGTATGTATGTTTGTCTTTAGTTTTCGATTGTATACAGAATTAAATAAATCAGTTTGTTAATTTTGGTTTGTCAATAAATCCATAAAAAAACCTTAATTAATTCTACAACAACATACACTTAATTAACTTTTTAATCAACTTTGTTAATTAAGTGCTATTTAAAAGTTGTAATACTTACAAATATTTTGATTGATTCAATTACACAATTTAATTGACTATGATTTTAATTTATATTTTTTAAGGACTGATTGTTTTCTCTGTTTATGTATTTTGTGAACTTTGGCACTTAATTTATGAAGTCGTCAGCTGACTTAAAATTTTCTATT
This sequence comes from Pegoplata infirma, assembly GCA_963921195.1. Classification (NCBI taxonomy): domain Eukaryota; kingdom Metazoa; phylum Arthropoda; class Insecta; order Diptera; family Anthomyiidae; genus Pegoplata; species Pegoplata infirma. Next base: position 15,438,191 of record OY992537.1, on the reverse strand, counting down.
AAAAAAAACTGTGCCATTTTTAGGTTTCAAATAATATTAAATATTTTTAAAAATTTCTAAATTTAAAAAATTTTATTATAAATATTTGCTGTTAAAAAAATTCATATTTGTTTAATTCAACTTTATTTTTTCTTTTTTGAATTTAAAATTATGGGTAAATTCAAATAGAGTAATTCATTTTAAATATTTTTAAACATTTTTATAAAGTTTTAAAACAATTTTTGTAAATAATTAGTAACCGAGTAAAAAAGTTTATATAATAATGTAAAATTTGAAGAAATTATATAAAATTTTATAGAATTATATAATATTATATACACGTGAAAGCTTTCAAAAAATTGTATAAAATATCCAGGATTTGGCAAATATAATTTTAAAAAATTAGATCAAATTATATATAATATGATAATATTTTATCAATTAGATATATCCTGGATATAATATATGTACAATTTGATCAAATTCTATATCAGTATAAATAATTTTATATCATCACACAAAAAATCCAATGAACGATTTTCATAGTATTTATGAACAAATTCATACAATTTATTAGCTTTCTCATAATACTAATAAACTTTTTCATAATATTTATGAAAACTGATAAATAGTTCTTAAATTTCACATATTATGATTTATTCATAAATACTATGAAAAAGTTTATCAATATTATGAAAAAGTTAATAAATTTTATGAATTTGTTCATAAATACTATGAAAGTCGTTCATTGGAGTATTTTTTTTGTGTGATTTCATCAAATTATATAGCTATATATGAACTTTTTTTATTTCTTTTGGATTTTAAAATATTTTCCAATCATATTCTTTAAACTACTAACATCAATGTCAGATTTCTTAAAACATATTCATTAAGCAGTGTCCTAATTTTTTTTTTTTATCATTTGATGATTTATGATGACAATTTAAAGATTAATTTTTAAAAAAGTCTGAAAATTTAAAGCTATAATTACACCGTCCGACAAAAATAAAAAAAATCGTTAAACACGAACTAAATAATAAACGTTTAAAACTAGAAACTACATGTAGTAAAACTGCATTTACAGTTTTTCGTGTCTCGAGCCTTTTTCCTTTTAGAAAAACTTCAAAATTTTATAGGATTTAATTTTTGTAAAATATTTTTTTGTTACTTTTACTAATCCTACAATGAAAACATCTCGGTTATTTCCCATTTTATAATTTTGACTTATCAGGTAAAACGGAGGTAAGTAATGTCCTTTCAAAACTTTATTCTTCAATATCATTTAAAATTTTTAACAAAATATTTTGATAAAGTTTTGAAAGGACATTATTCCTTTTTCGTGATATGGCAAAAAAAATGGAAAAATTAGCGAAGATTCTCCTCTTTCCTTTTAAAAGAAAACAGGATCACAAAATAAACAAGTAAGAAAATAATAGTCGGTCAAAACCGACCATATAATACCCTACACCAGAGTTTCCCGGAAAATGGGTCCCAAGTTCAAACATGGACTGATTAGATCTATATTTTGTCAAATCTTTAATAATTGTTAAAAACACTGACAAATCAAATTTGAGTGTAGTAGGCTTCTTTCTGTTGACAATAAACCGCTTTAACTGAATATCGTGCAAAATGTTCACATGAGGCGGGCCTAAGTCAAAAATGGTCCGATGATAATCAGATTTGATAAGGTTGTTAATGTATGTGTTTAACATACATAAACAGAATTTTAATTAAATATTTTCTATTTTCATGAAATTTGAGAGATTTATATGAAAATCGGGAAGGTGGTTTGTATGCGGGATACAAGAAGAACCGATCCGATTTCTTTAAAATTCGGAATGATTTGTGTAGATAAAACGGCGCTATGAAAAAACCCCCAATGAAATTAGCCCCAAATAGGAAAATGAAAAAACCCCCAATGAAATTATCCCCAAAAAAAAAATGAAATAAGCCCCAAGAAAAAATAATGAAATTACACCCAAAATAAATGCAATTACCCCCAAATAAAAATGAAATGTTTTTTTTACATTTTTAATATTTTAAAGTTTTTATGCGTAGCCGGCCTTTGGCCGGGCTTAGGGATTACAAACTCCATGCATTAAACCCACCCTCTCCGCAAAGTAAAGTTTTCTAGGCCTACACGCTATCAAATTTGTTATGCCTCAAAAAGGCCTGATAACCAAAATAGCTTTGGTTTGCAGAGAGGGTGGGTTTAATGCATGGAGTATGTAATCCCAAAGCCCGGCCGAAGGCCGACGACGCAGAAAAACTTTATTACAAAAAAACAAATCATAGAAGTCGTAATTTCGACATTTCGCAATATTTTGGATTTTTTGACAACTTTGTTTTGGGAGAAATAAAATTTTTAGACCTATCATTTTGGGCTATAAGTCGCAGCTTGGGCGATATGACATTTACGGTTTTGGGCGAAAAGACCTTGGGCGCTATGTCCGTACGCCTTTTTTTATTTCTTTTTTCATTTGGGGCTTATTTCAAAACAAAAATAAATAATGAAACAACCCCCAAAATAAATGAAAAATACCCAAATAAAATTTTAGTATTTTTTTGGGGGCTTTTTCATTTTTTTGTTTGGGGGCTAATTTCATTGGGGGTTTTTTCATAGCGCCAGATAAAACATAATTACCTCCAAAATTTCGAAAAGATACCTATTATAATGCGGTTATTAGAGTCATTTGAGCCAAAACTAAAGAGGACCTTTGTATGGGGGCTAGGTCTAAATATGAACCAATTTTTGGCTTTGTCCTTGGTCCAAAATAGGCTTAAGTTTCAAATTTCAAGTCAATTGATTAAAAACTGCGACCTGTATCGTGTTTACAACGTTTACATGGACAGACAGACGGACAGACGGACGGACATCGCTAAATGGACTCAAAAAGTGATTCTGAGTCGATCAGTATACTTAAAAGTGGGTATAGGACCAATATTTCTGGTAGTTACAAACATCAGCACTAACTCATTATACCCTGTACCACAGTGTGGTGTAGGGTATAAAAACTGTAAATGCAGTTTTACTCCATTTGATCTCTAAATTTAGACGAATTTCATCCGGTTTATGTTTAATATTGTTTGTCGCACAGTGTTATCAAATAATCATACTTTAAAATTTTCTAAATAAATTTTCAAAATTTCTAAAGTAATCTTCTTACTCTTAATTTAAAATAAAGCAATTGTAATGTAAAATTCAACAATTTAGGCTTAAATTTACAACTTATAAAAATAAAATCTCAAAATTATAAAATTTATACTAAAAATTATAATAATTAAAATTTTTCAACTTAAACCTAAAAATGGCATCGTCTTCCAGCCTAAAAACTTTTTCACGTGTTTCCAATATTTTTTTTCAATATTTTTCTCTCAAGATCTTATAATGGAATTCCAAATTGTTTTATATTTTTTTATATAAAACTTATTGCTCTTTAAGTAGTATCTTTAAACTGGTCACATCCCTTGTGATTTTTCTAATAACGGTGATCCATGTGGTGTATTCTCCTTTTCTGTGTTACGTTTTGTTCGTAGCGGTTTCAATTCACTCATTTTCTGTCCGCTTGATTTACAATTACCATTTTCTATAGGGGTAATTTTCATTTTTTTATTCTTTCTGAGACTGCATAACTGTTGGACGGGATACCAACCCAAAAGTATTAGACCTATGGCAAATAAGACACCAGCTAATATCTGGCCAGCCATTAAAACGCAGGGTATCATTTTTAAATCTGTTGCCAAATCGGATGTTATGCGAACTTTTTGTTCAAACCAAATCAGAGGAAAGAATATACGGGGTATACCGGTGTATAAACTAGAAAACAAGAAAAAATATTTGAATTTCCAATATAATTTCAAAAAAATGGCTTTTGAGTATTGCCACCTACCTTATCTGATCTATTGGCTCGACCAACATATTAACTTGAAATCTGGCGGCTACTTCTAATGCCACAGCGGTTTTTGGTTCCAATACCATATAGAATTCATGATTTTCTTTACGGGGTTCTAAACCCTCCACTTGTTCGACATAAAATGGATCTGCCTGATAAAAGTGTGGGTATGACATAAAAACGGGCGAACCAAAACGGCACGATGAAACATTCATAACTCCTGAGGCCACACATTGACCGCCACAATAACAAGAATTTTCCGGATACAAAGTGCCTAAAATAAAAATGTATGTCATTAAAAAATCTTAACACGCTTTCAAAAGATAAATGGGGATTAGAAAATTGCATTTGAAATTAAGGATTCTATTTTATACTGAAACATTCTGTTTAAAAGTATATTTTTTTTTAATTTGAACATAAGGAAAGTTGATTGAAAATGGGTCCATTTAATTAAAAAAACAATGAAAATTCTAAAAAGATAAATTAATATTTGGTTTCAAAAGATGTTCGATTTAAGGCTAAAAAATTCCGTTTAAAAATGGAAGATTTTATTGAATTTTAAAAACTTCATTTGCTATAAGAAAATTTGATTTAAAATGGGCCAATCGAATAAAAAACAAATAAAATTTGAAATAGATACATAAATTAATATCAATTTAAATTTGAAAATAACACTGTTGAACAAATTTATAGAAATTCTCACTCCCATGAATAGAAATACTCGAATTAAATAGATTTTGACCTCCTGATCCCAAATCTGTCTTCTAAATTTTTCTATCACGTAAGGTTTTTAAGATATTCTCGTTTTAATATTGAAAAAAACGCTAAGAGTCCCCGCACAACAATGTCGGTGACGTTTTTTTCATACAAATTTGGCATGAAAAAACGCTCGACCGAAATCCGCCAGAATAAAATCAATTTTATTTTTGTGTCGGTTTCTCTCTCTCCCTTAATTTTTGAAATGAGAATGTTGCCACTTTTTTACAAATATTTCGATTTTTTTCGATAAAGTAAACAAAAAAATATGATCTCTAGAAAGAAAAAATATTAAAATTAAAAAAAAACAGCAAAAAAATGAATCAATATGAAAAAATCATATTGATTATTAAAAATACAATTAATTTAAATAAAAAAGTGACAAAAAAGTGAAAAACTAGTGTAAAAATCAACATATGACAGAATTTTCCGCTGCCGTCTTTGTTTTGCGCCTATACTCTTTCATGACCGAAAACGTCAACCGCTCCGACATTGTTGTGCGGGGACTCTAATTTAGCACTTTTTGGGTCTCCCCTCTAACGTATTCTTAAGTTGCTCACACAAAATAGGACTTGATTTAAAAAAAATGAGACCTATTGATTCCAAATCCGCCATCCAAATTTTTTTAACGCGTACCGTTTTTGATATATTGGCGTTTGAAAAACTTAAACTCCACTGTTACGCACTTAATTTCATGCTAGAAAAATTTGAATTGCAGTTTTGGAATCAGGAGATCTATTTTATATAAAATCATGTCATATTTTGTGAAACAAACGTAAGAATACGCAACAGTGGACCCCCAAAACTGCTAAAATATTGCTTTTTTGACTTTTTAACAGCGAATATCTCAAAAACCGTACGTGTTACTATAAGAATTAAATTTCGTAAAATATCAATTCGAATAATTTGAATATACCCAGAATAATTTAAGTATATTTAAATTTATATAGAAACAAGTGGGAGCTTTAAGTTTAGCTGTGCCGAATTTTTGATACCATCCCCGGAGGGGGTGATGTCAGATACCTTCCCATCGCGATAAATGTTTGATAATTTTTGTATTAATCTTTTTTAACTTAAGTAATACCATTTTATAATTATTTTAGTAAATTTTGTATGTCATGCCCACAAAAGGGGGCGGGCCGTTAATAACCACATTTTCCAGTCCCTTGGGTTCAAGTGCAGAACTTTTGAACTTCTTTTAGCATAAACATGCATAACTTTCTAACAAAAATCCAACGTAAATCTCGTTTTTCAGAGGTTGTACCGAATTTGACACTCTCACTTGTCAAATATGTTTAAAATTCAAAAAGAATTTATCAAATTTCAATTGTTCTCTTTTCAATTTCAGTGTTATAAAAAGTGAGATTAATTGTAAATAAAGCCTGTCGCAGAACGCGTAATTTCTTCAATTTTTCAAATTAAATTTTCGAATTTCAGTTTAGAATTTTTCGAATAACATTAAAAAACGGTGAAGTAGGTTTTGGTATAACACTCACCATTATCTATTGATCTTAGGCCACCGGCATATTTATAGCCCTTAATTCCTTCAACCTGTACGGTATCGGTATAATCCAGTGGTACGGTTCGACACATATCGGGTGTAAAAAATTGTACAATACTATCAGGTGTTAAATTTGGTGGATAAAATTCGCCAGCTGAACCATTCGCTAGACCACAATGTGAATCAAAGAATCCAGTGTGTTTTTTATAATTCCACGTGTGCATTTGTCCGATTTCATTGATATCTCTAGCGCCAGTATAGATATTGAAAACTCCAGTTAAATCAGCACTACCATTACGCTAAAATATAATTAATAAAAATATTATAAATAAAAAATTTATAAATAAAAAATTTATAAATAATAATTGGAAACACAAATTTAGGAAATTTACGAAGTATAGAAGAGTCAAATCTTAAATATATTTTGAGAAGTCATAGGACCTTTCAGTCTCTTAAAAATTCCCCAATTATGTTGTCAAAATATTTGAAGATTTTTTATTACCGTATAAAACCAACCAAATTTATCAAATGGAACCTCAACATCACTACCAAATATCGGCATTGCACGCGCCATATCAATCATATCATCACTATAGCCGGTAAACAATAATTCGTCTACCGTTTTTATCACAGACATTTCTTGGCCATATAATTTTAAGCCCACATCAACCATTCTTCGACGTACAGAATTCCATTGTTTGGCCTTAGCAGCAGCAGACTAAAAGAAAATAATTTTTAAAATTTAAATTGAAAACATTTTTTTATGCTTAAAATTCCCAATAAACCAAATGATACCGTTATGATATCGAGGCAATATCACCTAATTATCATATTTTATACTAAAACGATTGTGATTTCGTTTTTAATGTACCTTTCTTTATGATATCGTTTTTCCATAAAATTAAATCGTTTTCGCTATCGATAATTCCAGTCATAACGATCGTAAAATCGCCATTTTTCAGAATTTATCGAAAAACTATCGTTATTCCAGGCAATAACAATATCGTTTCGTTGTGAAAATCTGGACTGTGATCACGTAAAACGATAGTTAACTACACGCAAAAAAAAAATCTGTGTAAGATTGAGCAATCCTACTTGGTAAAACTTTTTTCATACCAAAAAAAATTTTTACCAAATTTTTGCTAATATTATGCTTGTCGATGTTAAAGTAACATAATTAATTTTTTATGTCAAATAACCAAGTAGCTTGCACAATAACGCAAATTACCTGCACAAAAATTTATCGAAAGAAAACAAAAAAAAAAAAACAAATACATTTTCATTTTGTATTTTTGTGTGCGTTGTTCGTTTATTTTTTGTGTTATAAAAACGTAAAAAGGAAATTGATAAATAAAATAAAAATAAATAATTAGTTTTCTAAAAGATAAATAAATGTAAGATAAAAGAATGTTAAAGTTAATTTTGCTTTCATTACTTAAAACACCATTCATTAAGAAAAACCAATGGAGTCCCAGACGTATGTTTCGATGAATAACAAATGGAATGATAAAGTGAGTATACCCGCATTCCGAAGACACCAATAAGGTTTAATAGATTTTTAGTTAAAAATTAGTGTTTGGTAATAATTTTCTATTTTTACAGGGTACTGCTAAATAAATTTTTGAAGCTATGGCGAATCCTTCACTACAATAAAGAGCGTGGACACCAATCCTGCCTTTAGTTATAAAATTAAAACCTAAAAACCCAAAGCCAAGGGAGTCCAGACCTGTTTTGATGAGTTACAAATGGAATGACAAAGTAAGTGTTCCTCTTTACCAAGAGACCAATTTTTTAAATTAAAAATTTATGTTTTGTAATAATTTTCTATTTTTATAGGATGCTTTTAAATAAATTCGTGAAGCTATAGCGGATCCTTTACTTCAAAAAGAAGCGTAGGCAGCAGTCACTCGAGAAAATTGTACAAAAAGGGTCAGTTGGTCGGTGGTAAATTAAATCCTACACAACATTTATTATATTAATATGGATTTATTCTGTGAAAATTTTAAATTCAACAAATATACAAATTTTTACAAAAATTTATTGAAAATTTATTTTAGCATAAATGTGGTAATTTTTAGCATTATTTTTAGTCGTCTTTTCTAATTATTTTGGTATATTTCACCATATCTCTTTTGGTATATTTTACCAAGTTTTTACTTAAATAGCATTAGCATTTTCTTCAAAATTTTTTACATAAGCGTTTTGGCTAAATTGCGAAAACTACTTCGTCGGTTGTAGTTTTAGCATATTTTTGGTAAAATTATGCCAGATTTTTGCTCACTCCGACACAGATTTTTTTTTGCGTGTATCGTCGATTTTTGGAGCCTTGTTGCTCCTAAACTAATCAAAATATTTCCAATTTTTTTAATGTTTCTGGATAAGACAGCACTCTTTAATAATTTAATATAGAAAAACTTTCAAATTTCCCTTCAAAACGATATGTATTTTGATGTCGTTTATGCATCGTCTATCGTTTTCGTTTTACGTGATTAGCCCCTTGATATCGTATTCGCTATAGAAATTTCCAGGAATGACAATTTTTGGCGATTTTGCGCCTAAAATTCGAAAATGGTATCATAATTTTAATTTAAGGCGATACCGCAATCGGTATCACACAGGTGAATCTATTTTCGCTATCACTTATCATAATTTGGTTTATTGGGTTTAATGTTTCTTATTAACTCACCAATGCCACCGCATTTAATGTTATTATTTCATCATCTAAACTTCCTTGGCTGCCAGCAGCATCAAAATAGAAAAAACTTTTTTTACGATATGTTACCGATGAATTATCGGGATGCCAATTTATATCAACTTTATCGGGCTTTTCAATAAAACGATATGGCCCACATTGTTCTAATATAGGTTTTGTGGAGAAATTTTTAAAATCTTCTGGATTCGTCCAATTGTAAAGATATATGTCTAAACTTAATGATACGGGCGGGTTTTTCCATTTATCATATACCATTGAGTCTGGTCTTAGAGTCATTTGCTAAAAGAAAATAAGGAATTTGGTTAATTTGAAATTCTGGTCTTATATTCTGTTCCCACGTACAGCTTAAAACCGTTTTTAGCAACATTTTCTGTTAATATACTGTAATAGAATAAAGAAAGTGCTAAAATTATTGTTGCTAAACACGGGTTTTAGCTGTGCGGGAGAACAGGGGGGTAATTATGTAACTAGATAGTTGTCAATCGTATCGTTTCCATCGTTATTCCATTGCCATATAGTGTCATTTCATGGTAATAGAATAATGAGCTGATGACGATTGACGATTATCAAGCTACATAATTAGCCCCCAGGATATTTGAGTGATTTGCTAAAAGAAGAAATAGAATTTGTTAAATTTGAAATGCTTAAGTTATTATTATGAACTTCAGAATAACTTTTGTAAATAGACAAATTTTTAGTTATACCCTGTTTTCAAGTACAGCTAAAAACCGTTTTTAGCAACAATATTTTTAACACTTTCTTTATTCTATCACAGTATTCTGACAGAAAATGTTGCTAAAAACTAGTTTTAGCAACATAATCTGTCAATATACTGTAATAGCATAAACAAATTTCTAATACCCTGTTCTCATCTACAGTAAACCCCGTTTTTAGCACCATTTTTCATTTGAATCCGTCAATATTAAAAGCCATTTTCAGATGTAAGTGAGAACAGTTTATTTGTTCTATTTAGGGAGGATTACTCAATGAAAAGTTAGCTGCTAACTGCCGATTTAACGGAGCCTTATGTCAAAATTTGTATGAAAAAGTTAAATTTAACGGAGAGTTATTTTATAACGGAGCATTGAGTAATCCAGCCTTAATGTCCCAATAACAAGTAGGAAGCCTCTGTATAAACTTTTTGTGAAACGCTGATGACAAATATTACAAAAAAATGTGAACTGGCAACACTCTCTATTATGTTGCTTCATCCCTAAAATATGCTATATTTTTTAATGCAAAATAAAAAGCCATTTGAGATGGGCGCGTGTAATACACGGTATTAGAGATGCGCGCGTGACACGATTTTTTTTCGTAGATTATCCTGTTCGTGTTAAATGGCTTTTTTCCTTTTTGTCGGATGGTGTAACCAAGACGATAATATAATTTTAAACAAATTTAACAAGCCCGCCCCTCACAAGAGGAGAGAAAACTGTTCCTAAAATAAAATTGTTATTAAATGAAAACTTTTAAATTTCCTGTAATTACCCAGACAGAAAAATACAATCATCAAACCGTTTTAAAAGTACTCTAGATGGTGGTACAAGCGTTTCCAAAACGTCATGGTTTCTGCTTTTAGAGTGCTCTCAAAACGTCCGAATGATAACGTCGTTAAACGCTCATATGATTGTTTTTCAAAGCGCTTTAAAAGCATTCGGAAGACTAAAAATTAGGTGGTTTGAAGATGCTTTATGCTAATTTTATTTGAAATTGTAGATTTTTTAAATTACATTTTTTATATATTTTCTTACAATAGAGTAAAAAAATAATTGAGTTAATACAAGAGGACTTCATAATGTTTTCCCGTGCTTTCACTCAAAAAATTATGGCGGTAGATTCCACTATAAAAGACAATTAAAACTACTACATTTGCTGTTGTTTAGGTGTTGTTTTTAACTATTGATTAACAACTACAAAAAACGGTAAAAACTATTTCAAATTTCAGTTATTTTTACTGTAAATCGAATTGTCTGAATTTTCTTCTAAACGTCAAAAACAGTTTAAATTATTTGTAAATAATTCCTGCTGCATCTGACACATCCAATTCGTTCAACACATCCGTTTTCCTAAAAATTTCTAGAAAATTATAAGTTTTTTTATAGACTAAAAACAACTACATAAAACAACTGTTACTACAATGTAGTAATTTTTTGTAATAATTTTTTGAAACGACTACAAAAAACAGTTGTTTAATACTTTTTATACAAAAACACCCGAATTTGTGGTTGAAAACAACAACTACTAATTACTACACAAATGCAATAATTTTCTAAGTGTTCTTTTGTTGACAGAGAGAATGTGTGCCTCATTCCCCTTATTGGAATGGTACATTATTATGTATTCTACATTATGGGTGGAAGATATAAAACACTTTTTTAATTCGTAAAAAGGTGCTGTAAAAGCACTTTTGAGTTGGTTAAACAAAGCGTCTTCAGAGCGTTTGGAAAATAGTACTTTCAAAGTGCTTTATTTTTTGTACCATCATCAATTTCTGTCTGGGTACTCACAAGGAAAGGATTTCGTTCTCCGTCGTATCTGAAAGTTTTATTAAAAAACTCCAAAGTATAAATTTTCGTTAAGAAATCGGTTAAGGAGTTACATTTGAAAATGTTTTAGTTAACAATTTCTCATTTGCAAGGCTATACTATAAAGTTCAACTCCAAAAAAAAATATACCAAAATTAGTTTATTAAATATTTTAATAAGTACAACGCATTAGATAGAATTGATTAATTGTTGAATGAATATAAATATGGTCGATTATCAAAATTTTTTGAAATTCTTAAAAACGGAATAAATTTTTGAAAACTTTAATACTAATATTTTTTTTAAATATTCGAGCTCGAGGCCTTACGATTTTATTTGTAAATTATTAATATGGTCGATTATCAAAATTTTTTGAAATTCTTAAAAACGGAATAAATTTTTGAAAACTTTAATACCAATACTTTTTTTTTAAATATTCGAGCTCGAGGCCTTACGATTTTACGAGTTGAATGAATATAATTATGGTCGATTATCAATTTTTTTTTGAAATTCTTAAAAACGGAATAAATTTTTGAAAACTTTAATACTAATATTTTTTTAAAATATTCGAGCTCGAGGCCTTATGATTATATTTGTAAATTATTAATATGGTCGATTATCAAAATTTTTTGAAATTCTTAAAAACGGAATTAATTTTTAAAAACTTTAATACTAATATTTTTTTTTTAAATATTCGAGCTCGAGGCCTTACGATTTTATTTGTAAATTATTAATAATCAAATTTTTTTTAAATATTCGAGCTCGAGGCCTTACGATTTTATTTGTAAATTATTAATAATTTTATTTGTAAATTATTAATAATTTACAAATAAAATTGTAAGGCCTCGAGCTCGAATATTTAAAAAAAAATATTAGTATTAAAGTTTTCAAAAATTTATTCCGTTTTAAAGAATTTCAAAAAAAAATTGATAATCGATCGTATAATCATCCAACAATTAATCAATTCTATCTAATGCGTTGTACTAACACTTAAATATCTGCATTCAGAAGTAGATGGATGTTCTCATAATAGAATTTTTTGCACATAAAAACAAATTGTTACCGGTTTAAAGTTTTTTTTTTTTAAATTTAGTATTAATTTTGTTAAAAACTTATTCCGTTTTAAAGAATTTCAAAAAAATTTGATAATCGAACCTATATTCATCCAACAATTAATCAATTCTATCTAATGCGTTGTACTAACACTTAAATATCTGCATTCAGACCATAGATGGGAATACCATTGGTTGACATCAATCATAATGAAAAAAATTTCATTACCATTTAATGGTAACTAACTTTTTTCAATTGAAAAATATAATTACCAATGGTATGATATAGAGATGGACGAGTGAGTGATTTTTTACTCACACTGGCTCACGACAGGAATTTTAGAATAACGCACACTCACTCACGACCATATTTTTTCTACTCACACTCACTCACAATCACGTGAGTAAATTTAATATAACTAACACTCACGCAAGCTTCACTCACACTCACGATGACTCACGATGACACTTAAAAACTCTTATTTACAAACAAAAAATTTTAAAAACTAAAATTTCAAAAATATTTCAAATTTTTTAGCAAAATTTAAAGTTTAGCGAAATTTTACATTTTTTTTTTTTGCTTTTTTAAGCCAACAATTTTTGTTGCTTTTTTTGGTACAAAAGGAAATATGAAGAGCAAATAAATCACGCAAACTCACGCAAAAAAATCGACTCACGCACACTCACTCACGCTAAAATCTTACTCACGCACACTCACTCACGAAATTTTTTTCCCCACTCACAATCACGTGAGTAAAATTGAATGGTAATGAAAAAATTTGATTACCATTGACATCAATTAAATGGTAATTAAACCATCAATTAATTGGTCCCTTTAATTAATTAGTCCCATGTATGATTCAGACGTAGATGGATGTTCTCATAATAGAATTTTTTGCACATATAAAGAAATTGTTACCTGTTTAAAGTTTTTTTTTTTTTATTTAAGCATGAATTATAGTAATTAATAATATAAACAGTTTTTATATGCAAAAATTATTTAAAAATTTTGTTATTTTTTTTTTTTTATTTTTTAATATTTTATTTTTAACTTACCTGTTTTAAAATACTACTAAATATTTCATCCCAAAACATGCCACATAATATACCAATTATGCCCAATGTGAAACCCAAAATACTTAAAAATAACCGACGTCCACCAGGACTCCAACAATTCATATTTTTAGATTTCTGTGGCATTGAAAGAAGAAATTTACAATCCTCCTACTATCTTCACCGGGAGATTCTGTAAAAATATAATTAATTAAAAATTTCGTGATTATTAAATACTTATACAATGTTGTTGTTTAGAGAATTGAAAAAAAAAATTTTTTTTGAATGAAAATGACAAATTGTATCCATAAAATATAAATTTAATTGTAATTTTCCTCTACAATTTATCATTTCCGCCATAATTTGGTTTTAGGGGCAGTCAGACAGACGAAATTATACTACAAGTGTCATATTGATGAATGCTTGTCGCTTGTAATTACAATAAATTATTGCTGGATCATCATTATCATCATTTTTGTTTTATTAAAATGTTTTACAAATGTCATGGAATATGAATATGGAATATGAATAATTTCCAATTCAAATTATCCATAAAGATTTGAATTTTATTTTAAAATTAAAAAATGGTTCTTTTTTTAATGACAATTAAATGATTATTTTAAAAATTATTTAAAATTGTTAATTTTTCCAATATCATTGGTTTTAATCAGTATTTGGGTTCAAAAGAACTTAAGTATTTAAATTTTAAAAATTGCATCAAATTACTTTTTTATAATCATTACCAGGGTAAATCATGAACAAAAGCAAAATTTGCAAGATTAAATGACAAAATATGCAAAATATCAACGTAAATATGTTGAGATGGTAAAAATTTATTATTTTAGAGCATTTTCTTGGGAGGCTGGGTTCTATTACAGTTTTATCATTATTTAAATTATTTTTTTTATTCACGCCCTCAAAAGGGTCGGGTCGAAAAAACGACATTTTCTAATCCCTTCTTCGGACTTAAATAAGTTTCATTTGTTTAGCAAAAATACAAAAAAATAAAGTTCTTTAGATGTTAGTTTAGTTTTACAAGGGGAAACTTTTTTCCCCTGGTCTGATTTTTCCCATTTCCAAACTTAACCTGCCTAGGACAACTTATTCGTGCCAAACTTCATGAGTCTGACGCTGTCTGTTAGAATAGAATAACGCATCGCTATAATGTCAAAAATCAATCATTGATCAATAATATATATTCTTGATGGAGTCCCCGACCGATATTTCAATGCGTTACACACGGAATGTAAAAGTTAGTTTACCCACATACTGTAGTTGGAGGGTATGAAAAATCTAAAAAAAAAATGTTCATTGTGTGAAAAAAAATTCTTAAGTCGATTTCAAAAAAATTTTCGCAGGTATATCTTTAGTATGGGTGGGCCAAATTTCCGAGTAGCTGTTTCCGATCAGAGAAAATGTAAAAACGGTCCATCGTAATACATATGGGGCATTAGACTGGAATTTGTTTGTTTGGCAAGAAAGTTTTTCTTTCGATTTTGAACGTCAGGGCAAATCTTTATTCTCCAAGGTCTAAAACTTATGTGGTACAAATTTAAGGTCAGTTGGAATAAATTAACCCGTGGCGTCCGGCGTTCAATGTTTTTAATTTTTCAAAATTAAAAAAAAAACTATGTCTTGCGACACATTATTGATGTTGATGCGCTGAACACGAATATCATAGAATTTTTAAAATCGGTCGAACGGTTTTCGAAATATCGCGATTTGCTAAAAATTTCGTTATTTTTCCTATGTTCTAGAAATTAAAAAAAAAATGTCTTACCCTTGACGCTTTCATAGAGCTTGCCACATTCTTTTATTTAAAGTTAATATGAACCAAATCCGATAATTTTAACCTGTGGCGCCCTTCGATCAGAGTTTGGTATTTTCGGAAAATTTCCACCAAAATTTTGGATTTTTAAAAAATAACACGCTGAATTCGAATACCAAAAAATATCTTAAATCAGTCGAGCGATTTTCGAGTTATCGCCATTTTAAATTTATCAAAAAATTTCCAAAAATGGGGATTTTTCCTACGTTCAAGAATTTTTTTAAAAAACTCTCAAAATTTGGTTTCCGTTGACTATTTTATGTAGCTGGAGATAAACTTGAATTTAAACTTAATTTGAGCCAAATCAGACCATTTAAACCCATGGCGCCCTTCGATCAAAGTAAATAGTTTTTAGTGGACATTTTTTAAAAAATCAAAACTTTGATCGAAGGGCGCCGCGATTTGGACCAAATGGCTCCCTTCGATAAGGTTTAAATGAAAGATTGTTTCGAGCTTTATAACAGGGTTAAGAAATTTTTAGATTTTTTTATAATTTCTTGGACGTAGAAAAAACCGCCATTTTTGGAAAATTTCAAACAGCGATATCTCTAAAACCGTTTGACCGATTTTAAATTTTTTTTAATATTCGTGTTCAACGCATCAAAATAAATAAGCATGATGTATCGCAGGATATATATATTTTTTAATTTTCAAAAATCCAAAACTTTGATTGCCGGGCGCGGGTTAATTTAACTCAAATTGACTTCAAATTTGTACCACATATTTTTTTAAAATTTTTCCCGTAGACTTGGGAAAATCAAAACTTGAGGAAAAATGTCACTCTAATGGGGCATTTCATGCCAAATCGAACACTTTGAAAATATTTTTTATTACACTGAAAGAAAAATGCTTCATCATATTGATGATACGGTTTTATTACTTGCTATCATCAATTTTGATGACAAATTTCGTCATATTGATGAAGCTTTTCTTCAATATGATGTAACATGTCATCAAAATTTAAGAAACAAATTATGACACATTTTATCATGTCATTAAAAAATGTCATCAATATGCCTTTTGTACTTTTTTTTATAATTATTAAAATTAATTAAAAAGATTTCATCAAAATACAATTATATTAAAATAAATAAAACTATTAAATAAATATATTAAAAAATTTTAAAAAATTTAAAAAAAATTAAAAAAAAATCCTGTCCTGCCTGGTACTTGAACCCACGGCCCCCTTGTTGTAGTGTTTATTGTCGACGCCTTAGCCAGTTCAGCCAGCTAAAGAAGAAAACCTCGCACCTCAACTTGTGCTTTAAAACAAAATATCTTTCGTAAATATTTAAATAATAAAAAAAATTCTTCAAGCTCTAGGCCAGGTTATTCTTGTAAATAAATATTCTTTTATTACATTCCAATTTTTCGATCCTCTTTGAGGATCCTCATCAGGGATATAATGAATTTTTATAAACACAAAAACTTAAAAAATTCTGCCCACTCTAATAGACATACTTAACAAGTGTGTACTAGGGTGGCTCGTTTTTGGGCTTTTCTCTCTGATCAAATTCTAATACCCGCCAAAAGTGTCGGTCCCCTAAGGGTAACTCACATGCAAAATATCACTCCGATCGGAGTTTATCTTCTGTCTCCACTTTGAGCCTCAAAATTGGGGTTTTCGCCAAAAAGGACTTTAAAAAAAAAAAAAAAAAAATTAAGTTTTTTTATTAAAATAATTAAAAAAATATTTTTGTATAATATTTGATCGTAAATACTTAAATATGAAATTTAAAGATTTTACGGTATCATTAACCCGTTCAAACTTGATACCAAAAAAATGACATGATTTTGGGGGCGTTCTCAAAACACCTTTTTTCAAAATTTGAAAATTTTTTTTAAAAAATTTTTAAATATACCATTTTTTCTTTCTGAATTCATTAAGAACACCTTGGAGAAGAAAAATGTGAAATATGGCAGATATCCGTTGAGCCACTCTTCGGGAATCGCGGGGGGAAGTTAGCGGATTTCAAGGAAATGTTGATTTTATTAATAATTTGGATTAATAAAATCTTATAAATTTAATTCTTGTGCAAATTAACTGTTTTTTGGTGTCATGGCATTCTATTATATAACATAAAGTCTGTTATGAAATCTTACCGATCTAGGACGTCTTTAACCCACATTGGCTGGGGGTCAAAAATGACCCCCAAATAAAATTTGAAGTTTAGAGCTTAAATTTTGTGCTATAAACAAGTATAAAACGTCTTTTGTGTTTTTTACCCCAACTATTATTTCGTATTATTATATTATCTTTAAAAAAATCGTTAACCCTTCCTGGTATGGGGTCAAAAATGACCCATTCAATAAAAAATATATATTTTGCTGATATAAAAAAATTCAAGCACTATGCCTAAAAGTTTTTTCCGGGGTCATTTTTGACCCCTGGCCAATGTAGGTTAATAATATCTTAAATATGTGAGATTTAGAAGCTGATTTAAAGTTATCTAATAGATTGCCACAAATTAATTTTATATGAAAAAATATATACTTTTTATTGAATGGGTCATTTTTGACCCCCTACCAAGAAGGGTTAACAATTTTTTTAAAGATAATATATTAATACGAAATAATAGTTGGGATAAAAAACATAAAAGCCGTTTTATACTTGTTTATAGCACAAAATTAATGCTCTAAACTTCAAATTTTCCGCGGGGGTCATTTTTGACCCCCAGCCAATGTGGGTTTAAGACGTCCTAGATCTGTAAAATTTCATGACAGACTGAAAGTTATCTAATAGAATGCCATGACACCAAAAAATCGTTAATTTACACAAAATGAAATTTATAAGATTTTATTAATCCAAATTATTGATAAAACCAACATTTCCTTGAAATCCGCTAACTTCCCCAAGCGATTCCCGAAAAGTGGCTCGACGGATATACGCCATATTTTACATTTTTCTTCTCCAAGGTGTTCTTAATAAATTCAGAAAGAAAAAATGGTATATTTAAATTTTTTTTTTAATAAAATTTTCAAATTTTGAAAAAAGGTGTTTTGAGAACGCCCCAAAATCATGCCATTTTTTTGGTATCAAGTTTGAACGGGTTAATGATACCGTAAAATCTTTAAATTTCATATTTAAGTATTTACGTTCAAATATTATACAAAAATAATTTTTTAATTATTTTAATAAAAAAAACTTAAATTTTTTTTTTTTTTTTAAAAAAGTCCTTTTTGGCGAAAACCCCAATTTTGAGGCTCAAAGTGGAGACAGAAGATAAACTCCGATCGGAGTGATATTTTGCATGTGAGTTACCCTTAGGGGACCGACACTTTTGCCGGGTATTAGAATTTGATCAGAGAGAAAAGCCCAAAAAAGAGCCACTCTAGTGTGTACTATTTAAATGGTAGGCTGTTTAATAGAATTAACCTAATTAATAAATCTCGTACTTTTGTGTAATTCTTGATATTTATTTATATAGTAAAAAACTTTACAAACCGACTTACATATGCGTGGGTTTGCTAATAAGTTATGAGTTTAGCAATTAAAGATAAAAACTCTTTAAGAAGATTGTCAAACACATTTTTAAATTCCGTAAAAGATAAAAATTGATTATTGCTCAAAATTAATAAAGCACTTAATTCAATTGCAACAACTACTTTATTCACAAGCGACTTCTCATTGCTAGAAAAACAAATGTAGTTGCGAAAAACAAACTTTTTAGTAACAATAAGAACCCATCAACAAATACTGCTTGTAGCCAGTCATTCGGTTACAACTACATTTCGGTTGTCACAAACATATGGTGGTTGCCATAACCGAATTGAGGTTGTGACAATCGCAAGTCCAATTACGAGAACCTCAGTAATGAAGTTGTAATATTTACGGTTGTGCCAACAGGATTTTTTAAGTGTTATATACATATAAAAACATTCGAAGCTTATGTCATTGGATACCGCCATTGTATTCTCATGAAATACATATTATACCCACCCAATATTAATAAAATCATTATCATGACGATGATGATGTTGCCGGTGATGTCTGTCTGACAGTCTGTTTGCATGTCGTAAAAAGAAAAACAAGTCAAAGACCCATCTATCCATACAAGCTCATGAGGTCAATTGATTTATTCAATTATAATATTTATGTACATATAATTTTTTGTACAGAACATTTAAAAAAAAGTACAAAAATTTGTGATGATTTTCAATAAATAAAATATTTTCAAGTGAACAATCAGACTTTTAAGAAAATAATTAAGTGTTTTTATGTGTGAAATATAATACAAGTATAACAAATTGCGACAATGATTATATCACACGCAATATTCTATACTGTTGTTGAATTTTAAAATAAATTAATTTCACAATTTCCTATTTGAAAAAAAAAACATAATATGAAAAAATTGGGTTAATAACATATTACTTACTAAACCTTAGCCCAAATAACTGTCGTGAAAATAGAGCAGGATTTTCAATAAAATCCCTGCGAGAAATTGATTGGTCCTACTGGACCATTTGGTCCTGTATCCCTATCTGGACTGATTTGAGGCGAACTGGTTACAGAATACCAATTCTATGACCAGAAAAATGGGGATCAATTGATATAAAAACCCAGTTCGCAACTAATACTGTGCCATGTCACAAGATTTTTTCTTTAAGAAAAAGGTCTCAGAATCTGCAATTTTTTCTATAGGAAAAAGGTCTGAAACTTTTTCTATAGGAAAAAGGTCTCGGAATCTAAAATTTTTTCAGTACGAACAAATCTAATGGTATGATTAGATTAGATTAAAGAGGCCCTATGCACTGCGACCAGAAAGATCTATTGTGCAGCCTAAAAAGGGTGCCCTAAATGTTCAGGCTTTAAATAAAGCCGAGAATCCTATTTGGCAGAGAGTTCCACACGTCGGTCGGAGATATTAAGTGTCCCCCTAGATGTTGAAATCTTCTACCAGTCAGTCTTGGGCATGTACAAAGTATATGTTCTGCTGTCTCCTCCTCTATCTCGCAGAATCTGCACGTGTCCGTGTCAGATAGATTTTTCTTTCTAAGTTGGTAACGTAGGTTACAATGTCCAGTTAGGTAGGACGTTAGGATTCGAAGATCCTTTTTGTCTAAAGACAGTAATCGTTTAGATACAGTGTTGGATGGAATTATGAATCTTTTTGCCTGCCGCTGCCCAGCGAAATAGTTCCAATGTTCCATGAACTTAGATTCACTCCATATTTTGAGTTTTTCCCTAACATGTCCCGATGGCAAACCAAAGAATGGTTCTGGGCCAATAAAGGTTCGCCTGGCACCACAATTTGCCAAACAGTCAGCGCGTTCGTTTCCCGTGTGACCCTCATGTCCCGGAATCCATACGAGTGTCAGGTCGTTATGTCGTCCTAGTTCGTTAAGTGACTCAATGCAGTTCATGACCAGTCCGGATGTCACCTCATAAGCTATGAGAGCTTTTAGTGCAGCCTGACTGTCAGACATTATGTATATATGGGAACCATTTGTTTTCCTACGAAGACATTCGGTTACACATACATACATGAATGGCATATAGTTCTGCCTGAAATATTGATGGGGATTTCCCCATGGGTAGATCGCGTTGGAAATTTGGTCCGAATATCCCCGCCCCTGTATCCTTATTGGTTTGCTTGGACCCGTCCGTATACCATATTATGGAATTTGGTTCTGGGTCCCAGGTCATGTTTGACCACACGTTCCGTTCAAGGATTTTAGTGTCAAAGTTTCTAATAAATACTTGTGTCGGTAAAATTCTGTCCATTACCTTCAAAATAGGGTCATCAATGAAGAATTTTGCAATTCTGAAAAGTCCCCGTAAGTCACCTTCCTTCATATTACCAAGTTCCGTCAGCCTTAGGGCGCTTTTTAATGCATTCTCCATTACAGAAATGTGTAATGGCGGAATGTTAAGTAGGGCCCCGATGGCATAAGTTGGGCATGTTTTGCCAGCACCGGTAATGCCAATGCAGACGAGTCTGTAGAATTTATCTAATATAGTTCTGGCTGTACTTTGTTCCACCTTGGGCCACCATACTAGAACAGCGTATGTTAGCATAGGTTTCACAATAGTGTTGAAAGACCAGAAAATCATGTGCGGTTTCAGTCCCCAAGTTTTCCCAAAAAGTCTCTGACAGGCATAGGTAGCTCTTGTGGCCTTTATGGTTAAATTATTTAGATGTTGGTTCCATAACAAGGATTTATCCAATGTTATCCCAAGGTATTTTACCTCATCTGAAAATCCTATAGTTATGCCATTCAAAGTTGGCATGGTAAGTTTTAATTTTCTTTTCCTAGTGAACGGTACTAGTATAGTCTTGGATGGGTTAATAAAATAACCCCTTTGACCGACACCAATTTTGAGTCATATCGAGAGCTTGTTGCACGCGGTCCGAGATAGTCGGCTCATGCCAGCCAGAGACGGCAATAACAACATCGTCAGCGTAGCCGAAGATCTTAAAACCAGAGCTATTAAGTTCCTCGAGCAGCTCATCTATGACCAAAGTCCACAACAAAGGTGATAATACACCACCTTGTGGGCATCCCCTTGTAGCGTTGATGGTCATAGATGTGCCGCCAAGATCAAACGTAATCACTCTGGATGTTAACATCTCCAGAGTCCAATTTATTATAAGTATAGGAATATCCTTTTTTATCATAGCTTTCTTAATGGCATCATAAGATGTATTATCGAAAGCTCCTTGTATATCGATAAAGGCACAGAGGGCAATTTGTTTTGCTTCTATGGTCTTTTCAATCGTTCTGACAACATGATGGACTGCAGTTTCAGTAGATTTACCCGGTTGATATGCAAATTGAAATCTACACAGAAAAAAATATGGGGAAAAACAATTTGAGTAATCACTTGTTTAAATTTAAAAAAAGTTTTGAGTAATTTTTTAATTGACGCAATTAAAAATTTACTCAAAAATTTAAAAACCAATTGAGTAAATAATTTAATAAGAATTTAATAGCTTTTTTAATTTTTTTTTGAATTTTCTTAGTTTTTTTAATTCTCGTTTAGTTTATAGTTTTTTGTATATATACATGAAAGTTTGTAATCATATTTATAAAACTTTTTTATGTCTTTAAGACATAAATATATTTGGTAAAGTTTGAAAAAACATGTTTTTTTTTTCTTTGTAAAAAAATATGAAATTTTTTTAAACTTTGTTTTTTTTAGAGTAGAAACAGAATAAGCCCGGCACGACTTTTTCCATACGGTTTGGCAGATTAAACCTGTGGCCGGCGCCGATGTGAAATAAAACTTGTTCTGTTTTTAAAAGGTGGTGCTTCTTGTTCTGTTCCTGCACTTAATAGTGTCAATTAAAAATTTACTCAAATTTTTTTGGCAAACATTTAATAAATTTTTATTAAAAATTTACTCAATACTATTAAATCGTTTACTGGTGGAAAATTGAGTAATTTTTTACTCAATAGTATTAAAAATTTACTCAAATTTTTTTTTTATTTCTTTCTGTGTATGTATCGGTTTGCTATTCAAACAGGTTTCTCTGATAAAGCAGTCCAATAGTTTTTCCATAGTTTTAAGGAAGAATGAGCTGAGACTAATTGGCCTATATAATTTAGCCACACAGAAAGAAATAAAAAAAAAATTTGAGTAAATTTTTAATACTATTGAGTAAAAAATTACTCAATTTTCCACCAGTAAACGATTTAATAGTATTGAGTAAATTTTTAATAAAAATTTATTAAATGTTTGCCAAAAAAATTTGAGTAAATTTTTAATTGACACTATTAAGTGCAGGAACAGAACAAGAAGCACCACCTTTTAAAAACAGAACAAGTTTTATTTCACATCGGCGCCGGCCACAGGTTTAATCTGCCAAACCGTATGGAAAAAGTCGTGCCGGGCTTATTCTGTTTCTACTCTAAAAAAAACAAAGTTTAAAAAAATTTCATATTTTTTTACAAAGAAAAAAAAAACATGTTTTTTCAAACTTTACCAAATATATTTATGTCTTAAAGACATAAAAAAGTTTTATAAATATGATTACAAACTTTCATGTATATATACAAAAAACTATAAACTAAACGAGAATTAAAAAAACTAAGAAAATTCCAAAAAAAATTAAAAAAGCTATTAAATTCTTATTAAATTATTTACTCAATTGGTTTTTAAATTTTTGAGTAAATTTTTAATTGCGTCAATTAAAAAATTACTCAAAACTTTTTTTAAATTTAAACAAGTGATTACTCAAATTGTTTTTCCCCATATTTTTTTCTGTGCAGTTGTTCAGATTTCTTCCCTGCCTTAGGTATAAATACCACTTTTACCTCTCTCCAATGTTCCGGGACGTAGCCAAATACAAGGCTAGATCTAAATAATCTAATCAGTTGAGGAATAGTAATAGTATGATGAGACATTTTCTATATTAAAAATATCTCAAAAATGCTTTAAAATATGAGACCTTTTCTATAGTAAAAAGTCTCAGAACCTGAGACTTTTTCTGTGGAAAAAAGTTCTTAGAATCTAAAGATTTTTCTATGCGAAAAAAGTCCCAGATTCTGAGAAATTTTTCGTACACTCAAAAAAAAATATTGTAAAACTAGCAAAAAAATATGGGTAAAATAAGCAAAAAAAGCTGATGTTTTGGACGTTGCAAAAATTTTAGTAATATTAGCAAAACCATTTTGCTAATCAAAAAATTAGGAAAAAATGATAAAATTACAACAATTACAACAAAACAAATAATGTAAGAGTCAAAAAAGTTGAAAGAAAGTATGAAGTGAGGTTGAGATTTCTAGAAATAGAATTGTAGTGTTGGAAACTGTCAAAATTTATTCGGTAGAAGCTATAAATATTCACATATATAAAAAACATTTTTCATTAACAAGACAAACCGACATTTAAAATCCTACTGATGATGACACTAACTGGGGTATTTGAAACCGGTATAGGAAATACCAGAAATGTCTATAATTTTTAGAAATTCAATTTTTCTTCCGCATTTTTTCAACTTGAACCCTTAATACCATTTTATGTTGGTAAAAAATCAATCTTGAAAAATTAGCAAAATAAGATAAAATTAGCAAAAAAAAAACGGTAAAAAAATACTAAAAATTTTGTAGCCTATTTTTAATCATCAAATTCATTAAAGGTAGTAAAAGCAGCATTTTTGAAAAGTTTTTGGTACTTTTTACTGAAAAGTAATAATTTGGTACTTTCTCAAATTTATTTTCTGAAAATTAGTCCTCCCTCTTTACATATGTGGACCATTTTTGGTCCTAGTTATGAATCGAAAATACGGCTTCCCCAAAATTAAATGCTTAAAACTTAATAAATACTGATCCTTGGAGCAAGACCTAAAATTTATTGAAAGTCTGTAGCGATTGGTTCTTTTGAATCCGTTTTCATTGTTTTCCTAATAAGTCCATTTATAAACTGCAACTTGTTCATTTCTCAGAATTATATACCAAAAAACTGCGATGATATTCATTTGAAATAATAATAAAAAAATCAATTTTAAAAAATTCTAAGCCCC
This sequence comes from Pegoplata infirma, assembly GCA_963921195.1. Lineage (NCBI taxonomy): Eukaryota > Metazoa > Arthropoda > Insecta > Diptera > Anthomyiidae > Pegoplata > Pegoplata infirma. Next base: position 15,413,421 of record OY992537.1, on the reverse strand, counting down.
CTTAATTACAGATATTTCAGAGACAACAAATATGATTCATTTTAAATAAAACAACATTTAATATATTATTAAAGTACATTAAAATTATGTGTTATAATTTGAAATGAGTCCAAGATATTTAGTTAACAATTTTTGACGTAAACTAAAATTATTTGAAGAAATGTACACTTTAAGATTTTTTTGCTAAAAATGAGAACCAAAAAAATAATATAAAATATTATTCATTGCACACACAAAAAATTTTAATTAAAATTTTTAAAATGATCAGTTTTGTTTTTAATTATTTTTTTAATTGATATAATTTCATTTTTTAATTGATTTCAAAAATTTCTGTGAATTGAGAATAAATTCACTTTTGCGATATTAAACTTTTACAAATTTTAGTAATTAATACTATCACTTTCGTGATAGGTGCAAAATCAATTAAAATAGTAATTGCTATAATCATTTTAGTGATTGAAACTCATTTTCATTTTTTTGTGTGCACTGGCTAAAATTGCTGCATAAAATTGTGCACAAACCATTAACCGTTGTAATAATTATAATTGAATGAATTTTAATTGATCTTTTACAAATTTCAATTGATAGGGCTTGTTGCAGACTCAATTTCGTTCGGAAGTGGAATAAGTGGTTTACTCGGAATGAAATCACTTTCAAAAATCAAAGTGTTATTGAATTACATGAAAGTGGTTTCATTCCTTAAAATTATTTAGTTTTACGTTTTTAGAGGAAAATTTTTAAACTACTTCCGAACGGAATTAACTTTGCGACAGGCTCCGATCTCTTTCATATTGCAAATTATTTTTGTCAAATTTCTATTAATATTTTTGAATTTTAAATAATTTTTGGCGAATTTCAATCAACGTCTATATTTGGAATTTTGAAATTTACGATTTATATTTGAATACGAATTAAGTTTACGAAATTGTGATAATTTTCTGGATTTTGAAAAAATTGGATTGATCCAACTATTCGACTGTAAACCGTTATTTTTTTTATTTTTTACTATTCGACTGACAACAAATTTGACAGGACAATGAATCGGTTTTCTCTGTGTGTATCAATATTAATTCTACCCCCAGCTATGTCTAAAGGGTTAATTGTTTTTTTTTTCATGTAATGAAACAATTAATTTATTGCCGTATTAAAATGTTTCATATTAATACTTTAGTTACATGCTGATTGACGATGATTCGTCATTATTTACAGTAATACTTGAAGACAACAACATTGTTTATTTTCATGTGTAATTGATCAGTACCCTACATTACGAATGTTTGAAAATGGCCTTAACTAGCCCTGTGAATACAAAAAGTGAACATATTAACCTTTATTTTAAAGGGTCATTGTAGTCCTTTTTCAAAGGTTGTCATAGAAGTCATAGAAAAACGTGCATTTAAATGGTTAAAATGTTTTACGAATATTTTCTACGTCCAATTTCACCAATTTAAAACGAGAAAGTTTTAAAGTTTGTGCAGCATGCGTAAAATGCTTAAAAAAAGAAAAATGTAAAGTATCACAATTTTTTACACAAATTTTTTTATAAATATGCTTGCAAACCAAAAACTAAGTTGTAAAATTTAATGAGAATTTTATGGTGATTATTTTCTTAGATCAAATTAACCCTCTATCTACCATTTTAGTGGTTCATTTTAGTACTTTTTTTAAAAACACATTAATGTCCATTAAAAAAGGCATTTAAAGGGTTAAAATTTTCTACAAATTTTTTTTTTGTAAAATTTCACTAGGGAGTCTTTAAAGGCAGAAAGTTCATCTGGCCTTTGAGCTAAAACACATCAATTCAACCGAGGAGGTGACCGCACCCTCCAAATTTAATGAAATTAAGTACTGATATTTACTTTAACAAAAAAGAGATTTTGCCAATTTTTCAGGCTTCTGGTCATTCCAGTATTCGAGATATGCGGTCTCGAAAATTAACAAAATCCTATATATTTGACAAAAGTGTTTTGAGATAAATAAAGATAACTGAATGTTTTTGACGTGTTGAGTCCAAATATGACCTTTGAATTGGCCTATCGCTATTACTTTTCAAGATATATGCACCTAAATTTTCAAAAATATTACAGCAATAGTATTTTAGCAATGTTCACATATTTATGTGCAGATATCTCGAAAACTAATAGCGATAGACCAGTTCAGAGGTCATATTCGGACTCAGCACGTCAAAAACATTCAGAAAATGAATTTTGGTACCAGATTTTGAAAGACAAAAAAAAAATTTTTTTTTTCTAAGGGAAATTACACCGCTTTTTCTTTCCTGTCACAACGTTTCTATTAATAAAAAAAGTTCCTATGAAGTCTCCATCCTGAAAATTTAAACTTAAGTAGTATAGATGATTCTTAATCACATATATTTTTCCCAAAATTTTAAAAATATCTTTTTTTGAGATATAGCTCTCCAAAAATTAGGGTTAAAACCAATGACATTTGACGTTTTTCAAAAAAAATCTTGGGGAATGCCATTTTAAAGGCTGTCTTATTACCTATTATTTGCGACCTGACTGAGACGTGTATTGTAATTACTTTTCGTGTTATTTTTATTTATCTCAGAACACTTTTGTCAAATACATATATACGATTTTGCCAATTTTCAAGACCCCATATCTCGGGAAGAAAAACTACCAGAAGTCCAAAATTTTGGCACTATGATTTGTAAGGGCCTAACAATATTCCAAGTTTCATCAAATTCGAAAGGAGTAAGGTCAAAAATGCTACTTTTTTCGGTTGAATTGAGGTGTTTTAACTCCTTTGTTAAATGCTTAAAAAAGTAAAGTTGTAAAATTAACCCATATTTTTTTTATAAATTTTTCAAAAATGTTAATATTTTAAAATTTAACTACCTTAGGCACTTCCTGCCTTTAGTGACCCCCAGTGAAATTTGATGCAAAAAATATTTGTACATTTTAACCCCTTAAATGCATTTTTTATGTGACTTTTAGGTATTTAAAAAGAGCATAAAAATTAATACTTAAAATGGGAGATACTTAGACGGTTAACTTGGTCAAAGAAAAGTATCGCCATAAAATTATATTTTAAACCAAGAACAATATATAGAAGAGGATATTCAAAGTCCAAATGCAAAAAACGTTTTTGCATTTCTTGAATAGGCGGGAAAAAACGGGAGTTGGGTGTGTCCAACAGTTGCGCATCTCATAAAATTGAGATTTTACAGGGAAAAAATTGTAATAGAACTTAAAAAATTAAAAAAAAAATTAAGAACAAATTAAGAAATTACTTATCCATAAAAAAAATTAGAAAATTGAAAATAAAAAATTTTGGGAATTTTTTCTTCTTAATTTTCTTTTTTTTTTTATTGGTAAAATTTTTTCTTAATTTTTTCATATTTTTTTTAATTTTTTCAAGTTTTATTCTAAATTTTTCGCTGTAAAATCTTAATTTTTTGAGATGCGCAACTGTTGGACACACCCAACAACCGTTTTTCCCCGCCTATTCAAGAAATGCAAAAATGCAAAAACGTTTTTTGCATTTGGACTTTGAATATCCTCTTCTATATATTGTTCTTGTTTTAAACAACAGAACTAAATTTTTAGCCTAACTAACTTAGCACTAATTTTGCCAAAAATAAGGGGGAAAAATTGTATTAGTTTACATTTATCTTTTTTTAACACTTCACGTATTCTGTACTAACTAAAAACCTTCGACGACCCATAGTGAAATTTGACGCAGAAAATATTCATAAGATATGTTAACCCTTTCAATGCACGTTTTCATGGACCTATCACCTAATCCTTGACTGGTGAAAGCGGGACATATCAATTAAATGTCTATCACGATGCAGATGAAAATTTGACTTATTACAAAACTGTAAAAAAAAAACTTATTTCGTGACTGGAGACAATTGGGCAAAACCAAGTTTTCTAATTTTTACCAAGTCCGAAAAAAACACATTTTTTTTATTTTTTTTGAGTTTTGTATTAAAAAATTTCATCACAAATGATTTTAGAAAAGAAAGAAGAAAACTCTGTAAAATGATTTCTATAAAAAAACTGTAAATTTACAGAATTATCTGTAAAAAATTGATAAAAGCGACCAGAATTTGACTTTTTTATTTACTATTTGATTTTTGATCAATTTATCTCTTTGATATTTTTACAAAATTTTTAAATTTCTGCAATACATTAAGTTTACCAATTTTCAAAAACATGCAGACTGACTTTGGGTCTATTCAAACTCTCTTACTTTCCGTACTCTATGGGTTGGACTTGGTCCATAACGACTTGAATGTCACTCACACCACCATATGAAGTAGAGATGGGTACATGATCAGATTAGTGATTCATGCTTGAGTGTGACTGAAACTCAATTTCACTCACGTGGTTGTGAGTGAATGGAAAAAAATGCATTAGTTAGTGTGCGTGAGTATGATTTTTGCGTGAGTATGATTTTTGCGTGAGTTTGAGTGATTTTTTTTCCTTCATATTTATTTTCGTCCCAAGAACTTTAAATAATATCCCAAAAAAGCAAACAAAATTTTGTAAAACTTGTGGCCTTACTAAAAATTTTGTTAGTTTTTTAAAATTTTCTTTTTTGAAATTTTTGCTTGCATAAATAAGAGTTTTGTTAAGCCTGAATTAGTTTGCTCTGTACTATTTTTACTTACTGAATTTTGTTTAAGCGTCGAATTCAGGCTTTAGTGTGAGTCAACGTGAGTGTGGGAGAAGCTTGTGTGAGTACACGTGAGTATGATTTGTATTAAATTAACTCACGTGATTGTAAGTGTGAGTACAAAATAAAAGGTTGTCAGTGAGTGTCCATGATAGGAAAATTCTTGTCGCGAGCGTGAGTGAGTGAGTGAGTGTGAGTCAAAATTCACTCGCGTGCCCATCTCTAATATGAAGCATTCAAAGTGTTAATACAGGGATTGCTACTATATTTTAATTATTTATTATCATATCTAATAATTTTGTAACAAAGATTTATTACGTAGCGAAAAATATAAATAAAAATCTTAAATAAAACGAGACAACTTGTCTCATAACGTCATAAGCTAAGATATTAAAAATGAATGCTTTATAAATGCTTTTTCTTTTTCATATTTAAAATTATTTTAATTTATCATTGAAGGATTTAAATAAATGTCTATATTTGGAATTTTAAATTTAAATTGGAGTTTATTAATTATAAATTCCGTCTTAGAAATTTAATTGTTATTTTCCAGTTGTAAGGTCATATCCTGAATTTGTTTTAAATGGCGCATATATATGATATATCATATTTGAATACGATTTAAGTTTACGAAATTGTCATAATTTTCTGGATTTTGAAAAAATTGGATAAATCCAACTATTCGACTGCAAAATGTTTATATAGTGAAAAATATAAATAAAAATCTTAAATTAAACGAAACAACTTATGAGACAAGTTGTTTCGTCATAAGCTAAGATATTTAAAATGAATGCTTTACTTATAAATGCTACACTCAAAAGAAAAGCTCTGTCAAAAAATCTGTAAAATGACTTTAAATTTGAATTAGCAAAGTAAATTCTCTGTCATTCAGTTTAAGAAAATATCAGAAATTTTTCTGCAATTTTACTGATTCAGTTTGCGGAATTTCAAAATATTTTTGTGCAGATTTTTAGCAGATTATTTTGTTATTATACAGAAAAAGTCTTTTGACCTTTTTTTCAAAAAATGTTTTAAGTTTTTGAAGATGTAATATTTTTTTTTAATTTTTGTGGAATTTAAAATTCTAAAATTAAAAATTATTAAAATGTAAAAAAAAATGTTTTGTTAATTTTACAGAAATTTGTTTGATCTTAAAAAAATTTTTAAAATTTTATTCTTGGGAAACAGAGAATTTATTTTGAGTGTACACATAGAAACAAGAAAAATCTAGAAATGTATGCAGTTTAAAGCAAGCAATTTAAGTAAGTCAAATATTGTGGACAAATATTGTAGTCAATTCAAACTTTTTTTGTTTAGCTCAAAATCTTCTTTTGGCCCCCGAAGAAAAGCGCCGAGTGCTTTTTTTTTGACTCATTCTCATCCTTACGTCTCCTAGAAACAAAATTGCTTTTCAAATTGGAAAAAAACAATTTTTTTTTAAATCCTGAAAACCCCACTACCACTCGCTACGAGCAATTTACTTATTGTTAGCGCAAATTTCAAATAACAAAATACGATGAATTTGAAAAATTTATTGAGTCATTTTATTTACTAACAATTTTGTTGAAGTGTTTACCACATGTTTCCAAAGTAAATTTATAACACTCAGAAATGTTTTACAGTTTACTGTGATTATATTTTGAAAATAATATCTCCGCAAAATGGTCGGCAACTGCCGGCCATTTTATAGATCTACGATCTACAAATTGTTTAATATTTTCTATAATATCCATTTAATTTAGTTTAAATTTGATTACAGGGCTTATCTTATTATAATTTTACAGATTTAATCTAGTAGATAAAAAATTAATCGGAAAACGTAATGGAAAATATGTACCACATTCTTACCAAAGATTTAAAGAATCTGTGCAACTCTGTGTAAAAAACAATAAAAAAAAAAAATTCGACCTTTCCGAATGTATTGATACTAGGGATGCCAAACGGGATTGACATTTACAAATCCCGGGATTCGGGATTTTTAAATCCTAATCCCGGGATCCCGGGATTTTTCGGGATTTCGGGATTTTTCGGGATCCCGGTATTTTTCGGGATTTCGGGATTTTTCGGGGTTTCGGGATTTATTAAAATTAAGCTGTTTTACGTTATATTTTTAATATTTTTTTTTATAATTAAATATTCAATAAATTCATCACTATTGAATAATTACCGTAAAGTTTTACATATTTAGCACAGAAAATAGAAAAATTAGGATCAGTTATGACCGATTTGAATAGATTAGCGAGGGGAAGTCCCCCAATATCCTCTGCCGATACAAAATTTGTATTAATTGTCCTATTGATAGGCGAATCGCATTTTCACAGTTTCCTTCCCTTTGCGATAAATGTTTACAAATGCGTTTATTACGCTAAAAAACAGAATTTTATCATTATTTATATTATTTTTTATATCCACGCTCACAAAAAGGGGCGGGACAAGAAACATTTTTAAAAACGTGTCATTTGTTAAAAAATTGTGGGTTTCAGAGGCTGTTTTGGTTCTTCAAGGAAAAATTTTCCCCCTCATCCGCTTTTGCTCATTTACGAGCTTAAACTATTAAAAAGAAACTTTACGGATGGATTACTTAATGGTCCCTTATAAAGTTTCAAAAAAAGTGAAAAAATCTTTCACTTTGTTCGGAATTTTCTAATTTTCAAGTCAAAAAAGAAAGACATTGCCCTGCAGGTCCAATATTGACCCTAAAAGGTATCAATTCTGACTCCGACAATTTTTTAATTCGAATATAGGAAAATTTGATCCACTCTTTTGTATATTAAGTAAAACGGCCTAAAAATTGAATTGTACTCCAAAAGAGTAAGAGAAATTAAGTCCAACATGCCTCATTGGACAGATATTTCAAACACCATTCAAACGATATCCATTTTGTCACCATCGGACAACAAATACTGAAGAAATAGTCAATTTTTAATACAAAATTTGACAAAAAAATCCCGAAATCCCGGGATTTTCCGGGATTGATAAATTGAAAAAAATAAATCCCGGGATTCGGGATTTGTCAATCCCGAAAAATCCCGGGATTTCGGGATTCGGGATTTCCCGTTTGGCATCCCTAATTGATACCCTCCACAATGTAAAAGAAGTTTATTTGCAAAAAAAAACCGGCGAAACATTTTTTTTTGTAAAAAAATATGTTTTTACTTGTTTAAATACCATTCCGTGATCAATTCTGTTCACATGTGTCAACCAGCAGCCGAATTAAAGCATTTTATATTTTTAGGTTATGTTGAATGTACCAAAATTTTCGAGGTGTCCTTACATTTTTTCATAACTTTTGAACCGCTGAACCGATTTCGCTCAAATGCAATACCAAACTACTTAGGGCAACAACCAGTAATTGTTTTAAGTCTTAGTCATATCTATTTAATACTTTGGCCGTAATCGCCTTTTCCACAGGCGGACAGACGGACATCGCTATCGTATAACTATAAAGCTGCCCATTCACTTGCAATATTATTGTTCAACTTTTCAAATTGTACAATAATATCGCTTGTGTGTATGTAATATTTACGGTTGTGCAATATATTGGAGAATATCAAAACACTTTTGATATTTATTGTACAAACAAGAATACTGCAATATATTTTATCAGTGTGTTGTCTATATTGTACAACTTTTATTATGCTATGTTTATGTTTATATCTTGTACAATATATTGGGTTTAAGTATTGAGCAATTTTATTTGCTGTGTAGGGTAAAACGACAATAATATTGTAAAATAATTTTTTTTTAAGTTGAGCAATTTTATTGCAAGTGAATGGGCAGCTTAATACTGTATGGGGTTCCTGACTGATATTACGATAAGTTACCAACGGAATGTGAAACTCTACCTTTTGCAAACTAGCAACGGGTAAACAATTTTGAAGTGAATACCACTTCTATATTGAATCTTAAACTTAAAATGTAGAACTTTTATTTTTAGTAATTTTGTTTTGGATTTATTTTGGTTATAATGTGTGATAGTTTTTATTTTTAGTTCAAATTTAGTGTTTTCTGTTTAAAAAAGTGACTAATTGAAATAATGTCAATTGTTACTAATTTCAAAGTTGGCATATTTTTGAATGCAACACATGCATTTTACAATAATGCTTTTATTTTTACCGATTTGTATTTATAAAAAATGTGATTTTTTTCTAATAATTACAGTAAAGTGCAGTTTAATTATATATTTTTTAACAAATGACTGATAACAAATTATTACAAACAAAAAACAAATCATATTTGCTATCAATTAATTAGTTATAAACAAATATTACACTATAGATTATGCATTTATTACATGTGTACTTGTGCATTAGGGTGGCACACAAAAATATATTTTTGCCGAATTTCGATGGGAAAATATTATTTTCTTGTAGTGTACACACAAAAATTATTTGAAGTAATGTTGCCTAAAATTATAGTTTAATATCACAAAATGCTAAAGCAACATTATCAGTTGCTAAATTTTTAGGCAACTTTACCAAAAGTTTTAGGTAATTTCTATTAAAATTTGTATGCTCGATTTTTAATAGCTATTTTGGTAATAGACCTTGTAAATTTTGAAAATTTATAAACGGAAGCTAAGAACATATAATTTATGCCTCATTTTGGTAACTAACCAAATATTTTTTTTTGTTATTTACCAGCAAATGGAATTTGAAAACCTTGTGGGAAATGTTTTGTGGTTAAAAATCTAACCAAGTAAAATTATCATAAAACAAGTACGAGTGTTTAATTTGGCTGTTTCGAATCTTTTATACCCTTCAAAATGTAACAAATTAAAAAAAAAAAAAAAAAACAAGTAAAAAAGTTAAATTTGAAATGGCCGGATCCATGAGTACCCTCCACAATGCCCTTTTTAAGTGATAGTAAATTTTTTAAAGTAAGAGAGATTAACAATTTTGATAAGTTTTATTTTATTTGGAGTAAAAAACTTTTTTAAGTCATTTTTGCAAAAAAAAATTGATTAATTTTTTTTTGAGTGTAAAATTTTTTTTGAGTGTAAAATTTGTTTCGAGTGATTTTTTTTAATGTAAAAATATTTTTGAGTGGCAAAAATACTTTTTAAGATATTTTTGTGATTTACCACTGTTTTTAAAGTTTGTTTCACGACTATCAACACTAGAGTTTAAGGTACATAAACCAATCTGAAACCACTTGATCGATTTTGCTGAAACTCAACACCAACCAAACCTGGAGGATAAAAATATATATGCCAAGCATCAGCAGCCTCAGGGTTGCCGTTAGAAATTGATCACTTTTTTAGCTTGTAAATTCGAGAAAAACCCTTACCGAAATTCACTCTTTTGCTTATAACCAAGGAGAGGACTTTCATGCAAATGCATGTTTTTCCCCTTTGGTGATAGAACAGCATAAACAAGATATCTTTTCGAATCCCAGAATTTGCTTTAAAATGGCATCGATTCGTTAGTGCATATTTTTGCATGTTTTGCTTAAAATGCATATTTTTGCATATTTTGCTATTATTTCGTTATAAATGCATAGTTTTAGGTAATATTTTGTATAAATTTTAGTTTTTTAGCTATGTTTTAGCATTTCTAGCTATTTTTAAGATTTTTTAATGAAATTTTTTAAATCATTTTTATTTTTTTAATAACACTGTGTATATGAGGCATTCCACACCAAATGTCCCGCTACAGAAAAACATGTGTCCCGTAAATTTCTGAATAGGTTGTTTGGATAGCCCTATATGTAACTAAGAAAATTGCGTTTTTGGTTTTTCAAATTTTCGAAAACTGGGCTTAGGAGGCGTGGTCAAATATTGAAAAAATGGTAAAATTTGTGGCGAGTTAAATATTTATGACATTAAAACGGAATGCACCACAATGTCAAAAATTTACGTTCTTATATAGTTTTGTATGGGCTATCGATTAATTTTTTTTTTTTGGAAAATTTTCAGAACCCGTTCTGAAATTTTCCATTTTTTAAAAAAGTTTTTTATTTATTTTTTTTAAAAGTTTAGATGTTTGTCCATCCACACAAAAAAAATCAGAAACACGTTCATCTTTTTTTTCGAGAAAATCGCATTTGAACTTTAAATTTCATAACAATTTTGTTATTTGCTTGTATTTCTTTGTTTTAAAGTTGCGAATGAGTAATATTAATTGCATAAATATTCGTCATACGCTCTGTTGACACAAGAAAATACAAGCAAATTACTAAATTGTTATGAAATTTAAAGTTCAAATGCGATTTTCTCAAAAAAAAAAAGATGAACGTGTTGCTGATTTTTTTTGTGTGGATGGACAAACATCTAAACTTTTAAAAAAATAAATAAAAAAGAAAAAAAAAGTGGCCGGATTTTTGATAAATTGACTTTTTTAAAAAATGGAAAATTTCAGAACGGGTTTGAAAATTTTCCAAAAAAAAATTTTAATCGATAGCCCATACAAAACTATATAAGAACGTAAATTTTTGACATTGTGGTGCATTCCGTTTTAATGTGATAAATATTTAATCAAGGCAACTCGCCACAAATTTTACCATTTTTCAAATATTTTACCACGCCTCCTAAGCCCAGTTTTTGAAAAATTGAAAAACCAAAAACGCAATTTTCTAAGTTCCATATAGGGCTATCCATATCACCTATTCAGAAGTTTACGGTACACATGTTTTTTTTTGCTGGACATTTGGTGTGGAATGCCTCATATGTATATCTAATCTTAAATTACGAGAATTAAAATGTTATGTTTTATTTATAAAAGTAAAAAAACAAGTGGATATTTATGATTTTTAGTGCATATTTTAAGATTTTTAGTGCATATTTCAAGACATTTTAGTGCATATTTTAGGCGCCTAAAACATAGTTCTTTAGTGCATGAAGGTCCTGTCCCTGCTTATAACTTTTAAACCACTGGACCGATTTCGCTGGAATGCAATACCAACCTGACCAGGTCAATTACAAACATATATGCCAAGCTTCTCCAGTCTCAGTTATAAAGAACTCAAAAAATTGTACATTTGAAGATTAAGAGAAAAAATATTTGAACTACAACAGTATCGCATTTATTGGACAACCTTGTTACTTTTTGTTCAAGTGAACTAAAACAAGTGGAATAAAACAACAAATTAAAAAATTCAGCACTTTTTTATATATATTTTTAAATAACAAAAAAGTTTCGATTTCGGCTAATATTCGGCCAAAATTTTGCCGATTACCGAATACGGGCCAAAACCCTAATATTCGTCCGAAACCGATACCGAAACCGAATATTCAGTCGGAATCTAACAAAAAGTGTCAATTATCGTGCCACCCTAATAGAATTTATATTTTATTATTAAACTTAAAATTTATTTTTGCCACGTGAACTAAGTTTATTAAAACCAAATTTAGTTGCCATTATAAATATATTGGATTTTTTTCCAATTTAATAAAAACAAGTAAGAAAAGTTAAGTTCGGTCTAGCCGCATGTAAATATACTCTCCACAATGAAAAAAAAATTATTTGTAAAAAAAAAAATAAAAAAATTTTTATTTAATTTTTTTTTTTTGTAAAACAAAATATATTTTAACCTGTTTAAATGCCATTGGGTATAAACCTTTGTTCACACACACAAAAAAATATGGAGAAAACAAATTTGAGTAATCATTTGTTTAAATTTAAACAAAAATTGAGTAATTTTTTAATTGACACAATTAAAAATTTACTTAAAAATTTTAAAAATAATTTAGTAAAAATTTAATATTATTTTTTTATTTTTTTTTAAACTCTCATAGTTTTTTGAATTCTCGTTTAGTTTATAGTTTTTTATGTATGTATATGAAAGTTTGTAATCGTCTTTATAAAATTTTCCTATGTTTTTGAGACATAAATGTGTTTGGTAAAGTTTGAAAAAAATTGTTTTTTGTTTTTTTTTTTGTAAAAAAATTTAAAACTTTTTTAAACTTTAAAAAAATAAATAGATAAACTTTGAGTAAATTTTTAATTGTGTCAATTTTTTTTCAAACATTTAATAAATTTTTATTAAAAATTTACTCAATACTATTAAATCGTTTACTGGTGCAAAATTGAGTAATTTTTTACTCAATAGTATTAAAAATTTACTCAAAAAGTTTTTTTTTTTACTTTTTTCTGTGCATTTGTGAACCAGCAGCCGCATTAAGGCATTCTTAGGTTATGTGGAATGTACCAAAATTTTCGAGGAGTCCTTACATTTTCGTTCATAACTTTTGAACCGCTGAACCGATATCACTTAAATGAAATACCAAACTGCTTGGGGCAACAAAAAGTAAAAATGTTAAGTTTCAGTCATATCTGTTTTAATTTTGGTTGTGATCGCCATTTCAACAGACCAACGGATAGACGGGATCCTAGACCGATATTTTGATGAGTTACAAACAGAATGACAAACTTAAATACACCCTATAAGTGAAGGGTATAAAAAACCAATATTACTGTGGGGGATTTCAAGCTAATGCTTATAACGTGCAAAAACAATTACACTTGTAGAAATGTCGGCAAATAATTAATATTTTCTTATTTTCAGGTATGTTAAATTACATTGTATTTAATTACATATGAAAAAATTAGGGTAAGTACAACAGTATGTAATTATTTCAAATCTTAACTCAAAATAACAAATCCGTAAAAAAAATACTTTAATTAAAATTAAACAAATTACACAAATTAGGTACATCTTTCATAGACCAAATCCCCAAAGGGTTTCAAAATTTACCTCTTACAAAGGCATTCGGTAAAAATTTCCAAATATTATGACGTAAGAATATGAAACACTAGACATAAAAAGTGCTAAATTATTAATTTCTTGACTTTTAACCAGCGAATATTTCAAAAACGGTACTTGCTAGAAAAATTTGGATGGCAGATTTAGAATCAGGAGACCAACAGGTTCAGTTTCACTGGGAGGTTTTTGGTGTCGGTCAGTGTTTTTTTTTTCTTTTATCAGTTTCCTCCGCCTGTTTAACATGTTTTTATAGATTTATGCAATTTAAATAAAATTATCATACAACAAATTTTAATTACCCGTTCTAAATAAAATTATAGCAGGTTTCAAAATACTAAATCAAAACTATTGCGTTTTTTAAATTTATAAAAAAATTATGAACTTGTAAATCATTTACATAGTTGCGATTAATCCATTTAGTACGCCATTTCAAACGCCGCGTTTTTTAATCACAAGGTTCAAACTTAAGATTAAAATTTTATTAAAAAAAAATTATTAAAAATTTTCAAATTTACCTCAAATTAGTTTTTAAAATTTAATTTAGTGAACATTTTCTAAGTATTTAAGAATTTTATTTAAAATTTGAAAAATTATATTTCATGACTGCATGATAACTCACAAATTTGCTGTAATCGAAAGTTAAATAATATTAGAAAAATCACTGCATATCTAAATAAAACCGATCAAATATGGGTTAATCATCGCATTTCGCACTTGTGCAAACAATTTACGATTAGAAAATCCAACAAGTCTATTGTTACAATATAAAGTTTGATTATTTAGAGTTATATTGTTAGTTTTATTAATAACAGATGTGGGCAAAAATATAGCACCAATTTTTTTTTTTTTTAGTTTTTTTTTGTCACAGATATTATTTTACAGATATCCAATTTTTTTTTTTGCATGACGCCCTCCGCTTTCAATTTAAATTTTGTAATTTTTTATAGGTTTTTTTTCTCCCGCTTTTGCGTTACCACCTACAAATTGGACATTGGCCTCGTTTAGCGTTACAAGTACACTCAAAAAAATAAAACTGTAAAGTTAACAAAATTTTTTTTGTTGGTTTTAAACACTAAGTGAAGTGTTAGTGTTTAAAACCAATATTTACCAAACTTAAAATTTTTTACAAAAAGTTTAGCTGAATTCAACTAATAAAAAATGTTACGAAATTTTCAGCTGAATTTTTAGTTAAAATTACGTTTTTTTCGCTACATTCATTCTACGAAAAGTTAACTAAATATTTTTTGTTAAATTAACTAGAAATTTAGTAGGTTCAAAATCAGGTGTTTTTTTAGTTAAATTTAACTAAGTTTTTTGCTAACTTTACAGTTTTATTTTTTTGAGTGTAAACTTTTATTCCTCACTTCTGTTATCAGTTTATAGTGAATGCCGTCACATAGAAATAAATTCACTCCGTAATTTTGTAAAACGCAACGCTCCTCGTAGTCAAAATTTCTGTGTAAATTATTTTTGTTATAACAATAAATTGCATTGAAATTTTTTCAATGCAGGCGCGTTGCGTTTAACAATATTAAGACATAGTTACTCTACGGTGCCGATTTAGTATTTTTGCTCAAAACCAACAATCTCTGAAAACATAGGACGGCCTACAAAAAGCAATATCTTATGTTTTGAACACAGTGTTTTTTGGTAATAGTCATTTAATTAAAAAAAAAAATTATAACTGGTTCTAATTTTCTGACCGCAACTGTACATATTATGTACTACATAATAGTATAAAACAAAAACATTTTTATATTTATTATCGATTCTCAATAGAAAATTTTTAACAACTAAAAAAAGTAGAGATATGAATGAATAAGCTTTGAACCAAAACACTCAATAAGTTTAGGGAAGAATGACTATTTTGTTTACAGAAAACTTAAACGTGTTATATTTCTTGTTAAAAAAAACACACTTACAAGGAAGGGGTTTCACAGGGCACCCACCGATTGTCCTGAAACTTGCATATAGAAAAGAGGGGAGCATAATAAGAGTTACCTGTTTTTTTATAGCTGCCTAATCTCACATTTAGCGGGTCAAAGGGGAGGGAGGAAAACGGGATTTTTTTTCGTTTGTAGAGGATTTTTCTCATTTCTTCAAAAGAAACTATATGAACATTTTATACAGGTCAAAAGGTTTTTCGAAGGCCTATCCAATGTTGTATCGGTCGTGTATTTTTTTGTTTGGCAAAATTCCTGCTAGTTCGGCTTTTATACGGATTTTCCCGGAAGCCCTTATTTTTTCAAAAGGTTGCAACCCTTTTTTAAATTTGAGATTGGGCAGCTAAAAAACAGATAACTCCTATTTGCTAATTTTTGCAGGCAAGTCTGAACGGCCCTGCCTCCGAACTATCCCTTTTTTATATTCTCCACTTATAAGCAAAGTCTCCCCCGCGTCACCCTCCAAACAAATACTCGGCGATCGATTGCGGGTCAGATAAGCTTCAGTACTTTACAATATATAACGCGAATGGATCTTAGAATATTAGAAAGATTTGCAATGCCTTTGAACGTGTTTAATTTGCGCCACTAGCGGAACAAGTTTTGTGGTATCGCTATGGTCCAAAAGGTCTGTGCCATAGAGAAAAGATAACAAGAGTATTTGATAGACGCCAAAATCAATCTGTCATTTTCTATAAAACGGTAGATTCAGTGTATTTCTCTTTTTATATACGATTTTACATGTACTTGCTTCTTACATATCTTAAATATCGAGAGAGGAAATAAAATGGTATCCAACCAACCTGATACGATCTATGCCAGGTGAACATCTGACACCGCCACCTTAACCTACATTCATATCTGTGTAATATTTTGGACTTGCACTCAAAAAAAGACCTGACTTAATTTTAGGAAACAACTTTCTGAAAAAAAGTTTATACATTTTTTTTTTTTTTACGATGCAATGCATTGTGTTGATATCAGAAAAATAGGTTATGAGGAGGAGGAAAGAGGGAGTAGTGTTTGTGTATATTTGACTTGAATTTATCTATATTGAAAGAAACTGGAAAGACCTCTGCGGGGAGATTATTCCACATACGGCTAGTTCGACTGATAAACGAACCTTCTCTGTAATGCGCTGTGCGATCAACTGGACAATCGACAACAAACGGATGTGATCTACTAGACAGCCGAGTGTTTCGAACAAAAACTCGGGCTCTAGGGATAAGTTCACTTATCTCAGCAGAACACTTTCCATGGTAATATCGATAGAACAGAGTCACACAACCCACATTCCGACGATGCTCCAATGAGTCAATAGAGTTGGATACCCTAGTGTCATTGATAAGCATCAACGCCCTCCTTTGCACACGGTCCAAGAGCTCCAAAATAGACTTTGAAGCCCCTGCCCATATATGGGAGTTGTATTCCATCTTCGGTCGAATGTAGGTGGTATAAATAATAAGGAGATCGGATGAGGTGAAGTATTTCTTACACCGGTTAAAATAACCGAGACACTTGAATGCTTCTTTCGACACTTGAAAAACGTGCTTATTCCAACGAACATCACACTGAATTTTCATGCCCAGAACATCAAGAGTGTCTGATTCCTCAATACCAATACCACCCATATGTACAGATGACGCTGTTGGTTCCACATTTCTGTGAGTCAACATACAACATTGGGTCTTGCGTGCATTAAACTTGACCCTATTCACAAGACCCCACTTAGAGATTGTCAACAGGTCTTGATTAAGTGTGTCATTCATAATCTGCCTTTTGCCCTCAACCTCAATAAGGCTTGGCCTACGATCAAAGGAAAATGAATGACAAATGTTGCTGTCATCTGCAAAAGAGTAGATAGGATTTGAAGTTTGACTTAGAAGGTCGTTAAGAAAAATAAGAAAAAGGGTAGGAGAAAGAACAGAACCTTGCGGTACCCCCGATTGGAGCTGGAACTCATCTGATGAGAACCCATCTATAACAACACGTATAGAACGATCCCTGAGGTAACTCGAAACAAATCGAGAGAAGTCATTACGGACACCAAAGGCGTTAAGCTTAGATATGAGCGCACCGTGTCACACACAATCAAACGCCTTGGAAATATCCAGAGCAACTACATTACTCTCACCAAAATGGTGGATCGATCGACTCCAACGTTCTGAAAGGAACGCCAACAGATCCCCTCCAGATAGCCTCCAGATACCTAACAAGATGGCAATTTACCATGCTCTCCATCACCTTCGAGAGCGCTGAGCATATTGCTATTGGGCGGTAGTTATCAGGGTTATTAGCAGCACCCTTTTTAGGGATTGGCTGCACATTGGCAACCTTCCAACAAGACGGAAAAACTCCCGCACGGTAAGACGAAATGAAAAGATTAGCCAGTGGACGCGCCAACGTCGAAGAGCACTGTTTAAGTACCAGTGCTGGTATACCATCCGGCCCCGGTGACTTATTTACGTTAAGATCCGCAAGAACCCTTTTAACTGCACGAGCTCGAAAAAATATCTTGGGCATAGTATGGGATACCCTCTCGATTTCGGACAGTGGTTGATTGCTTTCCGGCAAGAAAGAATTTCTTGAAAAAAGGCCAGCCAACAGGTTAGCTTTGTCAACCGGTTCAGTGAACACTTGGTCATCTTTTAAAAGAGTCGGAATAGAAGAACTAGCATTTTCTCTGACTCTTTTAACGAAAGACCAAAAGCTCTTACTGCCCCTAGGAGCGGAAAGAACTTTAGCACGAAGTCGCTGTTCGTATAGAAGCTTTTCGCGACTAAGTACTCTTGCACACTCGGATCTCGCCCTTTTGCGTAGCAGATCATTATCATGGACTGCTAAATTGTCCATAATTTTCGTTAAATGGAATTCCCCAATACATGGAAGCACGGTTTAGATATATAAGGTTACATACGATTGGTAAACAGATCCGCCATGTCAATTGTTTGACAAGTTTCGGTGTTTAATTATAATTTTAATTATCTTCAATTTTGCACACTTTTAATACACTCAGAAAATTATGTAAGTTACTACATGTTAGTTGTTTGTATATTTTACAGTAGTTAGTTGTTTTCAACTACAAATTCAGTTGTTTTTGTATGAAAAATATCAAACAACTATTTTTGTTAGTTATTTTAAGTCGTTTTTTTGAACAACTAACAAAAAAGTACTGTAATGTAGTAACAGTTTTTTAAAGTAGTTATTATTAATTTTTTCATCTCTGAAAAATTTTCAACGTTTTTTTTCAAAAAATAAAAATAAAATGTTGTTTTTTTTTATTTTTCACAACTTTAAAAAAAAATAACTTGGAAAAAATAACTTGGAAAAAATTTGGTCTTCAATTTTTTTTCTGAAAAATGTTTTTAAAAAAAAAAATACATATTATTTTGTTTTACTACATGTTAGTTGTTTTGACTGCAAATGTTAGTAGTTTTTACTACATAAATCAGTTGGTTGTTTTTTGTTAGTTAAAATAACTAACATTGTTAGTTGATTTAACTGAAAAAGTAGTTGACCCCAAAACAACTTACAAAGTAGTTATTTTAACTGACATTTTCAGTTGATTTTACTAAGATAATTTTTAAAGTGTAGCCAAAATTTGTTAAATTTTTAAGATTTTAAAATCTAAAATTATATTTTTTATAAATATTCTCAAACTATATAAATTTTTTCAAAATTTTAAACAAAATTAAAGAAAATTAAATTGACAATTTTCTCAATTCCTTCCGATTTCTGTCGTTCTTCTTCATCCTTTATATCTGTCATTCGTTCCATGCACGAAATTCTTTCCGCCGAAGAAATTTTTCTTAAATATGTATATGAAAAAAAATTCTGTATTTTTAAGACACATTCCTCTTCTTTAGTTTAAGGACACAAATTACTACCAATTAGTTAGTTTTATTTATATCCTTAGATTTTTTTTTTAAATTTAGTTAATTTTTTCATTTTTAGTTAATTTTTTTCTGCCAATTCTAAAGGCAGACGGACATAAGGAAATCGCTAGAATTTATATATTAAAATTTGTTGGTTTTATTTCTGTTTTGGTAATATTTATTACCTTTAAAAAGGTGTTTAATTGTGAGAATAATGTTGAATCATAGCCGCCAATTCAAAAAAAACTGTGATATATACAAATATAAACAAATGATACAACAACAGGTGTTAAAAAAGTGGTAAAATAGAAAAAAATACAAAATTATTAGAAATAGGATAACACAAATCACAAATATGATGGGATTAAAATACGCAATTCACTACACTTTACAGTACCTTATTATACATGCTATCTAATCAATTCCCCTGAAAGTATTACACCGTCCAACAAAAAGAAACAAGTCATTAAACACGAACTGGATAATAAACGTACATGTTTAAGTACTTAAACATGTTTATGTACCTTAACAAGTTTAAATTTAAACATGTTTAAGTGGTTAAACATGTTTAAAAAAATGAATGCGAATTTGGTATAATTGTAGTAAACCTGAATTTACAGTTTTTCATTTCGCGATCCTGTTTCCTTTTAAAAGGACTTCAAAGTTTTAGAAGATTAAATTTTTGTAAAATATTTTTTAAATATTTTTACTTGTACTAGCATGCCACCAGTAAAGGCTAATATTTTGACATATCAGGAAATAAGGAGGAAAGTAATGTCCTTTTAAAACTTTATCCTTCAATATTATTTAAAATTTTTAATAAAATATTTTCAAAATATTTTTTACGTCAAACTCGGTTATAACGAACTCGGTTATAACGAATTCTCGGTTATAACGAACTATTTCTAAAGTCCCGACGTTTTAGCATCAATTTTCACACAAAATACTTCTTTTATAACGAACTCGGTTATAACGAATCCTCGGTTAAAGCGAACTGCTTATTATGGTCCCAAGAATACAATTTCATGTTTATTTTCCTTTTTATAACGAACTCCCATAAATATTTTTTAATGTGCGGCAATCATGTTTATCAAACTCACAAAAGGTTGGAAATTTTTGATTATATCACAATTTTAATAACATTTATTTATATTTTTTAATGTTTTCTTCTGAATTAGTAGTTTATTTACGAAAAAAACATAAAATAAAACAAAATTGTATCTATTTTTTGGAAATAAAACTAGGTTGCTAAAAAATATACCCCGCTTATAGCGAACTTCGCTTATAACGAACTATTTTTACTGGTCCCTCGGAGTTCGTTATAACCGGGTTCGACTGTATTATCATTTGCCATCAATAGTGACATTATTAGACAAGTGCAAATATTTAAATATTATGTTACAAAATGAAATCATGTAAAACTCAAAAGTCCTTTTAAAAGGAAACAGGATTACGAAATAAAAAAAACTGTAAATGCAGTTTTACTCCATTTGATCTCTACATTCCGATGTATACCATCCGGTTCATGTTTAATATTGGATGTCGGACTGTGTTACCGTTTTAACTTAATGTTCTGTCAGATCTGTTTAATTAGCAGCTAAACTATCTGTTTAGTATTATAACTTGTAAATTGACAAATAAAGTGTGTATTTATTTATTCACTGATAAATTGACAACAACATGGTTTATAAATTAAAAATTTAAATTAGCCGATTGTAATTTGATAGATCGATTATGACACATTTTCTTAATAGTTTTTATGATATTAAGTTCAATTGTATGTGTGTGTCATCATCACCTCTGCAAATTTGATTGATCTGATTTGCTTTTTTTTGGTGTGTACCATTTAATTGATTAACAATTTTTTTATTCGCCAATTTAATAATTGTGACTTCTTAATTGACTGCAAAAAAAAATCCGGTTATGTTTAGTAAGTATCACAATTTGTTAAAATACATACATATAATATAGTAAAAAAATATTTAAATTCAATATTCATAACTGCCATACGTTCAACTTTTGTTTATAGATACTTCATTGTGTTAAAAATATAACAAATGATGCTAAATTTATATTTTTTGCAAATTTTTGTTTTTTTTTTCAAATTTGGTCAATTAAAGAGGTTAAATGAATTAAACATGAGATTTTAAAGAAAACATATTTATTTCTATAGTATTTATGGTGTAATACTCTGCGAAAAAATTATAAAAGCAACATTTGTGAATTTAAAAAACAGAAATTTAAATATGTTTTATACGAGAATATTTCTGTGGCAAAAAGAAACAAGTAAGAAAATTATAATACCCTACACCTGTGTTTCCCGGAAATGGGTCTCAATTTTAAACTTGGTCCGACTGGATCTATTTTTTGTCAAATCCTCAATTAGTGTAAAAAAAAAACCCTCACAAACCAAATTTGAGTTAAATAGGTCAATAAACCGCTTTAACTGAATATCAGGCGAAATTTTCATATGGGGCCCAAGTCCAAAAATGGTCCAATTAGAATTAGATTTGATTAGGTTAGGTTATTAAAAAACCCCTTAAAAACACACACAAACAAAATTTTAATAATATATTTTCTGTTTTCATAAAATTTGAGAGATTTATGTGACTATCGGGAAGATAGTTTACATGTGGCCTACAAGAAGAAATTGTCCGATCCATTTAAAATTTGTAATTGTTATTATTGAATACAAAACACATTTACCTTCCAAATTTCGAAAGGATATCTACGATAATACATTTGTTAGTCGTTTGAGCCAAAATTAAAGTGTTCCTTTGTATGGGGGCTAGGTCTAAACATTGACCGATTTTAATAGGCTACGTCTTTGGTCCAAGAGAGCCTAAAGTTTAAAATTTCAGCCAAATTGTTTGATAATTGCGACCTGTATCGTGTTTACAACGTTTAGATGGACGGATGGACAGACGGACGGAAATCGCTAGAATGACTTAAAAAGTTATTCTGAGTTGATCGGTATACTTGGAAGTAGGTCTAGGACCAATATTTCGGGTATTTACAAACATCAGCACAAAGTCATTATACCCTGTACTAGAGATGGGCGCGTGAGTGAATTTTGACTCACGCACGCTCACGCTCACGAAATAAAAATATTGCTCACGCACGAAATTGTTTTTTCTGCTCACGTGAGTTACTAAATTTTTTTTACGCTCACGAAATAATCTCGCTCACGAAGACTCACAAAATTAAAATTAACAAATTTTTATTTTAGTTTTTTCGGTTTCTTGCATAAAAAGTATTTAATTTCCTTAAAACATTAATACAAATTTATTTAAATCACAATTTTGTATTAATTATCCCCTATATTTAATTTAATGACGATTTTTTTTTACTTGTTTTCTGTTTCCAACAGTACAAAATAATCACGAAGACTCACGAAACAAAAATTACTGACACACACTAACCCACGAAACTATTTTTTCTAATCACGCGCACTCACGATCACGTAGTTAAAAAATAAATTTACTTACGATCACGCGTGTTTCACGCGTGAATCATGAAAATTTCGTGTCACGCGCGCATCTCTACCCTGTACCGCAGAGTGGTGTAGGGTATAAAAACTACAATGAACTTTTCGACAGCATTTTTAAACTATATGTGTGACAGAAAAGTTTTGAAGTAACTTTTTACGGTTATTCAAAAAGTTTTTATTTAAAGTTCCCGAGTAAAAAAAAATTGTATGGTAAAACATGTTATCTTATAAAATTATATATAATTTATTGGATCTGATTTTGCTAAATTTCATCCGAAAATTGGCCGCGCCAAAGTTATCTCATAACATCATATAATATATGAAGTTACAGTTTAATATTTGATTGTAAATGATTTCATCCGGAAATTGGCCGCTCCAAAGTTATCCCAAATTATCTATTATCATGATTTTGTATTAAATATGATATGATATGATGTAATTTCATCCGGAAATTGGCCACGCCAAAGTTATCTTAAAATATCCAATGTCATGATTTTATATTAAATTGGATATTATATAATGTAATTCCATCCGAAATTTGGCCGCGCCAAAGTTATCTTATAATATCTGATATCTTGATTTTATAAAAAAATTATTGGATACATTTTTATCCAAAAAATGTTTCTGTTTTTAGATTTATTTTTAGATATAATAATGTCAAACTGAAAATAAATAAAAAAAAAAAAAACTTCGAACGGACGGGGATTAGAACCACAAGTCTTCCGTTTTGTAATCGCAATCTCTACCCTCTAGACCAGCGGACGTTGTTAGCAAATAACAACTTTAAAAGACTTAGTTTTAAATAAATTGATCGTACACGCAAAAAAAAACTTGTGTCGGAGTGAGCAAAAATCTGGCATAATTTTACCAAAAATATGCTAAAACTACAACCGACGAAGTAGTTTTCGTAATTTAGCCAAAACACTTATGTAAAAAATTTTGAAGAAAATGCTAATGCTATTTAAGTAAAAACTTGGTAAAATATACCAAAAGAGATATGGTGAAATATTCTAAAATTATTAGAAAAGATGACTAAAAATAACGCTAAAAATTACCACATTTATGCTAAAATAAATTTTCAATAAATTTTTGTAAAAATTTGTATATTTGTTGAATTTAAAATTTTCACAGAATAAATCCATATTAATGTAATAAATGTTGTGTAGGATTTAATTTACCACCGACCAACTGACCCTTTTTGTACAATTTTCTCGAGTGACTGCTGCCTACGCTTCTTCTTAAAGTAAAGGATCCGCTATAGCTTCACGAATTTATTTAAAAGCATCCTGTAAAAATAGAAAATTATTACAAAACATAAATTTTTAATTTAAAAAATTGGTAAACCCCATTGGTCTCTTGGTAAGGAGGAACACTTACTTTGTCATTCCATTTGTAACTCAAAACAGGTATGGACTCCCTTTGCTTTCGGTTTTTAGGTTTTAATTTTATACCTAAAGGCAGGATTGGTGTCCACGCTCTTTATTGTTGTGAAGGATTCGCCATAGCTTCAAAAATTTATTTAGCAGTACCCTGTAAAAATAGAAAATTATTACCAAACACTAATTTTTAACTAAAAATCGATTAAACCTTATTGGTGTCTTCGGAATGCGGGTATACTCACTTTATCATTCCATTTGTTATTCATCGAAACATACGTCTGGGACTCCATTGGTTTTTCTTAATGAAAGGTGTTTTAAGTGATGAAAGCAAAATTAACTTTAACATTATTTTATCTTACATTTATTTCTCTTTTAGAAAACTAATTATTTATTTTTATTTATTAATTTATTTTTATTTTATTTATCAATTTCCTTTTTACGTTTTTATAACACAAAAAATAAACAAACAACGCACACAAAAAAAAATGAAAATGGCGGTCTGTATTTGTTTTTTTGTTGTTTTCTTTCGATAAATTTTTGTGCAGGTAATTTGCGTTATTGTGCAAGCTACTTGGTTATTTTACATAAAAAATGAATTATGTTACTTTAACATCGACAAGCATAATATTAGCAAAAATTTGGTAAAAATTTTTTTTTGGTATGAAAAAAGTTTTACCAAGTAGGATTGCTCAATCTTACACAGATTTTTTTTTTTGGGTGTATCTAATTATATCAAATTGATCTAACATATAGTAATATATGATTATATCCAATTAAATATGTTATTCACTTGTACACAATTTTCAAAAAGACTTAGAAAATTTTTGATAAAATTAGCAAAAAAAAAAATTGGAATGACGTACAGCGCTATTAGGGGCTTCCATGGTAAGCTTAAACAATAATTTTAATGTAGCGGTATACCTTATTTCCAAGTCATAGGCTTCCAAAGTGAAATAAGACTTTGGCTTATAAATTTGAAATTTTTCATGGAATCAGGAAATCAGAATTAGATTTGAGATCGGGTTCCAAAAATCATTGATAATTTGATAATTTAAACCAAATTTAGCTATTATTAACTATATAAATGCAATATAAATTTTTAAAAATGATTGCAAAAATTCTAAAAGTAAAATTTTTTAAGTTCTAAAAAAACAAATGCAATAAAAAAGTGTTTTCCATTTAAAAAAAATTAAAAAAATATATTTTTTTCTGGAGTCGAACTCGGGTTCCCAAAAATGATAGATAATTTTATAATAAATTAAATAAAGTTATATATAACTATATAACAGCAATATGATTTTTTAAAAATGATTGCAAAAATTCAAAAAAAGAAAAATTTTTAGTTCTAAAAAAAATAAATGCAATAAAAAAGTGTTTTCTATTTAAAAAAAAAAATAAAAAAAATATTTTTTTTTCTGGAATCGAACTCGGGTTCCCAAAAATTATAGATAATTTTATAATAAATCAAATATAGTTATATATAACTGTATAAAAGAAAAATAATTTTTTTAAAATGATTGCAAAAATTCCAAAAATGAAAATTTTTTAGTTCTAAAAAAATTAAACGCAATAAAAAAGTGTTTTCTATTTAAAAAAAATAAAAAAAAAACTTTTTTTTTCTCGACTGGGCCGGGAATCGAACTCGGGTTTCCAAAAATCATATGTAATCTTATATGATACAATAAAAAGTTTTGTATAACCATATATGTTGACACACAAAAATAAATTTTGAAATACTGGCATATATAATTATATATGGCTAGTTGTTTGGCCAAAAAAATATTTTTTTTATACATGATTATATCAAAATATATATTCCATTACATATGCGACCATTTATAAATATATATTGAGTTTAGACGAAATTTGCGTATATATAGTACCATACAAACACAGATATGTTATCGTTTAAGACACATATAATTATATCTATTATTTTTGTTGGAAATTTTTTTAGTATGGAACCATATATAGTTTTAAATGGTATTATATTAGTCATATATAATTATACATAAATTGATACTGGATTTTTTGTTTAGTAAAGTCCTATACATAATTAGATATAAAGTCACGTATAATAATGTATGAAATCGGATTAAGTTTTATGTGCAACGTATGATTACATCTACCATTTATATTAATATATTATGAACAATATAATTAGATATGATTTTATATGACATCATTTAAAAAAATTGGAAAATTTCAAAGTGAGATATAATTTTATACTTTGACTCATAAAGTTGTATATGGTTTTATGAAAACATATAAAATAATATACATTTATATAAATTCTTTTTTACTCGGGTTGTTTTTTCGGAATGTTTAGTCATTTAATAACGTTTAAAAATGACTGAAAAAGTATGTTGTTTCAAATAAAATATAAGTAGTCCGTTTTTTAAAAAAACTAAACGTTTGTTTTAAAAGTTTTTTCAGTTGAATTTACTTACAAAATTTTTTGTGTGCAATTTTAATAATTGGATTTATTTGCTAATTCAAATTAGTGAAATTTGTAAATAAATTTAATCTAAACAAGTAGAAAAGTTAAATTCGACTTGGCCGAATCTAGTAATACCCACCACAATGCCCTTTTTTAAGGAAAGTAAATTTTTTAACGCGAATTAGAAATATTTTATTTTAATTAAAACCCATTTTTTTTTTTGTCATTTTTGTAAAAAAAAAAACATTACTATTTTTTTTTGAGTGTAAAATTTTTTTTTGAGTGCAATTTTTTTTAGTGCAAAAATATTTCCGAGTGACAAAAATACTTTGTAAAGTAATTTTGTGGCTTATCAATGTTTTTTCAGTTTTTTTTTTTTTAAAGCTCGGTTTTTTCAACACGTGAATTTAAGGTTAAACAAATCTGAAATTCACAGTTTTGCTAATAACTTTTGAAACACTGGACCGATTCGGCTGAAATTAAATACGAACTAGACCAGGGGAACGACAAATAAATATGCCAAGCTTCAGCACCCACAGAATTGTCGAAAATTAGTGTGTTTTTACCTCGTAAATTCGGGAAAAACCCTTGCCGAAATACAGTCTTTTGCTCATAACTTTTGAACCACTGGACCGATTTCGCTGGATTGCAATACCAATCAGACCAGGTAAATGCCCAACATATACGCCAAACTTCAGGAGCTTCCGTAAAGTCTTTCAAAAGTTAGCGTGTTTTCAACAGACGGACGGACATCGCTAGATCGTCTTAAAATCGATCAAGGATCAGGAATATATCCTCACCTAAAATGCAAAACGCCTTAACTAACAAAAAATTCAAAATCGGAATTATGATAAATTAGGTCACAAAATAAAAAATTAGGGTCACAAAATAAAAATTAGCGATTTTATAGCCAAAAATTAAAAACATGTGAATTACGAAATCGCCAATGAACGCAACTAGAAGTACATTTTTAATCACTTTGTGATTTGATACATATTCAAAAAACGTACGTCCTCACAAAATTTTAGCCAATTCAATCAAAAGTTTTGATTCAAAACCAACAAAGTTATTAACAAATTAAAAATTTTACTCTATACTGTTTTTTGCTTCTCCTGTATTTCATGCACATAAAAATTGCGGTGGTCAAGGGGTGACATTTTGTTTAATTGCAGATGAGACTTAACATTCGTAACAAAATTTACCTGAAATTCCACGTTTTTCGTACATAAACAATTTTTTGAAAAAGTGATCTTGACTGTTCCAAAAATCAAACAGCGGATCGAAATGGTTTAAGATATTTTTTTGCAAAAATAGAAAAAAAAAATGCAGACCAAAAAAAAAATTTGTTTACCATAAACACACTCTATATAATTTCCGAATATTAACTAATATTTTAAGCAAACAAAAAAAAGTTGAATTTTTTTTTTACTTTTTTCGATTTTCAAATCAAAAAAATTAACCCAAAGTCACTGTCCTGCAGGTCCAATATTTTTGTGTGTTAATATCAACCCTAAAAGGCAACTTTCCCGACCTCGACGTTTTCGAAATTCGAAAAAAGCAAAATTTGTTCCACCCTATTATACAGCCATCTCTATGTTAGGCCAAGAATAATTCGTACCGCCCTCGTAATTCCAATTAATTTATATTGTTCCTTATGCTAATTTTGTAGAGTGTATTATGAGAAAGGTTTTGCAAATTTCCCATTATAATAATGAAACAAAAAATAACAATTAACACTAAAACTTACAGATCATTCAAACAGGTGGTTTTTTATTATGAGCTTAATGTTTTATTCAATTTATACACAAAATCCGAATTTATAATCACAGATGATTTTCTTAATTAAATAATTGTTGCATATAAAATATCTTGGCAATTTTTTTTTTTTTTTATAAACTTATGTTTTATAAGGGTTAATTTTTATAATTATAATAAATTACGCGTTTTCTTTTTTATGTTTTTCATAATTCTAACACTGACTACGATTATAAAAAAATATTCCTTTTGTATTGTTTTTATACCCTCCACTTAGTGATAGAGGGTATATATAAGTTTGTCATTCTGTTTGTAACTCATCGAAATATCGATCTGGGACCCCATAAAGTATATATATTCATGATGCCCGATCGATTTTAAGACATTCTAGCGATGTCCGTCTGTCCGTCTGTCCGTCTGTCCGTCTGTCCGTCTGTCTGTCTGTTGAAAATGCTCTCGCGGACAAAATATTGCACAGAGATGACTGAAACTTAAGATATTTATTGGAAGTTCTCCCGAGAAGTTTGGTATTGCATTTGAGCGATATCGGTTCAGCGGTTCAAAAGTTATGAACGAAAATGTAAGCACACCTCAAAAATTTCAGTACATTCAACATAACCTTAAAATA
This sequence comes from Pegoplata infirma, assembly GCA_963921195.1. Lineage (NCBI taxonomy): Eukaryota > Metazoa > Arthropoda > Insecta > Diptera > Anthomyiidae > Pegoplata > Pegoplata infirma. The sequence goes on along the minus strand of OY992537.1, from coordinate 15,384,561 downwards.
CAAAATGCTTTAATTCGGCTTCTGGTTGGCATATGTGAACATAATTGAACACCAAATGGTATTTAAACAAGTACGAACATATTTTTTGACAAAAAAATAAAAAAATCGCGGATTTTTTTTCCAAAATTTTTTTCGCGGAAATTTTTTTTTCAAAAAATTTTTTTTTTTCAAAAGTAATTTCCTTTTAAATAAAGTTTTTTGCAATAATCTTTTTGAAATTGTGGAGGGTATCACTACATTCGGCAAGGCCGAATTTTACTTTTTTACTTGTTTTTTTTGTTTCTTATCCTCTTTGTGTGTACAAAAGATTAAAAAGAATAATTAACTACAATATCGCTTTAACTTTATTTTTTTGTATTTTGTTGTTATATTTCAATTCGAAATATTCTCACTCAAAACATCCCGCATGTTATAGAACGAACTAAAAATATTCTGAACCGCGTAGACGAGTGGTTTGATAACGACTGCTTTCATTACTGTCAATAAACGTGCAAAGAAAATGCGACCAATTTACTAAAATACAACAACAGCAATAGCAATAAATATCAAACGAAGCTTCCAATCCATAATAACGAATGATAATTTTTGGTTTTGTTGTTTGTTGATGATAATAATGATGATGTTGTTATTTTCCCATGAGAGCCAATACAAAAAATATTTAATAGTATAAAATTTTTTAATAAAAGAGTATAGTTATTTCTAAGAGTATAGTTTTTTTTTTGTTGTATAAAGAGTATAGATTTAGATAAGGTTTATCTGCCTAGCCATGGCCCCCCCTTATAGATCAGCTAAGGTCCTTATCGTAAACAATTTGTAATGATAACTTTGTTAGTATGATTTATAATTAAGGGTCCCCACGGTTTCTCCGCGAACGTCAAAAGTCTCATTATTTTGATTACAAAGATTTCTTTTAGATATCGAAACACTTGTTCTCTCAAACACTCTGCGGCAGTGACAGTGCTAAAAAATATACTTAACTGCCTCCATTTTTTCCAGGAACACTGTATATTAGGGTTATGACTCATTTTTGACAAAATTTTTACCTATCACCACGTGATAGACAATACAAAATTAATATTAAAAATCGTATTTGCGGGTCATTTTGGCAAAAAAACCTCCCGCACCAAACGCAATTTCTAAAAAGTCACAGATATTTTTTGTTTTAAGTCCCATTTTTAAAAAATAAGGTAATTTAAACCCTTCCAATGAACGAATTATATAAAAAAGGATCTTGTGAACACATACGAATAAAAATAAAGCCACCCGGACTTTTACTTTTGGAGCTACATGCTGCCAAAGTTGACGTTATAAATAGTTAACTTTATGCAGTTAAGGGTTAAACCGCCAAATTTGAATCTTGAAGGAATCAAAAAAGTCCCTCCAAAAAGCATTCGTCATTTTGACCCTAAATAGCTTTTCCTACGCATCGTTTGGGTCTCATATTTTCTCAGTTTCAATTAAACTAAGAAAATATAGACAAAATTTCATCTCGTTTGGTGCGGGAACTTTTTCGATGGAAGCGAAAAAGTAAAAATGCAATTCTTAATATTTTTTTATGGCCTTTTTGGCTAGGGCAGGTAAATTTTGATATTTGCAAAAAAATGAAAAAGTCATAACCCTACTGTATATGCTTCACATAATATGTAGTAGTATATCGCTTTGTACAAGTGTTGCGAGATACGCTTTAAAACTATATGATTTTACTACATACGATCGTAAGACCAATGATCACCTACATATGCAGCTCTGGTTTGGTGGCCAAAAGTGGAACAGAGCACGGCCAGATCTATACTGGACAAGGTATATCGTCTGGCCTGCATCGGCATAACAGGGGCGGAAAAATCCTGTGCAACCTATGCTATGGGGGCTATGATAAACATCCCACCTTTACATATATCTGTAAAGGAGGATGCTAGCAGAAGTGTCACCAGACTACCGGAATTTGGGAACATAATGGGCGGGGACCTACAGGGCCAAATGAAGAAAGCGGGACGATTCATAGGGGACCCATACGCGAAGATCGCTGAGAGAATGCTACCCAAACAAGTCTTTATAAGACATTTTAGAATAGATATTCCTGAAACGAGCATATGGTCTACTAACTCTTGGAATCCAGAGCCAGGATCTCAAGTGTGGTTTACTGATGACTCAAAACAGACCAATGGGGATACTGGCGCGGGGATTTTCGGTCCGAATTTCCAACGCGCACTACCTTTGGGGAAATCCCCATCGATATTTCAGACAGAACTTTATGCCATATATATATGCGTGTCCGAATGTTTTCGTAGGTGCACAAAAAGCACAAACATATATATACTATCTGACAGTCAAGCAGCATTGAAGGCTTTATCAGCCTACGATGTATCTTCAAAACTTGTCATGGATTGCATTCTTTCCCTAAACGAACTGGGCCGTAACAATGAACTTATTCTCAGTTGGGTCCCGGGCCATGAGGGGCACTTGGGCAACGAACGGGCAGACTGTTTGGCCAATCGTGGTGCAAGTCGCCCTTTTATCGGTCCGGAACCCTTCTGTGGTTTGTCCATTGGGCATATCAGGGAAAGTTTACGATCATGGAGAGAATCTGAATTTGCCAATCACTGGAACCAGTGTTCTGGACAGCGTCAGGCAAAAAGATTCATCTCTCCATCCCCTGGGATATCTAAACGACTACTAAATCTCGACAAAAAGGATCTAAGGATTTTAACTGGTTACCTCACTGGACATTGTAATCTTCGCTATCAACTTAGGAAGAAAAATTAATCGGACACTGAAATATGTAGATTCTGTGAAATTGATGCCGAAACGGCGGAACACATTCTTTGTGAGTGCCCAAGACTCAACATCAGACGAATTCGACATTTAGGGCGACATTCGTTAACTCCAAGTGACATATGGGAATCCATGCCAAATAGGACACTTAGCTTTATTAAAAGCCTTAACTTATAGGGCAACTGCTAGGCGGCACAAAAGATCATATTGGTCGCAGTGCATAGGGCCTTTTCTAATCTAATCTACATCTTCATTGCGGTAATAACAGCGCTACACAATGTCCACATCAGGCGAGTGATTAGGTAGTTAGGTTAGGTTGTAAGTTGCTGCTGACGTTTTACATCAACACACACAGACTCTGAGGTCTGCTGTGATACCACGGGACGGAAATGGAGTTCCCCTACTAGTCAATGACGTTAAACCAATTTGAGTTCCTTAGTAAACTCCTAAGAAAGATTGTGCATCTTCCTAGATCCCAGTGAAGCAAGTCTATGACCAGAAAGTGCCGGGCAGTGGAAGACAAAGTGTAAGATAGTTTTTAACTCCTACTCATCCATGCAATTCCAGTAAAAGTCATTTGACTTCACATTTAACAGCTCTGCTTGCTAAAAGCCAGTGCACGGAAATTACAGCAACCACCGTCGAAATTTCTCCTCCTGGAAGCGATATCAGTTCACTTGTGCGCTTCTGAAGAGGGCCAAATCAGTCGTGTAGTCCCTCACGTCCATTTATTTGCCTATCACTGATTAGTCTACGTAGCGGAACAAAGCCATACCAACACATTATAATTTCATTGGAACCTATAAGGTAGTTAGTTCCCAGTATTGAAAGCTCATCGGCTTTGCAATTCCCTAGAATGTATCTGTCTCCTGAAAATCATATGAGTTGTGCGGAAATTAAATGCAGATCTTGTTTTCAGAAACATTGACTCGAGGGACCTGACCGCGGCGTAACTGTCAGAATAGATGTTGACTGCGGTTGTACATTGCAACTCAACCAGTCAGCCACTTCCTTAATTACCAGCATCTCTGCCTCGTAAACATTGCAATGATCTGACAATCTTCGAGCTAGGCTCAACCCAAGCCCTTTCGAATTGACTCCAAAACCCACTTGGTCGTGTAGCTTCGATTAATCTGTGTAAAAATGTACCGGAAGGACCCTCAATCAAGACTCCCCGGATGCTATCACAGTGGTAAAGTGGCGCTCGAAAAAGCTTATAGAGGAAGCGTAGTCTATATATTGTGGTCTTGTTATAGATCGCGCTATGGACACAATCGCTGCTTTTCCAGTGTGATATTCAGTTGAATTGCCCACGTCGCTGCGTACTGCCTACCCAATATGTATTTTCAATGGTATTAGGTGAAGGAGGACTTCTAGTGCAGCCGTAGGTGTAGTACGAAGAGCACCAGTGACGCACATCGACGTTATTTTCTGTACCTCGTGATAAAGATAGAGTTCCCTAGTTTTCTCTAAAGCAGGCCACCAGACAATGATTACATACAATGAACGACTTTAGGGCTTAAACTCTATCGTTTTCCAATGGCCCTTTTACAGGAATATAAAGCAATCGTTGCTTTTTTTACCCGATCCTCAATATTACGCATGAAATTCAACTTCCTATCTAGAAATACTCCAAGATACTTGGCTCTATCTGAGAAGGCGATTTTAGTGGCGTCCAGAGAAAAAGGATCAAAACCTCTTACTTTTCCTTGTAAACATAACAAGCTCTGTTTTACTTGGATTAACTACAGTCTCTTGCCCATTTAGACAGATCTTTCAGAGAACCCTGAAGAATGTCCTTTAATGTTGGCTGGTGCTTTACCGCTATCGCGATATCGTCAGCATATGCGATAACAGGACTACCACGTTCTTCTAGAGAGAGCAGCATTGAATTCAGTGCCAGGTTTCAAAGAAGCGGCGAAAGAACACCTCCGTGTAGAGTGTCCTTATTGTCAAATCGAGATATGACAGACGTTCTACGTCTGTTGGCAAGTAGATTTTCCATCATTATTTCCAGAACAGACAATGCCTCAATTGACAAATCGACATATGACAGACACTCCCAATTCAGACGTTATACGACTGTTGGCAAGTAGATTTTCCACCATTAAAGCGATCCCACCCTTCACTTCTAGACCAGACAATGTCACAATTATCGAGGTGGGGATGACATTATTAAAAACCCCCTCTATATCAAGAAAGGCCACTATAGTGTACTCCTTTACCGAAAGCTTTTTCTCGTTGGTACCAACGAGCTCATGAAAAGCAGTTCAGGTTGATCCACCCTTGATGTATGCATGTTGCCTAGTCGAAAGCAACCCCGGGTCAATCGATCTATGCAAATATGAGTATTTAATTCGTTCCATTGTTTTTAACAGAGAAGAAGACAGACTAATTGGCCTGAAATCCTTCGGAGCTGTGCTGTTTTCCCAGCCTTCGGAATAAAAACGAATCTGGTATTCCTCCATTTCAGAGGAATATACGACCAGTTTATGTATGGCGTGTAGAGATTATACAGCCATGGAGCAATATAGCCCGATACTTGCTGCATCTCAGCTGGAATTAAAACATCAGGTCCAGGGGATTTATAGGGCCTGAAGCTATTAATCGCCCAGATTAATAGTGGCATATGTATTATTTCCGAAGCTATTTCAGATGCTTGGTCGTCAGAGCGTTCCAAAGCTTGAATCGGCGTCATGGAATTGCCTGGAAAATGCATGCTTAGAAGTAGATCCAGCGGCTCCCCACTGGAGGTAGACCACACCACAGTAGGATCCTTCAGGTATCACAGGGTGCAAGGAGAAGTAGCCAAAAACCTTGCGCAGCCTGTATGCCTCAGAAACGTCTTCTATGTTTCCACAGAAGTTTTTCCAAGAATGACATTTTGCATCTTCTTATAGGGTAGAGAGGGGCACATTCGCCACTTTTTTTTGAAATTCTGTAAAACCTAAACCAGTAGACGTTTTGTCTTAATTCTTTTGATTTAAGAAGCTACATATTTTAGCTTTAAGATATATACACCAAATGGAATTTTTCTGTTTGGCTTCAATAAATTTTGACTAACACTTACTCATACTCACACAATTAAAATTCTTATCACCCGTGATTCCCTAGCAAATTTTAGTTCACTTGCTATTCACGTTAGTAATTGTGGCGTAAAGGAATATTTTGGAATTTTCAATGTTTCTATTTCTATAAAATCGAGAAAGGTAAAAGGAATGCAGAGAACTATTGGAAGTGTTGTCGATGCAATAAAACTTATAAAAAAAATTGCACTAAGAATGTTGTCTTATTTTAAATAACAAAATTAAGTATGATCTTAATTCTGATATAACTAACATACTTAATACGAAATAAGTGTGGAATATTTTTGTGTTGTAAATTAGTTCATATTCATTAGATTAATTTATAATATAAAAAGCAATGCTCTTAGTGAATCTATTTTTAAAAATAAAAAGTGCATTCAAAATTTCAAACTTATCTTAAGTCTTGACACTATAGTAAATGCAGAGATTTAAAAGAATTTTTTTTATAAATGATAATCGCATTTTTATTGAACTCTTATTCTTTTTTAAATATATACTTATACATATTCGGAAATAAAATTTCTGGTGATCGCAATTTTAAGTTAAAAAGTGTTTCCAGTAGAGATGGGCACATGAGCAGATTAGTGTGTAATTCACGCGTGAGCTGTGTTAAATTTACTCACGTGATTGTGCGTGAGTGTGAATAGAAAAGATATGCTCGTGAGTGAGTGTGCATGATTCAAAAATTCCTGTCGTGAACCTGAGAGAGTGTGAGTCAAAAATCACTCACGCACCCTTCTCTAGTTTCCAGGAACACCATTGTTATTCAAAAGTAACTGATGCTATGAAAATTCAAAAAGGAAATTAAAAGCCGCTTCCAAAATAATTTTCAATCCCAATTCCTACATGATTAAGTTCTATTGTAAATTTCATTTAATTTTTACAACACTAATTATAAGTGACAACAAGAAACTCAACAAAGACTCTGTTCTGCCAACCATATTTTTCAGAGCCATTTTTATTCCGAAGGCTGGAAAAAAACTCCTCACACATTTCAGAATTTCAGAAAAAAATAAGTCATCATTATTTTTGTTGAAAACAATGGAACTAATGATAGACTCATATTTGCGTATAGTAATTGACCAGAGGTTGCTATTGACTAGGTAATTTGCTTACAGCAAGGGTAGCTCAACGTAAACAGCTCTTTAAGAGTTCTTTGATGCCATCGAGAGATCTCTTTCGGTAAAGCAGTACAATATGGTGGCCTTTCTTGATATAGAGGGGCCCCTTAATAATATCGTCCCAGGCTCGATAATTGTGGCATTGTCTGATCTAGGAGTGAGCAAAGGATCGTTTTTATGGTAGAAAATCTACTTGCCAAGGACGTATAACGTCTGAATTGGAAGCGTTTTACATATCTCGGTTTGTCAATAGGGGGAGGTGTTCTTTCGCCGCTTCTTTTTTTTTTTTCTTCTTCGAACGGTCCCACCTCACACTTACCCACCCCAACCAACCGAGAGGGTTCGTTCCCATGACGAAGGAACACGTACATACCATGGTCCGAACCTTAGCGGATAAGGCTGGATAAGTAAGCATAGTAATAAACCAACTACAGACTCTTAGTCATCAGTCGGTTTATTATAAAGACACTAAATACATTTATATACAATTACTACAACTACATAATTTCTACAAATAATTAAGAATTGATATAAACTATGAATTAACTACAAACGTTCAAAGAAATTAAAATAATCATCGTCACGCAATCTATTCAAATATATCAAAATAGTCGATTTCACAAGAGCATAATTCTCCGAAAAGTCAACAAACCTGTACAACGTGTTAAAATCAGTGCACATCCTACGAATAGGATCTGCACAAGCATAATTCGTGCGACAAAAATCAATATATAGAAGCTGTAATATCTAGTAGGCCGAAAAGGGACATTGAAAAACAACTTCCCAACAAGAAATTCAGAATCAACTTCGCCCCTAATAACCTTTAAAATAAACACAGTATTCAACATAATACGTCTACTCTTTAGATTAGGAAGTTTTATCAAAGCCAATCTTCCATTATATGATGGAAGATTGCTATAGTCCGGACCCCAGCTAAGGTTCCTAAGACAAAAAAGTAAAAATTGTTTCTGTACCGATTCAATCATATCACTATGAACGACATAATATGGATCCCAAACACTACAACCAAATTCCAAAATTGGTCTTACCAATGAGGTAAATAATTGTTTCGTTATATAGGGGTCAGAAAATTCCTTCGCCCAGCGTTTCATAAATCCAAGAACGCCATAGGCCTTATTCACCATAGTCTCCACATGCGCATTAAAAGTCAACTTTCCATCCAAAAGAATTCCGAGATCCAAAATAGAATCAACCGATTCCAAAATTGAACCATTTAATAGGTACTGAAAAGTCAAAAACTTCGACCTAGCAAAAGTCATGTGCTTACACTTTTTCAAGTTCAGCTCCATAAGATTACAATTGCACCAATTAAAAAAATCTTTTCAAGTCCTGCTGCAGTAATAACTGTCCAACAGGAGAACTGTAAGACAAAAAAAGCTTAACATCATCAGCAAACATCAAAATATTAGAATGAATAATAGAAGATGGCAGATCATTTATAAACAACAAGAAGAGGACAGGACCAAGGTGACTACCCTGAGGGACACCAGAAGCAACACTTATAAATCTAGAATAGGTCTGCCTATAATTCGAAACGTTCCCCTATAATTCGAAACGTTCACAACACTCCCAGATTTATGCAGCGGAATTAAAAAAGATTTCTTTCGAACCTATCACTGGTTTCAATGCTGTTCTCTTTAGAAGTACGTGGTTATGATGTTGTCACGATGTCACGATATCGGTAAAGGGCAAAAACCTGTCAACATTAAGGGGCATTTACAGAGTTTTCTGAAAAATCTGTCCATATGGTCAAGACTCTGTGGTCTGGGACTGTAGAACTGAACTTGTCTTGAAAAAATAAGATTTCTGCTTTTGATCCTATTTCTCTAGACGGCATTAAAATCGCCTTCTCAAAAAAGCCAAGTATCTTGGGGTAATTTTAAATAGACAGATGAGTAAATATTATGAACGGGTGAAAAAAGTAACAATTGATTTATATTCCTGTTTTAAGAACGGAAGTAAGCGAAACTAATCTGTTTTTGGAGAAAATAGAGCGGTTTTAGGATAGTTTTAACCAAACATGGCAACACTTCGACTAATTAGGAGTAAGACCGTATTTACATTAGGCAATTTTAATTGCGGCAATTCTGATTTTATCGTGTATCAGAGAGAGATCTAAGATTCTTCCCTCTCTCTCTGATACACTAGAAAATCAAAATTGCCGCAATTAAAATTGCCTTATGTAAATTCGGTCTAAGCGCAACAATAAAAACTGATCTGTCATCTATTTTTCTTATGGCGCGTTCTATTAGTTTTCTCTTTCTAACCCAAATAGTAGAAAAAAAAGAAAAGTAAACATATGATTTAAGGTTACTTTGTTGACACCTGTCATGAGTGTCGACCTTGTATTGGTCGGTGATTGGAATTTTAACAAAAATGCAATTCAATATTTTAAGAATTAATTCTTTGAAACTGCACTATTAAGCGCATATAACTCTTTGATTGCTCAAATTAAGTTTTGTAGTTGACACTATACCGAAATGTATAATACATATAGAGTTGATCACGTGAATGATTTTTAAATCACGATCACACACGCTCACGAATAACACAAACACTCAAGTTAACGGTTTTTAATATTTTGTGTAAAAATGTAGTGCATACTTTTAGGCTTTAATTAAAAATTTATGTTACGTATGATGTTCTACATACTTAGAAATGTTTTTTAAAGTTTCAAATATCGTTCGCTCAGTGGTATAAAAAAACAATTATCCATGTTATCTATTGATTGCCAAAAGTGAAAAAGAGTTGTCATTTTAAAGTAAAATTTATCATTTTTGATCTGCCTAAACATATGCTTTAAAAAACTACAAGACTGTTTATTTAATAAAAATCTACTTTAAAGTTTAAACCCAAATATTTTCCCCATGTGATTGGTACAAATGTTACTCACTATCAGTATGATTTTCAAAATTTTATTGTCACGCAATCGTCTCTGTATAAAAAAAAAATATAAAAATAAACAGGTCGCAAACTTTTCTTTTTAAATTAATTGATAACATGAATTGTAGAATACGCTCGTATTCATGTACCTTATTCTACTCATTTTTTATACAATATCATATTTTCTATATACAATGAGGTAGATTTAGATTTATATATTGGACAAACAAAACAAATATGTCCATGTATGTACTTCAGTCCAATAAACTGGCTTATCAATGAAGATAATCTATTGGTTTAGTAGAAAAAATGTCATTCATTGTTTATTAATATGAAACTTAAGTTGCAATGAAAATATCAGTATATAATTCAATAGATAACAGCACATTGATTTCTTTGCCCGAAATTCGGCTATATACGTAAGTATATATTAAGCTCTGATAAGGGTTGCGTGTATCACATGTGCATTCACTTTTTGGTTGACATAAAGTTTTGTTATTTTAAGAAATAAATCAGGGCAGGGCTGTGATCATGAAAAATGAAAATCGACTATCGTCGATATATAGAGTTTCCTATTTCACTTACAAGGGAAGTGCACTCAAAAAATGATGTTAGTAAAATCAACTGGAAATGTCAGTTAAAATAACTACTATGTAAGTTGTTTTGGGCTCAACTACTTTTTTCAGTTAAATCTACTAACAATGTTAGTTACTTTAACTGACAAAAAACAACTGACGCATGTAGTAAGAACTACTTAACAAGTTTTTTTTTTTTTAAAGTTGTGAAAAATAAAAAAAAACGAAAATTTGTTTTTATTTAAAAAAAAAACTAAAAATTTTTCAGAGATAAAAAAAAATAAAATTAACCACTTTATATAACTGTTACTACATTACAGTACTTTTTTGTTAGTTGTTAAAAAAACGACTTAAAATAACTAACAGAAATAGTTGTTCTATATTTTTCATACAAAAACAACTGACTTTGTAGTTAAAAACAACTAACTACTGTAAAATATGCAAACAACTAACATGTAGTAACTTACATAATTTTCTGAGTGAAGGTCTACACCGATATTTCTATGAGTTACATACGGAATTTATATCCTCTACTAGAGACGGGCACGTATGTGATTTTTGACACACATTTACTCACGCTCACGACAGAAATTTTCCAATTATGCACACCCACTCACGCAATTTTTTCTCCGCTCACACTTACTCACAATCACGTGAGTTAATTTAAGACAACTTACACTCACTTGCACACAATCATCACTCACAATTACGTTGACTCACACTCACGAAACTTTTATTTAGACAAAAAACAAACAATAAAATTATAGTCGGTCAAGGCCCATCATACACTCAAAAAATTATGACGGTGGATTCCACTACAAAAGACAGTTAAAACTACTACATTTGCTGTTGTATAGGCGTCCACTATATTTTACGGTAAAATTAACCAAAAATTGTTGTTGTTTTTAACTATTGATTAACAACTGCAAAAAACGGTAAAAACTACTTCAAATTACATTTGTTTTTACTGTAACTCAAATTGTCTGAATTTTCTTCTAAACGTCAAAAACGGTTAAAATTATTTGGAAATAATTCCTGCTGCATCTGACACTTCCAACTCGTTCAACACATCCGTTTTCTAAAAAACTATAAGTTTTTTTATAGACTAAAAACAACTACATAAATCAACTGTTACTACAATGTAGTAATTTTTTGTATTTATTTATTAAAACGACTACAAAAAATAGTTGTTTGAGATTTTTCATACAAAAACAACTGAAGTTGTAGTTGAAAACAACAACTACTACTTACTACACAAATGACCGGCTTGTAGTAACTGCAATAATTTTCTAAGTGTATAATACCCTACCCCAGTGTTTTCCGGAAAATGGGTCCCAAGTTCAAACATAGACCGATTGAATTTATTTTTTTCCAAATCTTCAATATGCGAAAAAAAAACACTCACAAACCCAATTTGAGTGAAATAGGCTTCTATTAGTTGCCAATAAACCGCATTAACTGAATATCGGGTCTAACAATAAGTCCAAAAATGGTCCGATTATAATTGGATTTGATTATGTTATAAAAGTACGCGTTTAACACACACAAAAAAACTTAAATAAAATATTTTCTATTTTCATGAAATTTAAGAGATTAATGTAAAAATCGGAAAGTCGATTTGTATGGGGGCTACAAGAGAACTGGTCCAGTTCCCATAAAATTTGGAATGGTGATTTGTCAATACAAACACGTTTACTTGCCTAATTTCGAAAGAATATCTTTTATAATACGGTTATTAAAGCATTTTTATAAAGAATTTTTTTACTCGAAAATTGAAAAAAAATACCAAAAAGTTTTTCGAACTCAGAGTTTTTTCTAAAGATTTTTTTTTTCAAAACGCAAAAAAAAAAAATCAAAAAAATTTCTGGAAAATTTCTGGAAAATATAAATTTTTTTTCGGAAAAAAAATAAATTTTCAATTTATTTATATTTAAGCTAAAACCATTTTTAATGTTTTTTTACTGCAATACGAAAACAATAAATAAAAAAAATTTTGTGTCTGAAAATTAAAAAAAAAAAAAATTGTTTCTGGACTTTAAAATTTTATCCTAAAATTATTTTTATTAAATTTCTTTTCTCAAAACCCCAAAAAAGAATTGCAAATTCTGGGCATAGGTCCGATTTTTTGAAGTGTTTTAATTAATTGTACCATATTTTTTAGTTTTAAAGAGCTTTCAAAGCGTTTCAACCCTTTGATGACCAACGATTTTCTGCTAAAGCTATATTAAGTTTTTGTTCATTGCCTTGATCTATGACCTAATAATAGTCATAAAACAAAAAGCTACAATATAAAGTAATTACCATCCCTCTCATGTCCGTATTTTTCTGATTGAGTTACTACCTAAGAGTGGAGGAAGTTTATTCCTCAGTTTTAGAATTTTTCGTAAGTTGAGGAAAAATATTATACTTAGAATGGCGATATCTCGAAAACTTAGCCAGAAAGAGCAAAATGGATTATTGCAAGTGCTTTTATTTTTTTAAATTTTAGGTGATAAATTAGTTTGAGTTCCGGTTAAAAAAAAAATGTAATTGAACTATCAATTCCTTAAAAGGTCTGATAAATAAAGGAATGTATGCTAATCTGTATTTGCTGATATTTGCTTCATTGCATGCTCATTAGACTGATTTTTTGTTTGTATGAAAAATATTTTTTTTTGGAATTTCAAAAAAGTCTAGGCGGAATATAGTAAAACAAGGTCAAAAATTACGATTCTGAAATTTTTGGCCAAATCGGACCACGGGATCACGAGGCGCATCGCGGTCAAAGTTTCAGAACCCTAGAGCAAATTGAAAAAAAAAATTACATACTTAAGACTTTTTATATCACTTTTCTAACTAATTTCCCTGTGCTGAGTTCAAAAAAGTTAAAGTTTTTGAAATCGAATAATAAGTTTTTGAGATATCACGATTTGAATTTTGTTGAAAAATTGTGTTTCTTGTTCACTTTATGTGCGACATCTATATTTGTACATGGTCAACCAATTGCAATTATCATAGACAACAACCATACAGCAAATACAACTCTAAAAACGATTTTTTTCTTAGTATTTGCTACTGCCATCTCTTGTCACGAATGAATAATGTCAATTATTTAAATTTAACGGATTTTAATAATCAAAGTCAAGGAGTACCAGATGTTTAAAATAAATCATGTAAAGTGAGAGTCTACTATCGCCGATTTTCATAACCTTATTTCTCTGTTTTACACTCACAAAAAAAAAAAAACTGTAATGTTAGCAAAAAAAATCTTGTAAGCCTACAAGAAAATTTGCTGATTTTAAACCCACAATTTTTTGGAAAAGTTATCAAAAATGTTTTGCCAAAAATTAGTTAACTAAATTTTTTTTTTTTATTTCAACTTAGTTCATACACTCAAAATAATACATTAGTAGATTTACTATTTTTTTTTTTGCTAATGCTGGTTAGCTAACTTTTAGCAAATTTTTCGTTGAGATTAGCATGTTAGCAAAAATATCTTGTAAGCTTCATTTAGCGCATTAGCAATTTTAAACAAAATTTGAACTAATTTTTTTTCTAGATTTAAAATTGAGTTGACCAAATTTTTACAAGCATTTTTGCTAATATTAGCTAAATGAATGGTAAATTTGTTTTTATTTTCAGAAAACTTAAAATGGCGCTATCTCGGAAACTAAGACAGATAGAGCAAAATGGAGGGCATTTTTGGTTCTCGGGCTCTCTCATAGTATCGCAGGTCCTCTTCACATTAGTGGACCCTAATGGGCCCTAACTTTGGACCCAAAAAAGTTAGAATTCCCTAAAATTTTAAAATGCTCATATCTCCGTAAATATTGCCGACACAACAAAAAGTCCAAAATCATTTTTGTAGCTCTCAACACGTAGAACAAGACCGCAAAATAGTCAAAAGCTCTCCGAGTAATATTTTTGAAGCTATCGAGTTTTTTAATTCTCAAGACCCCAGTGGTCCCCTATAATCACGTATCTCCAAAACTAAGCAAGGTAGAGCGAAACGGACACAAATTTTGGATCAAAAACTATGACAATTTTTAAGGAACCCAACTAGGTCTAGGCCCATCGGGGTCTGGACCTATCGGGTCAGAACCCAACGGGGCCCTCAGATGTTTATGAACTAAGTAAAAAAAAAATTAGTTAACTAATTATTGGCAAATCATTTTTGCTAACTTTAGCAAAAAAATTGTGGGTTCAAAATCTGCAAATTTTCTTGTATGTTTACAAGCTTTTTTTGCTAACATTACAGTTTTTTTTTTGAGTGTACACATTTGAGGACCCCATTGGGTTCGGACCCGATAGGTCCAGACCCCGATGGGCCTAGACCTAGAAAATCGTCATAGTTTTTGATCCAAAATTTGTGTCCGTTTCGCTCTACCTTGCTTAGTTTTTGAGATACGTGATTTTAGGCGACCACCGGGGTTTTGAGAATTACAAAAAACGATAACTTCAAAAATATTACTCGGAGAGCTTTTGATTGTATTACGGTCTTGTTCTACGTGTTGAGAGTTACAAAAATGCTTTTGGACTTTTTGTTGTGTTGGCAATATTTACCGAGATATGAGCATTTTAAAATTTTCGGGAATGCTAACTTTTTTGGATCCAAAGTTAGGACCCATTAGGGTCCACACATGTGAGGACCGGCGATACTATGGAGAGCCCGAGAACCCAAAATGCCCTTCATTTTGTTTCCAGATAGGGCCATTTAAAGTTTTCTGAAAATAAAAAAAAAATACCATTTATTTTTGCTAATATTAGCAAAAAAGCTTGTAAAAATTTTTTGAGTTGACAATTTTAAATTTAGCAAAAAAAATTTGTTCAAATTTTGTTTAAAATTGCTAATGCGCTAAATGAAGTTTACAAGATATTTTTGCTAACATGCTAATCTCAACTAAAAATTTGAAAAAAGTTAGCTAACCAGCATTAGCAAAAAAAATTAGTAAATATACTAATGTATTATTTTGAGTGTATTTGTTAAAAAATACGATATGTCAAACCTATTGTATGTTGTTGGTTTCGACGAGTAGATCTCAAAAATGTTCATTTACCTTTCCAAATACCCCCTAATAATCAAAAAGGCATCGTTTTGAAATTAAACAAGTCAATATACAATGGGTACTATTCCTTTCTAAATAATTATGGAATCTGATCATTTTTAAACTCTGCCAAAAATATGTAAAACAACCTTCACTTTGAATAAGCCAACTTTTAGCAGATTTGGATATTTTAACTTAATTAACTGTCATTTAATTTTAGAAAATAATAGAAATTTTCTTATAATTTCACTGATTCTTTTTCAGAAGTTCAGATTGTTTATCCGAAATTAGCAGATTTTTCTGCTAAAATCAGCAGATTTTCAATCTGAAATCCGCAGAAAATTCTGATGTCTTTAAAGATTTGTCCGCTGATTCGATTAAGAGATTGTTTTAAAACCTAAGAATTCGTTTAAAAAGGTAAATATTTCAGAAATATCTCAAAACTATTTTTTTAGGTAATTTTAGTAATTTAGAATAACAAATCGGTAAAAAATAAAAGAATTTGGAAATTTCTTTGGGTAATTTTGGGGATTTCCGTTCTTAAATTTGGGAATATGAATAAAAATGAATCCGGCAACACTCCATTAATTCACTAAAACCATGTCTGCACTAACTGAAGTGTGGTTGTTGTCTAGAATAACTGTGTAGTGTAATAATATGGCGATGAGATGTCGCTGATCTCGAAAATGAAAAAAAAAATTTTTTTAACAAAATTAAAATCGTGATATCTCAAAAACTTATTATTCGATTTCAAAAACTTTAACTTTTTTGAACTCAGCACAGGGAAATTATTCAGAAAAGTGATATAAAAAGTCTTAAGTATGTAATTTTTTTTTTCGATTTGCTCTAGGGTTCTGAAACTTTGACCGCGATGCGCCTCGTGATCCCGTGGTCCGATTTGGCCAAAAATTTCAGAATCGTATTTTTTGACCTAGTTTTACTATATTCCGCCTACACTTTTTTGAAATTCCAAAAAAAAAAATAAAAAAATCAGTCTAATGCTCATGTACAAAATGTATACAAAGTGTCCGATTACTGTTTGCATGTCTATTACACACTTCAACTTTTATTGGATTATCCCATTTTAGTTGAACGAAATTTGTATTTTAGTTATTTTATGTTATTTATACTCAGACCTTTGAAGAATTAATTCACTTTTTGATTTGATTCGCAAAAAGATTAATTCATATTAATAAATCAAGGAATTAATTCTTGACGATTTGATTCAAAAGAATTAATTTCAACTTTTTGTTGAAAGAATTAACTAATTTTTTGTTTAATTCCTGTTTAAATAAAGATTCAAATCAACTTGATTCAAATCAACAAAGAATTAATTCACTTGATTCAAATCAATTGATTCAAATCAATTGATTCAAATCAATTTGATTCAAATCAATTGATTCAAATCAATTTGATTCAAATCAATTGATTCAAATCAAAAATGTTTTGATTCAGTTGATTTAAACATTTTTTTCTTAAATCAAAGTATTTACTTTACACATACTATAACATATATTCTTGTGCGGTAGTAGCAAGCAAAAAGTCAAAGCAACAGAATTTTATAGTGTACATTTTATTGGCAGCATTTTTTAGCCTATGCATGCATAGGAATCACAAAAATGCAAGACATTGCTTTAATATAACATTTATTAATTTGCACATATACATTAAGGGTGGGATAATGCACGACTTTTCGATATAATGGAAATGTATGTGTATAATAAAAATGTAAATCATTCATTGTTTTTGTGTTAAAAGTTATTTTTATGCTGAAGAGCCAAATTCGTTATTGACTAAAGTAAAGATAGGCGCGTGAGTGGATTTTGACTCACACTCACTAACGCAAAAAATAATCGGATCACTCACTAATCCCTCACGCAATATTTTTTTACTCACGCTCACTCACTATTCACGTGAGTAATAAAAAACTTACTCACACTCACGCGTGACTCACGCCAGATTCAATCACGCAAAATCTACTCACGCAATAAAATTTTCTTACCAAAAAAAAAAAAAAAACTCGAAAAAAAAATTTTTTAGAAAAATTTTAAAAAAATTGGGCAAATCAAAAAATTGTGCAAATCAAAAAATCTAATCACGCAGACTCACGCAAAAAATAAATGACTAACTCACTAATCACTCGCTCAGGTTTTTTTCAAATCACGATCACTCACAATCACGTGATTGAAATGAAAATCACTCACACTCACGCGTGATTCACGTGAATCACGCAAATCACGTGACCAGCGCCCATCTCTAGACTAAAGATACACATTTAATAATACTGTACAATTTGGAGTGTTTTTTATTGATGGCGTGGTGTGTTTAAAATTGACGATATTCCAATGAATTTAACGCAATCAGACATGATAAGATTTTTATAATGTGCATTTTTAGTGTTTGATTTAAGTGAAAAAAGTTTAAATCAAGTTGATTCAAACCAAAAGTGATTTGAATCAGTTGATTTGAATCAAAAGTGATTTGAATCAGTTGATTTGAATCAAAATTGATTTGAATCGTTGATTCAAATCAAGTGATTTGAATCAGTTGATTCAAATCAAAATGTATTAATTCAATTGATTCAAATCAACGAATTAATTCTTTGCAATGAAATTAAGTGATTTAAATAATGAATTAATTCTTTTCGATTTATAGAAACAGGGAATTAATTCAATTATCTTAAATCAGATTTAATAAATTGAATTAGGGAATTAAATCTTCAAAGGTCTGTTTATACTTATTCAAAGTTAAAGTATTATATCATTTTTGCATAAAAAAACAAATTGAGCACGATTTTATTTAGTCGCTGTTATGTTTGTTGGGTATACGTTGGTTTAGCCTAATTTATTTGTAGTATACTTTTTGGGGTGTATTAAATTTTACAGTTGCATGTTTGTGAGAACAAGTTTTGTAGCATACTTTTTGGGAGTGATTAATTTAACACTTTCCGGGGCGGTGGTATGAGAGCTACCGCCTCCTTACATAGAAGTTTGTCATTCCCACACCGATATTTCGATGAGTTACAAAAATCGGTGTGGGACCCCATTAAGTATATATATTATTGATCAGTGATCGATTTACAGCCCGTATGTCTGTTGAAATAACGATCACGACCAAAATATTAAACAGATATAAGTGAAACTTAACATATTAATTTGAAGTTCTACCGGGCAATTAGGTATTGCATTTGAGCGATATCCGTTCAGCATTTCAAAAGTTATGAACGAAAATGTTAGGATACCTCGAAAATCGGCTGCTGGTTGACAAATGTGAACAAAATTGGATACTAAATGGTAATTAAACAAGCACAAACATGTTTTTTTTTTTGCAAAACAAAAATTCGCGGATTAAAAATTGTTTTTTCCGCTAAAAATTTTTTTATTTTTTTTTGCAAATAATTGTTGTGGCATTATGGAGGGTATCCATACATTCGGTTAGGCCGAGTTTCACTTGTTATTGTTATGCACGGGTATGGTTAAAATACCAACTAAATAGATAATTTTAAGTTTAAGCGGTCTATTCGTAGAAAACAGCCATAATTCGATTTTTTCATGTCCCAATAACCACAAGAAAACTTAAAATTCAAGTGCTTGAAATTTCACTTTAATTCAACTGGAATTCAAGCCAATATTTCAAGTCAAATTCAAGTTCAACAAGTCGTAATAAAAATAAAAATGTTTGAAAATTTTGTCATTTTATAAACAACATTTTTATTTTTTATGAAAAAAAAATATTGTATTGTAAATACATATAAGAAAAACAGCAAATCTTGGAATAATTAAGGATTATTCAATGGAAATAAATCAAATTCATGGTAAGTTATGCTTATTAATTTTGTTTTCGAAAAATCTTTATTAAAATGTTATTTTTTACATTCTTAGGATTTCTGGTGCAACATTTTTCGATCAAATATCTGAATTGAACTGGAATTGGGATTGAATTAAACTGGAATAGGGCTTGAATCCGACTATAATTCAAGCCATATTCAAGTCGTATTTCAAAAATATTATTTGGTTCGACTGGAATTACGCTTTTTTGAGGACTTGAATTCGAGTGTTTTTACACTGTTTTGTTTGACTTGAATTCAAGTATCCGTTTCACTGGTATATGCTATTGAATTACAGTGTTTTTCAAGTATAATTCCAGGCTTGAAAATATGACTGGAATTACGTTTGAATTACACTTGAATTCCAGCAATTTGGCTTATTGGGGTGGTTGTTGTAGAACAATAATTGAAAATTAAAAAAAAAATAGAATTGAAATTTGCCCACTAGGGAGCAATTTTAATTTTTCAGGGGGGCAACGAGCAAATTTTCAGGGTGAAACAAAACTAATAAAAATATTCGGAAGTGAAATCTACACCACCTAAAAAAAATCGTAAATTTCCATTTTCATTTTTTTTTTTTTGTAAATTACTTTTTTGGAAAGCGGCTTAAATAACTAAAATTTAAAAAATTATAAGGAAAATTCGTTTTACTTTCACCAATTTTTGTCAAACTTTTGTGGGAATGAAATCACTTTCAAAAATCAAAGTGGAATTGATGGTTTCATACCGAAAAAAATATTCGCTTTGCGTTTTACGAGTAAACCTTTTTTTTCAAATCCCAACGGAATTGAGTCTGTGACATGTCCCTTTATTTATTGGAAAGAAAACGAGAAAATTTCATAAGTGAAATCTAGAACAAAAAAATTTCCAAATTTTTCAGCATACGTTTTGTGGGATTTTATGTAGTTATCGGAAAAAACGGACTAAAATGTGAGATAGAGTTAATATGTTTGAAGAAACTAACCGCCCTTAAATTTTACTGAACTATGAACTATGGCAGCACTGTGCATTTCATAGGACAATTGTACCCACTAACAATTGTAGCACTATGCAAATACATTTTTTTTGCACAGCAATGAACTATGGATATATTTTTTTTTTTTTTTGTTAAACTTTGTTTAAGATATTTATTAAAACTTATTTAATGTTTAATCTCATTAGTATTTATGTGACACTTGGGACCTGGCCCTGCCTGCTATTTGCAGGAAATGCTTCATTGCTCAGGTCCTAATTATGATTTGTAGGTATTTTATTTTTAATTAAACAAAATATTGTGGTTTTCTCATTGTAATGCCATGATCGGCCAAAGCTGGAGTCAAGTCCTCAATAGCCAATGTATATTTACGATCTTTGTTTAATTTTTTATCCTGTTTAAAAGAAAACATCATTAGACTTTGAAAATATTATATTTTCAATTCTATACATACTTTATTTCCGCCATGACTTCCAGAATGTTGACTGTTACTTCGTGTTTTACAGTGCTGCAATGCATCATTTGCAATGTCTGATATGAATTTCTGTGCGGTTACCGAAATTATTCTTACAATACGCGGATCCACTGCCTCAAAACCAGCACTGTGTAAATACTTTTCAGCCAAAGCATCGGGAACAGTTGGAGTATAGTCTTCCAAATGTTGTAAAAGCTCACCGAGTGCTTCGCCAGGTGCTGGTTCTAAATCTTGTGGAGCATAGTCTAGTGGAGTGTTATCTTCATCGTTGCTTACTACCATGTTTTTTAATATTATTTTAATTATTTGTCGTTTATTTTTAAAATATTTAGGGAAAATTAATCTATGGTTCCGATATTTTTTATTTTTGTTTTCCTTTTGCGTATATTTTGTTTGTCATTCAGTAAAAATTGATAACACAAAAAAATGTGATACCAATCTGGCATCACTATTGCAACAGCTGCCAACTATTTTTCACTCTCCAAAAGCCGTTGAATTAAAATTTGAAATATTTTGTCAACCCGAGTAAAAATGTTTATATATATTCTCTAATATCAAATTTGAATTGAAAGATCGGACGGATACAATTTCTTCCGAAAAATGGGTTGATCCAATGAGATCCAATTACATAAACCCATTTTACGGATGAAATTGTATCCGTCCGATTAAAACTGATCCAACCTTAGCGATCCATTTTACGGATCAGTACTGGGTCTTCATATTTTTTCTCTGGAAAACATATTGATAGATATTTGGTCCATATGCAAATAAAATTGTTTCTTATATGGATGCATATGAAATTTGTTTCTACACTTTATATCGGTCCGTATACTCAACGAATTTTGAATTAAACTCGATGTTGCGTTAATATAAATTTTAGTTTTTTGTCGTGCTGTAGCGGTGTTCTATAACTCTCGAATCGAAAGATTTCTCACATGAAATATGAAAAACGAAACAGAAACATCGTGAATCGGCACAAAACCTGACTTTTCGCATTCGACTGTTTCTGTAATTTTGTTATGCGGAAACTTTCTGTCAAATATGTTTTTTTTTTCAAAATTATTGGAAAGATGCGAGAAAAACTGTTTCTGTAAACCAATTGATCGAAAACTTTTGAAGTTGAAGTGTCAAAATCACTCACATTTAAAAATGGTGCGATATTTCGTAAATTAAACAACTTTTGAGTTATAATAAATAAAAAACATTATTTTTTTTAAGAAAATACTATCAACTAATATTATTAATGATATACAAAACATTATTTTTATTAACTTAATTTATTATTTAATTTTTGTTTGCCAATGTTACGAGTGTTGTTTAAAAAAATGTGAAATTGCGTTTTTTTGTTGTAATTTTTATTATTTTCTCGCCTTGTTTACCTTTTTGACAGCTGATTTGGAATATTCCAATAAAAATGCTGCCGTTTTCGCATTGATATACAGAAACAGCTTTTTTTCCAGAATCGAGAAACAATGGAATTTTTTGTTTCATACTTTTCGATGCGAAAACTTTTCGCATAAATTACAGAACACCCCCACTGGTCAGTTTTTAACTTGCATTCTGTTCAAACTCTAAGAGTCCCCGCACAACAATGTCGGGGCGGTTGACGTTTTCGGTCGTGAGAGAGTATAGGCGCAAAACAAAGGCGGCAGCGGTTAATTCAGTCATTCGTTGATATTTACAAAATTTTTCACTTTTTCGACACATTTTTTATTTAATTTTATGTTTTTTTTAATATCAATGTGATTTTCTCATATTGATTCGTTTTTTTGTGTTTTTTTTTAGAATTTAAATATTTTTTTTAGAGATCACATTTTTTTGTTTACTTTATCGAAAATAATCGAAATATTTATAAGAATGTGGCAACATTTTCATATTAAAAATTTGAAAAGAGAGAGAAACCGACACAAAAATAAAATTGATTTTATTCAAGCGGTTTTCGGTCAAGCGTTTTTTCTTGCCAAATTTGTGTGTAAAAAACGTCACCGACATTGTTGTGCGGGGACTCTAACGCCGAAATTTTAAATCCCAGTAAAATTTGGTTTAGTTTCTTAACAAAATTCTTCAAAGTTTCTTAACAAAATTTTCTCGAAACAGCTTCATAAAAATAACTTAAATAAACAAGATTTCGCGGTCACCCGAGTTTAATACTACGTCAAACTAGGTTTAAACTTAATCCACATCCCTAAAACTCGGCCTAAGGCAGACCAAAGGTTCTCAGTTTTTTTTAATTATAAAATCTTTTTAATGGCAAAAAAAAATAAATTCAATGTCCTGCAAATGGCATTTTCAGCCCACATTCTATTGTGGGCGTGGCTATAAAAAATTATATAATTAAAAATTCATAAATTAGTAGCGATTAATTTTATTTTCTTTGAAATTTTAACCATAATTGTGAATGTAGTAGTAGTTTTTAAAACCAAATACGAGATTAATATAATATACTTAAATTTTGTTCGTTCAAAATTGTGCAGACTTATTGTTTTATTATATTTAACGAGCGTTACTGCCAGCTGCCGATGTAGATACTGCCGACATAGGCGGTTTAATATCCATTAACTCACACAATTGATTACGCAGAGGCCTTATTTCCACCAATGGTAATCCCCAATCTGTTTCGGAGAGTATATTTAAAATTTCATCCATATTATCTTCGGAGATATCACAAACATCTCCATGCAATGCTAAGGCTTCATACAATTTAGTGGCAGTAGTTTTGCGAATGTGAACATGCGTTAAACCCAAAAATATGGATAATTTTGAAAGAATTTTTTTGCATAAACGTGGCACCTGTACCAATTGACAGAAAACATTGATGCTCGAAATTAATTTGTAAAGTTTCTTGTGTCCCTTGATTTCTAAATTAAGAAGACGGTAGATATCATCGGAAAATGATGAGGAATCATTGAGTAAAACGGAATTGATGGTGCCTAAAAAACAAATTAGAATAAAAATGATATAATTTAATTTTAAAATTGTGTATTACAGATTTTTAAAACAAAGTCGAATGTATGGATACCTTTAACAATGTAAAAATATTATTGCAAAATATTTTGTTAAAATATTGGTTAAATTAATTTTGAGAAAAAATTTGAAAAAAAATCGGCAGAAAAAAATGTTTGGTAAAAAAAAAAATCGCAAACAAATATTTTGAATAAGAAATATGTTTGTTCTTGTTAAAGTACCTTTCAGTATCCTATTTTGTTCACATGTATCAAATACTAGCCGAATTAAAACACTGTATTTTTAGGTTATGTAGATATTCGAGCTATTTTACATTTTCGTTCATAACTTTTGAACCGCTAAAACGATATCGCTCAAATGCAAACAATTCCCATTTTTTTTAACAGTTTTAAGTACCCTTTTAAAAATCCCTTCTGTTAAATTTTTAGATTTTTTGGTGACCCGTTCAAAAGATATCAAATTTTCAAAAATACGAATCTTGTTCGTTTACTCATAACTTCTTCAAAAATTACACTGTGCAACAAGAAAAATGAGCCTCAATGGCTTCAACGCCATATGAAAGTAGACCATCAAATGGACAAAATCACCAAAGGGTTTTGCAAAGTCAGTTCGGATTTCTTTTTTATAGCCCACTGAAGTTTTTATTTTTTTATCAAAGGCGTTTGGAAAACGTCAAAAATACTATAATAAGAACACATCTGAGCTTCGAAATATGATTTGATGTCTTCAGTGAAATTTTATGGCGGTTTTTTTCTTAGAACATTTTAACCCTCTAACTGCCATTTTAAGGGGTCATTTTAGTCCTTTTTCAAAAACTAAACACAGAAGTCTAATAAAACGTCCATTTAGAGGGTTAAAATGTTCTACAAATATTTTCCTCATAAAATTTCACTGGGGGTTGTCGAATGTTCAAAGTTTGTGCGACATGCGCAAAGTGCTTAAAAAGGGTCAAGTATAAATAATCAATGTTTGTTATTTATTTTTACCAAAGCAGTGTTAAAAAATATCGACAAAACACAGTGGAAATATACTTTTGAGCTAAAAATGTTGTTCTGATGTGTTTTATAAAATTTTGTGATGATTCTTTTCTTTGACCAAATTAACCCTCTAGCTCCCGTTTTAAAGGGTCATTTTTGTCCTTTTTTTAAAAGAAATACAAAAAAGTCTATAAAAAATGCAGTTAAAGGGTTAAAATTATTTACAAATATTTTCTGCATCAAATTTTACTAGGGCACGGCTAAGACAGAAAGTTCGTCCAGCATATAGAAAATGCTTAAAAATTTTAAAGTATTCAAATTTTTTTTTATATTTTTTTTTTGGCCGAAATAAAAAAAAAATCAAGTAACAAATTTAAATTCGACTTTGTCGAATGTATTAATACCCTCCACGATGTAAAAAAGTTTATTTGCAAAAAAAAAAAAAAACAAAAAAAAAATAAAAATCCGCGAAAAAAAATTTTTGGTAAAAAAAAAAATTCGATGAAAATGTTTCTTTTTTTTTAAATATGTTTGGACTTGTTTAAATACCATTCGGTGATCGATTCTGTTCACATGTGTCAACCAGCCGCCGAATTAAAGCATTTTGTGTTTTTAGGCTATGTTGAATGTACCACAATTTTCGAGGTGTTCTTACATTTTCGTTCATAACTTTTGAACCGCTGAACCGATTTCGTTCAAATGCAATACCAAACTGCTTAGGGCAACAACAAGTAAATACGCTAAGTCTTTGTTATATTTGTTTAATACATTGGCCGTGATCACCATTTCCACAGACGGACAGGCATCGCTTGAATGTCTCGCTAGAATGTCTTAAAATCGATCACTGATCGATTTTCGTGTCAACTGACACAACTTTTGATCCCGATCTACTATCCTATTGGATAGTAGTGCAGACACAATTTTTCAACGAAATCGGTCAAGGACTCTCTGGGTTAGAGGGGGTCGAATTTGATATTTTGGCCAAAGAGGTGTTTTTTCTCATCCATGTAACTTCTTACCAATTGTTTTTAGCAAAATGTGTCCCAAATAGTTTAGATAGCTATTTCTTCAATCTTGCGAAAAAAAATTATAAAAAAAATAAAAAAAAATTATGAATTTTTTTTTTAATCCAAAACTTTTTTGACTTTTTTGTCAAATAGGACCCTTTTTTTGACTAAAAAGAAAGCTTAGGTCTTTTCCTCACCTAATTCTTCTTCGTCCTCAAATATATATTTGCTCCGCCAACAAATTTCCGCTAGAACGGCATTACGCGACTTTTTCCCAAGATATCTGAAATGGTGATCACTGCCAAAGTATTAAACAGATATAACAAAGAGTTAGCATATTTACTTGTTCTTGCCCTAAGCAGTTTGGTATTGCATTTGAGCGAAATCGGTTCAGCGGTTCAAAAGTTATGAACGAAACAACATAACCTAAAGACACAAAATGCTTTGATTCGGCGGCTGGTTGACACATGTGAACAGAATCGATCACCGAATGGTATTTAAACAAGTACAAACATATTAAAAAAAAATACATTTTCGTCGAATTTTTTTTTTTAACAAAATTTTTTTCGCGGATTTTTTTTTTTTTTTTAATTTTTTTTTTTTGCAAATAAACTTTTTTACATCGTGGAGGGTATTAATACATTCGACAAAGTCGAATTTAACTTGGTTACTTGTTTTTTTATTTCGGCCAAAAAATATATAAAAAAAAATTTGAATACTTTAAAATTTTTAAGCATTTTCTATATGCTGGACGAACTTTCTGTCTTACAATTAGACGTGCCCTAGTAAAATTTGATGCAGAAAATATTTTAACCCTTTAACTGCATTTTTTTTATAGACTTTTTTGTATTTCTTTTAAAAAAGGACAAAAATGACCCTTTAAAACGGGAGCTAGAGGGTTAATTTGGTCAAAGAAAAGAATCATCATACAATTTTATAAAACACATCAGAACATCATTTTTAGCTCAAAAGTATAATTGCGCTGTTTTTTGTCGATATTTTTTAACACTGCTTTGGTAAAAATAAATAACAAACATTGATTATTTATACTTGACCCTTTTTAAGCACTTTGCGCATGTCGCACAAACTTTGAACATTCGACAACCCCCAGTGAAATTTTATGAGGAAAATATTTGTAGAACATTTTAACCCTCTAAATGGACGTTTTATTAGACTTCTGTGTTTAGTTTTTAAAAAAGGACTAAAATGACCCCTTAAAATGGCAGTTAGAGGGTTAAAATGTTCTTAGAAAAGAACCGCCATAAAATTTCACTGAAGACATCAAATCATATTTTGAAGCTCAGATGTGTTCTTATTATAGTATTTTTGACGTTTTCCAAAAGCCTTTGATAAAAAAATAAAAACTTCAGTGGGCTATCAAAAAGAAAGCCGAACTGACTTTGCAAAACCCTTTGGTGATTTTGTCCATTTGATTGTCTACTTTCATATGGCGTTGAAGGCATTGAGGCTCAATGCGATGACCCGAAATTTGTTGCACAGTGTTATTCAAATTCCAAGTTTTTTTTCAATTTTTTTTTTACATACAAAAAAAATGGAGTCTTAAGCTAAGTACTCTGTTTTTTGCGGTGAAAATTTCACTTCAACTTTAAACGCCTCAAATCGCAATAAAACAATGAAAAATAAACAACTTTTGACAATTATAAGAAAGAAACGATCATAACAAAACTGAAATGTCACTTTTTCACGGCAATTTAAATTGTCTTGTATAATAAAAATGCGTGAAAACTTTTTTAACAATTTCCCTATAATTTCTCGCGTTGCCAAATTTTATTTTTTTTATATGGAGTTTGACAAATTTTTTCACGTGAAATCGAACAGAGTACTATGCTTTAATCGAGATCGCGTCGGAGAAGCATCTATTCGTCGCTGAAATTATTTTATAAATTTAGAAACGTGTTTGTGTTTGTCGGTCGCTAGTATTGGTTATTTCTCCGCGAGTACCGTTAGACAACGGTGTCTAACCATACTCAAACACACGCACGTGTTAAGGAAGCGTCGTTTCACTCTTCCATTGTGAGGGCAATGGTCGTATTGTGTCCGGAGTTTCCCACGTGTTAAAACCCCACAAAAACTATAACCCCACAAAGGTGGCATATAGACTTCGTGTCTCGGTCACCTTTTTATTCGTCCATTCGTGGACAAGGTGTAGCATTGCTACACCACTGAAGAAGAAGAAGAAGATACAAAAAAATAATTGAAAAAAAAAAATTTTTTAAAAATAAAAATTTTTTGGGAAAAAAATATTTTTGGAGTATAAAAAATTGTTAAAAAAATGTACAAAAGAAATTTATTTAAATAATATGTAAGTTTCCTTTGACCTTTTTGTTATACATATATATTTAGTATAAATAAAATAGCTCGAGGTCACTTGGACAATTTTAAAATACATTTGGAAAATTTTTAACTACATTTGGACCATTTTAAAATACATTTGGACAATTTTAAAATACATTTGGACAATTTTAAACTACATTTGGACAATTTTAAAATACATTTGAACAATTTAAAAACAGATTTGGACAACTTTAAAATATATTTGGACAATTTTCAAATACATTTGGACAATTTAAAAATTAATTTGGACAATTTTTAAATATATTTGCAATTTTAAAATATATTTGGACACTTTTAAATTACATTTGGACAATTTTAAAATACATTTGGAAAACTTTAAAATACAATTGGAAATGGTGTAAAAATAAATAAAAATAAAAACACTTACCTGATGCTATGATAATATCCAAAAAGTTTAACATCGGATATGTTACACGCTCGTTAAGTAGATTTTCCTCAAAATTTTCAACGATTTCTCTACAAAGTCTTGGTATTTCTGTAGAATGACTTCTTAAAAACTGAAATAATGCTGCTGAAGAATATTTAATCAACGATTCTGTTAGTTGCCCTATACTGGCACTAAGACCCAATAATATTCGCTTTGAGTATTCGGGTAATTCGAGAAGTGCACAAAACAAAGGGAATGTATGATCAGCAAATAGCCATAATACGGCATTGGCATCTGGTGGAAAAACTTCTAGCAAACGCTCATGATGATAGATATGAGGAATTCTGGGTTCCATATGAATCAGTTGACATAATAAACGTCCTGCTAAACCTCTGGTACGATCTATTTTTTCAACAGATTGTTGCATAAAATCTAACATAACCTCGTGAATATGAGAGGGTTGAATCAGATCTTTAGGGCATGATGTCAGAAGTTCATAAATAGCTTAAAAATAAAAACATCAGTTGTTTTGTTTAATATAACTTAAATAAAATAAATTTACCATTCATTGCAGCTTCTCTAACCCAGGCACCAATGTCGCCACGATTATCAAGTGTATATTCTTCCATTGCTTTTAAGTAACACTCAGTTACTTTTGTAAGATATTTATGATTTGCAAACGAAACTTCAAAAAAAAAAAAGTAATAATATTAGTTAAACTTAAAAGATTTAAGTAGGACTATGTATATTAACCTGCGTTATCCTTATCGTATCCTACGGTTTTTATCAAATTACTTAAGGCTTTAACACTATCTCTGCGTGCTTCACTCCAATTTTGAGTATTATGAGCTTCTTTTTCCTTTAACACTTCACCTTCCATTAATGCTTGTAAGGGAGTTAACGAATGTTTAACAAGACTTTCCAAAATGGCATCCAAGTGTGGAGTAAGCATAAATAGAGGCAAAGCACCTAAAGCGCTTATATAACCCATGCGTATATGTTCTTCAACATCACTATCAGCTCCTTTTAAGTAGAATTTTATAATTTCAGCATTTGCAGCATAACGTTCCGGTGTATTGTAATATGTTTTGCATAATTCCGCAAAGGCTAAAGTAGCGGATTCTCTTATAGGGGCAGTTTTATTTAATAGACATTTGTCGATGATTACCTGCCAGGAATCTACGGTAATATATGTCAAAAAGTTAAATAAAACAAGTTGAAAAGTTAAATTCGACTTGGTCGAATCCATGAATATTCTCCAAAATGTTCTTTTGAAGTGATATTAAGTAAAAATGTGAAAAAAATTACCAATTTTGTTAAGAAATTTTTTACTTTTTGTTAAGAAATATTTTGTTGAAATAAAATATCAGCGAAAAAAAGTTCTTGAAATTCGATTGAATCATATTGTATTTTTAGGTTATGTGGAATTTACCAAAATTTTATAAGCTCTCTATCACAAAGTAGAGGCTATAAAAATAACAAATATTGCAAAATCTAAGACTCAACACTGTACTCACCCAAACATTGAGTTGTTGCATCAACTTTAGCCAAACTACAATTGCGTATAAAGTCAGTGCAACATTGTTTCATCATTTCACCACTCATGCCACGGAAAAGATCACGTTGTATAAATTTCAAAATTAATTCATTGATATTACTAATAGTTTGATTAGAAAGCCAATTTTGACTTTTGTTCTCATTTTCTTCTTCCAAATGGTGGAGTGCCAATATTATTTCACCAATAGCCAAAACACTGCCATGTCTAGTATTTATATCAATTGAGTCCGTTTTGGCAAATAATTGATCTAGCACGACAGTGGTAACATATTCCGGAGCTCTACGTGTTAATTTATGTAAAGCTTTGGCAGTTAGTTCTCTAATGGCAGTATCCCAATGATTTACTTTACGTTCGACCAAGTGATCAATTAAAGGTTTACGATATTCTTCAAACTGGGCTATAAAATCACTGATATTCAAATAAGAGTTTTGCCTTAAGCCTACCGAATAAAAATCGGTGGTGGTAGAAATTTCTATGCCAAATGGGAAATTGCCTAAACGGCCGACACTCTCTTGAAAGGCAGCAGAAGCAGCTCGACGACAGTTAATTTCACGATCAAAGGTGGCTACAGTAAGAAGTCCCGCTGATATTTCATGTACAAAGGGAAGAACATCTTCCGGGTTATAAGCTCTAGCAAAGGCCCAACACATATAACAAGCCGAATCGCGAATATGTTGGCCCACAGACATATATCCTTTCATTTCATCATAGAAAAGAGCTTGCAGTAATAGAGGCACTAATTCCTTAAGACGATATGGTAATAGAAGCCCTCTTTTAGCTAATTCAGCTAAAGCCAAACAAGCACCATGCCAAGCCTCATGAGGTTCTAATGGGTTTAAGATATCGATGACCGAACCAATAACTTCATCAGCCAATTCTTTAGATAAACGATTTGTAACCCTACCAATACCTTTGGCAGCTGACCAACGTACATCATTACCACCACTTCTAAGGCCCTGTAAAAGTTCATCTATAACTTCTTCGATAGCATCCGGTACCACAACTTCTTCATCTGTTGAAGCTTCTTCGGAAACTTGTTGAGAATCACCAACGGCTTTTTGTTGACCCGAAGTTTCCGGACCTTGTGTAAGATTCTTAGCTAAAGATCTTGTACCACGTTTATAACGCCAGTTGGCTATGCGAGGCTTTAGATAAACTAAGCCAATACGTTGTATAATCTTAATGTAAGACTTATATTTAAGAAAATCTGAGCTATCCTTGTATTGACAACTAACAATCCATTGTAAAAGTTTATCGGCATATGGCAATAAATCATCTCTTTTGCCATGTTTTAGAATAGCAGCCACTGCAGCCAATTGGCCGAATTTTATTTGAACTGTATCGGCCTGATGTTGTGATATAACCCAGTCTAAAAAGCGATCCAAATATAAATCCTTAATATCTGCTCTTACAAAATATTTGGCTGATAAATAAGCAGATATATTGCTACAAGTATCATTGGTGGATGTATAGAGTTTGCATAAATCAAAAATACGTTCCATTTTAGTTTTGCTCTGGACATTCGTGGTTATAAGTTCACTTCCAGTAATTTCATTAGCTGTTGTATAAGCATCCAGACGAGATAAGTGAAAAGGATTTAATACTAAGATGGACATCCACAATAGTAAAATGTAGCGTGTCTCCCAGTGTTTAAATTCCTTTGGATTCTGTTTTTCCAATAATTCTAATGCAAATTCTAAATCACTTAACTCATGGGGCAAGAATTTAACCAAGACCTTGTACGTTCTTACTTTACAGATAATATAAAGATACTTAAAAGCAGCATGCATTATTGGTTCAGGCAAATCACGGTTCCTTATCTTGTCTAACAAACGAGTAAGAAGCAATTCCAAGTGGATATCTAACAGATGAGGTTGTTCTTGATATCTTTTTAAGAGAAAGGATAATGAAAATTGTTAATTATTTAAAAAAATGCTTACTACACTATTTACAGATGTTATTCGAAAAATATTAATTGTAATTAGAAAATTTTACTTATTTCATTGAGATTTAACTGAATATCGGTTCCCAAAGTACACGTTTAACACAAACCAAATTTAAATAAACATTTAACATTTTATAATTTTCATGAATTCTGAGAGATTTATGTGAATAACGAAGCGGTCGGACTGGTGCGATTACTTTCCTCAGGGGACGTTTTTAGCCAATTAAAATGTTTTCCAATTTTAATAGGCTTCGTCCTTTGGATACAAAAAAATCTTTAATTTTAAATTTCATGTGTTCAGCGTTTACATGGACGGATAGACATCGCTAAATCGACTTACAAGGGAAGTTCCTAACCCTTATCTACCGATTTGCCTGAAACTTAAACTTTCGAGTCATTGCTAAATAATTACACTGTTTGACAACAAAAACCTCCCAGTGAAATATCTAACTGATTCTTATAGATTTTACTCTCTTGAATTGAAATCTGCCATCCAATTTTTTCTAGCATCTACCGATTTTGAGATATTTGCTGTTAAAAAGTAACTTTTAGTGGTCCACTGTTACAGATTATTCCAAAAATAGGACATGATTTCATATAAAATGAACATCTTGATTCCAAAACTGCAAGCCAATTTTTTCTAGCATGTTCCGTTTCCGTATTCGCGTTTGAAAATTTTTCCACGCGAATAACTCGAAAAGGGAACATGCTAGAAAAATTTGGATTACAGTTTTGGAATCAGGTCTAATTTATATTAAATCAAGTCCTATTTGTTGGAAGCAACATAACAGTGAACCCCAAAAAGTGCGAAGTTATTGTTGTTTTATACCCCATTCACACGTACAGTTTTAAATCGTTTTTAGCAGCAATATTTTAAGCACTTTCTTTATTCTATTACAGTATATTGACAGAAAATGCTAAAAATAATTGCTAAAAACGATTTAAAACTGTAAGTGTGAATAGGGTATTACTTTTTAACAGCGAATATCTCAAAACTGTACGTGATAAAAAAAATTGGAACGCAGATTTGGATTAAGGAGAGCAAAATCTATAAGAATCTGTTGGATATTTCACGGGGTTGTTTTTGTTGTTGAACAGTGTAATTATTTAGTAATAACTCAAAAACAGGATCAGCTAGAAGTTTCGTGTTAACGATTTGTAAAGAATTTGTAAATATCCTCCGCCATCACTAGTGGCATTAAAAAATATTTTACAAAAATGTAATCCTCTAAAACTTGGAAGTCCTTTTAAAAGGAAACAGGATTACGGAATGAAAAACTGTAAATGCAGTTTTACTACTTTTGGCCTCCTGTTTCAAACGTATATTATCCAGTTCGTGTTTAACGATTTTTATCTTTTTGCCGGACGGTATAATAGGTTATTAATTTCAAATTTTGTATTACAATATGGATTAATAAATAAATAAATAAATTAATACAGGACGTATAGGGACTATGTCTAAACATATAGGCTTCCTCCTTGGATATAGAGGATTAATATCAAAATTTAGCCAAATCGATTGAAAATTTCTTTCTGACTCAAAATGCGGATTTGAGTCGATAGGGAATATTAAGCTGGGGCTGAGTCTTCTAGTTTGTATAATTACACCACAGAGTGGTGTAGGGTAAAGTTCCCTTTAAGACTCCCGTTACAATGTTAAGTCAATGGATTATTTAAATAAATTGTATTAATATGATTTTTTTTATCTTTGTATACCTTGTTAACACCTCTGTGTACAGTTCAAAATCCTTTTCGAATCCCGGTGCATCTGTTCCCTGCATTGAGTCAATCATCTGCAATACCTGGTCCAGTTCTGTAAAATGTTCCAACGTATTCGAGGGACCCTCCTCATCTTTGATTTCATCGCATTGCATCATATTGACTCGATGCAATCACAATTCAACAGAATTTAATTGATTTTTTACAGGACTTCTTTAATTTTCGGAACAGACGGCAATATTTTTCAATTTGCCGAAGAAATAAAATATTTTTTTGTTTTCTCCTCTTTGTTTTCAATGAATCATAGAGTTGCCAATAACTTAAGTTTTATGAATAAAATCGGATTCGCCAAACCTTTGCATGTAAAAATAAATTAAGCACTTTTGTTTGTGATCTAGCAACTTGGAAACTTGGTATTGTGGCAACACTGCAGCTGTTTACTAAAAAGTTGACTAATAGATTTTTTGTCTTTTGTTTTGTGTTGTAAAGAAAGTAAAGATAAAATACAATCTCCATTACAAATAAAAAATGACTTTACCAGAATTTTTTGGTTGCTCCATGATAGCATTTGGGCCACC
This sequence comes from Pegoplata infirma, assembly GCA_963921195.1. Classification (NCBI taxonomy): domain Eukaryota; kingdom Metazoa; phylum Arthropoda; class Insecta; order Diptera; family Anthomyiidae; genus Pegoplata; species Pegoplata infirma. Next base: position 15,350,314 of record OY992537.1, on the reverse strand, counting down.
ACTTGCTTTATTTGTATTCACCATAGCAAAAAATCCTATTCGTGTTATTATTCTTGTGGTTGCGGCGTTCTTTTGGTTACTTTCCCTGCTAACATCCTCCCTGTTTTGGTATGTAGTAATACCGCTACGAAGTGTTCTGGCATTTGGAACAGTATTTTCAGTGTTGTTTCAAGAATACTTTCGTTATTTGCTGTATTTATTGCTCAGAAAATTCGAAGAGGGCCTGGAGGCCGTTGCAGATGATAGAAGACTGTTGGATAATAAACATATATTGGCATATGTTTCCGGTTTTGGTTTCGGCATTATATCAGCCATGTTCGCATTAGTTAATGTTTTGGCAGACTTGGTAAGTTGCAATTTAATTTTACTGTGGGGAGTCATTCATAGTCATTATCACTTTTTTTTTTGCTTTACAGACTGGTCCTGGCACTTTAGGTTTAAATGGTGGCACTGAAAGTTTCTTTATGGTTTCGGCTGCTCAGGCACTTTCCATATGTTTATTACATGTCTTTTGGGGTGTCATATTCTTTAATGCTTTCGATACAACCAATTACGTACACATTATCTATGTAGTGGGTTCCCATCTATTTGTCAGTCTCATTACTCTTTTAAATGCTCAACAATTATATGCTGCCTCCTTGTCTATTAACTTCATTGTAACAATAGTTACGGCAATTTTGGCATTCCGTGTAGCGGGTGGCACTACACGTTCATTTAAACGATTTATAACCTGCCAATAACTTGTACAAAAAAGACTTATTAATCATTTTTCCAGATAGAATCTAATCCTAACTCTACATTCTCCAATTTAGTTTTTAATTAAAAAAAAGATCATCATGTATTTATTTCAAATTTAACATTGATATTGAATTATTACAAATAAAATTTTAAATATGTAACCTAATCGTAACTATGGAAAGTATTGTGCTTTTCGTACTGTGATACCATAATCCGCTAATGCAGGAGCCAAGTCATCCATGGTCATGGTATATTTACGGTCTTTATTAGGTTTTGCAGTCTTGGCGGATCCATTTTGATTGTTCGTCCGCGTTTTACAATGTTGTAATGCATCATTAGCCACATCGGATATAAATTTTTGTGTGGCCACTGATATAAGTCGTATTATACGTGGATCATTCGAATCAAACCCTGCAGAGTTTAGATAAAAAGCTGTTACTGCATCTGGTACAGTGGGTACATAATCTTCCAACTGTAACATAAAATCACTAAGTTGGGATCCCTAAAATTATAAAAATGCTATGTATGTATATTCTTTTAATACACAAGACTTTTATCTTACCAACACTTCCTGGGCCGGATTTGATGTATTAGGTGGAGCCGGTTGACTTGTGGCACCGTTAGAATTGGAACCGGCATTAGCTGGACGAAAAATACCAAAATTTGTTCCAATCATTTTTGAAGAATCTACTTTTAATCGGTTTCCTTTTGATATGTTTTTGTTTTCTAATTCTTTTGTTGCAAGTTTTCTATAGGGGTTTTCACGATCTAGGGCTTTTTAAAGTGGTAATTGGCAAAATTGCTAAAGGGCTGGTTACTCAACTGGTCAGTGTTGGTATTTGAGAATTTTCAATTAGTGCCAAGTTGAATGCTAAAAAGAGCCAAAATAGGTTGAAAAGGTCCAACAAAATTTTTTTTTTAAATATTTTTCATTTTTTACACACAACTTATAACTTTTTTTATAAATGAAAGTAAAATCATCTCTGCGGGAAAGGTGACCAGTCGAGGACCGGGCATAGAGTGTTTTTTTATACAAAAAGGACCTGTCAATAATTAACACCTTGTTATATGTTCCAGGAACTGATCTTTCAGATCTCCGAACACATTTTTACTGGTCTTAGAACTAGTATTCCATGACCAGTTCGCGTTGAATAAGTCATGGGATAGGTTTTTAGGATCAATTTTTCCTGTAGGGCCAATCAATTTCCCTCAGGGATTAAACACTTCAAAATCTTAATTTTAACGAAACAGAAACTTACATTGTTGTAAGGGGGAACAACTGATAATTGTTTCGTGTTTAGCTGGATTTTTTTGCTAACGTGTATAAATTATCCCATACAAATTTGACGTTTTTTAACTATATACGGCAAATTTATGTCAAATTTGTATGGGATAATTTATACACGTTAGCAAAAAAATCCACCTTTTGTAATACATAATTTAATTTTAGAACGAATATTTTTATTTTAAAAAAATTTTGACAATATTTGGAGAGAATGAAAAAGGGCCAAAACTGTTATTTGTGGTGCCATTGACCATTCAATAGTGCCAAAAATGGCACTATTGTGCCACATTTCCCAACCGTGCAACTGGTAAATGTTTCTTCACAATACAGCAGCAGACAGCAAAAATTTTTACATGTATTTTGTTGTTGCGCCAACAAAACAATACATGTAAAAATTTTGCTGCTGTATTGTGAAGAAACACTAACGCAACAAAAATATCAGGGGGGTAATTGTGTAATTCGATTCGAAAGAAACTGTTCGAATTCGGAAAATTATGATCCTTTGCAAAATGTAACTCGCTATGAGAAAAATATTTTTTTGTTTATTTTTAGAATAAAAGGATAAACATTAACATGCCAAAAGATTTTTTAGGTACTTTAAATTGGAACCAAAAATGTCGTTTGAATAGCTTCTATTTTCGAATCGAAATACACAATTACCCCCCAGTAAGAAATCAGCTGTTCATGTTTTTTATATCCCAGCAAAACTTTATGGAATCATTCAAAAATTACTAGTTCTAGAAGTATTTCAAAGCTTGTCACGATAGGTTCTCAAAGAGCATCCTGGAACTAGTGATGTCACAACTAGTTCCAGAAGTAAAGATTATTAATAATAAAGCTATGTGAACTCGCTCTTATTCTGTTAAACCCTCTCTTAAATTCTCTTTGCTAATACGGCGTTCACACTTGCTGTTTTGAAGTGTTTAAGAGTGAGATGTTTAAAAAAGTCTTTGTTCTGTATCCATTACGTTTTTATTCTGTTACTGGTGTTTTGTTAAACAACTTGTTTAAAGTCGCTAGTGTGAACTCTATATAAGTCTCCCATCGAACAGGAATTTGATCATACCAAAAAAAATCCTTAAATTCGATGTAAAAAGTTTTGCAATTTGGCATTTTTCCGACTAAATCTTGCGCTTTTTTTATTTATCTGTAAAAAAAATTTTTTTTTATTATTAGGAAATCCAATGACTTTTTATTTGCTGAGAATTTGTTTTAAACATATGTGAACAGAATTGGAGACAGAATGGAATTTTTACATGTACAAACCAATTTTTTTACAAAAAAAAAAAATTGGCAGAATTTTTTTCACCAAAAATTTTTTTCGCGGTATTTTTTTTTTTTCAAAAAAAAATTTTTTGTTGCAAATAATCTTTTATTACATTGTGGAGGGTATCAATACATTCACTTTTCTACAATACTTTTTTACTTGTTTACATTTATGTTTTAAATCTAGCGTAGATCGATGTTACATTAGTACAACCGTCCACAACGCTTTTACAACGCTGTTCCGATTGTATTTTAGTATTTATTCTAACTGGGCAGTGTTATTTTACGGGTTTTTCATCAGCAAACAGAATACCTCTTCTGCGAAGTTTTTACGTTTTTATAAAGTTATACCCTATTCACACGTACAGTTTTTAATCGTTTTTAACAGCAACATTTTTAGCACTTTCTTTATTCTGTTACAGTATATTGACAGAAAATGCTAAAAATAATTGCTTAAAACAGTTTAAAACTGTAAGGCCATGTTCACACTACAAGAACTTACCATGGTAAGTTGAGATGATTTTGCAATTTTTCTTTATGCTAGTACAATTTGAGATGATTTTGTAAATCACTATGTGATTTTGTTCAAAGGAAAATCACATGGTGATTTTAAAATCACGCTACCTGTATACAGTATAAGTGTGAATAGGGTATTAGTGTGAAATTTATGTTTTTTTTATATCGAGGGCGAATATTCAAAATTTGCTATCTGCTATGTTATTACACTACAGATAGCAAGTTTTGAATATTCGCCCCTCGATTTGCAGTTTGACAGATTTTCTCATAACCGAGCAACTTACCTATAGCAACAAAATTTTCAATTCAATTTCAAAAAAAAAAATTTTTTTCGAGGTGGTAATATTTCCCGCTATAACCAAAATACAAAATTAATTTAAAATCTAACAAAGTTAGAGTTGAAATAGTATCGCCAAAGGATTTATGATGCTAAATCAATTTTTATCTATCTCGCTTAGTTTTTAAAATATAATCAAAATACACTCAACCAAAAATCATTGTATTCCCAAAGAAAATCATTGTAAATTCAACAGAAATCATTGTTGATTTTGACCCTACAAATATTTATGTTGATTTCAATAAAAATTGTTGTCAGTTTTTGTAAAAGTTGATCAACTCGTTTTTTTGTAAATCAACTCGTATTTTTTGTAAACTCAACTCATATTTTTGTTGATATAAGAAATATTATTAATAAAAAAAGCTTGTTGTTATTTGTTAATATTCTTTTATTAAGTAAAAATCACAATATTTTTTAGAATTATCACCGGCTTTTTAAGCTGCAATATTTCAACACAAGATTTTCACACACTTCTTTTATTTATGTTTTGCACTCGTAAGCCATTCTCCAGTTTTCTAATGACACCAAATCAAAAGCCTTAAAAAAAACAAACAAAAATATAATATAGTATGAATACATAAAGTAACCAATGTATTTTATTACTTACCAAATATTTACAGATCAGAATCTGATCATCAGATCCTATTTTAATTTATTTTTATAATATTAAATATTTTTATAAGAAACAAACACATAAAATAATTTTATAAGAGACAAACAAATTTCACATTGCAATGCATTGCTACCAACTTGATAATACAAAAATGAACGAGCAGGGTTGTTTTTTCTTTTTTGGTTTTATCTATTGAATTCTGTATAAACGATGTAAAGAGTTGATTCAACTTTACTGATTATTCAACGATATCAACATTAATTTTTGTTGAATACGGCAATATTCTGTAAAACTTGATCTACAATGGGTTTACTAATTTTTCTACTAAGATATTTCTATGAGTGTACAAAATAAACGTCCTTTTGCTTGTATCTTGTTTATTTAAAAATTTATTCGCAATTTAGAAATCGAGCAAAGAATAAATTGATCTGGGATTGCTAAAAGGGGCTATGGAGGGGTAATAATGTTAAATTAATTATAATTTCCTGTTGAATGTATTTTTTATTTACCAATTTTTTTGTTTTACACATAAGTATTACTTATAATTTGTTTTCTTTTTAAATTAAACTATTAAACGTAAAACTAGATCTACATAAGTCAATGTTTTTCTTTTTTTTTTGTTTAATATATGTTTTTTTTTTTTTGATTTCAATATTTCAAATAATATTTTATTCATTTATAGGTTATTTTAGGAATTATTAAAGAATAAAATGCTTTAGAGTAAATAAAACTTTTTAATTTTTTTTTTTTTCATTTCTGTAAAACATTAAAGCATACCCTAAAATAATAAAACTTAAATAATTGTTTAGTTTGTATTAGCTTTATAACAAATTAAAACTTTTGTTAAAAACAGAAAAAAAAATAGTAGTAGGTACAACTAAATAAATTTACAAAGATACATTTAAATATTTAAAAAATGTAAATGAATAGATTTTCTTGCAGTCCAAGTCCATTGTATAAAGATGATTTTGATATTGATTGTAATTCACGACAATTTTTAATGACACTAACGAAACAAACGGGTAAACGTTTTTAAAGCCATTGTTATGGATTTGGTTGATGTTGATCTGAAATACCAAATTTAAGTTAGATAAAATTAAATAAAATACAAATTATATATCAAAAATTTATTTCAGAAATTTCAAATTATATTTGGAACATTTCCAAATACTAATGCCTACATATTTAAAAAAATTCATTATTTTAAATTATATTTTTTAAAAATTTTCAAATATATTTTAAAAATTTCCAATTATTGTAAGATACTTCCAATTTTGTTTCAGAAATATCCGATTTTATTTCAAAAATGTCTTAATATACGTCTGTTTGTTTACCTTACTACAATCTACTCATTTTTACTACTTTTACTACAGCTGGAAAATTTCAATACAAAAAGTAAGCAAAACTTTCCAGTTGTAGTAAAAATTGTAAGAAATTTGGGTAAACAAACAGACCTAATATATTTCAAAAATTTCAAATTATTATACCCTACACCACTCTGTGGTACAGGGTATAATGAGTTTGTGCTGATGTTTGTAACAACCCGAAATATTGGTCCTAGACCTACCTTCAAGTATACCGATCGACTCAGCATTACTTTTTGAGTCGATTTAGCGATGTCCGTCCGTCTGTCCATCTATCGGTTTAAGCACGATACAGGTCGGAATTTTTCATCAATTGACTTGAAATTTGAAACTTAAGCATATTTTGGTCCAAGGACGAAGCCTATTGAAATTGGAGAAAATCGGTCCATGTTAAGACCTAGCCCCCATTGGATTCAGCTTAAATGACTCGTATAACCGTATTAAAATATATATCGCGTTTAAATTCAGAAGGTAATCAAATTATATACGCACAAATCACCATTCCAAATTTCAAAGGAATCGGGTCTGTCCTTCTGATAGTCCCCATACAAACCACCTTTCCGATATTCCCATAATTCCCTCAAAATTCATAAAAATGGAAATATTTGATAAAAATTTTATTTTTAGGTGTTAAACGTGTACTTCAGTAACCAAATCAAATCGGAATATAATTGGACGATTTTTGGACTTAGTCCCCCATATAAAAATTTCGACCGATATTCAGTTAAATTGGTTTATTGACAAAAAATATACCAATTCCACTAAAATTTGACCTGTGTGTGTTTTCTGCACAAAATAAAGATATAACAAAAGACAGATACAATCGGTCCATGTTTGGACTTGGGACCCATTTTCCGGAAAACACTGGTGTAGGGTATCATGTGGTCGGTCTTGCCCGACTATAAATTTCTTACTTGTTTTTAATGATTACCTTACTACAATTTACTGTTTTTTTATACCCTCCACTTAGTGATAGAGGGTATATATAAGTTTGTCATTCCGTTTGTAACTCATCGAAATATCGGTCTGGGACCCCATAAATTATATATATTCATGATGCCCGATCGATTTTAAGACATTCTAGCGATGTCCGTCTGTCTGTGGAAAATGATATCACGGACAAAATATTGCACAGACATGACTGAAACTTAACATATTTATTGGAACTTCTCCCGAGAAGTTTGGTATTGCATTTGAGCGATATCGGTTCAGCGGTTTAAAAGTTATGAACGAAAATGTAAGCACACCTCAAAAATTTCAGTACATTCAACATAACCTAAAAATACAAAATGCTTTAATTCGGCTTCTGGTTGACATATGTCAACATAATTGAACACCAAATGGTACTTAAACAAGTACGAACATATTTTTTGACAAAAAAAGAAAAAAATCGCGGATTTTTTTTACCAAAATTTTTTTTTCGCGTGATTTTTTTTTTTCAATTTTTTTTTTTTTTTTCAAAAGTAATTTCCTTTTAAATTAAGTTTTTTGCAATAATCTTTTTGAAATTGTGAAGGGTATCACTACATTCGGCAAGGCCGAATTTAACTTTTTTACTTGTTTTTACTACAGCTAGAAATTTTCAATACAAAAAACCATAGAATATACAAAAGGTCTATTCGATTACCCAAATTTCTTACTATTTTTTACTACAACTGGAAAGTCTTGTTTACTTTTTGTATTGAAAATTTCCAGCTGTAGTAAAATGAGTAAAAAATAGTAGATTGTAGTAAGGTAATCGAATAGACCTAAAACTTTCCAATTGTAGTAAAAATATTTTGAAATTTGGGTAATCGAACAGACATTATATTGCAGATATTTCCAAATATGTTTCAGAAGATTCAATTTAGTAATATTTCTAAGAACTAGAAATATATAATACACAATCAAACCTAACGGACATTTTGCAAGACTTAAACAGTTCTACTAAGGGTTGGCAACAATGAAAAAACAAATTACAATTGATCTTTTTCGAATAAAAATTAATGTTTTTCGAATTACAATTTATATTTTTCAAATTAAATTTTAAATTTTTCAATTTAAAATTGATCTTTTTCGAAAATTTTGATATTGTTCGAATAACAAACAAAAATATTAGTAGGTCTATTCGATTTCCTTACTACAATCTACTATTTTTTACTCATTTTACTACAGCTGGAAATTTTCAATACAAAAAGTAAACAAAACTTTCTAGTTGTAGTAAAAAATAGTAAGAAATTTGGGTAGTCGAATAGACCTAGTATTTTACCGTTTTATGCCTTTGTGAAATACAAATAGGAAATTCTTATATGGAAATAAAAATATCTAAATTCCAAAGGAAAATTTTTAATATACAAATAAAAATTTTTAATATAAAAATTAAAATTTCTGAAATACAAAACAAAAATTTTGTAGCATTTGTTAAAATTCGAAATTTCCAAAAATCGAGTAGAAATTTTATGATATTTGTAAAAATTTTGAAAAATATTTGTAGTTGTATATTTTTATTGCATACTTACTTTACTACCGCCTCTTTGAATTCATGTAATTGCATATCTGTGGCCGTCACATAGCCACCACTATTTTTCTTTGGCAATGCATTTAGGGCTGTTTTAAGAAAAGCCTCCAATAGCTCTGCTGAAATAACGCCCTTAAGTTCAGTCAAAACTTCGGCTACGTCAGGTAGCATGTATGAATGTAAACAAAAGACCGAAGCGTGAATAAGATTTAGCACCAAAGCTTCACCATTTTGTTCAGCTATTTCTTTTACCAATGGCTTACACTCAGCCAACTTATAATTTGAACTACGTCCCCATTTTAAGAGATTACAAAAGAATTTCATTACCGAAGAGTTGGCTTCGCGATGATCTAGTGTGCATGCCAAGAGAGCACACTGAAAGATGGGAGTTACCAATGCACTCTGCAAAAATGGCAACGGACAACAATCAATAAATCTTGAACATAATCGGAAAAAGTCATCAACGGTATCGGGATTATTTTTTAAGCCATTTTCCACTTGTAACATTTTAAATGTGGGCTCAATGAAAGCCTTTAACATTGCCAAAAGACCATTAATGCATTCGTCGACTTTCGCAAATTCATCTACCAGCACAGAACCCAAATATAAAAAGCAACTATGATGATGCAAAGCATACATGGTAACCATTTGATGTATCAGAGGTTCAACTAACATGGAAGCTTGCTTGCGCACCATACGAACACCATAACGTATGAGACGACAAGTACGTTCCATAATTCTAACATCAGTTTGATATTTATCCATTAATCGTGATATTAAAGGCCAAGCATCTGTTAAAATCTGCAAAGTTGGATGCAATTCACTGTCGGCAATATCTGGATTTGTGTGTCTTATAACAGCACATACCCTATCTACCCAATAGGCTGGATCCGAACGTTCACCTTTACATATCGTAGCATTGGGGGCATTATTTTCAACCATTATGGCCAATGGTTGCAATTGAAAGGAAATTATTTCCCTCATAGCCGTTTCCAATTGTACTCTTGGCAAACGTGATAATATTAAAGATATACCCTTTAGTAAACCTATGGCCAAATCATTGTTGATTTCGAAACTATCTAAGCTACGTGCTATCTCCACCAAACCACTTATGTGATAGACCATTTTTTGACGACAAGAAGCGCAGATTGATGTTAATGCTATGGCCGCTGCAGCAGCTAATCCATTTTTTTGTTGCAACGAATAAAGGAGAAAGTTTAAAACGGCTTCCAAACTTTCGGCATGATTTTCAATCCAATCGCAGAGTTCTCCTAATAACATTATAGAAGTGTAACGTACAGCTATGTGAGTATTTTCGGGTAGATTTAATATTGCTTCCACTACATTGGGAATTACTTCATTTTCGTCACTAAAAAAAGCAAAAAGTTATGTATAGGAGTAGGTTAAAAAAGGGTTTTAGTATTGAAGATTATTGCAAAAAACTTTATTTGGAAAACAAAAATGTGTTAAAAAATGTTTTAGGAAAAAATTTTGATAAAAGAAAATTAGTTTTGAAAAAAAAAATTGGAAAACATTTTTTTTTAGTTTGGTAAAAAACGGCTGTTGTCAAAATCACCCAAAAAAATGTATGAAAAATTGCTCTAAAAAAGCTTAATTTTGTAAAGAGACCTCATTCGAGGAATGGTGCTTTTAGTTCCTAGATAAATGTTTAGAACTGTATTTATGTTTTTTGCACTGCAGGAGTACTATTTTATGATTATGTAACTATTGTTTTATATCCACGCCCATTAAAAAGGGGCGGACCAAAAAAAATTGCAATTTCTAATTCCCCTGGGTTCAAGCCCAAAACTTTAAGCCTCTTCTGATATAAAATTGTTCGTAGAATGTAGATCACTAATGGATTAATATTTTGACAAAAATAAAAACTCGAAAAAATATTGGGGAATTTTTTATATATTATTTTTGGGTTATTTTTCGTAAAGCAAAATCACCTAATTTTGGCTAAAATTTGGGTAATTGGAAATTATATGAAGAAATTTCTGAAATATAATTAGAAATTTTTGAAATGTGTACATTAAAAAAATGTTGGAATATATTTTGAAATGTTTACAATATATTAGAAACTTCTGAAAAATTATTGGAAATTTTTAAAATATATTGTATTTTATGATATACAATTGTAAATGGTGTAGTATGTGTTTACTAAATTTTAATTGGTTATCTCTAAATTTTAATATTTTTTCAGAGTTTTAATTGATGCTCTTTAAATTTTAATTGATATTCTTTGAATTTTAATTAAATTTTTCAAATTTATATTTGCTAAATTTTGAACTTAATTATCTTATTTTTTTCAAATTTTCTGAATTTTAATTCATCTTTTTTTACTTGGGTTTTAATAAAATTTTTCTGATTTATTAAATTTAAATTTTTTATTAATTTTTTTTTCAACTTACGGTATTATATTTTTGGCAACATTTTGCATTATAAACAATGCTGACTCTGTTGATTCCCAAGTACAGCCGGGCTCTTGAAGCTTAAAAAACATTTGCTTAAAGCAATTGCCAGAACCCACTATAAACGCCACGTCCTTTATTAAATCCGAAACTTTTCGACGAAAATCCTTTAAAAAAATATCTATAAATTTAAATCATTTGATACATTCAAACTATTACAAACTTACATTAAAACTATCGTTCTCATCAATTAAACCTTCATGATCTGGTTCCATTTGAGCTAATCTATATAATGCTCCCAGTAATCGCTCTATGTGAGGCTTAAAATGACCTGTTAATGAATCATTGTTTCGTTGAAAAAGTTCTTCGCTAAGACGATACCAAAGATTAAATGTGATTTCAGATACTTCATAGTCATAATGACCAACACATATGAGTACCAAGTCGAGGCCCTTAATTGAATAGTGCGGCACTTCTTCGTTATCTAACATTTCATAGAAGAATGCTCCACATAGCACTGTAAATATGCTACAGTAGTTCATTATTTTATCGATATCCTCTAGGCCGACAGCTGTATGATATGCTGTCTCCAACATTCCAACTCCATTAAATATTTGCATCTTCAGCTGAGGATCTAAATTATCGCGTCCAGCATTTGCCTCTATACAACTTAATAGAGCACATAGACATTCAGTACAAGTATCATGCAACTTTCGAGAACAATTGTCCATACTCAATAGACGAAAAACTTGTTGTGTCAACGGATTTTGGGCAGATTGTTCCACGGGAATTGCTTGTATAGCGATCCAAGCAGAAAAACAACGTAGTGTAGAGTTCATAATCTTTTCCTGAGCAGGTTCACTGTGCTGCATGCACATGCAAAGAAATTCCAAGACTTTTGGAGCAGCAGCATTTAATTGTTTGTGAATTTCTTCTCTACGATTAGCACCCAATCGTAAATATCTTGAATCAATCTCTTCAGGCATCAACGTCAATATTTCCAAAAGTGGCCAAACAGACTGAGGTTGTGGGGAAAGCATATCAATTAAATCTATAACCGGTTGCTTCCAAGAAGCCATTAATAGTGCCAAATCAGCTACCGCCAAACATAGTTGAGTTACTATTACCGCGTCGGTTTCATTAGTAATTTGCCCTACATGGGCTATCAGGGAATCTCTTAGAGACTCGTGAGAATTTAGGGGTAGTTCATTAAAGGAATTCTGAATTTTATTACGCATAGTCTGCGCTGCAAAATAGCATGAATGCAAATCCCGTTTTTGTTGTAACAATTCATCAGCAATAGTCCAGGAATAGATCTGTAATTGTTTTTTAATTTTAAGATAGCTATAACTCTTTCCACATGGGTATTAATTAAAAATAGAACTTACTGATTTCTGAAATTCTTCTAGCCATTTGTTGGCCTTTTCCTTTTCTTTGGGGTTTGTATTGTGGAACAATGTACAAATACCCTGGTAAACCAAATCGGCGGTGGGTGCAGCGTCCATCATTTGGCGACGTTTCTAATAAAAAAAATTAATATATTACTTGAATTTAAAAGAATTTCTACATAAATTTTTATGTTTTTTTTCACAAATTTAGAAATTTTTTAACTTTTTTCCTTCTAGAGCTTGTCGTTTTTACTGCTTGTCAAATTGTCAAAAAAAAAACTATATTGACAACGTACTAGATTATTGCAACCATGTTTTCTAAAATACGACTATGGGCCAAAAGTTTTTCTAATCAGTCAGCTGTTTGTCAGTGCTGAACAGAACAACTAGTGCGCGGGGCACGGTTTCCAATTAGAATGAGTTTCACCACCTTTAAAATATAGAGTTTAGGATTCCAATTAGAATGAGTTTCACCACCTTTGTGCAGGAACAGAACAAGCACAGCACGAGGGACGGTTTCCAATTAGAATGAGTTTTACCACCTTTAAAAAATAGAACAAGTTTTATTTTACACGGGTGCCGGCGACCAGTTTTATCTGTGAAATCTTATGAAAAAAGTCGTGCCGGGCTTGTTCTGTTCCTGCACTTTAAAAAATAGAACAAGTTTTATTTCACACCGGCGTCGGTCTGTCAAATCGTATGGAAAAAGTCGTGCCGGGGTTGTTCTGTTTCTACTCAGAACGAGCTTTATTTCAGAGTAGAAACAGGACAAGCCCGGCACGACTTTTTCCATACGATTTGACAGATAAAACCGGTGGCCGGCACCGGTGTGAAATAAAACTTGTTCTATTTTTTAAAGGTGGCAAAACTAATTCTAATTGGCAACCGTCCCCCGTGCCGTGCTTGTTCTGTTCGTACTATCACACCGGTGCCGGCCACCGGTTTTATCTGTCAAAGCGTACACGCAAAAAAAAACTTGTGTCGGAGTGAGCAAAAATCTGGCATAATTTTACCAAAAATATGCTAAAACTACAACCGACGAAGTAGTTTTCGTAATTTAGCCAAAACACTTATGTAAAAAATTTTGAAGAAAATGCTAATGCTATTTAAGCAAAAACTTGGTAAAATATACCAAAAGAAATATGGTGAAATATACCAAAATTATTTGAAAAGCTGACTAAAAATAATGCTAAAAATTACCACATTTATGTTAAAATAAATTTTCAATAAATTTTTGTAAAAATTTGTATATTTGTTGAATTTAAAATTTTCACAGAATAAATCCATATTAATATAATAAATGTTGTGTAGGATTTAATTTACCACCGACCAACTGACCCTTTTTGTACAATTTTCTCGAGTGACTGCTGCCTACGCTTCTTCTTGAAGTTAAGGATCCGCTATAGCTTCACGAATTTATTTAAAAGCATCCTGTAAAAATAGAAAATTATTACAAAACATAAATTTTTAATTTAAAAAATTGGTTAACCCCATTGGTCTCTTGGTAAGGAGGAACACTTACTTTGTCATTCCATTTGTAACTCATCAAAACAGGTATGGACTCCCTTGGCTTTGGGTTTTTAGGTTTAATTTTATAACTAAAGGCAGGATTGGTGTCCACGCTCTTTATTGTAGTGAAGGATTCTCCATAGCTTCAAAAATTTATTTAGCAGTACCCTGTAAAAATATAAAATTATTACCAAACACTAATTTTTAACTAAAAATCTATTAAAGGTACCTACAGACGACGCAATATTATGTACAATATTCAATTATATTGAAGGTGTGTGGGTAATATTGACGATTGTACAATGGTCAATCTTACCCACACACCATCAATATAATTGAATATTGTACATAATATTGCGTCGTCTGTATGTACCTTTAACCTTATTGGTGTCTTCGGAATGCGGGTATACTCACTTTATCATTCCATTTGTTATTCATCGAAACATACGTCTGGGACTCCATTGGTTTTTCTTATTGAATGGTGTTTTAAGTGATGAAAGCAAAATTAACTTTAACATTCTTTTATCTTACATTTATTTATCTTTTAGAAAACTAATTATTTATTTTTATTTATGTATTAATTTATTTTTATTTTATATATCAATTTCCTTTTTACGCTTTTATAACACAAAAAATAAACGAACAACGCACGCACACAAAAATACAAAATGAAAATGGCGGTCTGTATTTGTTTTGTTTTTTTTTGTTGTTTTCTTTCGATAAATTTTTGTGCAGGTAATTTGCGTTATTGAGCAAGCTACTTGGTTATTTTACATAAAAAATGAATTATGTTACTTTAACATCGACAAGCATAATATAAGCAAAAAATTGTTAAAAAATTTTTTTTGGTATGAAAAAAGTTTTACCAAGTAGGATTGCTCAATCTTACACAGATTTTTTTTTTGCGTGTATGGAAAATGTCGTGCCGGGATTGTTCTATTCCTACTCTCAACCGGAACGAATAAGTGCAGGAACAGAACAAGCACGGAACGGGGGACAGTTTCCAATTAGAATGAGTTTTACCACCTTTAAAAAATTAAACAAGTTTTATTTCACACCAACGCTGGCCACCGGTTTTATCTGTCAACTTATATGGAAAAAGTCGTGCCGGTTTTTTTTTTTATTTTAGAGCAGGAACAGCACAATCACGGCAGGGGGAAAGCTTTTCAATTAGAATGAGTTTTACCACCTTCAAAAAATAGAACAAGTTTTATTTCACACCCGCGCGGACTACCGGTTTTATCTGTCAAAGCGTATGGAAAAAGTCGTGCCGGGCTTGTTCTGTTTCTAATCTTACCCCCAGTTTCTGTATAACGAACGCCAAAAATTTGCTTGTATTTTGTTATTGTAACAAAAACAAAATACATGTGAATTTTTGACGTTCGTCATGCGTTCGTCATACAGAAACTGGGGTTTAGAAATATAAAAATTTAAATTCAAAAACATAAAAAAACGTACCTATTTTATTTAAGCAACACTGTTTTACAAAATGTAAATAAACAGAGATGTTTTAAAAAGGCGTAAAAATGTTGCCAAAATGCCACCCCCCCCCCTCATTTGATACGCTTTATAAAGGTACTTAATTCCAAACAGGTGTTGTTAAACTTGTCAAATTTTGTGTTTTTTTTATACTTTAAAAAAATCTTAAAATAAAAATTTAATTTATTTGGAAAATTCTAAATTATTAACCTTTATGAAATTTAATTATAAAAATCTTCAATAAAATTTGTTATCATTCTTGGTAGAAGTTGGGAAAGAAGTCTTAATATCAAGAACGTTAACTTAAAAATAACCGCAGTACCACAAGAGCACTCGAATGATAATAATAAAAAAGTGACGTGTCGTTTTTTGTTTTTATATTAAAAACGAAAAAACTTAAAACTACTTAACACATCATCAAAGTTATTACCAGCTAAGCGATGAGTTTAAGAAGACGAAAGTCTGTGGAAGATCGCCATCCGCTAGTGCCCCCATCAGAGGCTCATGATGAAGAGGTCCACCAGAAAACTGATATACGTGGAGATAGAGGAAATATTGCCATACTACTGTTCTTGTATATTTTGCAAGGCATACCATTAGGTTTGATTGCTGCCATTCCTATGCTTTTGCAAAATCGGGGAGCTAGTTACAAAGAACAGGCCGAGTTTTCATTTGCCTATTGGCCCTTTAGCCTTAAGTTACTATGGGCTCCTATAGTTGATTCGTTGTATGTAAAAAGTTTTGGACGCCGAAAATCTTGGCTTGTACCATGTCAGTACTTAATTGGAGCCTTTATGTTGTTTCTATCATGGGTTGTGGATCGTTGGTTAGGCGGTAATGGCGTAGAGCCTAATGTCCCTCTACTCACTGCTCTTTTCTTTTTGCTCAATTTTTTGGCCGCTACGCAAGATATTGCTGTAGATGGTTGGGCATTGACTATGTTAAAACGATGCAATGTTGGTTATGCTTCCACCTGCAATAGTGTTGGCCAGACTGCTGGATATTTCTTGGGCTATGTAGCTTTTATTGCGTTGGAATCGAAGGACTTTTGCAATACATATCTACGTTCGGTACCCAAAGAGGAAGGCATGGTTACGCTGCCCGAATTCTTATGGTTCTGGGGTGTATGCTTCCTGGTAGCCACAACATTGGTGGCAATATTCAAGAGAGAAAATGATGTAAAAGATAGTCACTCCGAGTCAAGGTACAATGAAGAACATGAATTAAATATCTACGAAAGTTACAAAATTCTAATCGATATGGTACGGATGAGACCCATACAAATATTGGCTGGTATTTTATTGACTGTTAAAGTAACCTTTGCCGCCTGTGATGCTGTAACATCTCTAAAACTTATCGATGCAGGTGTACCCAAAGAAAAACTGGCTCTACTAGTAATACCGATTATACCATTGCAAATTGTATTACCCTTTGTAGTCAGTCGTTACACAAATGGTCCACGACCGCTGGAGGTTTATATAAAGGCGATACCATACAGAATTGTTTTCGCTTCGATAGCAGGAATTATAGCTTATTTCACGCCATATATGATAGCTGGTGGAGAGGTGCCTCTTTACTATTACATTTTACTGATTGCCAACTATGCTATATATCAGATTTTCCTGTACTGCATGTTTGTAGCTATTATGGCTTTCTTTGCCAAGATCTCCGATCCTGCTGTGGGTGGCACATATATGACCTTTTTGAATACTCTTTCAAATTTGGGCGGTAATTGGGCAAACACTGTCATTTTGTGGTTGGTTGATGTTCTTACATGGAAGGAGTGTACAAATCCAGATGACACGACTGTGGAAAATAATCTATGTTTAACTAAGAAACAAAAAGATGAATGTGCAGCAGCTGGTGCTGAATGTAAAATTGTGTTTGATGGTTTCTATATTGAATCGATAGTTTGTCTGGTATATGGTGTTATCTGGTTGATTTTTGTTCGTAAATGGATAAATTATTTGCAAAATTTGCCAACGAGGGCTTGGCTAGTGGTTAAAGGTAAAAAACAATCTACATCATCGTCTAAGAAAAGGTAGCAATTCATTGTTTGACACTAAAAGAGGCTAAATTGTTTAACTACACCATTTTTAATTTAATTTTAGAAAATACAAATATTTTAAAATTTTTTTTAATTATATTTTAGAAATTTCTAAATTTGTTTTAAAAATTTTCAATTATATTTCAGAAATTTAGATTTATGTTTCAGAAATTTCCAATTGTATTTTATAAACTTCCATTTGTATTACAAAATTTTCCATTTTCTTCTCAGAAAACTCAATTTGTATTTTAAAAATTTTCATTTCATTTTAAAAATTTTCTTATGCTTTTCAGAAAATATCTTTTTTTTCAATAACTTTGATTTGTATTTCAAAATTTTCCATTTTAAAATTTTCTAAATGTTTTTAGAAAACTCCATTTGTATTTGAAAAATTTTAATTGGTATTTCTAAATTTTGCATTTGTATTTTAAAGTTTTCTAAATGCTTTCAGAATTCATAGAAAATTTTAAAACACAAATGGAGTTTTCTGAAAAGATTTGGAAAGTTTTGATATACAAATGATTTTCATTTTTTTTAAAATGCAATTGGAAATACAAGTAGATTTTTTACAAATTAAAAGCATTAAGAAAATTTTAAAATGGAAATTTTTTATGTACAAATGTATGGTGTTCTAGATTTCACATCCGAAATTTTTTTTCGTTATGTTTCACAAAAATAAAATTTGGTGAAAGTAGAACGAATGCACTTTTTTCCTTATAATTTTTTAAATTTTAATTATTTGATTTCAACTTCTAATGAAAACGTGATCATCAAATCACTTAACTTGATCTCATGTGATTCGGAAATTTTCATGTGAATTGAAAAGTTGTGAAAGACAGAACAGAGACCTTAATGTTTTTTAGAAAATTCCATTTTTATTTGAAAATTTTTAATTTTTATTTCCAAATTTGGAATTTGCATTTTAAAATTTTTTAAATGCTTTCAAAATTCATAGAAAATTTTGAAACACAAATGAAGTTTTCTAAAAACAATTTAGAAAGTTTGGATATACAAATGAAAATTTTTAAAATGCAATCGGATATTTCTGAAATACAAATGGATTTCTTACAAATTAAAAGCATTTAGAAAATTTTGAAGTGGAAATTTTTAATGTACAAATGGAATTTTTAGAAAAGCATTTAGAAAATTTTGAAATACAAATGGAAATTTCTGAAATAAATTCAGAAATTCCATTTGTATATAGAAAATTTTGAAATACAAATGGAACTTTCTAAAAAGCATTTCAAAAATTTTAAAATTCAAATTGAAATTTTTTAAATACAAATGGTATTTCCTTGAAATTATTTTAAAAAAAATTTAAAAAAACAAATACAAATTTTTGAAATACAATTGGAAATTTCTGAAATACATACAAATGAAATTTTTTTATTTTAAATGCAATTTTCTTAAAAGCATTTAGAAAATTCTGAAATGTGAATGGAAATATTTGAAATACAAATGGAATTTTTTAAAAATCATTTTGAAAATTTTAAAAAACAAATGAAAATTTCTGAAACATTAATAGAAAGTTCTGAAACATAAATGGAAATTTCTGAAAAATAAGGGGAAATTTCTAGAATAAAAATAGAAATTTCTGAAATATTGGAAATTTTTAATTATAAAAGGAAATTTCTGAAATATATGGAAATTTCTGAAATTTTAGACATATATTTAGAAAATTTTGAAATACATATAATAAAAATTTTTTAAAACATAAATAAAAATTTCTGAGTTATAACTGGAAATTTCTGAAATATTTGGAAATTTCTGTAATATAATTGGAAATTTCTGAAATATATTTGAAAATTTAGGAAATATAATTTGTACTTACTAAAATAAAATTGAAATTGGTGTATTTTTTGTGTTATTATAATAGTATAATCAGTGTAACGAGAGTTTTTAAAAATGATTATTAATTCAAACTCAAATTTAGTTTGTTCCTATATATTGACAATTTAATAATTAGGCTGTTATTCGAAAGAATTAAAATATTTATTTCAAAGTTTTAAAAATGAAAATTTTTATATTTATTTAAAAATTTAAAATTGAATTAAGAATTTATATTTTTACAAACTCTTGGATGTTACACGTGAGTGCGCACTCAAAATTTATTTTCAAAATTTTTTTATACAATTTGATTCACTTAACTGTTTGCTGGCAGCACTTAAGTGAAAGAAGTTTAGGTATAGAGCATTTATTCCTGTTTTGTATTGTTTGTTTTTATTTAATTCCACATATTGTGCAACATAAAAGGAGGTGTGGACTATATCAACCACAGCTCATCTTTCCAATAGTGCTTAATTTTTTTTAGTATAATCTTTTTGTAATAATTATTTTTTAGTATAAATTATTTAAAAAAAAAATGTTAAAATGAACCAATTGATAATAAAACCACTGATTTGTTTTCAGCTTATTTGAATTTATTCGTTTATCTTTTTTTTAAGGCAGATTTTATATTTTCAAACTAACTGCAACATGTCTATTTAGTTTCAATTTCGATGATAAAGCTCAAACATTGCTCTTTAAGATGCATAATTTATTTTTATCAATCGCTTTAACTGTTGGAGCACCAATTGTCTTTCAAAGTTTTTTCCCCAAAAACATTTTTTTCGATACCGGGGGAAAAAACGTCATTGAAAGATAATTAATGCCCAAAGGGTTAAGGCGACTTACCAAATGAGTTCTGCATCTTAAACACTAATGTTTTAGCTTTTCCCTCGACTTATTTTGCAGTCGCCATCACATCGGGTTCCTCAGCTATGAGTTGCCAAAAAATACCCAAAACCGCGATATTTTTGAGCTTTAACCTCAATTTTCTCAAAAACCTGATGTGATGGAAAAGTTTGGAGACCAGATTTTTAACCAGTTGGAAATTTTTAAAATATAATGGAAAATTTTCGAAACATAATTTGCTTTTTTGTAATAAAACTGGAAATATTAGATATCTCGATTTCGTTTTTTTGATATTCCCTTGTGAATTTAAAAATAAGATGTCCCCATTTTTAGTCGGTTAAATAAATACCATTTATTTAAATATTATTAAAGTAATATTTACAATCATCGATATACTTTTAAAATATATAAATATTCTCCTGGAATGCGTCTTTCCATAAATTTTTCACTCTTAAATCCCACTTGTCGCAAGTTTTCCATAACTTCTTTGGGTTTATTTTCACGCAATAAAAGCAAATATAAAACACCATTCGAGGATAAAATGTCGGGTAATCTTTTAATCAAAATATCAATTATACGTCTACCCAGAACACCACCAGCCCAAGAATATACCAAATTAGTTGCAGTTTGTTCGCCAAATGGTTGTAAATGTTGTAATTCGTCATCTGTTGTTACAACATATGGTGGATTAAATATTAATAAATCTATAGATTTACTTTGTAAGGCATCTACCAAGTTACCTTGTACACAATCAACACGGCATTCATTTCGTAAGGCGGTACGTTTGGTGACTTTACATGCAAAGGGATTAATGTCGCATGCTAAGCATAGAGAGCAATCGTTAAGGCGTTTAGCTAATGCCGTTATTATAATGCCACTGCCAGGTCCTATTTCTAAACATATTGTTGGTTTTAATTTCGACTCTATAAATTCTAAATCAGCTTCCAAGGCATCTAATAATAGAAATGAATCTTCAGCTGGTTCATAGACCTGTTCATAATCCTGAGTAGTTAAATGATCGATATGTGGTGTCTCCATTTTATTGCTTTTATTGTTGTTAGTTACTTAATCTTATGAGATATTTGTACTTATAGCTGAATCCAACAATGCCTGCCTTCTTCTTTGTTCTTTTTCTATCAGCCGATGCAGTCCAGCTAAACGTTCTTGGCTTGTCGTCAAGATGTTAGCTATAACGGTGACTTTGTGTTTTACGTTTATTAACTCTTTTACTTTGTCCGAAAATTCCGGTATATTATGTTGAGCTTTTTCGATATCTCTTAATTGTGCTGATAGCACATCCAATTGTGCCTTTAATTCGATCTGTGCCTGTCGCGTTCCTTGTATACGCTCGTCCAATTTTTCCACTACAGGTTTAAAAAGATTAACAATACCTTCAGCTAATATATCTCTCGTTTGATTATTACAAAAATTTTCTGTATTTTCATCCAATGAAGTAACCGTACTATCGGAATCTTTATCCATTGTTTGGAAAATTGAATCAGAGAATTTGTTGTATGATTCTTTCAACAAAATTTTGTAGTTTTTTTGTTGTTGCTTTAAAATCATATGGTTGTCATTTTTTTTAATGTATGTTTAACAACCCTGTTTTCTTAAGTTCGAAATAAGCTGTGTTCCTTAACTACAAGTAGAATATGTATATCCGCTTCCGTAGCCATATTTTCTAGTTCCGTTACAGTGCACTACGGGCTACTATATACCAAAATGTTTTTGTAAATTTTTAATACCCTGTTCTCACGCTAAAAATTTTTTTAGTAACATTTTTCGTTTTATACCCTATTCACACTTACAGTTTTAAACCGTTTTTAGCAATTATTTTTAGCATTTTCTGTCAATATACTGTAATAGAATAAAGAAAGTGATAAAAATATTTCTGCTAAAAACGATTTAAAACTCTACGTGTGAATAGGGTATTAATATGTCAATATACATTATAACATACGTAATAGCATAAAGGAATTGCTAAAAAATATTTTCTTAAAAACCGTTTTCAGAGGCACATGATAAAATTGTCCGATTTGG
Organism: Pegoplata infirma; assembly: GCA_963921195.1. Taxonomy (NCBI): domain Eukaryota; kingdom Metazoa; phylum Arthropoda; class Insecta; order Diptera; family Anthomyiidae; genus Pegoplata; species Pegoplata infirma. The sequence continues at coordinate 15,328,148 of OY992537.1, read as the reverse complement.
GTAAAAACTTAAATATAGACTGTTTAGACCAAAAAAGAGATGGGCAAAGGGTAAATACCCGGTAAATTGGGTAAAAATTAAAAAATACCCGGGTATTTATCAAAAATGTGGGTACTATGTTGTAGAAAATTTGGTGAAATAAACATTTTGCAGCATAATTTATTGAATTTCGTACTAAATTTTATCAATAAAAATAAAAACGCTTACAGAGCGGTTGGAAAATAAGAACTTAATTTGTTTACAGTTTTCTCACAAGTGAGATCGACCTCCTTTGTTTTAAGAAAAAATAGTAATTTTTTAGAAAAAATAGTACGTTTTTAAGAAAAATAGGAACAAACACTTTTTTGGAAAAAATAATTTTTCAGAAAAAGTAGCACTTTTTTTGGTAAAATAGTACTTTTTTAGAAAAGTACTATTTTATTTTTAACAACTTATTTTTAATAAATTCAACCTAACCGAGAACTGGTAACAATGACTGTCGTCTCGTTGTAGCGAAAAAACCAAGGGCTCTGGTGGGAATCGAACCCACGACCCCCACGTTGAAAGGCTAGCACGCTACCAACTAGCCTACGGGGCCCCCGTACTAGTACTATATCACCTTTAAGACAAAAACGTACACCGAAAAAAATTCCCAGTCGTATAGTTAAAGAATTTCCCAGTTAAAACCCAATTCTGTTCAAATAACTAATGTAGTAATAAATAACTGGGATTTCAGTAAATTATAACAGAGTTTTAGTTGCCCTGTGTTTCAATTTATTTCATTTTGTCAAAATTCTTAAAAAAAATAAATAAATACAAACCAAAAAAATACACAAATAAATAAATATTGGAAAATTTGAACTTTAAAATATTTTGTTTTGGTAAGGTAAGACTGATCTATTTGATTAAGCGAAATATTTTACAAAAAAAAAGCTTACACACAAAAAAAATTCGTGTGTAATATTTAGCAAGTATACTTGGCAATTTTTTTTTTATATGAAGATGACAGCTGTTGACCAATCCTTACATAATTTGACCCAGTACTTGGCAGCAAAAAATGAACATCATGTTGCCAAGTACAACTTGGGAAAAATTAGTAAGGTAAAAATGGAAAAATAACTCAAGATATAGGGAAAATGTTAGATTTTTTTTTTTTTTCACAACGACGAGTACCAACATGTCGATGAAAAAAACAATATGTCGGTGCAATTGTAAAAAAAATTATTTGTGTAAAAAAAAAATAGTTGGTAAATAAAAAATAAAAAGGTAAGTAATAAAATTTAGTTTTTTTAATAAATCATAAAGATACAATATTGTTTTTTTTAGTTACAACTTAATGCCGTTCTGTTTGCTGTGGAAAAAAAGAAGCCGCCTTCGAGTACCTAAAAGATGTTCCAATCAGTGGCGTATACAGGGGGGGGGCCCGGGCCCCCCCCGAAATGATTTCACAAATTTCAGTATTTGGTATAATATAACAAGAACAATTTTTAAAAACTTCTTAAAAAAAATAAAAAACAAGAAGAATCTAAAATTTTTTGAAGAAAAATGTTTTGAAACTGAAAATTTTTCTGTTAAAAAAATCTCAAAATCTGAAAATTTTTTCTTAGAATTTGAAACTTTTTAACTTAAGATTCTAATGAAAAAATATCTTACAACCTGAAGTTTTCAGTACACAAAAAACGGACCTAAATGTAAGTAAAATGTAGTCAGATCTTAAAATGCGACTTTGTCTTTTAGAAAAATGTCTCAGAACAAGACTATTTCTTAAAAAAAAAATGTCTCAGAATCTTACACTTTTCTAAAAAAAATGTCTCAAAATCTAAAAGTTTTTATAAGAAAAATGTCTGAGAATCTAAGACTTTTTCTAAAGGAATAATGTCTTAAAATATTGGCCTTTTTCTCAGAATCTAAGACTTTTTCTAAAGGAAAAATGTCTCAGAATCTGAGACTTTTTCTTTAAAAAATTCTCAGAACCTGAGGCTTTTCTATATGAAAAATATTTCAGAATCTGAGAACTTTCTATAGGAATAATGTCTCTGAATCTGAAAAATGTCTCAAAATCTGAGATTTTTTTTATAAAAAATTCTTAGAATCTGAGCCTTTTCTATATGAAAAATGTTTAAGAATCTGAAAACTTTCTATAGGAATAATTTCTCTGAATTTTTCTTACAATCTAGGAAAATGTCTCAGAATCTTATACTTTTTTTTTACGAAAAATGTCTTAGAATCAATTAATTTTTCTTAAGGAAAATTATCTCAAAATCTAAGATTTTGTGTATAGGAAAAATGTCTCAGAGAAACAAGCTGAGACTTTCTGTATAGAAAAATGCTCAAAATCTGAGACTTTTTCAATTGTAAAATTATATTTTTCTATAAGAATAATTTCTCAGAATCTGAGTATTTTTCTATGGGAAAAATATTTCAGAATCTGAGACTTTTTCTTTAGGAAAAATGTCTCAGAATCTGAGGCTTTTCTGTATGAAAAATATTTCAGAATCTCACAATTTCCTATAGACAAAATGTCTCAGAATCTGAGACTTGTTCTATAGGAGACTTGAGACTTTTTCTATAGGAAAAGTGTTTAAGCATCTGAGACTTTTTCAATAGGAAAAATGTCTTAGAATCTAAGAAATTTTCTGTATCTAAGAATTTTTCTATGAGAAAAGTATTTAAGAATTTTAGACTATTTCTATAGGAAAATTTTCTCAGAATCCGAGAATTTTTTTTTAGGAAAAAGGTTTTAGAATCTAAAAATTTTTTTATACTGTTTTCTTTTTAAAAAGGTCTCAGAATCTGAATTATTTTTCTTATAGAAAAAGCGAAGATTTTCTCAGAATCTAAAACTTTTTGTGTAGAATGTTCCAGAATCTGAGAAAATGTGCTAGACTAGAAATATCTCAGATTCTGTGAAAATGTCTTACAATTGGAGTCTTTACTTTTGGAAGAGTATTTTCTGAATATGTTTATAGATTTATTTTCTAAAGTGACTTTTTCCCCATAAACGTTTTCCATTGGAAATACGATTTTAGAGACTTAACTGGAAATTGTCATAGAATCTTAGACTTTTCTTAAAAAAAAAATCAGATTCTGATAATCTTCTTTGTATAAATTAATCAGCATCTGATACAATTCAAACTTTAAAAAAAGGCTTAAGTCTCTCAAAAAATGTTTAAATATAAAAAAAATTAATTTTTTTTCACAGTTTTAAACTTAGACATAAATAAAAAATCTGATTGTGTTACATTCAGTTCAAGAAAAAAATCGAGAAAAATTCTTAAACATGTGCTGTTGTGTACATTTTTTGTAAAAAAAAAAAATTTAAAAAAATGTTGGGCCCCCACCGAAATAAAATCCTGGATACGCCCCTGGTTCCAATAATATCAGCAGAGGTACTTATTATTGAATTTAAACTTTTATATAATTTTTTATGGAAATTTATTTTATTTAGTAAGTTTTTATATTGTTTTAAACAAAAATAATTTATTAATAAATTTTATTTTTAATAATTACTAAAATAAGGTGTTAATTATTTAAAAAAGCATGGGAATATTTATTAATGTGTATTGGGATATCAATGAAAGCTAAATTGGAGTATTTTACCAAGTTTTTTTCTAAAATGTCGTTAGTTAAACTTTAACTTATTTTTCTAAGCAACTTGGTAAATTGTGGAAAAAACTTGTAGAACGCATATCCTCCCTATAAACTTGGTAAAATTTGCCCCTAATTTTATGACCAAATACCAAGTTTTTTTTTGCGTGTAATCTTATCATCATTTTCAGACAGAGACCAAGAAAAACATGGAGCGAAAAAAAAGTCATAAGGCGATGCTCTATTCCACGAATGACATATATAATAACTAAACCGTGCTCTATTCAAAAATTAAACAGAAAAGAATATGTACACGCAAAAAAAAATCTGTGTCGGAATGAGCAAAAATCTGGCATAATTTTACCAAAAATATGCTAAAACTACAACCGACGAAGTAGTTTTCTTAATTTAGCCAAAACACTTATGTAAAAAATTTTGAAGAAAATGCTAATGCTATTTAAGCAAAAACTTGGTAAAATATACCAAAAGAAATATGGTGAAATATACCAAAATGATTTGAAAAGGTGACTAAAAATAGTGCTAAAAATTACCACATTTATGCTAAAATAAATTTTCTATAAAATTTTTGTAAAAATTTGTATATTTGTTGAATTTAAAATTTTCACAGAATAAATCCATATTAATATAACAAATGTTGTGTAGGATTTTATTTACCACCGACCAACTGACCCTTTATGTACAATTTTCTCCAGTGACTGCTGCCTACGCTTTTTCTTGAAGTCAAGGATCCGCTATAGCTTCACGAATTTATTTAAAAGCATCCTGTAAAAATAGAAAATTATTACAAAACATAAGCGGTTCTCACCCTTTATAGAAAACAAGAAAAGAATCGGAGAATCGAAGAAAACAAGAAAATGTTTGACAGATACAACAACAAAATACATGGCGGCTCGTTTTTCTCATTTTCTTGGTTTTTTCTTTTCTACATAGAAAATTTCTTCGACTTGATGCTTGAGTAAGTTGAAGTATACACCCAAAAAATTACATAGTAGCATAGTTAACAAAATCCATAGTTATTTCAAATAATTTTTAAATCAACTATTTATAATCAATAACAACTACGGACAAAGTTGATAACAACGATTTTTTTATATTTGAAAAAGCAAAATATTAAAAAAATACAAGTGTCAGAAGTAAAAATAAACAAATTAAAATCAACAAATATTTTTTATTTTAAGCATATAATGGCATCGTGCAAAATATTTTTTTTTACAAAATAAACAAGCACAAAAGGTGAAAAAAGGCGGATTTGGTAAGAAATATTTTCATATCTATCTAACTGTACACCGAGCGTTTCTTAAGAAATATATCTCAGAAAATGATTTATATTTTATAGAAAAATTGTCTCAGACTTTTTTTCTATAGAACAAATCTCTCAGAATCTTATATTTTTTTACAGAAAAAATTTCTTGGAATATAAGATTTTTTTCTATAGGAAATATTTATCGGAATCTAATATGGTTTCTCAGAATCTGAGACTTTTTTTTATAGAAAAAATGTCTCAGAATCTGAAACTTTTTTATAGAAAAAATGTCTGAGAATCTGCGACTTTTTGTATAGAAAAATGTTTCAGAATCTGAGACTTTTTCTATAGAAAAAATGTCTCAGAATCTGAGACCTTTTCTATAGAAAAAATGTTTCAGAGTCTTAGACTTTTTCTATTGAAAAAATGTCTCAGAATCTGAGACCTTTTCTATAGAAAAAACGTCTCAGAATCTGAGACTTTTTCTATAGCAATAATGTCTCAAAATCTGATACTTTTTCTATAGAAAAAATGTCTCAGAATCTGAGACTTTTTCTATAGAAAAAATGTCTCAGAATCTGAGACTTTTTCTATAGAAAAAAGGTCTCTGAATCTGAGATTTTTTTTATAGAAGAAATGTCTCAGAATCTGAGAATTTTTCTATAGAAGAAATGTCTCAGAATCTGAGACTTTTTCTATAGAAGAAATGTCTCAGAATCTAAGAATTTTTCTACAGAAGAAATGTCTCAGAATCTAAGACTTTTTCTATAGAAAAAATATCTAAGAATCTGAGACTTTTTCTATAGAAAAAAGGTCTCTGAATCTGAGACTTTTTCTATAGAAGAAATGTCTTAGAATCTGAGACTTTTTCTACAGAAGAAATGTCTCAGAATCTGAGACTTTTTCTACAGAAGAAATGTCTCAGAATCTGAGACTTTTTTTATAGAAGAAATGTCTCAGAATCTGAGACTTTTTCTATAGAAGAAATGTCTCAGAATCTGAGACTTTTTCTATAGAAAAAATGTCTCAGAATCTGAGACTTTTTTTATAGAAGAAATGTCTCAGAATCTGAGACTTTTTCTATAGAAGAAATGTCTCAGAATCTGAGACTTTTTCTATAGAAAAAATGTCTCAGAATCTGAGACCTTTTTTCTATAGAAAAAGTCTCAGATTCTGAGACATTTTTTCTATAGAAAAAGTCTCAGATTCTGAGACATTTTTTCTATAGAAAAAGTATCAGATTTTGAGACATTATTGCTATAGAAAAAGTCTCAGATTCTGAGACGTTTTTTCTATAGAAAAGGTCTCAGATTCTGAGACATTTTTTCTATAGAAAAAGTATCAGATTTTGAGACATTATTGCTATAGAAAATGTTTCAGAATCTGAGACTTTTTCTATAGAAAAAATGTCTCAGAATCTGAGACCTTTTCTATAGAAAAAATGTTTCAGAATCTTAGACTTTTTCTATAGAAAAAATGTCTCAGAATCTGAGACCTTTTCTATAGAAAAAACGTCTCAGAATCTGAGACTTTTTCTATAGAAGAAATGTCTCAGAGTCTGAGACTTTTTTTATAGAAGAAATGTCTCAGAATCTGAGACTTTTTCTAAAGAAGAAATGTCTCAGAATCTGAGACTTTTTTTTATAGAAAAATGTCTCAGAATCTAAGACTTTTTCTATAAAAAAATTTCTCAGAATCTGAGACTTTTTCTATAGAAAAAATGTCTCAGAATCTGAGACTTTTTCTATAAAAAAAAAATTCTCAGAATCTGAGACTTTTTCTATAGAAAAAATGTCTCAGAATCTGAGACTTTTTCTATTGAAAAATGTCTCAGAATCTGAGACTTTTTCTATAGAAAAAAGGTTTCTGAATCTGAGACTTTTTCTATAGAAGAAATGTCTCAGAAACTGAGACTTTTTCTATAGAAGAAATGTCTCAGAGTCTGAGACTTTTTTATAGAAGAAATGTCTCAGAATCTGAGACTTTTTCTAAAGAAGAAATGTCTCAGAATCTGAGATTTTTTTTATAGAAAAATGTCTCAGAATCTGAGACTTTTTCTATAGAAAAAATGTCTCAGAATCTAAGACTTTTCCTATAAAAAAATTTCTCAGAATCTGAGACTTTTTCTATAGAAAAAATGTCTCAGAATCTGAGACTTTTTCTATAAAAAAAAAAATTCTCAGAATCTGAGACTTTTTCTATAGATAAAATGTCTCAGAATCTGAGACTTTTTCTATAGAAGAAATGTCTCAGAGTCTGAGACTTTTTTTATAGAAGAAATGTCTCAGAATCTGAGACTTTTTCTAAAGAAGAAATGTCTCAGAATCTGAGACTTTTTTTATAGAAAAATGTCTCAGAATCTAAGACTTTTTCTATAAAAAATTTCTCAGAATCTGAGACTTTTTCTATAGAAAAAATGTCTCAGAATCTGAGACTTTTTCTATAGAAAAAATGTCTCAGAATCTGAGACTTTTTCTATAGAAAAAATGTCTCAGAATCTGAGACTTTTTCTTTAAAAAAAAATGCTCAGAATCTGAGACTTTTTCTAGTGAAAAAATGCCTCAGTCTAATAATTTTTCTATTGAAAAATGTGTTAGAATATGAGATTTGTTCTATATTAGTAATATCTCAGAATCTGAGATTTTTTCTATAGAAAAAATGTCTCAGAATTTATGAATTTTTCTATAAAAAAATGTCTCAGAATCTTAGAATTGTTCTATAAAAAAAAAGATATTCAATCTGAAATTTTTTCTATAGAAAAAATGTCTGAGTCTGATATTTTTTCGGATTTTTTATTCAAAATCTGATTTTTTTATAGGCAAAATGTCTCAAAATCTTAAATTATCTCTGTAAAAAAATGTCTCAGAATATGAAATTTTTCTGTAGCAAAAATGTCTCAGTATTCAACATATTTTCTAGAGATTTTTCTATGGAAAAAATGTTTTAAAATTTAAAATTTTTCGACAGAAAAAATTTCAAAAATTGAGACATTATATCTACGAAAATGTCAGAATTTTTGACGTGTTTCCTATACAAAAAATAAAAAAGATTACAAAATAATGGGTTTTTTTCATATTTGCAGATTGGCATTGGATCCTACAATATTGGTGTACGCAGTTTATATGCAATATTAATAAAATAATGTTTATAAATAAAAAAACTCAAAATTTTGTTTTTTTTTTGTATACAAATTATAGGGTATAATTAACTATTTATTAAATTACATAGTAAATATTAACTATGCTTTAATTTTATAAAAAACGACAATTAAATAGTTATTAATTACTATGGGCCTAGTTGTTTACCTATGTTTATCAAACACATCGTTGTCATTAACTTTTCTCATAGTTAATTTGTAAATTTAAATGACACATAGTCAGCAACAACTATGTCACATCAACTATGACATAGTTGGGGCTATTTCACCTATGACATAGTTGAAAAAATACACTCAGAAAATTATTGCAGTTACTACATGACGGTCGTTTGTGTAGTAAGTAGTAGCTGTTGTTTTTAACTACAATTTCGGTCGTTTTTGTATGAAAAAATCTCAAACAACTTTTTTTGTAGTAGTTTCAAAAAATAACTACAAAAAATATACTACACTGTAGCAATAGTTGATTTATGTAGTTGTTTTTAGTTTTTTTTTTCTAAAACTCGTTTTTTTCTAGAAATTTTTATTGCAAACGAATGTGTCGAGCGAGTTGGTCGTGCGGGATGCGGAAGGAATTATTTTTATACCAAATAAATAATATCTAAATAAATTAAATTACAATTTATTAAATTTAATTATAACAAAAAATATGTTTTTGGAAAAATATTCTTGAGCGAAAGAAAATAAGTGGATAAATGAGATAACAAGTGTGTATAATATAGCGCTCACATAAGCGTGCGTAAAAACCAATCGGAAAAAACAAAATAAAATATGTGCAGTGTTTTGTTTTCTTATGAGCGCGCCATCTTTCTTTTCTTTGTATACACAACAGAGCAGGTACATACTTTTTTGAAACATTTCAAATTAATTCTTTTTTTTTATAAATCAATTTTGCCAAAGCATTTCGTTTTTTTTTATTCCAGACAAATTTTGATCAGTAGCGGTGAAAATTTGAAATGAACTATTAAAAAAACAAAGGTAAATACAATCAATTTATTTTGTTTAACATTTTATTAATATAATTTTTTTCTTCTATAATTCCAGATAAATACATCAAAAAATTGTCATCATGTCGAAATTCTATACAACCAACTGAAATGTATTGCTTTTGAAATAAATAAATATCAATCATTTAAACGTTTAAGAAATTTTTTAAATAAAATTTCAGGCAATTGTAGAAAAAACAACTGTATTAAACAGTTTTGTAGTAGTTTTTACTACATTTTGTAGTTGAAAATCAATAGTTAAAAACAACAACATGTTCAGTTGTTTTTACCGTTTATGTAGTGGACGCCTTTTCAACGACAAAATGTAGTCAAAACAACTGTCTTTTGTAGTAGATTTTACCGACATACTTTTTTGAGTGTAGTAATCATCAACTATGTAATTTTTTGGGTGTAGAAAAAAATAAAAGTTTCTATACCAACAAAACAGCTGATTAGAGAGGCATTTAATTATTTTGTGATATTTTCAGACTTTTTATACGAAATTTAAAATGAAACTTAAATGATTAATTATATTTTTACTAAAAATCGCGTTGTTTATATTTATTTCGTGGTTTTAATTATGTAAAATAATTTGAGGTTATAGAAAATGTTAGTGTGAGAAAACTTGTTTAAATAGTTGTTCACTCTTTAGTGGAAAAAATCGGTAGAAAATTTTCTTGTAGGAAATTTCCTCAAATGTTTTCTATCAAGGGTGAAAACCGCTATAAATTTTTAATTTAGAAAACTAGTAAACCCCAATGGTTAGGAATCACACTTACTTTGTGATTCCATTTGTAACTCATCAAAACAGGTCTGGACTCCATTGGCTTTGCTATATAAATGAGTTTTTAGATTTTAATTTTATAGCTAAAGGGAGGACTGGTGCCCACGCTCTTTATTTTAGTGAAGGATTCGCCATAGCTTCAAAAATTTATTTACCAGTACCCTGTAAAAATAGAAAATTATTACCAAACACTATTTTTTAACTAAAAATCTATTAAACCTTATTGGTGTCTTCGGAATAGGGGTATACTCACTTTATCACTCCATTTGTAATTCATTGAAACAAACGTCTGGGACTCCATTGGTTTTGCTAAATGAATGGTGTTTTAAGTTATGACAGCAAAATTAACTTTAGCATTTTTTTATCTTACATTTATTTATCTTTTAAAAAACTAATTATTTATTAAAAGTTTAAAGTTTGGCCAAACAACATACTAATTATTTATTTTTATTTATTAATTTATTTTAATTTTATTTATCAATTTCCTTTTTACGTTTTTATAACACAACAAATAAACGAAGCACGCACACAAAAATACAAAATGAATATGGCGGTCTGTACACTCATAGAAATATCTTAGTAGAAAAATTAGTAAACCCATTGTAGATCAAGTTTTACAGAATAATGCCGTATTCATCAAAAATTAATGTTGATATCGTTGAATAATCAGTTAAGTAAATCAACGATTTACAATGTATCTACAGAATTCAATAGATAAATCAAAATAGGAAAAACAACCCTGTTCGTTCATTTTTTTATTATTAACGAGTGACGAGTGAGTTGGTAGCAATGTGAAACGTGTTTATCTGTCTCTTATAAAATTATTTGATGTGTTTGTTTTTTATAAAATTATTTAATACACTTAGAAAATTATGTAAGTTACTACATGTAAGTTGTTTGTATATTTTACAGTAGTTAGTTGTTTTTAACTACAAAGTCAGTTGTTTTTGTATGAAAAATATCAAACAACTATTTCTGATAGTTATTTTAAGTAGTTTTTTTTGAATAACTAACAAAAAAGTACTGTGATGTAGTAACAGTAATTTAAAGTAGTTAATTTTATTTTTTATCTCTGAAAAATTTTCAAAGTTTTTTTCCAAAAAATAATAATAAATTTTCGTTTTTTTTATTTTTCACAACTTTTTAAAAAAAAAAAACTTGGAAAAAATTTTGTCCTCAATTTTTTTTCTGAAAAATTTAAAAAAAAAAATCAAAAAAATAAAAAAAAATTTTTGTTTTTTTTATTTTTCACAACTTTAAAAAAAAAAAAACTTGGAAAAAAATTTTTTTTTTGAAAATTAAAAAAAAAAAGTATTGAATTATTTTATTTTTACTACATGTTAGTCGTTTTGACTACAAATGTTAGTAGTTTTTACTACATAAGTCAGTTGTTTTTTGTCAGTTAAAATAACTTACATTGTTAGTTGATTTAACTGACAAAAGTAGTTGACCCCAAAACAACTAACAAAGTAGTTATTTTAACTGACATTTTCAGTTAATTTTACTAACATAATTTTTTGAGTGTATTATAAAAATAAATAAAAATAGGATCTGGTCTGTAAATATTTGGTAAGTAAAAAAATACATTGATTACTTTATGTATTCATAAACATGGGTCCAGGGTCTGGATAACTCGAAAACTATTAATCGAAGGGCTTTCGGGTATTTTGCGGAAGTGTTCTACGAGTCAAGAGCTAAAAAAATGCCGTTGGACTTTTTCTTGTGTTATAGTACGTTCAGATTGACCTCGAAACCCCCGTTTAACGAGGTTTCGTGTCAAACCTCATTTGAAAATACGTATTTTCCCTCACAAATTGAAACCTTTTTGTAGTGAGGTTTCAATGAAAGTACGATTGAAACCTTATAAAATTCATAATTTTTCATATTTTTACCACTGTGCGACAATGAGAAAGAGAGAAAATGGGAAAACGCCAAAAATAAAAAAAAATAAATAATTCAATTTATTTACAAAAATTCTTTAAAATATTAAACGAGATATGTGCATTAGACTGGCATTTTTTTGTCATCTTTCGATTTTCCTAAGTGTTCGGGCAAATTTTTATTGTCCTAGGTCTAAAACTTATGTGGTACAAACACTCAAAAAATTATGTTAGTAAAATCAACTGAAAATGTCAGTTAAAATAACTACTTTGTAAGTTATTTTGGGGTCAACTACTTTTTCAGTTAAATCAACTAACAATGTTAGTTATTTTAACTGACAAAACACAACTGACTTATGTAGTAAAAACTACTTACATTTGTAGTCAAAACAACTAAAATGTAGTAAAAATAAAAGAATTAATGGCCTCTGTTCTGGCTTTCACAACTTTTCAATTCATATGAAAATTTCCGAATCACATGAAATCAAGTTTAGTGTTTTGTTGATCACGTTTTGATTTGAAGTTGAAATCGAATAATTTAAATTTAAAAAATTATAAGAAAAAAATGCATTCGTTTTACTTTCACCAAATTTTAATTATGTGAAACAAAACGAAAAAGAAATTCGGATGTGAAATCTAGAACACCACAAAAATTCGGAAATTTTAATTTTCACATTTTTTATGTGAATTACTTTTTTGGAACAGCGGCCAATATATAATTTTTATTTTTTCAAAGCATTTTTTAAAAAAAAAAAAATAAAAATTGAAGACAAAATTTTTTCCAAGTTTTTTTTTTAAAAAAAGTTGTAAAAAATAAAAAAAAAAACGAAAATTTTTATTTTTTGGAAAAAACTTTGAAAATTTTTCAGAGATAAAAAAAATAAAATTAACTACTTTAAATAACTGTTACTACATCACAGTACTTTTTTGTTATTTGTTCAAAAAAACGATTTAAAATAACTAACAGAAATAGTTGTTTGATATTTTTCATACAAAAACAACTGACTTTGTAGTTGAAAACAACTAACTACTGTAAAATATACAAATAACTCACATGTAGTAACTTACATAATTTTCTGAGTGAATTTGAGGTCAATCGGATTAAATTAACCCGTGGCGCCCGGCGGTCAAAGTTTTGGATTTTTGAAAAATTAAAAAAAAAATATAAAAAAATAAACATATCTTTCGACACATCATATTTGTTAATTTTGATGTGCTGAGCACGAATATCAAAAAAAATTAAAATCGGTCGAACGGTTTTCGAGATATCGCTATTTGAAATTTTCAAAAAATGGCGGTTTTTTCCTACGTTCAAGAAATTTTTTAAAAAAAGTCTCAAAATTTCAAATATTTTTAAGAAATATGTCTTAAAAATAAAGATACGTATCTGAGATTTTTGGAAAATTTCTTTGGCAGTAAGAATTTTTGTCCTTATATTAAAGAACTCCGTTTAAAGAAAACAATGAACTAATTATAAGTAAATGAACTAAACTTTTTTCCTCATAGTTAAGAAAATTTCTCATTTTTTAGTTAAATTTAACTAAATTTTAGGAAAATTCATGATAAATTTTCAAAGATATTTTTTTCTCAATTTTAGTTATGTCTTTTTTTCAGTGAAAACGAACCATAATTTGCCAGGCGATCGACGAAAATCGAAAAAAGGCATTATTCGTGCCACCCTAATGTATACACTGTTTCTTCAACATTTATTAGAATTCCAATGTAAACGCACTATTAGGGTGGGTTTTTTAGTTTAACTAGGTTTAGTTAATCTGAAAATTGATTTGTGCTGCCATTCCAAGTTTGTAAACAAAATTTCGGCGGAACAGCTTAGTTTTCTTAAAATGAGGTTTAAACTAGAGATGGGCACATGAGCAGATTAGAGCGTGAATCACGTGATTCACGCGTGATCACGCGTGAGTGTGACTGAATTTAATTTTAATCACGTGATTGTGAGTGAGTGTGTGTGGAGAAAAAAATTGCGTGAGTGAGTGTGCGTGAGTAATATTTTTGCGTGAGTGAGTGTGCGTGAGCCGATTTTTTGCGTGAGTTTGCGTGATTAATTTTCTCTTTATATTTCCTTTCGTACTAATAAAATCAACAAAAAAATTGTAAAATTTGGCTCAACTTAAGATTTTGTCCCGAAAAAAGCAAACAAAATTTAAAATTTCGATTAATTTTAAATTTTTCTGAAAATTTTGAAAGATTTTTGAAATTTTAGATTTTGAAATTTTTTTTTTGCATAAATAAGAGTTTCGTGAGTGTGAGTCAACGTGAGTGTGAGTGAAGCTTGCGTGAGTGAACGTGAGTGTGAGTTGTATTAAATTTACTCACGTGATTGTGAGTGTGAGTCAAAAATCACTCACGCGCCCATCTCTAGTTTAAACTTAATCCACATCTTAAAACCCCAGCCTTAATCCAACGATAGCAATTCTATCTCTTGATTTAAATAATTTTCCTGAAGCTTCTCAAAATAATCGTTTACAGCTGCTCAAAATAATCGTTTACAGCAGGTAGAAATCAGAGGGAGTTAAAGAAGTCAAATCAATTGTCAAACAGAAAACAGTTGCCATCAACGGCGTATGCAGGACTGTTTTTTCAGGGCCCAACAACAACAACAAAAAAATTTTTGTTGTTTTTTTCGTGAGATTCGTGTTTTCCAATACATATAAAAAAAATATTTTTTTGTTTTTGTTGTTGGCCCCCCCCCCCTGTATACGCCGATGGTTGCCATGACCTTACCAGCCGATTAAACTTTTTGATTTTGATTTTCTTTTCCAAATATTTCTGGATATAGTGAATGGATTTTGAGGTTTTTTGTTTATATCATACGGTGGGTCTTGGACCAATATTTCGGGTGGTTACAAACATCGGCACAAACCCATTATACTCTGTACCACAGAGTGGTGTAGGGTATACAAAATAAACAGGTAGAGATGGGCACACTAGCAGATTAGAGCGTGATTCACGCGTGATTGTGACTGCATTAATTTTACTAACGTGAGTGTGAAAAAAATTGCGTGAGTGAGTGTGCGTAACTAATATTTTGCGTGATTATGAGATTTATTTTCACTACATAGGTATTTCCTTTCGTACCAAAAAAAGCAACAAAAAAGCTTTAAAATTTGGCTAACCTTAAGATTTCGCCCAAAAAAAAGCAAACAAAAATTGTAAAATTTCGCTGAAATTTAAATTTTGCTTAAAATTTTGTAAGATTTTTGAAATTTTAGTTTTTGAATTTTTTTTTGTATAAATAAGAGTTTTGTGAGTGTGAGTCAACGTGAGTGTGAGTGAAGCTTGTGTAAGTGCACATGAGTGTGAGTTGTATTAAATTTACTCACGTGTGAGTAGAAAAAATATCTTCGTGAGTGAGTGTACGTGTTAAAAAATTCCTGTCGTGAGCGTGAGTGTGAGCCAAAAATCACTCACGTGCCCATCTCTATTACAAGGTTTAAGCGATTAACCTTCTCAAGTTATTGATTTCCGCTCACTCAGAAAATTATGTAAGTTACTACATGTTAGTTGTTTGTATATTTTGCAGTTCTTTGTTATTTTCAACTACAAAGTCAGTTGATTTTGTATGAAAAATATCAAACAACTATTTCTGTTAGTTATTTTAAGTACTATTTTTGAATAACTAACAAAAAAGTACTGTGATGTAGTAACAGTTATTTAAAGTAGTTAATTTTATTTTTTTTTTATCTCTGAAAAATTTTCAAAGTTTTTTCTAAAAAATAAAAATAATTTTCCTGTTTTTCATTTTTCACAACATTTTTTAAAAAAAAAAAAAAAACTGTGAAAAATTTGGTCTTCAATTTTTTTCTGAAAATTTTTTTGAAAAAAATAAATTATTTATAGATTTTTTTATTTTTACTACATTTTAGTTGTTTTGACCACAAATGTAAGTAGTTTTTACTACATAAGTCAGTTGTTTTTTGTCAGTTAAAATAACTAACATTGTTAGTTGATTTAACTGAAAAAGTAGTTGACCCCAAAACAACTTACAAAGTAGTTATTTTAACTGACATTTTCAGTTGATTTTACTAACATAATTTTTTGAGTGCTGAAATATTTTTACTTAAACAGATATTTTACTCAATTCGGTACTGTCCCAGAGGTTTTTTTAAAAAAAAGTTTTCATTTTGGAAAATGTTTTGGTTTTTCTAACGAACCCTTTTGAAAAAAAGCATGCATAACATCAGAAGGACATGCTATTTATGTAGGTATATTTAATTTGTTCTGTTAAAATCTAGAAAAAAAACACACACATACTGTACAATTTCTATGTTTATGTTTTCGTAATAGGCTTTTAATGACCTTCAATATTCAACATAAATGCCTTTTACCTGACCTTAGGTTTTTTTCTGTATTAAAAAGACTATTTTCAAATCTAACTACAAACATACAAAATGTCAGGCAGATGTTTTCATTAAAATTTCCACAATTTCCTACAATCAATACACAAACTAAAACTGTACTTTATTTTCCAACTTCATTGCTACAAAAATTCCCTTTATTTTTATCTTCTTCTCTTGATATTAGTAACAGAGTTTGTATACTTTACTTTTTATGGATTTTGTAATAAAAATGTGTAGAGCTACATATGCATGGAGGTCTTAACTAAATACCATAGATGATGTTCGTTACAATTTTATTCACCACTACCACCGCCACTTTCTATCTTTTTTCATATGAAAATTCATGGCAGGGTAGAAGTGTTAATGATGAGCAGGGAAACCAAAAATATGCAATTTCATGTTTTAATACCCTCCACTTACAGGGGAAGTCTTCCTAGTGATCTTTGGCACATTGTTAGCATCACGAGATAGGTCTTTTAAATACCTTTTATCTGATATCAAAAAAGGTGTAAATCCTTATGTACAAATCGGTTTGATCTTATCTGATATGCTTTGATCTGGTAATATATGATTGCATTTCATTCTATATAATTGTATCTGATCATATATAATTTAATGTTAAATTTGTGCAAATATTGACCAAATACGAGATATAATTAGATCTCGATTTTGGCCATTTCAGATATAATTATATACAATGTCATGTGATTAGATCAGAGCTTCGAAGAATGAAATCCTTTTCGAATGAATTCTCAAAAAAATCCATTCAATTTGGTAGTCAGTGAATGCATTCGATTTCATAATTCAACATGGAATGCAGTCCTTGGAATTCATTCGATTGAATGAACAAAAATGAATGCATTCGATTTCTTGTTCATTCGATTTAGAAAAATCGAATGCATTCGATTTTTTATCATTCCACTGCGAATGCAATCGATTTTTTAAATGTATGGACCAAAACGGAGCCAAATTTTGGTACATAGTATCGCCTACTCTTTTTACATACGATGACCCTAATGGGATCTAATTTTGAATCCAAAAAAAATGGTATTCCCGAAAATTTTAAAAAGCTGCCTATACGACAAAAAAAATGTGAAGAGTGTTAGCGATACTATGGACAAAAAAATGGCTCCGTTTTGCTCTATCTTAGTTAGTTTTTTTTAAGTTTTTTATGCAATGAATGAATAAGCCATTCGATTTTTCAAATTGAATGAAAAGAAAATCGATTGCATTCGCAAGTGAATGCATTCGATTTTTAAAAGTCGAATGAAAAAAAAAATCGAATGCATTCGATTTTTGAAAGTCGAATGAAAAATAAATCGAATGCATTCGATATTTATAAATCGAATGAGTCCAAAGTGAATTCATTCAATTCGCTAAAATGTGATTGGGGAATGCAATCACTAAATTTTCACTCAGAATGACAAATCGAATTAAGGAATGAAATCCTTCGAAGCTCTGGATTAGATGAATAGACAAAACAGATCTGATAAAATCTAATTCACTTTTACTAGGGTCGTAAAAAATTTATAAAATTCAAATTTTTCCGTATAAATCGACACCCCCTTCAAATAAGTTTAGGCCTCTACAAAAATACCTGTCTAATAAATTTTTGTTCTGAACCTATCCCAATTTCATGAAGATCCGAGGGTCCAATTATGACAGTCTGGCCGTCTGTCAGTTTTTTCAAAAAAAAAAATTTTCATCAACATTTCTTATTTACAGTTAAATTAACCGAATTCATCAAAAAAGCACATCTTAAGCGAACCGGTTTGATACCTATAAGTTGACTGGAAGGTAAAATATACTTTTCAAACGAACAAAAAATTTGAATTAATAAAAATTTTGGGTAAAAATTTTTTTTCCGGAAAAAATGTTTTTTTTTGGTAACTACCATAACTGTAAATAAGAAATTTTGATGAAATTTTTTTTTTTTAAATTATAACAAAATATTGAAATTCAAACGAAATTCTTTTATTTGCCACGACAAAAATTAAAAAAAATTAAAATATTTTTAAGCATAAAAAGTGTAGTGTAAACTCAAGTCATTTATGCGGAACAAAATATTTTCATTTCGTTTTGAAAATTCGTAAATATTATTGTTTTCAAATTTGTCAAAAAACTTACTATGGAGGAAAAGTGAGGTTATTGGATCTTACCTTGTATAAATCTACCTTGATGTATACATTTTTTTAAAACATCGTGACGTACTTATGCATTTAGTGAGTTAAAATTTTTTTATTTTTTATATACAACAAGTAAACGTGTTAAATTCGGCTGTGTCGAATCTAATATAAAACTAAAAATTAAACAGGGGTGTTGGGAGACACCTTTCCCCTCTTCAAAAATGTTAACAAATTCATTTATTAAGCCGCATTCACAATGTCGGAGTACTCCAATCTGTGGAAAATTTTATACCTTTCCCTTTTGCACTTACATATTTTTGAATTTGACTATCTTTTTTCAATTCACTCCAGAGTCAAACATGTTCTACTCTGGAGTTCCAATCTGGAGTTAACAGAGCCTATGTTAACCGTTAACAGAGAAAAAATACACCTCTGTGAAAGTGCCATCTCTATTAATGTCATTAAAAAAATATAAAAACAAAACAAATATAAATAATTTGTATGAAGTTTCAATAAAAAAATATTTAAAAAAATTAGTTTTTAATAAATTAATTACGTACGCAAATTTTAATTGCGTGATTTTGTGAAATAGTAAGAAAGGTAAGTCAAATGACATATAGAATCTGACAAAACTCCAATCTACATTTTGCACAGTTAACATTTTAAACTTTGCCATGGATTGGAGTGACTCTGACATTGTGAACGTAGCTTTATGCTTCAAAAAATATACTGCTATAAATTTCCATTTATTTTATGTAGAATTACGCAATATGTGTAAATTTACTAAATTTATAGTAGGAAACTGAAATCATTTTAATTAGAGTGTATATATCCTAAATAAAACATTAACCCTTTTATTTTTTGGTTTCCCTGATGAAGAGTTTATTTAATCGTGCGTTTACACTGTAGTAATTCTTAACGGAAATATATAAAAAGAATACAAACAAAGAGTATACATAATTTTTTAGAGATTTATTGAACTCAAGAACAAATTGAGTACACTCAAAAAAAAGACATAAATTAAAACAAGTAAGAAAATTATAGTCTGTCAAGACCGACCATATAATACCCTACACCAGAGTTTCCCGGAAAATCGGTCCCAAGTTCAAACATGGACTGGTTAGATCTATATTTTGTCAAATCTTTAATAAGTTTAAAAAACACTCACAAATCAAATTTGAGTGAAATAGGCTTCTTTTTGTTGACAATAAACCGCTTTAACTGAATATCGGGCAAAATTTTTACATGAGGCGGGCCCAAGTCCAAAAATGGTCCGATGATAATCAGATTTGATAAGGTTGTTAATGTATGCGTTTAACATACACAAACAGAATTTTAATTCAATATTTTCTATTTTCATCAAATTTGAGTGATTTATGTGAAAACCGGGAAGGTGGTTTGTATAAAGGCTACACTGAGAAAAAAGACATAACTAAAATTAAGGATAAAAGGTCTTTGAAAATTTATGATGAATTTTCCTAAAATTTAGTTAAATTTACCTAAAAAATGAAAAATTTTCTTAACTATGAGGAAAAAAGTTTAGTTCATTTACTCATAATTAGTTCATAGATTTCTTTAAATGGAATTTTTTAATATTAGGGAAAAAAATCTTACTGCCAAGGAAATTTTCCACAAATCTAAGAAACGTATCATTGTTTTTAAGACATATTTCTTAAAAAACAATTTAGTTCAAGTTAAGTTAAAATTGACTAAAAAAAACATCAGCGTTTTTTCTCTTTTTTGAATTAAGGAACTTCTTAGAATTTAGTTAATAACTTCTGAGAATTTAGTAAATAATTTCTTAAGGCCTCTACAGACGATTCAATATTATGTACAATCTGCATGTATTTTTTTCGCTTCAATATTTTATACAGTATTTTTATGTATGCCATTTGTGGGTAAACGTCAAAAATATTGTGCATAATATTGCGTCGTCTGTAGGTACCTTTAGAATTTAGTTAAAAATTCAAAATGGCGATATCTCGAAAACTAAGCTAGATAGAGCGAAACGGATGAAATATTCAAAAGAAAGACTACAAAGTATGGAATAGCCTAGCTCTGCATATCTGTCGGGGTCTCAAGACCCTAACCGGTATAAATTTCACTGCAATCGGCCCAGTACTTAGTGAATGGCCGAATCACTTCCAAAAAAAAATTGATAAACCACTGTATTTTTTAAGCTGAAAGTGAGAACAGGGTATTATTGATGAATGTTATGTATGTAATTTTTAAAATAAATCCGTTAATAAATAAAATTAGGTTACATAGAAAATCAATTGGCAAATCTGAAAATACATCTTTATATTTTCATAAAAATTTATTTTCATATTTTTTTTTTTTAACTTTTTGTTCATTTTAAATATTTTTATTTTTTAAAACTTTCGGACTCTATTATTTAATAATATTGATTTGAAATTAACAGGCCTATTCACAGTTATGACTGGTTATGACTAATTTTATTATTTTGAAACTTCATATTCCCTGTGTTTGTTGTAAACACAATCATAAAAAGTCTCAAAATTTTGAATTATTTGACAATTTTAAGACGATGTGGGTCTAGACTTGCCACCTTTTGAAATTTCCAAAACGGGACACCACTAAAAAACATAAAAAAATTAAAAAAAAAAAAAATCGACGTCTCAAAAATTCTATAACGTCTCAAAAGGACTTAGATTCAGGACATCAACCTTTATTTATCATATGTTACACTTTAACACAAGTTGGACCGTTTTTCTGTAGCATCCAATAAGATGAAAATCTTATTATCTAAAAAACCTCACTAACGATTTTTTTTAAAATTGGGCTTAAAATGTATGTACGGGTGCCAACTAACATAATCTGCAATAAAATTTTATATGCAGCGAACTTTTAATTAAACTTGTTCAACCACACCGTGATCTGGTTAAAATTTGCAATACCTTTTCGTTCTATTTTCATCCTTTTCCTGTATTGCTGACGATTCATTTATATCTGCAGCTCTTTTTCTGTTCATTTTCCTGTGAAAAATTTAATAGTTTAACATTTGTGCAAATTTATTGGAAAGAGTATTTACTAAAATAATAAAAAAAAATACCTCTACAAAAAAATTACGCTCTGTTAAAATTTTAATTCATTTGAAAGTTGACAAATAAAATAAAAAATATATTTAAAAAAATGCCAGTGTTGCTAATAAAAATAAGTACTAAGTTTACGATTTATTTTTTGTGACAATGAAAAAAATTAGTTTTTTTTTTCAAAACGGGACAAATGACGTCCCGTTCAGGGTATCGTCGGGACATGGGACACTCCACTCTAAAACTGGTCTGTCCCGACGAAAACTGGACGGTTGGCAAGTCTATGTGGGTCTTTATTTTTTTTAAATTTTCAAACAAAATTTGAATTATTTTTATGATTGTTTACAACAACTACATAGAAAAAATTGAGTTATGACTTTTTTTGTGAATAGGCCCCTAAATTTTGTGTATTATAATTAAAAAAAATTTGTTTTTTAAGGTTTAATTAAAACATTTATTTTTCAGAATCTGTAGGTTTAATTTTCAGTTTTACTAAAAATTGCCTTGAACTAAATGCGGTAAATTATTAACTTTTTAGTTGGTTTTATTACAATATTATAATTCAGCATAACTTTTATAATAAATATTTTATTGTTAATTATTCATTAATTTTCCTGTTATTTGTCTAAATTACTTTATGTTCATTAGTTAAAAAAAAAAAATTAAATGTAAAAAGAAAAATTTTTACATATTTGTAAAGATAAATACAATGTTGTTAATACTGTTTTGATATATTCGTAGATATAATTTGAATGAGTGAAGATATTGAACTATAAATTAAATAAATTATAAGAAATTAAAAAGAAAAAGAAAAAAAACTTACCCGATTAACAAAGATATTTGAATAAATATGGTGCCTCAAGAACAAGTGGTTTGATGATATAATTGCAATTTAATTAAATTTTTAATTATAATAATGAAAATTTATTTTATGGATGTTGAACAATGCTTGTTTAAAATCCAATAATATTGTATTGATTTAAAAATAAAGAATACCGAGAATTAGTTTCCACACAGGATTTTATGTCTATGAAACTCTCAACAAAAAAATAAACGCCAAATTACTAGAAAAAGGTCTCGTAATACAAATTTTTATCAAAAAAGTTTTAATACTATTTGTAATTTTACAAATTTATTTTTGTAGATGTATTACACAACTTTTTAAGTTAATTTTATAAAAAAAAAAATAATTTTACAAGACTGATTTTATTTATGTTTTTTTATAAAAAATCTTAAATTTTGCAAAACCAGTTTTTAAAAAGTATGAAAATTTTTCGAAGTGTTGAAAAGATCAAAATAAATTATGGCCGAAACAAAAAAAAGCAGAAAAAGTATATTTTAACTAAAGTTTTATTTAAAATTTTCTATACAATTTTTTTTTTTAGTCTATTTTAAAAACAATTTATATGGAAATATAATTAAAAGTCGATTTTAAATTTATTTTATTTTTCTTCGGTTGGGCCGTATGAAAAAAACCGTTTTAGAAACCCAAAAAAAATTAATTTTTTTTTTTTTTTAAATTTGAACAATTTTTTTTTGATGATTTAAGAGAAATATTTAGTTATCCTGATTTTTTAAAATAAAAAAAGTTATGAATATACATTTTCTTTTTTTTTAAATTACCACTTATTTTGTAAACTTACAACTTTAACTTGCAAATTTAAATTTGCTGCTTTAAAGCAAATATTTTACTAATAAAACTGTAAATTTACCTATTATTTTCGTAATTTTGATGCAACGAAAATTACAAGGCGAGCCTCGTAAAATAAAGAGTTGTTTTGATATCTCTAGTTTTACGAGACAGTCTCGTAAAACTTACGAGCTTTTATCGTAGTTTTACAAGTTTCTTTTGATTAAAAGTACATATCACGTCCGGAAATATAGTGCACAAGACTGCATATTTAGGTATCGGCCAGGGTTATGGAGGACCCCTCCCCCTCGCGAAAAATGTTTACAAAATTATTTATAATGCTTTTTGCACTAATTATACAATTTTATCATTATTTAAACTATTTTTTGTATATACACTCCCTAAAAAGGAGGCGGACCAAAAAAAAAACACATTTTTTAATCGCCCGGTTCCTAACAGGACTTTAAACTTCTTCTAGCATAAAAATGTTTATTTTTTATGTGTTAAATTTATACAATTAGCATATAGGCCAATATTTATTAATGTTTATAAAAGACTTTCTTTACATATTTCTCCCTCTCTCATTATTTTAACAAAAATACAAAAAAAACATGTAAAAAAATTGTGTTTTTCAGAGGTAGGATAAGTTCTTTAAGGGAAACTATTGTCCCCCTGGTTCGATTTTGCCAATTCGCGAACATAACCTGCCTAGGACCATAAGACATATTCGTGGCAAACTTTAGGAGGTTAGTTTTTTATTTTGGATTTCACCGTGTCATCTACAGATAGACAGACATTCATAGAATGTCTTAGAATCGATCATGGATCAATAATTTATGGGGTCCCTAACCGATATTTAGATGCGTTGCAAACGAAATGACAAATTGAGTATACCCCCATACTGTGTTTGGAGGGTATAAAAATTACAAGAAAACATTGTTGAGATTCAGAATTCTTCGAGTAACTTTTGTTGCAAAAATATGTACTGTGGTTTGGATGTCGAGATAAAGAAATGGATTACAAAATGGAAATTTGTAATTTTGTCAGAATGTTTAAAATATAGTTTTGTTCGGTTGAAAAGAAATATTTTTTAGTTAATTTTTAATTTTGATTGAATGTAATGCCTAAATGAATTAAATTTTTTTTATTGTTTTGGTGGAAAATTTTAGAATTTTAATAAAAAAAAAATTCAGAATGGAATGAAATTTTTTAAAAATTTTGGGTGCAGGAGCTAAGTGTGTGACATTTGTTTTTTTTAATTTCCAATTAACTTTATCAGAGTTTTTTATGATAATTTCGATAATTTTCAACAAAAATTTAGAATTTTTTAAAATTCTTATTGATAAAGTTGCTTGAAAAGTTCGGAGAAAAGCAAATTTATATATGCCTTAAAAACAATTTCATTAATAAAATTTTCTGAAATTCCAATATAGATTTTAAAGATGTGGAAATTTTTGAAACTTAAAAAATAAATTTCCTTCTAAAACTTGTATGCAAGAACTTAAAAAAGAGAAATGTAAATAATGGGTGTTTTTTAATGTTTTATTTAAATACTTTTTGCTTGTATTTTTGTTTTTTTTTTCTTTTTTTTATAGCTACATATATAACGTCTAATGCTTAATTAATGGTTTTGTGTTTACTTTTTGTATTTTTTCTTTAATTTTTTTGTGTTTAAATTATATATACTTTTTAAATAACATATATAAAAAAAGACGACTTAATCATATAGAGCGAAAAAGAAAATTTAGTTTGGCTTAAGCCTTTTTTTTCTTGTCAAATAAAACTTTCGTTTCTTAAAAAAAAATATATATATATATAGAATTACACATTCATACAATTAAAATTAAATAAGAAATAAAAATATATTTCTTAACATAAAAAATATATAATTAAAAATTTAGATTTTTGTATATTTTCAATTTTTTTGCTTTTTTGTAAATTTTTTTTTGTAATAATTATTAATTTAAGAGGTTTTGACTACTATATTATCATTACGCTTGATCATCAGAACCCGAACCATCATCATTTTCATCGTCATCATCTGTAATTAAGCACAAAAAGAATTAAATTAGTTTTCTTTAAAATTTTCAATGTTCAAATAGAATACATACCTTCACATTCTATATCATCTTCTTCACCATCATAGGGGATATCGTATTCGTCACTTTCGATATCACTATCATTATCATTGCCTTCTTCATCGATGACATCGTCATCATCTGAATCAGCATCTGGGGCTTTTTCTTTTTTAGCTTTCTTTGATTCTGAATTTTTAGACTAAAAACATAAAAATAAAAAAATATTTAGTAAAATATTACAAATGATATATTTTGTTAAATTTTTAAAAAATTCAAGTTATTTCCGAACCTAACTACCCTTTTAGTTTTATATAAACCACTGTTGTTAATTGTTAACTTTTATTTACGAATAAATTCTTTATAAATTCTGACTGTACTAGTTTTAATTGCTTATTTCTTGTTTTTTATTTTTAGTTCAACTGTATTATAAACATCATGTGTTAAATTTTATTTTCTTTTTCATTTTAGGGGTGATTTGTGCTTTAGAAGCCACTGTGTTATCGAATTTTTATATTGCTTTTTGTTTCTATTCTCTTAAACTGTATTTGTAAACGAAAAACAAAATACAAACAAAAAGATTATGCAAAAAACATGATAACAAAACACATAAGGAAACAAGAGCAAAAAAAAGTGGAAAGTAGAGCAAGAATGTTGAATGACATTTCTATTTATGGTACTAAAACTTTATCAAAATAGTACCTTACTGACCCGACCTCGACTGTACCAAATGTGAAAAATGAAAATCATTTTGTTCAAATGCAAGTCAAAGATAATTTTTAAAATAAAATGAGCTGAAAATCGGATAATGGCATTT
Organism: Pegoplata infirma; assembly: GCA_963921195.1. Lineage (NCBI taxonomy): Eukaryota > Metazoa > Arthropoda > Insecta > Diptera > Anthomyiidae > Pegoplata > Pegoplata infirma. The sequence goes on along the minus strand of OY992537.1, from coordinate 15,302,454 downwards.
TATTCATCTTTATTTAAAACTTAAAGAATCGGTAACTCGAAAATCCTAGCAGATCCTGTTTTCAAATTATTGCAAAATATTTATACTGTTTGACAACAAAAACTTCCCAGTGAAATGTTAAACTGATTCATATAGATTTTGCTCTCCGCACTCTAAATCTGCCATTCCAATTTTTCTAGCACGTACCGTTTTTGAGATATTCGCCGTTAAAAACCTAATAATTTAGCCCTTTTCGGGGTCCACTGATAAAAATTTTTAAGATGCTTCCGAAATTGATTTCATATAATTTTGACCTCCTGATTCCAAAACTGCAATCCAAATTTTTCTAGTAAGAATTTTCTCGTGTAGAAAATTTTCAAACGCGAATATCTCGAAAACGGAACATGCTAGAAAATTTTGGATTGCAGTTTTAGGCCCATTTTATAGAAACCAAGTCTCACTTTTTGAAAGAATATGTAACGGTGGACCACTAAAAGTGCGAAATTTTTGGTTTTTTTACTTTTTTACAGCGAACATCTAAAAAAAATTGTAAGAGGAATGGAAAGAGAGTAATCTTGCTCGTACTGGCAATTCGTTTTGATTTTTTATTCGCAAATCTCAATCTGCATATTGTTTTCATATTTCTTTTTTGAAATTCTCGAACAGAATTGCCAGTGTGAACATAAACTGCAAGTTCAAAAAAGAATTATAAAAATTGCAGCTAGTAAAATTGTATGGGTTAAATTAGGACTTATAGTATAAATGTGTTTTTACATGTAGTTTCTTTAAAAAACATTAAGATTACTGATTTATGGAGACGGAAAAAAACATGGTTTCTAACCAAGTGAATACCCACTGATTGTTAGTGAAACTTTTATAATCATGGGGATATATAAAAGGAGCCCTTGTAGGTTAGTTGGTAGCGTGCTAGCCTATGAACAAGGTGGTCGTAGGTTCGAATCCCACTAGTACCCTTGGTCGATTTCGCTGCAACGAAATTAAAGTCATTGTAACCAGTTCTCGGTTAGGTTTAAGTTATTAAAAATGATTTGTAATTAAAACTGAAAAAAGCAAATAAATGCCCTTGATCATGGGATCAAAATTATTATTATTACTAATAATCCTATGTGTACAAAATGCCATAGGGATCATTTTAAATGCACTTAAAAAATACTTTAGTAAAAAGGGCGCTATAATTTGCCAATGAAGTGAAAATACCATTAATTTAGTCACTTGCACAACAAAATATCTGTAAAGAACTTTTATACTGCAATAAAATTACTTTTCCGGAATATTTACTGTATCAACTACTAATTGCTTAGTTCGTTTACTTAAATTTCTTGCTATTTTTACTACAACCGGAAAGTTTTGTTTACTTTTTGTATTAAAAATTTCCAGCTGTAGTAAAAATATTTAAAAAACATTTTATGAAGTCATTTAAAAACAAATTAAAGCGATAAAACCTAAAAAATTATCAGTATCCGAGACATAGGGTTGCCCATCTGAAAACCGCGACATACATATCCAAATTTCTGAGAGAACCCGGACTATGTAGTTTCCTTGTAAGTAGATAATTTTTCTATTCTTTTTTGTTCTTGACTGTTTACACTATTGAACAAACTTTAGGTTACATCCTGTCTATATAAGCAACCACCAAAAACATACAATTTCAAATTTTAACGGGCGCTTGATTTAGTTACCATACAAATTGTATGAACAAATTTTTTTTGACGTGTCGTCAAAGACGAAGATGTTGCTCGGTTTTCACGTGAAAATCTGTCAAACTCCATATAAAAATACTGGCTTTACAAAAGCGTAAAAATTTCAATGAAGAAGTTATCTGTTCTCTATTGAAAAACATTCAATTTAAAATTTTAACGGGCGCTTGATTTAGTTTCCATACAAATTGTATGAACCAATTTTTTTTGGCGTGACGTCAAAGACGACAATGTTGCTCGGTTTTCACGTAAAAATCTGTCAAACTCCATATAAAAAACACTGGCTTTACAAAAGCGTAAAAATTTCGATGAAGAGGTAATCTGTTCTCTATTGAAAAACCGGAAAAATAACCCGGTATTTAAAAAGCGGTAAAAATTAATATTCTGAATTAAAATTAAGTATTTTTAAGTTGTTGGCACTGTTAACATTATTTATTTCAGGTTAATAGACAAAAATTACAAAAATATTGTAAAGGTATTTTGTGTATGCCGATGCGCGAAACATAACCAAACATATGACTATCAAAGTTTCGCTACAAATTAATTGATTTTTCGAAATATTTTTTTTTCACCGGTGAACAACTTACAGATTGAAAATGCAGACTGTTATTTGTAATTGTATGCAAGTGTAATTTCAATTGATGGAAGACAAACATATAGATTCCCCGAAATTAGGAATGACATTTCCATTGTGAGAAAAAATGGACATCAACCTCTAAAAAGGAGAAATTTTGTTTGCAATATTAAATTAATAATATTAGCAATGATATAAAATATGCAAATAAAATTCATTTTTATTAATAAAACCATTTTAATTCCCATTAAAAAAAAAAAACTTTACAAAAACACTTGCGTTTAGACATTCTAAAATTAGTAAATTAATGAATTTTTACACATTGCGTTTTGTCAATCAAGATAAGTGATGCATAGTCATTTGAAATAAAAGCGATTCCAACCACTCAAAAGTTTTGAAATTATGGAAAAAATTGCAAAAAGTAGGACAACCCCGGACACTTGGTAAAAACGAGAGAACTGCCCTTTAAGATTACAAATCCGTGAAAAATGGTCCATTGGACACCCTACCCGCAATTAAATGTCAAACAGAAATGCCCAACCATAAAAATATTAAAGCTTAAAAAATGTACTTTTGTACGAAAAATGTACTAACAATTACATTCCCGATGTAACTAACATAAAAAAAATGTAGGAGATGTGAAGAGAGCATATATTTTTAGTATATAGGCCGTTGTTTAGACACCGGTATATATACATATATACAGCTTATGTGTGTTGCACATTTATTGTCGTTGTCGTCGCTGCTGCTGCTGACTTATTTATTAATCATTTTGTATAGCACAATTTTTTAAAGCAAGCTAGAATTATCGTTGTTTACAGTATCCTCCGACATCGGTGTGCCAATGTTTTCATTGTGTAGTAGTAGTACAATGAACGCTAAATAAAGCAAGGTGAGTGTAGAATGAAAGAATATCTTAACAAAACTAAGTTAGAAAGAGACAACTACAAATGTATATACAAAAACAAAAAAAATGGTTTGTTTTTGTTTTGTATTTCTTCTTTTTATCACCTATTGTTGCTAGTATTTATAAGCACAAGTGTTTTATGCGAGTGTGTTGTATATATTTTTTTTTTAAACAATTTGAAATCTTTTTCAAAAAGGAATGTGTGATTATAAATTCACATTTTCTTGAGTTTTGTTTTGAACCCAAGTGTGTGTGAAAACAAACAAGTTAATACAAAATATCAATAGCAATAAACACACAGTGTCGGTAAAAAAAATGAGAGCGTCATCCGCTATATATATTTTCAAAACTGAGACTGTACATGTGCCTTGTTTTGATACACATTAGGTTAACGGTAGAACTTTGATTAACCGCCAGAGATATTAAACTTATGAATTAAAAATTCCCTCAGTAAGATATGACAATATACTTCAGAAAGCGTTGTAGACAAAGATACATACTAGGGCTTCCAATCGGGATTGGTTTTTCTGAATCCCGGGATTCGGGATTGAAGAAAAATTTTCGGGATCCCGATTTCGGGATCCCGGGATTTTCGGGATATTTTGAATCCCGGGATACACGGGATTTTTTGAAAATTTTCGGGATTTTTCGGGATTTTTAAAAATTTTTAGTATTTTTTTTTTTCACTTTTAAAAATCCACGCATTCGTAAAGATTAGCAAAGTTTTGTTGATGTTGTGAACTTCAAAAAAAGGTCGGGATTCCTCCTGTGAAGAATATCCGTATTCGGTTATCTTTCTTACCATTCGTCGTGGCTCATCGTTATAAGCTTTTAGTGAGCGCGAGTTGAAAAAAAAATAAAAATTAATTTTAAAATTTTTACATAAGTGATTCATTTTTTGCTAAAGCTTGCGTGATTGGATTTTTTTTTAAATTTATTTAATTTTTTTTTTTTAATTTATTTGTTTTTTTTTTTAGTTTTTTGCAAAAAAAAATATTTTTTAGCAATGTTTTTTTTGTAAAAAATGTGTAAGCGAGAGTGCGAGAGTAGAGTTTGCATGACTCACGATTGAGCGTAAGTGATAAGTGAATGATTCCATTATTGTTTGAGTGAGCGTGACTGAGTGTGAGTCAAAACCCACTCACGCCATTAAAAACATGTTTTAGTAAAACATAAAATTAAAAAAGTTTACAACTTAAGGAGTTAAGATGTGTCAAAAGCCATTTACGGACCTATGCTCCTTGTAAGAGTAAAAGGAATAAATATTAAAGCCCTTATGTCGAACCACCACTAGTTCTTAGAATTTCTTTAGATTTCGCAAACGTTTCACCTTTTTCTATAACAAAAACATGGTACCTGAAGGAACTTTTGTCGATTTTTTTTTATTTTGTTCCACAAAATTCATATTTTATACAAATTATTTAAAAAAAATCTAAAAATATTAAAAAAAATAAAAAATCGGGATCCCGAAAATCCCGGGATTAAAAATTAGAAATCCCGAGATTCGGGATTTGCCTAGTCCCGAAAATCCCGGGATTTCCGGGATCGGGATATCCCGATTGGAAGCCCTAATACATACTAACAGCATATAATTAAAGATTATTTTTTTATAATAGATTTTGGTATCAAATAGATTCAATGTTTGAAAGACAACATGAAACTAACAACAAATTTTAATTTACGCTAATGACTTGTTTTCTTGAAATAGAAAAGATTGGGAAAAAAAAATCAAAATGTCGACAAACATCAAAATGCTTAGCATTTTAATTTGTTCAATAACCGGCCGGTATCGTTCAGTTTTTCATTTTGTAAATCTTTTCTTATTATGCTATATATATTTTCTATTTTTTTTATTAGTTAATGTAGTTGTATTGGTGTCTTGTAAATATTTAATGTGTAATATATTCTTGTGAATACCTACTAGCTAGTCGCGACTAAATAATGTGTATTTTTTCAGAATGAATGAATTTTCAACGCCAACAACTTAACATGCTGCATCATTCCCATACTAATAATGGCTATTGAGAAAATTTAATGTGATTTCGTATTTATGTTTTTTTTTTTTGCTGACATTTAAATTAAATTATCACTGTTGATTATATTCCAAAAACAGATTAGAGCAAAAAAATTAAAATCAAAATCACCTTGCTTAATCCTTCATAAAATTCTTTAATCTTACATGTGTTTTATATTTAGCCTTTTTAAGTGTTATATACAAGGAAAAAGTCACAACATAAGAGAGTGGAAGTATGTTACATTAGGTTTAAAAATGCGCGCGCTTAAGGCGGACATTACTTATGAACTCCCTACTTTGACGTTAATGTAAGACCACCTACTTGTACACCCATATTCTAGAATGTTATCAGAAAAGTAATTAAAATATTTATTGATTTGGGGCTTCCTTAAACGAAAATTTCTCCCTACATGCTTATTAATTCTGTATAACTTGAATACTAACTAAATCTTATCAGATGGTTTAAGATACTTACTTCAGCCGGCCGTTTTGTTCCTTTTACTGGTACTTTAGCGGGTGGGGCATCGGTGCTGTCTTCATCAAGTTCCTCCTTTGACGCTGTTCCATTATCAGACGCCGCTATTTTATCCTCTACGGCTGCTTTTTGTGATTTTAAATCATCCTTAACGGCATCGGCGGCAACTTTCTCAACAGCGACATCACCGTTATTTTGTTGTTCTGTGGCGGCAGACATTTTGTGTATAAATGTAGGTGTTTTTATATTTTACAAATATTTAAGTTTGTTTTCTTTAAAATTATATAACTCTGGTTATATATTTCTATTTCCACTTTATAAATTGTAAATTTTTATAAAATTTTACAATTTTTAATATTTCTTTTTATTATTTTCTTTTAACAACTTTCTTCGCACTGAGAACCGTATTCGACAAGCAACACAGACACACTGTTTAACTTTTACGTTAGCGGTGTGTATTTAAGTTTTAAAATACTTTTTTAGTTGTTTTTGCTATGTGGTATAAGAAACAAGCAAACGACTACGTATCTTGCCTCTCTATCCCTCTAACGTTAGCACTCGTCTAGTAGTTAGTTAGTTGTACAATAATACAATCTGTTAGGTAGCAGTGAGTGGCTAGATGTACTCTTGAAATTTTGCAATCTGTTTTATATATTTTTTGTTTTTTAAATGTGGTTATGCTCATGCAAAAACAATATTTTTTCAGAAGAATGCTTGTCTTTAGCTAGTAATGAGTGAATAAGAATAGTTGTGTTTTAAAACCACCACCGAGATGTGTACCCGTTGAATGTCCGTACTCGACTGAAGGCGTCTTTTTCATTGCAAAGTTAATGTTGATGGTAGAAACTTATTTGTAATAATCAAAATCTTTGAGGTTGATGGAATTTTGGGCCATTTATGGGCCAACTATTGTTTCAATCCTTCTCGAAGGGAACTCAGATGAAAGCTGAAAATGTTAGCTATACTTTCCATTAATTGTTCCTGAAATTTGAATAATGTAGTGTTAGATATTGACCCATCAAGTGGGTTTCTTGAGTATTTCCATACAAAAAATGCTTGGGTTTCATGAGTACAGTTGACTCAAAGAGTTGCTGCCTGATGTTTGGCGGTAAATTTGAAAATTGTATTGACGTGAATTAACAAAACACAGTATTAGCAGAAGGTGGTTGGTTCGTTGGTTTGTCGTCGGGTCGGTCAGTCGTTCGTTCGTTCGGTTAGTGGGTCGGTCGTTCGTTCATTTAGTTGATTTGTTGTGCGTTTGTCATTCATTTAGTTGGTTATTCTACTTATGTGTGTTCAATAATACGACCATTCTGTTGAACAGTGTTTGAAATATAGGGTTTAGTTATAAAATTATGCTTGGTAGGCTGGCTAGATGTTTGGTTGTTTGTGCAACTGCCTAGTTGTATGTACGGATAAATATGTAGATGATGTTTGGTAGGTCGCTTGGGTTGGTTGTATGTATCCCAAATCTTTCACTTAAGTGGCATTTGGTTGAAATTTTTACACTATTATGTACAGTTTTTAACACAATTGATCATACATCTGATAAGTGACAACAAAATTTTAACTGAAGTTAAATATTTTTTTTGTTGCATTCGATCTAACAAGGGAAGTATCTCAACCCTTATGAACCGATTTTTCTGAAACGTAAAATATATATAAAAGAGACGATTTTAAAGTTGGAGTGACTTGGCATATCGGCCATATCAGTGTTTGAAAATTTCGCTGTGCCCTTATGAAACAATGTGGACCTTTGGGAAAATTTTGATAACTGTCGAACTAAGAGGAATATCGTCAAGAACAAAAATACTTGTCGACTTAAATTTAATAAAGATTATTTCGTATTTATATGGATATCGTAGGTTCATGAAAAAAAAAAATATTTAACGAAGACGAATTCTTACAAGGTTACGCCACCGTTTTTTAGGCATTAAAAAAACCGGTTTTCTTCTTATATGGAAATATTATATGGTTTTAAAAAAAAAATGGCTGAAAAATCAAAAAAACTTTTTTTCGCCATTTTTTGACTCATTTGTTTAACCCCTAAATCCCCGATATGGCGGATAAGCCGAGACACCCCCAACCTTAGAATTGTCTATTTTATATATATTTTAAGTTTCATGCAAATCGGGTTAAAAAATATTTGAGATCCGCTTTAAAAATTTAATTCAAAATTTGAAAACTCATTTGAAAAATTCCATTTAAATTTGATTAAGGGCTGGTAACTAATCACAATATAATCAATGAGCGTGTTCAGCAGAGAAACCTGCTACTCAATAGTTGAGATGTAGCATGTTTTGATTAGTTGATTCTGCTGAACGCAATTTTTTATGAATATTTTAAAATATTGGAATAAATGATTGTTTTTTTATATTTTATCTGTGGAAATCACTTTTTTATGATATTTTTTTTTATTTCCTTAAATAACGTCAAAAAAAAAAAAAATTATTTCAATAAAACAGCTTATTTATCAGTTTGTGATCAAATGTAGCATAATTTTTGTACGCTACCAGTGATGAGAAGCGCTCACTCAACATGTTGACTGAAATGTCAAAAATTAAACCGTTCAGCAGAATGTTGGGGAGCAGCTGAGTAGCAGCTTTCTCTGCTGAACGTACCCAATGATTAAGGCTAATCAGTGTTTGCAAACGTCAAATTTATATGAAAATAAACAATGATTAGTATTAATCATTGATTAGCTTTTGATAAGTTACCAGCCCTTATTGATATTTAAAAAAAAGAGGAAACTCTTCAATAAGGCAAAGAAAAATAACACGAAGGAAGACTGGGAGAATTATAGTCGCAGTTTTAATGCTTTTAAAAAGAAAACCCGGAAGGCAAAAAGATAATCCTGGACTATTTTCTGTGGAGAATTGGAGGGAACTAGGAAACGGCGAGACTCCGTAAAGTTCTTTTTAAGGATCCTAGTGTACCAGGATTTCTTAATAAGCGAGATGGATCCCTTGCAGAAAGCTGTACCCATATCCCGGCTTGTAGAGACGAGGTGAAGAGAGACACTCCATTGGGTACACTTTCACCAGCTACAATTCCAATAAATTAATTCATCAGAACATTGATAGACAAACGCAAGATAGTCCGTTCCTTTAAGCCCTACAAATCGGCAGGGTATTTTGGTATTTGGTATTTTTCCGCCACTCTTGCAGGAGTCCCACGGGATAATCATGCCATGGCTGTATATAGATGTCTATGTGAGAAGTACCCTTACATCAGACAAAATCATCTTAAGGGTAGGTCTATTGAGAAGGCTTTAAGTGATGTTGTCGGGTTGATTGAGGATAATTTTCACAAAGAAAAGTGCTAAAAATCAGGGCAATAAACTCGAAGATAGGTGATGGTAAAACTATGAGTTACAAGGGGCAATCCACAAGTTGAGTAATCTCTCCTCTTCTGTGGAATCTTGTAATAAAAATATATGAAATCCTCGAGTTACTAAACGGAATGGGTGTCAAGGTCGTTGCCTATGCTGATGACGTTGTGATCCTAATCAAAGGTAAGTTTCTACCAACGATTAGCGAACTCATGCAATCAGCACTTAAGATACTCTCAACGTGGGCAAATGATAACGGTCTGGAAGATAATCCCACCAAAACTGAATTCGTCTTGTTCACAAAAAGGACTAAGATAGTCAGGTTTGTTCTTGCCAAATTAGAAGGAATCACCCTGGAACTATCTAGGCATCTCAGTTTATTAAAATTTTAAATTATTACCCCTATAATAATACACTCAAAAAAGTATGTCGGTAAAATCTACTACAAAAGACAGTTGTTTTGACTACATTTTGTTGTTGAAAAGGCGTGTTGTTGTTTTTAACTATTGATTTTCAACTACAAAATGTAGTAAAAACTACTACAAAAGACGGTATACAGTTGTTTTTATTACACTTGCCTGAAATTTTATTTAAACAATTTTTTAAACGTTTAAGTGATTGATTTTTATTTATTTAAAAAGCAATACATTTCAGTTGGTTGTATAGAATTTCGACATGAAATTAAAATTCTTTGGTGTATTTATCTGGAATTATAGAAGAAAAAAATTATATTAATAAAATGTTAAACAAAATAAATTGATTGTATTTACCTTTGTTTTTTTAATAGTTCATTTCAAATTTTCACCGCTACTGATCAAAATTTGTCTGGAATAAAAAAAAAACGAAATGCTTTGGCAAAATTGATTTATAAAAAAAGAATTAATTTGCAATGTTTGAAAAAAGTATGTACCTGCTCTGTTGTGTATACAAAGAAAAGAAAGATGGCACGCTCATAAGAAAACAAGACACTGCATACATTAGCGGTTTTCACCCTTGATAGAAAACAAAAAAGAATCGGGGAAATAAAGAAAACAAGAAAATGTTTGACAGAAATACATGTATTTTGTTGTTGTATCTGTCAAACATTTTTTGTTTTCTTCATTTCTCCGATTCTTTTTGTGTTTTCTATCAAGGGTGAGAACCGCTATTGTATTTTGTTTTTTTCCGATTGGTTTTTACACACGCTTATGTGAGCGCTATATTATACACACTTGTTTTCTCTATTTTATCCACTTATTTTCTTTCGCTCAAGAATATTTTTTCAAAAACATATTTTTTGTTATAATTAAATTTAATAAATTGTAATTTAATTTATTTAGATATTATTTATTTGGTATAAAAATAATTCCTCCGCATCCCGCACGACCAACTCGTTCGACACATTCGTTTGCAATAAAAATTTCTAGAAAAAAACGAGTTTTTAGAAAAAAACTAAAAACAACTACATAAATCAACTATTACTACAGTGTAGTATATTTTTTGTATTTATTTTTTGAAACTACTACAAAAAAAGTTGTTTGAGATTTTTTCAAACAAAAACGACCGAAATTGTAGTTAAAAACAACAGCTACTACTTACTACACAAACAACCGTCATGTAGTAACTGCAATAATTTTCTGAGTGTAAAAAATGTTATAAAAACTTTATTATAATGAATTTTATTTATAAGCATGCAAAATACCTGGGTGTGATCCCGAACACAAAGCTTTATTTCAAAAGCAATACAGAGAAAAGGATGGAAAAGTCATTATGTGCTCTTTACACCTGCAGAAGAACTTTCGGAAGAAGGTGGGGTCTAAAACCGTATATTATCCACTCGATATATGGTGCGATAATTATCGGTCCCTTGTGTGGTAAAGAGCAGTGGATAAGAAATCATATCTCTGCAACCAACAGAAGGTACATCGACAATTTCAGGCCGGCATGGAAGTGGTAAACATTCAGTCCGTGGACAAATTTAAGTTTGGGAACTCGACTCGAACGTATTCCTTGCAGCAAATACGATACAACACACTTATTATGCAAAGGTCTTTTCAAGCACGGGTAATAAGGCTTTGGAATGAAATTTTTTCCTATAAAGAAAGAAAGTTTTCACATTCAGAATCCAAGTTTCGGGAAATTGTTCTTGAAAAATCGTAATTAGCTTTGTTGCTACTGTCTGCTTATTATTATTGTTTATTTTTAGAAGATTTATTTTATATTTAATGTATCATATTATTTAATTTTTATTATATTATATACATATTAAAAAAAAAAAATTGATATGTACTTCCATGAAATATTTGCTGTAATCATTTGGCCCACTAGGGCTCAGATTACAAATAAAGAACCAATAAATAAATATCTACATCAGGAGCACAGCAGAAAAATCGGCTTTCAGGCTAAGAGAATAGCAAATGCTAAAGCAACGCTCTTAGGGACACTCGACCATATTTAGTACTGTAGTGGGACGAAATTGGAACAGAAAACTAGGGAAGACTAGGCATAAAACCCTGTTATAATAGAGAATGGGATCTCAATCTTTACGGACGAATCGAAGACGGATACAGGTTCGAGAATGTACTCTGAGTGCCACGAAATTAAGGTCTTAATAAGACTTCTGTAGCGCAATTCACTAACTTTTTAACGACAAAAATCGGTAGTTATATTGTCAAAAATCGTTAATTATCGACAATTGTCTTTAAAAGCGATTCTATAACATTTTTCTACCGAATTTTGTCGTTATTGAAAATCGTTAACTTATCAACAAACCTTTTTTTTCAAGTTAAAGTTAACGAAATTTTTCGATTCTCAATACAATTTCAAAATAAACAAATTTCAAATTAACTATTTTTGTCGTTAATTCTTGTTGTTAATTGAAAAATTTATAGAATCACATATTCGTTAAAACAACCGACAATTTTCGTTATCTAACGATATCGATAATTTCGTTAAAAAAGTTACTGAATCGCACTACTGGACAAGTGTAGTGTTTTCCAGGCCGAGGTACTTGCAATTAAAGAAGCAGCGCATAATGATGACAATGGACCTAAGTCCTTGTGCTATTAACATTTTCGTGGATAGTCTTGCAGCTCTGAAGGTCTTAGAATCCAACACTGTAAAATCGGGAATTGTTAGGAACTGTATACGATCCCTTTATCGAATCAGTCAGCGCAGTCATGCTTATCTGGGTCCCTGGACATATTAGGGTAGCTGGGAACTAAATGGCTAATGAATGAGCGAGGACACTGTGTAATCAGCCCAATGGACGTTCGTATGGGAATTTCTTTTAGGAACTATTGTAGAAATTGTGGAGAAGTGGAGGAGGAGTCAGTAAAGCAATTGTTGTGGGAATGTCCGGGTTTGATGAAGCGCCGCCTTAAGTATATAGGGCAAAGATGGTATAGGGAAATAACAATTAAGAGAATTACAATGAGCCTTATGGCCTCCGAGTGAATTCGCCAAATTGGTTGACGCCCATCGAACCTAACGAAACCTAAAAAATTATTCAAAATTATAAAAAAATTAAAAAAAAAATCGATTAAAATTTGAAAAAGGTCTTCTGATAGTTAATGAAGATCAATTGTGTTCTACACTTTTGACAGACGTAATTTGAAAAAGATCAGTTAAAATTCTAATATATTAAATTTAAATTCCAACAAAAATTTGGAAACCGGATTCAGAATCAACATTAAAAAGTTAATCGAAAGCGAATTTTAATATCCCAGACACATTTAAAACACAAAAAAATCTCTCAGAAATGAGGAAACCCGGTTATTTGTGAACTCCGAATTTTAGAAATCATATTCGGAATTATATATAAATCAAAGATAAATCGAAATCTTGTGGTCAGATCCCAGACGTATCCATAAATTTCACAAATTTCGGCCATTTTGAAACAGTATTTTGTTGTGTTTTTAATTTTTTTCTGATCTATTTCCGATTTTTTTTACTCATTAATTCTAAAAATTTTAATTTATATCGGATATGCTTACTGTATCCACAAAAGTAGTACAAATTCAACCAACATTTAGTTTGTGGTAAAACAAAAAAAATGTTGAATGGATATTAGTGCAAGGTACGTTCAATTATGTTATTGACAGTATATATCATATTTTGCACAGCGTTTACATATCGCTCATTTACTTGTATAGTGTCATAACTCAAAATGTTTCATTTTGCAGAAAACGCGTTTAAAGTTTACAATTGAAACTGGTTGTTCATTAGCGCGTCCCGAATTCGGCTCTTTTTCGAATTTGAAAATGCTTGCCCCCTCAAAAGATGGGAATTTAGGACCCTTTAACGGGAAAAATAACAAAAAAAGTTTTGGACAAAAAACCAGTTGGCTACCAGCGGCTAAAGATTGCAATCTTAGTGCATTTTGAAAAAAAAAATTTTTTTGTTTTTTAAAAAATGTATGCCAAAAGTTGCGCAATATAGAGTACATTCGTGGAAAAATATTAATAAAATTTCCATGGAGTAATTTTGGTGCAGCGTTGCATCTTAAAGATGAAAAGTGTAACTTAAAATTTTTTTATTTTTTCTTTTAAGCTACTTAAATTGGTCTAAAAACCTGCGCAAAAATGATCACATTCGTTAAAACTGTGTCAAAGCAGATTTTGAGACTAATTAAGCTTAAAAGAAAGAAAAAGTAAAAATTAAGTACACCTTTTGATCTTTGAGATGCAACGCTGTACCAAAATTACTCCATGGAAATTTTATTAATATTTTTCCTCAAATGTACTCTGTATTGCGCAACTTTTGGCGTCAAAATTTTGGACAACAAAAAAAAAAGTTTTTTCAAAATGCACTAAGATTGTAATCTTTCGCTGCTGGTAGCCATCTGGTTTTTTGTCCAAACATTTTTTTGTTATTTTTCCCGTAAAAGGGTCCTAAATCCCCATCGTTTAAGGGGGCAAGCTAAAAAAATTTGAATTCGGGACGCGCTATTGTTCATTGAAAATGGCCGGTACATAGAAAATGTAATAATTACTTATTTTCTTCTCAAATGATGAGTTTTAAAGATATAAATACGAATTTTTGACACAATACAAAGCATGATATAACGAAAAATGCTGCATTATTAACTAAAAAATCACATTTTTTGAGTTATGCCACTATACAAGTAAATGAGCGATATGAAATCAGTAAATTAATTTTAATTTAAATTTTATATTTTGTATGTTGCATTAGGTACGTTCAGTTTGTTACGAATTTTTATCAATTCCTAAAAAAAATTTTTGTTAAGGAAAATTGTTTAAAGCTATGCACCATTAGTATTAATAGAATTATACACCTTAATAAAATTATTGTTATTTCAAATCACAAAAATATAACTGTCTTATATGATGAAAGCAACTTACATTTGTAGTAAAATAACTGACATGTGTAGCAAAAAAATATTAGTTAATATTTGGACATTACTGAAAAATCTAACAACGATAAAAATATTTTTTTTGTCCCTACAAAATTTAATTTTTTCTTTTTTTCAAAAATATTTTTTTTTTGAAAAACTTAATTTCGAATTTCATTAAATTCATCAAAAACTAATTAAAAATATTTTTTCTGCAAAAACAGAAACAAAAAAAAACTATGTTTTACAGACCATAAAAGCACCCCACCCCAGCAAAAATAAATCGAGATTTTGGCGACACAGCATCTTTTTTTAGCATACCGAAGCGCATCCAAAGAGCGCTCTTGAGGATGCAGTAAAAGTAAGGGGAACAAATTTAAATTTTTTGTTAAGATTTTTTATATAAAACTTAAAATATAAAATTATATTTTGATAAAATTTAAAACATGCTTTTTTTTTAATATATTTAACACTTTTTGAATTAAAAACCATGAGTTTTGGACAAAGACACATGATTTCACTGCATCATTATTGCGCATTTATCAGCGCTGCAAAGAGTGCTTTAATCATAACACCTTTAACACATTTTGAAAGAAAAAAAAAAAATAGTAAACCATTTCCACTTTAGTTTCAGAAAATACAAATTATATTTAATTAGTCAATTGTGTTTATGATTTTCCAATTGTATTCTGAAATAGTCAGTTGTATTTCAGATTTTGTAATTTGTATTTCAGCAATAGTCAAATGTGCTTCATCTTTATCCTGCATAAATCAGCTCTAAAAAGATACATGAATTTACTGCATCTCTATAGCGGTTTTTTCAGCGCTCAAAAGATATGTGAATTCAGAGCATCTTAAGAGCGCTTTTTCAGTGTATCCAACTAGCGCTCTAAAGTGTGACATCGCCTTAGAGAATCATGCATGAATTCAGCAGGTTTGGATGCGCTCCTTGACTCGAGTTTCCTTTCCAAAAGCTGGTGCCAGTTCAGCAAAATTTCTGCTGGGACTTTTCCAGTAATGTCCGAATATTATCTAATATTTTAAGCTAAACAAAAATATTCCAAAATTTTTTTTCACTTTCCGATTATCAAGTCAAAAAAGGGACCCAAAGACACTTTCCTACAAGTCAAATATTTTTGTGTGTTAATATTGAGTCCGTTTTACGCTAACATGGCAACACTTTCTACGACTTAGGAGTGAGCGAAACAACAAAAACCGATCTGGCATCTATTTTTCTTATGGCGCGTTATATCAGTTTTCTCTTTCTAACCTAATTCGTAGAATAATTTGAAAATATTAACCATATGGTTCAGAACTACTCTTTTGACACCTGTCACTTATGTCGAGTCTGTATTAGTCTGTGCCCATATGATACAAATATGCTGCTTTAGGGGCCTATTCACAAAAAATGTCGTAACTCAATTTTTTCCATGTGGTTGTTGTAAACAATCATAAAAAAATTCAAATTTTGTTTCAAAACTTCAAAAAAATAAAGACCTGCTACCCACATCATCTCAAAATTGACAAATAATTTTAAATTTTGAGACTTTTATGATTGTGTTTACAACAAACACAGGGAATATGAAGTTTGAAAATAATAAAATTACCCAGCAAAAACATGGTAATGAGTTGTGAAAAGTAATCATTACCAAGTACATTATTTATAATGAGTACCCATTACCATTAACATTATTTTAAGCCCAAAAGTAACTACTTCTCAGTAATATGTTAAAAAAGCACCTCTAAGTAATAATATCTTCTTGCACTTGCAGTTTTTAGTCTTTACAATTCAATTAACCTAAAAAGTACTTAAAAACTTAATAAAAATTACGCAATTTTTAAGTTTTAGTAAAAACCAGTTACATTTCAAAAGTTTTAATTAACTAATTATTTTACTTCTTATTGGTAATGGGTTTTTACACCTTATTTGTAATCCGAGGCAGTAACTACTTATTTATCTCCATACTCTTCACTAGTTATTTTTGTCTCACGCCCTTGTTAAAATAATTAGTGTTTCATTCAATAAGTAACTACTTATTAACATCTGTTTCGGATTACAAAACCCATTACTAGTAATGCCAATTTTTGCTGGGTAGTCATAACCTAGCCTATAAAACTAGGGGTCGTGGGTTAAATTCTTTTTCATTCTTACAGCGATACTGCAAAGTGGTTTATTATTGATTTTTTAAAAATATTTCCGCCATTCAGTAAGTACTGGACCGATTGCAGTGAAATTTATACCGCTTACCTCCACCTTTGCTCCAATGAGGAGCCATTTGCACCACAATTGCCTCAAAGTCGCTTCTAGAGGGATGCCATGTAAGACCGACCCCGATTAGTTTTTTACACCCAAACATTGTTTCTGAACAACCCTACTACCTATCACAACTCCTTAAGAGGGCTCCCATACAAAATGGCATTTTTATAAAATTAGCTCCCATCACTCTAACTGTCCCAAGGATGCTTCTAGAAGAGTCAAACGTATGACCGATCCCAATATTTTTTCAATACCAACATTTTTAATTTTCAGCCCTTAAGGTGGTCCCAATACATTTTTTTATTTAAAATTTTGTTTTTTTTTTTTGGACATCAGCCCATAGCACTCACATGGTTACCCCTAGAGCGGCAAAATGCAGGACCGACCCCCATTACTTTTTTCCTCCAACATTTTTTCCGAACATACCTACCCACAATTTTCAACCCTTAAAGTGGTCGCCATAATTTTTTTTATTTAAAATTTTGTTAAGTGTTTCAATAATTTTAATTTCCATTTCGACCCTACACACAAAAAAAAATCGAGGTAATATTACCTAAAAACATAGTATAACTTTATCTAAGTGCCAAGATAACATAGAGCCTACAAAGTTTTTAGACAATATTACTAAAAAGCCAGGGTGATTTTTAAAAAATTATATGTTCGAAAAATTAACTATGCTTTTAGGAAATATTCCTAATAAACTTTGTAAACTTTAAAAAGTTCTTCAAAGTAAATATTTATACATAAACTTTGGTGATTTATCTATTTTATTTTGTTAATAAGCAAACTATAAATAAGTTCACCCTTAAATAAAAGAATTAATTGATTTTATTATGTTTTTATTTGTACAAAATATTTTTTTTAATAACGCATTACAATTGTTGTGTATATTTAAAGAATATAAGTTATTTGAAAAAAATACATTATTATTAAAGATGTTTTTTTTTATCTGAGAATTTTTCGATAGAAAAATGTCTTAGAATCTGAGAATTACAGAAAAATGTCTTAAAATCTGAGAATTTTTCTATAGAAAAATGTCTCAGAATCTGAGAATTTTTCTATAGAAAAAATGTCTCAGAATCTGAGAATTTTTCTATAGAAAAAAATGTCTCAGAATCTGAGAATTTTTCTATAGAAAAAATGTCTCAGAATCTGAGAATTTTTCTATAGAAAAAATGTCTCAGAATCTGAGAATTTTTCTATAGAAAAAATGTCTCAGAATCTGAGAATTTTTCTATAGAAAAAATGTCTCAGAATCTGAGAATTTTTCTATAGAAAAAATTCCTCAGAATCTGAGAATTTTTCTATAGAAAAAATGTCTCAGAATCTGAGAATTTTTCTATAGAAAAAATGTCTCAGAATCTTAGAATTTTTCTATAGAAAAAATGTCGCAGAATCTGAGAATTTTTCTATAAAAAAAATGTATCAGAATCTGAGATTTTTCTATAGAAAAAATGTCTCAGAATCTAAGAATTTTTCTATAGAAAAAATGTCTCAGAATCTGAGAATTTTTCTATAGAAAAAATGTCTCAGAATCTGAGAATTTTTCTATAGAAAAAATGTCTCTGAATCTGAGAATATTTCTATAGAAAAAATATCTCAGAATCTGAGAATTGTTCTATAGAAAAAATGTCTCAGAATCTGAGAATTTTTCTATAGAAAAAATGTCTTAGAATCTGAGAATTTTTCTATAGAAAAAATGTCTCAGAATCTGAGAATTTTTCTATAGAAAAAATGTCTCAGAATCTGAGAATTTTTCTATAGAAAAAATGTCTCAGAATCTGAGAATTTTTCTATAGAAAAAATGTCTCAGAATCTGAGAATTTTTCTATAGAAAAAATGTCTCGGAATCTGAGAATTTTTCTATAGAAAAAATGTCTCAGAATCTGAGAATTTTTCTATAGAAAAAATGTCTCAGAATCTGAGAATTTTTCTACAGAAAAAATGTCTCAGAATCTGAGAATTTTTCTACAGAAAACATGTCTCAGAATCTGAGAATTTTTTTTATAGAAAAAATGTCTCAGAATCGGAGAATTTTTCTATAGAAAAAATGTCTCGGAATCTGAGAATTTTTCTATAGAAAAAATGTCTCAGAATCTGAGAATTATTCTATAGAAAAAATGTCTCAGAATCTGAGAATTTTTCTATAGAAAAAATGTCTCGGAATCTGAGAATTTTTCTATAGAAAAAATGTCTCAGAATCTGAGAATTTTTCTATAGAAAAAATGTCTCAGAATCTGAGAATTTTTCTACAGAAAAAATGTCTCAGAATCTGAGAATTTTTCTACAGAAAACATGTCTCAGAATCTGAGAATTTTTCTACAGAAAACATGTCTCAGAATCTGAGAATTTTTTTTATAGAAAAAATGTCTCAGAATCGGAGAATTTTTCTATAGAAAAAATTTCTCGGAATCTGAGAATTTTTCTATAGAAAAAATGTCTCAGAATCTGAGAATTATTCTATAGAAAAAATGTCTCAGAATCTGAGAATTTTTCTATAGAAAAAATGTCTCGGAATCTGAGAATTTTTCTATAGAAAAAATGTCTCAGAATCTGAGAATTTTTCTATAGAAAAAATGTCTCAGAATCTGAGAATTTTTCTATAGAAAAAATGTCTCGGAATCTGAGAATTTTTCTATAGAAAAAATGTCTCAGAATCTGAGAATTTTTCTATAGAAAAAATGTCTCAGAATCTGAGAATTTTTCTATAGAAAAAATGTCTCAGAATCTGAGAATTTTTCTATAGAAAAAATGTCTCAGAATCTGAGAATTTTTCTATAGAAAAAATGTCTCAGAATCTGAGAATTTTTCTATAGAAAAAATGTCTCAGAATCTGAGAATTTTTCTATAGAAAAAATGTCTCGGAATCTGAGAATTTTTCTATAGAAAAAATGTCTCAGAATCTGAGAATTTTTCTATAGAAAAAATGTCTCAGAATCTGAGAATTTTTCTATAGAAAAAATGTCTCAGAATCTGAGAATTTTTCTATAGAAAAAATGTCTCAGAATCTGAGAATTTTTCTATAGAAAAAATGTCTTAGAATCTGAGAATTTTTCTGTAGAAAAAATGTCTCAGAATCTGAGAATTTTTCTGCAGAAATAATGTCACAGAATCTGAGAATTTTTCTATAGAAAAAATGTCTCAGGATCGGGGATTTTTTTATAGAAAAAATGTCTCGGAACCTGAGAATTTTTATAGAAAAAAATGTCTCAGAATCTGAGAATTTTTCGATAGAAAAAATGTCTCAGAATTTTTTTATAGAAAAAATGTGTCAGAGTTTTTCTATAGAAAAAATGTCTCAGAATTTTTTCTATAGAAAAAATGTATCAGCATTTTTCTAAGAAAAACTGTATCAGAATTTTTCTGTAGAAAAAATGTATCAGAATTTTTCTATAGAAAAATGTCTCAGAATCTGAGAATATTTCTATTGAAATAAATGTCTCTGAATCGAAGAAATTTTTTATAGAAAAAGTGTCTCACCATCTGAGAATTTGTCCATAGAAAAAAATTCGTAGAACCTGTGAATTTTTCTATAGAAAAATAATTTAGAATCTAAGAATTTTCTATAGAAAAACTGTTTAGAATCTAAAAATTTTTCTATAGAAAAAATGTCTCAGAATCTAAGAATTTTTCTACAGAGAAAATGTCTCAGAATCTGAGATTTTTTCCATCAAAAAAATTTCGTAGAATCTGTGAATTTTTTTATAAAAAAATCTTTCAGAATCTAAGAATTTTTCTATAGAAAAAATATTTTAGAATCTAAAAATTTTTTATATAAAAAATTTCTCAGAATCTGAGAATTTTTCTATAGAAAAAAAATGTCAGACTCTGAGAATTTTTCTATAGAAAACATGTCTCAAAATCTAACAAATTTTCTGTAGACAAAAATGTATCAGAGCCTGAACATTTTTCAGTAAAAAAATGATAAGCTTTTAATGAGTTACCAGCCCTAACTTACAACACTAACTACGCGTTTATGTAGTATCTTTGAGAAATTCCTCTCCATGTACAACTTCTAATTGCACCATTCTTGAGGATTCCAAATAATTTTTCAAACTCTCTTTATTTGACATGTATACATAATCCTGAATCTGCAATCGAATATTAAAATTGTTCACCATATTCTTGATTGGTAAATGATCTGAAAACCCATACCACCTAAAATTAAAAAAGAAACATTTTTATTCATGTAATAGTTTCAGATTTACAATATGTTTGCATTGAAAATAATGTATACCTCAGATTTCCTTTGGTATCTTGTAGATGTACCCCAAATAATCCAATAAATATTCAATTTCAAAAGAAATTGTAAAGAAACTGTTAAATATTTAATTTAATTTAATTTTTTGAACGTTCTAAAATGAAAAGTCAAAACGGAAACTCATGAAAAAAAAAATTTAAATAAATTCGAAATTTTATCTATTTTCATTAGTAAATTTTACATGGCCATTAGGTGAAATCGTAAAGTAAAATTACCTTGGAGCTTAGTTAACAAGTCGTGGCTTTTAAGTTTCATCTTCTTCTTTTATTTGCCTATCCGTTATTCGGATGTTAGCGATCATACAATTATAATTACAATAAACGTATTATTACGTATATTAAGTTTCATACAAAAATAATTTACCTATGCCAGCATAGATAATATTACCTAGACGTTTTTTTTCTGTGTAGTAGGACATTTAATATTTACTCAATCTGGACGCAATTAAGCTTAAATTAAAGGGCAATTTAAATGTTAACTACCATTAACCATCAATATCTTCTATTTTCCAGTATTGGGGATACTATTTGCCGGGTTTAAATAATTTTGCATGAAAAATTATTTAAAATTGACAATCCACAATACTGGGAAATAGAAGATGTGGTAAGTCAACGTGTAAATCAAGTTTAAAGCTTGATAAATTATCTACTGAGCACTTTATACAAAAATACTTGTTTGACACAGTGATACAAAATCGGAATGGGATGAAACCAAAAGCAAATAAAATTTGACATTTTACATAACAAACCCTAAAGGCGTTTTTTTTTAGTTCAGCGCTAGATTATTTTTTACACGCATTTAAAGTTGGTGATTTTAAATTATTTTAAGTCTTAGACATGTCCTACTTTAGGGACCCCTGGTGGTGCCCAACGTCCAAACTTATGCTCGGTTCCGTACCTACTTACTGAATAGCCAAATTATTAAAAATAATCCACTGTGCACCGTTGCGTAAGATTGTTATTAAAAGGCACAGCCGAATGTAACACTCTCACTTGTTTGTATTGATATTGACAGCAATGTTAATCATATTGGAGCACAGCATTACCGGGGTCGATAATGCTGTGCTTTAATGTGATTTACATTGCTGTCAATAACAATCCAATACAAAAAACAAGTGTCATAGGGGCCTAAGCAATGTCAATGTGCAAATACTTTTTATCAAAGTTCTGCTATCGATAATGCGTTATGGCAAGCTTTTACTATGTTTTTGTTTTTTAAATTAGAGATGGGCGCGAGTGTGATTTTTGACTCACTCACGCTCACGACAAGAATTTTTGAATCACGCACACTCACTCAAGAGCATATTTTTTTACTCACACTCCTCACTCACAATCACGTAAGTAAATTTAATACAACTCACACTCACGCGCACTTCACATGCACTTACGCAAGCTTCACTCACACTCACGTTGACACACACTCACGAAACTCTTATTTATACAAAAAAGTTTCAAAAACTAAAATTTCTAAAATCTTTAAAAATTTTCAGCAAAATTTAAAGTTCAGCGAAATTTTAATTTTTTATTTTTTTGGACGAAATCTTAAGTTATGCTAAATTTTATATTTTTTGTTGTTTTTTTTTTTGGTACGAAAGGAAATATAAAAAAAAAATAAATCACGCAAACTCACGCAATAAAATCAACTCACGCAAAAATCTTACTCAAGCACACTCACTTACTCAAATTTTTCTCCACTCACACTCACTCACAATCACGTGAGTAAAATTAAATTCAATCACACTTACGCGTGATTACGCGTGAATCATGCTCTAATCTGCTCATGTGCCACATACCATATAGACGTGCAACACGAGTGCTTATTTTAGTACTTTCAATATGGACGCATACAAAATAATACTTAATTTACTTCGCTGCCTAGAATACGTGTGCATGTACGTGTGAGCTTTAACATCTGTAAAGTTACATGCGCGCGCTCCCACTTATACATACACATGTGAGAAACTTTTTCGTTTCACCCCTATGTCATGTGCCCATTTCTACTTTTAAAAATCTCTGGTATCATTTTTATAGCTGGTAACTAAACAGCCACCAATGCCGAGTAGTTTTTTTTATTAGTTTTAATTTAAATCAGTGGTGGCCATTTCTTTAATTCCTATGCACGCGGGAATAGGCTTAAAAGCTTGTACGGCATCGACACATGTACGCTATAAAATTTTGTTGTTTTGTTTATAGTACTTTTTGCTTGCTAGTTTCACACAAGCATAAATGTTATAGTATGTGTGTGGCCACTACTGATTTAAATGTACACAGAAATTTGTCTTTCTTATGTCTTGTGTACAGTTTTTAAGACTGAAGTAACTTACTTGAACGATTCTTATTTTATATTTGTTGTAGCTTTGAGAGCGTTTATTAAATTGAGTAGGAACATGTTTGTAGTGTGACGATTATAAGTATTTAATTTTATCGTTTCTATACACCTGTAATCAAACATATTAATAGGTTAGTGTATAATCTTTAAGGTGATTAAACAGTAAAATATCAATTGATTTTTTTTTTTTGAAAAACAAAAAAGTGATTTTAAAATAGTTTTTTAATCCAGCTACAAATTAAAAATGGTACACTCAAAAAATTATGTTAGTAAAATCAACTGAAAATGTCAGTTAAAATAACTACTGTGTAAGTTGTTTTGGGGTCAACTACTTTTTCAGTTAAATCAACTAACAATGTCAGTTATTTTAACTGACAAAAAACAATTGACTTATGTAGTAAAAACTACTAACATTTGTAGTCAAAGCAACTAAAATGTAGTAAAAATAAAAATTTTTCATAAAAAAAATTGAAGACCAAAATTTCTTCCAAGTTTTTTTTTTTTAAAGTTATGAAAAAAAAAAGAAACGAAAATTTATTTTAATTTTGTGGAAAAATACTTTGAAAATTTTTCGGAGATAAAAAAATAAAATTAACTACTTTAAATAACTGTTACTACAGCACAGTACTTTTTTGTTAGTTGTTCAAAAAAACTACTTAAAATAACTAACAGAAATAGTTGTTTGATATTTTTCACACAAAAACAACTGACTTTGTAGTTGAAAACAACTAACTACTGTAAAATATACAAACAACTAACATGTAGTCACTTACATAATTTTCTGGGTGTAATATCGTACGTATGCATTACCATGTAACGGATACAAATTTATTTTGAACGATTTTTGGATAAAGGGATTATTAGGATTTATTTTTCAATGCTCCGCTAAAAAATAACTTTCCGTCTAATTTAACTTTTCATACAATTTTTGACATACGGGTCCGCTAAATTAAAAGTTAGCAGCTAACTGGACACACTGAAAAATATATACTACTGATATCACAGTGATACAAAATCGATTCGTACCTACTTACGCATTCAATCGATTACCCGTTAATCGGCTAACTGATTTATTTTGGTCGATTAACTGTTCGAATAATTTCGAATGACCATATTTCATAAAAAGAAAGTTTTGAGTTGAGCCCCCAAAGATAATTTTTGTAAATTTTTTTGTCACACTGAGTCCGTCTGTGGCTTTAGGCTTGGTTTATCACTTTAAGTTCATGATATATCTTAGGTTTTTGATCTAGCGTACTGCGTTTAACATGAGATTTTAGTGTACTAAGGGATTTTAACAAAAAATCTTTACATATGGTGTTTTCTTTTCTGGCAAAAAAATGTGAATTTTTTTGCATTTTGCCCCAAAAATTAAGTTTTTGTGTTCTTTTCTAAAAAAATGTTAACCCTTATAAAGGATAACGTGTTCTTTTCTAAAAATGTCAGCCCTATAAAGTGCAAAAAAATGTTAAAAAATCACGTGGTTGAAATTGCCTTATAGAATAGCTGACTATTTCTGTGTTGTTTTCTCAGAACAGCTGCTAAAAAAAACAGGGCAGAATATTGTTGTAGGTTGTGTTCTATTTCAGTCAAATAAAATGCAAACTTTTAAGGGTGTGTTTTAAACATTTTAAAAATGTATGCACTAAAAAGACAAACATTTTTTTCATAAATGAAAACACCATTTAGTTAACATTTTGAAGAGTATTTAAAGAATCCGCAAATCGGAATATATTTTTCATACTTGTTTATTAATAAAATATTTAAAAGTAAAATAAACTCGTGGTTTTATTTTCAATTCAAATTTTATTGATAATATTCGGTTAATCGAATAATTCAAATTTAACCGATTAACTATTTATTTGCTCGATTAACCGATACAACTGGAAACCCGATTAATTGAATACCCTATTACTTACTGAATAGTAGGGTGGAGCAAATATAGCTTTTTACGTCGGGGTCGAAAAGTTGCCTTTTGGGGTTGATATTAATTAACCCACAAAAATATTGGACCTGTAGGGCAATGGCTTTGGGTTCCTTTTTTGACTTGAAAATCGGAAAGTCCCGAACAAAGAAAATTTTTTTTTCGAACCTTTTTTTTTTTTTTTAAATATAGTAGTAGTTTATATTTGGATATTACTGAAAAAGTGTTTTTATGGTAAAAAAAAATTGTTTTGGTCTGTAAAAAAAAATTTTTTTTTTTTTGTTTCTTGTTTTGCAAAAAAAAATATTTTTATTTAGTTTTTAACTGAAAATATAACGAAATATTAACTCAGTATTTAAAAATTGTATATTTTTAATTATTGTATTATGTTGTTGGCCTTTTGACCGCAATTTGAAATTAAAAAAAAAAAGATTTTAAGTTATTTTTAAAGAAAATTAAAAAAAAAAAATTAAAGACCAAAAAAAAATATTTTGGTCTATGTCTTTTTCAGCAATGTCCAAAAATAAACTAATATTTTAAGCAAAAAAATCGAAAATTTTTTTTTTTCACTTTGTTTGGGACTTTCCGATTTTCAAGTCTAAAAAGGAAACCAAAGCTATTGCCCTAAAGGTCCAATATTTTTGTGGGTTAATATCGACCCCAAAAGGTAACTTTCCCGACCCCGACGTTTTCGAAATTCGAAAAAAATCTATATTTGCTCCACCCTACTGTATAGCCAAATTATTAAAAATCAAGGTTGGCAATCGAAACGAATAACGGTATCGATATCGGTATTGGTATTGTTTTTTAATTTATTTCGGTATCGGTATCGGTTACGGTATTTGAGTTGAATCAGTTACGGTATTACCGATACCGAAACGTCAATACCGGTACGTACCGGTATTATCGAAAAAATGCTAAAAATGTAAAAAAACGTATAAAAACGTTAAAAAAATTTGTAAAAACAAGTAGAAAAGTTAAATTCGACTTGGACGAATCAATCAATACCCTCCACAATGTAAAAGTTAATTTTCTTACGTGAATCAAATTAACAATTTTGAGTAGAAATATTTTATTTTGAGTAAAAATCTTTTTTTAGTCATTTTTGAAAAAAAAAAAAAAAAATGACAACTTTTTTTTTGA
The DNA here is from genome assembly GCA_963921195.1 of Pegoplata infirma. Taxonomy (NCBI): domain Eukaryota; kingdom Metazoa; phylum Arthropoda; class Insecta; order Diptera; family Anthomyiidae; genus Pegoplata; species Pegoplata infirma. The sequence goes on along the minus strand of OY992537.1, from coordinate 15,276,214 downwards.
GTGTAAATTTTTTTTCGAGTGTAAGTTTTTTTTAGTATAAAAATTTTTGTGAGTGACAAGAATACTTTGTAAAATATTTTCCTGACTCATACATTTTTTTAAAGCTGGTTTAACGGTTTTTTCAACAAGTGAATTTATGGTGAAACCAATATGAAATTCACGGTTTTCTTAATAACTTTTGAACCACTGGACCAATTTCGCTGAAATTCAATACGAAATAGGCCAGGGAAACGGCAAATATATATGCCAAGCTTCAGCATCCTCAGGATTCCCTTTCGAAAGTTAGCGTGTTTTTTTATCTCGAAAATTCACGAAAAACCCTTGAATGAATCCATAAAAATTTCGTGAAAATCAATCATTTTCTTTTCTCTCGCATCGCGGTTTAAGTATGGCTTTTTTGAAATTTTTACTTAATTCACGATGTGGGTGCCAAAAGATTTTTTTGATTTTTATGAGACTTTGGTGAGGCATTTGGTACGATTTTTCATTTACAAAAACCAAAAAATTTATAAATTTTCTATTAATTTTTTTTTTTTTTGTAAAAATAACATGGTTTTTAAGAAAAACCGTTTGAATACCGGTACGTACCGATACCGAAGGAAAAGGTTTTTGGATACCGGTATCCGATACCAAAACTGAGTTTCGGCATTGGTATTGGTACCGGTATTCAATTTAAAGGGTTTTTAAACGGATAACGGTATTGAAAGGGTATCGATTGCCAACATTGTTAAAAATAAATATATTTTTTTTTTTATAATCCACTGTTCACCGTTGCGTATGATTGTTATTTAAAGGCAATTACAAAATTAATCATACGCCTTACAGTAGGTATCAGTTTGGTTGGATACTATTTTATTTCCTCTCTCTATATTTAGTGTAAGAGGCAAGAACACACTCAAAAAATTATGTCATTAAATTCCCCAAAGTTTTATTCAAATTTTTTAAAAAAGAATTCAATAGAAAAATTGTAAAAATTACCTACGAAATCATTAATTTTTAATGTTTTCGTATGTATTTTTTTTAATTTGTTGGTAAAAATAACACAACAATAGTTTTTAATGTTTTCGTTGGTAATTCTTTTAAAATTTGTTGGTAAAAAAAAATAAAAGTAACGTTATTTTTTAATGTTCAATGTTATTTATTTTAGAAAATATACAAAAAAACTAAATGAGAATTCAAATCACCAAGAGAATAAAACAAATATTAAATTTATATTAAATTATTTACTCAATTATTTTTTTAATTCTTGAGTAAATTTTTAATTGTGTCAATTAAAAAACTACTCAATTTTTTTTTAAATGTAAACAAGTGATTACTCAAATTGTTTTTCGCAATATTATTTCCTGTGTAGAAAGCATAGAAAAGATTAGAAGGTACGCAGTGTCGTATTTGATGTATTTTCCAATATGGTGGCAAAATGCTTGTTCTTCCTCATCTCACACGTATTTAATATCAAATTATATTTTTTGTTTAAAAAAAAATGGAATTTGTCGTTCATTTAGTTAAATTTATAATTTATTTTGCTTTATTCAACGTTTTTTTAAAGATAATAGGCACTATTGAAAGTTTAAAATCTTTTTTTTCTCTTTTGCTGTTTGCTTTGTTGTTCTCTCCTTTATGTTGCATTGTTTTTATTAAACGTCAAAAGTTACATAATGTGCTGTCACTAATACTTATTCAAGCGAAATACGACTCTGTTTCAATTCTATTTTTTTCTATGGTAGAAAGCTAACAATTAGCATAATTATAGTAAAACACCCGGGCCAGACCCTAGCGTAGCTGGATATTTTTATATTTGATAAACCTTTAAAAATTTTATATTCTTTTGAATTTTAAGATTTTTAAATTTGTTTTCTTGCAATTATTAAATATATTAACCAGATCTTTAATTGTTTCAATATTTAAATCTTAAAATTCGAAAGAATATAAAATTTTTAAAAATGATGTGAATGTTGAAAGAATACTCCCGAATGGAGCACAAAGACCAATTTTACAAAAATTTTTTTCATTCTTCTAAATCTTAATACTTATCTTTGTTTTTTTGAGTGTAGGGTACATTAATATTCATTTATGCCATTTTTAATTATAGTTGACCTCTCTATATTATCACAATGTTAGACAACACATACACTTCTAAACGTGTATGTAACGTACGATTGTTAACCGTCTATGATGTTTTGTGACTCAAGTTTTTGTTAAACATACAACCGTACTAGGGTTGCCAGACGGCCTGGAATGGCCTGGATTTTCCAGTTATTTTGGGTCTGGTCCAGTTTCCAGTTAGTGTATAATTTTTCCAGTTATAAAATGATTTCTTAAATTTTAAAAATATTTTTTTTTATTAAAGGTGGATTTTTTTGCTAACGTGTATAAATTATCCCATACAAGTTTGACATAAATTTGCCGTATATAGTTAAAAAACGTCAAATTTGTATGGGATAATTTATACACGTTAGCAAAAAAATCCAGCTTAAATAAATTTTACAATTATTTTTAATAAAACATAAATCAAAAAACTGCCTCTTTTGCACTTTTTGTTGCGTTTTCACTACACTCAAAAAAACCTTGTCAAATTACTAGAAAAAGTCTCGTAGTCCCATTTTATTAATATTTGACAGTTTTCCTTGTTTTTTAACAAACAATTTTCGATCGAAATTTAAATTTTTTTGTAATTTTGTAAATTTCTATGGCAATTTTACAAAAAAAATGCAGTAAATTCAGGAGAATTCCTTGCAAGTTTTATTTTGCCAAAAAAATTGTAAATTTACAATTTTATTGGTAAAAAGCTCGTAATTTTTACTAGGAATTCTCATAAAATAGAAGGTACCAAAAAATCTAGTAAATTCACGAGAATTCCTTGTAAGTTTTATCGCGCCAAAAAATTTGTAAATTTACAAAATTAATAGTAAAAAGCTTGTTAAATTACAAAATTATTGGTGAAAATCTTGAAAAATTACTAGGAATTTTCGTTTAATAGGAGGTAGCAAAAAAATAAGTTTTTTTTAGTGTACTTTTGCTCATTACTTACGAGCACATCGGCGGTCTAATTCGTGTCGAATGTTTTCCTTCACCTCTTAGATGTTCTGATAATTGTTGGCGTACATTTTTCTTTTCAAATAACCCAACAAAAATAAGTCCGGAGAGGTCAAATCTGTTGATGAGGGTCAGTTATTGTCGCTTTTTTGACATCTCACGTCCAGGGAACTTTAACTTGCCACATAGATTTCCAGATCCGATTCCCACTCCGGACCTATTTTTGTGGGGGTATTTGAATAGAAAAATATACGCCAGCAATCCTCAAACTATTGACGAGGTCAACATCAACATTCCGACATGCTCAAAAGTAATGAATATGCTTACAAAAGTGCACGTTTTGCCATGGAAAATAGTGGCGACCATTATATTATATTTGAAAAGTAGTCCAAAATAAAGATATCTCACCTATGAAAATCGGTTGTTTTTTTTTAAGTTATAAAAAAAATATGTATGTGTCCAGTTATTTTCTGAAAATCCAGCTGAATTTTTTCCATATTCCAGTTATTGGACTTCTAGTATCTGGCAACCCTAAACCGTACACATAAAAACAACAAAAAATCACTTCGACATTTTTCGGGAGTCTCTTCTTGTTAGTCATATTCTGTTCAAAGTGTATAAACTTCCCCTGCATCTTTTGACTCCTACGCTAAGTCATTTTGTTGTACATTTTCCGCTTCCCTACACCGCATTTTCTCATACATACATATAAATATATATTTCTAAAGCTGTTAAGCCCCTATGATACTAGATTTTTTTTTGTATTTTATTTTTTATTGATAGAATGAAACAGAAAAAGAAGAAATGAAAAAGAAAAATAAACAAACAAATAGTGATGATTACCCGCTGAATAAATACCAAAAACCGCCAAAAACAAACATAAAGTCGCTTCATTTAATGAAAAACAGAAAAGTTGGCGACACTTAATTTCATTAAGTGTACAATTACAATTCTGGCGTTGGCTTTGAATTTTGCTTTTTCCCATACGTTTGGTATGTAGAGCAAAAAACGCCAGCGTTGGCTTTGAATTTTGCTCTACACACAAAATGTATTGAAACAAGCAAAATTCAAAGCCAACGCCAGAATTGTAATTGCACACTAATGCGTAAATGTCAAAAAATATGTAAAATTTTTTCATTTTTTTTTTTTGACATTCAGTCATTTGGTAAAGGTCTTACGATACTTGCTAGTTTTTGTATTTTTTATATTTTGGAGAACAGTGCAAATATATTTTCATACGAAAAATGACCAAGTGTAAAGAGTATGACAATATCATGAAAAAAACTTAAAACGTCAAAAAATATACGTGTGTTATCGATAATTTTGCAGTGACTGTCAAAAAAAATATAAAAATGTTCAACTTAAAATTGACATTTCCAGAACAAAATGTTAACAGTGTTGCCAATTTTATTAAGTTGATCACATGATGATCAATTATTTTTATTTATTCTTTCCATTTATTTACAACTCATTTTTAATAAATTCAACCTAATCGAGAACTGGTAACAATGACCGTCGTCTCGTTGAAGCGAAAAAAACCAAGGGTTCTGGTGGGAATCGAACCCACGACCCCCACGTTGAAAGGCTAGCACCACAGACCATATAGACATGCAACACGAGTGCTTATTTTGGTACTTTCAATATGGACGCATACAAAATACTACTTAATTTACTTCTCTGCCTAGAATACGTGTGCCTGTACGTGTGAGCTTTTGCAACTGTATTTTCGTTGTTTGTTTACGTTTTGTATGAAACGTCAAAAGTTACACGCGCGTGCCGTCACTAATACATACACATATGCGAAACTTGTTCGTTTCACCCCTATGGCTAGCACGCTACCAACTAGCCTACGGAGGCCCCCCACAGGTTCGAAGCTCATGTCAGGCTAGTCTGTTGATAAAAAACAATTTTATTAAGTTTTGCTCGAATGAAGCGGTTTTACATTTGTTGTGGGCGTTTTTTAGCTATTTTGGGCGAGTTATTTTGAAAATAAAAGTTGGCAATATTGTTTTTTTGTTTTTATTTTATTGTATTTCTTGTTCTTTCTCGCATTTGTTGTTTCATTCGATCAATCCTAAAAAAATCCAATAAAGAAACTAGCAAGTATCATACCACCTTAACCAAATTTATCGATAACCCAAAAATAAAATTTGACGGTTACTGTTTTTTTTTTGTATGCTTTTACTCTTCACACTTGTTCAGATTTCCTATGGTGATATATTTGCACTATTCACATAAATTTCATCAATACAAAAAGAAACCTAATGTCATAGGGGCTTTAGCAATGCAATACAAACATGAAAGAAAATGTGTAGTGTTATGTAGACTAAAAAAAGCTTTACAAAATCAACAATACTCGTTGTAGTTGTAATTGACATTATTCGTTTGCTGCTAACAAATTGATCAGCTTTTGTGAGTCGGCATTTGAGATCATTTCCATTGAAAAAGTTGTTTATAAGGGAAGAGCGAAATATATTCTGTAAGATCGGACTTTATCTTTACGGTCCTAGTTCTGAAGTTTCCACTTTTCTAAGCAGTTTCTTTACAATAAAATTTATAATAAAATTGTTAAAAATTTAACTTTGATCATAATCTTCTTAATTTTGTTCTCTATGTGGTCTAGTTAACCACATCTATTTAGATTTTAATTATTCGAATATTGATTACCTTCAAAAACCAGAGGTGGAAAAATATGCATACATTTTGAAAAAACAGTAAATCAACTTTTTGCACTAATATGGGCTTAATATGGAGTTCACACTAGCGACCTTAAACAAGTTGTTCAACAAAACACCAGTAGCAGAATAAAAACATAATGGACACAGAACAAAGACTTTTTTAAACATCTCACTTTTGAACACTTCAAAACAGCAAGTGTGAACGCCGTATTACTCTTACACCTCAAGTTGTTTAACGAAACACCAGTAATATGGAGTTCACACTAGCGACCTTAAACAAGTTGTTCAACAAAACACCAGTAGCAGAATAAAAAAGTAATGGACACAGACTTTTTTAAACATCTCACTCTTGAACACTTCAAAACAGCAAGTGTGAACGCCGTATAACACGTAGCCCTTGAACCACAGTACATGAGTAGTAGTATCACAGAGTTGCATCTGATGGGTGTTAGTATTAGTGACAGCACACGGTGTAACTTTTGACGTTTCATACAAAACGTAAACAAACATCATAAATACATGCACAAAAGCTCACACGTACAGGCACACATATACTAGGCAGCGATGATCATTCTGTACTAAAAACCATACCACCATATTGGAAAGTACGCAATTAGCACCAGTGTTTGCATACTAGTCTGTACTGTGCCTTGAACACTCAAGCCATAATTAGTTTAGAAGTGTAGTAGTGAAGTAGTGAGGTAGAGCCTTATGTGATTTTCAATAAGAAAAAAGAGTGTATATAATTTTAAAATTTGTGTGCTCTTCATACGCATTGAATTTTTCCATAAGACTAAAAAGTAGAGAGACGTAAACAAAATCTGTAGAGAATAGAATTTCTCTGCCTCGCTCTACTTTTTATGCTTATGTCAAAATTCAATGTGTATGAAGAACACACAAATTTAAAAATTTCTACACTCTTTTTTCTTGTTGAAAATCACATATATATATATATATAAGGCTCTACCTCACTACTTCACTACTACACTTCTAAACTAACTATAGCTTCAAAAACAAGTATTATATGGCATTCACACTTGATGTTTTGAAGTGTTCAAGAGTGAGGATGTTTAAAAAAGTCTTTGTTCTGTGTCCTTTACGTTTTTATTCTGTTACTGGCTTATACAGCTTAGGTTAGGTTGAATGGGCGTCCGCCAGGGTTGCAAAAGTTGGTACAATTGTACCATTTTTGGTACAATTCGAAGCTCAAAAGTACAATGGTACACCAATGACTCATTTGGTACAATTTTAAATCCTTCTCAGATTAGGTTTTTTTCATGGAATTTACCCAGTTTAAAGTTTTGATTGTTTACTGTGTCGACTGGATCCATGTTTGGTCAGATCTGAAATTGGTGTAAAAATACGTACAAACCAAATTTGAGTGAAATAGGCTAATATTGTAACAATAGACAGATTTAAGTAAATATCGGCAGGACGTTTAAACGACGGACTGAAAAACATCGCAATATCGACTCAAAAATTGATTCTGCGTCGAACGGTGTATAAAGATAGCTAAAAGAGTACTTCTTTCAAAAAATACATGGGGGTATTCAGAGACCTACTTGCCAGCCCTGTTACTGGTGGTAAAAGTGTACTTTTCTTCATTTTCTTTCTTGAAAAATACATGTATTTAAAAAAAAAAAAAAAAATATTTTGCTACATTGCCAGGGCTGGCAGTAAGTGTATTTTCAAAAATTCCTCATTTTCCACCAATACAAGGACTCTGAATACCACCTGATACACTTTTAAAGCACAAATAAAGTACAAATGTTAATTTTATAAAAATTTGTTTTTAATCAATGTTTTTTAGTTCCTTTTTTTAAATTAATATAAAAAAAATAAAACAAAAACTAAACAAAACAAGTGAGAGTGTTAAATTCGGCTATGCCGAATCTTTTATACCCTCCAAAATGTAAAAAAAAATATTAAAAAATCCAGGGTCGTCTTTTTTGGGGGGGGGGGGTTGGTGGGAGACGTTAGGGGGCACCTTCCCCTTGCGATTTTGAACTTCTTCTGAGATAAGAATGTCGCATTTGCTTACCAAAAGTACAAAAAACACTGCAAAAAATGCGGTTTTTCTTGGGTTGGTTTAGTTCTCCAAGGGGGAACTTTTTTCCCCTTGGTCCGATTTTGCCCATTTCCGAACTTAACCTGCCTAGGAATATAAGACATATTCGTGCCAAACTTCGGAAGTCTAGCTCTTTTATTTTGGACTGTATCGTGTCCTCTACAGACGGACAGACGGACGGACGGACGGACGGACATCGCTAGAATGTCTTAGAATCGATCACTGATCAATAAAATATATACTTTATGGGGTCCTAGACCGATATTTCGATGTGTTACACACGGAATGACAAAGTGAGTATACCCCCATACCACAGACTAAATACAGACTCGACAGTAGAGTTTTATAAGAAAAAATGGGGAAAAACTAAGCGATTTTAGGAGAAAAGACAGCGGTTTTTAGTCCGTTTTACGCTAACATGGCAACACTTTCTACGACTTAGGAGTGAGTGAAACAACAAAAACCGATCTGGCATCCATTTTTCTTATGGCGCGTTATATCAGTTTTCTCTTTCTAACCTAATTCGTAGAATAATTTGAAAATATTAACCATATGGTTAAAGAATACTTTTTTGACACCTGTCACTTATGTCGAGTCTGTATTAGTCTGTGCCCATACCACAGACTAATACAGACTCGACATAAGTGACAGTTGTCAAAAAAGTAGTTCTGAACCATATGGTTAATATTTTTAAATTATTCTACGAATTAGGTTAGAAAGAGAAAACTGATATAACGCGCCATAAGAAAAATAGATGCCAGATCAGTTTTTGTTGTTTCACTCACTCCTAAGTCGTAGAAAGTGTTGCCATGTTAGCGTAAAACGGACTAAAAACCGCTCTGTTTTCTCCTAAAATCGCTTAGTTTTTCCCCATTTTTTCTTAAAAAACTCTACTGTCGAGTCTGTTTATAGTCTGTGCCCATACTGTGGTTGGAGGGTATGAAAAAGTTGGTACAATTGGGGTCGAAAAAGTACAATTTTGTGAGCTCGTTGGTACAATATTGATGTACTCATTTTGCAACCCTGGCGTCCGCCAAATTGGCAATTCACTGGGAGGCCTTAAGGCCTCCCTACTCTAAGATATTCTGCTACACACAAAAAAATTAAAATTAGTTTCAATCACTAAAATGATTATATCAATTACTATTTTAATTTATTTTGCACCTATCACGAAAATTATAGTATTACTAAAATATGTAAAAGTTTAATATCGCAAAAGTGCATTTATTCTTATTGTTAGTTCACGGAAATTTTTGAAATCAATTAAAAAATGAACTCAAAAAATTATGTTAGTAAAATCAACTGAAAATGTCAGTTAAAATAACTACTTTGTAAGTTGTTTTGGGGTCAACTACTTTTTCAGTTAAATCTACTCACAATGTCAGTTATTTTAACTGACAAAAAACAACTGACTTATGTAGTAAAAACTACTAACATTTATAGTCAAAACAACTAAAATGTGGTAAAAATAAAATAATATATAATTTTTTTTTCACTCAGAAAATTATGTAAGTCTTAGTTGTTTGTATATTTTACAGTAGTTAGTTCTTTTCAATTACAAATTCAGTTGTTTTTGTATGAAAAATATCAAACAACTATTTCTGTTAGTTATTTTAAGTAGTTTTTTTTTGAATAACTAACATAAAAGTACTGTGATGAAGTAACAGTTATTTAAAGTAGTTAATTTTATTTTTATCTCTGAAAAATTTTCAAAGTTTTTTTTCCAAAAAAATAAATATAAATTTTCGTTTTTTTTATTTTGCATTAAGTATTTTTATTAAGTACTCCCACTAAGAAGTGAGATCATAAAAATGTTAGCATAACACTGAATTTTAAGACTTCAAACCAATTTTTTTTAAATGAAATTTAATACAAAATCAAACAAAAAACCCGCATGGAATTCTATCCGCTACGAACAAAGTTATCCACTTTTTCCGGAAACCCTCCCATTTATTAAAAAAATTATGTTAGTAAAATCAACTTAAAATGTCAGTTAAAATAACTGGCGCCATGAAATAACTCCCAATGAAATAAGTCCCAAGAAAAATAATGCAATAAGTCCCAAAAATTTCCATACGATTTGGGAGTTATTTCATAATGAAATAACTCCCAAATCTGCGGGGATTATTTCATTTTTTTTGGAAGTTATTTCATTTTTAAGTTTGGGAGTTATTTCATTATGCAATAACTCCCAAACTATTTTAAAGAAATAACTCCCAACAGTTTGAGAGTAAATTATGAAAATAAAAATTTAACTTATTGAATTTTCAAGTTTCTTTAATTTTTATTAAAAATAATAAAAATTAGATATTTTCTTTAGTTATTTTCAGGAAAAGTTAATTTGTTACGGGGAAAGTAAATGACCTCGAACTATAATAAACTCTTTTTCAATGCTTTTTGATTTATCTTGTAAATAAATTCAGAAAACCATTCACTCAGAAGTACATCAATGTCAATCAAAATAAAAAACAAGTAAGAGTGTTAAATTCGGCTGTGCCGAATCTTTTATACCCTCCAACATGTTTAAAATTAAAAAAAAAAAAAAATCGCAGGGGCGTCTTTTTTTAGGTAGGGGGGTGGGGGGTTTAGCGAAATTGCTGGAGGACACCTGTACCCCCGCTATATATGTTTACAAATTATTTGTTTATGATATTTACGCTTAAATAATAAATTTTTATCGTTATTTTTAATTAATTTCTATAACCACGCCCCCAAAGGGGGGCGGCCTGAAAAAATCGAATTTTCTAACCCCCTTGGTCCAAGCGCAGGTCTATGAACATAATATGGCATACAAATGTTACATTTGTTGAGCAAAAATTAAAAAAAACTCGTGAAAATATCGTATTTTTTAGGGGTCGTTTTAGTTCTTCAAGGGGGAACTTTTTCCCCCCTGGTCCGATTTTGCCCATCTTCGAACTTGACCTTACCTGTAAAATAAGAGATATTCTTGCGCAATTTCAGGGGTCTAGCTCTTTTGGTTTGGACTGCATCGTTATTTCTACAGACGGACGGACGGACATCGCTTGAATGTCTTAGATTCTATCATGGATCAATATTATATATACTTTGTGGGGTCCCCGACCGATATTTCGATGTGTTACACACGGAATGACAAAGTGAGTATACCCCCATACTGTGATCCGCAACCGGTGTAATAAGAAGTTTTAGGATCCTGTTAGTTTGGCGGGCACATTAGATTATTTAAAGTGTAGGCGAAATGGACTTTCGGTCTTTTACAACCCACTCACGCTTTTCTTTATTTTGAAATATATGTTGTTGGAATACGATTATATGTTTAAAAAGATTTGAATGCGTATGGATGTTAAGAAAGCGCCGCAGGCGAAAAATCTCTTGTAAAAATTTTTCGCCTGCGGCGCTTTCTTCACATCCATACGCATTCAAATCTTTTCAAACAAATAATCGTTTTCTTACCACATTTATTATACAGAATCCTGGAAGCTCTAAAAGGCTTCCAGGAATCTGCTTTCAAATTTTATGCGTGGCTTATTAACTGTTTTAACCAAGATGATTTATATATTTTTTTAATTTAAGTTCATATTTTTATGGAGTTTATTTTCTGTTCTTCTCGCAGCCGCCAGAGGGACCTGCGATAAGTTAGCTATTGCATGAAATATTATACTGATATGATTCAAACATTAAAAGAAATTTAATCAATGTGTCAGTAAGCTGCATTCCAAAAAGTTGAGAAGAGATTGTTGGCACTTCAGAGATTTGTTTTTTAAAGAGACACAATTAAAGTGTTTTTGGGATTTAAACAGAAAAATTTAATATTCAAAAAAAAAATTGGGATTTATTTCATTTCTATTGGGAGTTATTTCGTTGGGACTTTTTTCATTTTTTGTTGGGGACTTATTTCATTTTTCTTGGGACTTATTTCATTTTTTTGGTTTGGGAGATAATTCATTTTATTTGGGATTTATTTCATTGGGAGTTATTTCATTGGGACTTATTTCATTGGGAGCTATTTCATGGCGCCAAAATAACTACTTTGTAAGTTGTTTTGGGGTCAACTACTTTTTCAGTTAAATCAACTAACAATGTTAGTTATTTTAACTGATAAAAAACAACTGACTTATGTAGTAAAAACTACTAACATTTGTAGTCAAAACAACTAATATGTAGTAAAAACAAAATAAACAATATATAATTTTATTTTTCAAAAAAATTTTTAGAAAAAAAATTGAAGACCATATTTTTCCCAAGTTTTTTTTAAAAAAAAAGTTGTGAAAAAACTTTGAAAATTTTTCCGAGATAAAAATAAAATTAACTACTTTAAATAACTGTTACTACATTACAGTTCTTTTTTGTTAGTTATTCAAAAAAAAAAAACGACTTAAAATAACTAACAGAAATAGTTGTTTGATATTTTTTATACAAAAATAACTGACTGTAGTTGAAAACAACTAACTACTGTAAAATATACAAACAACTAACGTGTAGTAACTTACATAATTTTCTGAGTGTTAAGGCTTTTATGGTAGTTTCTGTCACCTTTTTAGAGCAGGTGGTCCATCTTCGTTTGAAATCTTGTCCTGGGAGAACTTTTTTGTGCTCTTTTATTCTCTTTTAACAATAGCTCAATATCTCTCCACTGGAATGAGCTCCGGGAAGTTTGGTGGATTTGCCTCTCTTGGTAAACATTATACCACTCCAACGCTTTCTTGCTGTAGTGACAAGATGCAAAATCGGGCCAAAAGAAAGTGGATACATTGTGCTGACTCAAGAATGGAAGAAGTCTCTTCTGCAAACACTCCTTGATATAAATTTTGCTGTTTATAAGGCCAGATGTCACAAATGACTGCCTTCTTTGGTCGCAGCTACATATGGCTTGCCATTCTATTAATTTTTTAGGGAATTTCGTTTGCTTTTTCGACCTACATTTTTTCGCAACATTTCCTCGAACATCGGAAACATAAAATTTTTGAGCAGGGAGCTGCGAAAAATCAACCAGAACATAAGTTTCGTAGTCCATTACACAACAGTTGTATTTTTGTATAAAATTTAATTTCAATTTTCGAGCAAATTATACAGTTTCCTGTACGTACTCCCACTAATAGGCTAACCGTCCGTTTGCCACAAGTAAGAAGACTTTTTGTCCCACAGGGTTCGCGATATCCTGACTATAGTCAGGACTATAGTCTGTGATTTTTTCATCAATTTTGTTTATCAATTCGATCGAGTCATCACGTTTCCCCATCGACTGGGAGCCATGTCTTGCACATTCATCAGCCAATTGTCCAAGGATCAATTTCTGGCACATTCATCAGCCTCTTTGTCCAGGGACCAAGATCAGCTTGACTGTGTGCTGACTGATTCAATACACTCAAAAAATTATGTTAGTAAAATCAACTGAAAATGTCAGTTAAAATAACTAATTTGTAAGTTGTTTTGGGGTCAACTACTTTTTCAGTTAAATCAACTAACAATGTTAGTTATTTTAACTGACAAAAAAACAACTGACTTATGTAGTAAAAACAACTAACATTTGTAGTCAAAACAACTAAAATGTAGTAAAAATTAAATAATCAATATATATTTTCTTTTTTTCAAAAAAATTTTCAGAAAAAAAAATTGAAGATCAAATTTTTTCCAAGTTTTAAAAAAAAAAAAAAGTTGTGAAAAATAAGAAAACGAAAATTTATTTCTTTATTTTTTTGGAAAAAAAACTTTGAAATTTTTTCAGAGATAAAAAAAATTAATTAACTACTTTAATTAACTGGTACTACATTACAGTACTTTTTTGTTAGTTGTTCAAAAAAACGATTTAAAATAACTAACAGAAATAGTTGTTTGATATTTTTCATACAAAAACAACTGACTTTGTAGTTGAAAACAACTAACTACTGTAAAATATACAAACAACTAACATGCAGTAACTTACATAATTTTTTGAGTGTAAAGGAATCGTATACAATTCCTAACAATTCCTGATTTGGCAGTGTTTGATTGTAAGGCCTTTAGGGCTGTAAGCAAAGGTTCGAAAGAATTAATTCTTTAATTCTATTTTCTAATTCGAATTAAAAAATAGAGTTTGACATTCCCTAAAATCATTCATCTTTCATAATCATTGAATTAATTCTTTCAAGAATGCATTCCTTAAGAATGATCATTCAACTTGAATCATTATTTTTTTATCCAAATCAATCTACTACAAATTGAATGATGAAATTTTCTTATCATTCAATTTTAAACAGTGAAGCGCAACACACATACACACACATTTATGCAGCAGACGAGACGTCGACAAAACAACAGCCGATCGCTTACACACGAAGATGCTTAAAATGCACACAAGCAACAAATTTTTGAAAATACAAAGGGAATGAAATAAAAAAAACGTCATTCAATTTGTAATAGATTTGAATGATGAAAAATGTTGAATGATTAGCTTGCAAGGAATTTATTCTCTTGGGAATTAATTCAATTTGATTTAAGCTTTGAGAATTAAGCCTTTGAATTAATTCGTGTTGAATGCTAGTAAGGAATGATAATTCAAAACTTTTTAAAACATAATTAAAATTTGTGTGAATTAATTCTCAAAAGAATTAATTCGTTCCATGCTCTGGCTGCAAGACTACTCACGAAAATGTTAATGGCGCAATTGCAAGTACCTCGTCCTGGAAAACCCCACCTTATTCCGAAAGTTCTTCTGCAGATGTAAAAAGCACATAACGAATTTTTCATCCTTTCCTTTGTATTTCTTTTCCAAGAAAGCTTTGAGTCCAGGATTACACCCAGGGGGGTAATTATGTAACTTGATAGTTGTCAAATCGTATCGTCAGCTCATAAAATGACACTATATGGTAATAGAGTAATGAGCTAATGATACGATTTGAAGATTATCAAGTTACATAATTAGCCCCCACACTCAGAAAATTATTGCAGTTACTACATGACGGTCGTTTGTGTAGCAAGTAGTAGCTGTTGTTTTTAACTACAATTTCGGTCGTTTTTGTATGAAAAAATCTCAAACAACTTTTTTTGTAGTAGTTTCAAAAAATAACTACAAAAAATATACTACACTGTAGCAATAGTTGATTTATGTAGTTGTTTTTAGTTTTTTTTCTAAAACTCGTTTTTTTCTAGAAATTTTTATTGCAAACGAATGTGTCTAATACTATGTTCAGATTGGCCTCGAAACCCCGTCGAAACCTCGTATTTTCAATTTAAAAACTCACCTGTTCATACACAACTATTTTGACACTTACGGAGGTTTTGGAAACTATCACAAAAAATATATTGTTTTAAAACTAATTTATTATGTGGAAAATATTATTTTACATGTTTTAATTTTATTTTTATTTAAAATAAACAAATATTTTGAATAAATTTTGTAAATAAATTGATTTATTTATTTTTTTATTTTTGGCATTTTCCCATTTTCTCTTTTTCTCATTGTCGCACAGTGGTAAAAATATGAATTTTATAAGGTTTCGATCGTACTTTCGTTGAAACCTCAATACAAAAAGGTTTAAATTTGTGAGGGAAAATACGTATTTTCAAGTGAGGTTTGGCACGAAACCTCGTTTAACGGGGTTTCGAGGCCAATCTGAACGTACTATAAATAAATTAAATTACAATTTATTAAATTTAATTATAACAAAAAATATGTTTTTGGAAAAATATTCTTGAGCGAAAGAAAATAAGTGGATAAATGAGATAACAAGTGTGTATAATATAGCGCTCACATAAGCGTGCGTAAAAACCAATCGGAAAAAAACAAAATAAAATGTGTGCAGTGTTTTGCACTGTTGCCAACTATTTTTAACCAAAAACCTCTAAATTTCACTAAAAAAGCGCTAGAAACCGCCAAAAATAAATTTAGCGGGGAAAATTTAAAATTCTCCCGCTAAATTACGCAAAAAAGCGCTAAAAACCGAAAAACTTGGCATTTTTGATTGACAAAAAAGAAAAATTAAAAAAAAACCTCCAAATTATTTTTTTTACGAAAATTGACTTTTCACTAAAAACGCACAAGAAACCGCCGAAAAAAATTTAGCGGGAAAATATAAAATTATTCCGCTAAATTACAAAAAAAGCGCTAAAATTCGACAAACTTGGCGTTTTCGATTGAAAAAAAAGAAAAATTGGAAAAAAACCTCTAAGTTTTTCCCACTAAATCCAAACAAAAAGCGCTAGATTTTCCCGCTAAAGTACCGTTCCCGCTAAAACCAATTTTCCCCCGCTAAATCCAAACAAAAAGCGCTAGATTTAGCGGGAAAACCTCCAACTTGGCAACAGTGGTGTTTTGTTTTCTTATGAGCGCGCCATCTTTCTTTTCTTTGTATACACAACAGAGCAGGTACAAACTTTTTTGAAACATTTCAAATTAATTCTTTTTTTTTATAAATCAATTTTGCCAAAGCATTTCGTTTTTTTTTTATTCCAGACAAATTTTGATCAGTAGCGGTGAAAATTTGAAATGAACTATTAAAAAAACAAATACCCGATTTCTGAAACTATGCGAGAAGTTTTCGCATCGAAAAAAATAAATAAATATTAGAGTCATCTTATACTTAACAGAGTGATTTAAAAAAATAGCTTTGCGTTTTTTTCGTATTCGATGTTTTTTACATTAGCAACATTGTACTCACCCTGTAAAAAACTAAATGACTACAATATTGTTTTATTTTTCTCGATGCGAAAACTTTTCGCATAGTTACAGAAACTGGGCAAAAGGTAAATACAATCAATTTATTTTGTTTAACATTTTATTAATATAATTTTTTTCTTCTATAATTCCAGATAAATACATCAAAAAATTGTCATCATGTCGAAATTCTATACAACCAACTGAAATGTATTGCTTTTTAAATAAATAAATATCAATCATTTAAACGTTTAAGAAATTTTTTAAATAAAATTTCAGGCAATTGTAGAAAAAACAACTGTATTAAACAGTTTTGTAGTAGTTTTTACTACATTTTGTAGTTGAAAATCAATAGTTAAAAACAACAACATGTTCAGTTGTTTTTACCGTTTATGTAGTGGACGCCTTTTCAACGACAAAATGTAGTCAAAACAACTGTCTTTTGTAGTAGATTTTACCGAAATACTTTTTTGAGTGCAGGTATTTCACCTCATTAGATCGTTCCAGAGTCACTCCATCAAATTTGAGAAGAAAAATTCTCAGATTCCGTTACATTTTTCTTATAGAAAATTGTCAGATTCAGAGACATTTTTCATATAGAAAAACTGTCAGATTATAAGACATTTTTCTTATAGAAAAATTCTCAGATTCTGAGACATTTTCTTATACAAAAATTCTCAGATTCTGAGACATTTTTCTTATAGAAAAATTCTCAGACATTTTTCTTATAGAAAAATTCTCAGATTCTCTTAACATTTTCACCCATATAAAGGTAGAAACAGAACAAGCACGGCACGGGGGACGGTTGCCGTTGCCGGAGAATATAGGCCCAAAACAATGACGGGGGACGGCGACGGCAAAAAATGTCATTTGTTTGTTCAGTGGTGCTAACTTTTAATAAAATAAGCGTAATTTTACGGGAAAAAATCGCTAACCACATAGTCAATGTGGTTAAGTTGGCACTACTGTACGTTCGTTACACCATTGTGAATGAAAAGATAAAAATTTGTTGTGAAAATGCGGCAACCCTGGAGTGTGAGAGGAAGGGAGAATGAGAGAACCCGGAGAACAATTAAAATAAGTTTTAATTTTTTGCCGTGCCGGTCACGGTTTTTAACTGTCAAATCGTATGGAAAAAGTCGTGCCGGGCTTGTTCTGTTCATACCTTAAATTTGATTATCATTTATATTTTTATTACAATTCACCCCATTGTGATCCTAATTTATATTAAACAACTCTGTTGTAAAAAAGAAACAAACTTTTTTGCAAAGCTGTGTTTCATAAGTATAACAACACAAATTTTCGAACATAAACTCGAATTTGACATTTCTTGACAGCTGTAGCGTATCCGTTATTGTCCTTCTCTTTCTTTTCGTTTCTTTCTTTGACAACTGAAATTCGTCAAGATGGTATGTGCTAAACGAAATTTTATAAAATTTATTGAAAAAATCACAAAACATCTTGAAAACTGCAATATTTAACATGTTAAAATGATATGTAAAGTGAAATAATAATGAAAATGAACAAAATAAATTAACTATTTCCAAAGTTAACTACAATGTAAATATGATAAAAGTAAAAATAAAAATTTGTTGAATATGAAATACAAATTTCGAAAAAAAAATGTTTTGTGGTATTTTTAAAGCAAATTTTATAGCAGAAATTGATTGTTGAAAGTGGTTTATTAATGAATTTTATTTTAATTAAAGGTAAACGTACCAAAACAACGTCGCACCTTCTGTAAGAAGTGTAAGTGCCACAAATTGCACAAAGTCACCCAATACAAGAAGTCCAAGGAGCGTAAGGGTGCTCAAGGCAGACGTCGTTACGACAGAAAACAACAAGGTTTTGGTGGTCAAACTAAGCCTATTTTCAGAAAGAAGGTAAGAAATTTTATTTTTAATGGCGTTTTCTTTTCTGGCAAAAAATGTCACATTTTACCGTCCCTTTAAAAAATATTGCACTTTTTTTGTTCTTTTCTAAAAAACTGGCAACACTTTAAAGCTGCCCATTCACTTGCAATATTATTGTTCAACTTTTCAAATTGTACAATAATATCGCTTGTGTGTATGTAATATTTACGTTTGTGCAATATATTGGAGAATATCAAAACACTTTTGATATTTATTGTACAAACAAGAATACTGCAATATATTTTATCAGTGTGTTGTCTATATTGTACAACTTTTATTATGTTATGTTTATGTTTATATCTTGTACAATATATTGGGTTTAAGTATTGAGCAATTTTATTTGCTGTGTAGGGTAAAACGACAATAATATTGTAAAATATTTTTTTTTTAAGTTGAGCAATTTTATTGCAAGTGAATGGGCAGCTTAAAAATTTATTATGTTTTTTTCTAAAAATGTTGCATTTTTAAAGTTTGAAAATGTCACACTTTTCCCACTTTCATAAATTGACGGGGTAGTAAAATTGCCTTATAAAAACAGCTGATTGCCAATATTTTGGTTGAAAGAAAAATTTTCTCAATTTTTTGTTTTGGCTAAACTGCAGTTTACGGGGCACACAAAAATTACAAAAAAGAAATATGCCACCCTCTTTAGAATTAAAAAAGAAAAAAACCAAAATTAAAATTTAAGGGGGCTGAGCACATAAAATTTTACCCATTTTAACACTTCAAAAATTAAACGCGGAAGTCCTGCTACCCAAAAAAGCTTTATTTAGCGAAGCCGCTAAACTAATTTATGGAGTTTGTAATCCCAAAGCCCGGCCGAAGGCCGGCTACGCAGAAAAACTTTTTATTTGCGTAATTATCTTTAAATTAAATACCCACAATACCAGGAACACCTGGACTCAGTGGGGCCTAGGAGCACCAGCCCCCTTAAATTTTAATTTCGGTTTTTTTCTTTTTTTATTCTAAAGGGGGTGGCATATTTTTTTTTTGTAATTTTTGTGTGCCCCGTAAACTGCAGTTTTGCTTTTGTTTTTTTGTAATCACAAAACTGGCAACACATTAAAAGGGTTGTGGCTACATTTTACAAATGATACTATTTAAGTGTGCAACATTTTGTTTCAGAAAAGAAAACGCCATAAGTATGTATGTGATTTCCAAACTTGGGACCTGACCTGTCACGAAAAAAAGCAATGCTTTAGTGTTGAGGTCCCAAGTATGGTGTATTCAAACTTTAACTTCAGAGGAACTTTCAAAACTTTAGAGTCTAACTAATGTTTAGTTAAATAATATTAAAATCTAAGTTTTGCCGGTTCCTCTTATGATTTTAAGGTTATTTCTGGGCATATTCGTAGAACCAATTTGCTGTTTGTTTTTACTAAAACTAAGCTTCTTGGTGGGATAAATATATGCAATATTAATTAACTTTAGTTTTTCAAATTTTTATGGTTACTTTAAAGACAAGCTTTTGTTATTTCATCAAAAGCTCTGCCGCTAAAACCGGAAGATTTGAACAATTTATTTAATTTTTTCAAATATATTTTTGTTTGTTTTTAAACTAAAAACTAACTTTTTGTTTGTTTTTAAACTTGAAACTAACTTTTTTGTTTTTCTCTTCCAGGCTAAAACTACCAAAAAAATCGTCTTGCGTATGGAATGCACTGAATGCAAATTCCGCAAACAATCCCCCTTGAAACGTTGCAAACATTTTGAATTGGGTGGTGACAAGAAACGTAAGGGTCAAATGATTCAGTTCTAAATGAATCGTTATTCTCCTCAGCCAGATCTACATGTTTTAAAAAGGCAGTACCATCTTACTATTAACATTTTTAGTTGCCCACGGCTTTTTTTACAACATGTGTTATTTTTTTAGTTATATTAAAATTACATTTTTGTAATTTGGAAAAAAAGAAATATATAATGAAGTATTGAATTCATTTTTTAAGAAAGTGTTTTCAAGAAGTGAAAAAATCCCAATTAATTAAACGAGTTTTTTTAAGAAATTATAGGTTTTCAAACTGTGACCCTTCTTAAAACCGTCACCGATTAACTTTAAAAAAATATCAGAATTTAGAATTATTCTATATGAAAAATATCTCAGAATATGAGAATTTTTCTATATGAAAAATATCTCAGAATCTGAGAATTTTTCTATATGAAAAATATCTCAGAATCTGAGAATTTTTCTATATGAAAAATATTTCAGAATCTGAGAATTTTTCTCTATGAAAAATATCTCAGAATCTGAAAATTTTTCTATATGAAAAATATTTCAGAATCTGAGAATTTTTCTATATGAAAAATATCTCATAATCTGTGAAAAATATCTCAGAACCTGAGAATTTTTCTAAAAAAATATCTCAGAATCTGAGAATTTTTCTATATGAAAATTATTTCAGAATCTAATAATTTTTCTATATGAAAAATATCTCAGAATCTGAGAATTTTTTATATGAAAAAAATCTCAGAATCTGAGAATTTTTCTATATGAAAAATATCTCAGAATCTGAAAAATTTTCTATATGAAAAATATCTTAGAATCTGAGAATTTTTCTATATGAAAAATATCTCAGAATCTGAGAAGTTTTTCTCAGAATCTGAGAATTTTTCTATATGAAAAATATCTCAGAATCTGAGAATTTTTCTATATGAAAAATATCTCAGAATCTGAGAATTTTTCTATATGAAAAATATCTCAGAATCTGAGAATTTTTCTATATGAAAAATATCTCAGAATCTGAGAATTTTTCTATATGAAAAATATCTCAGATTCTGAGAATTTTTCTATATGAAAAATATCTCAGAATCTGAGAATTTTTTTATATGAAAAATATCTCAGAATCTGAGAATTTTTCTATATTAAAAATATCTCAGAATCTGAAAATTTTTCTATATGAAAATTATCTCAGAATCTGAGAGTTTTTTATATAAAAAATATCTCAGAATCTGAGAACGAAAAATATTTTAGAATCTGAAAATTGTTCTTATGTATAAAAAACATCTCAGAATTTAAGAAATTATTCTATATGAATAATATCTTAGAATCTGATAATTTTTCTATTTAAATCGGATTGATTTAAGTTTTTTAATAAAAAAGTTCTTCTGAAATAAATATAGACTTATTAAAATTTATTTTTTTCCAATAAGAGTTTGTTCTTAATTTTAAATCAATCTCTTTTTCTGGGTAATGTGTATAATAAAAAATTTAAGATAATCACAGTGATAATACAAATCATTCGCTAAATATCAACTTTCATAGTTTTGCTGCTGTTCATCCTCCGGTGGTATAATCTTACTAGGATTACTAAAAAAAACATGAAGTTTTTAATATTTACCCATAAATGTAACTATTTTTATAATAATTTCAACTTACTCTAAAATATTAGGATCAACTCCTTCTGCTTGCATTTTTATTTTGACCGCTGGTGCTGGTACTCCAACTTGTAACATTTTAAAGAATTTCTTATACAAAGCATGTTCTGATGCTATTACACCTTCAACACAATCAATATTTGTAATTGGTTCAGTTGTGTTTTCTTCTGGCATTGGCTTTACTTCATCTGCTTCCGATTTTTCTGGTTTAATAGACTCTTTAATCGGACTGTCTTTGTTTTCTATATTCGGTATTGAGGCCAACTATGGAAAAGAAGAAAAGTTTGTTTACTTAGTTTTTATTAAATAGCGGTTATATTTTTTACCTTTGCCTCTAATATTGTTAAGGCAGCTTCTACTTTTTGTAATTTGCGTTCCAGTTCTATAAATTTTGTTTCACATTGTAGGGCAAAATCATTTAGGAATCCGCACGAGTTGATAAGAAAATGATTTACAAAGGCCAATACACGTTTTTGATGTAATGGTGGTAGCTAGTTGAGTCGTTTAGAAGAAACATATATTTAATTTTGTCTAAATATTAGAATTTATTTATGCAAACCTGTGTTTTATCAACATTTTGTGTTAAAATTCCTGTAGCTTCCATTGTTTTACTACTGCAATTTTTTGCAAACCAAAACAAACTTTGTTGTCAAAATCATCTGTTTCATCAGAGATGCAAATGTAAGTAGTAAATTTTTTTTTACATGCTGCGTTTTGGAATTTCAATTGGACATTTCTGAATTTAATTGTGATTTTCTGAATTTCAATTGGGAACTTTAATTGGGCTTTTCTGAATTTCAATTGGGCTTCTCTGAATTTTTATTGTGATTTTTTGAATTTCAATTATGATTTTCAGAATTTTGATTGGACTTTTTTAAATTACAATTGAGCTTTTCTGAATATCAATTACGATTTCTAAATTTCAATTGTGATTTTCTGAATTTTAATTGTGATTACTGAATTTTAATTTTACTTTTCTGAATTTCAATTGGGCATTTCTGAAATTTATTAAGGCTTTTCTGAATTTCAATTGTACTTTTTCAATTCAACTGGGAATTTTAATTGAGCTTTTCTGAATTTCAATTAGGCTTTTCTGAATTTGGGAAAAATGTCTCAGAATTTGATATTTTCTGTAGGAAAAATGTTTCAAAATCTGAGACTTTTTCTTTAGAAAAATGTCGCAGTATCTGGGACTTTTTCTTTAGAAAAATGTCGCAGTATCTGGGACTTTTTCTATAGGAAATATGGAGAAAATTGTTGTGTTTTTCAATTATTTGTACTTACATAATAGCCCTGTTTTTTTTTGCAGACCGGATTAAGATTTGGATTAACTTTATTTAGTTAAAAAATGGGACAAATCAAGTCCAGATTTGTTTTTATAATTTTTTTCTGAAATTACATACAATTAGTAAATATAAACAAAAAAACAAATTAAGCTTTGTCCAAAACGCAGAATGAAAAATAAATTTAGTTAAATCCTATAGGATTAACTCAAATTTATTTATACCATTTTACATTTTGGACAACGTTTAATTTTTTTTCCTGTTTATATTAACTAGTTGGATGTAAATTCAGAAAAAAATATAAAAAAAAATTCTGGACTTGGTTTGACCCATTTTTTAACTAAATAGAGTTAATCCTAATCTTAATCCGGTCTGCAAAAAACAGGGCTAATAAGTACATTTTCAAATATTAGCCCTGTTTTTTGCAGACCGGATTAAGATTTGGATTAACTTTATTTAGTTAAAAAATGGGCCAAATCTAGTCCAGAATTTTTTTTTATAATTTTTTTCTAAAATTACATACAATTAGTAAATATAAACAAAAAAATAAATTAAGCTTTGTCAAAAACGCAAAGAATGAAAAATAAATTTAGTTAAATCCTTGGATTAACTCAAATTTATTTATACCATTTTACATTTTGGACAACGCTTAATTTTTTTCCTGTTTATATTAACTAATTGGATGTAAATTCAGAAAAAAAATATAAAAAAATTTCTGGGCTTGATTTGACCCATTTTTTAGCTTAATAGAGTTAATCCTAATCTTAATCCGGTATGCAAAAAACTGGACCATTATTCCCAAAGTGTGCTTTAAAATTGCAAAAAAAATAAAAATAAGGAAGTTTCAAATAAATAACAACAGAGGCGCTATTACTCGCTGTATGATGTAATGTGGATATTTATTTTGCGTCCTTAAAGTATGCTTTAAAAATATTACAAAAATTCTGTGTAAAATACATTCGACAACAGGGAGAGTCAAAGATTTGCTAATCCATAAAATTAATAATATTTATTAAGTCCACATATTGTATGGTAAATCCTAATCCAAATGATTGCAAAACACATCTAATGTCTCAAAATCTGAGACTTTGTATTAAAAAAATCCCAGAATTTAAAACTTATTAACAGAAAAAAGATCGCAGAGTCTGAGACTGCTTCTGT
The DNA here is from genome assembly GCA_963921195.1 of Pegoplata infirma. Classification (NCBI taxonomy): domain Eukaryota; kingdom Metazoa; phylum Arthropoda; class Insecta; order Diptera; family Anthomyiidae; genus Pegoplata; species Pegoplata infirma. The sequence goes on along the minus strand of OY992537.1, from coordinate 15,252,095 downwards.
TGAAAAAAAGTCTCAGAAGTTTAAACTTTTTCTATTGGAAGGAGGTCTTCGAAGCCTAGACTTTTTCTATCGCAATAGGTTCTCAGAATCTCAGAATTTGAGACTTGTTCTATAGGCAAAAAGTCTCATAATCTTAGACTTTTTTTTATAGAAAACAGGTCTCAGAATCTATCGGAAAAAGGTCTCACAAGGAAAGTATCTCAACCCTTATGAACCGATTTGCCTGAAACTTAAAGTATATATCAAAGAGACAATTCTAAGGTTGGGGTGTCTCGGCTTATCGGTCATATCGGGGATTTAGGGGTTCAAAACATGGGTCAAAAAATGGCGAAAAAATCGTTTTTTGGATTTTTCAGCCCTTTATTTTTAAGAAACTATATGAAGTTCTCATATGAGAAGAAAGGGTTTTTTAATGCCTATCCAATGGTGGCATAACCTTGTAAAAATTCGGCTTCTTTAAATATTTTTTTCAGGAAAATGTGTAAATTTTGGGGGTACTTATGTGAAGACATAGACCTACGATATACATATGGATAAGAAATAATCTTTATTAAATTTAACTCGACCCGTATTTTTGCCCTAGATGATATTTCTGTTAGTTCGGAAGTTATTAAAATTTTCCCGAAGGTCCACATGGTTTCATAAGGGGATAACGAAATTTTTAAACACCGATATGGCCGATAAGCCGAGACACCCCAACCTTAAAATCGTCTCTTTAATATATATTTTAAGTTTCAGACAAATCGGTTCATAAGGGTTGAGATACTTCCCTTGTCAGAAGCAAAGACTTTTTCTTTAGAAAAAAGTACCTGAATCTTACAATTAGTTTTTTTTTTATATAAAAGAAGATTTCAGAAGTTGAGACTTTTTCTATGGGAAAAACTTCTCAGAATCTGAGACTTTTTCTTAGGAAAATGTTTCAGAATCTCAGACTTTTTCGATAGGAAAAGAACTCAGAGTCTGTGACTTTTTCTATCGGAAAAAGGTCTCAGAATCGTAAGAAATTTTCAATAGGAAAAAAGGTCTCAGAATCTGAGAATTTTCTATTGAAAAAAGTTTTCAGGGTCTAAAACTTTTTTATACAAAATAAATCTGAGAATCTGAGACCTTTTCTATAGTAAAGGGTTTAATTATTTAAAGACGCCCAGTTTTAGCAATAAGAAGTATAAATGTGCACGCCAAAAAAAAATCTGTGTAAGATTGAGCAATCCTACTTGGTAAAACTTTTTTCATACCAAAAAAAATTTTTTACCAAATTTTTGCTAAAATTATGCTTGTTGATGTTAAAGTAACATAATTCATTTTTTATGCAAAATAACCAAGTAGCTTGCACAATAACGCAAATTACTTGCACAAAAATTTATCGAAAGAAAACAACAAAAACAAATACAGACCTCCATTTTCATTTTGTATTTTTGTGTGCGTGCTTCGTTTATTTTTTGTGTTATAAAAACGTAAAAAGGAAATTGATAAATAAAATTAAAATAAATTAATAATTAAAAATAAATAATTAGTTTTTTAAAAGATAAATAAATGTAAGATAAAAAAATGCTAAAGTTAATTTTGCTGTCATAATTTAAAACACCATTCATTAAGAAAAACCAATGGAGTCCCAGAAGTATGTTTCGATTAATAACAAATGGAATGATAAAGTGAGTATACCCGAATTCCGACGACACCAATAAGGTTTAATAGATTTTTAGTTAAAAATTAGTGTTTGGCAATAATTTTCTATTTTTACAGGGTACTGCTAAATACATTTTTGAAGCTATGGCGAATCCTTCACTACAATAAAGAGCGTGGACACCAGTCCTGCCTTTAGTTATAAAATTAAAACCTAAAAACGCAAAGCCAAGGGAGTCCAGACCTGTTTTGATGAGTTACAGATGGAATGACAAAGTAAGTGTTCCTCCTTACCAAGAGACCAATGGGGTTTACCAATTTTTTAAATTAAAAATTTATGTTTGTAATAATTTTCTATTTTTACAGGATGCTTTTAAATAAATTCGTGAAGCTATAGCGGATCCTTTACTTCAAGAAGAAGTGTAGGCAGCAGTCACTCGAGAAAATTGTACAAAAAGGGTCAGTTGGTCGGTGGTAAATTAAATCCTACACAACATTTATTATATTAATATGGATTTATTCTGTGAAAATTTTAAATTCAAGAAATATACAAATTTTTACAAAAATTTATTGAAAATTTATTTTAGCATAAATGTGGTAATTTTTAGCATTCTTTTTAGTCATCTTTTCTAATAATTTTGTTATATTTCACCATATCTCTTTTGGTATATTTTACCAAGTTTTTGCTTAAATAGCATTAGCATTTTCTTCAAAATTTTTTACATAAGCGTTTTGGCTAAAATACGAAAACTACTTCGTCGGTTGTAGTTTTAGCATATTTTTGGTAAAATTATGCCAGATTTTTGCTCACTCCGACACATATTTTTTTTTGCGTGTGTTATCTGTAAACTTTAAATGCATTTTTGCCGGACAAGAAAAGTGTCCCTGTTTTTTTTTTGTCCGACAACGGTGAATTGATATTTTTTTTTATATTCGAAGTAAAAACAGAAAAAATGCCCGCCCCCCCCCAACTCAAAAGCTGTACCACCACTGTCTGTTGGGCTGTAAATATCCGTTTCTTTCCATTTCGTTTCAGTTTGTTATCTTCACTGTTATATTTCAAATTGTCATTTACTATTTTTTTTATTTACATACACAATTTTACTTTGTTTTAAACAGCTGTTATTTTTATGTGTTAGCAAAAAAAAAACTAATTGAGTGCAAGAAAAATCATAATAGCGGTTTTCACCCTTGATAGAAAACAAAAAAAGAATCGGAGAAATGAAAAAAACAAGAAATGTTTGACAGAAATACATGTATTTTGTTGTTGTGTCTGTCAAACATTTTCTTGTTTTCTTCATTTCTCCGATTCTTTTTATGTTTTCTATAAAGGGTGAGAACCGCTAATAAAATAAATTTAGAAAGTTTTGTTTACTATAAGGTTTCATTTTGTGTACTGTAAGTTGAACTTTAATACTAGTGACCTACAAAATCTGCGTAAACAAAGAATTGTTTAATTTATGAAAATTGCAGCGTTAATTTTTACGCCTTTGATTAGTCATTTCTTAATTATTTTCAGAGTGAAGTGAATGAATAATTTAGTTTTTTGTGATTTTTTTTTTACTCAAAACTACAGAAGTCTCAGTATTCAATCAAAAGAACTAGGAGTGTCCCAGTTGATCACAATTAAAGTGCTGTAAACAATAGCCGGAAGTATATATTTTTTTAATTAACGACAAGTGCGTATTTCTTTTTTGGTGTTATTTATGTGGTTGTGGTGTTAACAAAAGTTTTTTGAATTAAAAAAAAAACAATTCCAAAAAAAATAAAAATAAGAGAAGTGCGAAAAATTGGAAATACATACATAGTACACTATTTATTATGTAAGTTTAATAATTTCTTTGTTATGCCCTAATCAAATCTTAGCTAAAATCTTCTTAGGATTTTTGCTTATTGTTAATGGGTTAACTACACACAAAAAATTTTAGGGGAAAACATTTCAATTAAAAATTTTAAAAAGTTCAATTTTGTTTTTAATCATTTTTTTAATTGATACAATTAAATTTTTTGATTGATTTTGAAATTTTTTGTGAATACTGTCGACAACATATAAAAACAAAAAAAACGTCAAACATATTTTACGTTTATTATTAATTTTTGCTTTAATATACTTAAAACGTAATTCTAGGACTCAAAATACATAAAGCGAGTAACAAAATTTGTTTACAACAAAAAAAATAAAAGATAAAAGTGGTGTAATATTACTTAATTTATTAAATTTTTTAAACGTTTTTATTAAAGTCAAATCACGATTTTTATACCCTCCACTCTAGTGATAGAGGGTATATATAAGTTTGTCATTCCGTTTGTAACACCTCGAAATATTGGTCTAGGACCCCATAAAGTATATATATTTATGATCCTCGATCGATTTTAAGTCGATCTAGCGATGTCCGTCCGTCCGTCCGTCCGTCCGTCCGTCCGTCTGTCTGTCTGTCTGTCCGTCCGTAGAAAACACGCTAACTTTTGAAAGACTTTACAGAGGCTACTGAAGTTTGGCATATATATTTGTCATTTACCTGGTCAGGTTGGTATTGCAATCCAGCCAAATCGGTCCAGTGGTTCAAAAGTTATGAGCAAAATAGTAAATTTCGGCAAGGGTGTTTCGCGAATTTACGAGATAAAAAACACGATAACTTTCGAAAGACAATACTGAGACTACTGAAGCTTGGCATGTATCTTTGCTGTTCCCCGGGTTTGTTTGGTTTTAAATTTCAGCTCAATCGGCCCAGTAGTTCAAAAGTTATAAGCAAAACCCAGAATTTCAGATTATTTTCATCTAAAATGCCACGTGTTTTAACAAGTTTTAAAAGCATTGGTGGTAACTAAACAATGCTTTTCAAACTTGTTTAATTTTAAAGCAATGCTTTTTAAGCTTGTTTAGTTTTAAAAACATTGGTTACTTAAAAACCACACTCGAAAAAAAATTAGCGCTCAAAAAAAATTTTACACTCAAAAAAAATTTTACACTCAAAAAAAAATGTACACAAAAAAAAATTTAGTTTTTTTTTACAAAAATTACAATATTTTGTGTACATACGTACGTGCATTTGCTCAGAAATATTTTTACAGTAAAAAAAACATTACACTCGAAAAAAATTTTACACTCAAAAAAAAAAAAATTGTATTTTTTTTTTTTTTTTCAAATGACAAAAAAAGAGTTTTTTACTCAAAATAAAATATTTCTAATCAAAATTGTTAATTTTTTCACGTTAAAAAATGTACTACCCTTTAAACAAAATGCATTGTGGAGGGTATTCATAGATTCGGCAAAGTCGAATTTAACTTTTCTACTTGTTTTTAATCGCACTTAAACACCACTGACGCTTGTTGAAATTAACACAAGCACAAGATAAAAAAAGATTAAAAAATAATAAAAATACAAAGAAAATAGTGAATTTTGTGACATTATGATATTCCGGTAAAAACTTCTATTACCAAGTAATGAGGATTTCGCTTTAAAATAGATGGTGGTAGATAGTTACACATTTAATAAGCTACCAGCCCTAAAGTGACTCGCTTACAAAAATGCCACCAAACACAAAAGATCCAACGTGGAAATGTCAATGGAACCAATGTTTGCGTTTGTATCTATCCCTACAAATGTTGGATTATAAAATTCCAATAAGATAAGGACCGCAAAGATATCTTGGAACGTGGAAGAGAGGGACGGTTGGCTGCTTAGTGTAAGGACAATAGCAAATATTCCGAAAAGACTTCTGCTCAGCTCATGGAAACTGCATCAAAACACCATCTTAAGTTCAGTCTATATACAGTTATGTCATCTATAAGCGTGAGTTTGGTTTTAATGGGAATACTGTCTGTGATGGCTGTTTGCCTTTTAGCCGGCTTTTATATAATTTAAACAATTAATTGAAGAGGCTAACTTATTGTGTCAAAGTTTCGAGTTCAGTGCCATTTTATTTTATATGTTCTGATTTTATTTTGTTAATAATAAACAATCAATTGCTATTTTTATCCATATTTGTTTTTATTTAGAAAGTGGGACATTTTTAAGCTGTAAATTTTATTATTTTATGTAATTGATACAATCATTTTTTTAATTATTTTTTTGAAAATTTTCAATCACTTTTTTTAATTGAAAATAAATGCACTTTTTCCTTATTAAACTTTTACAAATTTTAGTAATTCATACTATCATTTTCGTGATAGGTGCAAAATCAATTAAAATAGTAATTGATATCATCATTTTAGTGATTGAAACTCATTTTCATTTTTTTGTGTGTATATTTTTATGAGATTAAGCTTGTATTCGTTAAATTTAAATACACGATTTCCAATTGTATTTTAAAATTTTTCAAATGCATTTTTAAACTTTTCAAATAAATTTTAAAATTAACCAAATAGGTATATTTTAAAATTGTCTAAATGTATTTTAAAATTGTGTAAATGCATTTTCAAATTGTCCAAATATATTTGAAATTGCCCAAATGTATTTTAAAATTTCAAAATGTTTTTCAAAGTCCAAATTCAGCCAGGGCAATTTTAATTGCCGCAATTCTGATTTTATAGTGTATCGGAGAGAGAGGGAAGAATCTTATCCCTCTCTCTGATACACTAAAAAATCAGAATTGCCGCAATTAAAATTTCCCAATGTAAATTCGGTCTAAATGTATTTTAAAATTGCCCACCTGTATTTTAAAATTGTCAAATGTATTTCAAAAGTATCCAAACATATTTTAAAATTGTCCAATAGGGTGGAGTAAATATTAGAGTTTCAATTATTCGACTTTTAACTTTGTTCGAATAATTCAAATAATTGTTTTTGTTCGTTCGATCAACGATTAAATCTAAAAAATTATTCGATTAATCGACGAGAATAACGAATAAAAAAAGTGGCTATAAAAAAATATTTTTATTAAGTTTAAAGTTTCTTAAGTTGGGGGGATTCGGCGGGGGACGTTGGGGGACACATTTTCTCTCTTCACAAAAATGTTTACAAATTCATTTATTGCGATATTTACGCCTAAAAACACACTTTTGTCATTTTTTTTCTATAACCACGCCCTTAAAAGTGGGCGGTCCGAAAAATATCATTTCCTAATCAGTTTGGTCCTAATGTAGGTCAATGAACTTATATATGTATGGCATAAAAATATTTCATATTGTTTTTTGGTGGTGTTTTTGTTCTTTAAGGGGAAACATTTTTCCCCTCGTCCGATTTTGTCTAGGAACTTCACCAGCCTATGACCAGAAAGCATAAACGTGCTTAACTTCAGGAGTATAGCTCTTTAATTTTGGACTGTATCGTGTCCTTTACAGACGGACGGACAAACGGACAGCGCTAGAATGTCTTATAATCGATCACTGATCAAAAATATATTTACTTTATGTGTTCTAGACCGATATTTCGATACTGTAGTTGGAGGGTATTAAAAAATAATTGTTCGATTAATTGACATAAATTAATCGATTTATTCGTTATTCGAAAATCGTAATTTTTAAATTAATCGAACAAGAGTTTGGTTTTGTTTGATCAATTAATCGAATTATTCTTAATCGGCTGACAACTCTAGTAAATATAGCTTTTTTTGAATTTCGAAAACGTCGGGGTCGGGAAAGTTTCCTTTTTGGGGTCGATATTAACCCACAAAAATATTGGACCTGTAGGACAATGGCTTTGGGTTACTTTTTTGACTTAAAAATCGGAAAGTCCCGAACAAAGTGAGTTAAAGTTTTTATTATTCGACCTTTCCAATTTTAAATAAATAAAAATTCTTCGAGCTCGAGGCCAGTTCTTTCTTGTTAATAAATATTATTTTATTCCATTTCAATATTTTGATCCTCTTTGAGAATCATCATCAGGGGATTTAGTGAATTTTTATACACACAAAAACTTAAAAATATGTTGTGAACGCATTGACTTCTAAAATTGCACTCAGAGCTCGAAGAATCTTTATTTATTTATATTTAGAAATTTTTAAAATACATTTCGACAATTCTAAAATACATTTAAAACATTTTTCGATAATTTTAAAATGCATTTGGAAAACTTAGAAGAGATTTTGGAAAATTTAAAAATGCATAAGGATGATTTTGAAATACATTTGAACAATTTGGAAATATATTTGGTCAATTTGAAATTACCCAGGCAGAAACTGCCAACCGTTCCAAAGAAAAAGACTCGGCAAAGCACTTTATTTTTTGTGTAGAAGGTAGTATGAATTAGAAAAGGTGCTTTCCAAGCGCTTTGCCAATGTTTTTCTATTTAAATCCGTTCAAAGTATAAATTTTGTATTAAAATTTATTAATTTGCATAACAATTGGATTTTTTTTATTTCCCTGCAGGATAAATGGCCGGTCCTTGATAGTTCTCATGATATGTCACTTATACACAATGACCTACATATTACAAACTTGACAGCTTTTATGTAAAAACACCTGTTTCTTTCGTGAGGAAGTGTCTTAAACTCCGGATACATCACCCTTAAACTCCGGATACATACCCGTTTCTGTTCAATACACCACTTTTTTCGGGACTTTTCCAAATTTTTTCCTAAAAGTATTTTTAATAAATTTTTTATTCCAAAACGCAAAGAAAACTGCAAACAAATTTTTTCCGGGACTTAGAAAATTGTTCAAAGTTTGTTCAAAATTTTTTTATCCTAATAAATGAGTCAATAAATTTTTTATCCTAATTTAATAATTTTCTTTATTAAAATAAGCACCAAAAAAAGTTGTCGCTTATGGACACTTATGTATACAATTTAGATATGTCCTATTTTTTGTTCTAAAAGTGCTATAATAGTACCATATTTTTCGTTTTTAAAGCGCTTTCAAAGAGCTTTAAAATAGCAACGGCATACCGTTTACCGTAGTTATCATTTTGGACGCTAAACTGTGATGCTTTCCCAGCACACAAGCGACCATAAAAGGTACTTTGCCAGCGCTATCCCGTTCGTATTTTTCTGACTGGGTATATTTTGTCGGTGCTCTGACCATAACACCTATGTGTTTTTCAAAATTTTTTGAAGAAGCCTCCAAACTAGCTTTTTTGGTTCTTACGTTAAAGATTCATTTAGATAATTTCAAAATATATTTGGACAATTTTAAAATTTATTTGCAAAAAACAAAAAACAGCTTTACCATAGAAAAATAAAATATATTTAAAATCAGCTTTTAATTTTACATATTTCCATACAAATTGTTTTTGTTTTTAAAATCGACTTTCAAAAAATGTATTGAAAATTTGAAATTTAAAATAAAAATTTTATTAAAATAGACTTTTTGTTTTCTTGTGGTAAGGGCCAAACATTTGGTAAATTTTGAACTACAAATTGAAATAGTGTAAACGTAGTTATTTTGAAATTTATCTTAGGGTCGAACCTGAATCAAATTGAGTCGCGTCTAATACCCTATTCACACGTACAGTTTTAAATCGTTTTTAGCAGCAATATTTTTAGCACTTTCTTTATTTTATTACAGTACATTGACAGAAAATGCTAAAAATAATTGCTAAAAACGGGTTAAACTTAGGGTATAACGTAAAAAAAAAACAAAAACAAACACATTCAATTTGAAATTTTTACGTCCTCTTGATTGAGGTACAGTAAAAAAGCTTTGGGCATTACGCCCAATGCAACGCAAGTTGATTCTGGTTCGAGGCTTAAAAAAGAATTTCTTCTCGAATTTTACTTATACAGGGTGGTCCAATAACTGGTATCTTTTTAAAGCTGCCCATTCACTTGCAATATTATTGTTCAACTTTTCAAATTGTACAATAATATCGCTTGTGTGTATGTAATATTTACGGTTGTGCAATATATTGGAGAATATCAAAACACTTTTGATATTTATTGTACAAACAAGAATACTGCAATATATTTTATCAGTGTGTTGTCTATATTGTACAACTTTTATTATGTTATGTTTATGTTTATATCTTGTACAATATATTGGGTTTAAGTATTGAGCAATTTTATTTGCTGTGTAGGGTAAAACGACAATAATATTGTAAAATAATTTTTTTTTAAGTTGAGCAATTTTATTGCAAGTGAATGGGCAGCTTAAAACATGCAATGAAATGAACAATACTCAATAGTTTTGAAACCTTATAGCTTTATTTGAAAGAGCAAATATTCCCATTATTTATGGCAAACGACTTCATTCATGCGGTTGCCTGGATTAGCTCCGCAGTAGCTCATTCTCGGCACCCATTTTTCTAATGTTTCTGATTCTATCTCACGAATGGCTTGAACGATATTCGTCGAATGGGCCTAGAACATTTCTGGATTTCCCATGTTGCATGAATCTTTAACGAGACCCCTCAAAAAAATTTTTAAAGTTTTTAATCGGCAACTCTGAAGTGATCAATTGTCACCGCGAATATGGCGAAAAACACGATTTTCGAACTAAGTGCGCAAAATATCGATTGTTTGATGGACTGTGGGACATATTGCGACATCCTTCTGAAAATAAATGTCATCCAAGTTGGTATATTCTATTACGGCCAACAAAAAGTCGGTAATCATGGCTATGTAGCGCTCATCTTTGACGAAAATGGGAGTTTCAGCTGTATTTTTGAAAATATTGTGTAATGATGCGGATACTCAAATCTATTGCTTTCTATAGATGAATTGGATTCTTTACAATACCTTGCGAGTTTTACGATCGCAAGATGTACCAATTTGTTTGTTAACATAACCTCATTTGAGTGCCTTATTTCGGTTAAAAACTTTTTTTCGAAAAACGTGCAGTTTGGCAGCGCAGTAATGCGCTACAACGCGATGCAGCGGAGCAAGCCGAAGACCCATCAATGAAGTCGTTTGCCATAAAAAACGGGAATGTTTGCTCTTTCAAATAAAGCCATAAGGTTTCAAAACTATTGAGTATTGTTCATTTCATTGCATGTTTTAAAAAGATACCAGTTATTGGACCACCCCTTAGTAGTTTAAATTATCCAAATTATAATTAAATAGTTAAAATATTTTTAAAATTGATATAATAAACAATTAAAGATTAATAAAGATTTATGTTTTAAAGTGCGTGCAGCTATGGCAAGAAGAACTCAAGTATCTTCGTTAGATGTACCTGATAATCCAGATGATTTAGATAGTCCAGAAGAAATAGAAGCTGGTTCATTAACCATTCAAAATTCCGAAACAAAATCACAACAAAATGGTAAAAAAAATATTAATATAATGTATTTGTTATGATAACATAATTTCATTAATTACAGAACTTTGGAAACGTCCACCACGCGATGAACCACATTTTCTACCTACCGAGGGTAATCCAATATTACGTTATATAATTTTATCGGCTAGTATTATGCCGCCTGAAGGAGAAGATCCTAAAATCAAACGTTATGTAGTTTACAATCTAACCGTACGTGTGGACACTATTAACTACATTGATAAACAACCAGCTTCGATACAACGACGCTATACAGATTTTCGTGAACTATATAATACGTTAAAACATGATTATCCCCAAGAAATGTCTACTATTGATTTTCCCAATAGAGTGCTAGTGGGTAACTTTTCCGCTAATCTTGTAGAAGAAAGGGGATTAGCATTTGAGGAATTATTAATATACATATCAAAACATTCTGTTTTAAGAAATACACCAATATTTTTGAATTTTTTACAAAATGAAGAATTACTAAAAGCCTGTCAATTATTAGATGAACGCAACGATTCATGTATACCCATATTGGAGAATAGTTTTATGCTATTAAATAAAATATTTATGGATCGATCTAAGCCGGTTTTATTGATGTTATGTCGTTTGGTAGCTGCCTGTACGAGTACACCAGTGCCACATCAATCGGCTGATAAATGGGCAGCGCTGGCTTTAAATCGTTTTGAGACATTATGTGATATAGATTTGTTGCCTTTATATATACCGTTACTACATACATGTGCACATTTATGGTAAATTATGTTTTATATATAACACAGTGCTACAAAAGTGAACAAACAAATTTGCAGGGGTTCTCATCTGAAAATCCGGTTTTGCTGGAGTCCATAGATTACGGAAATACTCATAGTTTTTTTGTCGATCACTTTGTTTAGTAGGTTTTTTTTAAGCAAATGTGTTGAAATCCCGATATTCTTAAATTACAACTTCAAAAAATCATAAACTGTTTTTTACAACGGATTTACTACTGTTTTTTACTACTTGTTTGTTTTTTTTTTGAAAGCTTTGATTCTTACCAAAACAAAAATATTGAGAACAGTTAAAAAATGGCTGGGATACGGTTCTTAAAGTAAAAAAAAAAACACACTTGTTATCAAAATTTTTTATCTTTCTTTACACTTTTAAAGAATTGTAGCTTAGCAAATTTTCAAGCGATGCTCATTTTTTTATAAAAGGTACTCATATCTTTCAAAACAACCAAATATTAGAAAATCCGCTGTAAAACAACAAAGTTTTAATATTTTGAAGTTGTAATTGAATAATACCGGTTTTTTCAAAAGATTTGCTATAAAATTCGTACTAAACGAAGTGCTCAAGAAAAAAATATGAGTTTTTCCGTAATCTACGAACTCCAGCAAAACTGAATTTATAGAGTAATTTTTTAATTGATCCTAAGCTTTTTATAAATAATTTTTATACAAATATTTAATTCTAGGTGGCAACGAGGTCGTGATCAAAAACCTATTACAGATCGTCTTACTGACATGTCCAAAAAAGGTATAAACATCAATAATACCCCAACTCTAATGCAAGCTATACATAAATTGGATCCTCAATCGGAAACTATATAACTAATGAAATTATCTATTAAGCATAAAGATAATTCTGTATTATGATACTATAGAATAGTATTTACGTTTTTATAAATAGGAGAAAAGTGCTAAATCTTTTTGTAATACTAATGCATTTTTCTATTAGAATTTATTAGATTATACACATAGTATTAAGTCAATATTAGAATTGAAATTTATATATGTATATGTTTACTAATACGAATATTTGATATAATGTTTGTGTATTCACATAATTTTTATTTAAATTTAAAAAAAAAAAACTCATATTGTGCAATTCATATTTATTTGTAGGTCATTTATTTTGTATTTAATTTATAAACATTTTATACTTAAATATATGTTTTTATTTTTTTTTTTGCAAAATTTAGCTAGCCTAGAAAATTTTGTGAGCAATTACTTAGGTACCCCTTTTTAAATAAATTAAAATTTCCAAATATTTCCTTTTCTTGGAGGTTAATTATGCTGGAGGATCCTTTATTTTAATATTGAAATTCTGAGGTTTTAGTTCAATATTTTAACAAAAATATAAATTTCCCCCTTTGCCTTTTTTGAACCCTTATTATCAAAATTTCAAGTTTATAAGACCAGTATTTTAAGAAATCGAAAAGTGCCAAAGTTAAAAAAATTTCAACCGATATCATGCAAAGCCTACATGTTCCAGATCAAAATAAGTTTAGATAAAACATCGCGCTTTTCGATCGCAACCACTTATATATATAAAACCCTGGTAGTGACATTACCTTTGATGGAAAATTTGCAGAAACAAAATCCGTTTACGCAACACATAGAACAACCATGAATGTGCGCTAAAATGTATACAACTCATAAACCAATACACACAAAAAATACCGTATATAAGTAAAAACCTTAGTATTGACGTCACCTTTCATGGGAAATTTGAAGAAACAAAATTTGTTTACGCATTAGGAAAAAGGTCTAAGAATATCAAACTTTTTTAAAGGAAAAAGGTCTCAGAATCTCAGACTTTTTTAAAAGAAAAGATGTCTCAGAATCTTCGACATTTTCTATAGGAAATAGGTGTAGAAACTCAAACTTTTTCTATAGAAAGATCTCAGAATCTGACAATTTTTCTTTAAAAAAAGGTCTCAGAATCTGAGACATTTTCTATAGTTAAAACTTTTTCTATACAAAAAAAGTCTCAAAATCGTTTTTTTTTTTCTATAAGAAAAAGGTCTTAGAGACTGAGTCTATTTTTCTAAGAAAAGGTCTCAGAATCTTCATTTATCTCATAATCTGAGACATTTTCTATATTAAAAAGGTTTCAGAATCAGAGACTTTCTAAAGGAAAAAGGTCTCAGATCAAAGACTTTTTGAAGGAAAAAGGTTTAAAAATCTGAGACCTTTTCTATTTTTCTATGAGAAAAGGTTCTGGGAATCTGATTTTTTTTTCAATAAGAAAAAGTTTTAAATCTTAGACTTTTTCTGTACGAAAGCTGTCTTAGAACCAGAGCTTCGAAGGATTTAATTCCTTAATTCGATTTGTCATTCTGAGTGAAAATTTAGTGATTGCATTCCCCAATCACATTTTAGCGAATTGAATGAATTCACTTCAGGCTCATTCGATTTATAAATATCGAATGCATTGGTTATATTTTTCATTTGACTTTAAAAAATCGAATGCATTCGATTTTTTTCATTCAACTTTTAAAAATCGAATGCATTCACTTGCAAATGCAATCGATTTTCTTTTCATTAAATTTGAAAAATTCATTCATTGCATAAAAAACTTAAAAAAACTAACCAAGATAGAGCAAAACGGAGCCAATTTTTTATCCATAATATCGCCAACACTCTTCACACTTTTTGACGTATAGGCAGATAATATGTGCATTTTTAAAATTTTCGGGAACACCAATTTTTTTGGATTCAAAATTAGAGCACATTAGGGTCATCGTATGTAAAGAGAGTCGGCGATACTATCGACCAAAATTTGGCTCCGTTTTGGTCTATCTATTTTAAAAATCGATTGCATTCGCATTGGAATGATAAAAAATCAAATGCATTCGATTTTTCTAAATCGAATGAACAAGAAATCGAATGCATTCATTTATTTCATTCAGTCGAATGAATTCCAAGGACTGCATTCAATGTTGATTTATGAAATCGAATTCATAGCATTCACTGCTATGAAAATTGAATGGATTTTTTGAGAATTCATTCGAAAAGGATTTCATTCTTCGAAGCTCTGCTTAGAACCTAAGCCATTTGTGAAGGAAGTTGAGTTTGAGAACTTCTCCTATAGAAAAATTCTTAGATTTAGACTTTTTCTCTACGAAAAATGTGTATAAATTTTATATTTACTTTTAAAAACAAACTACAAAAATATTTTTTGCTTTAAAAAACGTTTATGCTCTTAAAAACAACAATATAAAGGGAAAAAATTATCATTAAAAATCATGATACATTTTTGTTTGGTATTTTGGGCCCCCGTGAGATCGGGGCCCTGTGCACGCGCCCAGTGTGCCCAAATGTTTAATACGGTACTGCTTGGAAATTTTTAAAATACAGTTAGACAATTTTTAAAACATTTGGAAAACTTTAAAATACATTTGGGCAATTTTAAAATACATTTGGACAATTTTGAAATACATTTGTATAACTAAAAGGCTGGATTACTCAATGCTCCGTTATAAAATAACTATCCGTTAAACTTAACTTTTTCATACAAATTTTGACATAAGGCTCCGTTAAATCGGCAGTTAGCAGCTAAACTTTCATTGAGTAATCCGCCCTAAGATAGTTTTTAAAATATAAGCGGAATCCTTTCAATTATATTTGAACAATTTTTAAATACATTTGAATTTTTTTATATACATTTGGATAATTATGAAATAAATTTGAAAAATTTTAAATTATATTTCGACAATTCAAAATTAGATTTGAACAAGTTTAAAATGATTTTGAATTATTTAAAAATATATTTGGACAATTTTAAAATACAATGGGACAGTTTTAAAATGCATTTCTACGATTTTAAAATATATTTCAATAATTTTAAAATGCATTTAGATAAATATTTGAAATAGGTATATTTGGAAAATTTTAAAATACATTTGGAAATGGTGTAAAGAATGTAAAGAACCTTTACAAAACTTTGACAACTTTTAACAAAATCATCATCATAAGCTCTACAACCCAGGGTGGGTCTTGGCTTCCTCAAGCAGCCTCTTAAAATCGTCTCTTTCAATCGCCTTAAGTCTCCATCTTCTCATGTTAATAGACCTAAAGTCTTCTTCCACATTATCTATCCACCTTAACTTCGGTCTGCCTTTTTGCCTTCTTCCTACATGGTTACGGTTCATTATCATGTGATTGGATTATCGTTGTCTGCGCGGACGATGTGACCGGCCCACTGCATTCTTGCAATTTTTATTCTTTTAACTACATCGGGTTCGTTATATAGTTGATAAATCTCGTTGTTGGTTCTTATTTAACAAAATAAAAAGTAAATTTAATAAACAAAAACCGATGGACCAATGTTTAATTTAGAGAACGTATATTCTCAAAATCTGGCAATTTTTTCAGTTTTTGTTTTGTAAATCGCAGTGAGATTAAAAACAAAAAACGCCTGAAAAAAACTATAATTGGCATTAAACTTATCTTCTTCTTTTGGCAAAAGCATAAAACAATTTTTGTTTTCAATAATTTCATAAACTTTTAATTTTTCAAAATTATTGTGTTGTATAAAGTGAACTAGAATTCATAGAACTTGAATTTGTACCTAACAAAGTGGATGTATCACGCTGTGTAGCCACAGCTGTACGCTGGTAACGTGCAATATGATCTAATGAATGCGGTAATATAGGTCGAACACTATGCATTTCCAATAAAGTTAAATTATCCAACTTTGCATATGTACCCTCACCTTTAATGAAAGCATCAATGGATGTACGTAATTTGGATTCACGTATATCGAATATGTCCTTAATAACCGTACGTATCTCTTCACACCTGGGTACATCATCGGGTGCAGTGCTCATAATCAGTTGTGCTTCTATCATATAATGTTCACTGGGCATTTTTGTAAAGAATCTGTAAAGAACAAAAACCTTTAAAAAATGTTTACAATTATAAAATTTTGCAACTTATCTTACTTTGATCTCTTTTCTTCCTCTTTTATTTCTTCTAATAAATCTAATTCCATCCATTCGGGAGGTACAATGCGGCACTTTTGTTGTTTCCTAAGATGTATTCCTAACCATAGTGGTACATGTACAGGCATACCAGCTCGGAAGGGACCCACGCTACCTGATATCAAATGTAATGGTTCAAATGAAAAATTTGGTATAACACCAATTGTAGATTTTTCTCCTATAAATTCAATAACACAAGGTTCCATTGTTTAAGTTGATCGCAATGAATATAAAATTTACAAAACAAAAAAATGTATTGATAAAACCCGCCAAAAAAATGTAAACAAAAATTGGTTGAAACAGCTGTTTTTCGCAGTACCGAAAAAGTCAACTCCGAAAAACCACTGACGTTCCAATCCGAATTTTCAACAGTGTTCCCAACTAAAAGTATTTTTTTTATATGCAGTGATTTTTCTTCCCTGTTGTTGTGTAAAAACAGAACTAGTCCGGCACGACTTTTTCCATACGAAAACTGGTGGCCGGTGTGATATAAAACTTGTTCTATTTTTCCAATTAGAATGAGTTTCACTCATTCTCATTCGTCCACCGAGCTGTGTTTGTTCTGTTCCTGCACGTAGGCACAGACTAATACAGACTCGACAGAAGTGACAGCTGTCAAAAAAGTAATTTCGAACCATATGTTCAAGTTTTATATTTTTTTCTACGAATTAGGTGGGAAAGAGAAAAAAGATTGAAGAAAAAATTATATGAGCAAATTAATGCGCAAGAGTGAACAGCTATATACTACTTATTATAAGCACGTGTTCGTTCAAAGAAAAAATTGTTTACATTTACAACATTGTTACGCAAAATAATATTTTAATTAATAATTCAAGAAAGTACAAGAAAAAATATAAAATAATTTAATGTAGAATAAAGAACAAAGTGAAGAGTCAGTAAACAAACAATCTGTTTATAAAATATCTTATCGAAACCAAATGGTTGTGACGGAACTCCTGTTAAAGGGTTCCAAAGTAAATACGTCGTTGTTGCAAGGATAGGCGGAAGATTAATCAAAAATATAACCACAACGATGCAATTAAAAAATAAATACAAACGCATCTCAGTTTTAACAAACCAAATGATGCAAACACAAAATTATAAAAATGAATTTATCCAGACTTGAATGAAAAATTTTAAGAGCCAGTGAAGACAGGTAAGGAAAATTAAAAATGGTGATGTGATTTAGACTTAACTTTTTGATTTTATATTTGTTTTAAAGATTTCATCGATTTCGGTCAACTTATATGTATGCTTCCCAATATTTAGCATCCGGGGTCAAGAAGTTGCGCCTAATATTGGTTAATATCACAAGGGAAACTAATTGAATGTCTAGATGTTTTTGTGGTGGTGGTGTATTTTAGTTAATGCTAGATACAAAAACCAAGTACATACGGGACGTGTAAATCGTACTTAACTTGATGGTGGCTTCGGTGGAGGTGGCGTTTAGCGCCGGAAATAATAAGGCGAGCAAGAAAACAAAAAATGCTGTAGATTTTCAAAGTAAGTTATAGTTTATTATGCCCAACAGTATGACTCACTTTCTAATTTTCTGTGTTTCGAATCGAAATTAAGGTCGGTGTCTAAAGCAATACAGTCCAAAATAACAAAGGAAGAACCCTAATTTGGCAAAAAAAAAATTATGGTCATAGGCTGGTTAAGTTCGTAAATGTGCAAAATCAGACTAGGAGCACTTTTGTTAGGAAATGAAACATTTCTTGTCAGAACAAGTTCAAAATTCTGCACTTGTACCCAGTGGATTAAAAAATAGATTTTTTTACTCCACTAACGCCATTAGACCTAAAAAACGACCAACACTTTTTGAAGATTATAAAATGTTTGGTACAACTAAATTTAATACTGTCACTTGTTTTATTTACATATCGTTGTTGTTTATAGCAACCGCCTGAGAAGGACACAATGCAGTCCAACCAAGAAAAGTAAACCCCAGCACCGTCGTCCTAAAAAGTCACAAGTGCCAAAATTGGGATAAGAGTGGATTTTGAACCGAAAATGAGCCACTGATTTTTGTGTTGAGCTTAAGACCCATTTTCAACTGTAAATGTTATTTGTATAGACATACAAAAATATTTATTTTGTTGGCGCAAAAGGTAAAACCGTTAAAGCTGAATTTCTCAAAACTGCAAAAACGGAGTTGTGACTTTTTTTCTTTGGAGGACAGTGCAGTTTAGCACAAATATTTGTTATGGTCATAAGCTGGCTAAGTTCGTAAATGGGCAAAATCAGACCATGGGGAAAAAGTTCCCATTGTAAAAACTAAACCAACTCCCGAAAATTTTTATTTTTTTACAATGAAATATTTTTATATCAGAATAAGCTCAAAATCCTGCACATGAGCTCAGGAGATTAGAAAATGTTTTTTCTTTAAAGACCGCCACTTTTTTGTAGGCGTAGATATATAAAATTTACTTAAATAATGGTAAAATTGTATTGCTTAATTAAAAAAATCTTTATAAATTTGTTACGAAACGAGTAGGAAGGTGTCCAAAACGTATCCTGGCCTTCCCTCCCCCAAAAAGCCCCTCTAAACTTTTTTTTACATTTTGAAGGGTTATAAAAAATTCTGCACGGCTGAATTTAACACCCAGCTGTTTATATTTAAATTTAATAATTCAAATATTTTTTCTCAATACTTTTCAGATATTAAGCGACAGACAGCAAGTAGGTTTGCCTCCTTTTAAAAGGATTTATTTTATAGAATTCCTAAAACTGGAGCAAAGCCACCACAAAATATTGATCGATGTAGAGCGGATAATAAGGTTTCAATTCAGCGCCATACTTCGATGAAGCCAGCTGTTTTCCTTACTATTGTATGACTTTATTTAACTTACTCCTATCTAATCAGAAGCCTGGCCCATTGCAATGAGTGGAAAAAAATTGATTGTCATAGACATGACTGACTCAGCAAAGCCATAGACAAAGGTTTTAAATCCAAAACAGTAAAGCAATATAGATAGTAAAGCATAATACATTTCATTAAAAGAGTCGAATTGAATTCGTATTTACATGCTGTAAATAATAGAAATTAATAAAAAAGTAATTTAATTTTACAAAATTTGTTTTACAAAATTTATTTATTCAAAATTATGCAGAGTTTTTAACAATATATTTCGTTTTAAAACGTATTTGGGATGTTGCAAATACCAAAAATATCGATCGTGCGTTTTTTGCAACGCTAAGGACCTCCAAACATAAGGACCAAAAAGGGGCACAACACAATTATCAATTTCTTTATTTCTTCACTAAGTAGTTTTCATTTGTAAAAATATTTTCTGGGGTAGTTTGTAGGATATGGTCGGCAGTATCCGATTGTGGAGAATTCTTTGTTGCTCTCATTCTGAAAATATAAAAAAAAATAAAGAAAATTTGTGATTAAAAAAGGAATCTTTACTTGTCAAGCGAAGTTAGGTTTAAGAAAGATGTTAAGAGGTGCGAATACTTGTAGAATAACTATTATTGAGTAACAGATTTCAAAAATCACAGCGAAATCGCAATAGGATTGACAACAACTGTGTAATTGTCAAATTTATTTTTTTTCAAAAATTAAAATAAGGGAGAAGGAGGTGCTTTAGGTGTCCATTACTACTTTATTATTAGCTCACAGATCACGGAATAGAAAATCGAAATCTCTTCTATTGAAAATGTATTCTCCTTAAAGGGTTAAGGCCAAGGTTGGATTCCAATACCTTTTCAATACCACAACCCACCCGTTAATACTAATTTCATTTGAAAACCAATACCGATTTATAACCAATACCTTTTTTCGTAAGATACCAATTAAAGAAAAAATTAAGACAAAAACCGATATTAAAAATTGTTGTCTACACCGAAAAAAATACACGCAACATTTTACGAAATAAACTTTCGTAGCTACTTCTTTTGTAAAATACACGAAAGTTTATTTTACAAAAATAAATTTAGAACACATTTTTGAAAATTTACGAAATTAAGAATATCCTTCGTAACATTTTATATCTTAGAAACACGAATGTTTCGTTAATTTCACAAATATATTTTTTAATTTACGATTTAAATTTTAAAATTAACCGCAATTACGATTTTTTTTCTTTATGTAGATTATAAAAATAAATAAAAATTAGTAATTTTAAATGTGTGTGAAAATAAATTGAAATAGCAAAGACATAAACCTGATTTTTTTAAAGACGGTCATTTAAATCGCATGTAAACAATGTATTGCACAATCCACGAGCTACAAAAGACAAATGGAAATATTTGGGTGGACTACACCATATACCTTTTTTAGTCTAAGGGGTCTAGTTTCCAAATTAAATAGTGGGATACCCCATGTGATTTTGATATTCCCAAAATATTTAATTTTACACATACAATTTCTGGAGAAGATTGGTGGCCACAAAAGACAACTGCAAATAGTTGGGTGGACTACACCATATACGATTTTTAGTCCAAGCGGTCTAGTTTCTAAATCGAATTGTGGGATACCCCAAATGATTTTCAGATTCCCAAAATATTAAATTTTACCTATAAAATTTCTGTGGAGGATTTGTGACCACATAAGACAAATGGAAATAGTTGGGTGGACTACACCATATACCTTTTTTAGTCTAAGGGGTCTAGTTTCCAAATTTAATGGTGGGATACCCCAAATGATTTCCAGATTCCCAAAATATTCAATTTTACAAATTAAATTTCTAGAGAAGATTTGTGGCCACAAAAGACAAATGGAAATACTTGGGTGGACTACACCATATACGATTTTTAGTCTAAAGGGTCTAGTTTCCAAATTTAATAGTGGGATACCCCAAATGATTACACCATATACTATTTTTAATCTAAGGGGTCTAGTTTCCAAATTTAATAGTGGGATACCCAAATGATTTTCAGATTCCCAAAACATAAAATTTTACCTATAAAATTTCTGAAGAGGATTTGTGACCACAAAAGACAAATAGAAATTATTGGGTAGACTACACATACGTTTTTTTGTCTAAGGAGTATAGTTTCCAAATTTAATAGTGGGAATAATAGATTCGGCACAGCCGAATTTAACACCCTCACTTGCTTTGTGTTAGCACGGTTTTTAATTTAAAGATTGTTTGACACAAATAGTTTTCTGTGTAGATGGTCTTCGGCCAGGCTTGGGGATTAAAAACTCCATCCCTTAGACGCCTGTGGACAGGGCCCCTCACACTATCCGTAAAATAATGACGAAAGTTTTTAAAAATTTTCAAATGAGTAACAAAGCCATATATGGCTTTATTTCCAACACTATAGGGAATTTATAAGGAAATTGTTCGCCAAAAGTCCATTTTTGATGTGTCAAAAAAAGGAGGCGTCCAAAACAAAAAAGTTTGTATATATTTTTTTTACATTTCGGAGAACATAATTAATTACAAAATTAAAGTACTTAAAATAGTGAATTAAAATTTATTAAAATAAATTTCACTTAACAATAGAGTAAACAAATATGTTTTGTACATTTTAATTTTTGGACTGCTACTTTTTTTGCATATATAATTGCATAATCTCATATCTCTTTGTGGTATTGAGAAACTCTTTGTCAGTAAGATGTATTCATCCGCTAAGCCATGCGACTCCATAGGGAAAAGATATTTAGTGGTGTCCGTCCGACCGTCTCACAGTGGGGAAAATGGACTTTTTTGTCTAATTTTAACTAATAAAATTCCACATCCTTCTGTCATGGCGGATTTCTTAAAAACGTTTTAGGCCTCTGTTCTGTCTTTCACAACTTTTCAATTCACATGAAAATTTCCGAATCACATGTAATCAAGTTAAGTGTTTTGTTGATCACGTTTTCATATAAAGTTGAAATCGAATAATCAAAATTTAAAAAATTATAAGGAAAAAAATTGCATTCGTTTTACTTTCACCAAATTTTATATATGTGAAAGAAAACGAAAAAGAAATTCGGATGTGAAATCTAAAACACCAAAAAAATTCGGAAATTTTCATTTTCACATTTTTTATGTGAATTACTTTTTTTGAACAGCGGCCTTAGTTTTTTTATATATTTTTTTAAAGTTCAGAAAATATTAATTTTTTTCGAATTTTTGCTCTAAAAAGTTTAATGAGCAAGGGACGAATAAGCTGTATGGACAAAATTAAAGGTATTTGAACCCCTTATAAACGATGTGAAATGCATTCGATAATAAATTATTATTTTGCTTTTTATAAACATATAAAAACTCAAAATTGTTCACTTTTAAGTACCTATATAATTTGAAATAATGTACCAATTTTAATGAAATTTTTTTTGATTAAAGCTAATTATTTTCTAAATCATTATTGGTAAACAAAGTATTTTTGAAAAATAGTTTAACTCTTTTTTTCAAATTTACAACGTAACAATATATATTTTTTTTTAATAGACTAAAAATTAATTTTAAAATTCCAAAAATCCTAATGCAAAATTTAAGCGAAAATTAAAATATTTCTTTTAAATATTTTGTTTACCAATTATGACTAAGCAAAAGATAAGATTAAATTCAAAAATATTTCATTGAAATTGGTAAACTATTTTGAAAGATATGAGCTTTTATAACTGAAAATTTTTGAATTTTTATCTGGTTATAAAAACCAATTGTTGATATGGGTTAAATATCTATACAGCAAAAATACTAAAAAAATTTAAGTTTTCTGAACTTTAGGAAAATATAAAAAGTAAACTAAAGCATTTTTTTCAAAAATTCACCATTTAAGATCGATGTGGAATTTTATTAGCTAATACCCAATTCACACATGAGGTGAAATCTCGTTCGAAAGAGATTTCAATCATATGGTTGTGTATAAAATGATACAGACCTTATGATCGAAATCTCGTTCTAACAAGATTTCACCTCAGGTGTGAATAGGCCTTAAACTACAAAAAAAGAAAAACTAAACTCGGTTAAGAATTGCAACCTGTAGGCAAAATTGGGTAAGAAAAAGTCCATTATTCCCCACTGTGCGTCTGTCGGTAATTATCTAATTTTTTTTTTTATATTAAAAATCTGGTCTTACCATTTTTTACCCGATGGAACTGCTATATAGTAAAATGCGTGTTTTTTGTCATAATTTGCTTGACACAATTAAAATCCCATAATTTATCTGAAGATCTGCTGCCCATAGACATCGAGTCTTAAAATTGATGAACGATGGTTTTTATAAATGTGGCTCACATTAGTTTAGAGAAACTTCACCATATTGTAGCTTCATCATTTTGCTTCTAAAACTTTGATAATAATAATTGCGAAAAAATATGTCAAACCATAATATCAACGATTAGGTCCAGTGTTGTGTTTCTCAGCTAATTCTAAATATTTTAACGGAAAAATTGAAATTGAAAATAAATATAAAGAAAATGGGAAGACTGTAAAATACATACTTACCATTATTTCTCAAATCTTTATTATTGAGCCGGAACTTATTTAGCTTTGGAATTATTGTTAACTGGGAAATCTCGATTTTGCAGCGTCCTGTAGATTTGTTATTGGTTTTAATGCATTTAATCGTTCCAAACATCCAAGTTATGTAACACATATCTCTTCAAAGGATGTTTTGACCTTCTCTGGTCTAGATCCGTCGTATTTTTCGAGAAACAACACCCCCAAATTGGGTGTGACTTTTCATCACGAATAACGATATTGGGAAGAAGAAGATATGGCGCGTTTCTTTGCACTAGAAAATATATAACGCAAAACAAAGATCTAAAAATAGGTATGTATGTACATTAGAGTGTCCCTTATTTTGGAAATGTTGGAAATCTTGAGACGGTACCCGCTCATTTTTTTCCTTTTGACTTAAAAATAACTCAGGAAAAATTTTACGCCCCTAGGACCACGCCTTCCCTACGCGACGGGGCCTTAAAGAGCGGGGCCTAAAAAATCATTTTTCCATACAAACCAAAAAAATTTTTTTTTTATTTTTAATTTTTTTGTTATTAATTATTATATTACTTGGTTTGCTTATTCACGACAAAAAATTTGATTTTGGAGGGATAAGTCTTTCAGCGCTAAAAAATTTTTCGCAAAAAAAAAATTTGGGCGGCCGGGGTCCTACAGTAAAAAATTTTTAAAAAATATTTTTTTTTAGTTTTGACCAGCAACGGTTTTAGTTGCTATGTTGCTTTAAATGATATATATTCCAAAAAAAAAATTATTCATATCTGTGACATCTTTATCTTTTTCGAAAAAAAAAATTTTGAGCCGTAGGAATCCTACGGTAAAAAATTTTTAAAAAATATTTTTTTTTAGTTTTGAAAAGCAATGGTTTTAGTTTTTATGTTGTTTTTAATGATATATATTCCAAAAAAAATATTATTCACATTTGTGACATTTTTATCGTGTATCGAAAAAAATCATCAATGCATTTTTTACCCTTTTTTAGAACACGATTAAGATATCACAGATACAAAAAATATTTTTTTATGAATATATATCATTTAAAGCAACATAGCAGCTAAAACCGTTGCTGGTCAAAACTAAAAAAAAATATTTTTTAAAAATTTTTTACTGTAGGACCCCGGCGGCTCAAAATTTTTTTTTGCGAAAAATTTTTTAGCGCTGAAAGACTTATCCCACCAAAATCAAATTTTTTGTTGTGAATAAGCAAACCAAGTAATATAATAAATAATAACAAAAAAATTAAAAATCAAAAAAAAAATTTTTGGTTTGTATGGAAAAATGATTTTTTAGGCCCCGCTCTTTAAGGGTCCGTCGCGTAGGGAAGGCGTGGTCCTAGGGGCGTAAAATTTTTCCTGAGTTATTTTTAAGTCAAAAGGAAAAAAATGAGCGGGTACCGTCTCAAGATTTCCAACATTTCCAAAATAAGGGACACTCTAATGTACATATAAACATTTATTAATGATTTTAAATAATTTTTAAAGTACAAAATTAAATATGTTAAACAAAAATTCAATAAAATTTGGAGCATAATAACAAATATGTATGTAAAACTAAAAATAAAAATTTTATCAGCCTTACCACAAGTCCCGATAAAATAAATAAAATCGACTTTTAAAATATTTTGATAATCAACTTGAAATTTAAAATTTTGAGTCCCAGTAGTCATTGGCCCTTGCCACAAGAAAACAAAAAGTCTATTTTAACAGAAGTTTTATTTTAAATTTTCAATACATTTTTTGAAAGTCGATTTTAAAAACAAAAACAATGGCCCTTACCACAAGAAAACAAAAAGTCTATTTAACAAAAGTTTTATTTTAAATTTCAAATTTTCAATACATTATTGAAAGTCGATTTTAAAAACAAAAACAATTTGTATGGAAATAAAATTAAAAGCTGGTTTTAAATATATTTTATTTTTCAATGGTAAGACTGAATTTGTAATGAAATAAAATTAAAAGCTGATTTTAAATATATTTTATTTTTCTACGGTAAGGCTGATTGTTTCTTGGTGCTAGAGTATACTCAATCAGCCTTACCATAACAAAATTAAATATTTTTAAAATCAGCTTTTAATTTTATTTCCACACAAATGGTTTTTAAAATCGACTTTCAAAATATGTATTGAAAATTTTAAATTTAAAATAAAGCTTTTGTTAAAATACTTCCTGTAAAGTTGCCAGGGTTTTTTGGCCAGTTCTCTACGAATCTTTGAAGGGTTCTTACATCAGGCCAATCATAAAAGGGTTTCAGATATCTATACGAGACGGGGGACAAAAATAATACCGCTAATGCAACAAGTTTTACGGATGTGTCATAACGACAGGCTTTACTTTCTCGACAATGGTTTTTAAGACTATTCTCAAGACATAAGGCAAGCATTGGAGATAGTTTTGAAGATAGGTCGTTCTTCTTATATAACTCCAACTCGAAATTTATAGATTTTGCTTTGAAGTTGTTCAACTCGTTAGTTAGTTTAGCATTTTCTTTCTGTAATTTTATATTTGTACGTTTTTCTTCTCTATATTTTTTAAGATAATGATCTTTTGCCTTTTTTAATGCCCATTTTCGTGGTGTACTTGAACTAATATAGGGGTCCGTTTGAACATATCGCCCTGTTAACACATTTCTGTTGTTCGGAATTTCTTCAATATTTTCATCAGTATAAGGTATACTTTCGTCTAAACGTTCTTCTATGAAGTTGCCTTCCATTGAAACTTCTGTGATATTTTCTACTCTAACGTCTTCTAGTCTAGTACTACTCATGCCTTCAACGCTTTCATTTAAGTACTCTTCGAATACAAAACTCATATTTTCTACGTTTTCATCTAAGTGCTCTTCTAATACCAAACTCATGTTCTCAAAGCTTTCATCTAACCATTCTTCTAAACAGTGACCGTCTTGCACAACTTCTGTCACATTATCATCCATAAATGTGCCATCTGCAAGTAGATTTTCTTCAATGCCTTCATTATCTTTTGCTGTAACCACTTCTATGTTTTCTGCTACTTTGTCTTCTTCTAAAAGTTCTTCTCCAAATCCTTCTTGATAGTCCAATTCTAAAAATGCATGTGGGAAAGTATGTAATCCAATAGTGTCATCGTCTCTCATTGCACTAGTTGCATTAATATTTGTATTAAATTGGTCTGGAAAAAATACATTCGGATTTATATAAGAGTTTTCTAAAAACTCAGATGAAGATCCAGAAGACTCTAACGTTGAAGTGCATGTTTGTGTATGATTAAATTCTGAACAAACAAATGGAATTGGAATAGCCTGACGTGTAACTCTTTTACCAATTATAAATTTAGGATGAAAATGTCGACTACAAGCATATAAGCATTTGGTTGATTGATCCTTACCTAATATACGTAGCCATTCTGCACGCCTATAAAAATAAAATAAATACTATGTTTACTATTACAGTGAAAACAAGTGAGAGTGTTAAATTCGGCTGTGCCGAATCTATTATACCCTCCAAAATGTAAAAAAAAAAAATTGTCAGGGGCGTTTCTTTTTTTTTTTTGGGGGGGGGGGGGGTTGATAGGGTCAGAGGGGGACGTTGAGAGTATCTTCCCATCACGATAAATATACCAAATGTTTTATTTAATTAACAAAAATACAAAAAAACATGTAAAAAAGTGTATTTTTTTAGTTCTTCAAGGGGGAACTTTGTTCTCCCTGGTCCAATTTGGCCAATTTCCGTACTTAACCTGCCTAGGAACATAAGACATATTTGTGCCAAACTTGAAGGGTCTAGCTATTTTATTTTGGACTGCATCGTGTTAACTACAGACGGACGGACAGACAGACGGACGGACTTATAGTCGTTATTTTTAAATTATTGTTTTCTGTAAAGACAGTCGAGCTCAGGCTCTAATTATAATTATGTATTATAATTTTTTGATTTGTTATATATGGCATTTGTTATATATGACATTTTTTAATGAAAGTATGAAATCTAATGAATCGAATTTTATGAAATTTGTTGCCAATATGCATAATATTTAATTAAGCTTATGAATTTCTTCATTGGTTTAATGAAAACAAAATAATGAATCCATTTCATTTATCACGAAGGTTTTTTTTCAGTGTAGCTCTTTTATTTTGGACTGCATCGTGTTAACTACAGATGGATGGACGGATGGGCTTGTTTTTTTTGGGGGGGATTGGTAAGAGACATTAGGGGACACCTTCCCCTTACGATTTTAAACTTCTTCTAAGATAAGAATGTTGCATTTTCTTAGCAAAAGTACAAAAAATCCTGCAAAAAATGCTGGTTTTCTTAGGTTGGTTTAGTTCTCAAAGGGGAACTTTTTTCCCCTTGGTCCGATTTTGCCCATTTCCGAACTTAACCTGCCTAGGAATATAAGACATATTCGTGAACAACTTCGGAAGTCTAGCTCTTTTATTTTGGACTGTATCGTGTCCTCTACAGACGGGCGGACGGAAAGATCGCTAAAATGTCTTAGAATCGATCACTGATCATTAATATACTTTATGGGGTCCTAGACCGATGTTTTGATGCGTTACACACGGAATGACAAAGTGAGTATAGCCCTGTACTGTAGTTGGACGGTATAAAAACCTATTTATCTGTGGCCTTTCAAGTATTTGGCGGACGAGTTCTTGAAACAAAGAACTACAAAAATGCCTCTGGACTTTTTGTTGTGTCGGAAATTTTTAATTTTTTTGTTATTAATTATTGTATTATTTGGTTAGCTTATTCTCGACAAAAAATTTGATTTTGGTGGGATAAGGCTTTCAGCTCTAAAAAAAATTTCGAAAAAAAAAAATTTAGAGCCGCAGGGGTCCTACGGTAAAAAATTTTTAAAAAAATATTTTTTTTTAGTTTTGACAAGCAACGGTTTTAGCTTATATGTTGCTTAAAATTATATACATATATTCATAAAAAAATATTATTTGTATCTGTGACATCTTTATTGTGTTCTAAAAAAAGGGTAAAATATGCAAGGTTGATGTCTTTCGATACACGATAAAGATGTTACAGATATGAATATTTTTTTTTTAATATCGTCGAACTATATTCAATAAATGCCAACTCGAAAAAGCTTACTTTTCAGGAGAGCTAAAAAACTAGTTATTTTGCATATTATTGTAAAAATAAACAATGTACCTTCCATAAGATGGTTTAAATATTCTAAATAATTTTTACCTATGCCAAAAATTTCATATTTTGCACTGGTTTGCGTATTTTTTTGAGATGGCATTTATTACTATATCAAAAAACAAATATTTTTTAAGAGTTGGCATATTTTGTCGGAAACTAAAAATACATTTTTTTTTAAAATATTTATAAATTTTTTTTTTTTTTTTGGATTTTGTTTTCCTTAGTGCGGTACTTGCAAAAACTAAAAAAAATTAAAAATCTTAGCATATTTTTAAAAGTTACTAGCTCTGAAAGCCTTTTAATCTCAGGGTGGTCAACTTTGGCACTCTGTAGCTCACGCTTAATTTTAGAAGGCTCACTCCAAACTAGCTATTTTGAAAGCTTATATCATTGGCTTTATTTGCCCCACTCATAATGTTTCAATCTGATAAATAGTTTGAAAGTTACAGATACAAAGCATTTTTTTTTTTTGCAAACACTATTAACCGATATTTTCAAAATGGCAATATCTCGAAAACTAGGCATTAGATATCAAAATCTTTACCAGATTCGTGTTCAGAAAGGCAAATGCAATAAGATGTGTGGTCTATTTTTTTTTTTAAAAAATTTTGAAAAATTTTTGGAAATTTACAATGGGAGTTGGCATTTATTTTAACCAAAAAAAATATGTACTTTGAGTTAGCAGAATAACAAAAATGGATGTAAAAAGACAAACAATTTTTTTTTGCTCTGAAATTTTTACCACAGATGGGTATTGCATAGGGGATCTATTTTCCATCGGAAACTCATTTCGGTCAAATTTGAGTTGGCATATTTTGAATATAGGTTCACGATATATATCATTAAAAACAACATAACAACTAAAACCGTTGCTTGTCAAAACTAAAAAAATATATTTTTTAAAAATTTCTTACCGTAGGACCCCAACGGCTCAATTTTTTTTTTTCGAAAAAGATAAAGATGTCACAGATATGAATAATATTTTTTTTTTGAATATATATCATTAAAAGCAACATAACAACTAAAACCGTTGCTTGTCAAAACTAAAAAAAATATTTTTTTAAAAATTTTTACCGTAGGACCCCAACGGCTCTAATTTTTTTTTCCGAAAAAATTTTTAGATCTAAAATCCTAATCCCACCAATATCAAATTTTTTGTCGTGAATAAGCTAACCAAGTAATATAATAATTAATAACAAAAGTATTTAAAATAAAAAAAAAATTGGTTTGTGTGGAAAAATGATTTTTAAGGCCCCGTCGCGTAGGGAAGGCGTGGTCGTAGGGCGTCCCGAGTTATTTTAAAGTCAAATGGAAAAAAATTAGCGGGTACCGTCTCAACATTTCCAAAATAAGGGACACTCTAATGTATATATAGAAAAACATACCTGGTGGCATCTTTCGGAATCAAGTGTAGATCCATTTTGTCTGTACATCCCATTATGCATTTTTTATAATTCTAAATATAAAAAAAAATATTTTAAAAAAGGTTTCAAATACATAGGTGTAAAACAACATCCTCCACCATAATCTTTTTTTTTTAATAATTTTTCCGATAATTTTTCAGTTGGTCTTGGAACTCAACCAGAATACCGACATTTTTTTAATTTTTAACCTTTGATATCACAGAGTTAAAGTTAAAGAGTTTTTCTTAAATATCTAAAAAAAAAAGTACTTATCCGATTTGGATGACATTAGAATCATTCAAAAGCTTTACAAATGTTACGTATATAATAAGGTGATAAAAATAGCACATTGGTGTGTAGCCAAGCTCCTAGGCTTTTATGTGGACTTTTATTCGACTCTTGCTGTTGTAACACCAGAGATATAA
Source organism: Pegoplata infirma (assembly GCA_963921195.1). Taxonomy (NCBI): domain Eukaryota; kingdom Metazoa; phylum Arthropoda; class Insecta; order Diptera; family Anthomyiidae; genus Pegoplata; species Pegoplata infirma. The sequence continues at coordinate 15,221,223 of OY992537.1, read as the reverse complement.
AGGGTCAAAGTTTTGGTGCTCCATAAATTCAGCCCAAACGGCTTCGCTAAATAAAGCTTTTCTGCGTACAAACTCCATCAGTTCAGACCAAACGGTTTTGCTAAAAAACGCGGAACTCATTAAGAATACCGAACTTGCTAAAAACTAAAAAAAAAAATATATGACCTTGACCTCTGACCTCTAAAAAGTCGAGTGTGGTGTTCAAACCCGTGGGGGCGTACCCCGTTTGGGAGGGGCAGGGGTTTAAAGTTAAAATAGTTTTTCTTAAATATTTCAAAAACTACTTATCCGATCAAGACGGTTATGGTATCGTTAGAAAGGGTAGTTAAAGACCTTTCCAACGGGGTGCAACATGATGTAGTTTTATTAACCCTTTAAGTGACAAAACTTGATTTCAAAAAATTTTAACAAGACTTTTTTTACAAAGTGCTTATTATCTCAAAATCGCACGTATATAAACATTTTTTTTGTCTATATAGACATGTAGCCAAGATTTTAAGCTTTCATTTGCGCTAAAAAACGGCGCTGTAAGTCTAAAACTTACTGAGATATTAAGGGTCAAAGTTGTTTTTTAAAAAACTTTTTTCAGTTTTTTTGTTAAAATTGTATTTGTAGAAACATACAGATATCTGACAAACTACTAATCGAATTTTTAAATTTTTTCTGCGTAGCCGGCCTTCGGCCGGGCTTAGGGATTACAAACTCCATGCATTAAACCCACCCTCTCTGCAGAAAACGGGGATTATGACCAAAATTGCTTTGGACTTACTCCCCATAATGTGAATGGGTGTTATGACCGAAAAAAGTTCGGTCGTAATCCCAACAAGGAACGGACATAATCCCTTTTTATCTTCTTTTTAATGATACCACATTCGTCTCGATCGGACTAGTAGTTTGTCAGATATCTGTATGTTACCACAAATCAATAAAATTTTAACAAACATCCTGAAAAAAGTAAAAAAAAAAAAGTTACAACTTTGACCCCTAATATCTCAGTACATTTTAGACTTACAGCGCAGTTTTTTGGCGCAAATCAAAGCTTGAGGTCTTGGCTACAAGCCTATATAGACGAAAAAAATGTTTATATACGTGCGATTTTGAGATATTAAGCATTTTGTAAAAAAAGTCTTGTTAAAATTTTTTAAAATGAATTTTTGTCGCTTAAAGGGTTAAATAAACTACTTCATATTACACCCCGTTGGAAAGGTCTTTAATTACTCTTTCTAACGGTACCATAACCGTCTTGATCGGATAAGTAGTTTTTGAAATATTTAAGAATAACCATTTTAACTTTAAACCCCTGCCCCTCCCAAACGGGGTACGTCCCCACGGGTTTGAACACCACACTCGAAATCTAACAGTCCAAGGATTAAGGTCATATAATTTTTTTTTAATTTAAACAAAGTTCGGTAAAGTTTATTTATGCCAAAAAGCTTTTCTGCTCCATAGGTTCAGCACAAAAAAAAACACCAAAACTTTATCCCTTTATATATCTGGTATTAGAAAAGTTAGAGATGAGAATGAAAGACCAACTGAAAGCTACGGAAATCATCTACACATATGTGTGTACTTTTTATGACCTCATAGGTATAGGTAACATTTGTAAGATAAGATGTCGAAAGATGTCGTGACCCCTACAAAGTAAAAAATTCACGCGACATAGAAAGACCCCTTAGTCGATACACAAAGTTTTAATATGCTGGGAGTCTTTTCGGTATGCTGCTCTTATGACATGTAAGCTTTGTTGTTAAAGAATTACATCTATGTAGTTTAGACTGCATCTTGCCTTTCACAGACGAACATTACTAGAATGTCTTAGATTCGAACACTGATTGATAATATATGTTCTTAATGGAATCCAAGACTGATATTTCGATGACAAAGGAGTATACGTACCCCAGTGACGGTCCGTGAAGTTGTCACTGGGTGTTCTCTACTTCTTTAAAATATCAAAATTATGTATATAATGTATGTTTTTTTGTGCGTAAGACGTTCCCGTGATAGACAAAGTCTAAGTTTTATTATTTTTAATTGACAGGCAGCCAAAATTCAATTTTATGCTCCATTTATTTGCGAAATAATGCTTCTTGTTAATTGTCGATGTGGTGAGGCAACAAAATGATCACAAAATAGAATTTGGGTTGCATCTCACTCAAAAATATGCAAAACTAATAAGATCGGATCATTATCTATCTCAGGAACACGTTAGGTCCAGAAAAACATGCATTTTATACGTTAATGTGATGTTTTTAAAAATTAGAGAACACCCACTGACAACTTCACGGACCGTCACTGACGTACCCCATGCAGTAGTTGGAGGGTATACAAATGTTGAACTTACCCCCAAACGATGTGTCGTTTTATTGAATATAATCAACACTTTTTTCTTATTCATAAAATTTATTCAATGACAAAATTGTAAGGCAAATTTTACACGAGTTTTACACATTTTTATCATTTTTATTTATAATATCGACTTTTTATTTTGCATTTCTCTTTTTTTTTGTTTTGTACGTGAAGTTGTCTTACCAAAAATATGGTGTGTTTATTTAAGGCTTATTTAAGAGCCCGACAGTTTCGACGTATCGTATCGTAACGTGGTTGTGGAAGTATTGAGTATTGACAAATTCAGTAAAGTCCAATTTTAAGTATTTCGGTCCCTACAATGGGTTCAAAATTATAAAAAACATTTTTTCAAAGTTAAAACCATTGGTGCTTACAATTGTACTTATTGTAGGCACTGAAAACTTTAAAATTTGCCTGTACTGAATATGTCAATACACAATACTTTCCAGCACTGAACCACGTTACGATACGATACGTCGAAACTGTTGGGCCGTTTAGTCTTGCAGTAACGTGACACAAAAGAAAGAAAAGCTGGGAAGTATTGAGTACTGCCCAATTAAGTAGATTCAAAATTTAAGAATTATAAAGCGCCAATCAGACGACAGACAACAATTTGTCTAACGACCGAATGCAAATGGCTCTAATAATAAAGAGTATGTGTTCAGATGTGTGTTCGCAAATATTTTCAGAAAAAAATTAACGGTTGGAAGACAAATTGTAAGATTTGTCTGTCGTCTGATGGGCCCTAACACTTTCAGTAAGTTAAATTCGCTACATGTATATTTCTAATAGTAAAAACACTGGAAAATACTGAATGCTTCCCAGCTTTTCTTACTTCTGTGTCATGTTACCGCAAGACTAAAAAAGCTTTTAGTGGTTAAACATAAAAACTTGAAAGTGGCAACAAAAGTTAGCAATACAAAAGCAAGGGATCATCCAAGGTAGATTTATAAATGATAAAGGCTGAGTTAGCCACCTGAAACCGTACCCAAACGTAGCGTGGAGTTGTTTTTGTTGTACGAAAACACAAGGAGGAACAATTATTCTTTACAGACCGTTACGGGATTTTATATTTGATTTTGATTCTATTTTTATTTCATCCTTTCATACTCCCTACCATATTTTGATATTTCTTTTTATATAAAAATATTTTTTTTTAAACATACTTCTATTTCTTGCAAGTTTCCCCTTCGAGACACGAGATTTCCAAAAGGAAGTGTCTTCAGCAATAGGAACCAGAGAGTTACCACAACAATAGTTTCCTTCTAGGCAATACGTTTGATGAAACATTTTCGTATTGTTTTTCTATTTCATAAAATGTGAATTTATGAGAATATATTTGTTTCCATGAGCACTTATTTATTTTAAATTAATCCGCAGATTTACTAGAGCTTATTAGGGAATAATTTGGAACAATTTTTATTTATTTATTTTAATGCATTTTTCGGTTACTCGATAGATAATTTCCCAAACGTTTGCGGAAAGTAAAAAAAATCATTTTTTTTCCTAAAAATTAATGCACACAAAACACCTCTTGCGTCACACAATTTTTATAGATATTGAAGAAACTTGGGATCCTTTACTTTGGCTTTATTAAATTTATCGCAAATAATTTTATTAATAATTTTATATATAAAATAGTTTTAGCATTTGTAAAAAAAACTGTTTCATGGTGGAGTGAATTGTTAGTTAAAACAAAAATGTCTACTTACTTTATACATTCTTTGATTTTTTTCTTAGTTACTGAGAAGTAATAAATTCTTTATTAGATATTTTATTTTTTTTATTATTATTTTGTATTTATTTTAGTTAATATTTTTTAAAAGCTTATTCAAAAAACCAAATCTTTTAAGACAATATGAAAAAAAAAAAAAAAAACCCGCAGAAATGTATCAAGAGAAAGAGATGACTGACTAATAGCATTTGTTGTCCTTTTCCTACCTAATTCGTAGAAAGAGTTGCCATGTTTTGTTAAAAGTAAAAAAAATTGATTTGTTTTACCCCGCCAATTAGGTTGATTTCCCCCCCAAAACTCTACTGTCGAGTCTGTATTTGTCTGTGACGTAGGATTGTTAGAGAAGAAACAGAACAAGCACGGCCCGGAGGACCATTTCCAATAAGAATGAGATTTGCCACCTTTAAAAAATAAAACCGGTTTTATCTGTCAAATCCTACTCTTAAACCAAATTCGCATTCATTTTTTTAAACATGTTTAAGCACTTAAACATGTTTATGTACCTTAACAAGTTTAAATTTAAACATGTTTAAGTGGTTAAACATGTTTAAAAAATGAATGCGAATTTGGTATTAATTTAATTTTTTATAATTAATGAACGAACAGAACATCACGGAACGGTTTCCAATTAGAATAAGTTTCACCACCTTATCAAAATAGAAGTTATATTTCACACCAGCTCCGGTAACCAGTCAAATCGTATGGAAAAGTCCTGACGGGATTTTTTTTATTCCTACACTTATGTACGTACAAAACAAGCACTGCAGGACGAAAGTTTAACGTTTTAATTTTTCCGTTCCCGGCGCCGATGTGAAATAAAACTTGTTCTATTTTCTATATACGACTTTTGCCGGCGCCATTGTAAACTTGTTCTACTTTTTAAAGGCGGTGGTTATCATTTTAATTGTAAACCGACCCCCCATGCCGCGCTTGTTCTGTTCCTGTACTAAAGGTCGTGAAACTCATTCTAATTGGAAACCGTCCCCCGTGTCGTGTTTGTTCTGTTCACGCATTTGAGTAGGAACAGAACAAGTTCTGCACGACTTTTTCCATACGATTTGACAGATATTGTGCACAAACAGGACAAGCCCGGCTTTTTCCATACGATTTGACAGATAAAATCAATGACCGGCGCCGGAGTGTAATAAATTTTGTTCTATTTTTTGAAGGTGGTGAATATCATTCTAATTGAAAATAGTCCCCCGTTCCGTGTCTGTTCTGTTAAAGGTGGTGAAACTCATTCTAATTGGAAACCGTCCCCCGTGAAGCCCGGCACTATTTTTTAATACGATTTGACAGATAAAACCGGTGGCCGACGCCGGTGTAAAATAAAACTTGTTCTTTCATTCTAATTGGTAACCGTCCCCCGTACCGTGCTTGTTCTGTTCTTGAACCTAAGGTGGTAAAACTCATTCTAATTGGAAATCGTCCCCTGTGCCGTGATTGTTCCTGCAAATATCATTATTCTTGAAAATCGTCCCCCGTGCCGTGCTTCACCTGTTCGTTCTTTTAATCGTTTTGGTGTTTTGGCAACACTGATATTTTTCTTATTTGACATTTTTGTGCAGTTATCTTTTCTTTTTTGACAGCGCGACCAGTTAGATTTTTTATTGTGAATTGTGAATACTTTTTCATTGTTGAGTGTTGTAAGAAAATAAAAAAAAATTATTAAAAAAGTGGAAAAAGTGTTAATTTTAATAAAGCAATGAGTTCTATAGAGTATCCAATGGAAAAGGACTCTAGGGGTTATGAAGATAATGGAAATTTTAAAGAAAATAAAATTAATTTTACCAAAGAGGTGAAGCAAGTCATCGATAAGGTTTGTATCATTTTCTTGCACAGCTGTTTCATAATTTTGTTAATTATTTCAAATTATTTTATAATAATTAGGTTTTAAAATCTGATGATCCCATGGATGCGCCAGACTTTAATTCCGTGGACTATATTAATCAACTATTTCCCAATGAACAATCATTGGCCACAATCGATGAGACCATACAACGTATGCAGTGTGAGGTGTCACTGATTGATGACAATATACGTTCAGTGGTTAGAGGACAAACAAATACAGGTCAAGATGGTCAAATGGCTCTGTATGAAGCACAAAAAGTCATTACAACATTATATGATCATATAATTGATGTTAAGACTAGGGCGGAAAAGACGGAAGAAATGGTTAAGGAAATTACGAGAGATATAAAACAATTGGATTGTGCTAAACGTAACTTAACCTCAGCCATCACTACACTCAATCATTTACATATGCTAGTGGGAGGCATTGAAAGTTTGGAAAAGTTAATAGAGAAACGTTTATATGGAGAGATTTTAAATCCCTTGCAGGCCATAACAGAAGTTAATGAACATTTTCAACAATATTCAGATATAGAAGAAATTAAGAATCTCTCTCAAAGTGTAGATCGTATACAAGTTACGTTGGCCCAACAAATAACTGAAGATTTTAAAGAGGCCTTTTCCGGCAAATCCTCTACAAATAATAGTCATCCTCGTTTGGGAATAAATCAATTAACAGATGCTTGTAAAGTGGTATCCGTTTTGGATCCTAAAGTTAAAAAGGAACTTTTAAAATGGTTTATAGCACAACAGTTGGAGGAATATCTTCATCTATTCCATGAAAATCAAGATATTGCTTGGCTAGATAAAATTGACAAACGTTATGCCTGGCTTAAACGACATCTACTCGATTTTGAAGATAAATTTGGTAACGTGTTTCCACTAGATTGGGAGGTATCCGAAAGGATAACTGTGGACTTTTGTCGTATTACCCGTGAACAACTCTCACAAATAATGGCTAAGCGAACTAATGAAATTGATGTTAGACTTTTATTATTTGCCATTAATAAGACACAGGCCTTTGAGCAATTATTATCGAAAAGATTTACTGGTGTTACTTTGGGTTTAAATAATCAGAATACAGATAAATTAACTCCAATAGCGGCTGAAGTGTCATCTGCTACCAACTCTGATTTAGCTTTAAATCCATCGGCTGTAGTTTTTCATGATCAAATTGGTAGTTGTTTTAAAAATCATTTAGATATTTATATAAAAAGTATTGATCGTAATCTAACTGAGTTAATTGATAAATTTATTGAACAAACTAAAGAACCATTTAAAGTGGCGGAAGCGAAAACTACTGTCTATCCTAGGTATGTCTGTTATATATGAACAATTTAGCTTATACATAAAAAAATTAACTTCCTTATAGTTCCGCTGATCTATTTGTTTTCTACAAGAAATGTATGGTTCAATGTAATCAATTGAGTAATGAACAACCCATGTATGAACTGACCATGGTTTTCAAAAAATATTTACGTGAATATGCAAGTAAAGTATTAGAGTTTAGTATCCCGAAATTGTTAACATCAACATCATCAATTGGTAAGTGGAAAATATATTTATTTTTTTATTATTTGTAGTAGTGATGCTAAAATTATGATTTCAAACTAAAGATTTATTTTTCATTGTATGCTTGGCTTCTCATTAGATAAGTTAAAATTTAAGTTAATTTCTTTTAACAACACATAATTTCAATATTTATTTATTATAGTCGCACCCATTACTTATAATTTTTGTTTTTAAATTTTCAAACACTTTTTGTATTAACAAACAATTTTTTTAGTTTAGTTCCAATTATAATTTTTGTCATACATTGATTAGATCTACAACTGTTTAAAGCTAGAGTTTTAGTCCAAAATATCTCCATCCTATAACCCTATTATTATATTATTCAAGGGGTGATCTAGCCCTAACGGCCGGCACTGCGACCCTTATGGGTCTTTTGTGCCAAGATCCATTAATCTAATTCAAACTCTGTTCAATGTTCCTAATGAACATTATAACAGAGGATGGAGAAGCTAGCCTTATATCCTTAGAATTAAGCAATTCCTTGTCTAAGAACCGTCTTCTGATCCTCCATATTGCGATGCATTCACATAATATGTGTTGCGTTGTCTCCACTTCCTCAAGACAAAGTCGACACAGAGACGATGCACAAAGGTTTAAATTATGCAAGTGATAATTTACCTTATAATGCCCGGTGAGAAAACCTGTCAGTAACCTAATGTCACTTTTGGTGTGATTAAGTATACTTCCATATGATAATGGAGCGATCAGTGCCTTGGATTGTCGTAGACCTCCTGAATTTTCCCACAAGTTTAAGAAGTCGGTTCTCTCCAAACCCCTAATCATGTTCGAGAAGGTGGACCAGTTTACCCCACAATAGGGTTCGGGTCCGGTCATAGGAGTAGCGGAGGCATTTCTAGCAAGCTCATCCGCTATCTCATTACCCTCAAAACCTCTATGACCAGGGATCCAAAATAAAATAATTTTGTTTCTCCCGGCCAGCTGCTGAAGGGTATCAAAACATTCCAGTGTCATTTTGGATTTAAATTCCCAAGAAGACAGCGCTTGAAGTGCTGCCTGGCTATCAGAGAAGATTGAAATATGAGTACCCTTCATACCCTTTGCAATATTAACTCTAGCGCATATTGTAATAGCCTGAATTTCAGCCTGAAAAACTGTAGGCCACCTACCCATTGGTTCGGAGATCCGCGTGTTTGGACCGTAGACACCAGCGCCATCTCCAGAGGACATTTTGGATCCGTCAGTATACCAGTTTAGGCTTCTAGTATCCACATATGGACCACCTTCATCCCACTCTGGTCTACTCGGTATCACGATCCTATAACCCTATGGAAGAAATGTAAAATAGTCTAATACTTCCCCAGAACTGGTAAAATATATAAAGATATTAAGGTTTAAAGCAGGATTTTCAGTTCATTTTTCTATCTGCTGAAATAATGTTCATAAAAACTAAAATAATGATCTTAAATTTTAAATTTATGATGCTCCAACCAAAAAAAAAAATCGATAAATGTTTTTAAAAATTTCGACTCTAAATTTCCCTAAAATCGCCCTATCAAGCGAAAAAAAAAATTCTGAAAAATTACTTTTTAGAAAGTTTCGATATTAAGAGGTAAAAAATTGTACTTTGGTACTTTTTTGATCAGCTGAAGTAATGGTCATAAAAAATTTAATTTTAAAATGTAGAATCCCACATCGAAAAAACATTATGAGAAATGACTTTCAGGAATTTTTTTACTAAGAGAGTAAAAAGGGGTAATTTCGATACTAAGGGGCCAAAAAAGGGGTACAAATTAAGTCAAAAAGGAGGTACAAATAGAATTATTCAGTTAAAAAAATCCGTCAAAAGTACTTTTTAGAAATTTGTAATATTTGGAAGGTAAAAAAGTGTTACTTTTTGGATCAGCTGAAATAATGGTCATAAAAATTTGATTTTTGAAATGTAGGATCCTCTGTCGAAAAAACATTATGAAAAATACTTAAGACTATGATACCAAGAGTACTTACTAAAACATTGCACTTTGGCACTTTCTCGATTTTTCTAAAATATTGGTCTTATAAACTTAAAATTTTGGAATCTAAGTTTTTAAAAATTTTCGGCCCAAATGGGGGTAAAATTAGATTAATCCTGTAAAAACATTCTGACAAAAGTACTTTTTAGATTTTTTTTTAATATTTAGAGGGTAAAAAAGAGTTCCTTGGTAGCTTTGGTACGATCAGCTGAAATAATGGTCATAAAAAATTGATTTTTGATATGTAGGATCCTCTGTCGAAAAAATATTATGAGAAAAGCCTTTTAAGAATTTCCGATACTAAGATACTAAGGGTACTAAAAGGGTAAACATTGTACTTTGGTACTTTTTCGATTTTCTAATAATGGTCTTATAAACTTGAAATGTTGGAATCTAGGACTCTCCTGCAAAAAACACTTTTATAAAAACGTTTTCAAAAATGTTCGGCCCAAATGGGGGTACAATTGGATTCATCCTGTTAAAAAGCCTTCTGAATTTTTAGAAATTTTTAATATTAAGAGGGAAAAAAAGTGTACTTTGGTACTTTTTCGATCAGCTGAAATAATGGTCATAAAAACTTGATTTTTAGAATGTAGGATCCTCTGTCAAAAAAACATTATAAGAGACTTTTAAAAATTTCTAATACTAAGATACTAAGGGTACTAAAAGGCTAAACATTGTACTTTGGTACTTTTTCATTTTTCTAAAATAATGGCCTTATAAACTTGAAATTTTGGAATCGGCCCAAATGGGGGTACAATTGGATTCATTCTGTTAAAAAAACATTCTGACAAAAGTACTTTTTAGAAATTTTCTATATTAAGATGGTAAAAAGGTGTACTTTGGTACTTTTTCGATCAGCTGAAACAATGGTCATAAAAACTTAATTTTTGGAATGTAGGATCCTCCATCGGAAAAACATTATGAGAAAAAACTTTTAGAAATTTCTGTTACTAAGAGGATAAAAATGATTGAACGTTTGTACTTTTGTACTTTTTCGATTTCCTAAAATAGTCGTCTTATAAACGTAAAATTTTTGAAAAAAAACACAGAGGACCAAAAAAGGGATACAAATAGAATCATTCTGCTAAAACAACATTCTGGCAAAAGAAAGTTTTAGAAAGTTTCGATATTAAGAGAGTTTCGATAGTACTTTTTCGAATTCCTAAAATAATGACATTAAAAACTTGAAATTTTGAAAAAAAAGGTTTTATAAAATTCCGATTGTGAGGGAAACGAATAAAAATTGGTACATTTCAATAATTACACAGGTCAACACATTTTTTTTTCCGGGTTCTGTAAGCTAATTTCAGGTAACTGGGGTACGCTGACTTAAAATTTGGCTACCGTTTTTATTTGGGCCAGCTCCAGTTTTTGAGATATAGACTAAGAAAACTTTGAAAATAGGCTATTTTTGGCATGTTTGTGAGACCATATTTACCAACACTGGTCTTACATCCAAAAAGTGAATGACGATTTAAGATATGTTAGATATGCTGATTCCAAAAATGCTCTTCCTTTTTTTGAATCATCTTTAGTTTTTGAGATATCGCCAAATTAAAATTTAAAAAATGTTCATTCATGCTCTTTTTAAATCTTGAACGTTTATCACTTTGCCAGAGTTTAAGGACACGATTCAGACTAAATAAGGCACGCAGATTTCAAAAATTCTACTAGTTTTATCGTGCAGGTTTTCGAGTTATGAAGCAACAAAACATATTATTTTTTATTATGTAATTGAAAAAAGGCTACCTTTTTATTAGAATTTACTTAGCAACTTCAGGCATTTACAAAGGGTTTGTGAACTCATTTTGACCTTACTAAAAACAATTCCCGAAAAAAAATTAACACATGATGTAAATATGAAGTCAAAGATTTTTCGAAATTTACTTGCGTTATAACTAAAGCTGTCAGAAAAATGTTAAAGCCAGTTTTGGAATCCTCGCATCCAATATAGTTAAGTTCGTCTCTAAAACTGAGGTTCTAAAATTAGTGTTAGCAATTATAGCCTAGCAAAGTTGGATAAAAAACGTTTTTGACTCTTTACCAGCGATTTGCTTGCGAACGAGAGCTGAAAGAACAAATTGGAAAACAGATTCGGAATCAGAACACCAAACTCCATATAAATCAGTTGCCCAGGGTCAGGCAAATTGGAAAAGTGCAACTTTTGTCAACCTGTGTTATTTAACTAAAAATCCCAGAATTTCCAAAACTGGAAAGTAGAGTCCTCCGTCTCATGCCAGAGAAAAACTTATTTATAAATTTGAATGGGTAAAAATAGAGTAAAATGGTACTATTTAAATCTATTAAGATAATGACTCTGGATTTTTTTTTATTTAACGCGAGTAAAATATAATAGGATGGGGAACGAAATAGAATGCAACAGCAAACGACATGGTTTAAAATTTTTATATTCAAAATTTCACACAAATTTTTTTTACCCAATTTTTTTCACTCAATATTTTTTTTCCTCAATTTTTTTTCACAAAAACTTTTTTCATTTAACTTCTATTCTGATTGAATTTTTATTAAGAATATTTTCCACTCAAAATTTTTTTCTTTTCAAAACCCGTAATTTAAGGTTCTAAAAATGTAAAGTTATACTTTTTTGTTGATTCCATGTGGTTTTAGAAAATTTTCTGATCTCATAGGTTTTATTACGATATAAAACCTCGAATAGTTTTCAAGAAAATTTCTTACCAAAACGAATATGATTCCGCGCTAAACCGATTTTTTTTTATTTATTCGGCCAATGGAAATAAAAATTTGCAGACTAGATACAAAATTACTTAATGTTATTTAAATATGTTTATAAATTATGTTTAAAACAATTTTTTGAGATTGAAAAATAAAAACTTAAATCTTTACCTACCTTCAAATTCATTAAAGTTAAAAGGGGCAAATAAGAGGTTTATAAAACAAATTTTGTATGGAAATTCGATTAATACACCTGTTATTAAACGCTTTTATTTTTTATGAATTTGGACGTTAGTGTTTAAATCATTTTAAACGGTTTTTGTGAAGGACTTAAACGTTTACAATAAAATAAAAATTCCGTGTGGGAGAATTTCATAAACGGGAACTATAACTACTCTACTTCTAGTATCCGGTATATAATTAAGTTTTTCAAAAGGTCTTTTTAATTGACCTCTTTTTGAATTTCAATTACTTTATTTCAAACGAAATTTTAAATTTAATATTCAATTTTTAAATTTCAGTTGATCTTTTTCTAATTGTGTAGATTTTTACTTTACTTAGACTTTGATTAGTTTTAGATACTGCTTAAAAACATGTATTATTAAATCATTTTATGTTCATAACTTTATATTCGTGGATTTTGGTTTTGCACTTTTGTTTTATAATTTTTATTGTAGTGTATAAATAAAAAATAAGTGTCACTCATTTTTCTGTTTTTTCAAACTCACTTAATCCCATTCCAATCACCAACAATATCACTGGTTAAACATTATTTTTAAACTATTCAAATAAATGAAAAAAAAAACTATAATAAATCCAATAGGAAAAAGTATGTCTTTATTAACACGTGACATGCAGAATCTCTCATCGGCCGCTGGTCAGGTTATACACAATTTCTTGAAAGAAGGTGATGTTCAAAGATTTTCTCGTGATGATCTTATACGTATATGTTGTGTGCTAACAACTGCAGAATATTGTCTGGAGACAGTCCAGCAATTGGAAGATAAACTTAAGGAAAAAGTAGCTGCTGCATATGTAAATAAAGTTGACATGTCCGAGGAAAAAGATGTTTTTCATCGGTAAGATAAAAAAAAAAACACAAATTCCATCATCTCCTTATATAAAATTTATGTAAATAATTTGTATGTATTTCCCATAGTATTATTTCAAACTGTATACAATTATTGGTACAAGATCTTGAAGCTGGTTGTGAAGCTTCGTTGCAAGTTATGGCCAAAGTTCAATGGCAAAGTATAAATAATGTTGGAGATCAAAGTTCCTTCATATCCAGTATCTGTGGTAATTTTAAACAAACAGTACCTATATTACGTGATAATTTATCAACTTCTCGCAAATATTTTACACAATTTTGTCATAAATTTGTTAATGTCTTTATACCAAAATTCATTAATGTTCTGTACAAATGTAAATTGACTTTATCGGATGGTTCTAACAACGTTCTGGGTTGTGAACAGTTACTTTTGGATACCCATAGTCTTAAAACTGCTCTTCTAGATTTGCCTTCCATAGGATCGAGTGTAAATCGTAAAGCTCCGACTTCATACACTAAAGTTGTAGTCAAAGATATGACTCGTGCCGAAATGATCATTAAAGTTGTTATGACACCAGTACAACCACCGGCTCATTTTACACAACAAGTTTTAAAACTTTTACCAGATGTTACTATAGCTGAATATCAAAAGATTTTAGATATGAAAGCTATAAAACGTGTAGATCAATTGCAATTGATAGATCTATTTAAACGTACTGCTTCTACGGCTGCATATGCGGGCCTAAATGAATCCTCTGAATCCGGTTCAAATGCTGAATTAAGTATTGTAAATCCTACAGAATCGAATACTGATAATTTAATGGTGGATGCTACAAGTGTCGAAAGTTCTTCGGTGAATCAAAACTCTGCCTCTTCGATAGCATCTACTTCTACTCCTAAGAGGGCTTTTATCTTTAGTGTTGGTAGTTTTTCTGGTGGCAGTAGCAGTGCGGATAAAAATGCCGATGGTTCTTCTCAGTCAGGCAGTGATCGTGGTCGAATTCGTAAGCTGGAAAATCTTTTGAAAAAAAGATTACCATAAAGTGTTTTAGTTTTTTGTGTGTTTAAAGTTTTGTATATTTTGTCCATTTTCACAACATTCCATTTATTATTTACAATTTTTTTTTTTTGTAATTTAAGTTGCAAATTATAGGTTTTTCTCTGTGCAATGCAAATAAAATATGTTTTATTTTAAATAAGAAAATATTTGTTTTATTTGTTGTTTTTTAAATTCATAAAAATTTTGCAGTGTGTTTTGTAAAAAATAAAAATTATTTTTTTTTTCCTATTTTTAAATACAGCTTTGAAGGAATCAGAATTTTCTGATATTTTTTTATTTCAATCACTTGTTGTTCTCAATAAATGTTTTATTCTGAAACTTTTCTATTTTTAGACCGTTGATTTTTGTTCTATATTTTGTTATTAGGATATATTTATAATATTAACTGCTTTATTCGTTTAAATTTTTAATTTTTTTTTTCACGACGCCCTAAAATATGCAACAAAATTTTTATAAAAACATCTAACAACAGATGCATTAAAAATAACTATTTTTTAGGAGGTCCATGTTAATCAAGCAAGAATTAAAATAAATATGTATTTGTTTTTTGTTCGGAGTGGAATTTACTAGATTTCGGGGTATAAGTGTGCCATTTTTAATTAAAAAACCTCAAAAAATTTTATGTGAAAAAAATTTGATTGAAAAAAAAAAAAATTAATAAAAAATTCATTCCATGTCGTTCCCTGTTCATTCATGTAGAAAAAGTCAGAGAATTCTTTCTTAAGGAAAAATCTGAGAATATTTCTAAAGAAAAAATCTGTTAATTTTCTTCAGGAAAAATTTCAGAATTTTTTGATGGAAAAAATCTGAGAATTTTTCTTTAGAAATAATCTGAGAATTTTTCTATAGAAGAAATTTAAGAATTTTTCTATAAAAAAATCTGAGAATTTTTCATGTAGAAAAAGTCAGAGAATTCTTTCTTAAGGAAAAATCTGAGAATATTTCTAAAGGAAAAAATCTGTTAATTTTCTTCAGGAAAAATTTGAGAATTTCTTTATAGAAAAAATATGAGAATTTTTCTATTGGAAAAATCTTAGGATTTTCTTCAGGAAATAATCTGAGCATTTTTCTATAAAAAATCGGAGAATTTTTCTATAGAAAAAATTCAAGAAAAAATATGAGAATTTCTTTATAGAAAAAATATAAGAATTTTTCTATTGGAAAAATCTTAGAATTTTCTTCAGGAAATAATCTGAGAATTTTTCTATAAAAAATCTGAGAATTTTTCTATAGAAAAAATTCAAGAATTTTTTTATAAAAAAAATCTGAGAATTTTTTTATAGAAAAAATCCGAGAATTTTTCTATAGAAAAAATCTGAGAATTTTTCTATAAAAAATCGGAAAATTTTTCTATAGAAAAAATTCAAGAAAAATATGAGAATTTCTTTATAGAAAAAATATGAGAATTTTTCTATTGGAAAAATTTTAGAATTTTCTTCAGGAAATAATCTGAGAATTTTTCTATAAAAAATTTGAGAATTTTTCTATAGAAAAAATTCAAGAATTTTTTCTTTAAAAAAAACTGAGAATTTTTCTATAGAAAAATCTGAGCATTTTCTTCAGGAAAATTTGAAAATTCTTCCATGAAAAAAAACATAGCAGAATCTAATTAATCAGAATCTGAGAATTTTTCTATATGAAAAATGTCTCAGCATAAAAATTTTTTCTATAGGAAAATGTCTCAAAATATGAGACTTTTCTTTTTTTAAAAATGTTTCAGAATGAAAGACTTTTGCTAAAATAAAAATGTCTCAAAATCTGAAACTTTTACTTTATCAAAAATGTCTCGGAATGTAAAATTTTGTCTATATGAAAAATTCCTCAAAATCTGATACTTTTTCTATAGGAAAAATGTCTTAGTATCTGAGAATTTTCTGTAGGAGAATGTTTTAGAACGTGAGTATATTTCAATAGAAAAAATTTCTAAGAAAATGTTTAGAATCTTTATATTTTCTTAAGGAAAAATTTCTCAGAATCTAGGAATTGCCTGAAAAATGTTAAAAAGGTAGAAAATTTTTCTAATTTCAGGTTGATCTCTATAGAAATGTGTTTCAGAATAGATACATAGATCTGTATAGAAATGTGTTTCGGTGTAGGAATAACGTTTTCGAATTACAGAGTTTTTCTGTAAAAAATATCTCAGAATCTGAGTATTTTCTCAGAACTTGTAATGTTTTCTATGCAAATGATGCCGCTAAATTTAAAAATTTTTCTATACTACGAATTTTTCTAAATATTTGAATTTTCGGTGGGAAAAATGGCCCAGTGTCGAAAATTTTTCTATATGAAAGTGTATGAATATCTAAGAATTTTTCTATATCAAGAATTTCACAAATGCTAAAAGCTTTTATTACATTTTTTGGAACAAATTTCTGGTTCAATAGATTCTTGAATATATTCTACGGTAATCAAAACAACATTTTCTATGTAAAATTATTAAAAAAAAACTACTTGCTCTAAAAACGATTGCTTTCGGTACAATTTCAAACAAAAATCATTGATTCTGGAATGTTGAGTAGAACCGGTTGCAGGGTAATTTGATGCATTCTGGAACCGATTATTTGGAACAGAAAATTTAGCTGGGAAGGTGTCAAGTTTGTGATAGCTCATTTGGGTCCTTCACTTAGAAAATTATTTCAGTTACTACATGACGGTCATTTGTGTAGTAAGTACTAGTGTTGTTTTCAACTACAATTTCAACTATTTTTTGTAGTTGATTTAAAAAATAAATACAAAAAATTACTACAATGTAGTAACAGTTTTTTTAGTCTATAAAAAAATTTGAGTTACAGTATAAACAACTGTAATTTGAAGCTGTTTTTACCGTTTTTTGTAGTTTTAAATCAATAGTTAAAAACTGCAACAATTTTTTGTTGATTTTACCGTAAAATGTAGTAGAAGCCTGAACAACAACAAATGTAGTTGTTTTAACTGCCCTTTGTAGTGGAATATACCGTCATATTTTTTGAGGGTTTTGTCATGTCACGTAACCTATCAAGGACCTGTCACTTTCCTGGAAGGTTGTAAGAGCAATTAAATTTTATACAATTTTTTTTTATTAAGCTAATTAGATCGACATATTCTTTCGAGAGTACATAATGTGTCCAAATTATGATAATAATCCATTCCCTTGAAATAAAAACAATAATTTATTTTTTTTTTAATACAAAAATTCATTTTTAATTAATAATGTAGTAATTTAACATGATTTCATTTCTTAAAAAACTAACATACATTACATAACTATGACTATTTTTTATTAGCAAAAATTAAAAAAAAAAAAGATTTTAAATTCTCTTTTTTTTTGTAAAAAAAATAAAAAAAGTAAAATTCATTTTTTATAAACTAAAACTACCAGAGTTTTATCCTGTTTGCTTTGTAGTATACATACAGCTAAATTAGTAACATTAAAATTAGTATAAAATTTCTGGGAGCAAAAGATCTTTTGAAAGAGTTTTTCTTAAGAAAAAACGAAAGACTTAAGACACAAACTTGTTGTTAACAAAAGTTTGATATTTTCATATTGAAATTTTGTGTGTGTTGACGATGACTTTGGTTTGATTCCAGCACGTTTTTTTTAACCGCTTTAAAGCTAAGCTTCTATATTAAAAAAAGACAAGCATAAAGTGGTTTTAAAAATGTGGGTAATATTTTTAACTTATAATTAAATTTAGATGACTAATTTGAAATGATTGTGAGCTAATTAAGAGCATTCTAACATAAAATAGCCAACTCGGGCTAATTCAGAGAAGCTGTTTCCAGTTTTATGTTTTATTAGTTTTCTTTTCTTTTCTTTCTTTTTTTTTGGTATTAAACATTATGATTTCCTGTTAATTTTAAAGATTTTTCTTTTATTTTCTTTTTTTTTAAGTATTTACAGAGAGGGATTTGTTTAACGCTAGGGTTTTGTCTTAATTTTGTAAATTTAACTTTAACTTAAATACACAGTATTCATAAAAAAAATGTAGGGAGTTAAAAATACGAACGACTTAATTGTAATTTTTTTTTAATACTTAAACTGCTACAATTTTACTTGGATCTACTTTGACTCTTAAGAACACGGTATCATCTTTAATGAAAGGGCGTTTGTATAGTAATTCATGAGCAATAAATCTGGGAAAACCAAATCCTAATTGATCGGGTTGATTGGAAGGACGTTGAAAATTTTCCCAAGTAGGATCGGGTACAAAAGATTCGGCAACTCCACCTTGACCAGCCTGGGCTCCCTGTTCGAACAGTGTAAAAGTAATGGAGTGTGCGAAGGGCCATTTTAGTAAAGCATCATATTCACCAGGCAATACTTTAATGTATACGGAAACATGTGTATTTTCACCAGGACCATTGCCATTTAAAAACATGGAGGCTTGTAATTTATAACCATATTGTGATGTATAGAAAGGAGGTGATACCAATTCTAAACCATCTTTGCCCTTAGCCTCCGACATTTTGGCAGACCAATCTGTTATTTTCCATAGTAAAGTGCCAGTAAAGTTAATAGACAATTTTGAGACAGCAGATTTTAACATTTGTATTTGTTGTCCTTGTCTGGCTGATAAAGCCACCATTAATGATAGATGAGAAGCAGCATTGGCTTCTAAGTGAGCTTCCAACATATGTCTGGGACCTTTAAATCTGCAACCAGCTTCTTTGAAAGTACAAGATATGGCTAAAACTTTACATTCATCTCTTAAATGTGCCTCCATATCAGCTCTGGCTATTGGACCCATATCACATCTTTGTGGACATACTGCTGGAGCACGAGGACATTGATTAACATGTAAGGCCAAAGTATCTGCTGAAAATTCTCGATTACAATGTAGACAACGTCTTAAACGTTTGGTACAATCTTTGGATTTATGTAAAGACATACGACCCCGTAATACTCTCTGACCACACTTTGCCTCACAATATATAGGCTCTTGACCACAAGTACCAGTATGTTCTTCAAGACCAGCACCAGAAAATTCACTTTGACAAAATTCACATTTGGTACGTCTCATTGTACAGGTGTACTGTAAGTGATCTGTCATCATAATACGGGGTATTTGGGCACCACATTTATTTGGACATTGGGTAGCATCATGTTTGCAAACATTTAAATGACCCTAAAAAGATACAAAAGAAAATTATGTTTTAATTATAATTCAGAATTTAAAAATAAATGTCTAAATTTATTGGTCGTTAGTAGAGTCATAAAAAAAACTTCCTTTACATCTTTTTAAATTAAATTCTATTTAATTTTCCCACCTTGTGTTTACTGTTTACTTTTTTAATTCTTAAGAATTTGTTAAGTCTTTGACTGCTTTATGGCCATAAAAATCCCACCATAATGGTAATAAAATACAAGTAAAATATAAAAACAAGAATAAAAAATTGTTAATTAAATTTTTTATTTTTAACTAGGCATGTGTATATTAAAATTCAACCTTTTAGGTTACTAACTGTTATTAAACTAAATGTTGCAAATAAAAATTTTTTGTGATTTTAATAATGTTTTTGGTGAATTTGAATTTTTACGAAATTTATTTTTTTTTATTTTAATTGATGATTTTTGTTTTGTTTTCTAAAATTTTAGAATAGTTTTTTAAAAAATGTTTGAAATTTTTTTAATTTTTTTATAGATAGATTCTTATTTTTTAAAGCACGTTTTTGAAAAGCTGTTTTTAAACAAAAACCTTACTCTATCTTTAAGAAGCACTCTGACTTTTTTAAAAATGACTTTTTTAAAAAAACGTCAATCAATTCTTTTTCTCAATAAAAAGTTTAAACTTATCATTTTTTTTCATTGCAGTTTGAACTTATTTTATAATTTCAAATCAAACCAGATCCTGTAAGAAATTCTGAGAGATTTTATAAGAATTTCTTTAAACGCTACTTAATACTTAAACGATACTTAGTTTGTTACTAATCCGAACTTAAAAAGCTTTTCCGGAATAATGATCTTTAAAAAAAAGTAATTAAAAAAACTGCAATCAATTCTTTTTCTCAATAAAAACTTTGAATTTTTTATAAATAATTTTAAGTGCAATAAATATTTTTAAGTGCACAGAAAGTATTATTGCATTTTTCATTAAATCAGTGAATTTTTCATAATGGCTATGATTTTGTTTTGAAAAATTTCATTGGGTTTATGAAAATAATCATTAATTTTTATGAATTTTTTTCATATTAAACTTTTTTAGTAAATGTATGAACCTTTTTATTGTTGCAATGAAATTTTTCATAAATTTTATGAAAAAAATTCATTAATCCAATTAAAAACCCAGTTGGCTCACTTTTAATGAATTTTACCTAGATTGTGTGAACATTTTCATAACTATAATGAACAAAATTCTTTGAATTAAATCTCTATACATAATTTTAATTGAAAAAAATATTAAACCTAGGTACCTTACAAAAAAAAAATCAATTTTAATCTCAATAAAATGTTCTTTTTCGATCTCTGTCCGTAAAACTTTCATAAAATCCATAAACTTTTTTGGTTGAGCTCTAGTACCATTTCATAAATCCGATTTTCCTTCCCTGGTACCTCATACAATTTTTTTTTGTTAATAAACAGTTTGAAATTTAGCCCAATAAACACTAAGGCACTATCCAGGAGATGTTAAGTAAAAAATTCATATGATGATACAAAATTTGTTTCGTTTTTTTTTTTAACTTGTAGGAACTGTCCCAAAGTAAAATCTATCTCAAAAAATGGCAATCAGTTTTTTTCTCAATAAAAAAGTTTTTAAAAATTGTAATCAATTGAGTCTGTCCATTTGTTTTTCAAGTGATTTGCTTGTAACGTTAAACAATTCAAAATCCCATTCTGAATTTTTTTCCAAACTCACCTTCAACTTTCTTAATTCATCTGACCAAGCACATCCCTGTTTGTGATGTATGCAAAATACCAAAGAACCCATTATGGCTTGTTTCGGATCGGGACCAGGGTAAATCTGAAATTATAAAAGAAATAAAATAATTATAAATAAATTGCTAAACTCTTTAAAATATTTTAAAATTTACAGTAAATAATTTAAAATTAACTTAATTTTACCTTAAATTTACGTCGATTTAATATAGAATCTAATATATTATTCATTTAGGTGTAAACTCGTTTAAAGGAAAATTAGAAATGACTTAATCTTAGCAAAAACATTTTAGTTTTATATAGAGATAAGTTTTAAAATTGGCAAATTTTTACAAACAAAGTGATAAACAAACATATTTATTATTTAAGAAGATAAGACAGACTGAAAAGGATTGTTTCATACTCTGCCTAAGAAGATAAGGCAGAGTAAAAAGGATTGTTTACATATGGTAGGTACTAATTGTGGGATTTGTTTGTTTTGGTTAAATAATGGTAAGGGCACAGACAAATTCAGACACGACAGTAGAATCACAGACTAATACAGACTCGACATAAGTGACAGGTGTCAAAAAAGTAGTCCTTAACCATATGGTTAATTTTTTCCAATAATTCTACGAATTTGGTTAGAAAGAGAAAGGTAATATAACGCGTCATAAGAAAAATAGATGTCAGATCGGTTTTTATTGTTTCACTCACTTCTAAGTGTGACCATGTTAGCTTAAAGCTAGCTACACTCAAAAAAAAGACTTAACTTAAACTTTGGAAAAATTTTCTTCAAAATAGTTTATAATTTTTCCCACAATTTAGTTAAATTTAACTAAAAGTTGGGAAATTTTCTTAAGTGTTAGGAAAAAATTTAAGTTTATGTACTGTTAAATAGTCCATTATTTTCCTTAAATGGAATTCCCAAATTCATGGAAGAAATTCTTACCGCCAAAGAAATTTTCCCTAAATATATGACAAAAATCATTATTTTTAAGACATATTCCTCTTCTTTAGTTTTAGTACGTAATTTTCTACCAATTAGTTAATTTTCTTAGATTTGAGGAAGTTTTTTCCACTATTTTAGTAAAATTTTAATAACTAGGGCAAATTTTTTTTTTTCAAAAACTTAAAATGGCGATATCTCGAAAACTAAGCCAGCTAGAGCAAAATGGAGGCTATTTTTGGTTCTGTGAATTTCCATACTATCGCCGGTCCTCTTCACATGTGTGGACCCCAATGGGTCCTAACTTTGGATTTAAAAAAGTTAGCATTCCCGAAAATTTATAAATACTCATATCTCGGTAAATAATGCCAACACAACAAAAAGTTCGAAAGTATTTTTGTAGCCCTTAACACGGAGAACAAGGCCGCCAAATACCGAAAAGCTCTTCGAGAAATAGTTTTAAAGTTATCGAGTTTTTAAATTCTCAAGACCCCAGTTTTCCCCTAAATTCACGTATCTCAAAAACTAAGCAAGGTAGAGCGAAACGGACAAAAATTTTGGATCAAAAAATAAGAAGGTTCTTAAGGAACCCAACTGGGTCTGGGCCCATCGGGGTCTAAGCCTATCGGTCCGAACCCAATGGGGCCTTCACCCAATCGGGTCCTCAAATGTGTATGAACTAAATTGAAAGAAAATTTTTCCCATTTTTTAGTTCAAATTGGCATAATATTAAATTTTTTTTTCTCTCCTTATTTTTAAGAAAAATATGAACTTAAAAGAAGGAAAACATGGCAATGGAGCTAAATCATTATCAATATTCCTTGAATTTAGTTAGTTTTCCCATTTTTTAGTTAATTTTTTTTTCTGAGTGTAAAAACAGCTCTGTTTTCTCCTAAAATCGCTTAGTTTTCCCCATTTTTTATTATAAAACTATACTGTAGAATCTGTATATTGTCGGTGGTGGCGTACTGCATCATTTTTAAAATTAGGCAAGCCCGAAAGGACTTGAAAATTTTAATTTTTATTCCGCGCCTTAGAAAGTTTTAATATGCCCTCTCCTGATTGCAAACATATTTTCATGACATGATCAAATATGTCATCCATTACTTGTTTCATCAATTTTGATGCCATGTTTCATAATTGATGAAAGCAACTGATGAAACCATTTCATCAATATGAAGAAGTAAATTTCTTTTATCGTATCGTTAAATTTTACCAACAAAATTGTTAGCGTGTAATTTCAAGCAGAGTTGTATTTTGTCTTTTTATTAGATGTACTATAAATCTTTGTTAAATTTACTACAAGACCCTTTGCCTTTCAAAAAAAAAAAACAATTATTGTTTTCTGTTTAATAATAAATTTTCTATAATTTTATTTAATTTATTTTCTTTTAATGAGTATTTTTTTACGCTTGAGTGTGACTTCCGCTTGAGAAAAACTTTAATCGAACTTACAAAGAAAATTTTTTTGATATTGACCCTTTATTGATAGTTTGTAACGGATGCGTGTTTAAATAATTTAATTTTGTTAAATTAACAGTTATTTAAAATTTTTTTATACTAAATTATAGATAAGTATACACAGATACTGCAGTTTGAAAAAAAAATGTTCCCCTTAAAGTTCATATTTTAGTAGATTTCTTTTTCTTTCTGTATTTAATACATTTTCTTTGTTTACAATTAAAAAAAAATACCAGATAACATTTTTTCCATTGGTTTCTATAGAAAAAAAAAGAAAAATCCATTTTATATGTTTGTCTGAAACAGTAGATAAAAAATATGCAGCTCTGGGTAATTATGGCTGCAGTTGCATGTCTTTTTTCATTCTTTATATGCAAAGTTAAAGTTTACATTGTTTGCAGTTTCCAACATCCGGTTTGATTAAGTAAATGTTATGACTTGTTCATTAAAGGCTTTTGAGTCGGATTTTTTTAAGCACAGCATTTCATAAAAACAGAGGGGACTTTAACTTGAATGAATTGTGTTCATACACACAGGAAACCTTTAAGAATGTAATCATTTATATTGTTGAAACTGGAAAATTTAAAATAAAAATTATAAATTGGAAAAATGATAAGGGAATTTACATTTTGTGTAAATTAACAATTTCGGTGTAAATTTACAATTTTTATGTAAATTTACAATTTTTGTGTAAATTTACAAGTTTTGTGTAAATTTACAATTTTTGTGTAAATTTACAATTTTTGTGTAAATTTACAATTTTTTTGTATATTAACAATTTTTGTGTAAATTAATATTTTTTTTAAATTATTGTTTTCTGTAAAGACAGTCGAGCTCAGGCTCTAATTATAATTTTTTTTATTTAAATTTATGAAATGTGTTCATACACACAGGAAACCTGAAAGGAATGTCATCATAAATACTGTCGAAACTGAAAAATTTAATATAAAAATGATAAATTGGCAGAAAATTTACATTTTGTGCAAATTTACAATTTCTGTGTAAATTTACAATTTTTATGTAAATTTATAATTTTTATGTAAATTTATAATTTTTGTGTAAATTTCCAATTTTTGTGTAAATTTACAATTTTTGTGTATATTTACAATTTTTGTGTAAATTTACAATTTGTGTGTAAATTTAAAATTTTTTTATTTAAATTTACAATTATTTTTTGAGTAACTTTTAAACTTTTTTTTGGTGTAAATTTACATATTCCAGCGATATGAATTTATAGTAAAAATTATTGTAAAAATATGTAAAATTAACAAAAAATAAAGGTAACATAAAGGTTACTAAGAACTTTGGTAAATTTACCAACAAAATTTGTAAAAATAGTTTTCTTTAAATTTTTGATCAATTTTTTAAAAAAATTATAAATTGGCAGAAAATTTACATTTTGTGTAAATTTACAATTTCTGTGTAAATTTACAATTTTTATGTAAATTTATAATTTTTGTGTAAATTTACAATTTTTGTGTAAATTTACAATTTTTGTGTATATTTACAATTTTTGTGTAAATTTACAATTTTTGTGTAAATTTACAATTTATGTGTAAATTTAATTTTTTTTTTATTTAAATTTATAATTATTTTTTGAGTAACTTTTAAACTTTTTTTTGGTGTAAATTAACATATTTACATATTCCAGCGATATGAATTTTAAGTAAAAATTATTGTAAAAATAACAAAGAATAAGGGTTAAAAGCTACAAAGAACTTTGGTAAATTTACCAACAAAATTTGTAAAAATTGTTTTCTTTAAATTTTTGATAAATTTTTAAAATTTTACCGAAACAAATTTTACACTTTAAAAATATCAGGTTTTATTTTCAATTAGAAATTTTTAAAATTTTTCTTCATTTACTATTATTTCACGTAAAATTTCAAGTTTTTTCACAGATTTCCTTCTTTCAAGACTCTGACCTACCATGATATTAATCATTGGAAACTGGGTTTCATAAAAATGAAATATTTTGTTTTTTTTCTGGTTTTCAGAATTTGATGTGTAAAACAATTAAATAATTTTTCTTTATTGGTGTGACCTTTCAGAGGGGAGACTTTTTGTTCGCAAATTTATCATTAACACACTTAATAATGTTCATTGATAATTTAGTGAGTTTTTTGTTAAATAATCCTTTATAAACTTAAATTTTTGTATAATCAACTGGGAAGTTTAAAATTAAAGTCGATTTGACAAAAAAATCGTGGGAAGATTAAAAAAAATATTTTTGGGATTTTTTTTCTTTTTTCTTCGAAAAAATTTCAAGTTCTAAAAATATTATCATTTTTGATAAAGGAGCCAAAATAAAACATATATAAAAAAGGTACTAAATATTTTTTTAAAAAAGTACAAATACAACGTTTTTATAAAAAGTACTAAAGTAGCCTATTTTCATAAAAGGTACCAAAAAAGTACCTTTTTTATAAAAAGTACCAAAATATTACATTTTTATACGCCGAAAAGCTCCATGAAATAAATTTTCGTAGTTATTTTTTTTTTCATAAAATAGAAGAAAGTTTCCTTTATTTTCCGAAAATAAATTAAGAATACATTTTTGAAAATTTACAAAATAAAAAAATATTTCGTAAAATACATTCATTAATTTTACGAATATTCTTTTTATACGCTCCAACCACAGTATTGGGGTATACTCACTTTTTCATTTCTTGTGTAACGCATCGAAATATCGGCCTAGAACCCCATAAATCACTGTCTTAGGTCTGGTAACTCATCACAATATAATCAATGATTAAGGCTAATCAGTGTTTGCAAACGTCAAATGTATATGAAAATAATCAATGATTAGTATTTATCATTGATTAGATTTTGATTAGTTACCAGCCCTTAAAAGTACTTATTCCGTGACCGAAGACTAAAAAATGTTTTCAAATTTTCGAAGTCCCAGACATAAACTGTTTTTTTTTGGGTTTTGCTGTAAAGAATTTTGTTAAAAATGATGTTCTAAAAAAAATTCACTTAAAACTCTTTAAGGAAAAAAATTTTTTGAAAAATTTTCAGTTTTGAAATTTTTTTTTTAAAAATAAAAATTATTTGTTTTTATTTCGTGTATTTTACGAATATATTTCGTTGTGCTTAATCAAGAATGATTTTATACAATATACGAAATGAAACGGTTTACTTTTTTTTGTACTTCTTATTAAAAGTACTACTTTGGTACTTTTCGTAAAAAGTACTATTATGGTACTTTTTTTGAAAAAGTGCTATTTTGATGTTTTTAGAAAAAGGTACAATTTAAGTACTATTTATAAAGAGTACTTTCTTGTGAAGAATACTACTTTTTTGGTACTGTTTATAAAAAAGTACTATTTTGGTGTTTTTTTTATTATAATATACTGTTCTGGTACTTTTTTAAAAAGGTACTATTTTGGTATTTTAAAAGTACTATTTTGGTACTTTTTATAACAAAGTACTATTTTGATAGTTTTTTTTAAAAAAGTACTTTTTTATAAAAAATACAGAAAAAGTAAATTTTTTCTAAATAAAAATATTGTAAATTTTTCCAAATAAAAATATTGTAAATTATGTAAAAAAAAGTACTTTCTTGGGAAACATAGTACTTTTTTGGTACTCTTTATAAAAAAGCACTATTTTGGTGTTTTTTTTATAATATACTGTTCTGGTACTTTTTAAAAAGCTTCTATAAAATATTATTTTGTTAATTTTTATAAAAAATGAGAAGTACCAAAATAATACTATGAGAAGTACCAAAATAATACTTTTTTAACAAAAAAAATATTGTAAATTTACAAAAACTGTTGAATCTACACAAAAAACTTTACTTTTTTTTATTTTAATTAATTTTTAAAGTTTATAGAAACATAATAAAGGAGAATACTATATATATTTTTTTATAATGAAAGTTATAAATCATGATTGTTTTCGTACATTATATTAAATGAAATGGCGTCTACTTTTGTTGGTACTTCTTATTAAAAGTAACATTACGGTACTTTTTTTTTTGAAAAAGTACTATTCTGATGTTTTTAGAAAAAGGTAAAATTTTAGTACTATTTATAATAAGTACTTTCTTGTAAAAAATAATACTTTTTTTGGTACTTTCATAAGAAAGTACTATTTTGGTGTTTTTTTTTCAATATAATATACTGTTCTGGTGCTTTTTTAAAAAAAATACTATTTTGTTACTACAAAAGTACTACTTTTTATAACAAAATACTATTTTCATACTTTTTATAAAAAATACAGAAAAAGTACATTTTTTACAAAAAAAAAATATTATAAATTTACACAATGTTGTAATTAAAAAAAAAACAATTTTTATTTTTAAAAAAGTACTTTCTTATGAAACATAGTACTTTTTTGGTACTTTTTATAAAAAAGTACTATTTTAGTGTTATTTTTTTTAAATATAATGTACTGTTCTGGTACTTTTTAAAAATGGTTCTATTTTGATACTTAAAAAACATTATTTTAAAATTACTTCATATACAAAAAGTACCAAAAAAGTGATTTTTATGAGAAGTACCAAAATAATACTTAAAAATGGTTCCATTTTGGTACTAAAAAAACATTATTTTAAAATTACTTTTTATATAAAAAGTACCAAAAAAGTGCTTTTTATGAGAAGTACCAAAATAATACTTTTTTAACAAATAAATATTGTAAATTTACAAAAAATTTTGTACCTACATAAAAACTTTATTTTTTTTTAATCGAGCACAAAATACAGGGTGTTTCAAGATCGATTTCTTTTTCAAATACAAAGTAAACACACTTTTTTAAAGCAAATTTATTATCTGTTCATTAATATACATATGTAGTAGAGGTTCTACCATTTATGAATACAAAATAATATCTTCCAAATGTCCTCGTGTGTACACTTACACCCGTCGATTCTTAAAGAAAAATTTTCGATGACATTTTGGCATAAATCTGGCTTTATCTCAGCAATTCCACGCCGAATGTTGTCTTTCAAGGCTTCAATTGTTTCTAATTTATATGTTTAAACACTCTCTTTAAGATGGTCCAAAAAAAATCCAAAGGCGTTAAATATGGCGATACTGGCGGTCAAATTGCTTCAGATCTTCATGAAATTATTCTTCCAGGAATTTCGCACGCAATAAATTCATTGGTTCGTTGGCTGTGTGTCATGGCGCACCAAATTGTTGAAACCTCATATCGTCAATATCAATATCATCAACAAAGGGCCAAAAAAAGTTGTCAACATGACACGATACCGCAATCCGTTGACGGTGCCAATATTGGCGGCCAAACTGCCTTCGATCTTTGTGAAATCATTCTTTCCGGGAATTCCGCTCGCAATAAATTTATTGTTTCGTTAGATGTATGGCATGGCGCACCATCTTGTTGAAACCACATATCGTGAATTCGATATCATCATCAATCAATAGGCGAAGAAAAAGTTGTCAACATTTCACAATATCGTAATCCGTTGACGATAAAAATGTCATCGAAAATTTCGCTTAAAGAATCGACGTGCCTAAGTGTACACACGGGCGACATTTGTCAAATATTATTTATTATTCATAAATGGTAGAATCTCTACTCTATATATTAATAAACAGATAATAAATTTCCTTTACAAATGTGTGTTTACTTTGCATTTGAAAAAGAAACTCGAACTTGAAACACCCTGTATTTATATTTATAAATTATGCATGTTTTCGTATATTATATGAAATGGCGTATACTTTTGTTGGCACTTCTTATTAAAAGTACTGTTTTGGTACTTTTTGTAAAAAGTAATATTACGGTACTTTTTTTTTTGAAAAAGTACTCTCCTGATGTTTTTAGAAAAAGGTAAAAATATTTATAATAATTTCTTTCTTGTAAAAAATAATACTTTTTTGATACTGTTTATAAAAAAGTACTATTTTGGTGTTTTTTTTATTATAATATGTTGTTCTGGTACTTTTTAAAAAATGGTACTATTTTTTTACTTTAAAGGTACTATTTTGGTACTTTTTATAACAAAGTATTATTTTGATATTTTTTATAAAAAAAATACATTTTTATAAAAAATACAGAAAAAGTAAATTTTTTATAAAAAAAAATACAATATTATAAATTAACACAATTTTGTAATTAAATAAAATCATTATTATTTTTAAAAAATTACTTTCTTATGAAACAGAGTACTTTTTTGGTACTATTTATAAAAAAGTTCGGTGTAATTTTTTTTATTATAATGTGCTGTTCTGGTACTTTTTAAAAATGGTTCTATTTTGGTACTTTATAAACACTATTTTAGTACTTTTTGTAATTAAGTACTATTTTGTTAGTTTTTATAAAAAAGTACTTTTTATATAAAAAGTATCAAAAAAGTACTTTTTATGAAAAGTACTAAAAATATTGTAAATTTACAAGACCTGTCCCTTAATTTTACAGACTTTTTTTTTAAATAATTTTACAAAGTATTATGTTTGAGTGTTCAGTCTAATTAATGGTGTTTTCTTTTCTGAACAAAAAATTTTGCATTGTTAAAATGTTTACTTTTAAAATGTTGACATGGCCCTGAAACGATGTTGCATTTTTTTCACTCAGAAAAGAACACAAAAAATGCTGTTTTGTACGCAAATTGCCCTGATTTGCTGGTTCGATGGATGTGTGTTTCGCTTATATTGCTGGCAGCTCAGGTTCGAATCCCGGCGATGGCCATCACATATTTTTTTATTTTTTTTTTTGCTTTAAATTATTTTTTTTTAATTATTTAAACTTAAAAAAAAAAAAACCAAAAAATTAACAAATTTTGTCGATTTTATATGAAAATTTACTTTTTTTTTTTAAAAAAATTATTAAATTATTAAAAAAAAAAACATTATTAAATAAAAAATAATACGTAATGGAATAAAAAAAAATACCAGAATAAAAAAAAAAAAAAAAAAAATTTGTCCATACCGGGATTTGAACCCCGGACCTCCGGTGTCACATGCCACGACACATCCTCTGCACCACAACAGCACCAGTTAACTTGTTCGCTTAATTTGAGTTTTGCTACATGAGAGAATATCAGGGCAATTTTTCACCCCGTCATTTGATTTCGGGGTGGAAAATATGCATTTTTTACCTCAAATGCAGGCAATATTTTAAGAAAAGAATATAATATTTTTTTATAAGTGTGCATTTTTTTTTAGAAAAGAACACAAAAAATTCGTAGAATAAAAAAAATGTTACAAAATGCTACATTTTTTGCCAGAAAAGAAAACGCCATAAGTTCCTGTTTTATTTTAAATATTTTAAATTTTTTTCTTGCCCACAAGTGTAGTTTAAACATTTGGGCGTTGATTTGTTTTCAAAAATTTCTTCCCAAAATCATTTTAAAGTGATCTTTAACAAAAAAATTCCAAAAAACATAAACATTAAACAAAAAAAAAATAAATAAACTTTAAAAATTCTCAAAAAAAAGCATAAACATTTTAAAACAACACATAAACCAGGAAATTAAAGTGTTTATGGTTTAATAACAAATCCCAAGTGGCCAACAAGTAATTTTTTTTTTAAAGTCATCAAACTTTAAAACAAAAAAACAGACAAAAAAGTGTTTTTCAGGTCTATATTAGAAACTCATTAAAAGTCTAAAAAGAATACAAAATAAAAAAAATTATATAAAATTTTTTTTATTATTATAATTATCCATAAATCGTAGCATGGGTCTTATGAGTACCATACCACCACACCAACCTAATTAGTCAACAATGTGTTTTTTATTTTTTTTATATAGAATTTATGATTGAGATTTAGTACAAATATTGTTATAATATGCTTCCATGTCATGGAATTTATGCATTTATTTCCGTTTGGTAAAACTGGATGGCACTTTCCCTAAGAATGTATGGTTTTGTGTGTGTTTGCCTGTCTATATCTTCTGTTTTCTGTTTAATGTTTATTTATTTATTATTTTTTTCCGTAAATTTAAAAAATAAATAAAAAAAAATATTTTAAAGAAGAAAAAACCAAAAATAAAGAGCTTAGCATGGGTCTGGTGTTTGTATAGGGTTTAATAACTCGTGTCTGATTTCTTTTTCATATGCTATGTATTCCATTTTCCATAGCACATTTTCTAAAAAGGGGGGCGAATGACACGGGCTTTTAGAAGCACAAAAAAATGCACGTGGTACTTTTTTTTGTATTATTTTATTGTTAAAGTAAATATTTAAAATAACTCGATTTTTATTTTGTTAACATTATGTTTATTAATGATAAATAATAGTGTTGAAATTTTATGTTTATTTTTCAAATTAGTAGAAAATTTATTAATAATATTTTTTATGTATAACGGAATATTTGTAAATTATTATAAATGCTATAATTGAAATTTATTGATTGACTTATTTTTAAGTTCTTTTGTTAATGGGTAATAATCATTACCAAGTTTTACACAGACAAAGTTTTTTGTTCCCACGATATCATATTTTGAGTTTTTTTTTTGAAATACCCTATAGTATATTTTAAGTAAGGTTCGTTTATTAAATGCCCAAACAATAACGGTTATTGGATTATATGCCGACAACAAATTAGGAGTTTTGATTCTATTGAAGTTAATACAAGTTTTACTAACATATTTTTTGAGTGTAGTGAAAATTTTGTTACTTTTTTCAGTGTGAATCTATTTTCAAAACATCAAGTTTTACTATTTTTTTAAAAAATTTTTTGAGTGCGCTGATATTTTGTCAATTTTTAGTTGTGAGTCAAATGACTCAGTAAATTTGATCTCAAAAGTCTCCAAAGTCCAGTTTTTAAATAAATTGCTTTAAGTTCATACAAATTGTATTTGTCGTAAAAAACACTAAAAAAATATTTTTTTTTTTGAAAAGTTTGTAATTCTACAAGAATTCCCTTGTTATCAACCATTACAAATAAAAATAGTTATTTTACATATATTTGTGTAAAAATTACTTAACAAAGTTGTAAATATACAAAAAAAAAAGGTTAAAAGTTACGAAAAATATATGTAAATTTACAAAAAAATTGTAAACTTTACAAACTCAAATAATATACTATTATAAATTGTGAAAATTTCCAATAACTTTAGGTACAATTACGCAAAAGAGATAGACCCCTGACGTTTTAATGAATTTATTAACTCCAAAACGCAAAAAAATTGCTGAAAAATCTTTGTGTTCCAGACTTAAAAAAATTTTGGAACTTATAAAATTTTTCACAAAAAACTTTTCCTAAAAACATTTTTAATGCATTTTTTAAAATTAAAAAAATTATTTTTTAATTAAATTTTTTACTCAAAAACCCAAAAAGAACTTGTGTCTTGGTCTTTTTAATTGGGAGATTTTTTTTAATGGTCCTTCAGAGTGGACATATGCTAGGGTTCATTGACCTAGCACTTTTGCCACTTTTGATCAAAAGACGGAACATTTATAAACTTTCGAAACAACTATTATAATTTTAAAACAATCCTGAAAAAGTAATTTTTGGAAATTATAATTTTAATGGGGCAAATAGGTGCAAAGTAGAGATGGGCGTGTAGTGAATTTTGACTCACGCATGCTCACGAAGTAAAAATATTGCTAACGCACGATCACGCCAGATTTTTTCTGCTCACGTTCACGCACGCTCACGTGAGTAACTACAATTTTTCTCACGCTCACGAAATAATCAGGCTCACGAAGACTCACGAAATTAAAATTATTAAATTTTTATTTTACTTTTTTCGATTTTTTGCCCAAAAAGTATTTAATTTCCTTAAAACAATAATAAAAATTTATTCAAATCACAATTTTGTATTAATTACCCTATAAATTCAATTTAATAACGGTTTTTATACCCTCCAACCACAGTATGGGGGTATACTCACTTTGTCATTCCGTTTGTAACGCATAAAAGTATCGGTCAGGGACCCCATAAAGTATATATATTATTGATCTATGATCGATTCAAAGTCATTCTATGAATGTCCGTCCCTTCGTCCGTCTGTATAAAACACGATAAAAGAGCTACCCTCCTGAAAGTTAGCACGAATATGTCTCATGGTCATAGGCCGGTTAAGTTGGGAAATAGGCAAAGTCGGATCAGGGGGAAAAAGATCCTTGTTTAAAAACTAAACCAACCTCTAAAAACGACATTTTACATTTTTTTGCATTTTTGTTAAACTAATTA
Source organism: Pegoplata infirma (assembly GCA_963921195.1). NCBI lineage: Eukaryota > Metazoa > Arthropoda > Insecta > Diptera > Anthomyiidae > Pegoplata > Pegoplata infirma. The sequence goes on along the minus strand of OY992537.1, from coordinate 15,187,586 downwards.
AACCTTTTTATGTTAGAAGAAGTTCAAAGTTCTGCACTTAGACGCAGGGGAGCTAGAAAGTTTTGTTTGTTTTCGGCTGCCCCCTTTTGTGGGCGTGGATTTAAAAACAAAATCATTTAAATAGTGAGAAAACGGTATAACTAAAGTTCTAAAAGCATAATAAATTAGTTATCATTTATCGCGATGGGGAAAATATCCTCACAGATCCCCCTCCAAAAACGCCCCTGGAATTTTTTTTTATTTTCTTTAACATGTTGGAGGGTATTAAAGATTCGGCACAGTCGAATTTAACACTCTCAATTGTTTTACTTGTTTTCTGTTTCAAACAGCACAAAACAATCACGAAAACTCACGAAACAAAAATTACGCACGCTCACGCACGAAACTATTTTTTCTAATCACGCGCACTCACGTTCACATGAGTAAAAATAAATTTCACTCACGATCACGCGTGAATCACGAAAAATTCGTGTCTCGCGCACATCTCTAGTGCAAAGTAGTGTACTTTGTAACTTTTTCTATCTATCTCTTGATATAATGAACATAGTCCCAATTCCGACAGGGCAATTTTAATTGCCGCAATTCTGATTTTATAGTGTAACGGAGAGAGAGGAAAGAATCTTACCTCTCTCTCTCTGATACACTATAAAATCAGAATTGCCGCAATTAAAATCAGGGATGCCAACTTAACCAAATATATTTATGTCTCAAAAACATAGGAAAATTTTATAAAGACGATTACAAACTTTCATATACATATACAAAAAACTATAAACTAAACGAGAATTCAAAAAACTATGAGAGTTTAAAAAAAATTAAAAAAACTATTAAATTTTTATTAAATTATTTACTTAAATTGTTTTTAAAATTTTTAAGTAAATTTTTAATTGCGTCAATTAAAAAATTACTCAATTTTTGTTTTTAATCTTAAACAAGTGATTGCTCAAATTTGTTTCCTCCATATTTTTTTCAGTGTACATAGAAACTTGAAATGTGTGATTCTCCAGCAGAATTAACATCGAATAGAAGAACATATTTTAAAATACTGGGGTAACGAACCCAAAATATTTTTATTTCATTAATAATGTTATATAGAAAGGAAGGAAGCCTACATGGACAAAATAAAATAGAACTCAGAACGAAATGGTTTCATAGGATAATGACGATATAAGGGGTAGAAAACTTTCAAGAACATTTTTACCCGGAACAAAAATGATGCCGGGCTAAACGGCTGTTTTAAATTTATTATTTATTCAAAACAGTTTTTGTAAGGGACTTCAACGTTAAAAATTAAAGAAAATAAAGATTCCTTAGGAAGAGTTTTAGAGATTGGGGGTCTAATCCTGATTCTTATTTAATCCGGTATATATTATTAGTGGTAACGAAGTTCCGGGTTGGCATGTTAGTTTTAAATATATTGTTCAAGATTACATTTTTGACGCTTGTCATAAGTGTCGCATCTGTTTAGTCTGTGACAAAACCGCCCAATGGTTTTCTAGTCGAAAAACTAATCCTGATTAGTGCATTCAATTTGTTTTATCCCAGTAGTTAATTGTAGGAGATTACATATTCAACCTAGATCGCCTTTAATTTAAACTTAAATACTTGTTTATTTACATTTTTTTTATTAATCAAAAATTCTTTTTCCATCTTCTTTTTCTTTACAGGTAAGTCGCACTTTACATTTTATCAGCTTAATAAATTTTTGTTAATTTCAACATGCCAAGAACATGATCATTCATGTTATTTGGGATTCATAACATCCGGTGTGTAAATTTTTCAAAAAAAAAAAAAAAAAAAAAAAAAAAAACAGCTGATTTTACAAAATACAAATAAAATTGTAGAGTAGCAGTTTTAGAATTACCAAGTACTGGTAAACAAGTTTTGAGCTCAAATTTACAAAAAAACAGAAGAGAAATATGAAAAAAATTTCAAAAAAAAAAAAAATATAAACAAAAACAAGTTTCAAACAAAGCCGTCAACAGCAGCAGCAGCTGATCTCAAATAAAAGGTATTTTATAATATTAATGGTATGAAAAAAGAGTAAATAGCAATAATCGAACAGAAAACAAAAACAAAATACACTGCGAAAAAAGAATTTAAACCAAATTTTAAAAATTAGATTGAAATAAAAAGAAAAAAAAGTAACACAAAAAGAAATAAATCATTAAAAATAATGATGATAAGCCTATGATACAGCAGCAGTAGAGGCAGCTGTCTAAAGATATATGTAAACAGATTCTAACCATAAAGGTTTGTCTGTAGTATTGTAAACATTTTTATACCTATTTGAAAAAATACAAAAGACATGTTTTGTTTTGTCTTTAATAAGAGTTTTTTTCTCACAGTTTACCTAGTTTTTTTTGAGCATGTTTTAACAAGTCTCTGTTAAGGCTTGTTAATAAGAAATTGTATACAATTTGTATATATTTTTTGGTTTTTTTTTTTCAAAACTACGGCTAAGCCGTACTTTTTAGAGCTGCATTACTCGTATTTTATTTTTTTGCAATTGTTTTTTTTTTAGTTTTTGTTGTCTACTTCTTTATGCTGTTCTCTGAGAAGCAGGTGAATGAATAGTTTTGTTGGTAATACCATTTACTTGACAGCTGCTATTTTGTTTTGTGTTTCAACTTTAAATGCATTCACAGTTAGTTTTGAAAATTATTATTAATTTTATTTTTTGTTGTTAACAGAACAAAAACTGCTGGTTGTTGTAGGTTTTTTGATCACAAAAAAAAATTGTCTTATAGGCAGATGCAGTATTTAGTGTGGTTATCGTGATATTGTCAGACATAGTAATTATAAATTTTGAACTAAAGGTTATTTATACTCGTTTTTGTTTATCCCCCCAGTGTGGAGTAGGTTGTTGTGTTTTTTTTTTTGTAAGGAATTTCACAATATCTTGTAAATATAGTGGAGTTTTTTTTATTTTTAAGCTTGGCTTATTGGCGTGCATTTTTTTTAAAGAATTATGAAATCTAGAACTAATTTTAAGAAATATTTACTAAATTTTGATTTTTGGAGTAAAAAAATCAATTTCATGTCGATCTCTGTTTAATTCCATTTCGTTCCCTATTCTATTCCATTCGTTCCCTATTCCATTTCATTCGTTTTCCATTCAATTCCATTTGTTTCCATTCCATTCGTTATCTCTTTCATTTCATTTCGTTCCACGTCGGTTTCATTCCTTTCCATATTATAGAAATAAATAATTTTATATTTATTTCTCCAGAGCACCCATTTTTCCTTTTTGCCCCCTCCCCCCTTTTTGGCCCCTTGGAATTGAAATTTCCAAATATGTAAATACTTTTTTCAGAATGGTTTCTTTATGGGGCATTCCATGTCAAATCGGACACTTTGAAATTTTTTTTTTAGATTTTCCCAATTTGTTTACAGTTTTTAGAACCCTTCGAAAACTTCTTCGTGGTAAATTTTCAGATTTTTTTGATGACCCGATCAAAAGATATTGAATTTTTAAAAATTGGTAGTTTGTTTTACTCAAACTTCTTTTATTCATAACTTCTTCAATAATGGCCCAAATTTCATTTTTTTTTTCAAAATTTTTGTTTTTTAAAAAAAAAAAAAATCCCAAAAAATTATTAAAATCGCTCTAGTATGCGATTTTTAAGTTTTAAAATTTAAATCTCATTTTTTAAAATGTTTGTACTCTTCGATTTTTTTTAAATTTTTTTGTGTAAAACTTCTTTTGATTCTACAAATTTTTTGACCGGAGGATCGTGGGATAACGATTATTACTATTTTTTAAAATTTTTTGAAAAAATTTTATTTTAATTTTCCAATCTTAAAATTATTTTTACTGCTCCAATGGTGCGTCATAGAGGGGTCCTTTATAAAACCGACCTCCATTAATTTTTACGTCTTAACATTTCTTTGGAACAAACTAATACCCTATCTCCAATTTCTAAATGGGTTCCCACACAAAACGAAATTTTTTTAAAATTTGCTCCAACCGCTCTAACTGCCCTAATAGTGCCCTTAGAGCAGTGATACGCATTTTTGTAATTCCTATTCCCGCGGGAAAAGGCGCTGCTTTTGCGCTGTCAACACACATACACTATAAAATTCTGTTGCTTGAGCAAATTTGTTGACTTTTCGCTTGCTACTACACACACAAGCATAAATGTTATAGTATGTGTCTGCGTATCGCTGCCTTAGAGCAACAAAATGTATGCCCGACCCACAATATTTTTCTAGTCCAAACATTTTCTCTGAACGCACCTACCCTCTATCTCTAATTGTTAAGGCGGTCCCCATACAATTTTTTTTTTATTTTTTGGAAATTTGTTTTATTTAATCAGCTTCTACCGGTCCAATGGTGCTTCCGAGAGGGGTCATTAGTGGGACCGACCACCATTTATTTTTATCCCACAACATTTTTTTAAAATATACCTAAAAAAATATTGTGGGTCAGTCATACATTTTGTTGCTCTAAGGCAATGGTTCTCAAACGGTGGGTCGCGACCCCCTGGGGGGTCGCGGAAGAGTTTCAGGGGGGTCGCGAACAAATTTGTTAAAACCTTAAATTTTGGTAAATTTATAACACATTTTTTTATTGTTGTGCTAGAAAAATATACAAATACTTTTATTAAAGAAAAAAAATTTTCCATCACTTAAGGTCCCTCCGTAATCACTGTGCAGTTGTTAATTTCTTGGGATTCCCTTCAACTATTCGATGCTGATTCCAAAACTGGGTTCCAAATTTTTCTAGTTAGGTTTTTGAGAAAATCAAAGGCAAAGTTCACAAAAACGTATTCTTGTGCATTTTAAAGATCTTTGTGTGTGAAATTTTCGGATGCGTCTGGGATCAAAACACTTTTTTTTATTTACTTTTCAATGCTGATTCCAAATCTGGATCCGAATAACGGATTTCGATTCGTGATCGAATAAAATTTTGATCAAAACCAAACATTGGTACATAATTTTGAAAACAGAATAATCATTACTCCAAATAGGACTTTAAATGCTTTCATGGTAAACATTTTTTCATTTCTGATCAGGTTTAACTGGTGTTTTTCTTTTATTTTCGGAAACAAAAAATCGAAAAAGATAGTAAGTTTCGATATAAAATGCCATAGTTCAGGACCTGGTTTACAAAAGAAAAATTGAGGTCAAAGTTAACAAAAATTGTGTTTTTATTTTATTATTTAGAAGTTTTTTACTTGAACATTTTGGTATGCGTCTGGGATCTGACCACACGGTTTTGATTAATCTTTTAATGCCGCTTCTGAATTTGGTTTCCAAATTTTTCTATTACTTCAGGTTTTTGAAAAAATTAAGGTCAAAGTTCACGTTAATAATTTGAAAAAATTAAGGTCAAAGTTCACGTTAATAATTTTTAACATTGGGTGGTCGCGAAAAATTTTAAATATTTAAAAGGGGTCGCAAAGCAAAAGTTAGTGAGAAGCTCTGCTCTAAGGCCACTATTAGGGCAGTTAGAGCGGTTGGAGCAAATTTTAAAAAATGTCGTTTTGAGTGGGAGCTCCCTTATAAATTGGAGATAGGGTATTAGTTTGTTCTAAAGAAATGTTAAGACGTAAAAATTAATGAGGGTCGGTCTTATAAATGACCCCTCTATGACGCACCATTGAAGCAGTAGAAATGATTGGAAAATTGGAAAATTACAATAAATTTTTTTTTTTTTAAATTTTAAAAAATAGTAATAATCGTTATCCACGATCCTCCTGGGCAAAAAAAAAATTTAAAAGCAAAAAAGTTTTCTTAAATATTCAAAATACATATTCCAAAAAAAAAAAAAATATGATAGTCGCACTTTAAGCCGTGCTTAGAATCAAATTATCAAAAAAAAACTTTTTCAGAATGATTTCTTTGCTAGATGATCTTATTGTTAGACTCAAATTTTCAAGTTTATAAGACCATTATTTAAAGAAATCGAAAACTTATCAAACTATAATTTATTTTCTCATTTACACGTTTAGAACCATAAATTCCTTTATGAATGTTTCGATGGAGAATCCTACATTTAAAAAAAAAGTTATTTATATCATTATTTAAGGGGATCAAAAAAAAATACTAATGTACGCTTTTTACCCTCTTATAACCAAAACTTTCTAAAAAGTACTTTTGTCAGCATTTTTTCCTTGGATGATCCTACATTTTAAATTTAAAGTTTTTAGAACCTTTATTTTAGAAGATTGAAAAAGTACCAAAGTACAATGTTTTGCCCTTTTAAACCCATTAAAATTTAAAATTCCAAAAGGTACTTTTTTCAGAGTGTTTTTTTTATCTGTATAATTCTACCTTTAAAATTTCAAGATTCATTTTTCAGAAGATAGAAAAAGTACCAAAGTACAATTTTTGTCACTTTTTGCCCCCTAAGAATTTGAATTTCCAAAAAGTACTTTTTTCAAAATATTTTTTCGCCAGAGGATCCAACATTTTAAGTTTCTAGGAATATTATTTCTGAAAATGTTAAAAATACCAAAGTATACTTTTTATTTCTTTTAACGCCCTTAGAAACCGATTTTCTAAAAAATCAAACCTTAGTGGATCTACCTGTATTCCGGGAGGTAAATCTGAAATTCCAAACCTAAAATATGTACAAACATATTTTTATGAGTGTAAAAGTTTAGTTCAATATGCCAATGTAGCGTTTTTTTTGGAAAAAAACTTTTTTTTAATATGCCAATTTAGCGTTTTTTTTTTGGGAAATTATTTAGCGTTTTTTTAATTGGTTTTATTTTTTTACGTTTTTTTAATTGTGCTGAATATTAAGGTTAGTTCGATTGATAAATAAATCAGATAAATTTTTAAAAACTCTTTGGGCTTATACTGGCGCCTTGTTATAAATATTTTTGAATAAAAAATTTTAAAACTCGTTTTTTACCATAATTATTTATTTTCAAAAATAAATCAATGTTTTAACAACTTTATTTTATTTGAAAACAGGATTTCTATGAAAAATCTATAAAAAACCGTTTGGTTTTTTTTTTCTTCTAATTTTATTTAATTAAAGACGGAAATGACATTAGTTCACACACAGACAGAATAAATTCAGTCAAACAAATATGTAGATAGACAAATGAAATTCTTTATCTGGAATTGGAAAACTTCTATACCATGTAGAAGTAGTAATAGTTGTTGTTATTATGTTTATGTGGTAGCAAACCGTTGTAAGTTTTTTTTTGTAATCTTTTATTTTTATTTTTTTGATAGTTTTTGTAAATACACCATATGCATACAAATTTTTCACTAAACATGATATTTTTGTTGTAAACACAATACAAACGTCAACGCTACCATCATGATGATGATGATGATCATCATCGTCAGCACCATCGTCAGGCCTTTGTTATTGTCTGTAATACTTATATAATAGACATAGACGCATTATGTTTTTCAATTGTATATACGGATTAGGGTGTCAATAATTTGTAAAGAATTTTTGACAGTAAAAATTGTTAAAGATTGTAGAAAATTTGAGTTTTAGAGCTCAGAAGAGTTAATTTTGACTTAACTTCAAATTTTTATTTTAATAATTGTCGTAAAAATTTTTCGTTATTTTTGACCTCTGACCTCAGATTTATAACTTTTTAGTTTTAATGAACTTTAGGGTAGAATTTTTTAAACTATGTACTGACAAATTCTTTTGGGGATTAAATTAAAATTTTTATAAGAATTCTTTCTGGGGTCCTAGTCAAAATTCCATTTGGGTCCCTGGTTGGAATTAAAAATGTTTCTAAATTATTGTCACCCTAATTCTGATATACAAACATATTTATTTTATAGATATTTTTTCAAAAAAGTATGTACATAAATGCTTTCCACATTAAGTTGCAAGTGCAAGTCATTCATGTAGCATGCTTACATGCCTCATGTTTGAAATGGTATTTCATACATTATTTTGAGTTTTTCCAAACACATGTTTCTCATAATATTTATACGATCGATAATTTTCTCTATTATGCTATGCACAAAAAAAAATAATCTGAATTTCATTTCAATATGGAATAAAAATAAAATGTTTAAGCTCGAGGCCTGGATTTTTTTCCATCCACTCTAGTGATGGAGGGTTTGTATAAGTTTGTCATTCCGTTTGTAACACCTTGAGATATTGGTCTAGTACCTCATAAAGAATATATATTCATGATCCTCGATCGATTTTAAGAAGATCTAGCGATGTCCGTCCGTCTGTTGAAAACACGCTAACTTTTGAAAGACTCCGGAAGCTCCTGAAGTTTGGCATACATGTTTGACATTTACTTAATCAAGTTGGTATTGCAATCCAGCGAAATCGGTCCAGTGCACTATAGGAAATTTTACCCATTTTGTGGCCAAAAGTCAAAATTAAAATTTTTGCAAACATTATTTTTTTTCACATTAATATAAAAAAAACTTAACAAAGTAAACAATTCTTTCTCAATTTTTCGACAGAATTGATGTACTGTCACTTTATCAGTAGTTTTTGTTGCAATTTCTTACTTAGTTATAAAATAACGATTGAGAGCAGCGAATTTTGTGATAGCTTCTAACAAAAGTTTTTATATTAAGAATTTATAGTTTTTAAAAACTAAAAAATGGAAAATAATGTCAAAGGTGAGTACTTTAATGATAAATAGTGAAATGTTGGTGAACTCATCTATTAGATCGATTTTATTGGAAAAATTGAAGTGACCTTAAGATGAACTTATTGAAGTATGAATTGGAATTTTATTTTGACTTTAAAAAAAATGATAGCATATGTTAGCTATAAAACCATAAAAGTTCTCTAGGACAATCAATTACCTTCCGAATTTAAAAAATTTCAAGGTCGGATATGTGCAAACTTTTTTTTTATACCCATTTTTCCAGGTGACTACCGAGTGCCAAATTCAGAGTTATTTAATACATGGCGAGAGAAATAAAGCAGAGGTGGATAAGGAGCCGCTATTTCTGACCATTTCTTTTCATACATTGCTGAGAGTGAATGTTTCGAAAACTTTAAACAATATATAAAGGAGGAATTAAGAATATTTTGTTCAAATATAAATATGAAAAGGATTAAAAGTTGTAGGAGTTTGAAAATTTTTGAAAGACAGCATGCTGTTTGTCTTAAAGGCAATACTTGGCTAAAAAAAACTTGAAACGCAGCCTGCCTCCACTAAATCGAAACCTGGGCGACCGCAATTAACTTTTTTGTCAAAATCTGCGAGAACAAAAATACGAGTTACAGCAGAAATCTCTAAAGATCTAAATAGGGAAGTTGAGCCCCTAGCTTTTGCATCATCTACGGCTGCCCGTAGTGGCATTTTGAAATGTAGTTGACGACTTGGAACTCAAAAATAAAATTTTTGAATAAAATCCTTATTAAAAAGTAGATTTGTTTGACACTTCTTAACATTGTTAAAATAAATTTCTACTGTTATCTTCGAAAGTTAGTGTACACTCAAAAAAAAAAATATTGTAAAAACAGTTTAGAAAACCATATAATCTATCAAGGATCTAAAAAATCTTAGATGCGGCAACTTATAACCCGGGAACCCTGTTTGGAACTAATTATTAGGTAATTTTTTAGGTAACTTTACTAATTTTTTTTTTGAGTGTATGAAAACCTTTAAGAGTCACTCCCTCCCTCTAAAGAGTCTTCCAAAAGTCAAATAAAAAAAATCAGTCAAATCGGTCCAGCCGTTTGGCTGTAAATAATTTTGGCCAAAAAAAGGGTAAAATTTCCTATAGTGGCAGTGGTTCAAAAGTTATGAGCAAAAGACTAATTTTCGGCGAGGGTTTTTCGTGAATTTAAGAGATAAAAAACACGATAACTTTCGAAAGGAAATTCTGAGGATGCTGAAGCTTGGCATATATATTTGTCGTTTCCCTGGCCTAGTTCGTATTGAATTTCAGCCAAATCAGTCCAGTCCAAAAGTAATTAGCAAAACCGTGAATATCAGATTAGTTTCATCTTAAATTCACGTGTTGAAAACCCGTTAAACATGTTTTAAAAACATTGGAAAGTCACAAAAATATTTTACAACGTATTTTTGTCACTCAAAAATATTTTTACACTTAAAAAAAATACACTCGAAAAAAATTTTACACTCAAAAAAAAATTAGTAAATATATTTTTTTTTTTTTTAATTTGTTAAAAAAAAATGTTTCTAATTATTTTTTTCACGTTAGAAAATTTACTATAATTAAAAAGGGCGTTGTGGAGGGTATTCATAGATACGTCCAAGTCGAATTTAACTTTTCTACTCAGTGATGTCAACTTTTTACAAGCAAAACGCGCAAAATAGTGACTCAAAAAGCGCTAAAAAGCGCTAAATTTTAATAAAAAGCTTCAAAAAGCGCTAAAAAACTATGTTTAATTTAACGTTTTTAATATAAATTTTTGTAAAATCATCAGGCCTATTCGCAGAATAAGTCTAAAAAATGGCTAAATATAATTTTTCAAAATAAACTTTTTTCTGTTCTTATTATAAAAACCACATTTTTTTTTTTTCAATTTTTAACAAAGTTTCACATTTCTATGGTAGCATTTACGTGAAAAATATGGATTTAAGACTGTTTTTATGACGTTTCTGTTGTAAAATGTACATTTTTTCATGTATTGATTAGTTGTAGTAAGAAAGCGCCAAAGGCGCTGAATAAAAAAGTGAAAACGCGCCAGTTTAGCGCCTTTTTTAAAAACGCGCTAGATTTAAAAAATTCGCTTTTTGGGAGGTCAGAAAGCGCCAAATCTAGCGCGAAACGCGCTAAGTTGGCATCGCTGTTTCTACTTGTTGTTTTTAAAATAAATTTTTATTTTTTTCTGTGTGTTTTGGGGGAAATCATTGTTTTATTTCATTAGGTAGCTAATACAGCACTAAACATTAATTGATTCTTCTTTTCGGTCATTGATTTTTTTTTCAGTAAATAAAATGTTTATGCTTGGTATCATTTTGAGTTGTTTATTTGTTTTTAGAAATTATCTGTAATAAACTTGAACTTAAAAAAAAGTATTAAAAATTAGTGGTGAGTTCAGAAGAATAATAAAATTAAAAAAATAAGTTTTCTTGAATTTTTGTTGATGCATTTCTATAATCTATTCTAATGCAATCTGATTTTAAATGCTCTAAGAATTCATGGCAAAGAAGTGTGGATGAGCGAAAGAATTAACTAGAAAATTATTTTCGTTCAAATTTTTTTCGAAGATATAAAAGAAATCGCTTAGTAAAGATATAAAAAAATCGCTTAAATAAAAATGGATCTAACTTCGATCTTTAAGAGTTTCGGAATGTGAGCTCGAAGGATTATATTCCTGTATGATTGCATTCGCCTCAAACTTTAGCTAATCTTGTTACTTCAATTAAAAAAAAAATTTTACACCAAAAATGCTTAATTGACACCACTTTTTGTAGACGTGCAAAGTTTAAAAATAGAAAAAAGTTAATTTTTTTGGCAACTTTTGTTTATTTTTATTGTGATTTTCCTTCCCTAAGATTTATAAGAACTTATTAGAAATCATGCCCGCCCCTTTTTGTGGGCATGGTTTTTGAACAATATACTAAAAATATGAGAAAATTGCCCAATATATTGGAGAAAATGTTAAAATTTTTGATTTCTTAATAGTTTATGTTGACCAGAGCTTCGAAGGATTTCTTTCCTTAATTCGATTTGGCATTCTGAATGAAAATTTAGTGATTGAATTCCCCAATCACATTTTAGCGAATTGAATGAATTTACTTTAAACTCATTCGATTTATAAATATCGAATGCATTCGATTTATTTTTCATTCGACTTTCAAAAATCGAATGCATTCGATTTTTTTCATTCGACTTTTAAAAATCGAAAAATTTTCTTTTCATTCAATTTGAAAAATCGAATGGTTTAATCATTCATTGCATAAAAAACTTAAAAAAACTAACCAAGATAGAGCAAAACGGAGCCAATTTTTTGTCCATAGTATCGCCAACACTCTTCACACTTTTTGTCGTGTAGGCAGTTAATAAGTGCATTTTTAAAATTTTCGGGAACACCAATTTTTTCGGATTCAAAATTAGAGCCCATTAGGCTCTAAGGGTAAAGAGAGTCGGCGATACTATGGACCAAAATTTGGCTCCGTGTTGGTCTATCTATTTAAAAAATCGATTGCATTCGCAGTGGAATGATAAAAAATCGAATGCATTCGATTTTTCTAAATCGAATGAACAAGAAATCGAATGCATTCATTTTTTTCCATTCAATCGAATGAATTCCAAGGACTGCATTCAATGTTGATTTATGAAACCGAATGCATTCACTGCCTATGAAAATTGAATGCATTTTTTTGAGAATTCATTCGAAAAGGATTTCATTCTTCGAAGCTCTGATGTTGACATAGTTTATTGTCACAGACTAAATGTGACAGGTGTCAAAAAAAGTATTCTTGAATCATATGTTTAGTTTTTTTTTCTAATCTACTAATTAGATTAGAAAGAGAAAGCAAATATAACGCGCCATAAGAAAAATAGATGCCAGATCGGTTTTTATTGTTTCACTCACTCCTAATTAGTAGAAAATGTTGCCATGTTAACGTAAAATGGACTAAAAATCGCTCTGTTTTCTTATAAAAATCGCTTAGTTTTTCCCCAATTTTCTTAAAAAACTCTACTGTCGAGTCTGTGTTAGTTTGTGGTATTGTATCATGATATTGCAAATAATATTGCAAATCTATGGACAGCTTTTAGACATGTCTTAACATGGTTTGTGGCATTAAAGAATGTGTTTTTTTAAGTAAATGTTGTTTACAAAAACGGTCTGTTTAATAAACCTGATTTTCTAAGCTAAAATGTATAAATTTTTTATTTTTTTTTTTAAGTTGGTGTATCTTAAAAGTTTATAAATATTTAAGCTTTTGTCTACACAAACACTTTGCAACCAAGTTGCATAACTGAGTAAGACGTACTTGAAATACGAAACGCCTTTAAACTTTGGCATTTGAAACAAAGTGATAAAAATTTTGAAAATATCGCTATATTGTAGACAAAACATTACATAGAATTTCGACAGAAGATTAGGAAAGTAAAAGTTTTGTAATAAAGTTTAAAAAAATCTATGTAATTTAAGTTTTTACAAGTGCTACAGTTTTGTGGCAACTTATTTAAAAAGCTTATGTTGAAAAGCAAAAACTTAAAAAAAAATTCAAGAAAAAGTTTTGTAAAAAATTTTCATAAAAATTTTTAAAATAATAATTTTTTATAAAAAGTACAAAAATCGCACATAATATTTTATACTTTTTTTGTAAAATGTATTTTTTTATAGAAAAATAATAATAACTACAAGTAAATGTGTTATTTTTATTAAAAAGTAGTTTTAATAAAAAAAGTACTATTTTAGTACTTTTTATAAAAAGTACTAAATTGGTTCTTATTAAAATATATTTTTAAAGTACATACTATTTTGGTATTTTTTTTTAAATAATTTTTTTTTAAGAATAAGTACTTTTTTGGTACTTTTTTTTAAAAAAGTACCTTTTTAGATAGCAAAAAGTAAATATCACTTTTTTTGAAAAAAATTAACAAAATAATATTTTAATAATAAGTACAAAAATATTTCTTTTTTTTTAAGTACAAAAATCATGGATTTTCATAAAAAATTTCATAATAATATTTTTTTATAAAAAAAAGTACTATAATTGCACATAATTTCATATATTTTTTTGATAAAATGTATTTTTATTAAAAAGTGATTTTGAATAAAAATATTTTTTTTTTTATTAAAAAGTACTATTGTGATATTTTTTTACGAAAAGTACTAAATCGGTTCTTATTAAAATATTTTGGTACTTTTTTTAAATACTTTCTGTTTGAGAGTAAGTACTTTTTTGGTACTTTTTAAAAAAAGAAATAATAATAGTACCTCTTTAAGCATAGTACTCTGTTCGATTTCATGGGAAAAAATCTGTCAAAATCCATATAAAAAAAAAAAAAAATTTTGGCAACGCGAGGAATTATAGGGAATTTGTTAAAAAAAGTTTTCACGCATTTTTATTATACAAGACAATTTAATTAGCCGTAAAAAAGTGACAATTCAGTTTTGTTATGATCGTTTCTTTCTTATAATTGTTAAAAGTTGTTGATTTTTAATTGCTTTATTGCGAAGTTGAAGTGAAATTTTCACCGTAAAAAACAGAGTACATACCAAGCTTTAGATATAAAAAAGTACTAAAATTAAATATTGACTAAAAGTAAATTTTTACTTTTAAAAAAAAGTAGTTTTAATAATAAAGTAAATTGTGGACTTTTTTATAAAAATTACTATATTCGCCCTTATTAAAAAAATATTTTTTAAATAATATTTTTGTACTTTTTTTTAATAAATATTTTGTTCTAAGAAAAAGTACTTTATTTGGTACTTGATATATTTTAAGTTTGAATAAAAAGTTCCTTTAAAAAAAAACAACAAAGTAGAACTTAAAAAATACCAAAATAATATTTTTTCTAAAAAGTACCAAAATATTACTTTTTTTTTAAAAAGTACCAAAATAGTGCATTTTCATAAAAAGTTTAAAAAAATACTGTTTTATAAAAAGTATTTTTTATAAAAAAGTTATATTAACTAAAACTTAATTGTTACTTTTGATAAAAAAGTAGTTTGAATAAAAAAGTACTATTTAGGTACTTGTTAAAAAAGTGCTATATTAGTCCTTATTAAAAAGAATATTTTTAAAGTACTAATTTGCTACCTTTTTAAAAGGTACCTTGTTTTGAGAATTAACACCTTTTGGTATTTTTTATAAAAAGGTACTCTTGATAATTTTTAATTTTTATAAAAAAAGTAAAATTTTAGGGTTTTTTTTTATTAAAAAGAGCTATTTTAGCATATTTTGGTACTTTTTTTTTGAAAAAAAAATATTTTCTTATAAGAAATTGTATTTTTTTGGTACTTTTTATAAAAATTACTATTTTGCCAAATTAATATTTTTTTTATAAAAATTACAAGAATTGCACATACTTCTGTATACTTTTTTGTTAAAAAGTTTTTTATATAAAAAAGTAATATTAACTAAAAATAAATTGTTACTTTTTATAAAAAAGTAGTTTAAATAAAAAAGTACTATTTTGGTACTTTTTAAAAAAGTACTATTTTGGTACTTTTTAAAAAAGTACTGTTTTGGTACTTTTAAAAAAATGTATTGGTCCTTTTTTAAAAATATATATTTTTTTAAGTACTAGTTTGCTCTCTTTTAAAAAGTACTTTCTTTTAAGAATAACCAACTTTTGGTACTTTTTATAAAAAGGTACTTTTTGATAGTTTTTAATTTTTATAAAAAAGTACAATTTTAGCGTTTTTTATTAAAAATAACTATGTTGGCCTACTTTAGAAAAAAAAAACTACCAAAATAGTTATATGTTACAAAAAGTATCAAAATAGTACTTTTTAATAAGAAGTAACAAAAACGTAATTTTTAACAAAACGATACTTTTTTATAAAAGGTACGCTTTTGTTACTTCTTATTAAAAAATAATATTTTAGTACTTTTTATTACACAATATTATTTTGGTAGTTTTTTTTTTAAGTAGTTATTTTTGATAAAAAGTACCAAAATAGGCCAACATAGTTCTTTTTAATAAAAAACGCTAAAATTGTACTCTTTTATAAAAATTAAAAACTATCGAAAAGTACCTTTTTATAACAAAAAACAAAAAAAAAACTGTAATGTCTTTTTGATAAAAAGTACCAAAAAGATTATTTTTTATAAAAAGTACGTTTTTGTAGTACATTTGAAAGTACTATTTTAGTATTTTTTATTACACATCTTTTTTTATAAAAAATAAAAACTATCGAAAAGTACCTTTTTATAAAAAGTACAAAAACAAAATGTTGTAATTTCTTTTCGATAAAAAGTACCAAAATTATTCTTTTTTATAAAAAGTACGTTTTTGTAGTACTTTTTAAAGTACTATTTTAGTACTTTTGTTTTGGTATTTTCTTTTAAATAGGACTTTTTGATAAAAAAAAGTACCAAAATTGGGCTATTCGATAAAAAGTACCAAAATAGTACTTTTTGATAAAATGTACCAACATAGTAATTTTTGATAAAAACTACAAAAATAGTACTTTATGATAAAAAGTACCAAAATATGACTTATTTAAATTAATTTCCGCAATTTTAAGTTATGAATGGTCATTCCAAAAACGCCCAATTTTTTTTTTGCATGTCGGATTTTTTTTTTAGAAATATTGAGAAACTTAAACTCAATTTTTCGCATATGGGGGTTTTCGTGTCAACTGACACAACTTTTGAAACCGATGTCTTCCGATCGGGATGAAATTTGCACCAAGGTTAGTCCTATTGGATAGTAGTTCAGACACAATTTTTCAGCGAGATCGGTCAAGGACTCTCTTAGTTAGAGGGGGTCGAAATTTGACATTTTGGCCAAAGAGGTGTTTATTCTGATCCATGTAACTTCTTACCTATTGTTTTTAGCAAAATGTGTCCCAAAGAGTTTAGATAGGTATTTCTTCAGTCTTTCGAAAAAAAATTATAAAAAAAAATAAAAAAAAAATTTTTGATTTTTTTTCTTAAAAATCTAAAACTTTTTTGACTTTTTCCTCAAATTGGGCCCTTTTTTTTTTTTTTTTTTTTGATTCAAAAGAAAGCTTAGGTCTTTTCCTTTAAGATCTATGGGGTCGCTTAGTGGGATGCGAGTGGGATATCTATGAAAAAATTATTTTTTTAACTTTGGAACACAAAAAACGGTTCTTCAATTTGCACTATTAGGCGTGGGATAGCTAACCAGTTTTCGATTTCGATCCGCGATACCCTCTAATTTTTAAAGGTTCGAAAAAGAAAGCACGAGCCAAAAAATAAGGGCGGTGGGGTTGGGCCATATGGCTCCTCATCGGGGTCAAAATTGGGCGTAAAGAGGTTACAATCCTCAAAAAGCCCCACAACTGCCCTAGAACTGCCCACGGAGGGGTGCAATGTGAGACCGACCTCTATTAATTTTCTGCCCCCAACATTTTTCTTGAATATACCTAACCTCTATTTCCAATTCCTAAGGGGGCTCCCATACAAAATGACATTTTTATGAAATTTGCTCCTACCGCTCTAACTGTCCATAGGGTGCCCCTAGAGAAGTAATATATATGACCGACCCCCAATATTTTTTCATGTCCAACATTTTCTCAGAATATACCTACGCTTTATTTTCAACTCTTAAGGGGGTCCCCATACATTTTTTTTTTATTTTTTTATTAGTTTTTAAAAATACATGTTTTTATAACGTATGGGGGCCCCTTAAGGAGTGGAGATAGGGTGTTATTATGTTCGGAAAAAATGTTGGTAACTAAAAAATAATGGGGGTTGGTCATAATTTATGCCTCTCTAGGAGGCACGGTAGGGGCGGTAGGAACTGGTTTAATAAAACAAATTTATAAAAAAATAAAAGAAATGCATGGGGACCACCTTAAGGGTTAAAGATACATTGTAGGTGTGTTCGCAAAAAATTTTGGAATTAATAAAATAATGGGGGCCGGTCATACATTTGGCTCCACTTGGGGCACTTTAGGGTAAGTTAGAATGGTAGGATCAAATTTTTGAAAAATGTTTTGTATGGGAGCCCCCATAGGAAGTGGAAATAGGGGTAAGGTATGTTCAAGAAAAATGTTGGGGGCAGAAAATTATTGGAGGTTCGTCTCACATTGCACCCCTCCAGGGGCGTTTCTAGGGCAGTTTTGGGGCTTTTTGAGGATTTTACCTCTTTACGCCCAAATTTGACCCCCATGAGGGGCCATATGGCCCCACCCCACCGCCCTTATTTTTTGGCTCGTGCTTTCTTTTTCGAACCTATAAAAATTAGAGGGCATCGCGGATCGAAATCGAAAACTGGTTAGCTATCCCACGCCTAATAGTGCAAATTGAAGAACCGTTTTTTGTGTTCCAAAGTTAAAAAAATAATTTTTTCATAGATATCCCACTCGCATCCCACTAAGCGACCCCATAGATCTTAAAGGAAAAGACCTAAGCTTTCTTTTGAATCAAAAAAAAAAAAAAAAAAAAGGGCCCAATTTGAGGAAAAAGTCAAAAAAGTTTTAGATTTTTAAGAAAAAAAATCAAAAATTTTTTTTTTATTTTTTTTATAATTTTTTTTCGAAAGACTGACGAAATAGCTATCTAAAGTCTTTGGGACACATTTTGCTAAAAACATTAGGTAAGAAGTTACATGGATGAGAATAAACACCTCTTTGGCCAAAATGTCAAATTTCGACCTCCTCTAACTCAGAGAGTCCTTGACCGATCTCGCCGAAAAATTGTGTCTGAACTACTATCCAATAGGACTAACCTTGGTGCAAATTTCATCCCGATCGGAAGACATCGGTTTCAAAAGTTGTGTCAGTTGACACGAAAACCCCCATATATTAGTGGTTAAGATGTAAATCAACTTTTAGTTTCAGCTAAGTTCTGTTTTTCTACATACTGCTTTTCTGTGTTGTCAATTTAGCGTTTTTTTCGATTTTAAGCGTTTTTCCAAAACTGTGTTTTCCCCCACATTTTTTTTATTTTAACACTCATAACCTTGTTCTTAATAGTCTATATCAACATCAATTTAAATTTTTGTGGCATCTAGTAAATGAATTATGTTCTACTCCCTTGTGTTATCTAAAAATATTTATTGTTTTTTTGTAATTTTCAATATTTCACTTTACTTCAGTTCAATCTTATCTTATTCTTAGTGTGCTTAAGTACTTTTTTTTATAAAAAAAAATATTATTTCCTAACTTTAATGCTGAGGGTTTGGTTTCATAATTGTTTAAGAATTAAAAGTGCATGTTAAACACATGTTTTCTTTTGTATTTCAAAAAGGGCACCTTTAAGTTTATAATATTTTTCTTTGGGTATATGTTTTTTTTCTTCTTTTTTTGGTATACATTGAACATCCTGTTTATTATTTTTTCTTCTTTTTTTTTTCTTATAGTAAACGGAAACTAATGTTAAATAATATGGTTTTTGATCCTCATTTTTCCCACACAAAATTTACAAAAAAAAATCTTTTAAACATGTGTCGCCAAGATGTGTATTTAGAAATTGTCTAAATATAAAAAAATTAAAATTTTTATTCTCATGTACTATTGTTTAAAAAGACTAAAGTTCAAAATTCCAATTGCTAAGTATTCTAGAAAACCTGAAAACAAACCTTTAGTTTTTATTGGAGTTTTTATTGTTTTAATTAAATGCTAGTTATAATTATTTGTAATTGACTTGTCTACTCCAAGGTTGTAATAATTTTAGTTTGAGAAAATTTTATGCAAATTGTTTCAACTTTTTTAAGCGTTTTTTTTTTTATTATTTTCTATGGCTATTTATAATATTTTTTTTTTTTTTAGTATTCTCTAATTAGTTATAAATGATATATTTATGTTGGTCATAATGTTTGTAACTCATTGAAATATTAATCTAGGGTCCGATAAATAAATATTCGTGATCCTCGATTTGGAATCGAAACGAAGATCGTTCTAGCGATTGTTTAAGTGCTGGTTGGGAAATAACAATGAGATTATGGAGCCCCCACCTTGGGCGGAATCAGTCTAGCGGAACTTTGAGTAAAAACAAAAATTTCATAAAAAAAGAACAAGTTTCTGATTTTTTTTGACCATAAAGCATAGTACTCTGTTCGATTTCACGGGAAAAAATCTGTCAAACTCCATATAAAAAAAAAAAAATTTTGGCAACGCGAGGAATTATAGAGAAATTGTTAAAAAAGTTTTCACCCATTCTTATTATACATACAAGACAATTTAAAATGCCGTGAAAAAGTGACATTTCAGTTTTATTATGCTCGTTTCTTTCTTATAATTGTCAAAAGTTGTTGACTTTTAAATGTTTTATTGCGATTTGAGGCGTTTAAAGTTTAAGTAAAATTTTCACCATAAAAAACAGAGTACTATGCTTAACCTAAAAATATGTATTCCTAACAGTAATGACGCCTTAAAATGTCCATGTAGTTACTGTAGTTATTTTTGTAGTAAGTATTAGTTGTTGTTTTCAAATAAATCAAAAAATTTGGTTGTTTGTGCATAAAAAATCGCAAAAAACTTTTTTACAGTTGTTTCAAAAAATAATTACAAAAACAGTTGTTTCAGGTAGTTGTTTTTAGTTTATTATTTTAATATTTTTTTTTTAACATTTTTTTTTAAACATTTTTTTATAGATTATATAAAACTATAAATTTTTTTGGACTAACAAAAAAAGAAATCATGGAATTTTCTAGCAGTAAAAATTACGGTTGCTGTTTTACTACATTTGTCAGATGTTTATCAACATTTTCAGTAGATATGACCAAATATGTAGTAAACGTAGGGTTAATATAAAATTATATATTTTTTTGGACTAATAAAAAAAATCAGGTAATTTTGTAGCAGTAAAAACTATTATAAAAACAGTTGTTTTTACACATTTGTCAGTTGTTTATTAACAATTTTAGTTGATACATATGATTAAATATGTAGTAAATGCATTTTTAACAAAAATTGTTGTTGTTTTAACTATGTTTTGAAGTAGATTCTACCATTTTAGTGTACATTAAAAAAATGCAAACTTGTGTATATGGGACATTCCATGTCAAATCGGACACTTTGAAATTTTTTTTTTTAGATTTTCCCAATTTGTTTACAGTTTTTAATACCCTTGGAAAACTTCTTCGTGGAAAATTTTCAGATTTTTTTGATGACCCGTTCAAAAGATATTGAATTTTTAAAAATTGGTAGTTTGCTCCCTTACTCGAACTTCTTTTACTCATAACTTCTTTAATAATGGTCCAAATTGCAAATTTTTTTTCAAAATTGTTGTTTTTTTACATACTTTTAAAAAAAAATCCAAAAAAGTTCTTAAAAGGGCTCTAATATGCGACTTTTAAGTTTTAAAATTTAAATCTCATTTTTGAAAATGTTTTTACTCTTCGATTTTTTTTAAATTTTTTTGTGTAAAACTTCTATCGATTCTACAAATTTTTTGCCCAGGAGGATCGTGGGATAACGATTATTACTATTTTTAAAATTTTTTGAAAAAATTATATTGTAATTTTCCAATGTTAAAATCATTTCTACTGCTCCAATGGTGAGTCATAGAGGGGTCATTTCCAAGACCGACCCCCATTAATTTTTACGTCTAGACATTTCTTTGGAACAAACTAATACCCTATCTCCAATTTCTAAGGGGGCTCCCAAACAAAACGATATTATTTAAAATTTGCTCCAACAGCTCTAACTGCCCTAATAGTGCCCTTAGAGCAACAAAATGTATGACCGACCCACAATCTCTACCCTCTATCTTTAACTCTTAAGGCGGCCCCAATACAATTTTTTTTATTTTTTGTAAATTTGTTTCATTTAATCAGCTTCTACCGGTCCAATGGTGCGTCCGAGGGGGGTCATTAGTGAGACCGACCCCCATTTATTTTAACCCTTTGACATTTTTTTTAAAATATACCTACGCCCTATCTCCACTTCCTAAAGTACATAAAAAAACAAAAATTTTGAAAAAAAAAATTGCAATTTGGACCATCATATTAAGAAGTTATGAGTAAAAAAAGTTTGAGTAAAGGAACAATCTATCAATTTTTAAAAATTCGATATCTTTTGAACGGGTCATCAAAAAAATCTGAAAATTTACCACATTTATTTAAACATATTTGAAAACTTTATTTTGTGAACAAAGACCCTAAACTTAAGATCATATCGCTCATTTACTTGTATAGTGTCATAACTGAAAATGTTTGATTTTACAGAAAACCTGTTTAAAGTTTACAATTGAAACTTGGTTTACGTTGCAAAAGGCCCATGAGTAGAACATGTTATAATGACGTGTTCTCTTCTCAAACGGTGAGTTTAAAAGATATTAACACGAATTTTTGACACAATATAAAGCAGGATATAACAAATAATTCTGTATTGTTTACCCAAAAACGACATATTTTGAGTTATGACACTATACAAGTAAATGAGCGATATGTTAATTATAAAGGTGAAGGTAATGAATGATAAAAAAACAGTTGATGAGACAGTTTTTATTATTTTTATTTTCTTTTTACTTGTTTTTTTTTTGTTTTTTATTTTTTTTTTAACGAGATTGTACTTTAATAAGAAAATTTAATTAATAAAAAAAAATATTTTTTTAACAAGTTTCTAATTCAGTAATTTTTAAAATAATTTTAAAGATTTTTTTTAGAGATTTTCTTTTTAGAGATTTTTGTAATTTATTGAAGAGAAAATTTAAGTTTTTAAGAAGTTTGTTGGAATAATAAATTGCCCAATATAGAAAAAATAATAAATCAAATATTTATGTTATTAAAATATTTGTTGAAAAAAAAAAAAATCGTAGTCAAAAAACTTTTTAATTGTGTTAATTAAAAAAATTGTCAAAATAAAAAGATTTGGAATATAAATTTAAGTTGATTTTTAATCAACTACGCTAATAAGTGTCTTTAAATGAATTCAATTTTTATGCGTTGCCAATTTTCACTGGTTTTCGTTTTTCTGTGAACATTTTTTCATTGTGAAAATTTGTTCGTCTTACATTTTCTTAAGGGAAATCCATTTGTACTTCTGAACGCAATGAAATTCTCTATCTTTGTTTTGTAAGTATAAGCAAAAAAGTGTTTGGAAACTCTATTGTAAAATTTGTTGTGAAAATTTGTTCGTCTTACATTTTCTTAAGGGAAATCCATTTGTACTTCTGAACGCAATGAAATTCTCTATCTTTGTTTTGTAAGTATAAGCAAAAAAGTGTTTGGAAACTCTATTGTAAATAAATATTGCTGATTTTATAAAAAGTGGATTTCTTTTAACAAAACTTTTAACAAATTTTTAAATTAATTAAATTAAACAAGTAAAAAAGTTAAATTCGGCCTTGCCGAATGTAGTGATACCCTCAACAATTTCAAAAAGGTTATTGCAAAAAAATTTATTTAAAAGGAAATTACTTTTGAAAAAAAAAAAAATTTTCCGCAAAAAAAAAAATTTGGTAAAAAAAAAAAAATCCGCGATTTTTTTCTATTTTTGTCAAAAAATATGTTCGTACTTGTTTAAATACCATTTGGTGTTCAATTATGTTCACATATGTCAACCAGAAGCCGAATTAAAGCATTTTGTATTTTTAGGTTATGTTGAATTTACTGAAATTTTTGAGGTGTGCTTACATTTTCGTTCATAACTTTTGAACCGCTGAACCGATATCGCTCAAATGCAATACCAAACTTCCAATAAATATGTTAAGTTTCAGTCATCTCTTTACAATATTTTGTCCGCGATAGCATTTTCCACAGACAGATAGACAGACGGACATTGCTAGAATGTCTTAAAATCGATCGGGCATCATGAATATATATACTTAATGGGGTCCCAGACCGATATTTCGATAAGTTACAAACGGAATGACAAACTTATATGTACCCTCTATCACTAAGTGGAGGGTATAAAAATGATAAGTTATTGAATTTGCTGAAATTTTATTTTCCGATTTCATGAGTTTAACTTTTAGTGTTGCCAACAACATTTTATAAAATAAATTTGTAATTGAAGCATAGTGCTCTGTTTGATTTCACGGGAAAAAATCTGCCAACTCCATATAAAACAAATAAATTTTGGCAACGCGAGGAATGATAGGGAAATTGTTAAAAAAAGTTTTCACGCATTTTTTTATACAAGACAATTTAAATTGTCGTGAAGAAGTGATATTTTAGTTTTGTTTTGATGGTTTCTTTTTAGAATTGTCAAAAATAGTTGAAACAAATCTGTCAAACTCCATATAAAAAAAAAATTTTGGCTACGCGAGGAATTATAGGGAAATTGTTAAAACACGCATTTTTATTATACAAGACAATTTAAAATGCCCTGAAAAAGTGATACCTATTTCATTTTTGTTATGATCGTTTCTTTCTTATAATTGTTAAAAGTTGTTGATTTTTAAATGTTTTATTGCGATTTGAGGCGTTTAAAGTTTAAGTGAAATTTTCACCGTAAAAAACAGAGTACTTAGCTTAAGTGAAATTTTTGCCGTGAAAAACAGAGTACTATGCTAAAGCCTACACTCAAAAAAAAAAACCTTGTAAAATTACAAGAAAAACTTGTAACTTTTTTTGTTTGCTACCTCCTAATAATTTTATAAGCTTTTTACCAATAATTTTGTAATTTTACAAGGTTTTTACCAATAAAATTGTAAATTTACAAATTTTTTGACACGATAAAAGGAGGTTTCGTAATTTTACTAGATTTTTTGCTACCTCCTATTTTACGAGAATTCCTTGTAATTTTACAACCTTTTTACCAATAATTTTGTAATTTTACAAGCTTGTTACCAATAAAATTGTAAATTTGCTGTTTTTTAGCACAATTGAAATTTCAATGAATTCTCGTGAATTTACTAGATTTTTTTTTTTAAATTATCTTTAAAATTTGTAAAATTACCAAAAAAATTGTAAAATTGCAAAAAAAATTTAAATTTCGATCCAAATTTGTTTGTTAAAAAACAAGGAAAACTATCAAATATTGGTAAAATGGGATTACGAGACTTTTCCTAGTAATTTTTATACCCTCCACTCTAGTGATAGAGGGTATATATAAGTTTGTCATTCCGTTTGTAACACCTCGAAATATTGGTCTAGGACCCCATAAAGTGTATATATTCATGATCCCCGATCGATTTTAAGACGATCTAGCGATGTCCGTCCGTCTGTCTGTCTGTTGAAAACACGCTAATTTTTGAAAGACTTTACGGAGGCTCCTGAAGTTTGGCGTATATGTTGGGCATTTACCTGGTCAGGTTGGTATTGCAATCCAGCGAAATCGGTCCAGTGGTTCAAAAGTTATAAGCAAATGAGTGAATTTCGGCAAGGGTTTTTCTGTAATTTACGAGATAAAACACACGGTAACTTTCGAGCGGCATTTCTGAAGGTGCTGAAGTATGGCATATATATTTGCCGTTCCTTTGGTCCGGTTCGTTTAAAATTGAAGCCAAATCGGTCCAGTGGTTCGAAAGTTATTAGCAAGACCGTAAATTTCAGATTAGTTTCACCTTAAATTTACGTGAAAACCCGTGAAAATGTTTTAAAAATTTATAAGTTACAAGGTATTTTTGTCACTCAAAAATATTTTTACACTAAAACAAAAAAAAAAATGCACTCACAAAAAATTTTACACTCAAAAAAATTTTTCACTCAAAAAAAAATTAGTAAATTATTTTTTTTTTTTTTTCAAAAATTACTAAAAAAAGTTTTTTTACACTAAATAAAATATTTCTAACCAAAAATGTTATTATTTTCACGTTAGAAAATTTACTATCACTTAAAAAGGGCATTGTGGAGGGTATTCATAGATTCGGCCAAGTCGAATTTAACTTTTCTACTTGTTTAAATCTTAAAACGCCTCAAACTGCAATAAAACATTTAAAAATCAACAACTTTTGACATATTTAAGAAAGAAACGATCATAACAGTACTTAAATGTCACTTTTCACGTCAATTTAAATTGTCTTGCATAATAAAAATGCGCGAAAACTTTTTTTAACAATTTCCCTATTTCTCGCGTGAACAATTTTTATTTTTTTTTTATGTAGAGTTTGACAGATTTTTCCCGTGAAATCGAACAGAGTACTATAATAAAACATTTAAAAATCAACAACTTTGGACAATTATAAGAAAGAAACGATCATAACAAAGCTGAAATGGCACTTTTTCACGGGAATTTAAATTGTAAAAATGCTTTTTTAACAATTTCCCTATAATTCCTCGCGTTGCCAATTTTTTTTTTATATGGACTTTGACAGATTTTTCCCGTGAAATCGAAAAAAAGTACTATGCTTAAAATATTCATTTCGGTTTTAAAGCCTAGTACTCTGTTTTTCACGGCGAAAATTTTTCATAAATGTTTTTTACGGTGAAAATTTTACTTAAACTTTAAACTCCTCAAATCGCAATAAAACATTTAAAAATCAACAACTTTTGACATTTACAAGAAAGAAACGATTATAACAAAACTGAGATGTCACTTTTTCACGGAAATTTAAATTGTCTTGTATAATAAAAATGCGTGAAAACTTTTTTAACAATTTCCTCGCGTTGCCAATTTTTTTTTTTTATATGGAGTTTGACAGATTTTTTCCCGTGAAATCGAAAAGAGTACTATGCTTAAAATATGAATTTCGGTTTTAAAGCCTGGTACTCTGTTTTTCACGGCGAAAATTTCACTTAAGCTAAGTACTCTGTTTTTTACGGTGAAAATTTCACTTAAACTTTAAACGCCTCAAATTGCAATAAAACATTTAAAAATCAACAACTTTAAGAAAGAAACGATCATAACAAAACTGAAATGCCACTTTTTCACGACAATTTAAATTGTCTTGTATAATAAAAATGCTCGAAAACTTTTTTAAGAATTTCCCTAAAATTCCTCGCGTTGCCAATTTTTTTTTTTATATGGAGTTTGACAGATTTTTTTCCCGTGAAATCGAAAAGAGTACTATGCTTAAAATATACATTTCGGTTTTAAAGCCTAGTACTCTGTTTTTCACACCGAAAATTTCACTTTAGCTAAGTACTCTGTTTTTTACGGTGAAAATTTCACCTAAACTTTAAACGCCTTAAATCGCAATAGAACATTTATAAACTTTGGACAATTATAAGAAAGAAACGATCATAACAAAACTGAAATGCCACTTTTTCACGACAATTTAAATTGTCTTGTATAACTAAAATGCTCGAAAACTTTTTTAAGAATTTCCCTATAATTCCTCGCGTTGCCATTTTTTTTTTTATATGGAGTTTGACAGATTTTTCCCGTGAAATCGAAAAGAGTACTATGATTAAAATATGAATTTGGGTTTTGAATCATAGTACTCTGTTTTTCACGGCGAAAATTTCACTTTTAAGTGAAATTTTCGCTTAAAAGCTAAGTACTCTGGTTTTTACAGTGAAAATTTCACTTAAACTTTAAACGCCTAAAATCGCAATAAAACATTTAAAAATCAACAACTTTTGACAATTATAAGAAACGATCATAACAAAACTGAAATGTCACTTTTTCACGGGAATTTAAATTGTCTTGTATAATAAAATTGCGTGAAAACTTTTTTAACAACTTTCCTATAATTCCTCGCGTTGCCAATTTTTTTCTTTTATATGGAGTTTGACAGATTTTTTCCCGTGAAATTGAAAAGAGTACTATGCTTAAATATGAATTTCGGCTTTAAAGCCTAGTACTCTGTTTTTCACGGCGAAAATTTCACATTTATGTTTTTTACGGTGAAAATTTCACTTAAACTTTAAACGCATCAAATCGCAATAAAACATTTAAAAATCAACAACTTTTGACAATTATAAAAAAGAAACGATCATAACAAAACTAAAATGTCACTTTTTCACGGGAATTTAAATTGTCTTGTATAATAAAAATGCGTGAAAACTTTTTTTTAACAATTTCCCTATAATTCCTCGCGTTGCTTAAATTTATTTTTTTTATATGGAGTTTGACAGATTTTTTCCTGTGAAATCAAACAGAGTACTGTGCTTAAAATATGAATTTCGGTTTTAAAGCCTAGTACTCTGTTTTTCACGGCAAAAATTTCACTTAAGCTAAGTACTCTGTTTTTTACGGTGAAAATCTTACTTAAACTTTAAACGCCTGAAATCGCAATAAAACATTTAAAAATTAACAACTTTGGACAATTA
This sequence comes from Pegoplata infirma, assembly GCA_963921195.1. Taxonomy (NCBI): domain Eukaryota; kingdom Metazoa; phylum Arthropoda; class Insecta; order Diptera; family Anthomyiidae; genus Pegoplata; species Pegoplata infirma. The sequence goes on along the minus strand of OY992537.1, from coordinate 15,159,947 downwards.
TAAGAAAGAAACGATCATAACCAAGGAGGGGACTTTCATGCAAATGCATGTTTTTTCCCTTTGGTCATGAAACAGCATAAACAATATATCTTTGCGAATCAAAGAATTGGCTTTCATCGATTCGTTAGTGCATATTTCTGCATATTTTGCTTTAAATGCATATTTTTGCATATTTTGCTATTATTTCGCTATAAATGCATATTTTTAGGTCATATTTTGTATAAATTTTAGTTTTTTTTAGCTATTTTTAAGATTTTTTTGATAATTTTTTTTTGCATTAAAGCAATTATTTAATTTTTTTCGATAATTTTTATTTTTTTTAATAACATTTTATACACACTGTATATATGCATATCTAAGCTAAAAATGCCAGACTGAATTCAAATTTTATGTTTTTTTTTTTAATAAAAGTAAAAAAAAAAACAAGTGGATATTTATGATTTTTAGTGCATATTTTAAGATTTTAAGTGCATATTTCAACACTTATTAGTGCATATTTTAGGCGCCTAAAACATTGTTTTTTAGTGCATGAAGGTCCTGTCCCTGATCATAACAAAACTAAAATGTCACTTTTTCACGGGAATTTAAATTGTCTTGTATAATAAAATTGCGTGAAAACTTTTTAACAATTTTCCTATAATTCCTCACGTTGCCAAAAATTTTTTTTTTATGGAGTTTGACAGATTTTTTGCCGTGAAATCGAACAGAGTACTATGCTTGAAATATGAATTTCGGCTTTAAAGCCTAGTACTCTGTTTTTCACGGCGAAAATTTCACTTAAACTTTAAACGCCTCAAATCGTAATACAAAATGTATAAGTCAACAACTTTTGACAATTCAAAGAAAGAAACTATTAAAACAAAATTGAAATGCCACTTTTTCACCACATTTTATATTGTCTTGTAAATTAAATATGCGTGATTTTTTTTTAACAATTTCCCTATAATTCCACGCGTTGCCAAAATTTATTTTTTTATATGGAGTTTACCAGAGGTTTCTCATAAAATCGAACGGAGTACTATGCTTTAATCTTGAAAAATCATAACCACCAAGTTTTCGGGATGGGGATAAAATTTAAATTTTTTTTAACCTAGTCTGAAACTCAGATTCTGCCGGCCAATATTTAAAGCATAAACATAAACAGAAACATGAAAATGGCAAAACACATCTGTTTTCCGATTAACTTAACCCAATTTAACTGACAATGAGATCAAAAAAAAAACTCTGCCTAAGTTTTATTACCTAATGCAAAAAAATTGCCTAAGCTAACTTTCATTCAAATTTGCATTACCAATTTTTAACTCTTTTTCTAATTAAGAGTTTTAACAGTTTTGTAATATATATTTTATTTTAAAATTATGCAAACATTTTTTTTGTTTAAAAAAATGAATGAAATTTAATAACATCAATTAGTTTTTGTCAATTTTCTCTTCTTGTTTTTTTTTTATTTTATGTTTGTTTTTCAAAACTTTGTAAATTTTCGTTTTGTTGTGAAATTTGTAATTTAAGTCAGCTATTTTTAGCTTATTGGTTAACCCTAATTTAAAGTTGTTATATTCTTTAAGTATTTGCTTAATACACATGTGTAAATACAAAAAATAACTTACAATTTGTTCCAATTCCGTTATTGGCATATTGTTATTGTTGTTATTTGTTGATTGATTCGAAGTGGCCGAATTTGATGACACTGTCGATGATGATGATCTCGAGGTAGCACAATGTGAATTTTTATTCCTTGGTGGTGTGGGTGGAGGTATTGGACTAGTTGTATTTAATGTGGAACAGTCCTTAGAATTACGATTTGGTGATAAACGTGACGGGAAACTTAAAGTTTTCGTCCACTGAGCCAAACTGCGCACCATTTTTAAAAAAGTATTTTTTTTTTGGTTGTTTAGTTAAATTATAATCCAATTAGGTAAGTTACACAAATTTTTGTATAATTTTTATTTTCAAAAATTTTTTCACAAGTTTTTTTTTTTTTTTTTTTAATTTTCACACTGTTTTGTTTAATAAATAGTTTAACATTTTCGTATGTTTTGTTTTTCAAATATTTTTTTCTTTTTTGCTATTGTTGTAAATTAACGTTTTTTTTTATATTTTATGTTTTTTTTATATTTTTTATATCATATTTTTATTTATACCGTTAACGTTTTAAATTGTGATCCGTTCATGCTGCTTGTTAAAGAGCAACTAAATTTTTAAAATTGTGAAACTTCTTTAGCCTTTGCTAGTCGACTGTTAGTAGTGTGAAATTAAATTTTGAGCATGTGTGCGCAAATGACTTTTTGTTTGTAAATTTAGTGTTGCTGTTGCGAAAGATACGACAACGATATGTATAGTTTTAGGTATTAGACATTAAACACAATTGAGACGACAGTCGGTAACCAGAATGGTGTTTTTTTTTTTAATTTAAGATAAGTACTCTGTTTTTTACGGTGTAAATTTCACTTAAACTTTAAACGCCCCAAATCGCAATTACACATTTTAAAATCAACAACTTTTGACACTTATAAGGATGAAACGATCACAATAAAACTGAAATGTCACTTTTTTACGGCAATTTAAATTGTTTTGTATGATAAAAATGCGTGAAAACGTTTTTTAACAATTTCCCTATAATTCCTCGCGTTGCCAAAATTTATTTTTATACCCTCCACTTAGTGATAGAGGGTATATATAAGTTTGTCATTCCGTTTGTAACTCATCGAAATATCGATCTGGGACCCCATAAAGTATATATATTCATGATGCCCGATCGATTTTAAGACATTCTAGCGATGTCCGTCTGTCCGTCTGTCTGTGGAAAATGCTGTCGCGGACAAAATATTACACATAGATGACTGAAACTTAACATATTTATTGGAAGTTCTCCCGAGAAGTTTGGTATTGCATTTGAGCGATATCGGTTCAGCGGTTCAAAAGTTATGAACGAAAATGTAAGCACACCTCAAAAATTTCAGTACATTCAACATAACCTAAAAGTACAAAATGCTTTAATTCGGCTTCTGGTTGACATATGTGAACATAATTGAACACCAAATGGTATTTAGACACGTACGAACATATTTTTTTGACAAAAAAATAAAAAAATCGCGGATTTTTTTTACCAAAAATTTTTTTTGCGGAATTTTTTTTTTTCAAAAAAAAATTTTTTTTTTCAAAAGTAATTTACTTTTAAATAAATTTTTTTGCAATAATCTTTTTGAAATTGTGGAGGGTATCACTACATTCGGCAAGGCCGAATAAACCTTTTTTACTTGTTTTATATGGAGTTTGACATATTTTTTTTTTTCCGTGAAATCGAACAGAGTACTATACATATTCTGCATATTCTGTTTGAGTTCACGTGAAAAAATCTGTAAAACTCCATATAAAAAAAATATTTTTGGCAACGCGGCTTTACAGTAGGGAAATCGTTTAAACTAATTTAAAGTATATAAAACCGCATACATTTTTCAATAAAATGGACTTTTAAGATTTGTCATGATTGTTTCTTTCTTTTAATATTTAAAATTTTTGTTTTTAATAGTTTTTTTTAATTTCGATTTTAAGTGTTTCAAAAATTTTCACGTGAAAAACAACTTACTTAAAATTAGCTTTATTTTTAAAACAATGAACTTATAAAGAAAGGATATTTGTTTGGCAATTTTAAAAATATAATAGCCCACTACTTTTAAAAACAGCTTTTCGATCTTTTGTTTTCGCATAAAAGTTGCCTACTAAAATAGGGAATGGAAAGCCACTTAAGTTAACTATACTTTCAGATTGCCTTAAATGTTCTCATATAGTGGACCGCGACCTTCAAGATGCCGTAGCATATTTTTAGTAGATCGCGAAGAGTTTCGAAATATTCCATGATTTAACAAGTAAAAAATTTATAGTTGGTCAAAACGACCTAATAATAGGTTTGGTTGTAAGTAGCTGATCGCGTTTTACATCAGCACACATAGACTTTAAGGTCCGTTGTGATACCACGATTCCGTAATAGGTTCCCCTTCTAGTCCGTGCAGTGAAACCAATTTGAGCTCCTTATAAAACTCCTAATATATTGAATTTTGACATCCGACAAATAAGAAAGATCGTGCAGCTCTCTAGATTCCAGTGAAGCAATTCTCTGACCAGAAAGTGCCGGGCAATGCCAAATGAAGTGTTCGATAGTTTCCAACTCTTCTTCATCCATGCATATTCGGCAAAAGTCATTTAACGGCACATTTAATCCCTCTGCGTGCTTTCTTATTAGACAGTGTCCGGTAATAACAGCAGCCAGTTTCGAAATCTATCCTCTTGGAAGCGATATCAATTCACTTGTGCGCTTTTGATTAACCCTAGATAGATTAAGTTATTATACGTCTCATAGACGTACGTTATCTTTAGGCATATGGGGAGCACATAATCAAGCCCCACCGATAAACTGCTGCTTACGACTGAGAAAATTGAACGTGCAAATTTTCTTTGTTCATATTTAGGCGAGAAAGAGGACAATGCTTTGAAAGAAAACGTCTCGCAGACATATCTTATCTAAATAGTGTTAAGAGAAGGCGAAATTTGTCGCGTAGTCGTACACTTCCATCCATGTGCCCATCTCTGGTAAGTCTCTATCGCTGAACAAAGCCGTAGATTTAGCTTTGGAAGTTTCTAGAAGCATACCAACACATTTCAATTCTGTTGGAACCTGTAAGGTAGTTTACAGTCTTGCAAGCTCATCGGCTTTGCAATTTCCTAGGAACAGCGTCCTTATCAGCATCTCTAATAATAAACACTGCAATGATTTGGGGGGTAATTATGTAACTTGATAGTCGTCAAATCATATCGTTAGCTCATTATTCCTTTACCATATAGTGTAATTTTATGGTAATAGAATAATACGCTAACGATGACGATTATAAAGTTAGATAATTACCCCACGGCAATCTTCAATATTCGCTATGAAAAAGACAAAAAAAACTAAATTTGAGGGTCCACTGTTACATATTCTGTCCTTGATTTAAAAAAATAGGACTTGAATTTAAATAAAATGGATTACAAATTTTTCTTTTTTAGAATGTTCCGTTTTCAAGATATTCACGTTCGTCATATTCGCTTGAGAAAATGTTCAATCGCCATTATCTCGAATCCGGAACATGATAGAAAAATTTGGATTGCAGTTTTGGAATTAGGTCCATTTCATAGGAAATCAAGTTCTTTTTTTTTGGAAGCAACGTAAGAATATGCAACAGTGGACCCCTGACTTTTTAACAGCGAATTCTCCAAAAAGGTTCATGCTAGAAAAAGATTTGGATGGCAGAATTGGAATCGGGAGAGAAAAATCTATTAGAATCAGTTAGATATTTCATTGGGAGCTCTGTGTTGTCAAACAGTGTAATTATTTAGCAATAACTCGAAAACAGGATCAGCTAGGATTTTCGTGTTATCAATTTTTAAAGCTCAAAATTAAGAGAAAATAAAATGCCATTACCCAATTTTGTCACCATTTTTACAAAATCGAATTTTGCTCTTAGAGGGGTGTTCATAAGACATATTTGTGTCAAACTTCAGCAGTCTAGCTCATTAAATTTGGACTGTATCGTGTCTTCTACAGACAGCCGGGCTGACAGACCAACTGACGGACATGGGTAGAATGTCTTAGTATCGATCACTGGTCTATATAATTTATGGAGTCCTAGACCTAACGATATTTTGATGCGTTAAGCTAAGTACTCTATTACGGTGAAAATTTCACTTAAACTTTAAACGCCTCAAATCGCAATAAAAAACAATTAAAAATCAACAACTTTTGACAATTATAAAAAAGAAACGATCATAACAAATCTGAAATGTCACTTTTTTACGGCAATTTAAATTGTCTTGTATAATAAAAATTCGTGAAAACTTTTTTAACAATTTCCCTATAATTCCTCGCATTGCCAAAAGTTATTTTTTTATAAGGAGTTTGACAGTTTTTTTCCCTAAAATCGAACAGTGTGCTCTGATTTACACACGGAATAATAAAGTAAGTATACCCCAATACTGTGGTTGGAGGGTCTAAAAATGCCGCCATAATGCGACGTGTATCGTTTGTCCGTTTACGGACGGACAAAGCTAAAGCGACTCAAAAAGTGATTAATTTTTAATAGTGTCCGACCGAACGTTCGGGTTCGGTTACGGAGTTCGGCAAAAAGTGACGTTCGGCCACTGTTCGGTGTTCGGCCAAATTTTGGCCGAACTTTACCGAACACCGAACTTTTGCATGTATTGCTTTTTATCGTCTTAAAATTAATCCATATTACCAGTGCAACTACTTTACACCTTGAATCGGGCTATTGTTAAAAAGAAATATATTTTTTTTTCCAAAAAAAAATCAACTTGAGCTATATTTTTTCACTTTTTTAAGTATACAATAGTACAACTAATAAAAAACTTTTTTTTTAGTTGTATTTTTTTCATAATTATTCGTAAAAACCCAGCAGAAATTTTGCTGAACGTTCAGCAGCTTTTGGAAGGGGAACTTGAGTAAAGGAGCGCATCCAATTGCGCTGAATTCATGCATGATTCCCTAAGGCGATGTCTCACTTTAGAGCGCTAGTTGGATACACAGAAACAGCGCTCTTTAGATGCAGTGAAATCACGTGTCTTTAGAGCGCTGATTTAAGCAGAATAAAGATGCTGTAAATTCATGTATCTTTTTAGCGCTGATTTAAGCAGATTAAAGATGCAGTGAATTCATGTATCTTTGTAGAGCTGATTTAAGCAGAATAAAGATGCTGTAAATTCAAAGTTGAAATCAAATAACTAAAATTTAAAAAAATATAACAAAAAAATTCATTCGTTTTACTTTACAAAACTTTATTTATGTGAAACAAAATGAAAAAAAAAAAAAAAATCGGAAGTGAACATCAAAAAAATATCGGAAATTTTCATTTTCACATTTTTTATGGGATTTTTTTTGGGAACAGCGGTCAAAGATGCTATGATTGAAGCGCTCTTTGCAGCGCTGATTAATGCGCAATAATGATGCAGTCAAATCATGTGTCTTTGTCTAAAACTCATGTTTTTTTATTCAAAAAGTGTTAAAAATATTAAAAAGGAAAGCAAGTGTGAAATTTATCAAAAAATAATTACACATTATAAGTTTTATATAAAAAATCTTAAAAAAAAATTAAAATTTTTTCCCCTTCCTTTTACTGCATCCCTAAGGGCGCTCTTTGGATGCGCTACGGTATGCTATAAACAGATGCTGTGTCGCCAAAATCTCGATTTATTTCTGCTGGGAATATATTTTTTTTAATAAAAAAAATTCGGTTACGGGTTCGGCCGAACTTTGCAAAATTGTTCGAAGTTCGGGTTCGGGTACGGGTTCGATCTGAAAAAGTGCGTTCGGTCGGACACTAATTTTTAATAATTTCAACCTAACCGATAACTGGTATCATTGACCGTCGTCTCGTTGTATCGAAAAACCAAGGGTTCTGGTGGGACTCAAACCCACGACCCCCACTTTCAAAGGCTAGCACGCTACCAACTAGCCTGCGGGGGTCCCCCGATCGCTATACTTGAATGTGGTTCTAGGAACGGGTAGTTACAAACATCAGCAGAACCCTGTACCCCAGAGTGTTGGAGGTTAGAAAAATACATTTTACCGTCTGTCGCTTAATTAAATGTTACCACCAGCTCTTATGCTGTCGCCTGTGGTACAAATTATACTTGAAATCTTTATTTCCACCACCACAAAATCCACCACCATAGATTGCATTCGAAACTCTCAAGAGTCAACATATGTTTACTTTGTTGTTGTTATTTATGTAATAGAAAGAGTAAACAATATATTAAAATGCATTTTAGAAAGAGACAAATGACAATTGTTTTGTTTATTTTTTTAAAATAAAAACAGAGAAATACAATTAAGAGTATTTTCAAGAGTAACAAAGAGAAATTTAACATATTTTTAACTCTGGCTTAAACAATAGAGGTTTTTCTTTAATTCTTTTTATACAAAAATTTACAAAATTAAAACAAACAAACAAAAAAATTCTATAAGAATCCAAATTCAAAATGGCTTAGCTTAAATGGTGTTTGGTGTTAAAAACTAAAAACAGCTGTCATGAGGTTTTTAGGCCACAACAATAACAGAAAAAAATAAAACCCTAATTAGTTTTTAAGTCTTAAATTAAAGAAGACGCATTTATAAAATAAATTACTGCTATGCCAAAAAAATTTCAAAAAATATAACAATTCTCAAATTAATTTGGCTTTAATGATGTAGTTATTATATTTTTCTTATTATAATCAAAAGAACAGATGTTTGAGATACTGGCAAAAATCTATAATCATACCATATTCATATTATTTCGACCTCATTTTCATTAAAAAATTTTTTTGTACGAAACATGTTTGTGCATGTTTGGTAAATTGTGAAAAAAAATATCATCTGCCTTTTTTTTTGTGTAAAGTTAACAAAAATCCGGCTTACAGTAAACGGCCTTGTGAAGGTTGACTGAGCATTTCACAGTCGTTGTCATCGCAGCAGCAGCTTAACCGTTTTCTGAGGCACGCGTGGTGAAAAAAACATTTTTATTTTATTATTATGGCTTTTTGTTTAATAAAAGTCGTTTATAGAGTGTTTGAGCCAGCGAAAGCAACTTAACAACAAACATGTTTCTTCAGGTCTCTATATTTTGGTATTATTCATTCTTTACCCACATCTTTTCTCTCTCTCTCTTAACTGATCTGTACCAAAATCTTTAAAAAAACGTTAACAGGCAGCTGATGCTGTTTTGGTTTTTTTTTTTTTGTTCAAAAGTTGAAAGTAAACTTGTTTAACCTACCAAAAAAAAAACAAAAAAAAATAAACAAACTGAAATTATTTGCGGAAGATTTGAAAAATATGGCTAATAAAATTAAATGACAAGTAGGTTTATTTCTATTGATAAGAAGTTTTCCTTACTTTCTTCTTTGTTAAATAGTATGTATGACAACAAAACGAGAAAGATTGGTTAATGATGTCTAAGAAATTAAGATATTTTTAAAAATGTTTTTAAAACTGTTTTAAACAAAAACTGGATATCAATTAAGTCTGGGTTAACAATTACCCTAGCCTAGATTAGAAATTACCATCACGTTGACAATTAAATGTAATATTTGACGTTTATAAACGTCATAAGCTATGTTAAACAATTAGCAGTAATTTAGTTTTGACATTTGACTACAGGCGATCAATTCTAAACTGTAATGGTATACTAAGTATTACAAAAGATTGCCCTCACGAGCAATCCAACCAACACTCAGGGGATGCCCCCTATAGTAATGCAATGCATTGTGTTGGTATTATGAAAATAGGTTAATAGGAGAAGGAAAGAGGAAGTAGAGTTTTAATTCGAATTTTTCTAAATTATAACTCTCTTCAAGCAAGTTCAGGCTGTGGTAAAATGGTGACAAAATCGGCTAAAGGAATTTCCCTCCTCTTAATTTTACACTTTAACACGAAAATCCTAGCTGATTCTGTTTTTGAGTCATTGCTAAATAATTACACTGTTCGACAACAAAAATCTCCTAGTGAGATATCCAACTGATTCTTATAGATTTTCCTCTTCTGAATCCAAATCTGCCATCCAATTTTTTCTAGCGCGTGCCGTTTTTGAGATATTCGCTGTTAAAAAGTCAAAAATCCAATAATTCCGCACTTTTGGTGGTCCACTGTTACAGATTCTTCCAAAAATAAGACTTGATTTCATATGAAATAGACCTTCTGATTCCAAAACTCTAATTCAAATTTTTCTAACACGTTCCGTTTTCGAGATATTCGAGTTTGAAAATTTTTCCACGCGAAAAAACTTGACATGATAGAACAATTTTAATTACAGTTTTTGAATCAGGAGGTATATTTTATATGAAAATCAAGTCGTATTTTCGGAAGAATCTGTTACAATGGACCACCAAAAGTGCTAAATTATTGGATTATTGACTTTTTAACAGCGAATATCTCAAAAACGGTAGTATTAGCTACGATTTTCGTGTTAACGATTTTTCATGTTTAAAATATAGAAGAGTGAAATGCCATTAGCCGATTTTGTTACTGAAAAGGCGAGTACTACAGGCTGAAAAGGCGAGTACTACAGGCATGCACCCGTGTCTCAGATATGAGTTCCCTATCTCAGCTAACCACTTATCGATTTAACAAAGACGCAAAACCCATATTCCGGCGATGCTCAAAGGAGTGAATAGAGCTGGATACCCTACTTTCATTGATGAGCTTTAACGCACTCCTTTGCACCTGATCCAGAAGCTCGAAGATAGACCTTTAAGCACCTGCCCAGATATGGGCATACTCGACCATTTTCGGTCGAATATAGTCTGTAAATATAGTGAAGAGCTCGGACGAAGTGAAGTAATTCTTGCACCATTTTAAGATACTAGAATGCTTCTTTCGACACTTGAAGAACATGTTGATTCCAACGAACAGCAAATTGTATTTTCATGCCTAGAACATCAATAGTGCCTGATTATTCAATAGCTATCCACCCATGGATACAGATGACGCTGATTTCACAAGCAGTCTGGGGGTCAGTCAACATACTCTATTTGCCAGACCCCACTTGGAGATCGTTGTAAAGTCATGATTGTGTGTCCCAATCATCTTCAGCCTCATGTTATCTGCGAAAGAATTCAAATGAAACTCATCCGATGAGAACCCATCAATATATAGTATAAGTATAGAGCTGTAAAGCTTGATATAATTCGAGAAAAATCACTATCGACACCAAATGCAACAAGCGTCGAAACGAGTCCACTGTGCACCACACGATCAAACGCCTTGGAAATATCTAGAGCAACCACTTTGCTTTCACCAAATTGGTGAATATAACGACTCCAATGTTTTGAAAGAGACGCTAGTAGGTCTCCTGTAGAACGACTTCTACGAAAATCATACTGTCAATCGCACAAAAGTGAATTGGACTTCATATATTTTACCAAGTAGTGATTCATCATGCGCTTCATGACTTTTAATGGCGTAGAGCAAATTGATATTGGGCGGTAGTTTTCAGGGTTTGTTTGCCTCACCCTTTTTTAGGATTGGGTGAACGTTGGCTACCTTCCAGCAAGAGGGAAAAAACCTAACCGTGTCGAGTAGCTAAATAATGTTTCCAAAGTACGAGACAACGACAACGCACACTGTTTCAGGACCATAGCCGTAATACCATTAGGCCCCGGGGACTTGTTTATGCTGAGATTCTCAAGAAAACTTTTAACTACAGTCGGACGAAAAAATATCTTAGACAAAGTAACGGATACCCTTTCGATTTTGGCCAGTGGTGGATTGTTTTCCGGCAAGTATGCATTCCTTGCATACATGTCAGCAAAAAGGTTGGCTTTATCAACCGGGTCAGTGAATATTTTATCATTATTATATAAGATTTAGAGTGAATAAACTAGTATTATTCTTTTATTTTTTTCTTAAATGATTATGAGGTCTTGCTAACCCCCGGAGCAGCAAGGACCTTGGCACGCAGACGTAAAGAAGCTTTTCACGTCTTAGTTACTTTGGCGCATTCGTTTATTGCCTGTTTACGTAACGCGTCAGTAACTGTGTTTTTGTCATTACTCCAATTACCAACATTTCTGCTGAAGCGTTAACGTTGTCATCAATAAAACAGAGTTTCCAGTTGAATTGCTGACAGAATTCGTTAGGCTTAGCCAAACTAGCCTTCTAATAGACAAGAATAGATCGCTTCGTCGCTGGTTTTAAATCCCTACGAATGTCCGAAAATGAAAAGGATGCAAAAATGAGGATATGATCCCAGTTTTCAAAAGGCGCAAGTAGTCCAACATCGACACAGCTCTAGAGTAGGGAATTCAACGCTATTGCTTGAATGTAGCATCGTCGGAAATCGGGTTGTGTGATTTTTTAGAACAGTTCGGAAATTTCTTCGAAATACGTTGTTGTCCAGTATATAACATCCGTTTACAGAGAAAACACGTTTTTCAGTCGTACATCATCTTACATGTTAAAGTTATTAAAAAAATTGAGCCGAAATTCTAGGATTATTGCAAAAAAAAAAATTGCAAAACACACTTCACGAGTGTGTGAAAAATCGCTTTGTCGGAATCGAAAACTGTGACAGTTTTTGACGTGGAGGAACTCATGAACTCTGCCAACTACAGAGTCTATTTAGGGCTGCTTAGATTAAGTCTCTCTCGAACCATTAGAGTGTTAAAGCACCCAAAATACTCACACTTACAAGGGAAGACTCCATAGTGTCACCCGCGGATCTTTATGGAATTGGTTTTATTTTATAGATCAGAGAAAATAAAGGGACACGTATTTTTTTTCAGCGGCCCAAATTCATATTTAGGAGGTCAAAAGGGGGGGGGGGGGGGGAAGACAGGGCCATTTTTCAGTTTTTTTCGTTTATCTCCTATATTATGCAAAGAAACCTAGTCATGTTACATACCAAATGAAAGGTCTTTGAAAAACCTATCTACGTGTGCTTAGAACGTGTCCAAACATGCACAACTTTTTGTCATATTGAGTAAAATACCAAAATTTTAGGACATTTTTGTTAATTAGTCGAAAAATATTAACTTCTTTGGCCAGTTGTTAGCACCACGAGATAGGTATTAATACCTTTAATCTGATTATTTAATACCTTTAATCTGATACGACACATGCCTATATTAATTTTGTTTAAATAGGCGTAAATCGTAAAAAACTGAAAAAAGTCCATTTCCCCCCGTACAAATCGACCTCCCCTAAAAATGAGTTTGGCCGCTAAAAAAATACGTGTCGAATTAATTTTCGTTCTTAACAACATATCCAAATTTCACAAAGATCGGAGGGTGACACCAGGGAGACTTCCGTTATTAGTTAAAATTTAAAATAATTTTACTCTAAAAAAATTCTCATTGAATAAAATTTGACCTCTGATTTGAAGTTAATTATTTTTAATGTAAAATCGTATAATTTAATTACCCATTCATTCATACTAAAAAAAAAGAATTACTTTTCCCACATTTTCCAATATTGTGTTGTAAATATGTAAAACATATGGGCAGCATATCAAAAGAATTATAGCACTCCCAGTTTACCAATAGGAATGGTTTTCTTTTTATTTAAAGGCTTTGTGTGGTGATCTTTCAAAAGATCACACAAATTGTTGGACACAGAACTTTAAAATAATTAATTCTTCAATTTAATAGAGTTTAAATAGTTGAATTCAGGGTTACCTTTTTGATTGTCCAATAATTCAACAATATTGCTGATATCAGAGCAATATCGGTCAGGAAAACTTTTAACTAACCAGGAACTGCGTTCCCGAGTAAAAATGTTTAGATATAATTATATCTGAGAAGATATGATGATATATATTTATATCTGATACAAGATCAATTTATATATAACCAGATATGTTAGATCTGTTGCTATATATAACTATATCTTGCATCATATCTTGTTATGTCTTCTATCATATCTGTCACTATATCAAGATTTATATCCATATCAAATATAAACTCACTAATCCTTTTAAAGAATTCGATTATAAATGAACACCCCCTATTTTGAAAATCTTCATAATTTTACTTTTTTCTGATACCGAATGAAAACAAAATAAAATATGTTGATACAAAATAGAAAAAAGGAATCGAATTTTCTGTCAAATAAAAAATAAACAATATTTTAAATAAAAAAAATTTTTGGAAAATCAATTTCAATTCAGCTTTAAGATATTTTTAACGTTAATGTAAGTATATTTTTAATTTCCGCGAACATTTTTAATTAAAATTATTAACAATTTCTTCTAATTTGCAGATTTTTTCAACATACATATGTAAAATGGGACCAAATTGAATTAACATATGAAGATTGGGCAATTGCTGTTTTCCCTCAAATCAGACAAATATCAAAAGGATCCGTTTAACAAAAAAATTAATTGGCTTAAAGTGCGAAATTTAATTGGTTTGAAGGGTTATTTTTTATTTTAAATGTCTACGGTTTTTATGTGTATTGTATTTAGATTTACTCTAAATTAGATATAAATTTGGATCTTAGGGCTTGTATATGTAAATACCACTTTACGTATCTTTACAAATTTAAAGGATCATTTAGACTTGATGACATTCAAGATTTTTGATAACTATAAAGAGAACAACTTTATATGGATATTTGTATCATTAACAATATTAGTGGTATTCATAGTCTTACTTGCACAATTTTTAAATTTTTAAATCTACTTAAGTTGACCTTTTCAAGCAACTTTTGTAGAAATTATCATAAAAAACCCTGATTTTATAATAATTTCTATAAATTCATACATTAATTTGAAATTACCGAAATTTTAATAAAAATACCATGATAATATGTCTGTTCGTTTACCTTACTACAATCTCCTATTTTTTACTACATCTGGAAATTTTTAATACAAAAAGTAAACAAACTTTCCAGTTGTAGTAAAAATAGTAACAAATTTGGGTAAACAAACATACCTAATGTTACTGAAAAGTTCAAAAAATAGTTGATTGCATTGTTTTTATTGGTATTGTTATTAGTCAATACTCAATATTTTCCTCATACCTCTACCTCACATTACTTCAAGACTAAATGAGCCTTAAGATTTGTTCAATTTTGAGCAGTTATCTTTTTTTTCAACATTTTTAAAATCTTTTTTTAATTATATGTATTATGTTTTTAAACGTTATTATTAATATTTTTTCTAAATAAAATTCAATTATTACAATTTTAAATAAAAATGTGTTTTTATAATTTGTGTTAAGAAACTGACATTTTGCAAACATTAATATTATTTCCATATAGTACAATATCAATTCTGATCAATTCAGATCCAATAAGATCAGATTATATATGGGACAAATGTCGGATCCAACGAGATCTAAATTGATCAGTTTGTATCAGAACTGATATTATCAGATCGGGTCAATTTCCGGATCTAATAAGATCTGATTATATATTGATCCAGATCTAAATAGATATGGTGCAATATCAAAATTTTTACTCGGGTTCCCGAGTAAAAAAAAATTGTATGGTAAAACATGTTATCTTATAAAATTATATATAATTTATTGGATCTGATTTTGCTAAATTTCATCCGAAAATTGGCCGCGCCAAAGTTATCTCATAACATCTTATAATATATGAAGTTACAGTTTAATATTTGATTGTATGTGATTTCATCCGGAAATTGGCCGCGCCAAAGTTATCCCAAATTATCTATTATGATTTTGTATTAAATATGATATGATATGATGTAATTTCATCCGGAAATTGGCCGCGCCAAAGTTATCTTAAAATATCCAATATCATGATTTTATATTAAATTGGATATTATATAATGTAATTTCATCCGAAATTTGGCCGCGCCAAAGTTATCTTATAATATCTGATATCTTGATTTTATAAAAAAATTATTGGATACATTTTTATCCAAAAAATGTTTTGTTTTTAGATTTATTTTTAGATATAATAATGTCAAACTGAAAATAAATAAAAAAAAAAAAAAAACTTCGAACGGACGGGGATTAGAACCACAAGTCTTCCGTTTTGTAATCGCAATCTCTACCCTCTAGACCAGCGGACGTTGTTAGCAAATAACAACTTTAAAAGACTTAGTTTTAAATAAATTGATCGTATCTAATTATATCAAATTGATCAAACATATAGTAATATATGATTACATCCAATTAAATATGTTATTCACTTGTACACAATTTTCAAAAAGACTTAGAAAATTTTTGATAAAATTTGCAAAAAAAAAAAAAAAATTGGAATGACGTACAGCGCTATTAGGGGCTTCCATGGTAAGCTTAAACAATAATTTTAATGTAGCGGTATGCCTTATTTCCAAGTCATAGGCTTCCAAAGTGAAATAAGACTTTGGCTTATAAGTTTGAAATTTTTCATGGAATCAGGAAATAAGAATTCGATTTGAGATTGGGTTCCAAAAATCATTTATAATTTGATAATTTAAACCAAATATAGCTATTATTAACTATATAAATGCAATATAAATTTTTAAAAATGATTGCAAAAATTCAAAAAGTAAAATTTTTTAAGTTCTAAAAAAACAAATGCAATAAAAAAGTGTTTTCTATTAAAAAAAAAAATAAAAAAATATATTTTTTTCTGGAATCGAACTCGGGTTCCCAAAAATGATAGATAATTTTATAATAAATTAAATATTGTTATATATAACTATATAAAAGCAATATAATTTTTTAAAAATGATTGCAAAAATTCAAAAAAAGAAAAATTTTTAGTTCTAAAAAAATAAATGCAATAAAAAAGTGTTTTCTATTTAAAAAAATAAAAAAAAAATATATTTTTTTTTCTGGAATCGAACTCGGGTTCCCAAAAATTATAGATAATTTTATAATAAATCAAATATAGTTATATATAACTATATAAAAGAAAAATATTTTTTTAAAAATGATTGCAAAAATTCCAAAAATGAAAATTTTTTAGTTCTAAAAAAATTAAACGCAATAAAAAAATGTTTTCTATTTAAAAAAAATAAAAAAAAAACTTTTTTTTTCTCGACTGGGCCGGGAATCGAACTCGGGTTCCCAAAAATCATATGTAATCTTATATGATCCAATAAAAAGTTTTGTATAACCATATATGTTGACACACAAAAATAAATTTTGAAATACTGGTATATATAATTATATATGGCTAGTTGTTTGGTCAAAAAAATATTTTTTATATACATGATTGTATCAAAATATATATTCCATTACATATGCGACCATTTATAAATATATATTGAGTTTAGACGAAATTTGCGTATATATAGTACCATACAAACACAGATATGTTATCGTTTAAGACACATATAATTATATCTATTATTTTTGTTGGAAATTTTTTTAGTATGGAACCATATATAGTTTTAAATGGTATTATATTAGTCATATATAATTATACATAAATTGATACTGGATTTTTTGTTTAGTACAGTCCTATACATAATTAGATATAAAGTCACGTATAATAATGTATGAAATCGGATTAAGTTTTATGTGCAACGTATGATTACATCTACCATTTATATTAATATATTATGAACAATATAATTAGATATGATTTTATATGACATCATTTAAAAAAATTGGAAAATTTCAAAGTGAGATATAATTTTATACTTTGACTCATATAGTTGTATATGGTTTTATGAAAACATATAAAATAATATACATTTATATAAATTCCTTTTTACTCGGGTTCTCATAAAAAACTGATTAGATCCGGTTTGATCTGATAAGATCTAATTATGCTAAGATCTAATTATGTTAATTGTATGATCAAATCTTTTTCGATCCCAAGTTCGGTATCTGATCAGACACAATTACGAATCAAATCTAAATAGATCTCGAAATTTAGGGTAAATTTTGAATCAAAAAGATCTGATCAGATACAATTCTGTGGAAGTTTGA
Organism: Pegoplata infirma; assembly: GCA_963921195.1. Lineage (NCBI taxonomy): Eukaryota > Metazoa > Arthropoda > Insecta > Diptera > Anthomyiidae > Pegoplata > Pegoplata infirma. The sequence continues at coordinate 15,142,532 of OY992537.1, read as the reverse complement.
CAAAAGCACTTATTTTTTTGAGCTTTTTTTAAGAGACTGAAATGGCAAGAACTGGCCGATTTTCTCTATATTTTTAAGAGATCTGATAAGCAGATATTTCAAATTGTGGAGATCTTTAAAAAAAATTATGTTAAAAGTGTTTGTTGTAGCCGAAAAAGTCTATCTTAATATTTTTTTGACGAAAGAACTTAAGTCGATTTAAATGCTTTTGTCAAAACTCCTTAGAATTATATACAATTATTACAACTAGATCCAAGCAGATTAGTTCTAATCGATTTTTTCACGGGTTTAGAGAAAATTTATAACAGAAGTTTAAACAGTTATGTAAAAGATTAGCATCATCTCGTAAAATAATTCATACTTATTTCGGCGGTAATGACTTGATGCCATCAGTAGATTACGATATCGTTTGTGAGAAAACATAGTAAAATTTGCCAAAACTTCGAAACTGATATCATTATTCTAAGTTGATTCCAGCTGATACCATATCCGCTATCACCTATCTTCATTGCAATTAAATTTAAACCATAAAATTCTAATCAATTTTTTTTTTTTTTTAAGTCTACAATTGTTTTAAATACCCTAAATAATTGTTGTAAATCCAATTGTGTAATTCTTTCAAAAATTTCTTTTATTAATCAAAAAAATTATATAAAAAGACAATTATCAATCATTTCTCATCTCTTTCAAGTTAACCGCAATGTCTGTATTTTAAGTGTAGGTCTTTTTTATTTTGTTATAATTTGTTTTTGAATGAAAAATCTCATTAATTAACCACATTTCATTAAATAGTTTTCAAATACCAACTTTTTCAACATAATATGCCGCTTGTTATTTTCTTTTTTTAATGATGAATTACTCGTAAGCACATATCAATACCTTTAACATATATTTTTTTGTAGCCTATAGAAAATTATCATTTATGAAGAATTCTATAAATTCAAACTAAATTACAACAAAGAATTAATTTAAAGGTGGGCGCCTAATCATTAATCTTGTCCAAACATTCCTGAAATAAACGTCAACAAATACCTCAGAAGCATTTTCTTTAAAGTTTAAAAAGTTTGGTTGTTTTAAAGTTTTTGTACCCTACATGACTGCTTTTAAGTGCATCAATTGACACAAAAACACTTAAAAAAACACTTTTAAAGCCAATTGAACTTGGAAAAAATCGGTCCATATTAAAACCAAGCCCTCACAAACGTTCCCTTTCAATTTGGCTTAAATTATCCTAATAACCGTATTTTTGTATCCTTTTGAAATTTTCTGTTAGGTAAATGATTTTCGTAATCATCATCTAAAATTTAAAGGAATTTTTATTTCCAGTCCCTTCCGATATTCATATACATTTTTCAAAACACCTAATTTAATTTGGTATTAATCAGACTATCTTTGGACTTCCGATCGATATTCAATTTAATCTGTCTATTGGTAATAAATATAAGTAAACTAGCGAACCCCCTGCACACTTTTTAGTGCAAATTATTAGGTACCCCTTTTTACCCTAAAAATTTTAAATTTAAAAATATGTCTTTCTCTTGCATATTTATTATGCTGGAGGATCCCACATGTTAAATTTTTTAACTCTGGGACTTTTAGTTTAATTATTATAAAAATAATACCTATTTTCTCTGTTTACCCCTTGGAATCAAAATTTCAAGTTTGAAAATCGAACTTCGAAAAGTACTGAAGTACAATTGTTTACCCTATTACACCCTCTTAGAATACCTTACAAATATTTCCCTATACCTAACCTACCATTTACGCAAACGTTCGGGTATGTGCACTAAAATGCATGTAACTCCTGAACCAATACACATTCAAAAAACGTATACACATAAAAACCTTGTCATTGACGCCACGTTTTACGGGAAATAAAAGCGGTTTACGCATTACAAACACAATGCAACATATTTCCCTATTTAGTGCACTTAAATGCATATAACTCATGCACCAATACATTACACAGATATTGCACTAAAATGCATACAACTTTTGAACAAATACATGTACAAAGACCGTACACACATAAAAGCCATGGTATTGATGAAACCTATCATTGGAAGTTTGCAGAAACAAAATCGGTCCGTTCATTCCAGAGAAAACGCATTACAAAGAAAATACATTTTATTTTTATATAGATTTCACTGAAATTTCGTTTGTGTGCATTTCTGAACCAATTAACAAATTTTGACTTAATCGGTCCCATGTTTAGACTCGGGCTTATTTTTGTCTTCCACCCTCGCTGGAAGGTGGCCAATGTTCAGCCCATCCCTAAAAGAGTGAGGTTACTAACCCTGACAATTACCGCCATATTTCAATTTACTTAGCGCTCTCTAGCGTTATGGAAAGCATAGTTATTTCCATCTTGTGAAGTATGGTTTTCGTAGGAGTCGTTCTACGGAAGATCCATACACCAATTTGTTTAGAGAACAGTCATGCCTTTGGATATTTCTAAAGCATTCTTTTCTTAGAAATATATGTTCTTTCTCCTTCACTTTTCCTTTTTTTATTAACGACCTTCTAAGTCAAACCTTTAATACTATATACTCTTATGCAGATGACAGCAAAATTTGTCATTCATTTTCATTTGATCATCATTCAAGCCTTGTACAGGTTCAGGCCATGAGACAGAATGTGAATGATACTCTTAATCATGACCTTTCTGATTTTAATGCTCGCAATACCCAATGTCGTATGTTGACCCACAGACGATCTGTGGAATCAACGTCGTCTGTATCCATGGTAGGTATAACTGTTCAGGAATCAGACCCTCTTGATGTTCTGGACATGAAAATACAATGTTAAGTTCGCTAGAACCCACATGTTTTTCAAGTGCCGAAAAAAGCATTCAGTGTCTCGGTTTCTTAAAACGGTGCAAAAATTACTTCACTCCGCCTGATCTCCTTACGATCTATACCGCCTATATCCGACTGAAGTTAGAATACAACTCCTATATCTGGACAGAAACTTCAAAGTTTTTGGACTGGTTTGCAAAAATTACCCATGATATACTGCTGACTCCCCCTTTATAAAATTGTTGACATAATTTTCCAAAATGTCCTCAATGACATGTCAGCAGTTGGTCAGCGGTTGTTTAAACAGTTATTGGTAGCCACCGATAGTGGTGGACACTGCTGACCAACTGCTGACATGTCATTAGGGACATTTTGAAAAATTGTATGAAGATGTCAGCGATTTCATAAAGGGAGAGTCAGCAGTATGTCAGGTGTGATTTTATTTTGCCAACTGGGAATTTAGCTAAAAATTCAAAAAGGCGATATCTCGAACACTAAGCGAGACAGAGGTATATATAGCTTAGCTGTCGGGGTCTCAAGAACGTAATTTCGGATCTAAAATTTGACATTTCCGTAATTTTATATATGCACATATCTCGGTAAATACTGCCGACACGACAAAAAGTCCAACGCCATTTTTGTAGCTCTTGACTCGTGGAACACGTAGAACAAGGTAGAGCGAAACGGACAGGAGTTTTGGATCAAAATCTATGACGACCCTTAAATAACCCAACGGGGTCTCAAACCAAAAGGGTCTGGACCCATGGGGTCCGAACCAAAGGGGTCTGGACCCAATCTAGTCCTCAATTGTGTATGAGCTTAAATATATCACATTTTCTAATTAAAATTGTTTTCCTTATTTTTAAGAAAAATATGAATTAAAACATGTAAAAAATGTTAAATTCGACCTTGCCGAATGTATTGATGCCCTCCATAATGTAAAAAAATGTACTTGCAAAAGAAAAATCAGCGTAAAAAATTTTTTGGTGAAAAAAAGTCGGCGAAATTTTTTTTTTGTAAAAAAATATGTTTGTACTTGTGTAAATACCATTCAGTGATCAATTCTGTTCACATGAGTCAACCAACAGCCGAATTAAAGCATTTTGTATTTTTAGGTTATGTTGAATGTACCAACATTTTTGAGGTGTCCTTACATTTTCTTTCATAACTTTTTAACCGCTGAACCGATTTCGCTCAAATGCAATACCAAACTGCTTAGGGAAACAACAAGTAAAGCTAAGTCTTAGTCATATCTGTTTAATACTTTGGTGACCACCATTTCCTCAGACAGACGGACATCGCTAGAATGTCTTATAATCGATAACTGATCATTAATATATATACATTATGGGGTCCTCGACCGATATTTCGATGAGTTACAAACGGACTGACAAACTTATATATACCCTCTATCACTAAGTGGAGGGTATAAAAAGCTTTAAATCCAAATCATTACCATTTTTTTTCTCAAAATTTTGTTAATTTTCCTATTTTTTACCTCCCTTTTTTGAGTGTAGGTCGAAACATGACCGATTTTTTCAATTTCAAAAGTCTTCGTCCTTTGGCCAAAAGAAGCTGAAATCTTAAATTTCAGACAAATCGACTCAAAAAGTGATTCTGAGTCGATCGATACACTTAAAGGTGGGTCTAGAACCAATATTTCGGTTAGTTACAGACATCAGCACAAAGTTATTATATCCTGTACCACAGAGTGGTGTAGGGTATAATTATGAAATTTATTTTTATTAGTTTGAAATTTAAGTAGTATCAATCAGTGTTTGCTTTTCCGTTCTATTATTTGTATTTTAATTCTAAGATAAGATCGTGTAACGCGTTTTATGATTTTTCCAATAAATGCAGTTTTCCATTGCAGTAGCTGCCTTTTCGGGGGTTCATTCATTATAGTTTTACACTACTTCGATTGATTTGAACTACCCGAGTAAAAATGAATACATATAATTTTACATTATTTGATGTATGTATATGGGGCATTCCATGCCAAATCACTCACTTTTAGGCCCGACCCCCTTCGATTAATTTTATTTTTGGATATGTTTTAGTACGTATTAAATGCAACTTGCAGCCAAATTTTCAGCCTTTTATACCAAGGTGGTGTTGAGTAATTAATTTTTCAAAATGGCGATTTTTTCCAAAAAATGAAAAAATTTAAATTTTCAATCAATTTTGACCAGTAAAAAATATAGATATTTAAAAAAAAGTTGAACAACGTTTTGTTGGTATTTAAATGTAGTTTTAGAAAAAAAATGTGAAAAAATTATTCGAGGTAATTATCACTTATTTTTTGACGTTTAAAAATGAAAATCGACTTTTTGAAAAAGTCCGAAACCTTCGATTTTTTTGTAAAAAACTATAAGAATTCTACTCTAAATTATGCAACTTTTAAGCCATAACTCGAGATGTGATCACAATTCTTTCTATTTTTTTTTTAATTTTTAAAATTGCACCTTTTTTGTTTTGGCTCTGATTTATTTTATATGGAGCTCCAAAAAAAAAAAAAAATGGTAGATACTGACCCTAACTTACCCTAAATATATTCATTTGGAGGTAAATATACGTCTCACAAAAATTTGGGACGATCGGACATGTGTAAGGCGCTTAGCATGGTCCTTGAAGTTTAAAAAACGGATTACAAGGAAAAATATGAATTTTTTTCTGTTTTCGCAATTTCTTTGGTATTTTAAGTTAAGTTTTAATTCAAGTGATTACAGAATTATGATGTGGAGTAAAATGCCTTTCTAATAAGGTACTAAAAACTAAAATCGGTTGAAAATCAGCCAAGTTATTACAACTTCCCCAGACATCTAGCGTGTGCCATACAACTTGATTAAAAAATACGAGGCCCTTTTTTTAAATTTATTGAAATTTTCTACTGTAATAACATTTTTTCATTATTCATGTTTCAGTGTAATATTTTTTTGACTTTTCCAAATTTTAAAACAAAAAAAATATTTTTTTTTTTTAAAATAGAGATTTCAAAAGGGTGTGGAAAATGCAGGCATTTTTAGCACTAATTTAAAAAATGTTAGCAAAACACAATTTGAAAAATACTTGTCATCTAATAACATTTGAACTTGAAGAATAAAAAAATGTTATTACAGTAGAAAATTTTAATGAATTTCAAAAATCGGATTGTATTGATTAATCAAGTTGTCTGCCACACGTTAGATGCCTGGGGAAGTTGTAATAACTTGGCTGATTTTAAACCGATTTCGGTTTTTATGACCTTAATAGAGAGACATTTTACTCTATATTTCAATTCTGTAACCATTTGAATTCAAAATTAACTTAAAATACCAAAAAAATTAAGAAAACAGAAAAAAATGCATATTTTCCCTTGTAATCCGATTTTCAAACTTCAAAGCCGATGCGGCACGCCTTACCCATGTCCGATCATCCTAAAATTTTCTGAGACGTATTTTTACATCCAAGTTAATATATCTAGGGGAAGTTACGGTCAATATTTACAAAATTATTTTTTTTGGAGCACCATATAAAATAAACCAGAGTCAAAAAAAAAAAAGTGCAATTTTCAAAATTTGAATAAAAATAGAACGAATTACGATCACATCTCGAATTATGACTTAAAAGTTGCGTAATTTAGAGTAGAATTTTTTGACATTTTTTAAAAAAAATCGAAGGTTTCGGACTTTTTCAAAAAGTCGATTTTAATTTTTATACGATAAAAAACAAGTGATAATTACTTCGAATAATTTTTCATATTTTTTTTTCTAAAACTACATTTAACTACCAACAAAATGTTGTCCATCTTTTTTTAATATATCTATATTTTTTACTGGTCAAAATTGATTGAAAATTTAAATTTTTAAATTTTTTGGAAAAAATCTCCATTTTGAAAAATTGATTACTCAACACCACCTTGGTATAAAAGGCTGAAAATTTGGCTGGAAGTTGCATTTAATACGTACTAAAACATATCCAAAAATAAAATTAATCGAAGGGGGTCGGGCCTAAAAGTGAGTGATTTGGCATGGAATGCCCCATATATAGCCATATGAAATAATGTGTTTTCATATCAAACAAAGTATATAATTATATCTCGCGTTGAGTTTTTCCAAATTTTTTAAATGGAGTTATATAAAATTACATCTAATGATAACCATATTAATATATAAATACATGTGGGAGACATAATCATATGTGACACATATAGCTTAATCTGATTGCATACATATTTATATGTGACTTAATATCAAATAACGTATACGAGCATATTTAAAAAAAATCCAATATCATTATATATATAATTATATATGACTTACAAGAAACCATTTAAAATTATATATGACTTACAAGAAACCATTTAAAACTATATATGGTTTCATCTTAAAAAACGAAAAATATTTTTTTCAAATATAATTATATATGGTCGCACATATAACTCTATATACAGTTATATAAAACTATACATGGCATCATACATTTATTTTTTTAATATTATCAAAGATATAATTATAAATGGCTTATGAGATACCGTATATAGTTTTGTAAGGTACCATATAAATACAATTTTTTTTTTAACTCTATATATAATTTTAAATGGTGGCACATGTAACGCCATATAAATTGTTATACAATTGTATAAGGTAAAAAATATTTTTTTCTTTCACAATATTTTATATATAATTATGCATACTTTTATATGACAGTATTTCAATATTTTTTTTTTAATGTTGCATCATATATATTTTTATTTAAGTATACAAGAGAGCTTGTATAATTATATATGATTCTCAAAGCACCTAAAATCAGTCAAAAAAAATATATATAAATTCTATAAATTTTTAAATAGAAAAAAAATCTGTTTAATCCATTGTATTTTAAAACTTAAAAAAATTCATATTGGATTTTAAAAGTTAAATTTTTAAAAAATGCATGTTACTTAAATAGTTGTGTGTAACTTTATATAAGATCATATAAGATAATATATGATGCTTGGGGACCCTGAGTTCGATTCCCGGCTCAACCCAGAAAAAAACTATTTTTTTTTAATTTTTTAAAAAAGAAAATATGTTTTTAAAGCTTCTTGTTTTTTCTAAACTTAAAAATATTGAATAATTAATTTTTTATGGTAAAATCTAAAAATAAATATTATTTATTTATAATTATATAATTTTATATATTACATCATATAAGTTAATATATGGTTCCTAGGGACCCTGGGTTCGATCCCCGGCTGAGCTAAGAAAAAAAGTTGTTTTTTTAAATTTTTTTTTTAAAGAAAATATGTTTTAGAAGCTTTAATTTTTTACTAAACTTAAAAATATTGATTAATTTATTTTTTATGATAATATTTAGAAATAAATATTATTTATATATAGTAATATAACTTTCTATATTGCATCATATATGATAATATAAAATTCTTGAGGACCCTGAGTTCGATTCCCGACTAAGTCAAGAAAAAAATTATTTTTTTTTTTTAAATTTTTTTTAATCTAAATGATTTTTTAATGCGTTTTCGTTTTTCAAATTTAAAAAAAAAATAAAATCCCTGAATTTTAACAAAAATATTTCAAAAATAATTATATTTTGATATAATTATATATTATTTAATCCGAAGAAAAAAATATTTTAAAATTTTAATGTTTAACCATCAATATCTCTGGTTTTAAGAGAGCTAAAGTCCTCAGATCAAGCTCAAATCAAAGCTTTATTTGTTGCCAATAATTAAAAGTGTATTTGGTTCGAACTTATGTTAGCAATATTTTCAGATAAAATTATTTTTGTCTGAAAAAACTTCCGAAAAAAACTTAAAACTCATTATTTGGCCGTTTGTGAGTAAAAAAGTTTATACATGTTTTATACCATTTTAAAGGTATTTTTATTAAATATACAACGGCAGAAAGAAAATTTGAATCCGATGAAAAATGTGAAGCTCATAAGCCAAAAACCGTTTTTCTTTAAAGCTTTATAACTTGGAAAGTTAAGAGCATTGGAAGATGAAAATCATGTTGTTGAACTCAGTATTAAACCCCCTATTAGCTCAGCAAATAAACTAAAAAAAAAAAAATCACAAATTTTAGCAAAAATTTTCTAAGTCTTTTTTAAAATTTTGTTCAAATTCAAATCGAATATAATTTGATGCAATCATATACACAATAAGATAAACTGGATTTAATTATATATAAGTTAAACTTGATCTAATTATATATGATAAACTATTTTCAAAAATTTTTTAAGTTTTTTTAAAACATAGTCTTTTAAAGTTGTCATTTATTAACAACGTCCGCTGGATCAGAGGGTAGAGATTGCGATTACAAAACAGTTGGTAGCTGTTCGATTCCCCCGCCGCTCGAAGTTTTTTTTTTTTTTTAAATAAATTTTAATTATATATATTTATATCTTAATATTGAAAAAAATTGTTTGTATAAAACTTTATCAGTTCTAAAAATAGATTTTATTGTTCGGATTAAATTATATATAGTTCTAAAAATAGATTTTTTTTTCGGATAAAATTTTATCTAAAGTTTTTTGTAATATTTTTTTTTTCTTTCGTATGAAATTTTATCTTTTTTTATCCAGCTAAAAAAATCTTTGTTTTTTTGTCTTGGTCCAATAAGATCCAACCATTTTTCGGATGAAATTGTATCCCACCGATTAAAACTGATCTAATTAGATAAACCCACTTTTCGGATCAAATTGTATCCGTCCGGTTAAAACTGATCTAATCTTAGCGATCCATTTTTCGGATCAGTGCTGATCTTTCAAATCTCGGATCTATCAACAGATCTGGAATAATATAAGAACATATATTGCTTCATACAAAAATTTTTACTCGGGTATTGATTTGTTTGTTTTGCACTTGTTCATAACTTTGGGCATGTCTACCTTAATATCCTAAACTTCGTAATGTTTTTTTTGGTTTTTACAATTGAAAATACTAATCGGTATACAAAAATTCCAACTGATATTTCGAAAACACTATTAAAGTTCAGAAGATCTGAACAGAAATTCAAAAAAACCCAAAAGAAATTCATAAAGGTCCAATTAAAGTTCTGATATATATATATATTAATTCCTAAGGTTCCAGGCTGGAACAAAGGGCCACAAAGTTCTGATAGCCGATAGAAATTTAAAAAAGCCCAATTTAGAATAAAGCTTGATTCACACGTTAACTACCCTTGACCACACTTATCTACTATTTCCCAGTATTGGGGGATAACGATTGTCAAATTCAAATAATTTTTCATACAAAATTATTTAAACCCGGCAAATCGTGTCACTAAAACTGGGAAATAGGAGATAAGGGTGGTCAAGGGTAGTTAACGTGTAAATTGCCCTTTAAGCAATTAAAAATTTTTAAAAACAATTTTTTTTTTTTTGAATTTCAATAAAACTTTCCTAAATTTCAATTGGGTTTTTCTGAATTTTAATTGGGAATGGTATAACACCTTAAATTCAGAAAAGCCCCAATTAAAATTTAGAAAAGCTAAAATAATATTAAGATATTCCACCTAAAATCCAGAAAACCTAAAAACTTAAATTAAAAAAAAAGCCCAATGAAAATTTAGAAAAGCTCAAAAGAAATCCAGAAAAGATCAATTGAAATCCAGAAAAGCTCAACTGAAAATCACAAAAGCTCAACTGAAATTCACAAAAGCTAAATTGAATTTCGCAAAAGTCCAATTTCATTATAAGTAAATATTGAAATTAATATTTCTTTCACGCCCTCTTATAAAGCTCAATAGAAATTAACAAAAGCTCAATTGAAATTCACAAAAGTCCAATTTAAATTTATAAAAGCTCTATTTCTTTTTAAGTAAATATTTAAATTCATATTTTTTTCACCCCCTCATAAAAATATGATTTTAAAGCAAACACTACTGATATGATAATTATGTATGTTTATTTTCTCTTAATTAATTTAGTTAAAAACCAAATCAAAACAAAAGTTTTTATTATCTCAAACAAGAATGAAAGCGAAATAAATACACCCATGCAAATATCCGCTAAACAACTCATAACAAAGAACGTCACAACAAACTCCAACGATATTATCGTGTTGAATTAAGGTCACTAAACGTCGGTCGATCGGTCGTCTAAAAAGAGCTAGCAGACAGAGCAAAGGCTGTTTTGCTAATCAGTCATCTAGCTTAAAACAACAACAAATATGCTACTACTTTGTATTATAATATACGATAGTTATTAACAGGTGGTGGTCAAAATAATAAAAAAATAAACATTAATTTGAATTCACTTTCGGGAAAATAGATCCAGAAGGCTGGGTTTTTGGATTTTTTATTTCCTAAAATAATGGTCCTAGAATATAAAATTTAGAATGTAAAATAATCTGGCAGAAAAACTCTTTCTGTAAGAAGTACTTTTTGAAAATTCCAATTCAAAGAGGGTAAAATATTGTACTCGTACTCTGGTACTTTTTTATCACCTAAATTTAAAGTCATATAAACTTAAAGTTTAAAATGTTAGATCTTCCTGAAAAAGTACCTTATGTACATTTAATGGTCCAAAAAGGGTAAAAACCTCTACGTTGGTACTTTTTCTATCTCCTGAAATAATGGTTCTAAAAACTTGAATATTTTTTGGGAAGATCATCCAGCAAAAAAAAATTCGATTTTAAGAGGGGAAAAAATGTACTTTGGTACCTTTTGGATCTCCTGGTCATAAAAACTTGATTCCGAAAAAAAGTTGTAGGAACTTCTGATTGTAAGAAAAAAGGGGTAAAAAATTGTACTATGGTACTTTTTAACTTTTTTAAAAAAATTGCCTTAACCTTGAAATTTTTAAAAAACTTTAAATTTAAAAAAAAAAAAATATTAAAAAAAAAAAATTTAAAAACAAATATTTTGAAAAACGGATTTTGAAAATTTAGATTGGCCCACTGAAGGTTTTTCAAAGGCGTGTGGAATAAGTAAAATAAATGATGTAAATATACTTCTGAACTAACAAGGAAGGTCTCTCAGGCACCCACTGATTGACCCGAAACTTGCATATGGGAATGAGGGAAGAAAAATAAGAGTTACCTGTTTTTTTAGCTGCCCAATCTCAAATTTAAAAAAGGGTTGCCACCTTATGAAAAAGGTGGACTTTCGGGGAAATCCTAATAAAAGCCGAACTAGCAGGAAAATACGGGTCAGCTTAATTTTAAAAATAGAGATTATTATGTATGATTTTGGCGGTTCTACGTATGTACCTCTCCATACAAACTACCTCTACGATTTTACATTTTAAAAAATAGGAACTTAAAGAAGCCGAATTTGAAAACGATCGATACGCCATTGGATATGCCTTCAAAAAACCTTTCGATCTGTACAAAAATAGGTAACTCTTATTTTTCTCCCCTTTTTCGCATATGCAAGTAGTGTTTATAAACCGGTTAACCGGTTAACCGAAAAACCGTTTTTTTTTCCCAAAATGTCGGTTTTTTTGCAAACCGGTTAACCGGAATTGAAAATTTCCGGTGCACCGAAAACCGGTTTTTTCCTGTCGGTTAACCGGTTTTTTTAAATACATTCTAAACGGAGTATTTTCGCAAATATTAATTGTTTACACTTATTTTTTATGAAATTTTCAAAATTTCTTTGAAAACACCTTGAAAATCCTTGAGAAAGAAAGTCTAAAATAGTTTTTCACTTCAAGAAACAATTTATCATATAGGAATTTTATTTCGAACCAGATAAATATTTGAAATACTCACCGTTGTAAGCGTTTTTTTTGACACTTTTATGGAAAGCTTGTTAAGTGACTGTTAAACAGACAGTAAAACAAGCCAACCGGCTTAAAATCGGGGGAACATGAAAAAAATACTAAACTCCAATTTACTTATAACGAATTGATGTATTTTTTTAAAATAAAGCCAATTAAAATTTAATTAAAGTTCTAGTGAATATGCGAAAATAAAGTACATTATTTAAATACCGTTATTTTTATAGGGTAACAGTAGCAAACCTTGATGAAAGAAACAAATATGTTAACTTAAGGTATATTCGCTATATTATTTAATAAAAATTAGCTATTTTCAAGTATTTTTTGGTTTTGTCAGTTAAAGAAAAAAACCGGTTAACCGTTTTTTTTATTCCGGTTTAACCGAGAAAACCGGTTAACCGAAAAGGCTGATTTTCGGTTAACCGAGAAACCGGTTTCCTAAAATGTCGGTTTTTTATAAACACTATATGCAAGTTTCAGGATCGGTGGGTGCCCTATGAAAGACCTTCCTTGTAAGTTTTTTTCAGAGAGGTCTTCAGTAAAATTTTATGGTAATTTTCATTTTATAGTGCGTTTACATTGGTCCTCAAATCTACACAGAAAATAATATCGTATATGAGGCATTCCACACCAAATGTCCCGCTACAGAAAAACAGTTGTCCCATAAATTTCCCCATATAGGGAAAGCCCTATATGGAACTAAGAAAATTGCATTTTTGGTTTTTCTAATTTTCAAAAAATGGGCTTAGAAGGCGTGGTCAAATATTGGAAAAATGGTCAAATTTGTGGCGAGTTGCCTTGATTAAATATTTATCACATTAAAACGGAATGCACCACAATCTCAAAAATTAACATTCTTTTATAGTTTTGTGTGGGCTATCGAATAAAATTTTTTTGTTTGGAAAATTTTCAGAACCCGTTCTGAAATTTTCAATTTTTAAAAAAGTCAATTTATCGAAAATCCGGCCACTTTTTTTCTGTTTTTTTATTTTTTTTTTAAAGTTTAGATGTTTGTCCATTCACACAAAAAAATTCAGAAAAACATTTTTCGTTTTTTTTTTAGAAAATTGCATTTGAATTTTTAATTTCATAACAATTTTGTAATTTGCTTGTATTTTCTTGTAGTATCGTTGCGAATGAGTATTATAAATTGCATGAATATTACTCATTCGCAACGTTAATACAAGAAAATTCAAGCAAATTACAAAATTGTTATGAAATTTAAAATTCAAATGCGATTTTCTCGAAAAAAACGAAAAATGTTTTTCTGAAATTTTTTGTGTGGATGGACAAACATCTAAACTTAAAAAAAAGAAAAAAGTGGCCGGATTTTTGATAAATTGACTTTTTTAAAAAATGGAAAATTTCAGAACGGGTTCTGAAAAAAAAAAAAAAAAAAAAATTAGTCGATAGCCCATACAAAACTTTATAAGAATGTAAATTTTTAAGATTGTGGTGCATTCCGTTTTAATGTGATAAATATTTAATCAAGGCAACTCGCCACAAAGTTGACCATTTTTCCAATATTTGACCACGCCTCCTAAGCCCAGTTTTTGAAAAATTGAAAAACCAAAAACGCAATTTTCTAAGTTCCATATAGGGCTATTCATAAAAGCTATTCAGAAGTTTACGGTACACGTGTTTTTTTTCGCTGGACATTTGTTGTGGAATGCCTCATATTTTATTTTAATTTAAAAACAATTAAATTTTTAATTAATATAATTATTGTTTAATCAAATTTTTAACTTTTTTTAATAAACATTTTAATTTTTGTTTCGTTTAATATTAATATTAATTAAATATTTTATTAATATAATTAATTGTTTAATTAAATTTTTAGCTTTACTAATTTTTTTTTTGGTTTTGTTTTGTTTTCCGTGTGTGCGAGTATGTGTTTATCTCTTGCATTGTTTTACTTACAAAAACCAATACAGAACTATAAACAGTTTGTTGAAAGTTTTTTATTTCCCATTTAGATTTTTAAATTCTCATTTTGTTTATAGTTTTATGTGCAGGTATATAAAAGGTTTATACCTGACTTTATAAAATTGTCTCACTGACTATGTCTTTAAGGCATAAATATATTTGGTAAAGTTTGAAAAAATATTTTTTTTAAACCTTATTATTTAAAAAAATATTTTTTTAAATTATTTATTTTTTAAAAAATGTGTTTTTTTTTTTAATTTTACAATGAAAATTTTAATTTGTTACTGAAGTCAGTGCTGCCAAATTTTTTTTCGGAGAAATCGTAAATTTAAAAAAAAAAAATCGTCAAAATCGTCAAGTTGAAAAAAATTTGTCGTCAAAAAATCGTCATGAAAAAAATACGCTAATAAATGCTAAAAATGTTATTACCCCAGACCACTCCATGATCCAGAGTGTAATGAGTTTCCGTTGATATTTGTAACTATCCAAAACATTGGTCCTCGACCCTTTTCAAGTCCCAATTATCAATTAATTGCCCTGGAATTTGAAACTTAAGAAAAGCTTATGGCCAAAGGATGAAGATTATTGAAATTGATTTTTTGTGCATATCCCCCATATTAAAATTCATCCCGATATTGGAGCGTTGTAAATTTAACGCACCAATTAATTTATATTGACCACTTCTAATAACAAGTCTATTTTTCAACTAAAAAACTTTTTTTAATGTTTTTTCTGGTGAATTTTTAACTTTTCCTGTCTTTTCCCGAAATTGTTAAGCTTTTTTCATAAAAGTAACTATCTTTTTTAAAAAAAATATAGGTTTTTCTCTTTTCTTTTCAAAAAATTATGTGAACTTCAAAGAATTTGCTTACAAAATTAGAATTTTTTGACAAAAGTTTACCATTTTTTCCTCATTTAATAAAATCGTCATTTTTGTTCCTGGCGAAAATGAAAAATCGCCAATCGTCATTTTAGTAAAATTGACTTCAAAAATCGTCAAAATGACGATAAATCGTCAAAGTTGGCAGCGCTGACTGAAGTTTTTATTTATTTCGGTTTGAGTCCATATTAATTATGTCTGAGAAATAATTATTTTTGTTTTACTATGAGAAAACCTTAAAAAATTAATTGACAACACAGGCTAATTGGAGATGTCGGAAGTAGCCACCCTTCCTTCGTCAGCTCTCTTCGATTGTCACTGTAGGTGTGTGAGATTAAAAATTTTAAAAAAATTTTTTAATTAAATTTGTAATTTATATAATTAAAATTTTAATTTTTTTTTTTTTTAATTTTAATTAAATTTTTTAATTTATAGTATTAAGTTTTTAATTAACTAAATATCCATTAATTTTTAATTAACGACATACAAATATTTTTAATTTCTATGCGCATTTTAGTGATTGGTCCGGATTTAATTAATTTTTTAATTAAATCTACGAATTTTTTAATAATTTTTTTTTTTATTTTTTTTTCTGTGTAGCTTAAAGTAGATTGTGAATCCAATCTAGTTTCATTCTATTAGATTGCCCATACAATTTTTTTTTCAATCTAGTAGTTTAGAATCGAATCGCCAAACGCAATCTCTTAGTATTTCTTCACAATACAGCAGCAAGCAGCAGACAGCAAAATGTTTACATGTATTTTGTTGTTGCCGCAACAACAAAATACATGTAAAAATTTTGCTGTCTGCTGCTTGCTGCTGTATTGTGAAGAAACACTTACTCTGTATTTCTATTATTTTCATTTTCCAACACTGAAAAACACTGACACGAAGCTTGCCGTTTTGATTACACCGCAAAGTATCGATATTTTTATTTGTAAACGCCATCACTGTCCTTGTTAATTATTCGACGACTAATTACCGTCGCTGTCTATTGACGCAGTCACACACATTTATTACCAACTTGCTATTTTAAATGCCAATTGTAATCTTCTCAGTTGTACACTCAAAATAAATTTTCTGTCAACCAGCAGAAAAATCTGCTGAAAATACAACCATTTTGAGCCTTAAGAGAAATCTGCTGATTTTAGCACGGTTTGCTAAAAATTTGTCACGATTATCTGTGCGAAATCAGGAGAGAAATCTGCTTAGACATTTTCTAGAAAATTTTTGTTTTTAGAAAATTTGTTATCTGAAAAAAGGATGACAGCAAACTATTTCTGTAAAATTACAAAATAATCTGCTAAAAATATGTTCAAAAATATGTTTAAAAAATTTCGTTCTGATTGCATAAAAATAAAAAAAAAAAATAACTCTTTAAAAAAAACTTTGAAAATTTTCTTGAAAAAGAATGACAGCAAACTATTTCTGTAAAATTAAAAAATAATCTGCTAAAAACATGTTCAAAAATATTTTTTAATTCAGCTAACAAAATCAACAGTAAAAACGCAATAAAATTTCTGTTATTTTGTAAAGCTAAATGACAGATATTTTAGTAAAAATATAAATTTTACTAAAAAAATCTGCTAAAAGTTTGCTAAATCAAATTGAAAATCGTTTTGCAGGTTTTTTGACAGAGTGTTTCTTCTGAGTGCACTCAAAATAAATTCTCTGTCCAACCAGCAGAAAAATCTGCTGAAAATACACCCAGAAATAAAAATATTTTTTTTTTTTTTGCAAATTAAAATAATAAAAATACATTTCCTTTGTCCCTAAGATTTCGAACACCTACTGTAGTTTAGCTCATTGCTTTTAATTTCTTCTTCCGATAAAGAAACTTTTCTTATACATCATACATAATATTTACAATATATTTCTTTTCTATAATGAAACAAAGACATTCATGATACGGAATGAGTGAAAGTTATGATTATTATGTATTGTTTTTTCTTCTTGTGTTTAAAACAAAAAAATATTGTCTCAGATAGTGATTTTATTATAATAATCTTAATTATATTAAACTTATTGTGACTTTATTTGAAAAAACATAAAACAAATTCTGTTGTATGTATAAAACTAAAATTTTCTTTCAATCACAAAAACCAATGAACAAAAAATTTTCCCACCATGAAAAATTGTTAGGAAATTTGTTTGCAAAAATAATGATTGCAATTATTTTTCTTTTTTTCTTTCTTTCCATCTTAAAAACCTCTAATGCTTTCTTTTAACAATATCAAATAAATTAAATTTTATTCCATTTTATTGTTGAAACGAATATAGTGAAAAGTTGGATTTGATTGATTGGTTGAATGTATGGATGGTTAGTAGCATGTCCCGAAATCAGGAAATTTTGGAATTACTATAGGGCATACCCCCAAAACGATGCTTATTGAAGAGCTGATTGCGGGAAAAATAATTAAAAAATTGTTGGTGGTCATCTTCAGGGCGCAACCAGCGCTTAAAGTTTTCATCCGTGGTGCATTTGGTAAAAAAAAATATTTTTTTTTATTTTTAAAATTGGTGCCAAAAGTTTCGTTAGGTAGAGTACATTCAGGAAAAAATATTTATAAAGTTTTCGTGGAGCAATTTTGGTCCAGCGCAACGTTTTGAAACCTCAAAAATGCTTAATTTATTGCATATTTTTTTAAGTTTTTGTAAAAAACAGCTTTTTATACAAAGGCTTGGATATAAACTCCGTTTTATACAAAATCTTAAAAGAACTCTTACAAACTCCGGTTTTTACAAAAACTTAAAAAAATATATAATAAATTACACCATTTCAAAATTTTAAAACGTTGTGCTGGACCAAAATTGTTCCATGAAAACTTTATAAATATTTTTTCCAGAATGTACTCTACCTAACGAAACTTTTGGAACCAATTTGAAAAATAAAAAAAAATATTTTTTTTTCACCAAATGCACTACGTATGCAAACTTTAAGCGCTGGTTGCGACCTGAAGATGACCTCTAAAAATTTTTTAATTTTTTTTCCCGTAATCAGCTCTTTACTAAGCATCATTCTAGGGGTATGCCCTAAAATTTTTCATTTTCGGGACAGGCTAATGGTTAGGTAGATAGATGGATGCATTGCAGACAGATTGTTGCACTTTTTTTGCTTTGCCTGGCTGTCTGTCTGGCCTGCCTTCTTCCATTGTTAAATTTATGGAAGATAAATAAACTAAAACACGTTCGAGATTCTATTTTATATTTCTAACATGAACTTTGCGCTTTGTAGTTTTATTTTTGTTACAATTACATTTGAACAGCTGTTTTGTACCGTTTTTGTTATATTTTTTTTGCGTGAGAAAATATAAATTGGTCATAGATTCACATATTTATTCATTTTATAGGATTTAGATTTCAAAAATTATATCTCATTAGCAGCTACAGGCTTTGTAGTATATTGAATAAATATCTACACAGTTTTTTAAGTCTCTTTTTTTTAACAAGTTCTTTGGATTTGCATTCCTGTTGAATGACTAAACTTTAGTTCATAAAAAAACTGGTTATAATCTATCACTCACAAAAAAAAACAACCGTTACTTTTGTAATATTAGTCATTTTTTGTATAAATGTACCTGTGAAATATTTGGCAACACCAATATTTACAATTCCAATCACTTTCATTTGCTAATGAAGTGATTTTAAGTTTTGCTAAGTTTACAGTAAAGAAAAATTAACTAAAAAATGGAAAAATGAACTACACCATTTATAGATGTAATTCGAAATACATCAATTGTAATTTGAAGATACCTTTTGTAATTTGAAGATTCCATTTGTAGTTCAAGGATTCCATTTGTGATTCAAAGATTTTTTGCAATTCAAAAATAGTTTGATCTTGAAGAAGATAACAATACCACAAAATGTGGACTGTGCTCCCTCTGTGAACCCTTTTGAGTGCCACTTTACCACTATGATACCGTCTTGGATGAGTGGAGTCTCCATTAATTTTTTACACAGATAAATCAAAGCTACACGAACAAGGGGGATTTAAAGTCTATTCGGAAAAGCTTGGGTTGAGCCTGGCTGGAAAATTGCCAAATAATTACAGTGTTTACCAGGCGGAGATGCTGGCAAGAAACAAAGTGTCTGACTGGTTGAGTTGCAATGTCTTGTCTACAACCGCAGTCAACAAATATTCTGACAGTCAAGCCGCGGTCAAGTCGCTGGAGTCAATGTTTCGAAAACAAGATCAGCCCTTAACAGCAACACGTCTTGAAATGAGATGGCCAAGCAACTTTACATACGACCCATATGCACAGAAAAAATATCAACTCTTTTTTGTCAATTAAATTCATTGTTGTATCAACAATGAAATTAATTGAAAAGTTTGTAATAAATTATATTAACGGAAATAAGCATGCTTTAATGTCATTTTATAAAAAAAAAATCTAAAAATAGAACAAAAAAAATCTAAAAAACTAAAAAAAAAAAAACATTAGCCGGCAGCTGGAATCGAACATGACACGAGTCTAGCACACTACCACCGTGCTATTCCTTGTATATATTTGTAGTTGACTATACGCGTATATTAAAGGAAATAAACTGGTTTTAATGTCATTTTATTTTTAAAAAAATATAAAAAACTAAAAAAGAAAAACCATCTAGCGGCAGCTGGAATCGAACCGGCAACGAACATGGTACGAGTCTAGCACACTACCACCGTGCTTTTTCTCATATATTTTTTACTTGACTTAACACGTATAAAAGGTGTTGCAGAATAGTAAAACAAAAATAAAAAAATGTTTCCGCCAGCTGGCAGCGAACCCGCAATGTTCATGATTTGAGTCTAGCACACTACCACCGAGCTATCGTCACATAAATTTGAGCTTCATTAAATGAATTTATAAGGTGTCTGTGTTATCAATGAGCATTTTGTGCGTTTTTCAACAATGATTTTAATTGATGCATTTAATTGGAAATTAAATTGGATTTTTGTCACATTAACTATATACATTGTTGATACAATTAAAAACGTTGTTGAACTGGAAGTTAGTTGCTAACAATTTGTTTTGTTACTTTTGATTTCACGACCTTTTTTTCTGTGTGGATCCCAGGACACGAAGACATTCCAGGGAATTGCAAAACCGATGAGTTTGCAAGACTAGGAACTACCTTGCAGGTTCCAACAGAATTGCAATGTGTTGGTATGCCTCTAAAAACTTGCAAGCAAAATCTACGGCTTTGTTCCGCGACGGAGACTAATCAAAGATGGGCACATGATGAACGTGTAAGACTACACAATAGATTTAGTCTTCTCTTTATAAAAAGCACAAAAGTGAGCTAATATCGCTTTCAAGAGGAGAGATTTCGACGGTTGTTGCTGTTAGTACCGAACACTGTATTATTGAAAAGCACGCAGAGCGGTTAAATGTGCGTAAAATGACTTGTTTCGGAGTTGCATGGATGGGGAGGAGTTGGAAACTATGGAACACTTTATCTGTCATTGCCCGGCACTTTCTGGTCAGAGACTTGCTTCATTAGGAACTACGGAGCTACAAATTGGTTAAGAAAACCTATTACAGTCCCGTGGTATTACAACGGACCTCAAAGCCAATGTGTGGTGACGTAAAACGTAATCCAAAAACTCCAATTGTAATTCGAAAATTATCAATTGTAATTCGAAAAATATCAATT
The DNA here is from genome assembly GCA_963921195.1 of Pegoplata infirma. NCBI lineage: Eukaryota > Metazoa > Arthropoda > Insecta > Diptera > Anthomyiidae > Pegoplata > Pegoplata infirma. The sequence goes on along the minus strand of OY992537.1, from coordinate 15,121,586 downwards.
CTAATTCGAGAAAGATTACTTGTAAATTGAAAAATATCAATTGTAACTCGAAAATACTTATCCCTTATTATTCGAAATAGATTAATTGTCAATTGAAAAAGATTTATTATAATTCGAAGATTCCAACTGTTATCTTTAAATTACAATTGGAATCTTCGAAATACAACTGATATTTTTTGAATTACAATTGATTTTTAAGAATTACAATTGATCTCTTGTGAATTACAAATGATTTTTTCGAACTACAATTGATCTTTTTCAAATTACAATTGGTCTATTTCGAATTACAATTACAATTGATCATTTTCGAATTACAATTGATCTTTTCTGAATTACAATTTTCGAATTACAAATGGAATTTTCGAATTTGGTTAGGTTTAGGTTACAATTGATCTACTATTGATCTATCTATTGAACTACAGTTGATCTTGGAATAACAATTTATCTTTTTCGAATAAATTGATCTTTTTCGAATTACAATTGATCATTTTTGAATTACAATTGATTAATTTTTTTTGAAATATAATTGAGCATTTTAAATTACGATTGATCTTTTTCGAAAAACAATTGATCTTTTTCGAATTACAATTGATCTATTTCGCATTACAATTGACCTTCTTCGAATAACAATTTTAACTTTCGAATAACAAATGGAATCTTGGAACTTCAAATGGAATCTTCGAAATACGAGTAGAATCTTCGAATTACAATAGTCCTTTTTCGAATTACATATGTAAATGATGTACCGACTGACAGGCGGACATCTTTTTTTTCCGATTTTGAATGTCCGGGCAATTTTTTATTCTACTAGGCCAAAAACTTATTGTTACCAATTCTCGGTTAGGTTGAATTTATTAAAAAACAAGTGAGAGTGTTAAATTTGGCCGGGCCGAATCTTTTATCGCCTCCAAAATGTAAAAAAATTTGTCAGGGGCGTTTCTTGTTTTTTGGGAAGGGGGGGGGGGATTGTTGATGGGGTCAGTGGGGGTCGTTGAAAGCACCTTCATTTATTTAACAAAAATACAAAAAACATGTAAAAAAGTGAATTTTTCAGAGGTTGGTTCAATTCTTAAATGGGGAACTCTTTCCCCTGGCCCGATTTCGCCCATTTACGAACTTAGACTGTGAACATGAGACATATTTGTGCCAAACTTCAGGAGTCTAGCTGTTTTATTTTGGACTGTATTGTGTTATCTACAGACAGACGGACGGACGGGCATTCATAGAATGTCTTAGAATCGATCATGGATCAATAAAATGTATACTTTATGGGGTCCCCGACCGATATTTCGATGCGTTACAAACGGAATGAGAAAGTGAGTATACCCCCATTATGTGGTTGGAGGGTATAAAAATAATTGATCATCTGATCAAAAAAACTATAACTATAAATTTGAGGACAATCGGATTAAATTAACCTGTGGAGCCCGGTGATTAAATTTTTGAATTTTTAAAAATTTATAAAAAAAAAAAATAAAAATATGATGCGCTGAACACAATTATTAGAAAAAAAATTGAAAGCGGTTACAGGGTTTTCGAGATATCGCTATTGTGTTTTTTTTCATGTTCAAGAATTTAAAAAAAAAAAAATCCTCGAAATGTCTTTCTCTTGACCGTTTATAAAGCTTAAGTCAACCTTTCATTTAAACTCAATTGTAGCAAAATTTGATCATTTTAACCCGTGGAGTCCTTCTAACAAAGTTTTTGATTTTTGTAAAATTTCCACTAAAATTTTAAATTTTTGAAAAATTGAAACAAAAATCAACCGTTACATTATTTTTTATTAATTTTGAATTTAACAAAATTTCTCTAATCGGTCAAGCGGTTTCCAAGATATCGCCCATGGAAATTAATTAACAAATTTCCAAAAATGGCGGGTTTTTTCTACGTTTAAGAAATTAAAAAAAAAAAATCTAAAATTTTTATCCATTGACTCTTTTATAGAGATTGTGACAAACTTTCATTTGAACTTAATTTAAGCCAAGTCCGACCATGTATGGCGCCCTTCGAATAAAGTATAGAGTTCGGGTTAAAATGATCGGATTTGGTTAAAAATTGTAAATGAAAGTTTGTCTCAAGTTCTATGAAAAGGTCAAGGAAAAAAATTTTTATATTTTTTTTTTTTTAATTTCTTGAACGTGGGAATTTCTTGAACATTTCTTGAACGTGGGCAAAAACGAAATTTTTTGTAAATTTGAAAGCAATATCTCGATATGTTCGACCGATTTTAAAATTTTTTTTATATTCATTTTCAGCGCATCAAAATTAATAAATTTGATCTATATCAAGACATATATATATTTTTTTTAAATTTCAACAATCCAAAACTTTGATGGCCGGGCGCTTCGGGTTTATTTAATCCGATTGGCCACACATTTGTACCACATAATTTTTAGGTCTAGTAGAATAAAAATTTGACCGGACACTTGGGAAAATCAAAAGTTGAAAAAAAATGGCATTCTTTATCCGGTTCTAAACCAATATTTCGATGTGTTAAATACGTTTCCCCCAGGAACGATTTTGCGAAATTAACCTTCATAGAACTATTTAGGTCCTAACAAATACCAACTGCGAAAGTGAATATTGTTGTCAAGTCAATATTAACATTAATAACAGGTTGACAAAATCTATATAAAAAATTTAATTGAACACCTTGTTTTATGGAATTTTCTAAAACGAAAAAAAGAAAAAATGTTTATCTCATAAATACACACAAATCGTGTTCACATTTCTAGTAGTTCAATAAACTCGTGTGCAGTGCACCTTAAGTACACGTCTGTACAGTGTCATTGATCATGGCATTTACTCACTTACACATGTTTGATTGTTTGGAAATTCTGTTATAATTTCAACGGTAAAAAAGCACCTGCTTTTCGAAATGGATAGATAGATTTTTTGTAAACATGGGGGTTTAATGTGGCATAATCATGTATTTAAGGGTTTAATTTTTTTTTGGTTTTACGACAATATCGTGTATGTACAATAAATTCAATTGAAACAAGTTTTTACACATTTTATATGACTTTTAAATAAGATTTTTTTTTGTTTGAATACGTAAATAACTTTTCGTGTAATTTTACACTTCATTTCATTAATTGATTGATTTTTTCCGTTACAATTTGTAACTCAAAAATATTATTTCCTTTAAATTTTTATTAACCTGTTAAGTGAGTGAGGTGAATAGAGTCTTTTTTGTCACAGCCTAGCTAAGGCGAGTAAGAAGTTAGTCAAAAATACTCGAAAAATGTAATGCCTTTTAAAGGCAGCGAGGGGTTTTGTTCTCATCTTATATCACACTTAATTGGTTAGGTTTTAAAAATACATATGCTTACTACTTTTTGGTGTGAACAAATATGACGTTTATCCCATTTCCAAAAAAAGTGACTCTCATTTAAAACTATTTAAGTATTTTTGCTTATTTAAAATCAAGCTGAGTTTTTAGTGATCCTTTAAGACTTGACTTTTTACAGCCGTTTGACTTTGACTGGTACATAGAAATTAAGAACACAACGGGTGCCGAAGAATTTCTTAGCACATGTTATTTTTTTTTTAGAAAACAAATTTACCAAAGATGTTGGACTTTCCCCTTGCCACATGTTTTTTTCTCTTCTATTTTTGCAAACTCTGCAACACAATGTTAAGATGGAACATAAACATGAAGGATTTATATGTTAAATTGTTGTCCTCCAGTTGATTTCTGTTTAAATTTCATTCATATAAAATGGGAATTTTTAAGATTTTTTTGAAAGTATTTTTTAATACCCTTCGCTTAGTGGAAGAGGTTATAAATAAGTTGTTCATGCCGTTTGTAACTCATCGAAATATCGTTATGGGACCCCATAAAGCAATGGTTCTCAAATGGTGGGTCGCGACCCCCTAGGGGGAAGAGTTTCAGGGGGGGTCGCGAACAATTTTGTTAAAACTTAAATTTTGGTAAATTTAAAACTCATTTTTTTTGTTGTGTTATAAAAATATTCAAAACCTTTTGTTAAAAAAATAAATTATTTCCATCGCTTATTTTTCCCGGGATGCCCACACTGATTTGTGAAGTTTTTTGGCTGAGTCTGGGATCTGACAGTTCGTTTTCTATTAACTTTTCGATGCTGATTCTGAATCTGGGTTTCAAATTTTTCTAGTACTTTAGGTTTTTGAGAAAATTAAGGGCAAAGTTCACAAAAATGTATTCTTGTCAAATTTTAAGAGCTTTGTTTGTGATATTTTTGGATGCCTCTGGGATCTGACCACTTTTTTCGATTTTCTTTTTAATGCTGATTCCAAATCTGGATTCAAATAACGGATCTAGATTAGTGATCGAATAAAATGTCGATCAATACCAAACATTGGTACATAATTTTGAAAAAAGAACAATCATTACTCAAAATTGGACTTTAAATGCTTTCTAAGTAAACATTTCTCCATTTCTGATCAGGTTAAACTGGAATTTTTCTTTTATTTCAGAAATAAAAAATTGATGACGATAGTAAGTTTCGATATAAAATGTCGTAGTTCGGGACCTGGTTTCCAAACCACACGGTTTCGATTAATCTTTCAATGCTGCTTCTGAATTTGGTTCACAAATTTTTCCATTATTTCAGGTTTTTAAAAAACCTGAATGCAAAGTTCACGTTAAATTTTATTTTTTATTTTTGTTGGGGGCTTTGCCTGTTTTCATTTTCGTTAGCGAAAATGAAAACAGGCAAAGCCGCAGGGCACGATGAAATTGCACCGGAGTTTTTAAAATACATGGGTAGAGCAGGAACTGAAATGTTCCTGAACGTTTTCAACACTGCATGGAAACATGCAATAATTCCCAGGGACTGGCAAGTGGCTATTATTAATCCTATTTTCAAAAAAGGAAATAACCAAAAATGCGAAAATCATCGCGGAATATCCCTACTTAGCGTTCCTGGAAAATTATATTCGAGAATTTTAGTAGAAACACTAAAAGATCAGGTGGAACTGCAACTCGAAGAAGAACAATGCGGCTTTAGACCAAACAGGGGTACCCAAGACCTTATATTTACGATGCGTCAACTGACTGAGAAAGCTATTGAATTCAACAGGCAGATCCATACTTGCTTTATAGATCTAGAAAAAGCTTTTGATACAGTGCAGTGGTCGGAAATCGGAAAAGTACTGATTGAAAGAAATGTCAGCCATGATCTTATTCGCCGAATTTTTAGTTTTTACACCATATGTCGAAACTACGTGAGAACCAGCAACGCAACGTCTGAAGAATTTGATACGTGTCAGGGAGTAAGACAGGGAGACATATTAAGCCCGTATTTATTTATTATACTGATGGACGATATTATGAAAGAATCAAAATCAAGCTTACGCCCATTTACCGTTGGAAACTGGAAAATGCGGCCCACTAATCTCTCTATGTTAGCCTATGCCGACGATGTGGTCCTTTTAGCTGATTCAGCTGAAAACCTGCAGTTCAATTTAGATATACATACTTACTTCTGAGATTAATAGAAGAGGCCTTAGAATTAACGTGAACAAGACTGAAACTATGATAATAAGTCGAGAAAAGAAGAGCCACAGCATACACATCGGAAATGATATGCTTATGCAAGTAGACAACTTTAGGTACTTGGGCGCTATAATAAGTGAGGATGGCAAACCAGATAAGGACTTAAATTCTAGAATAGCAGCAACAAGCCGGCTTTATTATGCTCTGAATAAAAACTTTATAAACAAGCGCGAAGTATCAAAGAAGACAAAATTAGCGGTTTACAACTCAACATACATCCCAACACTTACTTACGCATGTGAATCGTGGACACATACAAAGTCTAGAAAAAGTCGTCTACAGGCAACAGAAATGAAGTACCTACGAAGAGTGGCTGGTAAAACCCGAAGAGATAGAGTAAGAAATGATGCAATTAGGAGCAGTTTACAGGTAGATCCACTTGAAAGCAAAATTGACAAATGTAAGGCCAGATGGTATGGTCACATGATAAGAATGCCAGATTCCAGGATTCCCAAGCAAGTTTTCGAAACGAGGCCAATTGGAACCCGTCCAAGAGGGAGAAGAAGAATAACCTGGCCGGATTCCCTGAATGAATTTTTCGAGAACAACGGTATAGATCCCAGAACATCTAGAACTGCAGCTCAAGATCGAAGCAATTGGCGATCCCTTTGTCGTACCTCTACACTGCAAGGTAGAAGAGGTCAGGAATAAGTAAGTAAAAGTAAAAAACCTGAATGCAAAGTTCACGTTAAATTTTATTTTTTATTTTTGTTGGGGGTCGCGAAAAATTTGAAATATTGGAAAGGGGTCGCAAAGCAAAAGTAAGTGAGAAGCTCTGCCATAAAGGGCATATCCAGGGCAAATATGTTATTACACTGCTGTCTGCAGTGTAATAACATAGCAGATAGCAAGTTTTGAATATTTGTCCTCGAAATATTCCAATCCTCGTTCGATAGGTGGGCGACCAGGTCGAACATAGAAACATGTCAATGGTTCTAACAGTAAAGTATTTCATTTTAGCTATATCGGTTCAGAAGTTATGAACCAAAATGCAAGAAAACCTTAAAAATATTGGTAACGGCTTTTAAAGAAGAAAAAACTTTTTTTTACGAAAATTTTAGCCGCCGAAATTTGTATACCATCCAACTACAGTATGGCGTTATACTAACTTTGTCATTCCGTGTGTAACCTATCAAAATATGGGTCTAGGACCCCATTAAGTGTATATATAGCGATGGTTCCCCTTTGAAGAACTAAACCAACTCCTGAAAAATATAATTTTTTACATGATTTTATGTGTTTTTGTTTAACAAATGCAACATTTTTATGCTACAAGAAGTTCAAAGTCCTGCATTTGGACCCTGAGAATTAGAAAATGTCGTTATTTTTTCGGGCCGCCCCCATTTTATGGGCGTGGAATAAAAAAAAATTAAATAATGATAAAATTTTATTTTTTTAGTGCAAAAAGCATAAGAATGAATTTTTAAACACATATTCGAGAGGAAATTTGCACCCCCCCTCCAAAAAAAATACAAAAAGCACAAAAGTACACAACTTTACCTCTTTTTACGCCCTAAGAACGGAAAATTCGAAAAAGTATTTTGCGTTCATGTCAAATTTTAAAATTCTGCGGTTTCTAGTTTACTAGTTATAAAAAGTAACAATTTCACCATTTTACCCCATTTTCGTCTCCTTAGAAATTGTAATTTCCAAAAGGGACTTTTTATACCCTACACCACTCTGTGGTACAGGGTATAATGAGTTTGTGCTGATGTTTGTAACTACCCGAAATATTGTTCCTAGACCTACCTTCAAGTATACCGATCGACTCAGAATTACTTTTTGAGTCGATTTAGCGATGTCCTCTCCGTCCGTCCGTCTGTCCGTCTGTCCATCTATCGGTTTAAGCACGATACAGGTCGCAATTTTCAATTAATTGACTTGAAATTTGAAACTTAAGCATCATTTCGACCAAGGACGAATCCTATTGAAATTGGAGAAAATCGGTCCATGTTTAGACCTAGCCCCCATACAAACGCCCCCTTTGGATTCGGCTTAAATGACTCTAATAACTGTATTATAATAGATATCGCTTTGAAATTTAGCAGGTAATCAAATATTGTATGCACGAATCACCATTCCAAATTTCAGGAATTGGGTAGGTCCTTTTGGCAGTCCCTATACAAACCGCCCTCCCGATATTCACATAATTCCCACAAAATTCATAAAAATGGAAATATTTGATAAAAATTTTATTTTTAGGTGTTAAACGTGTACTTTAGTAACCTAATAAAATCGGAATATAATTGGACCATTTTTGGACTTAGTCCTCCATATACAAATTTGGAACGATATTCAATTAAATCGGTCAATTGACAAAAAAATAAACCAGTTCCACTTAAATTTGATCTGTGTTTGTTTTTTAGACTAAATAAGGATCTAACAAAAGATAGATCCAATCGGTCCATGTTTGGACCTGGGACCCATTTTTCGGAAAACACTGGTGTAGGGTATCATATGGTCGGTCTTGACCTACTATAACTTTTTTTGTTAAAAAACTAAAAAAATAATTATTTTAGTTAAATTATTTAGTTGGTTGTTGAAAACTTTTGCTAAAAACTTTGTTTAAAAAATGATTTTAACAAAAAGTTTTGCTTAACTACAGGTAAATTTTGAATTTTAAAACAAATTTGAACAATTTTGACATTTTTTGAGTGTATGGGGGACATTTTGGATTTTTTAACTTAAAACTGGGGCATGGCCCAAAAAAGGTTGGGAACCATTGGTATAGGGGCTAGAAGAAGAACTGGTCCGATTTCTTTAAAATTCGCAATGGTAATTAATTAATACAAAACACCCTGCCAACTTTCGAAAATATCTATTATAATACGGTTATTATAGTCGTTTGTGCCAAAATAAAGCGGACCTTTGTATGGGGCTAGGTTTAAACATATACCGATTTTTACCAATTTCAATAGGCTTCGTCCTTAGGCCAAACGAAGCTTAAGTCTCAAAATTCAGCCAAATCGATTGATAATTGCGACCTGTATCGTGTTTACAACGTTTAGATGGACGGGCTGACAGGCAAACAGACAGACGGACGGACTGACGGACATCGCTGGAATGACTTAAAAAAAATATTCTGAGTCGATCGGTATACTTGAAATTGGGGCTAGGACCAATATTTCGGGTAGTTACAAACATCAGCACAAAGTCATTACACCCTGTACCACAGAGTAGTGTATGGTATAAAAAGTACTAATTTTACCCTTTTATCTAAAGTTTGTCTCATGAAAGAACTACTAGATTCCGAATTTCAAGTTTAAAATACTAATATTTTAAGAAACCGAAAAAGTACCAATTCTTACACCTTAAAAGGTAAAAATCAGAAATTCCTAAAAGTTTTTTTTTAAGAATGTTACGTTTTGATGGAGGAACATTCCATAAAATCAAGTTTTGATGACCATTAATTCAGGATATTGAAAAAGTACGAAAGTACACTATTTATTTTTCTTAGCATTGAAATTTTCTAAAAAGTAAATTTTTCGGAATATTTTTTTTTTGCTGAATGATTCTTTATTCCAATATTTCAGGAGATAGATAAAGTACCAAAGTAAATGTTTTACCATTTTTATGCCATCAAAATTGGAATTTGCTAAAAGTACTTTTTCAGAATGTTTTTTAGGCATTAATACCCTACGAATTAAGTTTCAAGTTTCTTTGCTCATTATTTCAGGATATAGAAAAAGTATCAAAGTACCTTTTTGGCACCATTAAAATTCGAACTTCTAAAAAGTACCTTTTTCAAAAGTACCTTTATCAAAAGAACTTTTTTCAATAGTACTTTTTGAAAAGTACATTTTTCAAAAGTACCTTTTTCAATACTACCTTTTTCAAAAGTACATTTTTCAAAGTTGTTTTTGGTACAAAAAGTACCAAATTATATTTTTTGCACTTATAATTGGATTTTCCAAAAACAATGACTTAGCGGATCTTTTTTTCGCGAAGGTAAATATATATTCTAAATTTAAAGTCTCTGGCTTCAGTGATTTTGGTTTTTATTCTAAAATGTGAGTTTACCCAAAAACACCGGTAATTGTTTTGTACTTAAATCATTTCTGCCTGGGTTCCTACATAATTTCGTTATAATTTTCGCATTGTTTTTTCCGCCTTAAACAAATTAATAGTTAATTATATTGTAGGCAAAACAAAACAAAAACATTCACAAATAGATTTATGCCCTTTATTAAGCCACATTTAGTTACAAATTTCAAGTTTAAATCCAGTTTTTTTTTGCGCTTACAACAACTTTAAAAATTTCTCACCATAAGTGAGCAAAGCCAACATTAATCCATCCCACCATCATCATCATCATAAACCAGCAACCACAAAAGCATCCATCCAAATGACTTTGTTGAGGTCGTTCGTTCACTCTTTTTATTTTTTGTGTTTTTAAAACCAAATTCAAAACAGAGTGAAAGATAATACAGACAAGACCAGAAAAGATTTTGAGTGTTTAAAGCCAAGAAACAACATAAAAATCTTGTTAAAGTTAAGATAAAAAAATGTTATGAATGAATGTGAATTTCAGGTAAAATTTTTTTGAATGAATGAATGTTTATATATTTTAATTTTGATTGAGAGGAACATGCTCAATTTCCGTTAAATAAAATTTTTATACACTTAAAAAAATGTAACCTAATGTAGATAGACATTAGGGTGGTACTTTTCCATTAAATTAGGCTTTTCTTTTTTTTGAAAATCAATTTCAATTAAATTTCAATTCCCAATTAAAATTCCGAAAAAAGTAGATCTCAAACGACCTCAATTTTCTCAAAAACATGACGTAATAGACGTGACGTGATTTGGAAACCAGATTCGAAATTAGTCAATCCGCATTCAAAAACTTCACTAAAAATTTTTTGAAAAATGCCCATAACACGATTTTTTTAACATTGACCTGCATTTTCTCAAAACTACTCACAAATTTGGAAACCAGATTCAGAATTATCATCGAAAACGACTGGTCAGTTTCCATACAAATTTTTTTGTGACCTTTAACCTTAATTTTCTCAAAAATCGAAAATGATAGACAAATTTGGAAACCGGGTTCGAAATCCGCATCGAAACGGTAATCGAAAACAAGTAATCAGATCCCAAAAAATTTAAAAATTTCACAACTGCCCAGGGGTAACCGCTGGAGGGTCAAATGTGAGACCGATCCCCATTAATTTTTCACCCCTAAATTAATTGGGGTCAAAGCTTGGGACAGTTTGAGTGGTGGGTGCAAATTTTTTAAAAATATTTTTATATGGGAGCCCCCTTAGTGTGAAAAAATAATTGGAGTTGGCCTCATATTTCATTCCTCTATATCGGTATGATCTGATTTTATAAAAAAAAAAAATATAAAAAAATTGTATGAATACCACCTCAAAGGTTAATAATATTGGAGGTTTGATTTCTCTAGACGCACTTTTGGGCCAGTTAGGGTGGTAGGAGCCAATTTTAATCAAAATAAAATTTTTTTGTGGGAGCCCTCTTAAGAAGTGGAGATAGGGCTTAGGTATGTATAAAGCAAATGCTTAAGGTAAACAATTAATGGGGGTCGGTCTCATATTAGACCTCTCTAGGGGCAGTTGTGCGGCTTTTTGTGGATTTTTGCCCCTTCACGCCCAACTTTGATCCCGATTTTTGGGTCATGCTATTTTTTTACGAACCTCACAAAATAAGCGCTTCTAGAGTATCAAAATATTGTTACTTAAAATCTCATACAACACTATCCCACCCTTAATGCCCGCTCGGTACTTCGTAACCGGTAAAATTAAATACCGAAAAATAGCAAGATCTGAATTAGAGTCACCATTTCTAAAATTATACTCTTCGGAATATTTATTTTTTGAAATTGTGGACGTCAAAGTCTTTCACATTAACTGTTAAGAATAATTTAAATAATAAAATTAAAATAACCTTATTAAGCACGGAATCATGTTCGTTCCAGAGACAAATTTTCGAAATTTTGAGTAAAAACAAATTTTAAGTGAAAACTTGTTTAAAGAAAAATATTGAGTGAAGAATATTTAAAAAAAATTATGAGGCAAACATTTTGAGACGAAAAACTCATTCCATTTCGATCCCAGTTCCATTCCATTTCGTTTCCCCTTCTATTTAATATTGATCCGTTGCATGAAAATTATCATTCCTCCTTCCCTATAACATGCGTTAAAGAAATTAAAAAATTCTGAAGTTTTTATCTCAATAGATATAAATTGTACCATTTTACCCCACTTTTATATCAATTGTTTCCCTTTTTTACCCCAAAACTTTTAGATTTTAAAATACGTTCATTTCTTGGATGTTTATTAAGCGATCCTTAGTCAAATTTTGAGATTCTGGGATTTTTAGTTTGATGGTTTTAAAAAGTACAAATTTCCCACTCTTGAACCTTTTTTTTATCCCATAAGAAACGAGATTTCCAAAAACTACTTTTTTATAATTATTTGGGAAATCGAAATAGTACCAAAATACAAATTTTTACCCCACTTTACCCTCTTAAAATCAGGCATTGGATGATCACACACTTTAAAAGTTTTTTTTTATCATTATTTCAGGAGATTAAAAAAGTACCAAAGTACACTTTTTACCCTCTTAGCAACCAAACTTTCCAAAAAGTACTATTGTCAGAATGTTTTTTTTTTTGGCTAGAGATATCAAATTTCAAACTAAAAGTTTCTTAAAATCTGAATTACTAAAAGGTTTAGTATTTCAAGTTTATAGGGCCATTATTTCAGAAAATCTAAAAAGTACAATTTTTAACCCTATTTACCCTTTTTTTACCCTTTTAAAATAAAAGATGTCTAATTTGTATACCCTCCAACCACAGTATGGGGGTATACTCACTTTGTCATTCGTTTGTAACGCATCGAAATATCGGTCGGGGACCCCATAAAGTATATATATTATTGATCTATGATCGATTCTAAGACATTCTGTGAATGTCCGTCCTTCCGTCTGTCTGTAGATAACACAATGCAGTCCAAAATTAAACAGCTAGACTCCTGAAGTTTGGCACAAATATGTCTCATGTTCATAGGCAGGTTAAGTTCGTGAATGGGCAAAATCGGGCCAGGGGGAAAAAAGTTTCCCCTTGAAGAACTGAACTTCCATCTGAAAAAACACAATTTTTTTACATGTTTTTTTGTATTTTTGTTAAATAAATGAAACATTTGGTATATTTATCGCGATGGGAAGGTGCGTTTAAAGTCCTCCACTGACCCCCTCACCCCCCCCCCCCAAAAACGCCCCTGATTTTTTTACCATTTTGGAGATTATAAAAGATTCGGCACAGCCGAATTTAACACTCTCACTTGTTTTTTTTTTCAGAATGTTTTGTTCAGTTGGAAGATCCTTCTTTTTAAAAGACATATTTTTATGAACATTATTTCAGAAGATCGAAAAAGTATCAAAGTACACTTACCATCACAACTTCCTATAATGTAGTTTTTTCAGAATGATGTTTCTGAATTTCCAAAATGTTCCGAATTTCAAGTTTATAAGACCATTATTTCATTAAATCGAAAAAGTACCAAAGTACTTTTACCTTTTTAACATCAGTGATGTCTAAAAGTTTTTTTTAGAATATTTTGTGCCGATGGCAGATCCTACTTTTAAAAATCAAGTTTTTTTGACCATCATTTCAGAAGATCGAAAAAGTACCAAAGTACATTTTTTTTTAAATTCTCAGCAGCAAAACTTTCTAAAATGCAGTTTTGTCAGAATGTTTTTTTTTTCGCTGAGTGATCCTGCATACGAAATTTAAAGTTTCTATGACCATAATTTCAGGAGATAAAAAAAATACTTTTCTTTACCCCTTAGAATTGGAATTTTTAAAAAGTAGTTGTTGTGAAATGTTTTCTTTTTCGTCGCAGAATCCTATTTTCCAAATTTTTATTTTCAAGGACCATTATATATGGAAATATAAAAAAGTGCCAAAGTATTTTAAAAGTACCAAAGTACTTTTTTTATATTTAAAAAAAAAGTGTTTTCCTAATACTGAAAAATTAAAATATAATACAGGTAATAATGGTCAACAGTGTAGTTTTATGATGTTGTTAATGATTTTTTCATAAAATTAATAAAAATATTGAATGAATTATGAGATGATTTTATATTTTTTTTATAAATCAAAATATGTTTGTCGTTACTATTTTTCGGTTTGAATAGAGAAGTTCATTGAATTACATTGCGGATGAGAGTTTGAAATTTTTGAATTTAAATTTAAAGTTAATTTAAATGCAATATTTAAAAAGTGTAGGCAGTTGTTTGCTCAAAAGTCGACATTATCATATCATTTCCTATATTAACTAATACGATTGATTGTTAAGATATTAGCGTGGGATCTTTTTTCGAAGATTTTCGGTATATTTTATATTCGTTTCTTTTTTGATTTTTAAAATCTTCCAAAATAAATCTTCTTTTTTGATAATTAAAATAATTACATGTTTGATGTAGAGAATATAAATTAGTTATGAAAAAGAAAAAAAATGTTTTTCAATCCATTTATATTACCTAAATTTCTTTATAAATTGTTTAACACGCAATCATAAAAAAAAACTTTTGGTTTTTAAAAAAAAAAAAAATTTTTTTTTACTTTTTTGTTGTTTTTTTATAGTTTTTATCAAAAGTCACGTTATTTGCATTTATGTCAAAAAAAAGATGTATGTATGTACTTAACTTATCCATTGTTTGTATTTAGCTTCTTTTTTAACTTCTTACCTCTCTACTTCATTCATCAGTTAAATGACCTCACGTTTAAAGCGGGTATTTGAATAAATATAGTTGCGCGTCTACAGCCAATGATAAGAAAAAGTTTTTAAATGTTTATTTGTTTATCAATTTGGGTGTCTTTTTTGCTTAACTTTATTTGGGGTTTTCTGAATTTCAATTGGATTTTTCTGAATTTCAATTGAATTTTTTTGAATTTCAATTGGATTTTTCTGAATTTCAATTGAACTTTCTTGAGTTTAAATTGGGGTTTTTTTTAATTTCACCAGAGCTTTTATTAATTTTAATACAAACAATTTTAGAAAAAAAAGAATATTCCATATCGTTCCCTGCTCCATTCCAGTTTTTCACCCTAAAATTTTAAATTTCAAAATATGTCTTCTTTTGGATGTTCTTTCTGCTGGAGGAGGATCCTACATGTAAAATTTTGAGATTCTGGGATTTTTAGTTCAATAGTATAAAGAAACATTTTCCACCTTTTCCTCTTTTTTTATTCCCTTAGAATTTAATATTCCAAAAACCGTATCAAGTTTCTGGGACCATCATTTCATGACATTAAAAGTACCGAAAGTACACTTTTTTAACCATTTTTCAGCGTAAAAAACGGAATTTCCAAAAAGTATTTTTTCCAGAATGTTTTTCCCTACATTTCAAATATAAAGTTTTGGGTCCATTTTTTTAGGAATTATAAAAAGTACCAAAAGTACAATTTATTACTCCGCTAAAAAACGGAATTTCGAAAAATTCCAGAATGTTTTTTAACCTAATGATCCTCCATTCCAAATTTCAAGTGTCTAGGATTATTATTTCAGGAAATTTTAAAATTACCAAAAGTACATTTTTTTGCCCCCTTAGAAACGAAATTTTTAAAAAGCACTTTTTCCAAAATAATTTTTTTTACACCAAAAGATCCTACATTCCAAGTTTCAAGTTTCTAAAACCATATTTAAAAAGTACCAAAAGTACACGTTTTTACCTCTTTTTCACTTCTTAGAAACGGAAATTATTTTTTTCAGAATGTTTCAGGATATATAAAAAGATGTACACTTTTTAACCTCTTAGAACCGGAATTTCCAAAAATTATTTTTTCTAGATTTTTCATTCACCAAACGATCCTACATTCCAAATATCAAGTTTCTGGGACCATTATTTCAAGAAATATAAAAAGTACCAAAAGTAAACTTTTTTTACCCCTTTTCCCCCTTTTTTGGTAAGAAACGAAATTTCCAAAAAGTACTTTTTTAAAATATTTTTTTTTTCACTAGAGGATCCTATATTCCAAATTAAAAGTTTCTAGAAACATAATATTTGGAAATACAAAAAGTATCAAAGTACACTTTTTTACCCCTTTTCCCCCGTTAACAGAATTTCCAAAAAGAATTTTTTCCAGAATGTTTTTTTCACTGAAGAGTTGATCCTACATTACAAATTTCAATGTTTTGGGATAATTTTTTCAGGAATTATAAAAAGTACCAAAAGTAAATTTTTTTACCTCGCTAAAAACAGAATTTCGAAAAAATGCGTTTTTCGTAATGTACATTACAAATTTCATGGTTTTGGGATAATTTTTTCAGGAATTATAAAAAGACCCGAAAGTAACATTTTTTACTCCGCTAAAAACGGAATTTCGAAAAAATGCGTTTTTCAGAATGTTTGTTACCCGAATGATGCTCTATTCCAAATTTCAAGCGTTTAGGATTATTATTTAAGGAAACATTAAAAGTACATATTTTACCCCCCTTAGGAACAAAATTTTGTTTTTTCACCGTAGGATGATCCTACATTCTAAATTTCAAGTTTGTCAAACTATTAGTTTAGGATATCTAAAAAATACCAAAAGTACACTTTTATACCCCTTTTACACCATTTTTTCAGAAAATATAAAAAGTACCAAAAGTACCCCTTTTTACCCCTTTTACACCTCTTAGAACTGGAATTTCAAAAAAATATTTTTTCTGGAATGTTTTTTTTTCACCGAACGATCATCCTACATTCCAAATATCAAGTTTCTGGGACCATTATTTCAGGAAATATATAAAATACCAAAAGTACACATTTTATCCCTTTTACCCCCTTTTGGTAAGAAACGGAACAAAAAGTGTTTTTTTTCAGAATGTTTTTTTTTTTTACCGGAGGATCCTATATTCCAAATTGTATATTCCTAGAACCCCAATGTTTGGAAATACAAAAAGTACCAAAAGTACATTTTTACCCCATTTCCCCGGTTAAAAACTAAATTTACAAAAAGTATTTTTTTCAGAATGTTTGATCCTACATTACAAATTTCAAGGTTTTGAGACCATTTTTTCAGGAATTATAAAAAGTACCAAAAATTAAAATTTTACTCCGCTAAAAATAGAATTTGGAAAAAATGCGTTTTCCAGAATGTTTTTTTTACCGAATGATTTTCCATTCCAAATTTCAAGTGTTTAGGATTATTATTTCAGGAAATTTCAAAAGTACCAAAAGTAAATTTTTTACCCCACTTAGAAACGAACTTTTCAAAAAATACTTTCTCCAATATATTTTTTTTTAGCAGAGGATCCTATATTCCAACTTTCAAGTTTCTTAAACCATTATTTAAGAATAATTAAAAAAGTGTACCAAAAGTACACTTTTTTGCCCCATATACAGCTCTTAGAGCCGGAATTCCAAAAAGTATTTTTTTCAGAATTTTTTTTCACCAAACGTTTCCAAATTTCAGGTTTCTGGGAGTATTATTTCAAGAAATATAAAAAGTACCAAAAGTAAACTTTTTTTACCCCTTTTCCCCTTTTTTGGTAAGAAACGAAATTTCCAAAAAGTACTTTTTTAATATTTTTTTTTTCACCGGAGGATCCTATATTCCAAATTTCAAGTTTCTAGAAACATAATGTTTGGAAATACAAAAAGTACCACAGGTACACTTTTTTACACCTTTTCCCCGTTAAAAACGGAATTTCCAAAAAGAATTTTTTCCAGAATGTTTTTTTCACTGAAGGATGCTACATTACAAATTTCTAAGTTTTGGGACCATTTTTTCGGAAACTATAAAAAGTACCAAAAGTACAATTTTTTACTCCGCTAAAAGCGGAATTTCGAAAAATGCATTTTCCAGAATGTTTTTCACCGAATGATGCTACATTCCAAATTTAAAATGTCTAGGATTATTATTTCAGGAACTTTTAAAAGTACCAAAAGTAAATTTTTTACCCCTATTAGAACAGAAATTCTCAAAAAAGTACTTATTCCAGAATATATTTTTTTTCACCAAATATCCTACATTCCAAGTTTATAAAACCATATTTAAAAAGTACCAAAAGTACACTTTTTTGCCCCTTTTACACTTCTTAGAAACGGGATTTCCAAAAAGTATTTTTTCCAGAATGTATTTTTTTCACCGAACATTCCAAATTTCAGGTATCTGGGACCAATATTTTAGGAAATATAACAAGTACTAAAAGTACTATTTTTTACCCGTTTTACACCTCTTAGAACTGGAATTTCCAATTTTTTTTTTTTAGATTTTTTTTTTTCACCGAACGATCCTGCATTCCCAATATCAAGTTTCTGGGACCATTATTTTAGGGAATATAAAAAGTACCAAAAGTACAACTTTTTACCCCTTTTACCCCTTCTGGTAAGAATTTCCAAAAAGTACTTTTTTTAAAAATGTTTTTATTTTCACCGGAGGATCTTATATTCCAAATTTCAAGTTTCTAGAGCCATAATATTTAGAAATACAAAAAGTACCAAAAGTACATTTTTTTTAGACTGACGGTTCAATGTACTATTTTAAGTCTGACAAGGGAAGTCTCCCTGGTGTCACCCTCCGATATTCATGAAATTTGGATATGTTGTTAAGAACGAAAATAAATTCTACAAGTATTTTTTTTTTAGCGGCCCAATCTCATTTTTAGGGGGGGGGGGGTCGATTTGTACGGGGGAAATGGACCTTTTTCAGTTTTTTACGATTTACCCCATTTTAAACAAAATTAATATAGGCATGTGTGGTATCAGATTAAAGGTATTAAAAATAACTATCTCGTGGTTCGAACAACGGGCCAAAGAAATTGATATTTTTCGACCTATTAACAAAAATGTCCTAAAATTTGGGTATTTTACTCAATATGACGAAAAGTTGTGCATGTTTGAACACGTTCTTAGCACACGTAGATAGGTTTTCCAAAGACCTTTCATTTGGTATGTAACATGACTAGGTTTCTTTGCATAATATTGGAGATAAACGAAAAAAACTGAAAAATGGCTTTGTCTTCCCCCCCCCCCCCTGTTTACCCCCTAAATATGAATTTGGGCCGCTAAAAAAAATACGTATCCCTTTATTTTTTCTGCTCTAAAAAATAAAACCAATTCCATAAAGATCCGCGGGTGACACTAGGGAGACTTCCCTTGTGAGCGCCATGGATTTGCCTTAAAAATTTGATTATTTTAGGCTTGTACAACCCACCCTCAACTCAACAATTTTTTTTACCCAAAACGGAACAAGTTTCAAGTTTTTTAGGCAGTTTTTCCAAGAATCATAAAAAGTACCAAAAGTAAAATTTTCACTCAAACAGTTTTTTACCCCTCTTACAGCTCTTAGAACCAGAATTTCCAAAAAATATATTTTCTAGCAAATTTTTTTCTTCGAACGATCCTACATTCCGAATTTTAAGTTTCTGGGACCGTTATTTCAGAAAATACAAAAAGTACAAAACTTACACTTTTTTATCCCTTTTACTCCTTAAGAAACGGAATTTCCAAAAAGTACTTTTTCCAAAAATGTTTTTCACCGAAGGATTCTACATTTCAAATTTCACGAGCGTAGGAACACTATTTCCTACATCCCAAATATCAATCGTCTAGGATCATTAATTGAGGAAATATTGCTGGATGATCCTGAATTTAAAATTTTAAGTTTTTAAGAACATTATTTTAAAAAATCGAAAAGTTTAATTTTTTCGATTTCTACATTTTATCTTTTTGAAATAGGAAATTCTTGGAATCGGAAATTCGAAAAAGTGAAAAAGTACTCCTTTTAGAAGTTTACTCCTCTTAGAAGTACATTTGTCAGAATGATCTTTTCGCAGGAAGATATTAAATTTCAAGTTTCAAAGACCAATATTCAGGAAATTTAAAAGTACTAAAATATACTATTTTACCCCTTTTTTCCCGTTGAAAACAAATTTCCAAAAAAGTAAGTTTTTTCCAAATAAAAAAGCATTTCAAATGTTTTGGGCTTTGTGGAGGAATTCGGCGAAGTCGAATTAAACTTTTTTTTACTTGTAAAATTCTAATTAAGACTTTTGTATTCAAAAACCCGTCAAAAGTCTATAGAAATCTCAAAAAATCTTGGTTTAATATTTAAATGTACTTTTTATTTGTCGTCCCTGGTACATCTTCAAACTGAAAAAAAGTGTTTTAATCATAATATCGTCATGTCTTAAACAACTCTAATTTATTTCAAGAAAACTTTTCGTTTGTTTGCATTTAAATAATGTCTTTAAATCTTAAAAAAGTTGAAGTAGAAGATGGAAAAAATTATTTGTTATCGTAAAATTTTCTTTTATTATGCGTTTTACACATGTAGGGGACATTTTTGTCTTGTTAATTTTTGAATTTTCTTTTTTTTTCCAAAAAAATGTGATTGTTTAGAAAGGTGTTTTTGATCTTTTTTTTTCATTTTATATAAACAATAAATTTTTTTTGTATTGTCATTATTTATTATATATTTTTGGTATGATTGTTTATAATAATTGGTAGTAATTACTGTAGTAGACGAAAATAAAATATTTCATAAATGTTTACAAAAAAAAAAATTTTAATCACATACAATAAAGAAGACATTATTGAAATTTTTTTCAAGCGGCATGTGATCAAAAAAAAATTAGGGGTAGTACAAAATGTAATAAGATTTAATTAAAGAAAATTTAATAATACACGTTTTTTGAAATTTAAAGTTTGTAAAGAAAATAAATTTTATTCAAAAAAAAGAAAAGTTTTCACACATTTGTTTATTTAGAAAAATTCTCAAGCTTTAAGAAAAATAAATTTTGAAATCTTTTTCGTTTAAAAATTTGTCTAACTCTAATCTTAACTACTGAAATTTCAATTCTAAGGGAAAAAAAGGGGTAAAATACTGTACTTTTGCACTTTTTTTATACCCTGAATCATGAAATCTCGAAATTTTAAATAATTTTCCTGTCAAAAAAGAAAAAAACATTATAAAAAGGTACCTTTTTAAAGTATGATTTTAATGGGGTAAAAATTGTACTTTGGTACTTTTTCTATTTCCTGAAACTTGAACTCGTAGGATCATTCAGCAATAGTTTTAAAAAAAGTACTTTTTAGAAAGTTTCGGTGCTATGAGGGTAAAAAAGGCTGCCTTGGTACTTTTTTTGTCTCCTAAAGCAATGGTCAAAACTTTGATTTGCAATATAGGCTCTTCTATAGGAACAAAGCATTCTGATAAAATACTTGAAATTCTGATTCTAGGATTCTTCAATAAAAAAATATAAATTTTTGGAAATTTCTTTTCTAAAGCCTTGTATTCTGTTTTTCACGGCGAAAAGTTCACTTGAACTTTAAACGCCTCAAATCGTAATAAAAAATGTTTAAATCAACAACTTCTGACAATTCTGAGAAAGAAACTATCAAAACAAAACTGAAATGTCACTTTTTCACCACAATTTAAATTGTCTTGTGCGATAAATATGCGTACAAACTTTTTTAAATTTTTTTTTTTTTAAAGTTTGCCAGATTTTTTCCCGTTAAACGAAAAGAGTACTATGCTTTTGGGGGAAAAATAAAAAAAAGTAAAATAAAAATTTGGCAAAAGTACTTTTTAGAATGTTTTGGTAAAAAAGTGTAAATTGGTACTTTTTTGCTTAACAAAACTACAAAAAACCTGTAAAAGTGGCGTTTTTCAGAGGTTGTTTTAGTTCTTCCAGAAAAACTTTCCCCCCTGGTAAGATTTTGTCCATCTCCGAACTTAACCAGCCCAAGACCATAAGACATATTCGTGCCAAACTTCAGGAGGGTAGCTCTTTTATTTTGGACTGCATCCTGCTTTCAACAGACGGACGGACATCGATAGAATAATATATATTATTGATCAGTAACCGATTCTAAGACATTATAGCAATGTCCGTCTATCTGTTGCAATGGCGATCACGGCCAAAATATATCACAAATATGACTGACACTTAACATATTTACTTTTTATTGTCGCGAGAAAGTTAGGATTGCATTTGAGAAAAATCGGTTGAGCGGCTCAAAAGTTATGAACGAAACTGAAATTTTTGGTTCATTCCACATAACCTAAAAATACAAAATGCTTTAATTCGACTGCTGGTTGACATATCTGAACAAAATTGGATACCGAGTGGTATTTCAACAAGTACAAACATATTCTATTACAAAAACAAATTTTTTTCGCGGATTTTTTTTCACCAAATTTTTTATTTTTTTTAATAATATTTTTTACATTGTGGAGGGTATTAATACATTCGGCAAGGCCGAATTTATCGTTTTTACTTGCTTGAATTACAATTGGAATCTTTGAAATGGGAAATCATGTGATTCTGCATTGCTGCGTGAGTCACATGCCCATGTCTAATTATAACTACAAGTAGAATCTTTGAACTACAAATGGAATTTTCGAATTACTGATTTAATCTTCGAATTACAAGTAGAATCTTTAAACTACAATTGATATTTTTGGAATTACATCTTCAAATGGTGTACTGTCATCATCAGGGCCACTTTAAGGTATGGCGGGGCGCTGGGCACACACAAATTTGGGGACCCGCTGGAAAGAAAAAGTCGCATGCTAAATTAAACTCATGTTTTTAGACAAAGAAACTAAACAAAAATATTTAAGTAGGGATATTCTAGCCCCGGGTAAAAATGAAATATATATGATCATATATGAAGATATATGGATTTATATAACCATATATTATCATATATGCCTCCATATATGATAATATATGGTTATATAAATCCATATATGATCCATGTATCTTCATATATGATCATATATATTTCATTTTTACCCGGGGCTCGAGGTCATTTTTCTTTTCTTATTAAAACCATGATATTTGTGTAGAACAATTTGGTTTTAATGAGGCCTTTTTCTATCTCAGAATCTACGACTTTTCTTATACGAAATATTCCTCAGAATCTGAAACTTTTTTTCTACGAAAAATTTCTTAGAATCTGAAACTTTTTCGATATGAAAAATGTCTCAGAATCTTTGACAAATTCTTTACAAAAAATGTTTTAGAATCTGAAAATATTTTGCACGAAAAATGTCTCAGTATTTGAGATTTTTTTTATACGAAAAACGTCTCAGATCTGAGACTTCCTCCACACCAAAAATGTATCAGAATCTGAGACTTTATCTATAAGAAAAATGTCTCAGCATCTGATACTTTTTTTATACGAAACATGTTTTAGAATCTCAGAATTTGATACTTTTTCCATACAAAAATGTCTCGGAATCTGAGACTTTTTCAATACGAAAACTGCCTCAGAATCTGAGACCTTTTCTATACGAAAAATGTCTCAGAAACTGAGATATTTTTTCTATAGAAAAAGTCTCAGATTCTGATATTTAATTAAAATTTTGTTTGCGTATGTTAAACGCATACTTAAATAACATTATGTGGCATTCACACTTGCTGTTTTGAAGTGTTCAAGAGTGAGATATTTAAAAAAGTCTTTGTTCTGTATCCATTACGTTTTTATTCTATTACCGGTGTTTTGTTGAACAACTTGTTTAAGGTCACAAGTGTGAATGCCATATTATTAAATCTGATAATCATCGGACAGGTTTTGGACTTACAAGGGAAGTCTCCCTAGTGTCACCCGCGGATCTTTATAGAATTGGTTTTATTTTGTAGATCATAAAAAATAAAGGGACACGTATTTTTTTTTAGCGGCCCAAATTCATATTTAGGGGGTAAAAAGTAGGGGGGAAGACAAGGCCATTTTTCAGTTTTTTTCGTTTATCTCCTTTATTATCCAAAGAAACCTAGTCATGTTACATACCAAATGAAAGGTCTTTGGAAAACCTATCTACGTGTGCTAAGAACGTGTCTAAACATGTACAACTTTTCGTCATATTGAGTAAAATACCAAAATTTTTGGACGTTTTTGTTAATAAGACGAAAAATATTAACTTCTTTGGCCTGTAGTTAGCACCACAAGATAGGTATTTTTAATACCTTTAATTTGATACCACACATGCCTATATTAATTTTGTTTAAATAGGCGTAAATCGTAAAAAACTGAAAAAGGTCAATTTCCCCCCATACAAATCGACCCCCCCTAAAAATGAGTTTGGGCCGCTAAAAAAAAATCCGTGTCGAATTAATTTTCGTTCTTAACAACATATCCAAATTTCATGAAGATCGGAGGGTGACACCAGGGAGACTTCCCTTGTTAGGCCCCTTGTGAAAATTTCGCCCGATTCAAATTTGATTTGTGAGCGTTTTTTTTACACTTACTAAAGATTTGAAAATATAGATCTAATCTATCCATGAGATCCATTTTCCGGAACCCATTTTCCGGGAAACTCTTGTGTAGAGTATTATATGGTCGGTCTTGACCGACTATAATATTCTTACTTGTTTTTTTATAGAAAAAGTCTCAGATTCTGAGTGTGAGTAGAAAAAATATGCTCGTTAGTGATCGTTAGTGATTGTGTGTGATTGTGCGTGACTCAAAAATTCCTGTGTTGAGCGTGAGTGAGTGTGAGTCAACAGTCACTCACGCGCCCATCTCTACTTTTTTGTATAAATCTCTTCCGAAATAACCTGTTATATCTTCCGATTATATTAAAGTATTTAAATTGAAATTTTTGGCGCCAAAACTGTTTCATTCATTTGATATATCTTTTTATGCGGATATGCAATTAAATTACTGAAATTTGTTTTCAAGGTTAAGTTTAACAATTTTATTACTCACTTAGTGTCAGTCAATCGTTTTAGCAGTAATTGTTTATAAACAAATGTTATTATTCTAAAGAACTACCTGTTGCTGTTCAGGTAGTTCGTTCTGTCCGTCCGTCTTAACCCAAATGAGGTGTGTGGTTATCATATTTTCAAATTACAAAAAATTCAAAGAAATGAGGCATATTTTGTATTTTGTAAGTAGATTATAACATCATAATATACAACAAATAATCTTAACTGACACCATAAACTAAACTTGTAATACCTTTTTTTCATTAGGGTCACGCTTTCCAAATATGAACAGACAGACAGACAAACTGCATTTAGTTTAATTTTTGTTTCATTACACCAGAAACTGACCCACCGCGTACATAATTGTAAATATTTACAACTGTATTTTTCCACAAAAACTCTTAAATTTTTAAAATTTCAAAATAATAAAAAAAGAACCGGCCAAAATAAAAGATAACGAACAGTAACTGTGTTTATTTTGTTACTTAAGGTGTTGATTTTGTAAATAAATATTGTATTTTTAACCGAAATTTTATATCTCTCTCGTTCTTTTTTTCACTGCCAGCTACTTTGTTCTGTTCTGTTCTTTAAATGCAATACTTTAACTAAACTATCGTTTTACTTTTATTACTTTTTCTTTGAAATACGATATGAATCATATTGAAATAAATAAATATTATTTTCAGTTTTTTTTGTATTTATTTTTGAATGCGCGCTGCTTCACTTTTGTTTTTGTTTAATACTTTGTTTATTTATATTGAAATAAACAAAAAAAATGTGAACCCTTGATATTTTCAATTTTGATTATTTTTTTTGGTGTATATTTTACTAACAGTACAGAACGAGAGGTAGTTTAAATTTGTTGAAGAGAATGAAGTAACCGATCAAAAAGTTTGGACAAACTTAGGTATTTTGAGAACATTTTTTATTTAGGTTAGAAAAGCAGGCAGCCGCCTATTTGTCAGCTCACATAGGTCCTTTGATGATTGTGGTCCCGTTGTGTTACATATAAAAAAAAAAGAAAAGATAAGGAGAGAAGAGTAAGAGATAGAAAAGAATGCTCAAGCGGCTTCACTAAGATCCAAGCTAAATCATTTGGTTTCCCGGATGTCCTACTGACATCCATACCAGATAAACATGTCAAGTTCGCTAGTATCGGGCGGCCAAATGTTCAGCCCTCCGATGGACATACTCCTCCACATCCTGACATACTCCGCAATAGTCGTTGTGGGGGACTCCCATTTTCATGGCGTATGCGCGGAAGCGTACACAATGCCACGTAACGGCTGCAACCGTGGTAAGG
This sequence comes from Pegoplata infirma, assembly GCA_963921195.1. NCBI lineage: Eukaryota > Metazoa > Arthropoda > Insecta > Diptera > Anthomyiidae > Pegoplata > Pegoplata infirma. The sequence goes on along the minus strand of OY992537.1, from coordinate 15,096,073 downwards.
TCCTGGAATCTGTCCTTTTTCCATTCGCTTAGGGGAAATCTCCCCATGGCAGACAATCAACATGGCTTTCGTTCTGGGCACAGCACAACGACTGCGCTTTGCGAAATGACGACAGTCATAGCCGAAGGCCTTAAGAGTAAGCGCCTGCACAAGAGGACCATAGTGGTCGCTCTCGATCGGTCTAAGGCCTTCGACACGGTCTGTTAAACGAAGCTTTTGCTAGACATTACTCCTCGCTCCCAAACGCCCACATAAGATGGTTGGCAAACCTTATGGATAGGCGGCAGTCATATGTAGAGATTAGAGGTCGGGAATTAGGCTGAAACTGATATCCTATGCCGATGACTGCACAATTTTGTGCACAGGCAGGGATATCGAAGACCTGGAAGAACAGCTTAATGGGTATCTGCCAACACTGCGCGACTTTTTGGTAGATAGGAACCTCAAGCTCTCAATTCTCAAGTCGACGGCCACACTTTTCAGCACGTGGACTAAAGAGGCTACCAGGGAACTCAATATCCACAAAAGTGAACAGAGAGTTTCCACGGCGAAAAAAAAACCGAGATTCTTGGGGTCCACTTTGATAGACACTTTATACATATTCTAGAAACATGCTGAAGAGATGACCAGGCAAGTGAGATGACCTGGGGCAGAAATGACCAGGCAAGTGAGATGACCTGGGGCAGAAATAAGGAAACGATCTTGACTACATACAAAACAATAGGTCGTCCCGTTATCGTCTATGCCGCCCCGGTCTGGTCGTCGTCCGTTAGCGACACACAATGAAGAACACGCATTAGGGTGTCATTCTATGGCATCCGAAGACAACCTACATGAGGAGACAAAAATTCTGCCCGTTCGGAGTCATTGATCTCTTCTCACTCGTCAATTTGTACTTGGGTGTTATATGACCGAGCACCCCCACCATACGTCGAAGGTACAACGGCACCGGAGTTGAAACAGGTGCTGTCTGATCTGCGCTCCGAGAAATCGGCCGTAGGGTACCTCCCCAATCAGAGTGCAGAGTGTCAACTTAAAAGTGGCGAACCCCGTCTCCACTCCGAGATCGTCTCTGAGTCCATTAAGAAAATGAGAGACAATTCCGTACTAGGTGGCATGCCTTCTGCCCCTTCCAAATCAGAAAAGAGCCTCGTACATAAGGTTCGTACGAGATTGTAGCAGTTTAGGTCAGGTTACTTGAGGGAGCTGAACAATTACTCTGCACCCCATAACACCATACATCTTTTCGAGTGTCCGCTCCGGCCCAACACACTTACTTCCAGGTCGTTATGGACCAATCCAGTCGAGGCAGCTTGTTTCCTCCAACTGGAAAGGTAACCTGTTTAATGTCTCCAATCCCCAATTTATTTCCCATCCCCAACGGAAAATTTAAAATAAATCGTAATCACGCACTGATTACATCGGCTGCAACTAGGTTGGGTAGCTAGTTTCAGTTGAATGATCTAACCCGTACGCCGGCTATCATATGAGAAACACATGGGTTCACGTCGCCATCTTTGTCTTTGGCAATCTGTAATAGCGAAGTTTCGTTCCGCCACTTACTCGCATTAAACGGGATGTCAGGCGTATGATCAATCTAGTTTGCGTCGCCTCCTACCTGGCTAATTCATCGACAAAAAAAAATAACGGAAAATTTAAAAAAATTATAATCACCCACTAATTTTCTTTTGAACTTATTATATACTCCAGCGGACGCTACAACAACGACTGCAACCAGGTTGCGTAGCTGGTTCCGAGGCAGTTGAATGATCTTACCCGTATGCCGGCTATCATATAAGGACCACATGCGTTCACGTCGCCATCTTTAACTTTGGCGATCTGTAATAGCGAAGTTTTGTCCCGCCGCTTACTCGCATTAAACGGAAGGCCAGGCGTATGATCGATCTCGCTAGAATGTAGAGTCGTCCCCTGTCTGGATAATTCATCGGCAACACAGTTGCCATTTATACCCACATGTCCAGGCACACAGATGAGTGCAAGATTCGAATGTCTTGCGATCTCATTAAGAGACGGCCGATATTGTTGTACGGCCGACATCGTAACACCCGCCATGGATTTACTAGCTGATTCTTTGTCGGTAAAGACACAGATATCCCTGAATGCTATTCTTTCGTCAACCCGTTATATGGCCATGATCTCGGCCTCAAATACGTCACACTGGTCTGGTAGTCGAAATGAGAGTCTGTAATCGGCCATCCATTTTGGAGCCATCATTGAAAACATTCGGTGTCTCCTCAGGTTTGTGGAGACCCTCCGTCCACTCGGAGATACAATTTCGAAAGAGCGTTAGGGGTGCAATAGTCAATGTTCGCTGCCGCACTTTGATGTCCCAGGATTCTCGCATGACCGTATAGTTTGTACGTCCATGCATTTATAGCCGTTAGCTAAGTTTCTTTGTTCCCGAGAAGTTCTACTGGCAGTCAGTTCAGCATTACGAGTTGATCTTTCGTCGTAATGAAACGAAGTGTGCCCGTTATCATCACCACACGTGTCCTAAGGATCCTATTGAATGTCTTTTGATAAGTGGCCTTCCCGTCGACGCCAACCAAAGAAATACTCCATATTTTTCATTGTGTTTTCTTGATTACAAATCTTTTTTTATGTAGAGCCTATCCCAAAGTCGGCTTCGTCTAACTAAAATTGTTTCATTGTTACTTTTTTTTTTCATTTCAACTCGTTTAGTGGGTCTGTTCAAATATTAAAGATTTCATTGCAAACAAATCAAATCCAAAAATATATTTTTTTTCTTGTATTTTTGCAGTTTATGTTATTTTGTTTGAATTCTGAAATTCAAGTACTACCTATTTATCAGCTTCACAATTGCTTGTTCTTAGCTACTTGAAAATATCTAAACATTTTTGTTTAAACAATACACTTTTTGATATATGTATTTTGTATAAGTTGAATTTTAAAAGTGGTTAGGTTTGAAACGGTTTTTGGGATTTGTTTTTGAATTTATAGGGTTTGGTAAATAATTTTAAAAAATTGTTTATTTGTTGTGATTGTAACGTATGTCTGTGAAGAAGGGTAGGAAGGTGTTTTTCTTTTAGGAATTATGGGTCAAAGTTGAAGAGGTTTGCAGAAAACTAACAGCGAAATATTGAAGCAGAGAGTTATAAAGATGACGGAAAATTTTATTAGTGGACTACTTTGGGGGTTGTGCTTCGTTCCCCATTCAACCGCTGGGTTTCAACTTTAAAACTTAAGCTTGATAATACGTTAGCTATGACCCTTTTAAATTTCGTAGCTATTAGTCCAGTACTGAATTATTTTCAAAGAATCGACAATCTCATCTCCCCGTATTCCCCGTATGACCCGGAAACCACAAGAGACAGACCCTGTTCCCACATGAGACCACAAGTAGTCTGCTTCTACACTCTTGGATAATTTTATATGTTGTAACTGGAGAATCCAGTGCTTTGAGCGTAGCTCGACTGCCACTACAGATACCGATTCTCCTGTCCCTCCATCTATTTTTAAGTATCCAAGTCACTACGTCCAAAATAGCAAACAAAAGTGCCCGAATTCTCGATACTTATACCACCCCATATGTACAGATGACGCTGTTGGTTCCACAGTCATGTGGGTCATCAAACAACATTGAGTCTTTTGTGCATTTACCTTGACCCTATTCGCAAGACTTCACTCGGAGATTATTAAAAGGTAGCTCATAATCCGCTTTTTTCTCTCAATCTCAACAAGGCTTGGCTTTAGAGAAAATAGGATTTAAAGTTGGACTGAGAAGGTCGTAAAGAAAAATAAGAAAATGGGTAGGAAAAAGAACAGAACCTTGCTGTACCCCTGATTAACGTCCAGAACAATCTCTGATATAGCTCGAAACCGATCGAGAGATATAATTACCGAGACCAAAGCCGCTAAGTTTAGGTAAGAGCGCACCGTGTCGCACACAATCAAGAACGGTCACACACAATCAAGAACGGTCAAGAACGCCAGCAGATCCCCAATAGAACAAGTTTTCCGAAAACCATACAGTCGGTCTTTTAAAGTCAGTTAGCCTCCAGAAACCAAAAGGATAGCAATTTACCATGCTCTTCATCACCTTCAATATCAGGTGGGCGTGTTTCAGCACCAGTGTTGGCACGGTGACGTATTAACGTCAAGATCCGCAAGGATCCTTTTATGTATACCGTTGCAAGCTTTTAAAAAATAAGCGTTATCGCACAAACTTCTGAATTAATATAAAGTTCTTGTTGGGTTACACGGATAAATCAAGGGTGGACGAACAAGTGGGCTTTTGGAGTTTATTCGGAAGAGCTTGGATTCAGCCTGGATCGAAGATTGACAGAAGCTGGCAATAAAGGAAGTGGCTGACTGGTTGAGTTACAATGTATTGTCTACAACTGCAGTCAACATCTTTTCAGACAGTCAAGCCGCGGTCAAGGCTCCAGAGTCGATGTTTCTGAAAACAATATCTGCCCTTAACTGCCGCACGTCTTGTAATAAGATGGCCAAGCAGTATGACATACGACTCATATGGGTCCCATGGCACAGAGACATTCCAGAGAATTGCAAAGCCGATGAGCTTGAAGTACTGGGAACTACCTTGCAGGTTCCAAAATAATTAGAATGTTTTGGTATGCCTCTAGAAACATGCAAGCAAAATCTATGGCTTTGTTTCCCGACGGAGACTCATCAGAGACGGGCAAATGGATTGACATGTGAGACTAAACGACATATTTGGTCTTCTTTTAATTGGACGCGATCAAGTAAGCTGGTATCGCTTCTAAGGAAGAGATTTCGACAGTGGTTGCTGTAATTACTGGACACGGTCTTATAGGAAAGCAGGAGGAGTGGTTTAATGTGCCTGACTCGCCGGAGTTGAATGGATGAGGAGGAGTTGGAAACTACCAAACACTTTATCTGCCATTGCCCTTTCCGGTCAGAGACTTGCTTCACTGGGATCTAGGAGGCTGTACGATCTTTCTGATTTGTCGGATGTAAAAATTCAATATCTTAGGAGTTGCATAAAGAGCTCATCAAATTGGTTCAACGGCAGGGACTATTAGAAGAACCTTTTACAGCCCTGTGGTATCACAACGGACCTCAGAGTCACTTACACTTCTAACCTAACCTCCCGCATGGTAAAACGAGAACAAACGGTTAGCCACTGGACGTGATAATGTTGTAGAAAGCTGTTACAGCACCAATGCTGGATTCGCAGAACCCTTTTATGTATGAGTTTTAAAAAATTAACGAAATCACACAAACTTCTGAATTAAAAAAAAGTTCTTGTTGGCTTACAAAAAAAAGTTTGTGAAACTTCTTGGAAATCTTAATTTTGAGCTACTGATAAAAATTTCTTTAAGGTTCAAAAACCTCATCACTTCATGCTTTTCAATTTAGGTTTTCCAATAAATTGAAATTTTCAAATTAATTGAAAAATGATTTTCTCTAATCTTAAAAAAATTGAATCTCTTTTTCAAACCGTGAACATTGAAATTGTGTTTTTGTAATTTGATATTCTCGGCATGTGCACATCTTTTCCCATCCATCCATCGAATCATCCCATAAAAAAATCTTTATTTATACAATCTATGAAATTTCAAATTCAGGTACACTAATGTGTTAATGATGAGTGTGTGTGGGCAATAGAGATGAATTCCGAATACTGAACATCTTCTATTGACAATATGAATTGTATAACAACAACAGCAGCTGCACATTTTCTTTAAACTTATTGAAAAGAAATTTGAAAGAGAACAGAAAAAGGACCAAAGCAAAGAATATAGAACTTCTTTAGATCTTCAAATATTTAAACATTCAACTAACACATTGATATTATTATACACATCCTTACACGAGTCCTTTTACAAAGATCATGCATAAACTCAAAAGACAAGACAACAAACAACATTTTGTGTGTGTGTGTTGGTAGGCGAATGACCTGTTTAATTTGGAATCTAGAGTTTGCAATGAAAGAAATTTCTATGTATGTTTAACCTGGATCGTGTTAGAACAGCTGCTTCTCCATTATGTGTGTGTTATTTTCATATTGCTTTTGTAATGAAAAGAAAATAAACCGCCAAAAAGGCCATTGTATATTTAAGATTCCAACAAAATGATGCTTAACCTTTTTCGTTTATGTTGCGGGAAAGAAAACAGAAGAATAATTAAAACAAAATTTTCAAGAATTTCTCCAGAATATAAAAAAAATGGAAAAGAATATCCACGCTTAGTTGGAATCGATTTTGAGCACAAGTTGCAAACACTGTAAATGTCTTTCTTGATTATGAATCTGTGGTGTCCCAATTCTATATTTGGACGCAATCAAAATCTTTGCCAGATCTGGCAGAGCCGTTTTTGATTTTTTCACTTTCACACGTAAAAAAATTATCTCGAAAATGATGAGAGATATAAAAAAATGACTAAAGACAAAATTATTCCTTGAGAAGGTTAGGTTAGGGGTGGCGGAGCTCAAAATTTAGAACTCCTCGCATAGACCGGCTGGTCCATATCAATACCACATGTTCCTTCAGCGACGAGGATAAAACGCGTAAGTTCATGTTGCAAACAATTTAACGGACATAAGGTCCATAACTGCGATTTCTTCCAGACTCTCGAGTTCTGCTTTGCTTAAAATTTGTTTGCGAAGCACAGGATATGTTCAACTGTTTCATCCGTATTCGGTTCATCACATCTTCTACAATTGTAATCAAAGATGAGTCCAATTGTTCTTGCGTGGAAAGCAATTAGGCAGTGTCCCGTGACCAGTTCCGTGAGTAATCTACATTCCCCTCTGTTAAGAGAAAGTATGTAACGAGTTCTTTTGAGGTCGTAACGTGGCCAGATTATTCTGCTAATTCTGCTTGTACTTAACTCTCTCCATTTCCTGTTCGCCATGGAAATACCCTGACAATAACTTCTCGATCTGTAGTACTGCATTAGGGGTTCAATATGAAAAAGTCCCCATCTGCACCCAGTTTTGCAAGCTCATCACCCTTCTAGTTCCCGTCTACTCCGTTATGTCCTGGAACCCATATTAGAGAGATGAGGTTATTGCTGGATAGTTTTGAAGATTCTCGTAGCACTCAAAGACGACTTTTGATTTAATACAAAAGCCTCTTAGAGCTTTTAGTGCAGCTTGGCTGTCAACGTAAAAGTTTATTATTCTCTCCGATTCTCCAAGAAACTGTAAGGCTGCCTTATAAATAGCAACTACTTCAGCCTGGAATATGCTACAGCTCAAAGGTAGATTAAAAAAATTTTGTATATCACAGACGTCCATAGTAAATCCCGCTCCCACTCCCGTCGATTGTTTGGAAAATATTTAAAGCGTACGCAACGCCTGTTTGACCAAAATTCTCGAGTCGGAAATTCAACTTTAAATTTCCGATCGAAAAGTAGTTTGGCCAACCTGTAGTCAGTGAATACGTTATCAAATTGTCTATGCTACTGTGTCAAAAATTTCGCCGTCTGAGCCAATTAGCCTCTTTGAGTCTGAGTCATGCCTTATATGCCTCACCCTTAGCAAAGACGTCAATTGACAGCAGATGCAATATTGTGTCGATTTATGCAGCTGATGTTGTTCTTAGGGCACCATAAGCCGTTGGGCTTTTTGGAACTTACTACGAGTCACCTCCCTCTCTAGCGCTCTGTGCCAGACCATAACTCCGTAAAGTAATATTGATCTTACGATGGAAGTATAGATCCAGTGCGTGATCCATGTCTTGCCGAACATTTTTTTTGCCAGCATAATATGCATTATTCGCCTTTTTCAATCGTTCATCGGTATTTTGGTTCCATGATAATTTGCTGTCTTGAATAATTCCTAAAAATTTAGCATGATTTGACAGTGGGATTTCAACCCCGTTAACCTTGACTTTTCTAAAATTTTCGATCTTATACTTTCGTGCAAACAATATCATCTCAGTTTTCCGCGTATTAACGTTAAGACAATTTTCATTAGCCCTAATTTATAACTGTTTCAGTGATCGATCGATTCCTTGAGAAAAATGCAATAAAACTACAAATTCACATTTTGCAATTGTTATACCCTACACCACTCTGTGGTACAGGGTATAATGAGTTTGTGCTGATGTTTGTAACTATCCGATATATTGGTCCTAGACCTACCTTCAAGCATACCGATCGACTCAGAATTACTTTTTGAGTCGATTTAGCGATGTCCGTCCGTTCGTCCGTCTGTCCGTCTGTCCATCTATCGGTTTAAGCACGATACAGGTCGCAATTTTCCATCAATTGATTTGAAATTTGAAACTTAAGCATATTTTGGCCCAAGGAAGAAGCCTATTGAAATTTAAGAAAATCGGTCCATGTTATGACCTAGCCCCCATACAAACGCCCCCTTTGGATTTGGCTTAAATGACTATAATATCCGTATTAAAATAGATATCGCTTCTAAATTCAGCAGGTAATCAAATTTTGTATGCACAAATCACAATTCCAAATTTCAAAAGAATCGGGTCAGTCCTTCTGGTAGTCCCCATACAAGCTACCCTCCCGATATTCGCATAATTCCGTCAAAATTCATAAAAATGAAAATATTTGATAAAAATTTTATTTTTAGGTGTTAAACGTGTACTTCAGTAACTTAATCAAATCGGAATATAATTGGACCATTTCTGGACTAAGTCCCAATTATAAAAATTTCGACCAATATTCAGTTAATTCGGTATATTGATAAAACAAATATACCAATTCCGCTAAAATTTGATCTGTGTGTGTTTTCTACACTAAATAAAGATCTAACAAAAGACAGATCCAATCGGTCCATGTTTAGACTTTTGACCCATTTTCCGGAAAACACTGGTGTAGGGTATCATATGGTCGGGCTTGGCCGACTATAACTTTCTTACTTGTTTTTGATGTTTTTGATGGCCAATATTGTATTTTTAAATTCTGAGCTAAAAACTTAGCGTTTTCTTTAGAAAAATAAGGAATTGTAAATACCGCGATACGAATTTCTTTATTTACCTACTTTCTTCAAATTTGATCGGTTTTGTTACAAAAAAAATATTTTTGCAAAATGTTTTTTTTTTTTAATGTTTATTCTTAAGTATTTTTTTCATATCTCTCTTCGTTTTCAATATAAGTTTGAATGTAAATTTTTATACTTTTGAACAAGATTTTTTTAAAAACGGCTCTGGCGAAAATTTTGATTTTCGTCGAAATATAGTAGTGGGGCACCCCATATTCATAATCAAACAAGTAAGAAAATTATAAGTCGGTCAAGACCGACAATGTGATACCCTACACCAGTGTTTTCCGGAAAACAAAGTATACGTTGAACAACTACAAACAAAATTTTAAACATATATTTCCTATTTTCATGAATATTAAGAGATTTATGGGAATTTCGGGAGGGTAGTTTATATAAGGACTACAAGAGAAACTGGTCCGATCCGAATTTCGGGAGGGTGGTTTATATAAGAACTACAAGAGGAACCGATCCCCCTTAAAATTTGTAACGATTGTTGGCGTACACAAAATACGATTACCGGCCAAATTTAGAGAGGATACCAATCATAACACATTCCGACAAAAATTAAAAAAGGCTTTAAACACGAACTGGATAATATACGTTTGAAACTGAAGACTAATATGGCATTCACACTTGCTGTTTTGAAGTGTTTAAGAGTGAGATGTTTAAAAAAGTCTTTGTTCTGTGTCCATTACGTTGTTATTCTGTTACTGGTGTTTTGTTGAACAACTTGTTTAAGATCGCAAGTGTGAATGCCATATAAATGTAGTAAAACTGCACTGACAGTTTTTCTGTTTCGTGATCCTGTTTCCTTTTAAAAGGACTTTAAAGTTTTGGAGGATTAACTTTTATAAAATATTTTTTTTAATAATTTTACTTGTCCTAGGACGCCACTGGTGATAGCAAATGAAAAAGAAGGATCTCCGCTAATTTTCCTTTTTTATTATTTTTACGTATCAGGAAAAAGGAGGTAAGTTACGTCCTTTTAAAAATTTATCCTTTAGTATCATTAAAAATTTTCAACAAAATAATTTGATAAAGTTTTTAACTGACTTTATTCACATCCTTTTATCTTGATTGGCAAAATAAAAAAATGGAAAAGTTAGGAGAGATCCTTCTCTTTTATTTGCCATCACCACACACAAAAAATTATTGACTAAAAATTTTCAATTAAATCTATTGATCAACAAAATTTAAATGAGTCAATCAATGTTTTGATTAAAATTTTTGTTATTTTTTGTTACAAATTTTCAACATACCAGATTTTTTTTCGCTTTAATTTATTTGAATAGAATAATTAAAAAATATACAAAATAATCGGGCTTTACTTTTTTTATTGTTGGCAACATATATGAAAGCAAAAAAGATGAATTTTTTGATAATTTTGTCATAAGTTTACAATTCATTTGTTAAATCAATCATTATTTTGATTGACTTTAAATAAAAAATTGATCAAATTTTTGATCAAAATCGAAAAAATTTTTGATTGAAAAAATTTTTGATTGAAAAAATTTTCAATCAATCACCTACAATTTGATGATTGGTATAACAATTTTTTTAATTGGAGGAATTTCAATCAAAAAATTGATTGAATCCGCGTTTTTGTTGATTGAAATTCGTTTAAAATTTTTTCTGTGCAGTGTTTTCCTAGGACAAGTACAAATATTATGTTTTGTGAGGATGTTTATTCTGGCTCGAGGTCATTATTTTCTTTACTAAGTAAAACCATGATATTCTCATAGCATAATTTTCAAGAAAATTATTTTTTGTTTTAAATTTATTTATGTTGGTCATTTTTGCAAGACTTAATCGACACGTGTTTCGGAATTTGTCAAGATTCCATTGTCAAGATTATTTAGCAAAAATAGAAACGATTTACTACAAAGTAGCAAACGAGTCTAATGACAAATCGTTTATGCACAAACTAAAGTATAAGAACATATTCGACTCTATCCACAATGTGAATTAGAAAGACGAAGAAATTGTACTATACTAGTAAAGCAACGATTGTTTAGATTGTTAGACTCGTTTGCTACTTTGTAGTAAATCGTTTCTATTTTTGCTAAATAATCTGACAAATTCCGAAACACGTGTCGATTAAGTCTTGCAAAAATGACCAACATAAATAAATTTAAAACAAAAAATAATTTTCTTGAAAATTATGCTATGAGAATATCATGGTTTTAATTACTAAAGAAAATAATGACCTCGAGCCAGAATAAACATCCTCACAAAATATAATATTTTAAAGGTCGAATAAAACCATTTTTATTTTTTAATAAAAATTAATCAGAATTTGAACAAGTACAAACATTTTAAAAATATTTTACAAAATGTATCCTTTTAAACTTTGAAGTCCTCTTACAAGGAAACAGGATCACGAAATGAAAAACTGTAAATGCAGTTGTACTCCATTTGATCTCTACTTTCAGACGTATATAATCCGGTTCATGTTTAATATTGGCTGTCGGACGTTGTTATAAATCTTTTTTCACTGCCCCATTTATATTCAATTAATTTTTTCAAAATTTCTTTTAATATTGGGCTATAATTTACATAATATGTTTTTAAATTACATACTTTATCTATCATTCTAAAATTAAATTAAATTTAAGTATTAAAATCAAATAATAAAATTTTGTGAAAGTTTTTTTCCCACTTTTTTAAAAAAAAGATTTTGTCTTGTCAATCTATAGACAAATAACAGACTTTAGAAAAAAATAGAATAGGGGTACTTAGAATTATAGCATTGCTGCCCTTCTTCTCAATCAATAACATCCATGAAAGAACAATTTTAAGTGCATAATTAAAAATTAAAGTTCAGAGGGCTTTTTTGAAAATAAAAATATTTTTTAATGGTTTTATTTCATGTTTATGTTCTATATAAATATTTTATTACAATATTTTATAATCAAATAAACACTTGCATGCAGCAGTAAAAGCAGAAAACTGTAACAGCAGTTGCAGCAACAGCAACATAAGTACATTTGTATTACATCGGTTGAAATGATCTGATGAAATGATCCATTTGATATTTATCAAATGTGTTTAATTACAATTTAATAGTTGTAGTCGCATTAAAGTATGAATTCCAGTATGATTTCCAGCTGACACATGTATTGTTTATTAGCAATTATGCGGTTATTTAATACGCATTCAAACGTACTACACTTTTATATAAAAATTAAAACTCTAGCATGTGTCTTTTGACCACATATGAAATTATAGATATTTATTTGTATATGTCTCTTCAAGAGTTATGATTAAATCTTGCAACGTTAAATGACCGTTTCATTATATTGATGAAGTTTTTATTGCTTATATCTTTTATTTGCGCCCACAAAAAAAGGGCGTGTCGAGTAAGTAGCATTTCCTGCACTTCTTCTGACATAAAAATGTTTCATATAATTAGAGAAGATTAGAGTATTATTCTAGCTCGAGGCCCAACAAAAATAAACTTCCAGATATTTTCACAATAGATTATTTAATTATTGCTTTAAAAAAGTTTCTCATCTCATAGTACGTCTGTAGAAATCTGTTTCACCCTTACTAAAGGGATCATCAGCAGATTTTAGATAACACAAGTTTACACAGATTTTGATACACAACATTTTGCATTTATTTTCTATCTAAAATCTTGCGCTGAATCCGAAAATGAAGTCCAAAATTTAAAAAGTAGAACAGTTTTCGAGATATTGAATAACTTTCTAAATTTTCAACTTTTTAAAATAGTGGTTTTACTTAATTGGAAATAAAAATAATTTTTTGTCACATTAACAATATACATTGTTGATTCAATTAAAAACGTTGTTGAACTAGATTTCCATTGTTAACAATTTGTTTAGATACTGTTGGTTTCACAATATTTTTTTCTGCGAATGTTGCTTTTTGATCGACTTTTCGGTTTTTGTTTCGGTTTCGGTCCAAACATTTTATATAAATTCAAAGTGTTTTTTGTTTAACTATCAATTCAAATAGTTTTCCTCTGGTAAAAACTACTATAATATATGTCTGTCTATCAGTCTGTCTGTCCATCTATCTACTTCTTGTCTATTTTATAGTTGATGTCTCATGTTTAACGCCAAGTTTCAATTACATGTATTATCTATACAGCATCGACATCGAAGTTTTGTGGTTTATTTTTTAAAATTATTTTTTTTTTGAAAAAGTATCAAAGAATAGAAGAAAACAGAGCATCTGTTATTAAGTTAATGTTAAATAGTCGTAAGTTTAAGTTTGTTACTCGCTTATTATGATTTGACAAAATATGGTAACGACAAGTTTTACTTTGTGGTCACTTTTTTATTATTTTTCTTTATTTTTTCTATAACACTGTGCAACATGATTGGAACCAACAAAAATTATGAAGATTTAAAATGTTTTTAAATTTTTTGTTTTTCAAAAATTTCAACAAAAAAATTTGAAAACAATATTTTAATTTCCTTTTTTCCTGGAAAGGACACCTTGGTTTTTTAAAAGCAAAATTTTTTTTAAAGTTTCGAATGCCCTTTTAACGCTGTTAAAATTTCAGAGAGGTGTTTTTTTGTATCGTTGAGCAATAAAGTGCCAAATATTTGATTTTTTTCAAAATTTTGGCAAAAAATCAGTTGGCTCTAGACAGTTTTTTGTGCTTTTTTTACTGGGAAACCATTTGTTGTACAAAAAAACTTTATGTGACAATATTGTTGATAAAATTATGGAGATTTTAAATTTAGAAACAAAAAAAAAATTAAAAAAAAATTTAACAAAAATTGTTGAAAACAATATTGGAATGTCCTTTTATCCTATCAAGGACACCATGGATTTCCCAAACCGAATTTTTTTATTAAAGTTTAGAATGTCCTTTCAACGCCGTTAAAATTTCAGGGAGGTGTTTTTTTGTGTTGTCGAGCAATAAATTTTTAAAGTTGGTGATAAATATTTTGAGGATGTTTATTCTGGCTCGAGGTCATTATTTTCTTAACTAATTAAAACCATGATATTCTCATAGCATAATTTTCAAGAAAATATTTTTTTTTGTTTTAAATTTATTTATGTTGGTCATTTTTGCAAGACTTAATCGACACGTGTTTCGGAATTTGTCAGATTCCATTGTCAAGATTATTTAGCAAAAATAGAAACGATTTACTACAAAGTAGCAAACGGTTGTCAATAACCGTTGCCTTACTAGTAGAGTACAATTTCTTCATCTTTCTAATTCACATTGTGGATAGAGTCGAATATGTATTAATACTTTAGTTTGTGCATAAACGATTTGTCATTAGACTCGTTTGCTACTTTGTAGTAAATCGTTTCTGTTTTTGCAAAATAATCTTGACAATGGAATCTGACAAATTCCGAAACACGTGTCGATTAAGTCTTGCAAAAATGACCAACATAAATAAATTTAAAACAAAAAAATAATTTTCTTGAAAATTATGCTATGAGAATATCATGGTTTTAATTAGTTAAGAAAATAATGACCTCGAGCCAGAATAAACATCCTCAAAATATAATATTTTAAAGGTCAAATAAAACAATTTTTATTGTTTAATAAAAATTAATCAGAATTTGTTGGTGATAAATCTAAATTTTTGTTTTTTTGCCAAAACTTAAAAAAAAAATCAAATATTTGGCGTTCTAACAAACTTTAAAAATTAATTGCTTAACAATACGAAAAAACACCTCTCTTAAAAATTTAACAGCGTTAAAAGGACATTCTAAACTTTATTACAAAATTTTGATTTTGGAAATCCATAGTGTCCTTTCCAGGAAAAAAGGACATTCAAATATGGTTTTCAAAATTTTTTGTTGAAATTCTAAAAAAAAAAAAAATTGTTTATAAATTTTAAGTCTTTATAATTTTATATACAATATTGTTCTTATAATTTTGTGAGGATGTTTATTCTGGCTCGAGGTCATTATTTTCTTTACTAATTAAAACCATGATATTCTCATAGCATAATTTTCAAGAAAATTATTTTTTGTTTTAAATTTATTTATGTTGGTCATTTTTGCAAGACTTAATCGACACGTGTTTCGGAATTTGTCAAGATTCCATTGTCAAGATTATTTAGCAAAAATAGAAACGATACACTACAAAGTAGCAAACGAGTCTAATGACAAATCGTTTGTGCACAAACTAAAACATTAATACATATTCGACTCTATCCACAATGTGAATTAGAAAGACGAAGAAATTGTACTATGTTAGTAAGTAACGATTGTCAATAACCAACAAAAATATTTAAAACATTTTACATACGATAGTCCATTGGACTACAACAATATGTTTTTTGTTGTTGTGAATGAAATTATACCATTATTAGGGCTATTCATCACTATGGCGTGCCAACCATTATGTTCAAATTCTGATTAATTTTTATTAATAAATAAAAATTGTATGTAAAATGTTTTAAATATTTTTGTTGGTTATTGACAATCGTTACTTACTAACATAGTACAATTTCTTCGTCTTTCTAATTCACATTGTGGATAGAGTCGAATATGTATTAATGTTTTAGTTTGTGCACAAACGATTTGTCATTAGACTCGTTTGCTACTTTGTAGTATATCGTTTCTATTTTTGCTAAATAATCTTGACAATGGAATCTTGACAAATTCCGAAACACGTGTCGATTAAGTCTTGCAAAAATGACCAACATAAATAAATTTAAAACAAAAAATAATTTTCTTGAAAATTATGCTATGAGAATATCATGGTTTTAATTAGTAAAGAAAATAATGACCTCGAGCCAGAATAAACATCCTCACAAAATATAATATTTTAAAGGTCGAATAAAACAATTTTTATTTATTAATAAAAATTAATCAGAATTTGAACATAATGGTTGGCACGCCATAGTGATGAATAGCCCTAATAATGGTATAATTTCATTCACAACAACAAAAAACATATTGTTGTAGTCCAATGGACTATCGTATATAAAATGTTTTAAATATTTTTGTTGGTTATTGACAATCGTTACTTACTAACATAGTACAATTTCTTCGTCTTTCTAATTCACATTGTGGATAGAGTCGAATATGTATTAATGTTTTAGTTTGTGCACAAACGATTTGTCATTAGACTCGTTTGCTACTTTGTAGTATATCGTTTCTATTTTTGCTAAATAATCTTGACAATGGAATCTTGACAAATTCCGAAACACGTGTCGATTAAGTCTTGCAAAAATGACCAACATAAATAAATTTAAAACAAAAAATAATTTTCTTGAAAATTATGCTATGAGAATATCATGGTTTTAATTAGTAAAGAAAATAATGACCTCGAGCCAGAATAAACATCCTCACAAAATATAATATTTTAAAGGTCGAATAAAACAATTTTTATTTATTAATAAAAATTAATCAGAATTTGTTCTTATAAGTTTTTTCTCAACGTTATTATAATCACTCGAGTATAATTTTAAAAAATGTTTGTAGGTAATTTTCAAATCTTTAGTTTTAGCTTGATAGCGTCCTGATTGAGTAAATAATTAATGTGCTACGAAGGTCGATCTGGAAAATGAAATTATTTATAGACATTTTTCGGAAAATTTCTTCAAAATATTTCTAAGTCGATTTTTTCTAACAAGGGAAGTATCTTATTTCTTCTGAACCGATTTGCCTGAAACTTAAAATATATGTATCAAGTAAAAAAGTTAAATTCGGCCTTGCCGAGTGTAAAGATACCCTCCACAATCTAAAAAAAGATTTTTTGCGAAAAATATTCTTTTGAAAAAAAAAAAAATTCGCGGAAAAATTTTTGGTGAAAAGAAAAATTCCGGGATTTTTTTTTTATGCTAAAAATTGGTTTGTACTCGCAAAAGAACTGTGTCCAGTTCTGTTCACATATGCCAACCAGCAGCCAATTTAAAGCATTTTGTATTTTTAGGTTATGTAGAATGTACTAAAATTTTCGAGGTGTTCTTACATTTGCGTTCATAACTTCTGAACCGCTCAACCGATTTCGCTCAAATGCAATACAAATCAACTTAGGACAAATACAAGTACATGTGATAAATGGAAAATAGATCCAAAAGTCTGGGTTTTAAGATTTTAAGGGCCCTAGTAAAAAAGTTTTGATATAATAATATGTTATTTGATACAATCATATTAAAATATATATGAATTTTTATATGTTCAGATCTAATTATATCTAAAATTTAATGTGGCTCCATTTTCTTATCAGAAGTTATACATAAACCAAAATTCGGATCTAATTGTATAATTTTTTATATTTGTGTATCTAAAATAATACAATTAGATAAATATTTGATACAACTTGATACAGCCAATTTTTATACCCTCCAACTACAGTATGGGGGTATACTCACTTTGTCATTCCGTGTGTAACGCATCAAAATATCGGTCTAGGACCCCTTAAAGTATATATATTTATGATCAGTGATCGATTCTAAGACATTCTAGCGATGTCCGTCCGTCCGTCTGTCCGTCCGTCCGTCTGTCCGTCCGTCCGTCTGTCCGTCTGTAGTTAACACGATGCAGTCCAAAATAAAAGAGCTAGAATCCCGACATTTGGCACGAATATGTCTTATGTTCATAGGCAGGTTAAGTTCGGAAATGAGCAAAATCGGACCAGGGGGAAAAAGTTCCCCCTTGAAGAACTAAACCAACCTCTGAAAAATACCATATTTTTACATGATTTTTTGTGTTTTTGTTTAACAAATGCAACATTTGTATGCCACAAAAAGTTCAAAGTCCTGCATTTGGACCCAGAGAATTAGAAAATGTCGTTTTTCGGCCCGCCCCCTTTTATGGGCGTGGAGTAAAACATTTTTTTTTAAATAATGATAATCTTGTATTTCTTTAGTGCAAAAAGCATAAGAATTAATTTTTAAACACAAATTCGAGGGAAAATTTGCCCCCCCCCCTCAATTACTACAAGCGACCCCCTGACCCCCCCAGAAAAAAGTAAAACGCCCCTGCATTTTTTTTTTTTTTTGCATGTTGGAGGGTATACAAGATTCGGCACAGCCGAATTTAACACTCTTACTTGTTTTTTACTCGGGGGGTTAAAAAAGTGTACTCATGGTAATTTTTATATTTTCCGAAATAATGGTCTTAGAATCTAAAATTTAGAATGTAGGATCTTCCGGCAGACAAAACATTCTGTAAAAAGTAATTTTTGGAAAATCCAATTCAAAAGGGTCAAAAAGTGTCAAAATATTGTAATTCAGTATTTTTTTATCGCATGAAATTATATATGTTCCTCTAACTCACACTGGAGCAAAGTGCGCCAAAAAGGATGTCAAAATCGTCGCGGATTTTGAGCTGATTTTTTTGCAGAGAAAAAACGGTTAAATATTTTTCAAATCTGATTTAACCAGTCGATTCTACAGCAAAAAATAATACAATGGTCGTTTTTCAAACATTTAAAAAAAGTTCCAAAAACCCACCACAGAGGGCGGAAATAAAGTGTTTTTCCATTTTCTTTTTAAAGTAGTTTTTTAAATATGCACAATAAAAGTGCATTTTCAGCTTAAAAAAATGGTACCAAATTTTCCGTTCTATCACAACTAGTGTTTGGGGTCCGGGAATTCCCGGGTCGGATTTCCCGGGAATTCCCGGGAAAAGACTGACGGGAATTCCCGGGAATTTTTTTTAATTTTTCCCGGGAAATCCGGGAATTTTATAAAATAAACCATTTTACATAAAAAACGTTTATTTAATTTAATTTTTAATATCTTTTTTACATACAGGTATAATTACATTTGCTATTTTTTGTATTTTTTCTGTTTGGAAGAACAGTGCAAATATTATTCATAGGAAAACTGACCAAGTGTAAAAAGTATGACAATATCATGATAAAACTTAAAAAGTCAAAAAATATAAGTCGGTTAATGATAATTTTGCTAAGACTGTCAAAAAAATATAAAAATTTTGAACCTAGAATTTACATTTCCAGAACGAATATTAAAAGTGCTGCCAACTATATTAGTTTTTGCTCAAATAATGCAGTTTTAATTTTTTGCGATTTTAGCTATTTTTTGCGATTTTTTGTGGGGAAAAAAGTTGCAATATTTTAATATTTTTTTTGCTTTGTTTTATTGAATTTCAGGATTTTTAACTTTTATTTTTTGATTTTTTATGTTATAATTAATTGTTTATCTCTAATAAAACTGTTTTTAATAGAAAGTTGGTCAAATTTTAATGTTTTTTATGATTTATATTAATAATTCCCGGGATTCCCGGGAATAAATTATTTTTTTTTCGTTTCCCGGGAAATTGAAAATTCCGGGAATTCCAAAACAAAAATACGTTCTCGAAAACATAGATAGAAAAATTTGAAAACTATATTCAGAATCAGCATCGAAATGTTAATCGAAAACAAGTTTTATGATTCCAGAATATCATCCAAAAACATCACACAAAATTGCTCTCAATAATGCACAAAAAGGCGTTTTTTGTGAAATTTTACCTCAATTATCTCAAAAACCTGACGTTACGGAACATTTTGGAAACCAGATTTGGAATCAGCAACCGCTGACCCATCCAAAAATTTTTTAAATTTCGGTCAGTGTTTTATAATTTTGCCATTAGAAAAAAAAAACCATTGAAGCCTTATAACTTTTTAATGGGTTGTGATAGAAAGGCGCTTTATATACCAATTTTCTTAGCAAAAACTGCCTCTTTATCGTGCATGATTAAAAAAATAATTAAAATAAAAAAAAAAATAGATTTTTCCGCCCCCTGCTGTGGGTTATTGGAACTTTTTTTAAGAGTTCAAAAAACTGCTATTGTATTAATTTTTGCTGTAGTATCGACTGGTGAAATCAGATTTGCAATATATTCAGCTGTTTTTTCTCTGTAGAAAAATTAGCTCAAAATCCGCGTTTTCAGATGCTTTGGACCACCCCAAAGAGTGAAAATTTTTTCAAAAAAATACCGGAATTCTTCTTAGCTCCACTAAATCCTTTAAAAAAATCATGATATCCGATAAACAGATGAAGTGACATAATCACCAAACGGACTCGAATATATATGTCCTTTATTTATTTAAATATTAATAGAAATACATATAGATTTTTAATTAATACTTAAATAAAAGTTAAAAGTGAGCATAGGGCGTCAAAATATTAGAATACTTTCATTTATTTTTGGTTCCATTCAAAATACACTTGTTGCACAGTGTAATTTAAGAGGTTTCAGTTTTTTTTTTTTTGCAAAAGGTTTAATGATCTAACTAAAATATTTTCTTTCTTGAAAAATAGACACAATCAATAAAAACAAGTTTTAAAATGATTTTTTTATTGCGCTAAACTTATAGCAGAAAAAAATTTCTGTTTAGAAATTAAAAAAAAAAATAGTTTAATGATTTAGCAGAAATTAAAATTAAAAAAAATCTAAATTGTCTGGCTTAAAATTCCATTATCAAATATCTTTGTAACTGTTGTTGTCTCAAATATTTCAGATTAAAAATCTTATAGAATTTAATTTTTTTTTTTGTTACACATAAATATCCTTTTCAAATTGTATCACCTTTTTTTCCATTCTTCTAAATGCCTTAACAAAAGATTACTTGTCATTTAAAGATTTAACAATTTATTACTTCAATCCCTAATACTCTGACGTCATTATGTTGCTTTTAGCAGATGTTACATCATAACCTGTAGATATTCTATTCAATTTTACTTTTATTTTTCCTTACTTTTCCTTATCTTCTTTTATTTTGTCACTGGTCTAAATCAGTGAATGCTTAAACAGACAGATGCATTTTTTGTCAATTGTTTAAAACATTTTTTGTTGCTTTTGAACATTTATTATTACAAAATAAATGACTTTTTATGTATCGGATGTAAAAAACATTTTTGGGGACGTCATTATTTATTGCTTAAGATACGGACATTATGTCAATTGAAATTCCAGGCAGCAATGAAATACTTTCGATCTGCTTAACACTTGAGTCAGATAAGAATGTGGGGTTTTTAATCTCAAGTGACACAACTTTTAAAACCGATATTTCGATCGGGATAAAATTTGCACCAGTTATTTTTTTAGTTCTTTTGGATGAAAGATTACACCATTTTCTAACGAGATCGGTCAATATCTCTCTGAATTAGAAGTTGTCGACATTTGTAATTTTTCAAAAACAGGTGATTTTTCGCATCCATGTAACTTACTGTTCTTAGTAAAATTTGTCCTAAGTGGTTTATAAAGCTCTTTCTTTAATACTTAAAAAAAAATTGTTTTGAATTTGCAAAATCAAAATTTTTTTATGATTTTTTGTTTTTAAATTGGCCCTTAAGATGATTACCACCATACGAGTATATGAGTAAATATATTTTCTAAAATTAAATTTTATATTTAAAATCAATAAACTTACCTCTTCATAAGTGTTTTCCCGGGAACCGGAATATATTGAACTATCAGCGATTGAATGACGAAACATTTCACTAAAAATTAAACAAAAAATTTAATGTTGTATTTATTCGACCTTTAAATTTGTAATGTAAATGAAATAACTGAGCTCGAGGTCTACTGTTTTACATACTTTTTTTATACCCTCCACTTAGTGATAGAGGGTATATATAAGTTTGTCATTCTGTTTGTAACTCATCGAAATATCGATCTGGGACCCCATAAAGTATATATATTCATGATGCCCGATCGATTTTAAGACATTCTAGCGATGTCCGTCTGTCCGTCTGTCTGTCTGTCTGTGGAAAATGTTGTCGCGGACAAAATATTGCACAGAGATGACTGAAACTTAACATATTTATTGGAAGTTCTCCCGAGAAGTTTGGTATTGCATTTGAGCGATATCGGTTCAGCGGTTCAAAAGTTATGAACGAAAATGTAAGCACACCTCAAAAATTTCAGTACATTCAACATAACCTAAAAATACAAAATGCTTTAATTCGGCTTATGGTTGCCATATGTGAACATAATTGAACACCAAATGGTATTTAAACAAGCACGAACATATTTTTTGACAAAAAAAGAAAAAAATCGCGGATTTTTTTTACCAAAATTTTTTTTCGCGGAAATTTTTCTTTTAAATAAAGTTTTTTGCAATAATCTTTTTGAAATTGTGGAGGGCATTACTACATTCGGCAAGGCCGAATTTAACTTTTTTACTTGTTATTTCTCCGATATTTCGAAATTCATCGAATTTCATCCTCAGGTACACTTTTAAAACTTACACAAACAAAATAAACTTTAGGCTATAGTTGTTTTAACATCCTCGTATGGTATTGCACTATTGCACCATACGACGATGTTAAAACGACTATAGCTTAAAGTTTATTTTGTTTGTTTATTTTCACAAGTGTCCCTGAGGATGAAATTTGATGAATTTCGAAATATCGGAGAAATAAAATAAAAGTTATTTAAAACAACAGACCTCGAGCTCAATTATTTCATGAATGTGTTTTGTATTTATTAATAATCCTTCCGAGTTTTAAAGGAATCGGACAAGGTCTTCTTGTAGCCCCCCATACAAACCACCTTCCCGATTTTCACATAAATCTCTCAAATTTCATGAACACAGAAAATATTTGATTAAAATTTTCTTTGTGTGAGTTTAACTTGAACTTCAATAACCTAATCAAAATCTGATTATAATCGGACCATTTTTGTTTTTTTTTTTTTTTTAATTTTAAAAATTTCTGAACAGTTAACTGGTTAAAAAATTGCTCCACTTGTCGATCATAAAATTTTTTTCTTTTGTATTTTTTTGTAGATGCCAAGTTTGACAAATATTTAAGTAATAAATTAGCACTTTAAAACATCACAAATCAAAATTGGTTTAAAATCATTAAATTAGTACTTTAATTAAGCATATAAGAAGGCAGATGCATAAGTATTCTAAATTTAAACCAGTAAAAGGTTAAATGTGCCTTGATCGAATCCATGAATATCCCCAAAAATCTCAAATTACGCTTTTTATACCCTCTTTCCGTGTGTAACGCATCGTAGTATCGATCTAGAACCCCATAAAGTACATATTATTGATCAGTGATCGATTCTAATACATTCTAGAGATGTCCGTCTGTCCGTCTGTAGAGGACACGATACAGTCCAAAATAAAAGAGCTAGACTTCCAAAGTTTGGCGCGAATATGTCTTGTGGTGGTAGGATGCTTAAGTTTGGAAATGGGCAAAATCGTAACAAGGAGAAAAAGTTACGCCCTTGGAGAACTAAATCCACCTCAGAAAACTGTAATTTTTGAAGGTTTTTTTGTACTTTTGTTGAGCAAATGCAACATTTTTATGTCAGAGGAAGTTCATTAGGACCCAGCGGATACAAAAAAAAAATTTGACTGCACGCCCCCTTTTGTGGGGTGGACATAAAAAATGTATTTTAATCATAATCCATTTGATAACATCTATCGCAAGGTGGAGGTCTTCCCGCCTACCCCTTCCAAAAAAACACCCAGAAGTTTTTATATTTTAGAGGGTGTAGAAAATTCGGCGCAGCCCAATTTAACACTTTCACATGCTTTTTTTTCTGGAGATTCTTGATTTAAAATTTTAAGTTATAAGACCTTTTTTTTTAGGAAATCCAAGCAGTACCCAAGTACAATGTTTTACCCATTTTTCGCCTCATCGAATTAAAAATTCCTAAGTCTTTTTTGGTTCAAATGGAGGATCCTACATTTTCAAAAATTGCATTGCTATTATTTCGGTAGACCGAAAAAGTACTAAAGTATACTTTTGTACCCTCTTAGAATTGAAATTTTCTAAAATTTACTTTTGTCGAAATTTTTTTTCAATAAATAATCTACATTAAAAAAAATCTTGTAAGATTACCAAAAAAACCTCGTAAAATAATTTTTTGCTACCACCTATTTTACGAGAATTCCTAAAAGCTTGTAAGATTACAAACAATTTATAAGCTTTTTACCAATAAAATTGTAATTTAACAGCTTTTTTCACGCGATAAAAATTAAAAGGACTTATCGTGACTTTACTAGATTTTGTGCTACCTCCCATTTTACGAGAATTTCTAATAAAAATTACTAGCTTTTTTTTTGTAATTTTACAAACTTTTTGCAAATAAAATTGTAAATTTACAACTTTTTTGATGCGATAATACTTACGGGGAGTTTTCGTGATTTAACTAAATTTTTTTTTTTTTTTTGTAAAATTACCTTGGAAATTTGTACATTTACGAAAAAAATTTTAAAATTACAAAGAAAAATTTTAATTTCTATCGAAAATTTGTTGTTAAAAAACAAGGAAAACTGTCAAATATTGGTAAAATGGGTTTACGGGACTTTTTCTAGTAATTTGACAAGGTTTTTTTTAGTGTACTTTGGTCACACCCGAAGTAAACAAAAACAAGTAAAAAAGTTAAATTCGGCCTTGCCGAATGTAGTGATACCCTCCACAATTTAAAAAAGATTATTGCAAAAAACTTTATTTAAAAGGAAATTGTTTTTGAAAAAAAATTTCCGCGAAAAAAAAATTTTGGTAAAAAAAAATCCGCGGTTTTTTTCTTTTTTTAACAAAAAATATGTTCGTACTTGTTTAAATACCATTTGGTGCTCAATTATGTTAACATATGTCAACCAGCAGCCGAATTAAAGCATTTTGTATTAGGTTATGTTGAATGTTCTAAAATTTTGAGGTGTCCTTACACTTTCGTTCATAACTTTTGAACCGCTGAACCGATATCGCTCAAATGCAATACCAAACTTCTCGGGAGAACTTCCAATAAATATGTTACGTTTCAGTCATCTCCGTGTAATATTTTGGTCGTGATCACCATCTCCACAGACAGACAGACGGACACCGCTAGAATGTCCGTCTGTCTAGTTTATGGGGTCCCAGACCAATATTTCGATGAGTTACAAACGGAATGACAAACTTATATATACCCTCTATCACTAGAGTAGAGGGTATAAAAAAAATGCCTTTGTATTTTTTTTAGCTGCCTAATCTCAAATTTAAAAAAGGGTTGCCACCTTATAAAAAAATAAGGCTTTCGGGAAAATCCGCATAAAAGCCGAACTAGCGGGAATTTCGCCAAACAAAAAAAATACTGGCCTGCTTAATTTTAATAGAGATTATTATATACGATTTTGGTGGTCGTACGTATATACATCTCCATATAAACTACCCCAACGATTTTACATTTTTGACAATAATGAACTTAAGGAAGCCGAATTGGATAGGCCTTCAAAAAACCTTTCGACTAGAGATGGGCACATGAGCAGATTAAAGCGTGAATCACTTGATTCACGCGTGAGTGTGACTGAATTTAATTTTATTCATGCGATTGTGAGTTAGCGTGAGTGGAGAAAAAAATTTCGTGAGTGAGCGTGCGTGAGTAAGATTTTTTTGTGAGTGAGTGAGTGTGCGTGAGTCGATTTTTTTTGCGTGAGTTTGCGTGATTTATTTTCTCTTAAAATTTCCTTTCGTAAAAAAAAGCAACAAAAAAAATTGTAAAATTAACTTAACTTAAGATTTCGTCCCAAAAAAAAGCAAAACAAATGTAAAATTTCGATGAACTTTAAATTTTGCTGAAAATTTTGAAAGATTTTTGAAATTTAAGGTTTCGAATTCTTTTTTTTTTATAAAAAAGAGTTTCGTGAGTGTGAGTCAACGTGAGTGTGAGTGAAGCTTGCGTGATTGCACGTGAGTGTGAGTTTTATAAAATTTTGTTCACGTGATTGTGAGTAGAAAAAATTTGCTCGTGAGTGAGTGTGCGTGATTAAAAAATTTCTGACGTGAGCGTGAGTGAATGTGAGTCAAAAATCACTCACGCGCCCATCTCTACTTTCGACCTGTATAAAATGTTCATATAGCTTCTTTTAAAGAAATAGGAAATATCCTTAAAAAACGAAAAAAATCCTGTTTTTCCCCCTCCCCTTTGACCCGCTAAATGTGAAATTGGGCAGCTATAAAAAAACGGGTAGCTCCTATTTTGATCTCCTCTTTCCTATGAAAGTTTCATGACAATCCACTGTGGGCCAGCATCCCTGAATTTTGGCCATAAATAGACCGCTTAACCTATATGTCAAAAAAGTATTGCATATGGGTGTTAAAGGATCGCTGATCACAATTCTGGAAAAAAAAATTAAAAATTCAAAATGGCGGATCCAAAATGGCGGACATGATTTTTTAATTCTTTGTTTATTGTGTTTAATATAATCATTATCGATGTATTTGGGGTCGTTAATAACTAATATGAGCTCAGACTTTTAAAATTCAAAATGGCGGATCCAATATGGAGACAAATTTAAATTTAAGATTTTTTATATGTTGTCTTTTTTGGCCAAAAACTTAGATTTTAATGGTTTTTCGGATGTTAAAACTGATTTTGGAATTAAAGATTTGAAATTCAAAATGGCGGATCCAATATGGCGAATATGCTTTTGTAATTCTTAGCTAATTGTACTTAAATTAGTAATTTTTAATGTATTTAGGGTCAGTAATTACGAATATGAGCTCCGATTTTTTAAATTCAAAATGGCGGATCCAATATAGCGTCAAATAAAATATTAAGTTTTTTTCTATGTTGTCTGATTTTGATGGTTTTTGGAATGCCAAATCAGATTTTAGAATCAAATATTCGAAATAGCGGATCCAATATGGCGGACAAGATATTTAAATTATTGATTAATGTTTCAAAATATCACTAGGAAATGATTGCACAACACGAATACGAACTCAGATTGTTTGAAATCAAAATGGCGGATCCAAAATTTAGGACATAGCTTTTTAAAAAAATGTACAATGTTTAAATTTTTAAGTTTTTATAAATTCCTCTTTTTGCTTTTATCAGAAAAAGTTCATACATATATTCAGAGTCTCATTTAAGAGAGAACTTTTTTATTTCCAATAAGCATTTGCCATCCTGAAAGTACAAATAATGCTACAAGCTTATAATTTCGTAAAATATATTAAAAATGCTATGGCCAGAATATGCCCGCTTAAATGCGTTACCAGCTTTAATGTTTAGCACTACAGATGGACGCTGGTCACGTGAATTACTCGTGATCGAAAGTGAGCGTTATTAAAATTTTTTGTTCGTGAGTGATAAGTGAGTGAGACAATTTTTTGCGTGAGTGATTCGTAGTGAGTGCAATTTTTTTGCGTGATTCAAAACTATTTAATTGTATTTACTCAGTTTTTACAATTTGTTTCGTGTTTTAAAGGTTTAGCGTGAGTTACGAGTGAGCGTGAGTCACACGTGAGTGGTGTTTTGTTTACGTTAATAGTGAGTAAGTGTAAGAAAAAAACGATTGAGCAAATTATGTTTTTTTGCGTGAGCGTGAATCAACGTGAGTCAAAATTCATTCACGTGCCCATCACCAGTTATCACGCCAATGTTGTCAAAGTGAGACATTTTTTATTAGAAATCAATAGAAACAAAAATATCAAAAAATATTGAAGTTCCATGTTAATGCATTTGTAAACGTCATATTTTGGTTTATTGCCTCTAAATCAAAAGTTTATGAACGGTCGCACAGGGTCGCAAAAATGTGAATAGAATACATTGTCAGAGACAGATCGTAGTTCGAGGTTTGTCAATATCGTTTGGACTTTTTTGGACTTTGGTGTTGAAAAAAGGCGGATTTCAACAAAAGTATGAATTTTCATTATTTATTTAAAAAAAAATATGCTTATAGCTTACTTTTTGACAGTTTATATCATGTGTTCAACAAACAGGTATGTCTTTAGGAGAACTTCACTGAAAATTTGAAAAAATATTGTGTTGAAGTACAAAAAAAAATTATTTGTTTCATAAATAAAAAATATAAAAAAAATCTCAAACTTTGACTTTAACCTCATGCCAAAAAAAAACTTTAAGGTATAATTAAAAAAAATTAAAGATGGACAAAATTCAAGATGTCGACATTCCGAAAAAATATTTTTAAATATGTGTTGCCTTACAGACCTTATTGGCCAAAAAATGGAAGTCCTGGCCCACAGTGCAATCGGTGGGTGCCCTGTGAAAGACCTTCCTTGTGAGTAATTGTTATTTTCGTCCTGTTTACTCCGTGGATGCAAAGGTATTCTGAGTTGATCGATCAAAACAAACGCAGTATACCACAGAAAGGTGCAGCACACATATATTTTGTGGATGCAACTCTGTTTTAATCAGGGTTGCTTACGTTGCAGACGCAGCTCTCTTTTTATACCCTACACCACTATGTGGTACAGGGGATATTGTGTTTGTGCTGATGTTTGGAACTACCCGAAATATTGGTCCCAGACATACCTCCAGGTATACCGATCGACTCAGAATTACTTTTTGAGTCGATTTAGCGATGCCCGTCCGTCCGTCCGTCTGTCCGTCCGTCTGTCCATCTATCGGTTTAAGCACGATACAGGTCGCAATTTTCAATCAATTGACTTGAAATTTGAAACTTAATCATCTTTTGGCCCAAGGACGAAGCTTATTGAAATTGGAGAACATCGGTCCATGTTAAGACCTAGCTCCCAAACACCCCCTTTGGATTCGGCTTAATGACTTTAGCAGGTAATCAAATTTTGTATGCATGAATCATCATTCCAAATTTCAAAGGAATCGGATCAGTCCTTCTGGTAGTCCCCATACAAGCCACCCTCCCGATATTTACATAATTCCCTCAAAATTTATAAAAATGAAAATCTATATATGTATATATGTAAAAGAGTAACGTGACTAACTGACTGACTCATCATCGCCCAGCCCAAACCGCTGAAGCTAGAGACTTGAAATTTGGACTGTAGGTTCACCTCCCGGAATATAGATCCACTAAGGCCGGATTTTTGCCAATGTTGATTCTAAGGGGGTAAAAAGGGTAAAAAACTGTACTGTTGGTACTTTTTATATCTCATGAGATAATGGTAATAGAGACTTGAAATGTGGACTCTATGTTCACCTCCCGGAATGCAGATCCTGTAAGGCTAGACTTTTGACAATGTTGATTCTAAGGAGGTAAAAAGGGTAAAAAACTGTACTTTTGGTACTTTTTATATCTCATGATATAATAGTCATAGAGACTTGAAATTTGGACTGTATGTTCATCTCCCGGAATGTAGATCATGTAAGGCTGGACTTTGCCAATGTTGATTCTAAGGGGGTAAAAAGGGCAAAAAACTGTATTTTTGGTACATTTTATATCTCATGAAATAATGGTCATAGAGACCTGAAATTTGGACTGTATGTTCACCTCCCGGAATGTAGATCCTGTAAAGCTGGACTTTTGCCAATGTTGATTCTAAGAAGGCAAAAAGGGTAAAAAACTGTACCTTTGGTACCTTTCACATTTCCTTAAATAATGGTACTATAAACTTGAAATTTGCAAAGTAGGTTCACCTCCCGGAAAAAACATTCACTAAAGCTGGGTTTTTGCCAATGTTGATTCTACGGGGGTAAAATGGGTAAAAAGGTGTACTTTTGGTACATTTTTTTTATTTACTGAAATAATGGTCTACAAACTTAAAATTTAAAATGTAGGATCCTCTGCTGAAAAAACAAATTTTGAAAATTTGGATTCTAAGAGGTAAAAATTGTACTTTTAGTACCTTTTGTTATTTCTTGAAATAATGGGCATAGAAACTTAAAATTTGGACATTCTGGAAAAAATACTTTTTGGAAATTGCGTTTCATAGGTGGGTAAAATATTGTACTTGTGGTACTTTTTTTATTTCCTAATATAATTATCCTAGACACCTGAAATTTGGAATGTGGAATACTACCTTTTGTACAATGAAAGTAAAATAAAAATACCTTTTTTAAAAAGTACCATTTATAAAAAGTAACTTTTATAAAAAGTACCTTTAATAAAAAGTACCTTTTATAAAAAGTACCTTTTATAAAAAGTACCTTTTATAAAAAGTACCTTATATAAAAAGTACCTTTTATAAAAAGTACCTTTTATAAAAAGTACCATTTATAAAAAGTAACTTTTATAAAAAGTACCTTTTATAAATAGTACCTTTTATAAAAAGTACCTTTTATAAAAAGTACCTTTTATAAAAGTGCCTTTTATAAAAAGTACCTTTTATAAAAAATACCTTTTATAAAAAGTACCTTTTATAAAAAGTACCTTTTATAAAAAGTACCTTTTATAAAAAGTACCTTTTATAAAAAGTACCTTTTATACAAAATACCTTTTATAAAAAGTACCTTTTATAAAAATTATCTTTTATAAAATGTACCTTTTATAAAAAGTACCTTTTATAAAAAGTACCCTTTATAAAAAGTACCTTTTATAAAAAGTACCTTATATTAAAAGTACCTTTTATAAAAATTACCTTTTATATAAAGTACCATATATAAAAAGTACCGTAAGTAAACTTTTTGGTATTTTTTTATTTCCTGGAATAATAATCATAGAAACTTTTTATATTTCCTGAAAAATTTGCCATAGAATCTAAAAATTTGTAATGTAGAATTCGGTAAAAAAAACATTCTGGGCAAAATACGTTATGGAAATTCCGCTTCTTACTAGAAAATTGAAATATGGCATGAAAGATCCTTCAGTGAAGAAAAAACATTCTGGAAGAGGTACTTTTTGGAAATTCCGTTTCTAACGGGGTTAAGAAAGTTTACTTTTGGTACTTTTTTTTTGTTCCTATAATAATGACCTTAGCAGCTTGAATTTTAAAATGTAAGGTCCTTCGATAAAAAAAAAAACATTCTGCTAAAGTATTTTAAAAAAATTCCGTTTCTAGAAGTTTTAAAAGGTATTTTAGATATTTCATAAGGTAGTGATCCTATGCACTGAAATTTTGAATGCTGGATCGTTTAGTGAACAAATATTTTGGAAAAGTTCTTTTTAGAAATTCTGTTTCTAAGAGTCGCGATCGATCGTAAAAGGTGGAAATTTGGTTATTCTTATTTTAAATATGGGAAAATAGCACAAAAAAAAGTTTTTGGAAAATTTAATTTCAAGGGGAAAAGGTGGCAAAAGGTTATTTTTATCTATCTAACTATTAAACTTAAATCCCCAGAAATAACACCGAAGAGAAGGCCACATGTAAATAAAACAAAGACTACGGGGAATTTTTTTGAAATCGATAGAGTTATTCTGATCTTTCTATTATTCGGTATTCAATACAACCGGTAACGAAGTACCGGGATGGTAAGCTAGTATTTGATAAAAATTTTATTTTTAGATGTTAAATGTGTACTTTAGTTACCTAATCAAATCGGAATATAATTGGACCATTTTTGGACTAAGTCCCCCTCATAAAAATTTCGACCGATATTCAGTTAAATCGGTATATTGACAAAAAAAATAAACCAATTCCACTAAAATTTGATCTGTGTGTGTTTTCTACACTAAATAAAGATCTAACAAAAGACAGATCCAATCGGTCCATGTTTGGACTTGGGACCCATTTTCCAGAAAACACCGGTGTAGGGTATCATATCGGTCTTGACCGACTATAACTTTCTTACTCGTTTTATTTAGGGTTGCTTGTATTGAATTTATATATTCTCGAGGGTTTACTTTTGAATTACCCCTCGTGTATATGTTTATGTAAATTATACTACCACTATATTTTTATTTGATAAAACATTTACCTTAAACGTTGACAAGGTGTAGGTGCACCCGTTGAAACATGTGTTGTCCTTGAATCATTATTGTTGTTGTGGTTGTTCGTACTTAAATTTGTATTAGAACAAGAATGGTGAATTTTAGTCGTGTGGCTGGTGGGCAAACAAGATGTTGCCGTTTGCGATGATGCCAATGATGCTGAAGCTGGCGGTGGTGCTGGTGGCAAAGGTAAAATTTGTTTTTGATTATAAGACATTGTTGAAGTCAACATTTTTATTTTTTTGTATTTTTTTTAAACGAATTTTAAACTTTGTCTAATTTTAATGAAAAAAAAAATTATACAAAGTTAATTGATTTTATTTAGATTGTATTGAAT
The DNA here is from genome assembly GCA_963921195.1 of Pegoplata infirma. Classification (NCBI taxonomy): domain Eukaryota; kingdom Metazoa; phylum Arthropoda; class Insecta; order Diptera; family Anthomyiidae; genus Pegoplata; species Pegoplata infirma. The sequence continues at coordinate 15,064,264 of OY992537.1, read as the reverse complement.
ACAAAACGACACACACGCCAAATAAGGTTTTACTATTTTATTATTAATTTTTTTTTTCAAAACTTGTAAATTAGCTACGATTTTTTGTATATTTTTGAAATCATGTGGGTTTTTTTTGTTTTTGTTTACTAAACACACGCTTTTGTAATTTTTCGCACGATTTTTAGATAATTTGTTAATATTTTTTTTTGTTTAAAAGATTTTTTTTAAATTTTAAATGAATTATTTATATTGTATTTTTTGAAAACAATTTTCACCATAAATGGAAAAATTCATAAAATTTTAAATAAATTGCGATTGTAATGCTTAAAGTTTTAACAAAATTCATTCAACTTGTAGTGAATTGAATTAGATTTGGTATTTCAAATAATATTTTTTCAAATATAGAGGTCATTTAATTAATAAAACACCATATAAGTTGAAAGAAAATGTTTTAAAGCCTCAAGTTGAATTTTAAATTTTCAAATTTTTTTTTGTCATATTTAAGTTTTGTTAACGCGTAACGTAATTTTCACCACTAGGTGTCACTGGCTGACTGCCTGTTGATTTTTGATTAAACACTTGTTTTTTTTTCTGTTTTGCTTTTAGACGTCTCTATTTCAAAACTTTAAATGTCAACATTTTGTAAAAAACTTTCAAATCGATATTACAATAACAACACCGACAAGTAAGAGAAAAAATCGAAACCAATAACTTGATTTTGTAAGATCTAAATCTTAGATTGATTATGATCACACCGGGATACGTCAGCACTTGGCAAGTGGACAATTAGTTCTACACGTCAATAAGCTACAGGAAGCCGCTTTCATAAAAATTATTGGCGTAACCATCATCATCATCATTATTATCTTCATCAGCAACAACAATAACAGCAACAATAATAATAACAATAACAACAACAACAACAAAAACAAAGACACAATACCAACCAATATTATATTATTACATAAAGTAGACAACCATCCGATATGCAAGAATTAAGGCAACACTTATATATTTTTTTAAATTGGCGATCCTGCAAAGTAAAAAATTGTGCTTTAATGATAGGAACAAATTAAAAGTATTAAGTACGGCTGTGCCGTATCTTCTATGACCTCCACCATGTAAAAAAGCTAAAAAAATATGAAAAAACAAGTAGAAAAGTTAAATCTGACTTGGCCGAATCTATGAATACCCTCCACAATGCCATTTTAAGTGATAGTAAATTTTCTAACGTGAAAAAATAACATTTTTGATTAGTTTTTATTTTGTGTAAAAAAACTTTTTTTTTAAGTAATTTTTGAGAAAAAAAAATTTTTTCTAAATTTTTTTTGAGTGTAAAATAATTTTTTAGTGTAAACATTTTTTTCGAGTGTAGTTTTTTTTTAGTGTAAAAATATTTTTGAGTGACAAAAATACGTTGTAAAATATTATTTTGACATACCAATGTTTCACGGTTTTGCTAATAACTTTTGAACCACTTGACCGATTTGGCTGAAATTCAAATTGAACCAGACCCGGGGAACGACAAATATATATGCTAAGCTTCAGCATCCTCAAAATTGCCTTTCGAAAGTTAGCGTGTGGGTTATCTCGTAAATTCACGAAAAACCCTTGCCGAAATTCAGTCTTTTGCTCATAACTTTTGAACTACTAGACCGATTTCGCTGGATTGCAATACCGTCCTGACCAGGTAAATGCCCAAAATATATGCCAAACTTCAAAAGCCTCCGTAAAGTCTTTAAAAAGTTAGCGTGTTTTCAACAGACAGACGGACGGACATAGCTAGTCGTCTTTAAATCCATCGAGAATCATGAATATATATACTTTATGTTAGGTTGTAAGTGGCTGCTGACGTTTTACGTCAACACACGTAGACTCTGAGGTCCATTTGAGGTGTTACAAAAGGAATGACAAACTTATGTATACCATCTAACACTAGAGTGTAGAAAAGTTAAATTAGACGTGGCCGAATAGATGAATACCCTCCACAATGCACTTTTTGAATGATTGTAATTTAAACAATTTACAATGAAACAATGAACAATTTTGATTAGAAATATTTTATTTTGAGTAAAAACTTTTTTTTTGTATTTTTTGTAAAAAAAAACAAAATTACTAATTTTTTTGAGTGTACAATTTTTTCGAGTGTAATTTTTTTTTTTTAGTGTAAAAATATTTCTGAATGACAAAAATACTTTGTTAAGTAGTTTTGTGGCTTTCTATCTTCTGAAATAATAGTTCTAGAAACTTGAGCCAGCAAAAAAAAAAAAACTAAGGTACTTTTTAATGTATTTTGGTACTTTTTTGATCTCTTAAAATAATTATCATTAATACTTGATTTTTAGAATTTTGGTCTTACATTACATCTGTCAGAAGAAACATTTTGAAAAAAGACTTACAGGAATTTCAAATTGGAATTTTTTAAAAAAGTGCTAAAAATTTGTAATTTGGTACTTTTGAATTTTCTTCTAATTTTGAATATGGAATGACATTTTTATGCCCTCCACTTAGTGATAGAGGGTATATATAAGTTTGTCATTCCGTTTGTAACTCATCGAAATATCGGTCTGGGACCCCATAACGTATTATTCATGAGCCCCGATCGATTCTAAGACATTCTGGCGATGTTCGTCTGTCTGCCTGTCTGTCTGTAGAAATGGTGATAACGGCCAAAATATTACACGGAGATGACTGAAACTTAACATATTTATTGAAAGTTCTCCCGAGAAGTTTGGTATTGCATTTGAGCGAAATCGGTTCAGCGGTTCAAAATTTATGAACGAAAATGTAAGGACACCTCAAAAATTTTAGTACATTCAACATAACCTAAAAATACAAAATGCTTTTATTCGACTGCTGGTTGACATATGTGAACAGAATTGAACACCAAATGGTATTTAAACAAGTACGAACATATTTTTTGCAAAAAAAAATAAAAAAATCGCGGATTTTTTTTCGCGGATTTTTTTTTTTTTTTCAAAAGTAATTTCCTTTTAAAAAAAGTTTTTTGCAATAATCTTTTTGAAATTGTGGAGGGCAAGGCCGAATTTAACTTTTTTACTTGTTTTTTCTTAAATTTTTTTTCACTCATTCTAAAAAAATATTTTTGTGTAAATTTCAATTCTATGGCAACGAAAAGGATACAAAATGTACTTTAGTGCTTTTGCTATCTACCTCATACCATAGAAAAACGTTGTCAAGTTACTAGAAAAAATTTCGTAATCCGTTTTTACCAATATTGAACAGTTTTGCTTGTTCTTTTACAAACACTTTTTTTTATCGAAATTTACATTTTTTTTTTGTAATTTTACATTTTTTTTTTGTAATTTTACATTTTTTTTTGTAATTTTACAAATCTTTTTTTTTTTTAAAAAGAAACAACACTCAGGCAATGCTGCCTATGAATTACTACTGCAACTGTGATGTTTCTTTCGGAAAGGGGATAGAAGAGAGATGAAAGATTTGAAAGATAGATGGGCTTCTGTATGGCAACACTGTAATTGCGTGTGTTGATAATTTTGAGTAATGTTGTTGCATCGCCACCTGTTATTGATCTGGCGAATTATTTTTGAAGCTGTGTTTAATAGCAATTATTTTACTTCGTTGAAGTTTTTTAGTGCTATTTATTAACGAAGGAGGGTGCTGCGATAGATATTAGTTATAAATAGAAACTAATAAATATCTGAAAAAAAATGTTGTTCTGCCCGAGCCGGGAATCGAACCCTGGCTAGTAGTCCAACGCGCTAACCACTAAGCCACAGCACCTCCTTTTATAGCGCCAAAAAAAATGTAAATTTACAATTTTATTGGTAAAAAACTTGTAAAGTTACAAAAAGGTCGTAATTTTTACTAGGAATTCTCGTAAAATAGGAGGTAGCAAATTATCTAATAAGATTACGAAACCTTCTTGTGAGTTAAAAGTAAAAATCTTGTAAAATTAAAAAATGATTGGTAAAAAGCTTGTAAAATTACAAGAAATTCTTGTCAAATAGGAGGTGGCAAAAAATAAAAGTTACAAGTTTTTTATTTTACAAGTTTTTTTTAGTGTTAAATAATGGTTTAAAATATTCATTTGTAAATTCCGATTTTATTGAGCTAAAAATGGTAAAAAATGAACTTTGGTACTTTTTCTAATGGTTCTAGAAACTTAAAAATATTCATTTGTAAATACCGATTTTATTGAGCTAAAAATGATAAAAAATGTACTTTGGTACTTTTTCCGCACTAAAAAAACTTGTCAAATTACTAGAAAAGTCTCGTAATCCCTTTTTACCAATATTTGACAGTTTTCCTCGTTTTTTCACAAATAATTTTTGATCGAAATTTACATTTTTTTGGTAATTTTACAGTTTTTCTTGTAATTTTACAAATTTCCAAGATTTGAAAAAAAAAACCAGTAAATTTTTGAGAATTTCTTGTAAGTTTTATTTCACCAAAAAAATTGTAAATTTACATTTTTATTGGTAAAAATCTTGTAAAATTACAACAAAGTTCGTTATTTTTACTAGGAATTCTCCTTAAATAAGAGGTAGTCTCATAATTCCATTTTCCTTGTTTTTTAACAAATAATTTTTGATCGAATTTCACGTTTTTTTTGTAATTTTCCAGTTTTTCTTGTAAATTCTAGTAAATTTACGAGAATTTCTTTTAAGTTTTATTTCACCAAAAAAGTTCTAAATTTAGAATTTTATTGGTAGAAATAAAAAGAAAAAAAAAATTATTGGTAGAAATAGAAATCTTGTAAAATTACAAAAAATCTTAATTTTTACTAGGAATTCTCGTAAAATAGGAGATAGCAAAAATTTTGGTAAAATCACGAAACCTTCTTTTAAGTTTTATCGCAACAATTCTAAGGTCGAGGTGTCTTGGTTATCGGCCATTTCGGGGATTTAGTGGTTCAAAAAAAGTTTTTTTTTTAAATTTTTTGGCCAATCTTTCTAAGAAACTTTTCATATGAGAAGAAAGTTATTTTATACAACGGATATTTTTTTATATGTAAATTTTGGGGGGTTTTTATGTGATGACATAGACCATAGATATTCAAATGAATACGAAATAATCTTTATTAAAATTAAGTCGACTCGTCCTTTTGCTCTAGACGATATTCCTGTTAGTTCCGGAGTTATCGAAATTTTCCGAAAGCCCACAATGTTTCATAAGGGGACAACAAAAATTTTAAATACTGATAAGCCGGGAAACACCAACCTTTAAATTGTCTTTTATAAATATTTTAAGTTTCAGACTTATCTTTTTATAAGAGTTGTGACACTTTCCTTGTAAGCACTTTCAAGATTTTTTTGATTCTAAGATGGTAAATTAGTGTACTTTGGTACTTTCTCCATATCCTGAAATAATATTTATAAAACACTTGATATTTGAATGTAAGATCCTTCAGCGGAACAAGTGATCTCAGAGGACCACTTTTAGGAAGTTCCAATTTTTATTTAGGGCAACAAAATCGGGTAAAAATTGTACATTGGTACTTTTTTCGTCTACTGAAATATTTGTCCATTAATATTGAAATTTTGAATCTAGGATTCTCGAGAAAAAAACATAAAAAAACGTTTATTAAAATTTTGAATGTGAAAAGGGGATATTTGGCCTTTTAAATATTTTTTTCTCTCCCAAGAGAAGGACTTATTTGAAAATTTTCGTTTTTTTTCGGGCAAAATGTGGTAAACAATGGATAAATATGGGTTAAAATGGTGTTTTTTTTAAGACAAAGACTGCAGAATCTTATTGTTTGAAAGAATATTATACGGCAATGAATGAAACCAACATGAAACAAATTAGTATGGAACAGGGAACGAAGTGAAATAAAACAGTGAACGAAATGAAATAGAACAGGGAACGAAATGAAATGAAACAAGGATCGAAATGGAAACATTTTTATTTTTAATAATAATATTTGGCACCCTTATCATATTTCATACCAAATAAAAGTACTACTACTACTTCTCTTGTCTGTGATATGAGTACTCTGACTGATTTCTTCTTCTTTTTCATCGACGTCTTCTTTTAACTAAATGTTAACTGACTCCAAACAACAACAATACAGCAAAAAAACCAACAACAAAAAAAAGTGAACTAAAGTATCTTTTAACACACAAGTCGTTTGTGGCGCATTGTACATTTAGTATTTGCAATGAGTACTTTCGTACTCCTCGGTTTTTGTATACTTTATCAGTTTCTTCCATATCATACCTTTACCACAAAACACTGTTTTTTTCTTCCAAAGTATTTTTATACCCTCCACCTAGTGATAGAGGGTATATATAAGTTTGTCATTCCGTTTGTAACTCATCGAAATATCGGTCTAGGACCCCATAAAGTATATATATTCATGATGCCCGATCGATTTTAAGACATTCTAGCGATGTCCGTCTGTCCGTCTGTCCGTCTGTCCGTCTGTCTGTGGAAAATGCTCTCGCGGGCAAAATATTGCACAGAGATGACTGAAACTTAACATATATATTGGAAGTTCTCCCGAGAAGTTTGGTATTGCATTTGAGCGATATCGGTTCAGCGGTTCAAAAGTTATGAACGAAAATGTAAGCATACCTCAAAAATTTCAATACATTCAACATAACCTAAAAATACAAAATGCTTTAATTCGGCTTCTGGTTGACATATGTGAACATAATTGAACACCAAATGGTATTTAAACAAGTACGAACATAGTTTTTGACAAAAAAAAGAAAAAAATCGCGGATTTTTTTTTTTACCAAAATTTTTTTTAGCGGAAATTTTTTTTCAATTTTTTTTTTTTTTCAAAAGTAATTTTCTTTTAAATAAAGTTGTTTGCAATAATCTTTTTGAAATTGCGGAGGGTATCACTACATTCGGCAAGGCCGAATTTAAATTTTTTACTTGTTTTTTATACTTTTGCCAGTTGCAACATATTTTTCTTTGTTTTTTTTTTCGATTCTTTTAATTTTTTTTTTGTTCAACTTGCAAAAATGATCATATGTCCTTCTACGGATGTAAGCTTTGGTATTAATGATATATGTTGATATTTATTTATACTAAACATTTTGAGAGGGGGTTCTTAAATTTTTTGAGAAGGGTTTTTTTTGAAAAGACTTAGGTGTATTTGGGAATTTAAAACTTACAATTTAAAACTAACGGAAATTTTTCAAGACTAAAAAGTCGTTCCTTGATGTGCTGAACTCAAATATCAAAATTTTTTCAAATCGGTCGAACGGTTTTCGAAATATGGCTATTTTAAATTTGCACAAAATGGCGACTTTTTCACACTTTCAAAGCACTAAAGCCGCATTCACAATGTTGAAGTACTCCAATCTGTGGAAAATTTTTTACCATTGCCTTTTGCACTTTCATATTTTTAAATTTGACAATGTTTTTTCACTTCTTTTTTCCTGGGAAGGACACCATGGATTTTCAAAATCAAAATTTTGTATTATAGTTTAAAATGTCCTTTTAACGCTGTTAAAATTTCAGAGAGGTGTTTTTTCGAATTGTTGAGCAATACATTTTCAAAGTTTGTTAGATCGCCAAATATTTGATTTTTTTCAAATTTTGGCAAAAAATCAAAAATTTAGCTTTTTCACCAACTTTAAAATTTTTTTTCTCGAAAAAAGACCTCCCTGGAATTTTAACAGAGTTAAAAGGATATTCTAAGCTTTAATAAAAAAATTTGGTTTTGGAAATCCATGGTGTCCTTGATAAGATAAAAGGACATTCCAATATTGGTTTAAAAATTGTTTGTTAAATTTTTGTTTGAAACTTTTTTTTTTGTTTCTAAATTTAAAATCTCCATAATTTTATAAACAATATTGTCACAGAAAGTTTTTTCGTACATCTTACGGTTTCCGAGTAATAAAGCACAAAAAACTGTCTATAGCCAACTTTTTGATTTTTTGCTAAAATTTTGAAAAAAATCAAATATTTGCGTCACGTTTTAAAATGGACGGATTTGGCTCGAGTTAAGTTTACATGGAAGACTGGCTCAAGCTCTATGAAATGGTCAAACAATTTATGATTCTGAGACCTTTTTTTTTCTGTTCAGAGATTCTAAGACCTTTTTCCTATAGAAAAAGTCTCAGATTCTAAAAACTTTTTCCTTTTGATTTTAAGACCCTTTTTTTGTAGAAAAAGTCTAAGATTATAAGACCATTTTTCTATAGAAAAATTCTCAGATTATTAGACTTTGTTCCTAAAGAAAAAGTCTCAGATTCTCAGACCTTTTTCCTATAGAAAAATTCTCAGATTCTGAGAGCTTTTTTTTTTTAAAGAAAAAGTTTAAAATTCTGCACTTTTTTCCCTGAAGAAAGAGTGACAAATTCTGAAACCTTTTTCCCATAGAAAAAGTCTCAGAGTCTGAGAAATTTTTCCATTAAAAAAACTTTTTTCTTTTAGAAAAAGAATCAGATTCTGAAATCTTTTCCTATAAAAAAAGTCTCAGATTCTAAGACCCTTTACCTATACAAAAATTCTGAGATTCTAAGACTCTTTCCTAAATAAAAAGTCCCAGATTCTGAAACGTTTTTTCTATAGAAAAAAGTTTCAGATTCTAAGACTTTTTTCTTATATAAAAAAATTCTAAGATTCTGGCTCTTGTTTTTCCTAAAGAAAACGTCTCAAATTTTGAAAACTTTTTCTTAGAGATAAAGTCATAGATTCTGAGACCTGTTTCCTATAGCAAAAATCTCAGATTCTGAAACATTTATAGTATAGAAAAAGTCTCAAATTCAGAGATTCAGAACCCTTATTAACGTGTACTTGAACGACAAACGTACACTCAAAAAAAAAAGTTTGTAAAATGACATAAAGTCCCCGTGATTTTACGGGGCAGGTTTTGTAAAATATGTACTAGCAAGAATCCCCGTAATGTTACGGGGATAATTTGTAAATTGATTTAACAAAAGAAAATGTAAATTTACAATTTTTTTTGTAAATATTAACTTCGAGGTGGACATTTTTTTTTGTAAATTTACAAAAAATTTGGTAAATTTACAAAACAAAATTGTAAACTTACAGAAAAATATTGTTATTTTACGAAGAAAAAATAGAAAATGAAAAAAAATAAATTGTAGATTAACAAATTATTTGGTTAAACTACTGTTTTCACCGCAAAAAAATATTGAAAAACACGTAAATTTACAATAAAAATTGAAAATTTGCCAAAAATTTTAAAATTTACAAAAAAAAATTGTAAACTTACAAAAAAAGTTGTAAATTTACAAAATAAAGTAGAAAATCAAAAACCAAAATTGTAAATTTACAAATTGTTTGGTTAAACTACTGTTTTTTATGGCAAAAAACTTGTATATTTACAATAAAAAGTGGTAAATTTAAAATTTTTATTGTATATATACCATTTTTTCTAATTTTTTTGCCGTAAAAACAGTAGTTAAACCAAAAAATTTGTAAATTTACAAAATTGTTTTTGTATTTTCTACTTCATTTTTGTAAAATTACAACTTTTTTCGTAAGTATACAATTTTGTTTTTTAAATTTTCATATTTGTTTTGTAAATTTAAAAAAAATTTGGTTTATTTACATATTTGTTTTGTAAATTTAAAGGTTGTTTTCCATTGGTGCATCTTATTTTTCCTTCTTCGGCAGCTGGAGTAGCACTTCAACAACCTGAAATGATTTCTTTTTTTTCACTTGAACACTTAACATACTTTTTAATGTATAACACTGCACTTTTTATTTTTTTCGACATTTTGTTCTTCTTAAGTAGAACATATGAGAATTGCGAAGGAGGCAACACAAGAAATTTCTTATATTTTTTTAGGTAAAATTAGTCAAAAAATAAAAAAAAATTTTAATTTTTAATTATTTTCACAAGTATTTTTTAACAAATCGAAAAAAAAATTTTGGATTTTGTAGATTGGATGTTTAAGTACCTGTTAAAATAAGAAAAACATAATTTTTGATGATTGGTAGTTTTTTTTGACATTTTAGGTGCAAAAAAAATACCAAAAAAATATGGTAAAATTACAAAAAAAATGGTAAAAATACAAAAAAAATGGTGTAAAAATTCAATTTTTTTGCTATGGCTTATAATTAGTTGAAAAATTTTTGTGTCCGGAACTTAAAAAATTTTCAAACTTTTTTTCATGAAATTTTTTATTTATAAAAAATTATTTTTAACAAAATTTTTTACTCCAAAACGCAAAAAAATCTGAACTTAGAAAATTTTTGCGAGTCCTATTGTTGACTAATTATTTTTTTTGTAAAACAACACTAATTATAGTAATAAAATAAGTTTTGTAAAATTACATTGGAATTTTGTACTTTTCAATACACACATTTCAAACTGAAAACCTTGTAAACGATCTTAAAAAAAATGTTTGTAAAAAAACATTTTTTTGGTAGAAAGACAAAATAACATCATGTGAAATTTTGTTGTACAATTACATTTTTCTTGTGTAAAAAAACTAAACACCTTGTAATATTTTTTTAATTAGTAAAATAATTCAATTTTTTGTTAATTTACCTAAAAAATATATAAAATAAATTTACCAACGTATAATAGTAAAATTACAAAGCAAACTGTAGTTTTCGTTTTATTAAATATACAACAATTTTTGTAAAAATACAAAAATATTAGTAAAACAGAATTACAAGACCTTTTACTTGTAATTTTACAAACTTTTTTTTTTGAGTGTAGTAGAACTCGTAAACTAAACAACGGACTTCCACAAGGTTCGGTACTAGCCCCAACGTTGTTCAACCTCTACATTCATGATCTACCGTCATCAATATCCCGTAAATTTACCTACGCCGATGACATGGCGATCGCCTACCAACATTCTTCTTTCTCCGAGTTGGAAAATGTCCTAACATCAGACCTTAGCAGACTATCCTCATATTGTAAAAACTGGTGACTGATTCCTAGCCCCGCCAAAACTGAAGTAAGCTGTTTTATTTTTTTTGGGGGGTGGGGGTCGTGATGATTGGGGAGGGGGACAAATTTCCTCTCAAATATGTGTTTAAAAATCCATTCTTATGCTTTTTGCACTAAAGAAATGCAAGTTTATCATAATATATTTTTTTTTTAATTCTACGCCCATAAAAGGGAAGCGGACCAAAAAAATTACATTTTCTAATTCTCAGGATCCAAATGCAGGACTTTGAACGTCTTGTTGCACAAAAATGTTGAATTTGTTCAACAAAAAGACAAAAAATCATGTAAAAAAATTATTTTTTTCAGAGGTTGGTGTAGTTCTTCAAGGGGAACTTTTTTTCCTCTGGTCCGATTTTGCCTATTTCCGAACTTAACCTGCCTAGGACCATATCCGTGCCAAACTTGAGGAGTCTAGCTCTCTTATTTTGGACTGTACAGCGTTAACTACTGACGGAAGGACAGACAGACGGACGGACATCGCTAGAATGTCTTAGAATCGATCACTGATCAATAATATATATACTTTATGGGGTACCCGAACGATATTTCGATGCGTTACACACGGAATGACATAGTGAGTATACCCCCATACTGTAATTGGAGGGTATAAAAAATTTATAGCTTTTTTTGCTACTTTTTCAACTTTTTCTCAAAAAAAATATACAGATAAAATTTTGATGTTTGGTAACAAAAACTACTCAAACATAAAACTTTTTTGGTTTTAAAAAAATACGAAGTATTTTGCTTAAATCTGTATTTTAGCAGAAAACTCTGCTAATTATCTGTAAAATTAAGATTACAAAGCAAAAAGTAATATAACAGAGGAAACTTTGTTTTTTTTCACAACAAAATACAAAGTATTTTCTTTTAATCTGTATTTTGACAGAAAACTCTGGTAAATATCTGTTGAATTGAGATTACAGTCATTTTACAGAGTTATTATTTTGAGTGTAATAAAATTTTCAGATTTTTTTCTGTGAAAATTTTTTTCGATTTTGAGATTTTTTTCTTTGGTGAATTTTTTAGAAAATCTCCATCATCTTTCTTTTTTCCTTTTCTTTCTTTTTTTCTTTTTGAAATTTGGTTTGGGGCAAAATTTTTGAAAAATCCAAAACTTTGATTTCCTGGTGAAATGGGTTAATTTAATACGATTGGGCTTAAAATTGTACCACATAAGTCTTAGGCCTAAAAAAATTAAAATTTGTTCAGACGTTCAAAGTCGGAAAAAAACTTTTTTGCCATACAAAAAATGCCACTGTACTGACACACATTAAGTGTTACAACCGAAATGCGCTGATGTTGGAAACGTGCAAGCTTTCGAAAGCTGTCGATGTCTCCATTTAGCCTGAGTTATCACTCATTGTACAATAAAAACTATTATTTCTCAGAAATTAATAATATGTACTCAAACCCAGCCGACTTAAAATTCTAAAAATCTCTATTGAAATTCTGAAAATCCCTATTAAAATTCAGAAACCCCAAAAAACATAAAAAGTTTGTGATTCCCTGCTCACACATAAATATTTTATCATTATATTTTTTTGCAAATCCAGAAAAAAAACTCTTCTTACTAATACGTGTCGTCAGTTCATAATAGACTACATTAATGCCAAAGTAGTCTGCTGGTTTTGTACTCGAATGATAGTAGTAGAAGTAGTAGTAGATCTTCCTTCATTTACTATATAATATGTGCTCGTACTCTAAAGTGAACATTTGTATTATTATGGGGCTAAGCTTGCATTTAAACATTAAAACATCGAACAAATTGAACAAAAAAAAAAACAAAACTTAAAAGAGGGGAGCAACCGAAAACAGATTTTTATAGAGGCAACCAGCAAAAAATAAGTGAGAGTAATAAATTCGGCTGTGTCAAGTGTTAAACACCCTCCGTCATGCCAAATTTTTTTTTTTACTACGCTGACAATTTGGTGTGACCTGCTTTCTCTTGAGTCGATCCAGCCAAGTCTGTGGCAAGCACAATAGCACTTAAAATATGTCGAATTAGACCCGGACTTTCAACAGTTATTTTTGATGTCTTCCGTAGAAATTTCTATGTAAAATTGATAAATATCGGTCGATTAGATCAAAAGTTATGAGTGAAAATTATCTTCCGCTTTTTCTCGTAGGCAGACATACAGACAGACAGACGTCACTAGATTGGTTCTACACCGATATTTGATGTGTTACACACGGTAGGACGAAGTTAATATACTCCCTTTTTTGATGGTGGCGAAAAAAAACCTCAAGCTTACAACGACATTACAGCTGGTTTTCTTTAAATATACTAATGATTTTTTGCATTTGTTTTATAGGACGTTTAGATGCTGATGAATATGTAATTTAAGTTGTTTCGGTTTTAAAATTAATCTCGGAGTTTATATGAAATGCAACATTTAAGGCTAACAAGGGAAGTCTCCCTGGTGTCACCCGCGGATCTTTGTGGAATTGGTTTTATTTTGTAGAGCAGAAAAAATAAAGGGACACGTATTTTTTTTTAGCGGCCCAAATTCATATTTAGGGGGTAAAAAGGAGGTGGGAAGACAAGTCCATTTTTCAGTTTTTTTCGTTTATCTCCTATATTATGCAAAAAAACCTGGTCATGTTACATACCCAATGAAAGGTCTTTGGAAAACCTATCTACGTGTGCTAAGAACGTGTCCAAACATGCACAACTTTTCGTCATATTGAGTAAAATACCAAAATTTTAGGACATTTTTGTTAATAAGTCGAAAAATCTTAACTTCTTTGGCCCGTTGTTAGCACCACGAGATAGGTATTTTTAATACCTTTAATCTGATACCACACATGCCTATATTAATGTTGTTTAAATAGGCGTAAATCCTAAAAAACTGAAAAAGGTCAATTTCCCCTCATACAAATCGACCTCCCTTAAAAATGAGTTTGGGCCGCTAAAAAAAAATACGTGTCGAATTAATTTTCGTTCTTAACAACATATCCAAATTTCATGAAGATCGGAGGGTGACACCAGGGAGACTTCCCTTGTAAGTGTAGATCGGAAGTATACGACACGAGATATAAGGAAAAAAACTCAAACTATTTTTATACCCTCCACTCTAGTGATAGAGGGTATATATAAGTTTGTCATTCCGTTTGTAACACCTCGAAATATTGGTCTAGGACCCCATAAAGTATATATATTCATGATCCTCGATCGATTTTAAGACGATCTAGCGATGTCCGTCCGTCCGTCCGTCTGTCCGTCTGTCTGTCTATCTGTTGAAAACACGCTAACTTTTGAAAGACTTTACGGAGGCTCCTGAAGTTTGGCATATATGTTGGACATTTACCTGGTCAGGTTGGTATTGCAATCCAGCGAAATCGGTCCAGTGGTTCAAAAGTTATAAGCAAATGAGTGAATTTCTGCAAGGGGTTTTCTGGAATTTACGAGATAAAACACACGGTAACTTTCGAACGGCAATTCTGAAGGTGCTGAAGTGTAGCATATATATTTACCGTTCCTCTGGTCCGGTTCGTTTTAAATTTCAGCCAAATCGGTCCGGCGGTTCAAAAGTTATTAGCAAAACCGTAAATTTCAGATTAGTTCACCTTAAATTCACGTGTTAAAAACCCGTTAAACATGTTTTAAAAACATTTGTAAGTCAGAAAAATATTTTAGGGTCGAACCTGAATCAAATTGCGTCGCGCAAGACGTAAAAAAAAAACAAAAACAAACACATCAAATTTTAAATTTTTACGTCCGTTTGATTTAGGTACGTCACATTTAAATATTAGAAACGAAAAATTATTGGGCGTTACGCCTTACGCGACGCAATTTGATTCAGGTTGGACGCTTAAAAGATATTTGTGTCACACAAAAATATTTTTACACTAAACCAAAAAAAAAAAAATACACCTAAAAAAAGTTTACACTCAAAAAAAATTTTACACTAAAAAAAAAAATTAGTAAATTATTTTTTTTTTTTTCAAAAATTAACAAAAAAAAGTTTTTTTACACTAAAACAAAAAAAAATACACTCAAAAAAAAAAAAAATTTATATTTTTTTTTTAAAATTAATAAAAAAAAGTTTTTTTTTACAGAAAATAAAATATTTCTAACCAAAAAAAGTTTACACTCAAAAAAAATTTTACACTCAAAAAAAAAAATTGTTTAATTATTTTTTTTTTTTTTTTCAAAAATTAACAAAAAAAGTTTTTTTACACTAAAACAAAAAAAAAAAAAAATACACTCAACAAAAATTTTACTCTCAAAAAAAAAATTAGTAATTTTTTTTTTTTCAAAAATGAATAAAAAAAAGTTTTTTTACAGAAAATAAAATATTTCTAACCAAAAATGTTATTTTTTTCACGCTAGAAAATTTACTATCACTTAAAAATGGCACTGTGGAGGGTATTCATAGATTCGGCCAAGTCGAATTTAACTTTTCTACTTGTTTTTTTTAAATTCCTGAATCCGTGAAAATTTTTTGGGATATTTTTTTGCGTTTATATAATGCATAAAAACAAGTGAGAGTGCTAAATTCGGTTGTGCCGAAACTTTTATGCTCTTTAACAGTTAAAAAAAAATCCAGAGGCGTCTTTTTTTGGGGGGGGGGTGTTGGTTGTAGGGGGTTGTGGGGATAACTTCCCGTTCACGATCAATTTTTACTAATTCATTTATCATGCATTTTGCAATACAGTAATATTTACAACTTTATCATCACTTTAATGATTTTTTTTACATCCACGCCCTTAAATGGCGGGGGGGGGGGGGGATAAAAACTGCACCAAGGTTAGTCCTATTGAATAGTAGTTCCGACACAATTTTTCAACGAGATCGGTCAAGGACTAGAGGAAGAGGGGGTAGAAATTTGACATTTTGGCCAAAGAGGTGTTTATTCTCATTCATGTAACTTCTTACCTATTGTTTTTAGCAAAATGTGTCCCAAATAGTTTAGATAGCTATTTATTTAATATTTTTTTGACATTCGTCAAATCGGGTCCATTTTTTTTTTTGACTCAAGAGCTATAGGGTCACTTAGTGGCCGATCTCGTTGAAAAATTGTGTCTGAACTACTATCCAATAGGACTAACCTTGGTGCCAATTTCAACTCGATCTGAAGACATCAGTTTCAAAAGTTAAGATGGTGAAATAATATGGACCTTCAGGAAAATTTCGATAACTCCGGAACTAACAGGTATATCGTCTAGAGCAAAAATACATGTTGACTTAAATTTAATAAAGATTATTTCGTATTCATATGGATATTCTAGGTCTATGTCTTAACATAAATATACCCAAAATTTGGACAATTTCATGAATACACATGTAAGAAAGTTATAGTCGGTTAAGAAAGACCATATGATACCCTACACCAGTGTTTTCCGGAAAATGGGCCCCATGTCCAAACATGGACCGATTGGACCTAACTTTTGTTAGATCTATATTTGATGTAGAAAACACACACAGATAAAATTTTAGTGGAATTGGTTTATTTTTTTGCAAATAGACCGATTAAACTGAATATCGGTCGAAATTTTTATATGGGGGACTAAGTACAGAAATGGTCCAAATGTGTTCCGTTTTTACACAAATTTAATCAAATATTTAAATTTTTATTTATTTTGAGGAAATAATGTGAATATCGGAAGGGTGGTTTGTATGGGGACTACCGGGAGGACTGAACCGATTCCTTTGAAATTTGGTATGGTGGTTTGTGCACTCAAAATAATCACTCTGTTAAAATACAGAGATACTCTGCTGAGCCAGCAGAAAATACCATAGATTTCCAACCAGCAAGATTTTTTGTTATTTTACGAAAAATCTCTGTAAAATGATTTTGATAAAAAAAACTGTAAATTTACAGAATTATCTGTAAAATGCTGATGAAAGCAACAAGAATTGTACCAAGAAGCATGGATAAGTAATAACTTGGCACAAAATCAAGGCAAATGCCACCATTTAAATGCGCTCACTTAAATATTTCGCACGCGAATGCTTTACTTTGAAGAAATTATTTATAAACTCGCTTGATGTTCTCACGGTGACATTTCAATAAACACTTTTATAAAATTAAAGGAAAATTGTTTAAGAATGCATTGACTTCCTTATATGTAGGGTTGCCATCCGTCCTCTTTTCCCCGGACACCGTCCTCTTTTTTAGGGCGTCCGGGGCAGTCCTACTTCTTTTTTAGAAAGTGTCCGGAGTTGTCCTACTTTTTGCACTTTTCCCCATAACATTTTTTTTATGACTTTTAAACTTTTGAATTATTTTCATCGCCGTATTTTCGCTTATCAGCAGTAATGTCAACTTTTTGAGACAAAAATTAAAAAAAAAAACGCTTTAAATTAATTATATTTCTAGTAAAAATTCACTCTAGGTAGTGCGAAAATAACTACGTTAGCATCAATTCTTATCAGCTGTTAAAGTTTGCTCTCCGAAAAAAGATTTGTATATCAAAAATTTCCATTACAAATTAAAAAAATAAAAAGAAAATTCGTTTGAATTTCCAAAAATTCCATTTGTATTTTAGAAATTTCCAATTGTATTTCAAAAGTTTCCAGTTGTATTTTAAAAATTTCTAAATGCTTTTCAGAAAAATCCGTTTCAGAAATTTCCAATTTAATTTAAAAAATGTCCATTTATATTTCAAAAATGTCTAAATGCTTTTCAGAATAATTCCAATTATGTATATCGAGGGCCTATATTCAAAACCCTCTATCTTCCATTTTCACGAAAATTACTTTTTGATGGCAAAATATTCAGTAAAACGGCCCTCATCTATGGTGTAAAATTCCGAACAAAAATATTTTTTTTTTTCTATTTTATTTGCATTTTTGGTTTTCTCTATCTCTTACACAATTAATTTTTCTGAATGCAAAACCCTCTATCTTTTCAAATAATTAATTCATAAATATTTTTTTTGAATAATTTCATAATGCACTACATGTTTTCATACTAATTTTTGCATGCTGCGCATGAATTTGTCAACAAAATTCCAGAACCAAGATTTTGGTCCACTGATGCTAATTTTTTCTGAAAATTCTTGTTTGACTTTTTTGAAAAATATGGCTCAAAATTTGGATGTCTTGTGTACATTATGAAACAAAAATTTTAATCTTAAAAATCCCGATGCTGATCAGCATCTGTGGACCAAAATCGCGTTTTTAATTTTTTTTACTATTTTTTACATAACATACTCAACAGTTTGTCAACTTTTGAGACGAATTCGGTAAAAAAATAATTTTTGTCTTAAAAATCCACATCTGTGGACCAAAACCGCGATTTCGAAATTTTTTATAAGCCGTTATCATTAATAAATTACGTTAAAAATTTAACGAAATCATAATAATCAATTTTTATTAAAATGCAAAACCCTCTATCTGATCATTTTCATTCATGTACTTAATATTTTTGAGAAACAAAACCCTCTATCTATCCTCTAAAACCCCCAATAGTGCAAAATTTTAAAAACGATTCATATGTGAGATTCAGTAGTTGATTTAAAAAAATATTGTAGAATATCGAATTTTAATTACTCTAATAATACGCGAAATAAACAGTTTTTTGGCTCTCCTGAAAAGTTGTGTTTTTTTAGATAGAGGGTTTTGAATATAGGCCCTCGATATTTAAAAAATTTCTATTTCTATTTAAAATTTTTCAAATGCTTTGCAGAAAATTTTTATATACAAATGAAATTTTTTTACAGCATTTAGATAATTATATTTTGAGTAGGTTTTTTTCTAGCTCGAGGTCATTAAAACTATGATATTCTCATATAATAATTTCCAAGAAAATTATTTTTCTGTTTAAAATTTATTTATGTTGGTAATTTTTTGCAAGACTTAATCCACACGTGTTTCGGTATTTTTCAGATTCCATTGTCAAGATTATTTAGCAAAAATAAAAACCCTATACTACAAGTATCAAAGGGTCTTTAATGACAATCGTTTATGATCAAACTAAAATAAAACTACATATTCGATTCTATTCCCATTGGGAATTAGAAGACGAAAATTCTACCATCGTAATAAGGTCACGATCATTAGCTAACCGACCAACAAATATTAAAAACAGACAAATCACGAAACATGTGTCGATAAAGTGTTGCAAAAAATTACCAACATAAATAAATTTAAAACACAAAAATAATTTTCTTGAAAATTATTATATGAGAATATCATAGTTTTAATTAGTAAAGGAAATAATTACCTCGAGCTAGAAAAAAACCTACTCAAAATATAATATTTTAAAGGTCGAGTACAACAATTTTTATTTTTTAATAAAAATTAATCAGAATTTGAACATTTAGATAATTTTTAAATAAAAATGGACATTTCTGAAATACAATTGAATTTTCTAAAATTCCAATTGAATTTATTTTAATTCAAAAGTAACTTTCTTAAAATCATTGAGAAAATTTTGAAATGGATATGTTTAAAATACAAATGGAATTTTCTGAAAACCATTTAGAAAATTCTGATATACAATTGAAAATTTTTGAATTATAATTGTACATTTTTTTAAAATAACCAAATATTTTTGAATTAAAAATGAATATTTTTGAAATATAATTGAGAATTTCTCATATATAATTGGAAATATAGTTAAACATTTTTTAAAATTAAAAAATTTTTGAAATATATTTGGTATTTTCTGAAATAAAATTGGAGATTTTCTTTTATGTATTTTTGTGATTTTTTTAGTAGAAATGAAAATTGTTTCCTTAATAAAAATGAATTTTTTTGCATATTGTGTGCGCGACACAATTACTTTTTTTAAATTAATTTGTTAAAAAAAAATGTCCTCTTTTTTGGGTCAAATGTCCTCCTTTTTTGAGGTTGGCGTCCTCTTTTTCTCAAAATGGACATGGCAACCCCACTTATATGTATGTCTTATTAATGCGCTTGATATGGCTTTTAGACAACGGTCAGTATTTGATTCGTGATCAATTTCCCCTTGCATAATGTGCAACTTGTGTTGACAATTGGAAAATGCCATCGTGTAAATTTGACCGCTTAAATGCTTCCAAAATTACGAGTTTTTTACGAGTACCTCCAATTTACACGACATCCTCGTAAAATTTAGCAGCTTTTATGGTAATTTAAGACGCTTTTTAAAGAGGGGTTGAAATATTTGGAAGTTTTTTGAAGAGATTTTTTTTATTATAAAATTGTATTACAGAGCGGTAAATAAAATTACAGATAAAATTTTGTTTTTTGGTCACAAGAAAATGCAAAGTATTTTCGTAAAATCTGTATTTCGGCAGATAACTTTGTCAAAAATCTGTTGAAATGAGATTACAGTCATTTTACAGAGTATTTAACAGAGTTATTATTTTGAGTGTGCATATAAAATTTTATTACCTGTTAAATTTCAAAACGATATCTACTTTAATACGGTTATTAGAGGCATTTAAGCGAAATTCAAGGGGGCGTTTGTATGGGGGCTGGGTCAAATTTCAAGTCAATTGATTGAAAATTGCGACCTGTATCGTGCTTAAAGCGATAGATGGATAGACGAACGCACGGACGGACGGACATCGCTAAATCGACTCAAAAAGTAATTTTGAATCGATCGGTATATTTAAAGGTAGTTACAAACATCAGCACAAACTGGTACCACAGAGTGGTGTAGGATACAAAAAGTTCTAACGAAGCCGAATTTTTACAACGTTATGTCACCATTAGATAGGCAATAAAATAACCTTTCTTCTCATATGGAATTTCGCTTAAATCTGTATGTTAGCAGAAAACTCTGTTAATTATCTGTAAAATTAAGATTACAAAGTAAAAAGTAATATAACAGAGGAAACTTTGTTTTTTTTGTCACAACAAAATACAAAGTATTTTCTTTAAATCTGTATTTTGACAGAAAACTCTTGTCAAATATCTGTTGAATTGAGATTACAGTCATTTTACAGAGTATTTTACAGACTTATTATTTTGAGTGTAGAATTAGAGCCCGTGCTCGATCTGTACTAACAGAAAAATCAACAAAAAAATAACAAATATAATTAGAGCCCGTGCTCGATCTGTACTTACAGAAAAAATCAAATAAAATTACTGACAAAATATGTCGCCATTAGGCACGTCTCCGAAACAGAAAATGCAAATTCCTTCATTTGTGTCTGCAATTCCAGATCATGTTGGTAACCTTTGCGAAATAATGTAAGAGACAAAAAAGTTGAAAGAAAGTATGAGGTAAGGTTGAGATTGCTACACTCAAAAAAATACGTTAGTAAAAAAATTTGTAAAGTGGTTTGTATCTCAACTTTACTACTTTTTTACTAAATTCTACTAAAAAATCAATTTTTAGTAATTCTTTTTAGTAAACTCGCTTTACAAACTATTAATTTTATACTGATTTTTTAATAATTTTTTCAGTTAATTTTTTAAAAATTATCGTACTAAATTTTGATAATTATTTTGTATATTTTACAATATTAGTTAGTAAATTTCGTTTTTTTTTCTCTAGAAAACCTATACACTATAATTAAAAAAAAAATTTAATTTTATTAAAATATTTGGAAATTAAAAAAAAATAAATAAAAAAATATGTTATTAGTTATTTTTTTAATGATAAAACTGCGGTTTGATGAGTATGAATATGTTTATTATTTTTAATATTCAATTACGCTTCATTAGTTTTTTTTTTCAATTTAAAAACAAAAATAGAGACAAGAGAAGACATGCAAAATTTAAAAAACAATGCCGACCTTTTCAAATGGAAAATTTCCATAAAACATCAGTTTTTTTTTTCTTTCTTCTTTACTTGCAAAATTTTATTGTTTATGCTATCCACGAATATTTTTTTCTCACGCACATAAAGGGTTGATTTTTGTGTATCTTACTTTATGCCTTTCTTTGAATATTTTAGTCACAAAATAACATTCGATCGGTGAACATCGCGCGACGGGTAAAATGAATAAAAAAATGTACAAAAAAATATTACAACAAAAAAACCATAGCAGGTAACCAAATCTTTAAGTATTTTTTGTTTAAAATTATGTAACTCGTTTTTTATTTTTAGAATAATAAAGCAAAATAGGAAATGATGACAACAGGTAACAATTGTATATTTATGTGATCTATTTAAAACATTATGTTGATATATATTTTTTTGTTTTAGTTCACCGTACACCAATTTATTTAACATCAATCTTCAAAGAATTAATTTTATATGGTATGTATGTATATTTTGTATTAAAAAATGTGTTCAATATTTTCTCTTTTTTAGATCGAAAATTCTAACAAAAACTGACTTGCATGGAAATAGTTATTGGCGACAACAAGCGCAATACGCAATTTACATGATGTATACAAATACAAAAAATTAAAAAATACACAATTTGAGTTGAAACACCTCAATTCAACCGAAAAAAGTAGCATTTTTGACCTTACCCCTTTCGAATTTGATGAAACTTGGAATATTGTTGGGCCCTTACAAAAAAATCATAGTGCCAAAATTTTGGACTTCTGGTACTTTTTCTTCCCGAGATATGGGGTTTTGAAAATTGGCAAAATCGTATATATTTGACAAAAGTGTTCTGAGATAAATAAAGATAACTCGAAAAGTAATTCCAATACAAGTCTCAGTCAGGTCACAAATAATAGGTAATAAGACAGCCTTTAAAATGGCATTCCCCAAGATTTTTTTTGAAAAAGGTCAAAGGTCATTGGTTTTAACCTTAATTTTTGGAGAGCTATATCTCAAAAAACGATATTTTTAAAATTTTGGAAAAAATATATGTGATTAAGAATCATCTATACTACTTAAGTTTAAATTTTCAGGATGGAGACTTCATTGGAACTTTTTATATTAATAGAAACGTTATGACAGGAAAGAAAAAGTGGTGTAATTTCCCTTAGAAAAAAAATATTTTTTTTGTGTCTTTGAAATTCTGGTACCAAAATTCATTTTTCTAAATGTTTTGACGTGCTGAGTCCAAATATGACCTCTGAACTGGCCTATCGCTATTAGTTTTCGAGATATCTGCACATAAATATGTGAAAACTGCTAAAATGCTATTGCTGTGTTATTTTTGAAAATTTAGGTGCATATATCTTGAAAAGTAATAGCGATAGATCAGTTCAAAGGTCATATTTGGACTCAGCACGTCAAAAACATTCAGAAAATTTAATTTTGGTACCAGAATTTCAAAGACACAAAAAAAATATTTTTTTTCTAAGGGAAATTACACCACTTTTTCTTTCCTGTCATAATGTTTTTATTAATATAAAAAGTTCCAATGAAGTCTCCATCCTGAAAATTTAAACTTAAGTAGTATAGATGATTCTTAATCACATATATTTTTTCCAAAATTTTAAAAATATCGTTTTTTGAGATATAGCTCTCCAAAAATTAAGATTAAAACCAATGACCTTTTTAAAAAAAATCTTGGAGAATGCTATTTTAAAGGCTGTTTCATTACCTATTGTTTGCAACCTAACAGATACCTGTATTGTTATTACTTTTCGAGTTATCTTTATTTATCTCAGAACACTTTTGTCAAATATATACGATTTTGTTAATTTTCGAGACCGCATATCTCGAATACTGGAATGATCAGAAGCCTGAAAAATTGGCAAAACCTCTTTTTTGTTAAAGTGAACATCAGTACTTAATTTCATTAAATTTGGAGGGGGTGCGGTCAACTCCTCGGTTGAATTGAGGTGTTTTAGCTCATTTACAATTTTTTTACAAAAAAAGTTAATATTATTTACAAACGCGTTTTAAAATCCATTTTACAAAAATTGTACAAAAAAATTTAGTAATACTAATTTTTTTAGTATTTTCAAGATTACTAATTTTTGAAAACCAAAGTTTGTAATGGTAACTGAAAAAGTTATCGGGCACAAATTGAAAACTTTATTAGTAATGGTAACAGACTTTTTTGTAAGGAATACTAACAAATTTTTATGAGTGTAGAAATAGAATTGTAGTGTTGGAAACTATCAAAATTTATTCTGTAGAAACTATAAATATTCACATATATAAAAAACAGTTTTCATTAACAAGACAAACCGACATTTAAAATCCTACTGATGATGACACTAACTGGGGTGTTTGAAACCGGTATAGGAAATACCAGAAATGTCTATAATTTTTAGAAATTCAATTTTTCTTCTGCATTTTTTCAACTTGAACCCTTATAAAAAAGCTTTCTGTTTTGAGTATCAAAACAGTAATCAAAATTTTACCTGTATATTTTTTTTTTTTTTTTGAGAAAAATTTGAAAAAGTTGCAAAAAAAAAGTTATAAAATAAAAAAATTTTTTCAGAAATCTTATAAAAATTTTACAAAATAACTTGCATTTAACTAAACTCTGTAAATTTACAGAGTTTTTTCTGTAATTTTCTTTTGCATCAAATGCATTTTACAAATATATGTAAATTTACATAGTTTTCTTAGCTAAATGGTGGTTTATTTAACCAGTATTTTACTAGAAACTCTGTAAATTAACAGCTTTCATATTTAACCAATATTTTACTATAAACTCTGTACATTAACAGTTTTTTTTTTTGTCAAAATCATTTTACAGAGTTTTTTAGTAAAATTACCAAGAAATGTTGTTAGTTGGAAAAGTATGGTGTACTCTGTTAAATAAGCAGAGTTTTTCTGTAATTTAACAGAGTTATTATTTTGAGTGTAAATTCATTGAAAACTATAGTTAAAAACAGAGTTTTCTGTAAACACACCAAAATTTTATCTGTATTTTTTTTCGAGAAAAATCTTTTCAAAAATCTTATAAAATCTTTTTTACTAAACTCTGTAAATTTCCAGAAATTTTTTCTGTAAAATTTTGGTTGCATGAAATGCATTTTACAAATATATGTAAATTAACAGTTTTGCTTTGGTAAATGGTGTTTTTTTAACCAATATTTAACTAGAAACTCTGTAAATTAACAGTTTTTATTTGTCAAAATCATTTTACAGAGTTTTATAGTAAAATTACCAATAAATGTTGCTAGCTGGAAAAGTATGGTGTAATCTGTTTAATTAGCAGAGTTTTTCTGTAATTTAACAGAGTTAGTATTTTGAGTGAAGGAAAATTGATAAAAATGGTCCGTTTTAAACATGTTTGAAACACCAATTAACCGACAGAAAAAAGTCGGTTTTCGGTGCACCGGAAATTTTCAATTCCGGTTAAACGGTTTAGAAAAAAACCGAAATTTTGGGAAAACCCCAGTTTTTCGGTTAACCGATTTATCGTTTTGGAAACACTTTATTTTAACGAGTAAATAAATTTTTTTCCGCATAATTTTTTTTCTCCAACAATTTTATTTGATAAAATTTTTTTTTTTTAGAAAAATTATTTTTTTTTCCATATCATTTTTTGAAACAATTTTTTTTTCGTCTCATTAAGAAACAAAAAATTGTTCCTACATACTCCACAAAAAACTTGGCAAGATTATTTTGTTCACACTTATTTTAAAAAAATGATTATAATATCAGTTAACATCTTTTCACATCCGTTTTTACTCATAGTGTCCTTTGGTTAAATCACGTTTGGATAATATTTCTTAAAAACTTCGTTGCATAATTTATTTAACACACTTTGTTTTTTTTTTGTAGTAACGAGAGATGACCAGTTAAGAGAATCAAATTACCTGGTTATTTTTTAAGCATCTTTAGGCTTTAAAACTTGTTGGCTGCTAAATAAAAAAATCTGGAAGGAAAATATTTTAACCACAACAAGAAGCAGCAGGCAAGAAAAAAAACGGAAGTTAAAGAATTAATTACCAGGAGACTTAAAGATTTAAACATACAAAGAAACCTTAAGAATGTGGTAAGGAATTTTTTTAACATCCGGATGGGATGTAAAAAAAAAATGTACACACAGAAAACAAATTTGACAATATCTAACTGAAATTCAGTTGATACAACTAAAATTCATTTGATGCATTTAAATAAAGGTTGTTACAATTAAATATCGGTAGTCACAACTGAATTCGGTTGATATTACTGACTTTTAATTGTTACAACCATAAAGTTCGGCAGTCCGAAACAAATTTTAGGAGATGCAACAG
Source organism: Pegoplata infirma (assembly GCA_963921195.1). Taxonomy (NCBI): domain Eukaryota; kingdom Metazoa; phylum Arthropoda; class Insecta; order Diptera; family Anthomyiidae; genus Pegoplata; species Pegoplata infirma. The sequence continues at coordinate 15,038,411 of OY992537.1, read as the reverse complement.
AAGATTGAGTTGGTACAACTGAAAAATTCGATTGGAAATTTATTTTTCTGTGTGTATAACAAATTTTGTTACACAAAAAATTTAATAACCACCATAAAGAGACTGGTACACTCAAAATAATAACTCTGTTAAATTACAGATAAACTCTGCTAATTTAACAGAGTACACCATACTTTTCCAGCTAACAACATTTCTTGGTAATTTTACTAAAAAACTCTGTAAAATGATTTTGACAGAAAAAAACTGTTAATTTACAGAGTTTGTAGTAAAATATTAGTTAAATATGAAAGCTTTTCTACAGAGAAAACTCTGTAATTTTACTATTAAACTCTGTAAAATGCTTTGGGCAAAAAAAACTGTTAATTTACAGAGTTTCTAGTAAAATATTGGTTAAATAAACCACCATTTAGCAAAGAAAACTATGTAAATTTACATATATTTGATGCAAAAAAAAATTTACTGAAAAATCTCTGTAAATTTACAGAGTTTAGTTAAATGCATGTTATTTTGTAAAATTTTTATAAGATTTCTGAAAAATAAATTTTGATAACTTTTTTTTTTTCTACTTTTTCAACTTTTTCTCAAAAAAAAAAAATTACAGATAAAATTTTGATGTTTGGTAACAAAAACAAAAATTAATCAAAACAGAAAACTTTTTTGATTATAAAAAAATACGAAGTATTTAAGGCTGAGTTAGGCATCCGTAACCGTAAACTAGCGTAGCGTAGAGAGTTTTTCGTTATATGAGAACAAATGAGAGCAGTTATTCTTCTTTGCAGACGTCTACGTGATTTTCTATTTGATTTTGATCGCTACGCTACGCTAGTTTACGGTTACGGGTGCCTAACTCAGCCTTTAGCTTAGATCTGTATTTTAGCAGAAAACTCTGTTAATTATCTGTAAAATTAAGATTACAAAGCAAAAAAGTAATATAACAGAGGAAACTTTGTTTTTTTGTCACAACAAAATACAAAGTTTTTTCTTTAAATCTGTATTTTGACAGAAAACTCTGTCAAATATCTGTTGAATTGAGATTACAGTCATTTTACAGAGTTTTTTACAGAGTTATTATTATGAGTGTGGTATAAAGAGACTTTCTTAAATTCGACCTTGCCGAATATATTGATAACCTCCACAATGTAAAAATAAGTCGTGAGAAAATTTTTTTTTATAAAAAAAAATCCCCAAAAAACATTTTATTTTGTAAAAAAAAAAAACCGCTAAAAAATTTTTTTGAGCCAATATTTCTCGAATGCAATAACAAAATTTTAAGGACAACAACAATTAAATATGTTAAGTCTCAATCATATCTGTGTAATACTTTGGTTGTGATCGCCATTTCAACAGACGGGCATAGCTAAAGTCTCAGAATCTAAAACATTTTGCATATACACTCAAAATAATAACTCTGTTAAATTACAGAAAAACTCTGCTAATTTAACAGAGTACACCATACTTTTCCAGCTAACAACATTTCTTGGTAATTTTACTAAAAAACTCTGTAAAATGATTTTGACAAAAAAAAAACTGTTAAATTACAGAGTTTATAGTAACATATTGGTTAAATATGAAAGCTTTTTTACAGAGAAAACTCTGTAATTTTACTATAAAACTCTGTAAAATGATTTGGACAAAAAAAAACTGTTTATTTACAGAGTTTCTAGTAAAATATTGGTTAAATAAACCACCATTTAGCAAAGAAAACTACACTCAAAATAATAACTCTTTAAAATACTCAATAAAATGACTGTAATCTCAATTCAACAGATATTTGACAGAGTTTTCTGTCAAAATACAGATTTAAAGAAAATACTTTGTATTTTGTTGTGACAAAATAACAAAGTTTCACCTGTTAAATTACTTTTAACTTTGTAATCTTAATTTTACAGATAATTAACAGAGTTTTCTGCTAAAATACAGATTTAATGGAAATACTTTGTATTTTTTATAACCAAAAAACTAAGTTTTATCTATATTTTTACTTATTTCTATGTAATTTTAATTTCATAATTTTATCTGTTTTTTTTTTTTTGAGAAAATGTTAAAAAAGTAAAAAAAAAAATCTTATAAAAGTTTTACAAAATAACATGTATTTTACTAAACTCTGTAAATTTACAGAGTTTTTTTCTGTAAAATTTTGGTAGCATCAAATGCATTTTACAAATATATGTAAATTTACTGAGTTTTTCTTTGTTAAATGGTGTTTTATTTAACCAATATTTTACTAGAAACTCTGTAAATTAACAGTTTTTTTTTTGTCAAAATCATTTTACAGAGTTTTATAGTAATATTACAAAGAAATGTTGCTAGCTGGAAAAGTATGGTGTTCTCTGTTAAATACGCAGAGTTTTTCTGTAATTTAACAGAGTTATTATTTTGAGTGTATGTAAATTTACATATATTTGTAAAATGCATTTGATGCAAAAAAAAAATTTACAGGAAAAACTCTGTAAATTTACAGAGTTTTGTTAAGCATGTTATTTTGTAAAATTTTTATAAGATTTCTGAAAAAAAAATTTTTGATAACTTTTTTTGCTACTTTTTCAACTTTTTCTCAAAAAAATATACAGATAAAATTTTGATGTTTGGTAACAAAAACTACTCAAAACAGAAAACTTTTTTTGTTATAAAAAAATACGAAATATTTTGCTTAGATCTGTTTTTTAGCAGAAAACTCTGTTAATTATCTGTAAAATTAAGATTACAAAGTAAAAAGTAATATAACAGAGGAAACTTTGTTTTTTTGTCACAACAAAATACAAAGTATTTTCTTTAAATCTGTATTTTGACAGAAAACTCTGTCAAATATCTGTTGAATTGAGATTACAGTCATTTTACAGAGTTATTATTTTGAGTGTAGAAAATATCGCAGAGTAAAAGTCTCAGATTCTGAGAAATTTTTCCTATAGAAAAAATATCAGATTCTGAGAAATTTTTCCGAAAGAAAAATGTCAAATTTTGAGACATTTTTGCTATAGAAAAAGTCTCAGATTCTGAGACACTATGCCACTGAGTTCAGCCAAAAATTGGTTTAGTTGGAAAATTCTTCCGACCCATAAATCCAAACGAAGAATCCGCGCCTGTCACATCAACAGGTATTTTTTTGACAAGCTTTCGAATTTTCTTTCAATTTTTTTTTTGCTGATGCATTTGAAACATCCAATAACAAATCATGTTAACACCTGTACATAAAAATTATTCAGGGTTTTACTTTCAATTGTTTTATATTTTACATGTTGTTTTTTTTTACTTTTAGTTGCTCTTTTAGTTTTTCTTATAGTGAATACAGATTTAATAAATTTAACGTTAATACGTGGCCGACCATATGTAAATATGCAACTTCGAATAATTTGCATAAAATTGCATATTTGTGGCGCTAACTGGGTGTTCAGTTGATGTACAGATGGTCAGATAAAAATAGTCTAAAAACTAAAAAAAAAAAATAACATGCATTTTATATGGAGATATATAAATAAACCACATACATAACACTCATTTACTACAATAGTGGCATAACTCAGAAAATGTTATTTTCTAGAATTCTTCGGTATATCTGGGTTTTTACTGTGTAAAAAATTCGTGTTAAGATCTTCAAAACTCACCTCTCTACCAGAGAATATGCAATTTTTTAATTTTATATGTTGCGATCTTTTCTGTGGAAAAGCATTTTAAATTGAGAACTTTAAACTCGTTTTCTGAAAAATCACATTTTTTTGAGTTATGTCACTTTTGTAGTAAATTATATGTATCTAATGTATGTATTAATATCTTGAAAATACACCTAAACTATTTTCAGCTTTATTTCTGTTATAGTATCTAAACCACAACTGGTTGGAGATCTTGAACAAGAAGTCTTATAAACCGCCTTAGCTAAGAATATTATAATATCTATTCATTTTTCTACAATATTAATTACAAATGCAATGAATTAAAATAAATGAATTACTTAGACAGTAAAACTGGGATATACTAAACATAAAATAATAAAAAAGAGTTAAATTTGAATTGGCCGAACCTATGCACTCAGATATAATGGAACTAAAAATGGGAAAATTAACTAAATTCAAGGAAAATTGATAACGATTTAGCTCCATTGCCATATTTTCCTTCTTTTAAGTTCATATTTTTTCTTAAAAATAAGGAAAGAACAAAATTTTTGAATATTATGCCAATTTGAACTAAAAATTAGTAAAAATTATATTTCAATTTAGTTCATACACACCGGGGTCTTGAGAATTTTAAAAAATCGATAACTTTAAAACTAGCACTCGGAGAGCTTTCGGGTATTTGGCAGTATTCTTCTACGTGTTAAGAGCTACAAAAATGCTTTCGAACTTTTCGTTGTGTTGGCAATTTTTACCGAGATATGAGCATTTTAAAATTTTCGGGAATGACAACTTTTTTAAATGCAAAGTTAGGAACCATTGGGGTTCACACATGAGAAGAGGACAGGCGATACTATGACGATCCAACGAACCAAAATTGGTCTCAATTTTTCTCTATCTAGCTTGTTTTTTTAAATATCGCAAATTTTTTGGAAAAAAATCCCGAGTTATAAACATTTTTCAAAAATAGTGGAAAAAACTTCCTCAAATCTAAGAAGATGAATAAATTGGTAGAAAATGTTGTTCTAAAACTAAAGAAGAGGAATACGAGCAAATCCATGGGAAATTTAACTGACGGATCATCGACCTAACAACCGTATTTTAATAGATATCCTTTCAAAATTTGGCGTTTTTATACCCTACACCAGCGGTTACCAATCTTTTTGGCTCGCGTACCCCTAATTTTAAATTTTATCAGCCGCGTACCCTTTAACGATTTGTTTGTTTTTGTTTAAAAACTTCACATATAAATATTAGAGATAATTTTGAAATTTTTGATCTGCGGGTATTACCATTTTTTTTTTTAAGGATTTAGAGGAGATCAAAACAATGGTGGTATTTTTTTGCAAAAATATTCGCTCCTTGGGGTGGTTCAATGCATCTGAAAACGCGGATTTTGAGCTTGTTTTTCTGCAATTAATTTATTTTAATTCTTTTTTTTTTTAGTTTGACCATTTACGATTTGTCATAAAAAACTATTTGCTACTTGTAGTATAGGGTTTTTATTTTTGCTAAATAATCTTGACAATGGGATCTGACAAATTTTGAAACATGTGTCGATTAAGTCTTGCAAAAAATGACCAACATAAATAAATTTAAAACAGAAAAATAATTTTTTTGAAAATTATTCTATGAGAATAACATAATTTTAATTAGTAAAGAAAATAATGACCTCGAGCTAGAATAATCCTACTCAAAATATAATATTTTAACGGTCAAATAAAACAATTCATATTTTTTAATAAAAATTAATCAGAATTATTTCAATTTTTTTTAAATGTTTTTTTTTTTTAATACGAGGGCAGATCAATAATTCCGTGACTTTTCTAATGAAACACCCTCGTATATACAATGAAAGGTAATTTTGAGATTAACAAAATGGCACCAAAATTTCCACTCTATCACAATCCGTATCAAAAATGCCCAAAACCACGTTTTTTGAGAACTTTGACATAAATTTTCTCAAAAACTTGCCATCATAAAAAATTTTGGGAACCATATTCGGAATCAGCATCGAAAGGTTAATCGAAAGCAAGTAGTCAGATCTCAAAATATCATCCAAAAATATCGCAAAAAAATGCCCTTTAAATTCCACAAAAATACGTTTTTTTGTGAACTTTGACCTCAACTTTCTTTAAAACCTGATGTTATTGAAATTTTGGAAGTCAGATGCGGAACCAGTATTGAAAGTTAATCTAAAACGAATGTCCAAATTACTAAAATTTTGCGTACCCCCGCGAAAAGTTTCGCGTACCCCCTAGTGGTACGCGTACCATAGGTTGGTAACCGTTGCCCTACACCACTCTGTGGTACAGGGTATAATGAGTTTGTGCTGATGTTTGTAACTACCCGAAATATTGGTCCTAGACCTACCTTCAAGCATACCGATCGACTCAGAATTACTTTTTGAGTCGATTTAGCTATGTCCGTCCGTCCGTCCGTCTGTCCATCTATCGGTTTAAGCACGATACAAGTCGCAATTTTTCATCAATTGACTTGAAATTTGAAACTTAAGCATCTTTTGGTCCAAGGACGAAGCCTATTGAAATTGGAGAAAATCGGTCCATGTTAAGACCTAGCCCCCATACAAACGCCCCCTTTGGATTTGGCTTAAATGACTCTAATAACCGTATTAAAATAGATATCGCGTTTAAATTCAGCAGGTAATCAAATTTTATATGCACAAATCACCATTTTAAATTTCAAAGAAATCGGGTCAGTCCTTCTGGTAGTCCCCTTACAAACCACCTTCCCGATATTCACATAATTCCCTCAAAATTCATAAAAATGCAAATATTTGATAAAAATTTTATTTTTAGGTGTTAAACGTGTACTTAGTAACCAAATCAAATCGGAATATAATTGGACCATTTTTGGACTCAGTCCCCCATATAAAAATTTCGACCGATATTCAGTTAAATTGGTTTATTGACAAAAAATAAACCAAATCCACTAAAATTTTATCTGTGTGTGTTTTCTACACTAAATAAAGATCTAACAAAAGACAGATACAATCGGTCCTTGTTTGGACTTGGGACCCATTTTCCGTAAAACGCTGGTGTAGGGTATCATATAGTCGGTCTTGACCGACTATAACTTTCTTACTTGTTTGTATTCACAAATCACCGTTCCGAATTTCGAGAAATCGGACCAGTTCTTGTAGCCCCCATACAAACCACCCTCCCGATATTCACATAAATCTATAAAATTTGATGAAAATAGAAAACATTTGATTAAAATTTTGTTTGTGTGTGTTTAACGCATACTTTAGTAACCCAAAAATCTGATTATAATCGGACCATTTTTGGACTTAGGCCCCATATGAAAGTTTCGCCCGATATTACTAAAAGCGGTTTATTTGCAACAAATTTAAGCCAATTTTACTCAAATTTGGTATGTGAGTGTTTTCAACACTTATTAAAGACTTCACAAATGATAGACCCAATTGGTCCATGTTTGGACCCATTTTCTGGGAAACACTGGTATAGGGTATTATATGGTCGGTCTTGACCGACTATAACTTTCTTACTTGTTTTACATGATTTTTGAGTTTTTATTTAACAAATGCAACATTTTTATGCTTCAAGAAGTTCAAAGTCCTGCACTTGGACAATTAGAAAATGTCTTTTTTTCGATCCGCCCCCTTTTATGGGCGTGGAATAAATTCCTTTTTTAATAATGATAAACTTGTATTCCTTTAATGCAAAAAGCATTTATTTTTTAAACACATATCATAGAGGAAAAAATTTAGCTTTATCACCAATTTTTAAAATTTATTGTTCGACAAAGCGAAAAAACACCTCCCCGAAAGTTTAACAGCGTTAAAAGGACATTCTAAGCTTTAATAAAAAATTTTGATTTTGGAAATCCATGGTGTCCTTGATAGGATAAAAGGACATTCCAATATTGTTTTAAAAAATATTTGATAAATTTTTGTTGAATTTTTTTTTGTTTCTAAATTTAAAATCTTGATAATTTTATGTACAATATTGTAATAGAAACTTTTTCGTACAACTAACGGTTTCCGAGTAAAAAAACACAAATTTTTTAGAGAGCCAAGAAAATCAAATATTTGGCTCTCTAACAAACTTTGAAAATTTATTGCTCAACAATACGAAAAAACATCTCTCTGAAATTTTAACAGCGTGAAAAGGGCATTCTTAACTTTAAAACAAAATTTTGCTTTTGGAAATCCATGGTGTCCTTCCTAAAAAAAGGACATTCAAAAATTGTTTTCAAAATTTTTTGTTGAAATTTTGAAAAAAAAAAAATATTCCAAAAAAATTAAAAATCTGTAAAATATTATCTACAATATTGTTTTTATAATTTTTTTTCGTACGACTTACGGTTTCCGAGTCCAAAAATGTTTAAAAAGCTGTCTAAAAGTCAATATTGTCTAAAAAGCGCGCCCAAATACTCCAAAGTATGTATAACAAAAAAAAAAAAAATATATGGTTTTTAATCATTTACGAAGCTCTATTAAATAACCAAAAATAAACAAAATCAGTGGTCCGACTGTTAAATTTTCCATGGATTTACTCATGTGTCTTAAATTCTGAAAAATTTTATAAACTACTAGCGAACCCCCTGCACACTTTGTAGTGCAATTGCTTAGGTGCATCTTTTAACCATAAAAATTTTAAATTAAAAAATATGTATTTCTCGTGGATGTTAATTATGCTGGCGGATCCTACATGTTCAATTTTTTTATTCTAGGGTTTTTAGTTCAAAAGTTATACTAATAGTACCAATTTTCCCCATTTACCCCCTTTTTTGTACCCTTAGTATCAAAATTTCAAGTTTGTAAGACCATTATTTTAGGAAATCGAAAAGTACTAAAATACAGTTGTTGACCCTATGTCTCCCTCTTAGAATAACCTTACAAAAATGTTTCGAAAATACACCATTAACGCAAACGTACAGGTATATGCACTCAAATTCATGTAACTCATGAACCAATGCACATACAAAAACCGTACACCCATAAAAACCTTGGCATTGACGTCACCTTTCATGAGAATTTGCAGAAATAAAATCGGTTCACGCATTACAGAGAACACACATAACAAACACAATGCAATTTTTTATGTATAGTGCACTTACATATATTCAAATAACTCATGAACCAATACAACCAATAAAAACCTTGGTAATGACATCCCCTTTCGAGGGATACCTACAGAAACAAATTCGGTTCACCTATTCCAGAAAAAACGCATTACACAGATATTGCACTAAAATACATACAACTTTAGTCCCATTTTCCCCCTCCTCTTTGACCCGCTAAATGTGCGATTGGGCAGCTAAGAAAAGACAGGTAACTCTTAATTTTCTCCCCTCTTTCCCATATTCAAGTTTAAGGACAATCGGTGGCTGCCCTCTGAAAGACCTCCCTTATAAGTGGATGGTATAATAAAATGTTTGAGCTCGAGGCCTAGATTTTTTAAATTAAAATTCGTCTTTATTTATTTTGGCGAAATATTGGAAACATATAAAAAAGTATTTTAATTAAAAAATTCAGGCCTCGAGCTCAAACATTTTCTTCTTTAAATAGTATTCATTATATTTACGTTTCACTGTCTAAAAAACTTCATGCAAGTGCGAGTATAATCTTTTTTAATATTTTGTAAGCTTTAATCGTAATTTGAGCATAAGTTTTCCACACGCACGCATTTATCAATAGTTTTTCTGCATGTCATGCCGTTCGGTCGTTCGGTCTTAGTTTTGTATTATCATCTGTATCATTATGATGATATTTGTATACACATGATTATCATTTTAAAAAGAAAAGCTAAAAGCAAATAGCAAATAATGAAAAATATGTATGTTATCCCCAACAGATTGTCTACTCCAACTGATCCATGACATTCAGCCAACCATAGTAGAAAGAAGAATTCTTTCTTTCTACTAAGTTTTACTTTACTACTTTTTTTTTTACAAAACCTCAAGTGTTTGCTATGATTTCATTATCTCTCACAAGGGAAGTATCTTAATCCTAATGAACCGATTTGCGTGAATTTTAAAATATGTGTATAAAAGAGACGATTTAAGGTTGGGGTGTCTCGGCTTATCGGCTATATCAGTGTTTAAAAATTTCATTGTCCCCTTATGAAAAGCTGTGGACCTTAGGGAAAATTTCGATAACTCCCGAACTAACAGGAATATCGTCTAGAACAAAAATATGTGTCGACTTAAATTTTTTATTCATATTGAAAATTGGAAAATTACACATTTTCATAAAAAAAAATTTAACGAAGTCGAATTTTTATAAGGTTATGCCACCGTTGGATAGACATTAAAAAAACCTTTTTTCTCATATGGAAACATCATATAGTTTTTTGAAAAGAAATGGCTGAAAAATCCAAAAAAAAACGATTTTTTCGCCATTTTTTTAACCCATTTTTTGAACCCCAGATCCCCGATATAATAAGCCGAGACACCCAAACCTTAAAATTGTCTCTTTCATATATATTTTAAGTTTCATGCAAATCGGTTCATAAGGGTTGAGATACTTCTCTAGTCAGTTCAGTTTGGTTTGGTTTTGCGTTAAAGTAATTTTATTTTTCTGTTTTCTTATTTATGAGTGCAAATCATAAAATTAAAAGTATATAAGAAAAGACATATTTATGTATTACATATACGTATGCATGTATTTATGTATAAAATTAATGAACGTGGTTTATATGATACACTTTGTGGTCTGTATTCTTTTTTGTTCATACTTACGCATAGATTTTAATGAAAAACTCGTGCTAAAATGAAAATTTTAAATATTCTATTGAGAGCCACTGGGACGATTTACTTTAAATAAATATTTTTTTGGAAAACCGAATATTCGGCAATCAGTTTAAACCGAATACTTGCTGAATAGTTTGTAATCATATTAAATTTTGAGATTCTGCGATCGTTTGTTCAATAGTTATAAAAAAGTGCAAATTTTCGATGTGTACCCCATTTTTAGCCTCTTAGAATCAAAATTTTACAAAAAAAAATTTCGCCATTTTTATACCCTCCACTCTAGTGATAAAGGGTATAAATAAGTTTGTCATTCCGTTTATAACTCATCGAAATATCGGTCTGGAACCCCATAAAGTATACATATAATTGACAAGTGATCGATTTTAAGACATTCTAGCGATATCCGTCTGTCTGATATCCGTCTACACGGAAATGACTGAAACGTAACATATTTATTGCAAGTTCTCCCGAGAAGTTTGGTATTTTATTTGAGCGATATCGGTTCAGCGGTTCAAAAGTTATGAACGAAAATGTAAGGACACCTCAAAAATTTTGGTATATTCAACATAACCTAAAAATACAAAATGCTTCAAATCGGCTGCGGGTTGACAAATGTGAACAGAAATTAACACCGAATAGTATTTAAACAAGTACGACCATATTTTTTGACAAAAAAAAAAATCGCGGATTTTTTTACGAAATTTTTTTTGTAGAAATTTTTTTTTTCCAAATTTTTTTTTCCGGAGTTTTTTTTTTTTTTTAATTTTTTTTTTTCAAAAGTAATTTCTTTTTAAATAAAGTTTTTGCAATAATCTTTTTTTAAATTTTGAAGGGTATCAATACATTCGGCAAGGCTTAATTTAACTTTTTTACTTGTTTTTTTCTCTAAAGAATCTTAGAATTAAAATTTCAAGTATATTAGGAAATCGAAAAAGTACCAACGTACAGTTTTTTTTTTACCAATTCGACCCTCTTAGTACCAGAAATTCCTTTTTTTCACAATGTTTTGTTTCGATGGAGGATCCTAGATTTAAAAAAAGTCAAATTTTATGTCCATTATTTCAAAAGGTTTAAAAAGTAAGCTTTTTAGCCCTCTTAGAACAAAATGTTTCTAAAAAGTACTTTTGTCAGAATGTTTTTTTTTCACTGGATGATCCTACATTCCAAAGTTTAGGTTTCTAAAACCATTATTTAAGAAGATAGAAAAAGTACCAAAGCACATTTTTTTACTATTTCTACCCCATTAAAATGAGAATTCCTAAAAAGTTCCGAGATGTTTTAATTTTATTTGCTGAAAGGTTCTTTATTTAAAATTTCTAGTTTCTATGAACATTATTTCAGAAAAAATAGAAAAGGTACCAAAGTATGTACACTATTTTAGAGCTTTTTGCTAGAGATGGGCGCGTGAGTGATTTTTGACTCACACTCACTCACGCTCACGACAGGAATTTTTGAATCACTCACACTCACGAAACTCATATTTATACAAAAAAAAAATTCAAAAACTAAAATTTCTAAAATCTTTTAAAGTTTTCAGCAAAATTTAAAGTTCAGCATAATTTTACACTTTTCTTTGCTTCTTCGGGACGAAATCTTAAGTTAAGCCAAATTTTAACATTTTTTTGGTGCTTTTTTTTAGACGAGAGGAAATTTGAAAAATAAATAAATCACGCAAACTCACGCAAAAAAATCGACTCACGCACACTCACTCACGCAAAAATCTTACTCACGCACACTCACTCACGCAATTTTTTTCTCCACTCACACTCACTCACAATCACGTGAATAAAATTGAATTCGGTCACACTCACGCGTGATCACTCGTGAATCACGTGAATCACGCTCTAATCTGCTCATGTGCCCATCTCTACTTTTTGCACCCCCAAAAAACCTTAATTTCCAAAAAGGCACTTTTTTCAAAATGTTTTAAATTTTAACTTTAAAGCAAAATTTGATTTTAAGCAATATAAAAAGTACCAAATGTGTAGTTTTGGTACTTTTTTTCTTTATAATATCTAGAGATGGGCAAAGGTAAATTGGGTGAAAATTGGTAAATACTCGGGTATTTATCAAAAAGGTGGAAAATAATGACCTCGAGCCAGAATAAAACATCATCAAAATGTAATATTTTAAAGGTCGAATAAAATAATTTTTATTTTTTTAATAAAAATTAATCAGAATTTGAATAAATTGCTTTTTTAAGAAAAAATAGTACCTTTTTAGAAAAAATAGTACGTTTTTTAGAAAAAAATATTACTTTTTAGAAAAAATAGTACTTTTTTTTAAAAATAGTACTATTTTAGGAAAAATAGAATAATGAACTTTTTTTCTAAAAACAAATTTTTTTAAAAAAAATTGCTACTTATTTAGAAATTTTTTTATTTTTTTTAGAAAAAAGTACTTTTTCTAAAAAAGTACTAAAAACAATTTTTATTTTTTAATAAAACTTAATCAGAATTTGAATAAATTACTTTTTTAAGAAAAAATAGTACTTTTTTTTTAGAAAAAATAGTACTTTTTTTAGAAAAAAATTTTACCTTTTTAGAAAAAATAGTACTTTTTTTTAAAAATAGTACTATTTTAGGAAAAATAGAATAACGAACTTTTTTCTAAAAACAAATTTTTAAAAAAAAAATTGCTACTTATTTAGAAAATTTTTTATTTTTTTTTAGAAAAAAGTACTTTTTCTAAAAAATTACTTTTTTCTAAAAATTTACTTTTTTCTAAAAAAGTAGTACAAAAGAACTTATTTTTAGAACAGGTATTTTTTTTAGAAAAAGTACTTTTTTTCTAAAAAAATTTACTTTTTTTTTAAATTACTTTTTTTTTTTTTAAATACTTTTTTTTGGCTAAAAAGTAATTTTTTTTTAAATGTATTTTTTTCCAAAAAAGTTTTTTCCTAAAAAAGGATTTTTTTTTTTTCTAAAAAGTACCTTTTTCTAAAAAGTACTTTTTTTCTAAAAAGTACTTTTTTTCTAAAAAGTACTTTTTTTCAAATTTCCTAAAAAGTGCTATTTCTTCTAAAAAAGTACTTTTTTTCTAAGAAAGTACTTTTTTTTATAAAAAGAGTACTATTTTACCCGATGCATAGGTAAATACTGGGTAATCATAATCACTTATAATATCTCAATTGTTGTAGCCAAGGACTTTCCCTAGAACCCCCCGAGGACATTCCCTAGAACCCCCCGGAAGACGTCAATATGATCGACAGAGTCTACAACTCGTTTACAAAAAAAATGGGTTACTCATTCCATTTTCTTAAATTCATTAACAATCCAATAGACATTCTTAGGCTGGATTACTCAATGCTCCGTTATAAAATAACTCTCCGTTAAATTTAACTTTTTTATACAAATTTTGACATAAGGCTCCGTTAAATCGGCAGCTAGCAGCTAACTTTTCATTGAGTAATCCGACCTTAATCCATTTTCCTACAAAATTTTCTGTGTCATTCAGTTTGAAAATGTTCAGTCCATGCCCACTCATTAAATTCAAAGTACAAAAAGACATGACAAATCCTGAGAACAGAACTTAAAAAAAAAATAAAAATCACAATGTAAAAAGAAATTTTAATCTTTCATATAGAAAAACAAAGAATAGCAACAACTTTATTTGAATAAAATGTGTCGCTCCACAAAAAGCAGTCGAAGAACTAAACTACACCATTTTCAATAGTATTTTTTCAAATATTGAAAGATTGTAAAAGAATTGAAGTTTAAAGATTTGGTTTAAAATTCGATGATTCTATTTCACGTTCTGGGGGACACCTTCCCCTTATATTTGGTTGAAAATTTTGAATGATATTGAAGGATACAATTTTGAAAGGACGTAACTTACCTCCTTTTTCCTGATATGCAAAAATATTAAAATATAAAAATTAGGGTGGATCCTCCTCTTTCATTTGCTATCACCAGTGGCATCCTAGGACAAGTACAAATATTTAAAAAAAAATGTAATATAAAAAATTATAAAATGTAATCCTCTAAAACTTTGAAGTCCTTTAAAAAGGAAACAGGATTACGAAATTAAAAACTGTAAATGCAGTTTTACTACATTTAGTCTCTTGTTTTAAACTTATATTATCCATTTCGTTTTCAACGACTTTTTTTCATTTTTGTCGGAAGGTGTTATCATTTGAATTAATCTTTACTGAATTTCAATTGATATTTTAGAAATAGCATATCGAGGGCCTATATTCAAAACCCTCTATCTTAAAAAACACAACTTTTCAGGAGAGCCAAAAAACTGTTTATTTCGCGTACTGTTAGAGTAATAAAAAATCGATATTCTACAATATTTTTTTAAATCAACTACTGAATCTCACATTTAATTAGTTTTTAAAATTTCGCACTATTGGAGATATTATGAAAGATAGAGGGTTTTGTTTCTCAAAAATATTAAGTACATAAATGAAAATGATCAGATAGAGGGTTTTGCATTTTAATAAAAATGAATTATTAGCATGGTACAATTTCTTCGTCTTCCTAATTCTCATTGAGAATAGAGGCGAATATGTATTAATTTGCTAGTTTGTGCACCAAACGATTTGTCATTAGACTCGTTTGCTACTTTGTAGTAAATCGTTTCTATTTTTGCTAAATAATCTTGACAATGGAATCTTGACAAATTCCGAAACACGTGTCGATTAAGTCTTGCAAAAATGACCAACATAAATAAATTTAAAACAAAAAATAATTTTCTTGAAAATTATGCTATGAGAATATCATGGTTTTAATTAGTAAAGAAAATAATGACCTCGAGCCAGAATAAACATCCTCAAAATATAATATTTTAAAGGTCGAATAAAACAATTTTTATTTTTTAATAAAAATTAATCAGAATTTGAACATAATGGTTGGCACGCCATGTGATGAATAACCCTAATATGGAGTATTTGTTACAACAAAAACACAAAAAACATATTGTTGTAGTCCAATGGACTATCGTATGTAAAATTGTTTTAAATATTTTTGTTGGTTATTGATAATCGTTGCCTTATTAGCATGGTACAATTTCTTCGTCTTCCTAATTCTCATTGAGAATAGAGGCGAATATGTATTAATTTGCTAGTTTGTGCACCAAACGATTTGTCATTAGACTCGTTTGCTACTTTGTAGTAAATCGTTTCTATTTTTGCTAAATAATCTTGACAATGGAATCTTGACAAATTCCGAAACACGTGTCGATTAAGTCTTGCAAAAATGACCAACATAAATAAATTTAAAACAAAAAATAATTTTCTTGAAAATTATGCTATGAGAATATCATGGTTTTAATTAGTAAAGAAAATAATGACCTCGAGCCAGAATAAACATCCTCAAAATATAATATTTTAAAGGTCGAATAAAACAATTTTTATTTTTTAATAAAAATTAATCAGAATTTGAACATAATGGTTGGCACGCCATGTGATGAATAACCCTAATATGGAGTATTTGTTACAACAAAAACACAAAAAACATATTGTTGTAGTCCAATGGACTATCGTATGTAAAATTGTTTTAAATATTTTTGTTGGTTATTGATAATCGTTGCCTTATTAGCATGGTACAATTTCTTCGTCTTCCTAATTCTCATTGAGAATAGAGGCGAATATGTATTAATTTGCTAGTTTGTGCACCAAACGATTTGTCATTAGACTCGTTTGCTACTTTGTAGTAAATCGTTTCTATTTTTGCTAAATAATCTTGACAATGGAATCTTGACAAATTCCGAAACACGTGTCGATTAAGTCTTGCAAAAATGACCAACATAAATAAATTTAAAACAAAAAATAATTTTCTTGAAAATTATGCTATGAGAATATCATGGTTTTAATTAGTAAAGAAAATAATGACCTCGAGCCAGAATAAACATCCTCAAATTATTATGATTTCATTTACGACATCGGTAAATTTTTAACGTGATTTATTAATATAACGGCTTATAAAGAATTCCGAAATCGCGGTTTTGGTCCACAGGTGATGATTTTTGAGACAAAAAATATTTTTTTTTGCCGAATTTATCTGAAAGGATGACAAACTGTTGAGTATGTTATGTAAAAAATTAAAAACGCGATTTTGGTCCACAGATGCTGATCAGCATCGCGATTTCTAAGATTAAAATTTTTGTTTCATAATGCACACAAGACATCAAAATTTTTAGCAATATTTTTAAAAATATTAAATCAAGATTTTTGAGAAAAAATTTGCATCAGTGGACCAAAATCTTGATTCTGGAATTTTGTTGACAAATTCATGTTCAGCATGCAAAAATTAGTATTAAAACATGTAATGCATGATGAAATTATTCAAAAAAAATAATTATAAATTAATTATTTGAAAAGATAGAGGGTTTTGCATTCAGAAAAATTAATTGTGTAAGAGATAGAGAAAACCAAAAATGCAAATAAAATAGCAAAAAAAAATATTTTTATTCTGAATTTTACACCATAGATGAGGGCAGTTTTACTGAATATTTTGCCATCAAAAAGTCATTTTCGTGAAAATGGAAGATAGAGAGTTTTGAATATAGGCCCTCGATATAAAATGGTGTAAAAACAACAACGACATACCAAAATAAAATTATGTGAAAATATGTTAAAATAAAAAAACATTCCATTGAAAATATATTGTTACAATACTGCATAACAAAAGAAAACAAAATTCACAACAATCTAAGCAATTGTCAAATCATCAGTATAATACAACCATATTGAAGGTATAGGTAATTCAATATTCGAATCCTCCTCAATTAAACCATTACCATCAAGAGTTTGATGTAAAATTAAATTACCAGGAAATTGACCCTGAGAATGGAAAAAACAATGAAGTTCAAATTTTCAGATAAAACATTCAAAATTTCAACTTACCCCATAAGAAAATTTGCGCCATAAATAGCTACCAGCATGATTATTATAAATTTCTTTATATTTACGCTGTATATCATAAATTGTATCTTCATCACAAACTGTCATATATAAAGTAGTTGCTGTTAAAGTATTTATAATACGTAATTTACGTTCTCTTCTGGTTAATCTACCAATGTGATAAAAAGGATCTTGACTCCATAATTTATTTTTAGATTTTGAAAATTCACTTTGAGCCACTTCGAGTATGGGAGGAAATAATACACGTGGTTTACCCGTTACGGGAGATGTTTCAGTTTTTGGTAAGTTATTAAAGTGGAAGAAGTGAGATAAATCTTTACCGCCAAAACTTAATAAGTAATCTAAATTCTGATAAAAACGAAAAAAATTTAATTAAACAACAATTAAGCTTTTTGGAAGCCAATGTGACCAAATCCGTAATTTTTTTATTATTTTATCGTCTAAAAGTAAGATGTTTAACTCTAAGGTTGAATGTGCAAAACGTCATTTCATTTAATTTAAGTTATCGCAACTAAAAAAACTATATTAATTTGACAAAAAGTCCAACTCCTGCTTTTTTATTCACATTTAAAAAAAAATTCGATAAAAAAAAATAAATTTAATGTTTTTATCTTATTTTGATTTGATTTGAGATGTAGAAAAAATAAAAAATAAATTATTAAGAATAAAAATTAATAAGAAAAATCGATTTTTAAATGGTTTTTGGTCACTTTGGCCTCGGAAAAAAATTAAATTTTTTTTAGTAAAAAAAAAATTTAAACTAATTTTTTTTTTTTAATTTATTTTGGTTTGCTTTAAGATTTAGAAAAAAAATAAAAAAAATCTTAAATTTTTCGTAAGAAAAATGGATTTTTTAATGGTTTTGGTCACTTTGGCTTCGAAAAACAGTGAAAAGTTCTTCCGTGAATTTTTTCAAGTCAATTTATTTTTATACCCTCCACTCTAGTGATAGAGGGTATATATAAGTTTGTCATTCCGTTTGTAACACCTCGAAATATTGGTCTAGGACCCCATAAAGTATATATATTCATGATCCTCGATCGATTTTAAGACGATCTAGCGATGTCCGTCCGTCCGTCCGTCCGTCCGTCCGTCTGTCCGTCTGTCTGTCTGTCTGTCTGTCTGTCTGTCTGTCTGTCTGTCTGTCTGTTGAAAACACGCTAACTTTTGAAAGACTTTACGGAGGCTCCTGAAGTTTGGCATTTATGTTTGTTATTTACCTGGTCAGGTTGGTATTGCAATCCAGCGAAATCGGTCCAGTGGTTCAAAAGTTATTAGCAAATGAGTGAATTTCGGCAAGGGTTTTTTTGGAATTTACGAGATAAAACACTCGGTAACTTTCGAACGGCAATTCCGAGGGTGCTGAAGTGTGGCATATATATTTGTCGTTCTTCCAGTCTGGTTCGTTTTAAATTTCAGCCAAATCGGTCTAGTGGTTCAGAAGTTATTAGCAAAACCGTAAATTTCAGATTCGCCTCACCTTAAATTCACGTGTTGAAAACCCGTTAAACATGTTTTAAAAACATTTGTAAGTCACAAAAATATTTTACATCGCACTTTTGTCACTCAAAAATATTTTTACACTTAAAGAAAAAAAAAATACACTCGAAAAAAATTTTACACTCAAAAAAAATTTTACACTCAAAAAAAAATTTAGTAAATTATTTTTTTTTCAAAAATTAGTTAAAATAAAAAGTTTTTTTACACAAAATAAAATATTTCTAATCAAAAATGTTATTTTTTCACTCTAGAAAATTTACTATAACTTAAAAAGGGCATTGTGGAGGGTATTCATAGATTCGGCCAAGTCGAATTTAATTTTTCTACTTGTTTTTTACTTATTTTGGGTTGCTTTAAGATTTAGGATAAAATAAAAAAAATCTTAAAGGAAGTTTTCTCAAGAAAAATAGATTTTTATGGTTTTTGGTTATATTTTTAAGTTATTTTGTTTTGCTTTAAGATGTAGAAAAAAATTCTTATGGAAATTTTTCTTAAGAAAAATCAAACTTTAAATGGTTTTTGGCCTCGAAAAAAATTGAAAAATTCTTCCGTGAATTTTTTTTAAAGTTAATTTAGTTTTTTTAACTTATTTAGGTTTGCTTTAAGATTAAGAAAAAATAAAAATTCTTAAAGGAAATTTTTTCAAGAAAAATTGATTTTTCAATGGTTTTAGTCACTTTGGCCTCGGAAAAAAATTTAAAATTCGTCAGTGAAAATTTTTTTGTTTTTTTAATTTTTAACTTATTTTGGTTTGCTTTAAAATTTGGAAAAAAAATTCTTGAAAGAAAATTTCTCAAGAAAAATTGATTTTCCAATGGGTTTTAATCGCTTTGGCCTCGGAAAAGAATTTAAAAATTCGTCAGTGATTTTTTTTTTTATTTTTTAGGTTAATTTTATGGCCTTTATTCATAATACTTAAAGTGTACTTAAAGTAGGTTTATTTGACAAATATTCATGCAATATCAGTCAAATAAACCTACATTAGATTTAATTTACTCATTATGAATAGCCCAGTATATTTTTAACTTGTTTTAGTCTGCTTTAAGACTTAGAAAAAATAAAAAAAAATTCTTAAGGAAAATTTTCTTAAGAAAACTTAAATTTTTAATGGTTTTTAATCACTTTGGCCTCGGAAAAAAATGTAAAAATTCGTCAGTGACTTTTTTTTGTATTTTTAAGTTAGTTTTATATTTATAATTTATTTTGGTATGCTTAAGAGTCCCCGCACAACAATGTCGGTGACGTTTTTTTCATACAAATTTGGCAAGAAAAAACGCTCGACCGAAAACCGCTGGAATAAAATCAATTTTATTTTTGTGTCGGTTTCTCTCTCTCTTCAAATTTTTGATATGAAAATGTTGCCACATTCTTATAAATATTTCGATTATTTTCGATAAAGTAAACAAAAAAATGTGATCTCTAAAAAAAAAATATTTAAAATTATGAAAAAAACACAAAAAAAGGAATCAATTTGAGAAAATCAAATTGATATTAAAAAAAAAAACCATAACATTAAATAAAAAAAGTGTTTAAAAAGTGAAAAATTGTGTAAATATCAACAAATGACTGAATTTACCGCTGCCGCCTTTATTTTGCGCCTATACTCTCTCATGACCGAAAACGTCAACCGCCCCGACATTGTTGTGCGGGGACTCTAAAGATTTAGAAAATATATAAAAAACAATTTTTAAGAAAATTTTTTAATGGTTTTGGTCACTTTGACCTCGGATTTTTTTTTTTTTTCACTGAAAATTTTTAAATTTTTTCCAATTTTTCTTGAGAAAATTGTCTACAAGACTGTTTTTTATACCCTCCAACAACAGTAAGGGGGGTATACTCACTTTGTCATTCCGTTTGTAACGCATCGAAATATCAGCCGGGGACCCAATAAAGTATATGGGGCATTCCATGTCAAATCGGACACTATGAATAATTTTTTTTTTTAGATTTTCCCAATTTGTTGACAGTTTTTAGTACCCATCGAAAACTCCTTAGTGGTAAATTTTCAAATTTTTTTGATGACCCGTTCAAAAGATATCGAATTTTTAGGGTCGAACCTGAATCAAATTGCGTCGCGCAAGACGTAAAAAAAAACAAAAACAAACACATCAAATTTTAAATTTTTACGTCCGTTTGATTTAGGTACGTCACATTTAAATATTAGAAACGAAAAATTATTGGGCGTTACGCCTTACGCGACGCAATTTGATTCAGGTTGGACGCTTAAAAATTTGTAGTTTCTTTCTTAACTCAAACTTCTTTTACTCATAACTTCTTCAATGATGGTCCAAATTGCAAATTGTTTTTCAAAATTTTTGTTTTTTTACGTTCTTTAAAAAAAACCCCAAAAAAAAATCTTAAAAGCGCTCTAGTATGCGATTTTTAAGTTTTAAAATTTAAATCTCATTTCTGAAAATGTTTGTACTTTTCGATTTTTTTTTTAAATTTTTTTGTGTAAAACTTATATCGATTCTACAAATTTTTTGCACAGTAGGATCGTGGGATAACGATTATTACTATTTTTTTAAATTTTTTGAAAAAATTTTATTGTAATTTTCCAATCTTAAAATCATTTCTACTGCTCGAGTGGTGCGTCATAGACGGGTCATTTCCAAGACCGACCCCATTAATTTTTACTTCTAAACATTTCTTTGGAACAAACTAATGCCCTATTTCCAATTTCTAAGGGGGCTCCCACACATAATTAAATTTTTTTTTAATTTGCTCCAACCGCTCTAACTGCCCTACGAGTGCTCTTAGAGCAATAAAATGTATGACCCCTCTGGGACTCACCATTGGACCGGTAGAAGCTGATTAAATAAGACAAATTTACAAAAAATAAAAAAATTTTATAGGGACCCTCTTAATAGTTAAAGATAGAGGGTAGGTGTGTTCAGAGAAAATGTTTGGACTAAAAAAATATTGTGGGTCGTTCATACATTTTGTTGCTCTAAGGGCACTCGTAAAGCAGTTAGAGCGGTTGGAGCAAATTTAAAAAAAATGTCATTTAGTGTGGGAGCCCCCTTAGAAATTCGAGATAGGGTATTAGTTTGTTCCGAAGAAATGTTAAGACGTAAAAATGGGGGTCGGTAGTGGAAATGACCCCTCTATGGGTTTATGTATCTCCCAATGACCTCTTTTGAAAACTCTGAAATTTTTATTTTTTTTTTATTTTTTTCATATGTTGGAGGGTATTATAGATTTATATTTAGCGTAAAAAAGTTGATTTTTCATGAGATTTTCAATAAGTATCTAACAGGGAATTTTGAAAACCGTGATACTTTAACAATGATTTACTTAAATTATTGTGTGCGTGATTTGACCACATTGGCTTCAGAAAAGCTTAATTATTAATTTTAAAAATTTCTATTTCTTTTCAACTTACTTTATTCCATGAATCATAACGATCTTTTAGCATAGATGTTAAATTAAAAACATTACCATGTATGACAATCCAAAAATCATTTCTTTTATTATGTATGCAAACCTCGTCGTACAAATAATATTTCATTTTATTTTTTATCTGTTTTTGGGATTTGGCAAATTATGGTCTGCTTTTTTTTCAAAATATTGACAAAATATAACAACCAAAACAAAATAAACAAAAAAAAAAATGATTTTGATTTTATTTTAAAATTATAACAGAGTTTTCAATACAAAGTTTTTTGAAAAACTCCCAGGTTTAATAATTTCAGAACAATTTCATGTAGATTTTGTATGTAAACAATGTATCCAAAACAAAAGACTTAGGACACAAACCTGTTTTTTTTTGCTTAAACCACTTCAATGGTGTGTTACTTTTTCATTTCAAGTGTTTTATCTTTTTTAACTGATTTTTATTTTTTTTAATAATCCACTTGCCTTTTTTTTGTCAATGATTTTCTTTCTTGTCCTCTTGCAATCTGGCTGGGTGTGTCCAGCAAAGAATCTTTTTAGTAAAAATACGCATTAAAAATCGTAGCATCTCCTTACTACTACTTATTATACATTCGTTTTCTCGTGTTTTTTCCCACAACTTTGTTTAGGCCTTAACCTGAACATGATTGTGCATGCTCGTGGTTTGTTTTTAAAATGTGAGTCATAGTTATAACAACCCAAAACTGGTTATAATTTGTAAACAGAATCTGTATCTTGTTGTTCTAGAACAGATAAGTGTGGTGTTTAGTTGGCGGTTGTAGGCAGGTATTTTGTGTAAACATTGAAAGAAAACGGTCATAGCACTTTCAATTTATTACCAAGATTATGAAATACAAAGTGTGTAAATTATTCTACATCATTTTCAGGTGTTATTTGTATAAAATCAATTGAAGTTCGATAAATTTTTTAAGAAAAAAATAGTACTTTTTTAGAAAAAATAGTACTTTTTTTTTTAGAAAAAATAGTACTTTTTTTAGACAAAATTATAGTTTTTAAGAAAAAATAGTACTTTTTTTAGAAGAAATAGTTTTTTTTTTGTAAAAAAATAGTACTTTTTCTATTTTTCCTAAAAAAGGAAATATAGAAATAGTACTTTTTTAAAAAACCGAAAAAATAAAAAAAAAACTTTTTTCTAAAAAAGTACTTCTACTTTTTTAAAAAAGAATACTTTAATTGGGGGGTATAAAAATTGTTATTTGGTACTAAAACGTACTTTTTCAGGAAAAAAATACTTATTTGGAAAAAATAGTACCTTTTTCCTAAAAAGTATTATTAAGGAAAATATAGTATTTTTTTTTAGATAAAAAGTGCTTTTTTTGAACAAAAGTACTTTTTAGAAAAAAATTACTTTTTAGAAATAAAGTATTTTTTAGAAAAAAGTCATTTTTTTAGAAAAAAGTACTTATTTTTGAAAAAAGTACTTATTTTAGAAAAAAGTACTTTTTTTAGAAAAACCAAAAAAGAAAAAAAAACTTTTTATTTTTTTTAGAAAAACCAAAAAAGAAAAAAAAACTTTTTTCTAAAAAAGTACTTTTTTTCTAAAATAAGTACTTTTTCCTAAAAAAGTACTTTTTTCTAAAATAAGTACTTTTTTTTCTAAAAATATTACTTTTTTCTAAAAAGAAAACTACTTTATTTCTAAAAAGTAAATTTTTTTCTAAAAAGTACTTTTGTTCCAAAAAAGCTATTTTTTTTCTAAAAAAGTACTATATTTTCCTTAATAATACTTTTTAGGAAAAAGGTACCATTTTTGCTAAATAAGTACTTTTTTTCCTGAAAAAGTACGTTTTAGTAACGAATAACTATTTTTATACTCTCCAATTACAGTATGGGGGTGTACTCACTTTGTCAATTCGTGTGTAACGCATCAAAATATCGGTCTAGGACCCTATAACATTTATATATTTATGATCAGTGATCAATTCTAAGACATTCTAGCGATGCCCGTCCGTCTGTAGTTATCACAATGCAGTTCAAATTAAAAGAGCTAGACTCCCGAAATTTGGCACGAATATGTCGTATGTTCCTAGGCAGTTCGTAAATGAGCAAAATCGGACCAGGCGGAAAAAAGTTCCACCTTTACGAACTTAACCAACCTTTGAAAAAACACCATATTTAACATATCGTGGAACTATATTCAATTTGAGCTATCTGCTCGGTTGACGAAAATGAGTTTTTGATGGCAAAATGTTCGCTGGCATAAGTGTCATCTATGGTATTAATTTCAGAACAAAAAAATTATTTTAAGACTATTTTATTCCAAAAATAGTATGAGCTATGTGAAACCATGTTTTTTTATAAATAAAAATTTGAGCTATCTACAGTTTAGTTTACTAGGGTAAACTTTTAAATTAAAATTTTTTTATATTATCACTTTTTATATGGTGGTTCCATCAATAAAAATAATGGCAGTTTTTTTTTTTTTGAAAGTTTCAACTCCATTCCGCGGTTAAAAACGCGGTTTTTGACCCATATTTCGATGCGGAGCAAAATCAGTTAAAATTTTTGCATATTTTATTTGTCTATTCGATTGTACAGCAAACACAAGTGTTATGACATTTTTCGCAAGCTTCATGAAGGTTCCAAATAATGGCGATAAAGCGCGAAAAAATCGATGATTTAAAAAAAAATTAAAAAGTATATTTTTTAACACTTGTAACGGAAGGGCTTTAAAAACTGAGAGATATGGTACCAAATTCACATTTTTAACATAATCCGTTAAAAAGTTATAAAGCTTTAAAGTCTATATTTAATGAGCTATCTGCTTAGGTTGATTAATTTCAAATAAAAAAGGTTGAGCTATCTGCTGTAACTCAGCGAATAATACGAATTTTTACAAACAAAGCACGTGTAAAATTTAGTAGTAATTATTAATTAATATTGTAAAAGATCGGCCGACAAAAAGTTTAAAAATACGCGATTGCGACGGTTTTTTTGCTCTCCTGAAAAGTTATGTTTTTTTAGATAGCTCAAATTGAATATAGTTTAACGATATACATGATTTTTTGCGTTTTTTGTTTAATAAATGCAAAATTTTTATGCAACAAAAAGTTCAAAGTCCTGCATTTGGACCAGGTGGACTAGAAAATATCGTTTTTTTTGGACCGCCTCCCTTTAGTGGGCGTGGATTAAAAAAAATATTAAAATAATGATAAATAGGGATGAGATTTTCATGCACTACAATATCGAGAATATGCGCTAAAAATTTCAAAATATGCACTAAAAAACCTTGAAATATGCACTTAAAAATAAGATGAGTACAATAAAAATCTTGTTTTAATAGGAAAACCTTTTTAAAAAGCAAAAAAACAACGCCGGGTTTAAATAGTTGAGTTGAGTTGAGGGTGGGTTGTACAAGCCTAAAAATAAGTAAATTTTTCTAGACAAGTCCATGGCTTAAATAGTAACATTTAAAACTTTATATAAGCAAGACTTTCTTAGAAATTAAGAAAATCTATGAAAAAATTAAAAAAAAAAATAATTTTTCTTATTTTCAAAATAATTTTTTGAAATTTAAAATAGTTTTTGAAAAAAAATAAATTTCAATTTGTGTTTTTGCTAATTTATGCCAAAATATGCAATTAAAAGTTGGAAATATGCACAAAATATGCATTTAAAATCAAAATTTCTAAAAATATGCATTTTCACCAAAATATGCAAGAATATGCAAAAATCAATCAATGCCATTTTAACGCAAATTTCTTGATTCGGAAAGATAATTGGTCGATACCGTTTTTAGACTATCGACAAAAAACATGCATTTGCATGGAAATCTCATCCCTAATGATAAACCTGTATTTCTTTAGTGCAAAAAGCCTAAGAATGAATTTTTAAACATATATTTGGAGGGGAAATTATTTCCCCCAATGCCCACTGCCGACCTTCCCCCCAAAAAAAAATATTGGTCCTAGACCTACCTTCAAGTATACTGATCGACTCAGAATGACTTTTTGAGTCGATTTAGCGATGTCCGTCCGTCCATCCGTCTGTCTGTCCATCTATCGGTTTAAGCACGATACAGGTCGCAATTTTCAATCAATTCACTTGAAATTTAAAACTTAAACATCTTTTAGGGCTAGTACGAAACCTATTGAAATTGGAGAAAATCGGCCCATGTTAAGACCTAGCCCCCATACAAACGCTCCCTTTGGATTTGGCCTTAAATGACTCTTATAACTGTATTATTATAGATATCCCTTTGAAATTTTGCAGGTAATCAAATTTTGTATGTACAAATCTTCATTCCAAATTTCAAAGGAATCGGGTCAGTCCTTCTGGTAGTCCCCATACAAACCACCCTCCCGATATCCACATAATTCCCTCAAAATTTATAAAAATTAAAATATTTGATAAAAATTTTATTTTTTGGTGCTAAACGTGTATTTTAGTAACCTAATCAAATCGGAATATAATTGTACCATTTTTGGACTTTGTCCCCGATAAAAAAAATTTCGACCGATATTCAGTTAATCGGTCTATTGACAAAAAAAATAAACCAATTTCACTTTGTTTTCTACACTAAATAAAGATATAAAAAAAGACAGATCCAATCGGTCCATGTTTGGCCTTGGGACCCATTTTCAGGAAAAAACTGGTGTAGGGTATTATATGGTCGGTCTTGACCGACTATAACTTTCTTACTTGTTATATATGATTTTTTGTGTTTTTGTTTAATAAATGCAACATTTTTATGCTACAAGAAGTTCAAAGTCCTGCATTTGGACCAGGTGGACTAGAAAATATCGTTTTTTCGGCCCGCCCCCTTTAGTGGACGTAGATTAAAAAAAAATGTTAAACTTGTATTTCTTTAGTGCAAAAAGCCTAAGAATGAATTTTTAAACATATATATGGAGGGGAAATTTGTTCCCCCAAAAAAAGAAAACGACCCTGCATTTTTTTTTTTTTTCGTTTCTGCATGTTGGATGGTATATAAGATTTGGCACAGCCGAATTTAACACTCTTACTTGTTTTACCCTCTAAGAATTGGAACATTCAAAAAATATGTTTTTAGAGTGTTTTATTCAACTAGATGATCCTACATTCCAACTACATATTACGTTTTTATTACCATTATTTCAGGATTTCGAAAAAGTACCAAAGTACGAATGTTTACCATTTTAGAATCGAAACTTCAAAAA
Source organism: Pegoplata infirma (assembly GCA_963921195.1). Lineage (NCBI taxonomy): Eukaryota > Metazoa > Arthropoda > Insecta > Diptera > Anthomyiidae > Pegoplata > Pegoplata infirma. The sequence goes on along the minus strand of OY992537.1, from coordinate 15,011,145 downwards.
AGTACTTTTGTCAGAAAGTTTTTCAACTAAAGATTTTCTGTTTTTCAAAATTTTGATTGTAAGGGTGTATTTTGGCACTTTTAATATTTCTTGAAATACATAATTGTTGAAACATGAAATTTGGAACAAATGATCCTCTAGCAGAAAAAATATTTTGAAAAAGTACTTTTTGAAAATTCCCAATCTTTGCTACTTTGTCAAATTACTAGAAAAAGTCTCGTAATCCCATTTTACCAATATTTGACAGTTTTCTTTGTTTTTTAACAAACAAATTGTATCGAAATTTAAATTTTTTTTGTTGTAATTTTACAATTTTTTTTTTGTAATTTTACAAAATTTCAAGATAATTTTACAAAAAAAATCTAGTAAATTTACGAGAATTCTTTGTAAGTTTTATTGTGCCAAAAAAATGTAAATTTACAATTTTAATGGTAAAAAGCTTGTTCAATTACAGAAAAGCTCGTAATTTTTACTACACTCAAAATAATAACTCTGTTAAATTACAGAAAAACTCTGCTAATTTAACAGAGTACACCATACTTTTCCAACAACATTTCTTGGTAATTTTACTAAAAAACTCTGTAAAATGATTTTGACAAAAAAACTGTTAATTTACAGAGTTTACAGTAAAATATTGGTTAAATATGAAAGCTTTTTGACAGAGAAAACTCTGTAATTTTACTAAAAAAACTCTGTAAAATGATTTGGACAAAAAAAAAAACTGTTAATTTAAATTTATTGGTTTAATAAACCGCCATTTAGCAAAGAAAACTATGTAAATTTACATATATTTGTAAAATGCAGAAAAAACTCTGTAAATTTACAGAGTTTAGTTAAATGCATGTTATTTTGTAAAATTTTTATAAGATTTCTGAAAAGATTTTTTTTTTATAACTCTTTTTGCTACTTTTTCAACTTTTTCTCAAAAAAAAAATATACAGATAAAATTTTGATGTTTGGTAACAAAAACAAAATACTACTCAAAACAGTAGACTTTTTTTGTTATAAAAAAATAACGAAGTATTTTGGCTAAATCTATATTTTAGCAGACAACTCTGTTAATTATCTGTAAAATTAAGATTACAAAGTAAAATGTAATATAACAGAGGAAACTTTGTCTTTTTTGTCACAACAAAATACAAAGTATTTTCTTTAAATCTGTATTTTGACAGAAAACTCTGTCAAATATCTGTTGAATCGAGATTACAGTCATTTTACAGAGTATTTTACAGAGTTATTATTTTGAGTGTAGGAATTCTCGTAAAACAGGAGGTAGCAAAAAATTTAGTAAAGCCTCAAATTTTATTGGTAAAAAGCTTTTTAAAAAAAAATATTGGTAAAAATCTTGTAAAATTACTAGGAATTCTCGTCAAATATTAGGTAGCAAAAAAAAGTTACAAACTTTTCTTGTCGTTTTACAAGGTTTTTTTTGGGTGTAGGAAAATTTCCACCAAATTTTTGGTTTTTTAAAAAATTATCTTGCGATTATCATGCTGAATATGGTTATGGCAAGATAATGATGAATATCAAAAATTTCTGAAACCGGTCTAGCGGATTTCCAGATATCGTCATTTGAAGTTTGTCAAAATATTTAAAAAAATAGCGGTTTTTCCGTTAAAGCAATTAAAAACAAATCTCAAATCTTCCACTGACTATTTTATAGAGCTTGAGACAAACTTGAAAATGTTCTTAATAATCTTTGATTGAAGGTCGCCACAGGGTAAAATGATCGGATTTGGCTCAAATTAAATTTAAATGAAAGTTTGTCTCAAGCTCTATGAAAGGGTCATGGGAAAGAAATTTTGTGATTTTTTTTATAATTTTTTGTACGTAGGAAAAACCCACTATTTTTTACAAATTTCAAATAGCGATAACTCGAAAACCATTTTTAAAAAATTTCTTGGACATATTTTTTTTAAATTTAAAAATAATAATAAAATATTATAATAAAAATTTTGTTGGAAAAATTAAAAGTTTAAAAAAAATGTCATTCTACTGTGACAAAGTGTCACCTTCATTCGACATTGTCACCTTCATTATACAATATTTGGAAGGTATTAAAGATTCGGCACATCTAAATTTTACACTTTTAATGTTTTTTTTCCAATTTGCCAGACAACAACTTAGCATACATATTAAGTTGTATTTAACTTAATGTCTAAATGTCATCAATGATTATGTTTATAACTTCCAAATTTGGTTCCGCTAGAATTGACAACTAAAATATTAAATGCTTTTTTTATACACAATTGAATAGTTCATGCGAATAAGGACGAATAGACCACTTTTTCGCAAACACGTTTTTTTGCATAAATGCATTTTATTAGCAGAGCCCTACAATCCTATGCAGAAATTTTGGGGAAATTTTGACTTTTAAGGCTAAAAAAATGACTTTAAAAGTGCAATAATTCGTATATTTTTATATTTTTGTTTAAATTGGGAGTGAACTAACGCACAATTTTGATTAAATACAACACAAAAACATACAAAAATTTTACTTTGGGTAACAATGTGTTAAAAGAACATTACGAGGAACAAACCACACTTATTATATTGGCAAAAAAATTTACCGTTCTTGAGTTATAAGACTTTAAAGTGTGGAAAGGAAAAAGGGCGAATATCCATCCTTAACAAAATATTATATAAAAATTATTTAGCTGCGAGTTTAAAATTGATATTAGCTAAAATTTGAAATTGTACACAAAAAAAACAATCTTAGCACATAATTAGCATAATAATTTGTGAAAAAAAAATCTTCAGTGTTACCGCGTAATTAAGATCATATAACCACGAATACATGCAGTCAAGGGTTAATATTATAATTCCTAAAAATGTATTTAGTGTCATAAAGTATTACTACTGCATCAAAAGGCAGGAATATTAAAAAAAAAAATATAAAAAAAAATTTTTTTGCATGTCCTTGCAATCCTTAAATAGTGTATCCTCGAAGTCCTTAAAGTGTTACAAACAAATACCAACCATAGTTCGTCAAGTTTTGCAAGTCTCGTGAAAATGTAGTCAAAATCTGCTGCAAAATAACACATTTTTATTCAAATTTCAATACATTTTTTTGGATATTCGCCCTTTTTCCATTTAAGCAAAAAATTGAAGTCCAATTTTTGGCAAGTTCTCTTTCGAATACCTTACTAAAATTTTGTATATAGGTAGATGTGACTAAAACCTTTAAGCTAATACCAAAAAGTTGACAAAAATAATATTTTTTAACCGTTTCCTGCGTTTTTATTGTCCCCTGTAAAATTCTACAAATGGTCTATTCGTCTTTATTCGCATGAACTATTCAATTCTTTAAACAATTTCATTAAGTTTGATAATTTTTTTTTATGTTTAAATTGCCCATTATGTTAAAATTTATATGCATATCAACACAAAAAATAAATAAAAATAATAATCAACCAATTAAAAATAATCGAGTCACGTCTGTTGCGGTCACACAACTCCGGACATGGACAACGGAGCTTTATAAGGTACTAAAGTGTTTTCCAACTACCAGTGTTAAAAAAACAATCAACACAAGAATCAACATTTTGTCATTTAATAAAGAATATTAAGTGTTAGTTTTAGTATTTTCGTGTAAAAAAAACACAATACAAAATACAAAAAGAAAAAGTATAATTTCTGTTTTCTGTTGACCATAACGGAAGTCTATGGTATGCTAAACTTAGCCTTATATGATTTAAAGCTGCACCTAAAGTACCCAAAGCTTACAAAAAAAAAAGACTCCCATAAATGTAATAAAAAGTTGAAAACAACTTCCTTTTTGAATGAACTTTTTCATATTTGTTTAAACAAATGTTTTGGATTGAATGACCTTCATAAAACCGACTTCTACTAATTTCTATTGTTATTTTTTTGTTTTCAAATGAAATTTTATTTTCTAAATTCCCTGATAGCTTTTTTTAATTATACAAATGTAAATTTCTTTTTTAAAAAAATTTTTCACATTATTTGCATTTGTTAGGGGAACACTAAAGGAAATTTAATTAAAGGCATCTTACTTTAGTTTGATTAAAATTAATAAGGTTGTAAGAAATCCACATATTTTTATTCAAGTCACCCTTAATACAAGTTTTTCAATTAAAACTCTAAAAAATCAAGCTTAGAAGTTCAAATGAAATTTCCAAAAACATACCCAAAATTCAATTAAAGTTAAGTAAAGCTCAATTGAAATTTAGAAAAGCTCATTTCAAATTCATAAAAGCTTTATGAAATTTTGGAAAGTCCAATTGAAAAATTGAGCTTTTGTAAATTTTAATATGATCTTTATGAATTTAAATTGGAACTTCGGAATTTACTATAGAAAACCTTGGGTAATAAAATTATCCATGGAAAAACTTGTGTCACAAAATTTTCTATAGAAAACCTTGTGTCACAAAAAAGATAGAAAACCGTGTGTCTAATAAAAACCATGTGTCACGAAATTTTCTATAGAAAACCTTGTGTCACAAAATTCTCTATAGAAAACCTTGTGCCAAACAAAATTTTCTATATAAAACCTTGTGTCACCAAATACTCGATAGAAAACCTTGTGTCACAAAATTTTCTATAGAATACATTAAGTCACAAAATTGTCATTGTGTCACAAATTTTTCTATATAAAACTTTTGTCACAAAGTTTGCTATAAAAAAACTTTTGCCAGAAATTTTTCTTTAGAAAACTTTTGTCACAAAATTTGTTTTAGAGGAATTTTGTCACAAAATCTTTTTTTGAAAACTTTTGTCAAAAAATTTCGTTTAGGAACTTTCGACAGAAAAAAAAAATTTTTTGATAATTTTTTTCTTTTAGAAAATTTCTTTAAAAACCTTCTGTCACAAAATATTCTTTAAAAAACTTTTAACACAAAATTTTCTTTAAAAATTTTTTGTCAAAAGATTTTCTCTTTAAAACTTTTGTCACAAAATTTTCTTTAGAAAACTTTTGTCACAGTTTTTAAGAACCCATCCTTATTGGATTTATTTTCGGAGAGGTGAAACTATATTCCAAATTTCTCTTGCTTTCAAATTTCAAGTCTAGGTTTTGGCACAAAATTTTCTATAGAAAACCCTGTGTCACAAAATTGTCTATAAGAAAACCTTGTGTCACATAATTCTCTATAAGAAAAACTTTGTGTCACAAAATTTTCTATAGAAAACCTTGTGTCACAAAATTTTCTATAGAAAACCTTAGGTAAATTTTCCATGGAAAAACCTGTGTCACAAAATTTTTTATAGAAAACCTTGTGTCACAAAATAGATAGAAACCTTAGGTAATAAAAATTTCCATGGAAAAATCTGTGCCACAAAATTTTCTATTGAAAACCTTATGTTACAAAATTTTCTATAGAAAACCTTGTGTCCCAAAATTTCCTATAGAAAACCTTGTGTCACAAAATTCTCTATAGAAAACCTTGTGTCACAAAATTTTCTATATAAAACCTTGTGTCACCAAATTCTCGATAGAAAACCTTGTGTCACAAGATTTTCAATAGAAAGTTTCTATAGAATACATTAATTCACAAAATTGTCATTGTCATCACAAATTTTTATATATAAAACTTTTGTCATAAAGTTTGCTATAAAAAAACTTTTGTCACAAATTTTTCTTTTCTTTTGTTATAAAATTTTCTTTAGAACTTTTTTGTCACAAAATTTTCTTTAAACCTTTTGTCACAAAATTTTCTTTAGAAATTTTTTTTAAGAAGAATTTTGTCACAAAGTTTTCTTTAGAAAACTTTTTTTAAAAAAATTCGTTTAGAAACTTTTGTCACAAAAAATTTTTTTTTTTTTTTGATATTTATTTTTTTTAGAAATTTTTTTTTTTTCAAAAACTTTTGTCACAAAATTTTCTTTAAAAACCTTCTGTCCCAAAATTTTCTTTAGAAAACTTTTAACAAATTTTTTTTTTTTTAATTTTTTGTCACAAAATTTTCTTTAAAAACCTTCTGTCACAAAATTTTCTTTAGAAAACTTAAAACAATTTTTTTTTTTTTTTTTTAAATTTTTTAAAATTTTTCATAAAATTTTCTTTAAAAAACTTTTGTCACAAAATTTTCTTTAGAAAACTTTTGTCACAAAATTTTCTTTAAAAGACTTTGTCATAAAATTTTCTTTAAAAGACTTTGTCACAAAATTTTTGTCACACTTTTGTCACAAAATTTTCTTTAGAAAACTTTTGTCACAAAATTTTCTTTAGAAAACTTTTGTCATAAAATTTTTTTAGCAAACTTTTGTCACAAATTTTTTAGAAAAATTTTCTTCAAAAAACTTGTGTCACAAAATTTTCTTTAGAAAACTTTTGTCACAAAATTTTCGTTTGAATACTTTTGTTACAAAATTTTCTTTAAAAACCTTCTGTTACAATTTTTTTTTTAGAAAACTGTTTTTACAAAATGTTCGTTAGAAAACTTTTGTCACAAAATTTTCTTTGAAAGGTTTTTGTCACAAAATTTTCTTTAGAAAATTTTTGGATATAAAAAAGTTATTATTTCTGGATATAAAAAAGTTCCAAAGTACACTAGTTTATTATTTTTACCCACTTAGGATCGGAGTTTTCAAGAACCCATCCTTATTGGATTTATTTTAAGAGAAGTGAAACTCAGTTTAAATTACGAAAAGCTGAAATAAAATTTATGAAAGCTTGAATAAATTTTAGAAAGACCAATTGAAAAATTGCAATTTTTTAATAATATATAATAATAATTTTGATCCCATATCCAATTGTTTTTATTCATTGTAAATTATTAAATTACAAATCATTTTTAATAATTTCAACCTAACTGAGAACTGGTAACAATGACCGTCGTCTCGTTGTATCGACATCGATCAAGGGTTCTGGTGCGAATCGAACCGCGACCCCCTGTTTCATAGGTTAGCACGCTACCAACTAGCCTACAGGCGCCCGCTTTTGTTAATTTTGATATTTTATGAATTTAAATTCGAACGTCTGAATTTATATTTTTTTCTCGATTTGAGTCCATATTAATTATTCCTAAGAAATATTTTTTTCACAACTTTCGAAAATTGTCAACTTCCATCATCAGCGCTTTTCGATTGTAACCTTTTTCAACCCTTTGACCTCACATTGGGCAGTAAAACATACTCCCCGTTAATTTTTTTTTTTTTTTTTGCAAAATATGTTAATTTCAGAACAGTCGCTAAGACTCCATTAAGACCCCTTCCTCTTTCGTAAAAGCTAAAAAAGGTGCTTTTATTTGAATATCACTCTGTGTGTTCTAATATTTATGTAAATCGCTACAAATGTTTTAAATATGTTTTTCGCTTTTTTGTTTTTTTTTTTAATGTTTTATTATAAACTAAATCCTCAATAAATAAAGAATGTAATGGCTGTAGTTTTAGTCAGTCCCAGGCTTTTTTTAAGTACGACTTCTTTTTTATGTTTTGTTGTTTTTTAAAACTTCCGTTCGTTTTAATTTCGTATAAATATTTTTTTTTTGTGTAGATGTTTTTACTCTAGTTTAGTTTTTATGCAACAAAAATTCTCAAGCATTTTTGTTACGCATTCTTTTGCGACTAGAAAAGTTGGAAAATTTGTTATTGTTAGGAAGATTCATTGTCTTTTCTTAAGCCAACATTCCAATGTTTGCGTGTTGAATTATGATCAGTTGAAATGGGAAGATGTATTTTTTTTTAGCCTACACAAAATTGTCGTAATCAAGTGTTTGAAATTTTGCAAAAAAGTTAAAGGATGCAAAAATTTTAACTCTACAACTTTTTCAATTTGAATTTAAATTTAAAACATTTTTTGCTAATTAACACCAATACATGCAAAAATATGCATTCAAAAGTTCGAATTATGCATTTTAAACCAAAATATACAAAAATATGCATTTTCACCGAAATTTGCAAAACATGAAAAACAAATTGATTCCATGTTGAGGCAAATTTACTAATTCGGAAATATAACACAGCCCCACAAAACAGAAATATTCTGCCCTAGAAACCAGACTATCAAATCTTGATCTATTTCGACCCCATGATCTCGAATATGACATCCAAAACGAAATCTATCATTGGGTTTTCCTGTAATCTAACAAGGAAGTTCCCCAAAGTGATCAATCCAGATTTCTTTGAAATTTATACGCAGGATAGAAAAATATCTAAATTGAATCTTTATGTATTTTGACCTCCTGAACTCGACTCCGCTCAGATACGTCTATATTAATTTTTTTTCTCAATCTTGTGTATATATTTAAATGAAATCAGGTTGTCTGTATTTCGACGCCTGATCTCGAAGTCGAAAAACAACAAGATATGTTGGTCTGTTTTCGGGGTGAGATCTTTTTTTTTGTTGGCTGTGTAATTGGTCGATATCATTTTGTGACTATTTGCAAAAAACATGCATTTTCTGGAAAATCGCAGCTCTAATAACATAGTGATGCAAAATCAAACTTTCCGAATCGGAATGGGAAGAAACAAAAGCCAATGAATTCTCATTAATTATTATTAAAAAATAGAAATTATTTTATTCGACCTTTAAAATATTATATTTTGAGGATGTTTATTCTAGCTCGAGGTCATTATTTTCTTTACTAATTAAAACCATGATATTCTCATAGCATAATTTTCAAGAAAATTATTTTTTGTTTCAAATTTATTTATGTTGGTCATTTTTGCAAGACTTAATCGACACGTGTTTCGGAATTTGTCAGATTCCATTGTCAAGATTATTTAGCAATGAAATTTGTCATTTTAATAACAAAACCCTGAAGGCTTTTTTTAGTTCAGTGCTAGATTTTTTTTACACGCATTTAAAGTTGGTGATTTTAAATCATTTAAAGTTTTGGTTTACTTAACATGCTCTTCATTAGGGGCGATTTTATTTGACATGTGGGTCCAGCTTGAAATTACGTTAGCCATAACCGATATGAATTTCGCTGCAATCGGTCTAGTACCTACCATGCAGGAAAAGTGATAGGTCCATGATAGGTCACGTGACCTATCACCCGAACCCAAAACGCTTATCACAATGTCGACACTTTTCACATTAAAAAACCTATCACTTTCTTAAGGAAATGTTTCAGCCCCGAATTTAGTACTAGTGACATGTCAATGGACAAGTCACTTAGGAACACATCACAGCTGTACCCACAATTTTTTGGAACTTAAAAATTTTGAGAAAAAAAATTCTTAGAAGCGTTTATAATGAATTTTATACACCAAAACGCAAAAAAGATGCCAAAAATTTTTGTGAACGGGACTCAGAAAAATTTTTGTCCGGTACTTCGAAAATTTTCCAAAAACTTTTTAAGACTTGTAACATTTGTCAAAATTAATGAATTTTTTTTCCATAATAATTTTTGTTGAAATTTTTTTCCTACAAAACGCAAAAAAATGTGTCTGCGACATAAAAAGTTTTTTAAATTTTGTTTAAGACTTCTTAAAAATTGGAAAATGTGGTTTTGTCCTATTGTCTCCGGTCACGGGATAAGTTTTTTTGAGACAGTTTAGTGATAACTCCAATCATCGTCTGTCACTCCAATTCAGAATCTAAGACTTTTTCTAAAGGAAAAATGTCTCAGAATCTGAGACTTTTTTTTATAGAAAAAATGTCGCAGAATCTGAGACTTTTTCTATTGGATAAATGTCTCAGAATCTGAGACTTTTTCTATAGGAAAAATGTATCAGAATCTGACACTTTTTCTATAGGAAAAATGTCTCATTATCTGAGACTTTTTCTATAGGCAAAATCTCTCAGAATCTAAGACTTTCTATAGGAAAAATGTCTCAGAATCTAAGACTTTTTCTATATCTGAGACTTTATCTATAGAAAAAATGTCTCAGAATCGGAGACTTTTTTATAGGAAAAATGTCTCAGAATATGAGACTTTTTCTATAGAAAAAATGTCTCAGAATCTGAGACTTTTTCTAAAGGAAAAATGGTTCAGAATCTGAGACTTTTTCTATAGGAAAAATTTCTCAGAATCTAAAACTTCATCTGTAGAAATAATGTCTCAGAATCTGAGACTTTTTCTATAGAAGAAATATCTCAGAATCTGAGACTTTTTTAATAGGAAAAATGTCTCAGAATCTGAGACTTTTTCTGTAGGAAAAATGTCTCAGAATCTGAGACTTTTTCTAAAGGAAAAATGGTTTAGAATCTGAGACTTTTTCTATATGAAAAATGTTTTAGAATACGAAGGTTATAGGAAAAATGCTTTATAATCTAAGACGTTTTTTATAGGAAAAATAGAGACGTTTTCTATGGGAAAAAGGTCTTAACATCTCAAACTTTTTCTATAGGAAAAAGTTCTCAGAATCTGAGAGCTTTTCGTTACGATAGAAATCTAAGACTCTGAGACCTTTTCTATAGTAAGAGGTCACAGAACCTAAGACTTTTTCTATGGGAAAAAGCTTTTCAAATCTAAAAATTTTTATATAAAAAAAAGTCTCTAAAACATTCTTTACGAAAAATGTTTTAGAGTCTAATATTTTCTATGTAGAAAGAATTTTTTCTATTGAGAAGTTCTTAAATTTAGACTTTTCTGTATGACAAATGTGTTAAATTCTGAAACTTCTGAGGTTTGTGATTTACAATTTTTTTTTGCTTTACATTTTTCGATAGTATAAGCTTGCCTCTGTACTTAATAATTTAAAGAAGCCTAGTCTTAGCAATAAGGAGTGTAAATTTGTTATCGTAAACTTTAAATTCATTTTACTCGAATTACTTAATTTGACACACACTCTAATTAAAATGATTTCAGTTTCTTACTATAAATTGGGTAAATTTACACAAATTGCGTAATTTTACTTCAAATTATTGGAAATTTACCAAATTTAAAGTAGTATATTATATGAATTTGTTGAAATTTACCCAATTTATAGTAGGAAACTGGACTAATTTTTTTAGAGTACACTCTAAAAAAATGAGTCCAGTTTCCTAGTATAAATTGGGTAAATTTCAACAAATTCCAAAAATATACTACTATAAATTGAGTAAATTTGCAATATTTTTAAGTAGAATTACGCATTTTGTGTAAATTTACCCAATTTATAGTAGGAAACTGAAATCATTTTAATTAGAGTGCAGCTTTCATCACTTTTTTTTGCAAAAAAAGGAGTATCCCTGTTTCTGCTCGTCCGACAACGATGAATTGATGTTTTTTTTTTTTCGAAGTAAAAAAAAATGTTTCCCCCCCCCCCTAACTGAAAAGCAGTACCCGCCACTGTGTTATAGAATATGACAACTTTCATTTGGTTTTGGTTTCATCCCATTCTGATTTTGCAACAAGCACTGTTTTTTGTTCGTGTTTCTTCTGGATAAAGAAATCCCCATTGAAGTTTTAAGAAACATTTATAAACAAAAAGGTTTTAAAGGGTTAATATTATCAATATGTATGCAAGATCATGAGCGTTCATTGTTAAAAGTGTGGGAATTTTTTAATGTTAATAAGTTCAAAATATTTTTTTTTTATTATTTAAAATATTTAAATTAAAATTCAATACCTAAAATGTGTGTTTATAATTTTACTGTCCTTCTCCTGCCATAAATGGTAACACATTCCTTTTCCATTTTTGGTTTATTTTTACAATAAAATCAAGTTGTATTTTGCATATGTAATTAAAATTTATAACAAAAAGAATTTAAAATTATTGAATAATATTAACAACAATTCAAAAATAAAAAAAAAACAGCGTAGGATTTGTTGACACTATCAGCGATAATAATTATTTACTTGTTTACTTTTTTTATCGGCTTATAAATTACAAAGAATTTTGATTTTTTTTTGTTACAAGTTAGTTAGAATCTACTTTGTAATTAAAAATCTTGTTAAATTCTCACACTTCTTAAATTTGAAAAAAACAATTTACAATAATCATGTTTGACTTTGGAAATTTTTTTACAAAATCATTCTCGTTACATTGGTAACAGTTTGTTGCTGCTGCTACTGGTGTTTAATGTACATAATGATAAAGATGATGATGATTATATAATAAAAAAATATTAATTTTAAAAAAGGTTCTTGGAGTGGAGAAAGTGTAGCTTCTCTTTGAATTCTTAAATGTCCCAAGCTCAGTTCCCCAAAAACCAATCAAATTACCTTTTTCCCTTAACCAATACATCATTTGCTTAATCATCACAATTAACAATTAGTTGCTTTTAGCCTCTTAAAAAAAGACATCATGATTTGACAAAAAAAAATAAAATTGTTTGAATTTTCATATCATTATTCATAAATGCATTTGAAATTCTCAGAAAATCTGTGAAAATGTAATTAAAAATTGTAATGGCTCCTAGAACAGTCTTAAAAAATGAAATGTTCAATTAGTTGTCTTTAGAGACCAACGACCTAAGGAGGGATTAGTAAGTTAATGACGATAAGTAGTGATGATTCAAAGTGAGAATTTTATTCTTATTTTTTTAATTGTTCAGTTATAATAAACTCGAAATTTTTAAATATACCAACGCATCGCGACGAGTCGGTACACTCAAAATAATGACTCTGTTAAATTACACAAAAACTGTGCTAATTTAACAGAGTACACTATACTTTTCCAGCAAACAACATTTCTTGGTAATTTTACTAAAAAACTCTGTAAAATAATTTTAACAAAAAAAACTGTTAACTTACAGAGTTCATAGCAAAATATTGGTTAAATATAAAAGTTCTTTGACAGAGAAAACTCTGTAATTTTACTTTAAAACTCTGTAAAATGATTTGGACAAAAAAACTGTTATTTTACAGAGTTTCTAGTAAAATTTTGGTTAAATAAACCACCATTTAGCAAAGAAAACTGTAAATTTACATTTATTTGTAAAATGCATTTGACGCAAAAAAAATACTGAAAGAACTCTGTAAATTTACAGAGTTTTTAAAAGATTATTTTTGATAATTTTTTTTGATACTTTTTCAACTTTTACTAAAAAAAAAAATTATCTGTAATTATAATCCGTATCTGTTGAATTGAGATTACAGTCATTTTACAGAGTTATTATTTTGAGTGTAGTTTTTTGGTTATAAAAAACACAAAGTATTTCGCTTAAATCTGTATTTAAGTAGACACCTGTGTTAATTATCTGTAAAATTAAGATTGCAAGGTTAAAAGTAATATAACTGATGAAACTTTGTTTTTTTGTCACAACAAAATTCAAAGTATTTTCTTTAAATCTGTATTTTGACAGAAAACTCTGTCAAATATCTGTTGAATTAAGATTACAGTCATTTTATAGAGTTATTATTTTGATTATTATAAAACTTTTACAAAAACCACAAGTCTTTTTTTAAAAAAAATATACTTTCATACGGGCTTAAGAGTCTTATGAAATTTGTAGCTTTTAAAATCTACCCCCAACCCTTAAGGTCAAAAATATAAACCCAAAGTTATTTATAAAGCTATTTATTTTCATTTAAAATTATCCCACGTTTATAAAGCTTGGGAAAAAAAGTTTCAAAGACAGTGTTTAATGAAACAATTAAAATTTATATTTTTTATATGTACAGAACTCACATAAAAAATCAATAAATTTTAGTTTAAGTTTCAATTAAACAAGGAATTTTTTGAATATCATGTTTAACAGTTATTTTATGTATAAGGGGGTTCTTTCAAAAATAATACATAATCAAAAAGTCACGTGTTCTTCAGCAATTAAGTTGCATTTCATTTTATGAATTACATGAGAATTATCATGTAAAAAATAAACCTTCATGATATTTAATAAACTAGTACACAGAAAAAAAAAAACGAAATGTTATATTAATTTCCTCAAATTTATTTAAACAAATAAAACTTTTACTAGAAGTGCTCCTACACTAAAAAAAATCTTTTAAAATTTAAGAAAAGCTCGTTATGTTAACTAGGAATTTTCCTAAAATAGGAGCACAGAAAAAATTTGTATTGTTGGCTCATTTTCAATTAAATCGTTGTTATATTAACAAACAATTTAATTGTATTGGCAAATAAAATAAATGATATTTTATTTAACAACTCAATTTGCCAATGCAATAAAAGTTTTAATTGAAAACGAGCCAACAATACAATTTTTTTTCTGTGAGATTTAAAAAAATTTCATAAAATCAAGAGAACGCTTGCTGTCAGCCGCAAAAACTTCAGGAAAACATTTTCCTCCAAATTGGCAACTAGTGTTGTAAATTGTGGTTACTTTTGACTACTCAATACTACTCGATACTTTTTCAACTGATTGTGAGTACTCGATACTACTCAATACTTTTTTTGAAATTCAAAAATTTAATAATAAAGCCTTCTAAAATATTATTTAATTAATTTTTCTTCTACATTCTATTTATATTTTCTTGACAAGACATTCACTATGAAATTTAGATTATTTTTAATTAATTTAACAAATTATTTTTCTAGAATTTTTTTTTTTTTAATATTTTTCAAACACACAGTTGCATTTTATAGTTGTATTTTAATGGTTAAATTATGCATTTTAAGTGAAAAATACAACCCTGAAAGTATTGAGTAATTACTTTTGAGTATTGAGTACTCGAAAAAATGGTCAGTATTGAGTACTCGGTACTTAAATACACAATACTTTTACAACACTATTGGCAACTTTTTCTAAAATTTTTGCGGCTGATAACAAACATTTTACCAATAAAATTGTAAATTACACATAAAAAAACTTGTCAACTTACTAGAAAAAGTCTCGTTATCCCATTTAACCAATATTTAACAATTTTCTTGTTTTTTAACAAACATTTTTGATCAAAATTTAAATTTTATTTTGTAATTTTACAAATTTCAATGGTTTTTTTATAAAAAAAAAATTACAAAATTCATGAGAATTTCTTGTAAGTTTTGTTGCGCCAAAAAAGTTGTAAATTTACAATTTTATTGGTAAAAAAGCAAGGTTGGCAATTGATACCCTACCAGAATAACGGTATTTGGCTACTGTACCGCAACCAATAAAGTTATGGGCATTTTCAAAAGCGATTATGAAAGTCGATGAAATTTCTAGTATTTTTGATGTGTAACTTCGTGTAATATTACGAGAGTTTTTGCTACCTCCTAAGTTTTTATACCCTACACCACTCTGTGGTACAGGGTATAATGAATTTGTGCTGATGTTTGTAACTACCTGAAATATTGGTGCTAGTACCACCTTTAAGTATACCGATCGACTCAGAACCACTTTTTGAGTCGATTTAGCGATGTCCGTCCGTCCGTCCGTCTGTCTGTCCATGTAAACGGCGAAACACGATACAGGTCGCAATTTTTAATCAATTGACCTATCCCCCATACAAATGTCCTCTTTAGTTTTGGCTCAAATGACTCTAATAACCGTATTATAATAGGTATCTTTTCGAAATTTGGCAAGTAAACGTGTTTTATCTTCACAAATCGCCATTCCGATTTTAAAGAAATTGGACCAGTTCTTTTTGTAGCCGCTATACAAACCACCTTCCCGATTTTCACATAAATCTCTCAAATTTTATTAAAATAGAAAATATTAAATTAAAATTTTGTTTGTGTAAGTAAGTTAAACGCGTACTTTAATTACCTTATCAAATTTGATTATCATCGGACCATTTTTGGACTCAGGCCCCATGTGAAAGTTTGGACCGATATTCAGTTAAAGCGGTTTTTTGTCAACAAAAATAATTCTATTTCACTCAAATTTGATGTGTGTTTTTTACACTTATTAAGGAGTTGACAAAATATAGATCTAATCGGTCCATGTTTGAACTTGGGACCCATTTTCCGGGAAACTCTGGTGTAGGGTATTGTATGGTCCACAGATAGAATTGAAAACGAAAGTCAATCAACAAAAACGCGGATTCAATTAATTTTTTAATTGAAACTCCTCCGATAAAGAAAATTGTTATATCAATCATCAAATTGTAGGTGATTAATTGATTTTTTTTCAATTAATCACTTTTTCGATTTTGATCAAAAGTTTAATCAATTTTTTATTTAAAGTCAATTAAAATAATGACTGATTTAACAAATGAATTTCAAGCTTATGGAAAAATTTTAAAGAAATTCATATTTTTTGCTTTCCAATATGTTGCCGACAATAAAAAAAATTAAACTCTAGTATAAAGTATACTTTTGAATTAATATATTTAAATTAATTGAAGCGAAAAAAAATGGTATGTTGAAAATTTGTAATTTGATAGTTAAAGAAAATAACAAAAATGTTGACCAAAACAATAATTGACTCATTTAAATTTTGTTGATCAATAGATTTAATTGAAATTTTTTAGCCAATAATTTTTTGTGTGTCGGTCTTGACCGACTATAATTTTCTTACTTGTTTTTTAATAAAAAAGGTCTTAGAATTTTTTATGCGAACAATATTTCATTAATATGAGACTATTTCTATGCTAAAATTTTCTCAGAATAAGAGACTTCTATACAAAAAATGTCTCAGGTTCTACGACTTTCTGCACGTAAAATGTCTCAAAACGTTTTCTATACGAAAAACGTTTCAGAACCTGTGACTTTTTCTTTACGAAAACTGTCTTAGGATTTGAGACTTCATCAAATTTCTCCTATAGAAAATTGTCAGACTTTTTCGATACAAAAAAATGCAGAAGACGATATAGCGATGTCCGTCCGTCCGTCCGTCTGTCTGTCTGTTGAAAACACGCTAACTTTTGAAAAACTTTGCAAAGGCTGCTAAAGTTTGGCATATATGTTGATCATTTATCTGGGCAGGTTGGTATTGCATTCCAGCGAAATCGGTCCAGTGGTTTAAAAGCAAGTGTGTTTCGTGAATTTACGAGATAAAAAACACGCTAACTTTCGAAAGGCAAATCTGAGGATGCTGACGCTTGGCATATATATTTGTCGTTCCCCTGGCCTGATTCGTATTGAATTTCAGCCATATCAGTTCAGTGGTTCAAAAAATATTTTTACATTAAAAAAAAATACACTTGAAAAAAATTTTACACTCAAAAAAAAATTTAGTAATTTTTATTTTTTTTTTTAAATTACTAAAAAAAGTTTTTTTACACAATATAAAATATTTCAAATCAAAAATGTTTATTTTTTCACGTTAGAAAATTTACTATCACTTAAAAAGGGCATTGTGGAGGGTATTCATAGATTTAGCCAAGTCGAATTTAACTTTTCTACTTGTTTTTAATTACCATGAAAATTTGTAGAATTTATTTACGAAAATAGATTTGTAAAATTAAAAAAAAAAAAAATAACTTGTAATGTTTAACCTTTACAACTTTAAATACATAAAATTTATTGGAGCTCGAGGTCAGTGTTATTTTGTAAGTAAATATTTCTTAATTTTATTTTAATATTTCGACCTTCATTAAGTGTCATCATCAGGGTTTTCCTAATTTTAAATAAATAAAATTTATTCGAGCTCGAGGCCAGTTTTATTTTGTAAGAAAATTTAATTTTATTTTAATATTTCAACCTTTATTGAGTGTCATCATCAGGGATTTGTTTAAAATGATTTTTTATTCAATTAAAAAAAAGGTAAATTTCTAACGACCAAAAATAAAATTTTTTGTTAAAAAAAAATACACAGAAAACTGTTAAATATTAACGAGACCTTGTCCTAGTAATTTGATAAAGAGTTTTTTTTATTTGAGTTTTAAATTTTGATTGTTGAAAAAACAATTCTCAAATTCTGAGACATTTAACAATAACAATTGATAACGTTTTTTTTCTGTGTAGAATCATTATTTTATTTTTATTCAAGTTTTTACAATTTATGTTAGACATTGTAATGATGAGTGAAAAACCATGGGGGAGTGTAAATATAACAATTCAATTATAATTTAACACTTTCAAACCAAACCGAACCAACCAACATCACATCAGGAAATCATAGTCGTATATTCTTTCAAATGGTTATGACAAAAGGAAGTTATAAAGGGTTAATTTAGTTGGGAAACAATACCAGAAAAAAAGGTTTGGTCATTTTTAAGGTTTTCTAAATTTTAATGAAATGCAAATATGCAAAAGAATAGTTGTAATTGATTGACGTTCCCATTCTAAGAATATGCTTAAAATGTCCAGAACACCATACATATAATTAAATATAAAGTACAAAAAAATACAACATAAATGACTTTTGTCCCTTTTCCATTTAAATAAACATAAATTCTTTATTGTTTAAAAAAAACGAAACATGAGAAACAATCGCTTTTTAAAACTTTCAATCCATTAGATTACAGATTTCCCAGGAAATATACATTTTTAAAGACAATTTATAAAGTTTTTAACAACTTTTTTTCTTTAAATATTTTTAAAAAAAGTTTATAACGCATTGAATCTTCTTAACCCAAAAGATATCCTACCTTAAGAATAATTAACAATCCAAATCTTAGTGTTGCTAAAAAAACTAAAATTCTAATGAATTTCAAAGAGACCGACATCAAAAAAACTGTCAATTTATACAAAAATTTATTGCCTCTTTGTTAAGAAAAACTAAAATACACCATACTGATTATTTAAAACGCAGTTTTATTTATATAAAACATGAACAAAAAATATTGCAAAAGGTATTATTGCGTGAATGTTAGGAGAATGTATCCTAAGCTTAAGGGGAATGTCACAGACTCAATTCCGTTCGAAGTTTGGAATAAGTGATTTACTCGTAAAAGGCACAACGAATATTTTTTTTTCGGTATGAAGTCACTTTCAAAAATTAAAGTGGAATTGAATTGCATAACAGTGGGTTCATTCCGAAAAACTTTTTCGCTTTGCATTTTACGAGTTAACCACTTATTTCACTTCCGAACGGAATTGAGTTTGTGACATGCCCCTAAACATGATTTCTCACATAAATCCAGTCGCCGAAAATAATAATTTTTGAGGTTGTCGTAACCGGGAATGCGGTTGTCATAACTTTAATTCGGTTATGGCAACAAACAATATGGTTGTGACAACCGAAATGTAATTGTATCAACCGAATGACCGTTAATAACAACCTTAAAAATAAAGTTAGAATATTTCTGGTGTGTTATGTGAGTGTATAATTCTAAGTTTATTTATAACCAGTGAAATCGAAAATATGCCAAAAAAAAAAAATGGTTTTATGCGCGAATAAAATTCGGTATAAGACGGAAAATATGCTCAAAGAATTTAAAAAATCTGCTTTAAAAAAAATAAATGTTTTTTAAAATGCGGCATAAAAACGATGTTTTAGAGTTTTTTTTTTTTTTTTAATTTATGGTACAAACTAGAGAGGGGCGCGTGAGTGAATTTTGACTCACGCTCATGACAGGAATTTTTCAATCACGCACACTCACGAACATATTTTTTCTACTCACATACACTCAAAATCACGTGAGTAAATTAATACACTTCACGTTGACTCACACTCACAAAACTTTTATTTATACAAAAAAAATTTTAAAAATTTTAATTTAAAAAATTTTAAGCAAAATTTAAAGTTGAGTCAAAATTTTCTTACGATTTATAGCAAATTTTTTTTCTTAAAAAAAAAAAAAATTGCAATCTTCTGTATTATGACTTTTTTTTATCAAAATATGCAAGTTTTTGTAAAATATGCCCATAAAGTTCGAAACATGCTCCAATAATATGCTTTCACGACAAAATATGCTCTTAAGACTTAAATATAGAAAAATATGCTGAAACGTATAAATATGTATTTCATCCAATAATCAATACAATGCATAGGAAAAACATAAAACTGCGAATTTTTGGTTTCCCTGTTTTTCAAAATGCTTATAATCACAAGAAGTGTCTCTTCTGCGTTCCAAAAATCCGATCATTTTGAGCCAGATAAGATATCTGCTGATATTAGCAGACGCGGTTTGCTAAATTTTTATCTTGATAATCCTGGTCGAATTAGCAGAGGAACCTGCCCAGACAGCTTACAAATCTACTGATTTTTTAGATATTTTTTAATTTCAGTCGACTTGATTTGGAAATATCAGCAGAGTCACATAAGCTTACAATTCATTCGTTAAATCAATTAATTAAATTTGATTGACTTTAAAAAAAATTTATAAAATTTGTGATCAATATAAAAAAAGTGTTGGATTGAAGAAAATATCAATTAATCACCCAAAATTTGATGATTGATATAACAATTTTCTTTTTTTTAAATTGAAACCGCGTTTTTGGCGATTGAAATTCGTTTTCAGTTCTTTCTGTGTAATATTGTAATAAGGTTTGCGTTCCAAAATGTAAAAAAAAGAATAATTTGGTTTTTGGTGAACAAAAATTTACATATGTGCTAGCTTACTTTTAAATAGTTTACCTTCCCAGCAAAAAAAGAGCTTACCATTCACTACAAAATTCACCACAACTTATGAACCAGATGTACTTCTTCTTCAACTGAAACATTGATGAATTTAATATGGGCGTGACACACAAAGTATGTTCTTTTTATCGCTACTTTTCAGTGGCGAAAGATTGACACTTAAGTATAACATATATCACTAGTGTTTTTATCACAACTTCTGAAGTAGTGATCCGGATGTTAATATAACTTGACCTTTTGGAAGCACTTTTTTCATCACTTCCTTAGAAGTACATATTTCTTGGCATTTTGGGTGATTATGTCATTTTTATTTGGTGATTTAGAACTTCTAAATTAGAAGTTCTTTTTTCACTTATTTTTGTAAGATTAATTGAAAGAGTATTTTTTTGTAATATTTACACTAAAAACACTGTTCGACAGCAAAAACCTCCCAGTGAAATTTCTAACTGGTCCTTATAGATTTTGGTCTCCTGTTTCCAAATCTACCGTCCAAATTTACCGTTTTTGAGATATTCGCCGTTAAAAAGTAAAAAAAGCACTTTTAGGGGTCCACTGTTACGTATTTTCACGTTGCTTCCAAGAAATAGGACTTGATTTCATATAAAATGGACCTCCTGATGCCAAAACTGCAATCCACAATTTTCAAGCATGTTCTGTTTTTGATATTCGCTTTTGAAAATTTTAGTGTGATTTATAAAGAATATAAGTGCGTAACAGTAGAGTTTGAGTTTTTTAAACGCAAATATTTCAAAAACCGTACGCGATAGAAAAAATTTGGATGCCAGATTTGGAATAAAGATGCCTTATTTTTACTAAATCGATTTCTATTGTGTTTGAGCAACTTAAGAATACGTTACAGAGGAGACCCAAATATTTCAATATTAAAACGCGAATATCTTAAAAATCTTACGTGATAGAAAAATTAATTTCATTGATAATCTAACGTATATACTTCGAATTAAAAAAAGGAGTAATTATAGTGATCACAAAACTATAAAAATTCACGGCGAATTGATTCACAAGTTTGTTTTGACCACAAGCCTTTACCTCAATTTTCTAAAAAGCTTAAACAATCTTTAATAATGTGATGCAGCAACATCCGCTTTAGTTCGTAAATGTATTTATTTAATTTAGGACCAAATTTTTTTGATATAAGATATGAAATTTTAAAAATTTATCAATAATCGATTTTCGTCTTTTCGATTTTTTAAGCTCTAAATAAAGAGAAATGAAATGCCATTACCAAATTTTGTCACCATTTTTGCAAAACCTAAATCTATTTGAAGATGGACGTAGAAAAAAATCCATACTTCGTGTATCACCATCATTCTAATTGTTTCAGTTGAAAAAGAAGTTCATATGTTGTGGTGATTTGATTTGATTCCTAAGAACATATGAAAAAGGTACTTCAAAATCATTAAGCAAAGAACTGGTGAAATATGTTTTTATTGTTATTTTGTTGCATTTTTGGAAGTGATTTTAAAAGTACTTCCTACACCGAAAAAAATCCATGCAACATTTTACGAAAAAAAGTTTCGTACTTTTTTTTTTCGTAAAATACACGAAAGTTGACTATATAGTACGAAAAACTTTAGTACTCAATTTCGTATTTTTACGAAAGTAACGAAAATGATTAGTAAATATTTTTTTCGTAATATTTACGAATGTTGACTACATATTACGAAAAAAATGTTGTAAAAACTTTTGTAATTTTACGAAAGTAACGAAAAAAAGAATGTAAATCCTTCTTTCGTAAAATATACGAATGTTGACTAAATATTACAAAAAAAAAGTGTACAGACTTTCGTATTTTTACGAAAATAATTCGTAAAAATTTCTTTCGTAAAATATACGAAAGTGGACTTTATATTACGAACAAAAAATAATCAAGAATTTTGTAATTTTACGAAACTAATGAAAAAAGAAGAAATCTTTAAGTGCATGCTTAAAGAGTGTTTTTATGACCTCCAACTACAGTATTGGTGTATACCACTTTGTCATTTCGTGTGTAACGCTTCGAAATATCAGTCGTGGACCCCGTAAGGTATATATATTATTGATCCATGATAGATTCTAAGACATTCTATTAATGTCCGTCTGTATAAAACACGGATACCATCAAAATAAAAAAGCTAGTCTCCTGAAGTTTAGCACGAACAAGTCTTTTGGTAATCAGCAGGTTAAGTTCGTATGTGTTGGCAAAAAAGTTTCTCCTTAAAGAAATAAACGAATCTCTGAAAAACGCAATTTTTTAAAGTGCTATTTTGCATTTTTGTTAAACAAATGAAACATTTTTATGTCAAAAAAAAGTTAAAGTACTGTGCTTCGACCCAGAGGATTAGAAAATGTCTTGTGGTCGTGGGTATAAAGAATTCATTTCAATAATAATAACTCTCGATATTTTTGTACATATTTGGGGTATAAAAGATTCGGCACCGCCGAATTTAAAGCTCTCATTTGGTTTTTATTTATTTTAAGGATCAAATAAAATTTGAGGCTAAGCGGATCAAACAAAATTTGAGGCTTGATGATATAAGTTTTTTTTACATGTGGGGAGGTGGTCCTCCAAAAAAATCATCTCAACTTATCATCATAAGTTCTTGTAGTGTGAACGTAGCCTTAAACGAAATCACAGTAAATAATGAATGAAATCTTATAAGTCTCTGTTAAGAAGAAACAATTAATTGCTTGGAAATGTTGCTGTCAAAGCGTTGGAAACGTTGTTCATATTCTCAAGAAAGAATTTTTACATATAATTTCGTTTATTTAACGAAATTTTTATTTATTTTACGAAAGATTTTCGTAAAAAAAAATATTTCGTTTATTTTACGAAATAGTTTCGTAAAACAAAAAAATATTTCGTTTATTTTACGAAAATTTTCGTAAAACACAAAAATGTATTGCGTTTATTTTTCGAAATTTTTTTGTAAAATACAAAAAAAATTTCGTTTATTTTACGAAAAAATTTCGTGCATTTCGTACATTGTACGCAAGAATTTCGTGGTGCGAAACAACGAAATTTTTCGTACAATGTACGAACGTTTTCGTACATATAAGGCAGGAATTTTTTTCGGTGTACGGAATATGAAGTTCGGCACCTATTGCTACTTTGTATGTAGTGAAACCACTAATTCTTTTTTAACCACTTCGTTTATTTTTTGCTGGGCTTATAATGAAATCACATAAAAGTTTTTTTGAAAAAATTAAAAATTGAGGTTTTGACCAAAAATTCCCTTATAAATTCCTTCGGCCCAAAATTAAATAATTTGAAAATGCAATTTTTTTCATATTTCTAGGATTCGACTTTCCAAAGCTGAAATTTGATCTTTATAAAAATAAATCAATTATTACTAAAACCAACTTAATTTTAAACAGAAAACGCGTGCCGTCAGTAATTTCATGAAAGGCAAAATTAAAAAAATATTTTTTTTTTTTTATGATAATAAATGACTAGAACAAATTTTGTATCTACTCCGACTGCTAAAAACATTAAATAATAAAACACCCTGCTGCAGCTAAAGAAAACTATATAAATTTAAAATGAACTGAATGGATAAAGTACATTGACCAAAGTGGAAAATAAGAATAATTATTAGGAGTTTTTCGACCATGACATTTTCTTGTTATTAGTAACATACTCGTATTCTCCAAAGAACATAAAACATGGAGTAAATAACATTAATGCAAACCTGCATTAAAAATGCCTACAATTGATATGTATGCAAAAAAGAGTATTAGGGGGGTACCTTGGGCCAAATCTATCATGATCAATATTTTCTGAAGTTAAAATTTTTCATACAATTTAAAATCGGTTTGAAATTGCTACCTGTAGGCAAAATGAGTCGATTTTTACCACTGTGCACTATATCAGTTTGGTCCATTTACGAAGTTTACCTGCTTAGGATCTCTTTCTTATATCGAAGTCATAGATTTACGAACACTAACACAGGTCGCGACAATCTTCAGAATATTCTAAAGAGTTAAAAAATCTAAAATTTTAAAATCAACGCCACCCTAATGCACAATGTACATGTGTATAGAAAATTTTGTTAAATTTTTCCCCATTTTCCAAACTCTTTGAAAAGTTCATTGTTTTTTGCCTTTGTTTGATCATTTGACAAGATCATTTTGACTAAATTAACGTATAGTTGTTCTAACTTGATGGCTAAAAAAAAAATAATGATAGTTTTACATTAATTTCAGTTCAGTTCACTACATGTATGTTAAAATATTTAGTAGCTGCAATATAGCGAACAGAGCATGTGCCATATGGCATTTATGTAAATTTTCAAAGAAGTCAAGCGTAATATTTTTGCTTCAAATGCAAACTATTTTTATAGTGGGTCTAAAGTTTTTCCACCTTAATTTTTGGAAATTATTAAAATTACGGAAAACAAAGTTTTATTTGTACTGTGCATTGTTGCAATAACAGGAAATTGTAAAATAATGGGTTGAAAGGACAATGCATTTGAAAAAAGGAAGTTGAAACATTTTTTGGGAATGTAAAATATTTAATTTACAAAACAAATTCAGCATTTTATGGTTAAAGCAGCTGGTCAGAAAAGAAAAAAGGATATACATTTTATAAAAGGACTAACATATAAAAATGTGTATTGTTTGCTAATAAACTAACAAAAATTTTCTATGTTAAAAAAATATATTTAACGGATTTATCTAGAAATTTCTTACACTCAGAACAAAAATTAACTAAAAAATGCGAAAACTAACTACATTCAAGGAATATTGATAATGATTTAGCTCCATTGCCATGTTTTCCTTCTTTTAAGTTCATATTTTTCTTAAAAATAAGGAAAGAAAAAAAAATTTTAATATTATGCCAATTTGAACTAAAAAATGGGAAAAATTTTATTTCAATTTAGTTCATACACATTTAAGGACCCGATTGGGTTAAGGCCCCATTAGGTTCGGACCGATACGTACAGACTCCGATGTGCCCAGACCCACTTGGGTTCCTTAAGAATCTTCATATTTTTTGATCCAAAATTGTTGTCCGTTTCGCTCTACCTTGCTTAGTTTTTGAGATATGTGAATTTAGGGGACCACTGGGGTCTTGAGAATTTTAAAAACTCGATAACTTTAAAACTATTACTCGAAGAGCTTTTCGGTATTTAGCGGCCTTGTTCTCCGTGTTAAGGTCTACAAAAATGCTTCTGAACTTTTTGTTGTGTTGGCGTTATTTACCGAGATATGAGTATTTTAAATTTCCGGGAATGACAACTTTTTTAAATCCAAAGTTAGGTCCCATTGGGGTCCACACATGTGAAGAGGACTGGCGATACTATGGAGATCCAAAAAACCAAAAATGGCCTTCATTCTGCTCTATCTGGCTTAGTTTTCGAAATATCGCCATTTTAAGTTTTTGAAACAAAAAAATTTGCCCGAGTTATAAAAATTTTACTAAAATAGTGGAAAAAACTTCCTCAAATCTAAGAAAATGAACTAATTGGAAGAAAATTTCATCCTAAAACTAAAGAAGAGGAATATGTCTTAAAAATAAAGATTTTTGTCATATATTAAGGGAAAATTTCTTTGGCGGTAAGAATTTCTTCCATGTATTTGGGAATTCCATTTAAGGAAAATAATGGACTATTTAACAGTACATGAACTTAAATTTTTTCCTAACACTTAAGAAAATTTTCCAATCTTTAGTTAAATTTACCTAAATTGTGGGAAAATTTATAAACTATTTTGAAGAAAAATTTTTCCAAAGTTTAAGTTAAGTCTTTTTTTGAGTGTAGGACAATATAAGAGTTTTTAAACCTCTCAACTACAGTATGGTCATTTGGGCGTCCAGTCAAATCTAAACTTTGAATTTTGTGCTGTAATACCTGCCGAATGATCGCCTCGGAATAGAGGGGAAAATTTATGAAAAAATTTTGCAAGGGCATCTTCAGTCGGCAACCAGCGAATTTTTTGCCCAAAGCCAACAACAATTACGAATTTGTTCGTACATGAAACGGGAAGAACGGCAAAAATTCTGAGATTCTGAAACATCTGTTCTATAGAAAAATTCTGAGACATTTTTCTTTAAGAAAATTTTCATATTCTGAGACATTTTTTTATAGAAAAATTCTCAGATTTTTTCTGTAGAAAAATTCTCAGATTCTGAGACATTTTTCTATAGAAAAACTCTCAGATACTAAAACACTTTTTCTATAGAAAAATTCTCAGATATTTTTTCTATTAAATTATTCTCAGATTCTGACTTTTTTTTATGGAAAAACTATCATATTCTGTTACATATTTTTATGGAAAAATTTTCATATTCCGACACATTTTTTCTATAGAAAAATTCTTAGATTCTGAGGATTTTTTCTATAGAATAATTTTGAGACATTTTTTTCTCAGATTCTGAAATATTTTTTCTATAGAAAAATTCTCAGATTCTAAGATATTTTTTCTGTACAAAAATTTTCAGAATCTAGACATTTTTTCTTCAGCAAAATTCTCATATTCTGAGATATTTTTTCTATTGAAAAATTCTCATATTCTGAGAATTTTTCATTATTTCTATAGAAAAATTCTCAGATTCTGAAAAAATTTTTCTATAGAAAAATGCTCAGATTCTGAGACATTTTTTTTATAGAAAAATTATCAGATTCTGAGGCATTTTTTCTATAGGAAAATTATCAGATTCTGAGGTATTTTTTCTTTAGAAAAATTCTCAGTTTTTGAGATATTTTTTCTATTAAAAAATTTTAAGATTCAGATTATCATATTCTGACACATTTTTTCTTTAGAAAAATTCTCAGATTCTGAGGATTTTTTGTATAGAATAATTCTGAAACATTTTTTCTCAGATTCTGATTTTTTTTTTTATAGAAAAATTGTCAGATTCTGAGGCATTTTTTCTGCAGAAAAATTCGTAGATTCTGAGATATTTTTTCTATAAAAAATTCATATTCTGACAATGAGACAGTTTTTCTATAGAAAAATTCTCATATTCTGAGACATTTTTCTATAAAAAACTCTTAGATTCTGACACATTTTTTTTATTGAAAAATTCTCCGTTTCTTAAACCTTTTTTCTATAGAAAAATTCTCAGATTCTGAGACATATTTTCTATAGAAAAATTTTTAAATTCTCAGAAATTTTTTCTTTAGGAAAATTCTTAAATTCTGCGATTTTCCTATATGTAGAAAAATTCAGATTTTTTAGTTTCCTAATCATTTTTTCAAAACAAAAACTCTCAGCTTCTGAAACATATTTTCTATAGAAAAATTTTTATTTTCTGAGAAATTTTTTCTATAGGGAAAATTCTTAAATATTGAGATTTTTTTATAAAAAATTCTGAGACATTTTTTAATAGAATTTTTCAGTTTCTTAAACATTTTTTTTATAGAAAATTTCTCAGATTCTGGGGCATAGAAAAAATTTTAGTTTCTGAGAAATATTTTCTATATGAAAATTCTTAAATACTGAGATTTTTATATAGAAAAATTCTACGACATTTTCTTATAAAAACATTTTTAGATTCCTATACATTTTTTCTAAAGAAAAATTCTCTGATTCTGAGACATATTTCTTAAGAAAAATTTTTAGATTCTGAGAAATTTTTTCTATAAAAAATTCTCAAGACATTTTTTCTATAGAAAAAGTCTCAGATTTGATAAAAAAATTTTCAGTTTCCGACACACCTTTTAATTAAAAAATTCTCAGATTCTGACACATTTTTCTATACAAAAATTCTCAGAATCTGAGACGTTTTTTTAATAGAAACACTCTTAGCTTTTAAGACATTTTTTATAAAAAAATCTCAGATTCGAAGACATTTTTTTTCTTTAGAAAAATTCTCAAATTCTAAATATATTTTTTCTTTAGATTTTTTTTTAAATTCTAAGATATTTTTTTCTATAAAAAAATTCTCACATTCTGAGACATTTTTTCTAAAGAAAAATTCTCATATTCTGAGACATTTTTTTTATAGAAAAATTCTCACATAAAATTATAGAAAAATTCTGACACATTTTTTGTTTACAAAATTCTCAGATTCTCAGATTCTGACACATTTCTTCTATATAAAAACTGTCAGATTCTGACACATTTCTTCTAAAGAAAAATGCTCATAATCTGAGACATTATTTCTATAAAAAAGTTTTTTAGTTCTGAGAAATTTTTTCTTTAGGAAAATTATTAAATTTTGAGAGTTTTTTTATAGAAAAATTTTCAGATTTCTTAAAAAAGAAATTTTTTTTTCTTAAAATTCTTATATTCTGAGATATTTTTTCTATAAAAAATTTTTTAGATTCTGAGACAGTTTTTCTATAAGAAATTCTCACATGCCGAGACATTTTTTCTATAGAAAAATTCTCAGATTGTGACACATTTTTTCTACAGAAAATTTTTTAGATTCTGAAAATTTTTTTTAATAGAAAAATTCTCATATTATGGGAAATTTTTTGGGAATTTTTAGATTCTAAATAATTATTTCTTTATAAAAATTTTTGGATTCTGAAACATTTTGTTATCATAAGAAGTTTGTTATTGCATTTGAGCGAATATGTCAGATCACCTTGAAATTTTTAGTATATTCCACATAATCTAAGAAAACAAAATGGCTTAATTTGGCTCCTGGTGGACATACTTGTATACCGGGTGGTATTTAAACAAGCACAAACATATTTTTTTACACAAACATTTTTCGCGGATTTTTTTTATACCCTCCACTCTAGTGATAGAGGGTATATATGAATTTGTCATTCCGTTTGTAACACCTCGAAATATTGGTTTTAGATCCCATAAAGTATATATATTCATGATCCTCGATCGATTTTAAGTCGATCTAGCTATGTCCGTCCGTCTGTCTGTCTGTCCGTCCATAGAAAACGCGCTAACTTTTGAAAGACCTTACAGAGGCTAAATTTACCTGGTCAGGTTGGTTTTGCAACCCAGCGAAATCGGTCCAGTGGTTCAAAAGTTATGAGCAAAAGACTAAATTTCGGCAAGGGTTTTTCGTGAATTTACTAGATAAAACACACGATAACTTTCGAACGACAATCCTTAGAGTGCTGAAGTCTGGCATATTTATTTGTCCTTCCTCTGTCCCAGTTTATTTCAAATTTCAGCCAAATCGGTCCAGTGGTTCAAAAGTTATTAGCAAAACCCTGAATTTCAGATTGGTTTCACCTAATTTGAAAAACCCGAGTTTTAAAAAAACAAGCTTTAAAAACAATGATAAGCCACAAAATTACTTTACAGAGTATTTTTGTCACTCAGAAATATTTTTACACTAAAAAAAAAAATTTACACTCGAAAAAAATTTTACACTCAAAAAAAAAATTAGTAAAATATTTTTTTTTTTTTACAAAAATGACAAAAAAATTTTTTATTTTTCTCAAAATAAAATATTTTTAATCAAAGTTGTTAATTTTTTTTACATTAAAAAATTAAATTTACTATCCTTTAAAAATGGCATTGAGGAAGGTATTCATAGATTCGGCCAAGTCGAATTTAACTTTTATACTTGTTTTTCGTTAATTTTTTTTTTTTAAATTTTAACAAAAAATATCTTTTTGCATTATATGTGAAATTTGCTGATTTTACCGAACGCGGATTGCTAAATTTGTGTATATTTTGGAAAGAGTTTTATTTAGGAGTATAAATTGAGTGAATTTCAAACAATTTCTAAGCTCTCTGTATTTAGTTTAATATATTAATTTCCCTCTATCTCGAAAGTACGACTATCTATTGACTTCTTCCATTCTATTCATTAATAAAAAATCCTAATGAACCACAGATCTTACTTAAATTAAGAGCTCTTGGTACAGTTTTCATTTATGTTATTGTTTCGGTTAAATGAGGCATTTTATGTGTATGTAAGTGGATGTCAATTTAGTAAACTAAATTTAGTCAACCTTCTGTTGGCGACAATTATACAACCCGCATTAGGGTTTCTTTTAACATTTATCAATTGCAATTATCTTGCCTCTGTTGAAGTTGAGTGGTGCCTTAACCTTTCAAATGTTTTAGTTGGTTAGAGTCAAAAGTGCGGGTGCAATAATTATGTAGATATACATAAAGACAGACTGACTGACTGACAGACACAGATGCCAGGATATAATAAATAATTTAAAAATATTTATAATTGTTGTGCTGCTCTTAAGGCAGACATAGTCTGTAAATGAAAACCAACTAAATTACAAAACAGTCTGACTAAGATGCCACAAAATAATAGATAAGATTGACAACGAAAAGGAATAATGTATATTCCAGGGTTTCATTATAAATTTACAATTTGTTTTATTTCAATATCACATTGTTTTGCCAAATTTTTTCTTTAGTGCAAAATATTAACCCCATGTGGTAGAGTTTGGTACTAATATACAGACATTTAACCGTTAAAGAGCTAACGTCATGTGACTACTATACTCGTCTTTATTTCTTTACAAATTATTTGCTTGGTAAATTTTTTGAAGTTTGTGTCTTAAGTCTTTTGTTTTGAAAAATCGATTTTTATCGTTTTTACATATTGCGTGTGTTATTTAATTATTATTTCTTCTCAAGTATTTCAACATCATCAGCATATGATGCTTTAACAACTGTTTGATTACAAAATGAGATAACTAATGATTTTTTTTTGAATATTTGTAATACTGCACACTTTCTTTTATTTAAAAAAATTGTATATTGATTTAAACTCTTAAAGAAATGTATTTTCAATAATAATCTTAACTACCCCCTAAAAAGCATCTGTTTTATTCCCTTAGGAAAAAATGTTTAAAATTTGTTAATATTGAAAAATGCACGTAACATATGTTGGGTTTGACGAATTGTTTTCTTATTGTAGATCATTTCTTTTGTTTTTATTTTTTTTTTTGAAAAAATGTAGGGGTGGTTTTCATCCATAATCTGTCATGCAGAAATTTTTGTTTGAAATTTGTTAAAGGTGCAAATGTTACTATTGTGTATTAAATTTTTGTCTATTTTTTTTATTTTTATTTTTTTTTATTTTTGTAATGTCATTCTTGGGACGCATGCCTGGCACGCTTTGGCATAAATTTATGTAAATACGAATTTCGGATAAATAATTAAAAATTTTTTGTTAATTTTTATAGTTTTTGATATTTTTTTTTATTTCGTCAAAACATGTGTTTTTTGACAGTTGTAGAAATTTTTAAATTTTTAGGTGTATTACACCGTCCAACAAAAAACAAAACATTTGTTAAACACGAACTGGACGATATAAGTTTTAGACTAGAGAATAAATATAGTAAAACTGCATTTACAGTTTTTCATTTCGTGATCCTGTTTCCTTTTAAAAACACTCCAAAGTTTTAGAGGATTAATTTTTGTAAAATATTTTTTAAATATTTTTTTATTAATTTTTGTAAAATATTTTTTAAATATTTCTACTTGTCCTAGAATGCCACTATTGATGGCAAATAGAAGAGGATTTCCGCTAATTTTCCCATTTTAATATTTTTACAAATTTTAGGAAAAAGGAGGTAAGTAATGTCCATTCAAAACTTTGTCATCAAATTTCATTTAAAATTTTTAACAAAATATTATTTTTTAAAGTACATTATTAACATACTTTTTCTTGATATAGCAAAATAAAAAGGAAATGGAAAAATTAGCGAAGATTTTCTTCTTTCATTTGCAATCAATAGTGACATTTTAAGACAAGTACAAATACTTAAAAAATATTTTACGAAATGTCATTCTTTTAAAAATTTGAAGTCAGGATCACGAAATGAAAAAAACAAAATGTCATCCTTTTAAAAATTTGAAGTCCTTTTAAAAGGAAAGTGGATCACGAAATGAAAAACTGCAAATGCTGTTTTACTCTATTTGACCTCTATATTCAGATGTATACACTCAAAATAATAACTCTGTTAAACTACAGAAAAACTCTGCTAATTTAACAGAGTACACCATACATTTCCAGCTAACAACATTTCTTGGTAATTTTACTAAAAAACTCTGTAAAATGATTTTGACAGAAAAAAACTGTTAATTTACAGAGTTTATAGTAAAATATTGGTTAAATATGAAAGCTTTTTTACAGAGAAAACTCTGTAATTTTACTATAAAACTCTGTAAAATGATTTGGACAAAAAAAACTGTTAATTTACTGAGTTTCTAGTAAAATATTGGTTAAATAAACAACCATTTAGCAAAGAAAACTATGTAAATTTACATATATTTGTAAAAAACATTTGATGCAAAAAAAAATATAGAAAAAACTCTGTAAATTTACAAAGTTTAGTTAAATGCATGTTATTTTGTAAAATTTGTATACGATTTCTGAAAAAAAATTTTTGATTACTTTTTTTGCTACTTTTT
Source organism: Pegoplata infirma (assembly GCA_963921195.1). Classification (NCBI taxonomy): domain Eukaryota; kingdom Metazoa; phylum Arthropoda; class Insecta; order Diptera; family Anthomyiidae; genus Pegoplata; species Pegoplata infirma. The sequence continues at coordinate 14,978,657 of OY992537.1, read as the reverse complement.
CAACTTTTTCTCAAAAAAAATTAAAATATATAGATAAAATGTTGATGCTTGGTAACAAAAACAAAAACTACTCAAAACAGAAAACTTTTTTGGTTATAAAAAAATAAGAAGTATTTTGCTTAGATCTGTATTTTAGCAGAAAACTCTGTTAATTATCTGTAAAATTAAGATTACAAAGTAAAAAGTTATATAACAGAGGAAACTGTGTTTTTTTGTCACAACAAAATACAAAGTATTTTCTTTAAATCTGTATTTTGAAAGAAAACTCTGTCAAATAACTGTTGAATTGAGATTATAGTAATTTTACAGAGTATTTTACAGAGTTATTATTTTGAGTGTGGAAAAAAATACCACTTTCTGGGAAAAGTTCCAGTTTCAGGGAAAAAGTTTCAGTTCCTGGTTCTCAGATTTTGAGAAATTTTTTCGAATGAAATAATCAGATTCAGAGACATTTTGTAGTATAGAAAAATTCTTAGATTCTGAGACACTTTTCTGTATAGAAAAAAGTTAAAATTAAAAAAAAAAAATTCCATAAAGCAAAAATTATCAGATTCAGAGACATTTTGTCATATAGAAAAATTTTAAGATTCTGATGATCTTAAGAAATTTTAGATTCTGAGACACTTCTTCATACACTCAAAATAACAACTCTGTTAAATTACAGAAAAACTCTTCTAATTTAACAGAGTACACCATACTTTTCCAGCTAGCAACATTTCTTGGTAATTAAAAAACTGTTAATTTACAGAGTTTCTAGTAAAATATTTGTCAAATAAAACACCATTTAGCAAAGAAAAACTCTGTAAATTTACATATATTTGTAAAATGCATTTTATGCAACCACAATTTTACAGAAAAAAACTCTGTAAATTTACAGAGTTTAGTAAAAAACATGTGATTTTGTAAAAATTTTTATAAGATTTTAGAAAAGATTTTTTTTGTTAATTTTTTAACATTTTCTCAAAAAAATACAGATAAAGTTTTGGTGTTTTTACAGAAAACTCTGTTTTTAACTATGAAATTAAGATTAAATAGAAATAAGTAAAAATACAGATAAAACTTTTTTGGTTATAAAAAATACAAAGTATTTCGCTTAAATCTGTATTTTAGCAGAAATCTCTGTTTATTATCTGTAAAATTAAGATTACAAATTTAAAAGTAATATTACAGAAGAAACTTTGTTTTTTTGTCACAACAAAATAAAAAGTTTTTTCTTTAAATCTGTATTTTGACAGAAAACTCTGTCAAATATCTGTTGAATTGAGATTACAGTCATTTTACAGAGTATTTAACAGAGTTATTATTTTGAGTGTAAGTCTCACAAAATGTTAAAATGATTGAACATGGGTAAGTCGTGCCGCATCAACCATGAAGTTTTAAAACGAAATACACGGGGGAACATATGTCTTTTTATTAATTTCATATTTTTTTTTTGTATTTTAAGTAATGCTTGAATTCAAGTGGTAACAGAATTGTGATTTAGAGTAAAATGACTCTTTAATAAGTTATTAAAAAAAAAATCCGGTTAAAATCAGCCAAGTTGTTACAACTTCCCCAGGCATTTATTTAAACTTTCTACTGTAATAATTTTTTTTATTCTTCAAGTTCAAATGAATCTGATCTGCTCAGAGATAAAAAACTTTTCTAAAATTTCTTACTAGATTTGCTTCGACTAATAAACTTTACTCATTTTTAAAAATTTTACCAAACATTATTTTAAAAGATTACAAAAACATTAATAAACAACTCAACAGCATTTTTTGAAAATGCCTCCCATTACATTAGAAATGAAAACATCTGCTACTTATGCAATAAATTAACAGATGACAAAAATAATGCTTATGGTTGGCAAAAATTTGTGGTTTCTCTATTAATTTCAAAAGGCTTGTTAACTCAATATTACACAAGTTAGGGTTGCAAATTTTTTCAAGGGCACACACCCACTTTTTGAAAAACCTCAAAGTAAACAGTCATTAATTTTTCTATCACCCTAACAATTTTCAAAACTTATGTTATATTTCGTTGAAATATTTAGCAAAACTATTACAACAGATGATCAATGAAATTGATTAAGGATACAAAAAAATCATAAAATATGTTGTAAATCAAATGAAATATTACAAATTACAAATGCGTTTTACATATTTAGAGTTTTCAAAAAAGAAATAATAAAATTATGTATGTGCTCCTAAATACATTAAATACTTCACCGGAAATACTTGTAATATATTTTTGTTTAATAAAAAAAAAAGGATTATGAATTTTCATTCTTAATAGGGCACTCAATGGAGTTGGAGGGTACATATTACAAAAATAATAAAAAATATGTATTTTGGTACAAAAGCCACAATAAAGGAGTACGTATAAAATTATGAAAGCCAAAAAGGAACACGTGTGGCACGCATGCGCTTACATTAAACTAAATAACCCACCACCACTTTCATTAAAACAATACTCTGTTGTAGGGGAATAAACGAGAAACGAGTGGAAAGCATATTATGATGGTATTATTAAAATAAAAATAAAACTCTTTACACATTTACAATAAAGGATAAATAACACTTTAAACACAAAAAAATAATATAAAAATTTATAAAAACATTCAGTTGGGACTTTTACATACACACATTTGTAATGGATCTTATAAAATTTACAGGAAATGTTCAATACTTTATATTTAAATTCCATAAATTATTAAAACAGACCATTACTGTGTTAATAAACCAATTGTAAATATTGTAGTTAAAGAGTTTTTGTAAAATTTTTAGGGTGAGCAAGGGAACGACTTTAAGTAGATTTACAGCTGCCAATACTTTGCAATAGCACACTTGTTGTAGGTTAGATTCGATGGGCGTTAACCATTTGGCGAATTCACTCGGAGGCCATAAGGCCCATTGTGATTCCCTTTGACTCACACTCACTTACGCTCACTTACGCTCACTTACGAGAACTTGCAGATGCTGTGTCTATACAACCAGGTTAATTTATTATGGGTACCAGGACACAAGGAATACAGGGAAATGAAAAGGCAGATGAACTTGAAAAACTTGGAGCTGATGGTTTAGGTACCATGGTGCCAGTTTTACCACCACTTTAACACTATAAACTTAAACGGAATTCCATCATTCCAAAATGCAAAATCAGCAGAACTTTGTGGCCAACTTATGATCAAGGGAAAACTAAATATCTACTATCACTAACGAAAAGGGAATGCCGAGCGGGATAATAACTGGTCATTGTCTTATCGGCATCCATGCCAAGAATATTGGACTTATTTCAAACGCTACACTCAAAAAAAAAAACTTGTAAAGTTACCAATAAATCTCGTGATTTTACGAGGCTATTCTCGTAAAATATGACGTAGGTAAAATTCTCGTAAAATTACGAGGATTTCCTCGTAATTTTTAATGCACCAAAAATTTGTAAAATAACCAATTTTATTGGTAAAAATATTGTTTTAAAACCGGAAAAATAAAAAAAAAAAATGGTAAACTTACAAGAAAAAATGGTAAATATGTTTAAAAAATTGGTAAATTTACAAACCAAAATGGTAAATTTAAAAAATAAAAAATTTTTGTTAACAACATAAATCCTCGTAATAAAATCATTTTTTGTAAAATAACTGTTTTTTTTTTTGTAAACTAACTACTCCTCCTTAAATTAATCCTCGTAATAATTTTTTCAAAATTTTGTCAACTTTTTTTTTTTCAATAAAAAAAAAATACAAAAAAAAGTTTTTTTGTTAAACAACATAATCGTCGCATAACGTAATTTTTGTAAAATAAAGTATTTTTTGTAATTCAACTAGAATCCTCGTAATAAAAACTTTGTTGTAAAATTACATTTTTTTTTTGTAAAATAACCTTTCAAAATGGTAGAATACAATTACGAAAATAAACTTGTAAAATTACTAATAAAACTGAAGTTCTCGTTTGAGCAAAGTACAAGATTTTTTGTTAAAAAACAAGGAAAATTGTTAAATATTGGTAGAACGGGATTACAAGGCATTTTACCAGGCGTTTTACCAGTTTATTTTTTTGAGTGTAGTTGTAAAAGATGCGCTTCACTGCCCAGCTGTGGCAAGGAGTCGCCGATCCATTATCGGTCAGATAAGTTTCGGTACTTTAGAGGATATAACGCAAATGGATCTTACACTCAAAAAAAAAAGTTTGTAAAATTACAAGTAAAAGGTCTTGTAATTCTATTTTACTAATATTTTTGTCTTTTTACAAAAATTGTTGTATATTTAATAAAACGAAAACTACAGTTTGCTTTGTAATTTTACTATTATATGTTGGTAAATTTATTTTACAATTTTTTTAGGTAAATTTACAAAAAAAGTGAATTACTTTACAAATTAAAAAAGTATTACAAGGTGTTTAGTTTTTTTACACAAGAAAACTGTTATTGTACAACAAAATTTTACTTGATGTTATTTAGTCTTTCTACCAAAAAAATGTGTTATTACAAACATTTGTTTTTTTTTAGATCGTTTACAAGGTTTTCAGTTTGAAATGTATGTATTGAAAAATACAAATTTCCAATGTAATTTTACAAAACTTATTTTATTACTAGAATTAATGTTGTTTTACAAAAAATAATTATTATTCAACAATAGGACATGCAAAAATTTTCTAAGTTCAGATTTTTTTTTTGCGTTTTGAAGTAAAAATTTTAGTTAAAAATATTTTTTTATAAATAAAAAATTTCATGAAAATTTTTTTTTGAAATTTTTTAAGTTCCGGACACAAAAATTTTTCAACTAATTGTAAGCTTTGGCAAAAAAATGAATTTTTACACCATTTTTTGGTAATTTGCGTTAAGTTAAATACCACAATTTCTATGTGTTTCTACTATATAATTGTTCTAGTTTATTTTTTTGTATTTTTACCATTTTTTTTTGTAATTTTACCATATTTTTTTGGATTTTTTTTTTTTAATTAGGCACCTAAAATCAATAAAAAGCTGCCAATTATGAAAAATTAAGTTTTTCTTATTTTAACAGGTACTTAAACATCCAATCTACAATATCCAACAAAAAATTTTCCGATTTTTTTAAAATACTTGTAAAAATAATTAAAAATTAAAAAAAAAAATGTTATTTTTTGACTAATTTTTCCTGAAAATATAAGAAATTTTTTGTGTAGCCTCCTTCGCAATTCTCATATGTTCTACTTAAGAAAAACCAAATGTCGAAAAAAAAATAAAAAAGTGCAGTGTTATACATTAAAAAGTTTGTTAAATGTGTTCAAGTGAGAAACAAAATCATTTCAGGTTGTTGAAGTGCTACTCCAGCTGCCGAAGAAGGAAAAATAAGATGCACCAATGGAAAAAAACTTTTAAATTTACAAAACAAATATGTAAATAAACCAAATTTTTTGTAAATTTACAAAACAAATATGAAAATTTAAAAAACAAAATTGTATACTTACGAAAAAAGTTGTAATTTTACAAAAATGAAGTAGAAAATACAAAAACAATATTGTGAACTTACAAATTTTCTGGTTAAACTACTGTTTTTACGGCAAAAAAATAAGACAAAATGGTATATTTACAATAAAAATTGTAAATTTTTACCACTTTTTATTGTAAATAGACAAGTTTTGTGCCATAAAAAACAGTAGTTTAACCAAACAATTTGTAAATTTACAATTTTGGTTTTTGATTTTCTACTTTATTTTGTAAATTTACAACTTTTTTTGTAAGTTTACAATTTTTTTTGTAAATTTAATTTTTTTTTTGCAAATTTACAATTTTTATTGTAAATATACGTGTTTTTCAATACTTTTTCCGAAAAAACAGTAGTTACACCAAATAATTTGTTAATCTACAACTTATTTTTTTCATTTTATATTTTTTCTTTGTAAAATAACAACCTTTTTCTGTAAGTATACAATTTTGTTTTGTAAATTTACCAAATTTTTTTGTAAATTTACAAAAAAAATGTTCACCTCGAAGTTAACATTTTACAAAAAAAAATTGTAAATTTACATTTTATTTTGTTAAATCAATTTACAAATTATCCCCGTAACATTACGGGGATTCTTGCTAGTATATATTTTACAAAACCTGCCCCGTAAAATCACGGGGATTTTATGTCATTTTACAAAGTTTTTTTTTTGAGTGTAGGATATTGAAAATATTCGCAATGACTTTGAACGTGTTTAACTTGCACCGCTAGTGGAAAAAGTTTTGTGGTACCGCTATGGACCAAGAGGTCTATGCGAGGTGTCAATCGGACACCGCCACCCTAACCTAACCCAACCACTCACGCTCACGCAAAAAATAATCGAACCACTCACTAATCACTCACGCAAATTTTTTTTATCATTCACGTGAGTAATAAAAAACTTACTCACGCCACATTCAATCATGCTCACGCGTGAGTCACGCAAAATCTACTCACGCAATAAAATGTTCTTCAAAAAAAAAAAAAAAATTAAAAAAAAAATATTTTTACAAAAAATAAAAAAAAAAAAAATTGGACAAATCAAAAAACCTAATCACGCAAACTCACGCAAAAAAGAAATGACTCACTCACTAATCACTCACTCAGATTTTTGTTTTGAACCATTTTCAGACTGGCCTGGGGTGTTGATCTAATAGCACCAGTGATATCCACACATGCCAGTCGTTGTACCTTCTGTAGATTGCAGAGATATGATTTCTTATCCACTGCTCTCCACCATACAAGGGCACAATAGGTAAGTATTGGTCTAATTATCGCACCATACATCCAGTGTATAATATAGGGTTTTAGACCCCACCTTTTTCCGAAAGTTCTTTTGCAGGTGTAAAAATCACATAAAGACTTTTTCATTCTTTACTCTGCACACTGGGCCGAGATGGTAGGTCTTTTGGCCAAAAGTCTCTGTAGGTCGTAAATGTAAATCGATTTTTTTGAAATTCAGAATATAAGCTTATATTAGGGTAATAAATAAGTGACTTGAAACTTTTTGGAATCGGACCTACAAGGAAACTGTTTCAGGGTGGACACTTCATTTTTAATAAAATTTACAGATGTTATAGATGAAACAAATGAAGAGACACTTGTCTTTTGTTTATGTATTTGAATTGGAGATGGTCTCTGGTCCCGTGATTTGCGTGACTCAAATAAACAACGTGATTCACGCGTGAGCGATTTTCATTTAAATCACGTGATTATAGAGTGATTTTCATTTCAATCACGTGACTATATTAGGGTAATAAATAAGTGCCTTGAAACTTTTTGGAATCGGACCTACAAGGAAACTATTTCAGGGTGGACACTTAATTTTTAGTAAAATTTACAGATCATATAATTGAAACAAATGAAGAGACACTTGTCTTTTGTTTATGTATTTCAATCGGAGATGGTCTCTGGTCCCGTGATTTGAGTGACTCAAAAAAACAACATGATTTACGCGTGAGCGTGAGTGATTTTCATTTAAATCACACTCTAATTAAAATGATTTCAGTTTCCTACTATAAATTGGGTAAATTATTTGATCTTTGATTCTGTGCAGAGCTCTGCACAGAAAAAATTTGAAACGAATTTCAATCAACAAAAACGCGAATTCAATAAATTTTTTGATTGAAGTTCTTCCAATAAATAAAATTGTTATACCAGTCATCAAATTGAAGGTGATGAATTGAATATTTTTTCAATCATACATTTTTTCGATTTTGATCAAAAATTTGATAAATTTTTTATTTATAGTCAATTAAAATAAAGATTGATTTAACGAATGAATGTGAATGTTTAATGAATGTGATAAAATTATGAAAAAATCATCTTTTTTGCTTTCCAATATGTTGCCAACAATAAAAAAAAGTAAAACCCTATTATTTTATATATTTTTGAATTATTCAAATAAATTAATGCGAAAAAAATCTGGTATGTTAAAAACTTGTGATTCGATAGTTGTGTACGCCAATTTTCAGCTTTCTACCTTATCAGTGGGCTTCAGAAAGTTCTGGACAGACAAAAAAAAAAAAAGAATAACACAAATGAGGAAACTAGGGTGTCGCGAGAAATTTGAAATATTGAATATATATATATGCTATAGAACATACATTTTTAAATCAAATAAAAGTTTTAAATTATTTTAACAAAATGTTTAGCTAAACAGTTAAATGTGTTTTAGATATTTATTTTTCCCCTTTCTAACAAATTTAATATGTTTACACATCCCACAACTGCAAACACTTTCACGCCTTGACCCAACCCACATGATACACAGCTGTATTTAAATAGTAGATCCAATAACGAAAAAACCCATTAAAATATTGAGTTAAAAACTTATACATATGAGTTTATATTTTTCATTCTGTAAAAAAAAAGAATCGTTTAAAGTGGTTAAAATTATAATAAACTCTCAACAGATGTTTTTTGGTTGTCCTTGTTCACGCCAGCAACCAACAACAAACAGCCACCTCGTCCATCAATCTCCCTTTATAATTTTAAACATATGAAATTGATACTTGAACGGAAAAATGTTTAGAAGATTTTTATTTTGATAAAAATCACGTTTGTTAACATGTGACAGCCAATGATTTAGAAAAAAGAAAAGGACTCGTTCAATTGCATCATAAATTTGTTGAAAGGAAGCTAACAGAGGAGTTAGATTACAATTGTTGCCATGTGCAATGGATGTCCTTATTCGTTCAGTGTTTCAAGTTACAGAAAAAAAAAAACAGTAGATACAAAACGATAAAGGATAAAACAAGTAGAAAAGTTAAATTCGACTTGGCCGAATCTATGAATACCCTCCACAATGCCCTTTTTAAGTGATAGTAAATTTTCTAACGTGAAAAAATAACATTTTTGGTTAGAAATATTTTATTTTCTGTAAAAAAAACTTTTTTTATTCATTTTTGAAAAAAAAAAAAAAAATACTAATTTTTTTTTGAGTGTATTTTTTTTTTTTGTTTTAGTTTAAAAAAACTTTTTTTTGTTAATTTTTGAAAAAAAAAAATAATTTACCAATTTTTTTTTTGAGTGTAAAATTTTTTTTGAGTGTAAACTTTTTTTGGTTAGAAATATTTTATTTTCTGTAAAAAAAACTTTTTTTATTAATTTTTTAAAAAAAAATTAAAATTTTTTTTTTTGAGTGTAAAATTTTTGTGAGAGTATTTTTTTTTGTTTTAGTGTAAAAAAAACTTTTTTTTGTTAATTTTTTAAAAAAAAAAAAAATAATTTACCAATTTTTTTTTTTGAGTGTAAAATTTTTTTTGAGTGTAAACTTTTTTTTTAAGTGTATTTTTTTTTTTGGTTTAGTGTAAAAATATTTTTGTGTGACAAAAATACCTTTTAAAATATTTTTCTGACTTACAAATGTTTTTAAAACATGTTTAACGGGTTTTCAACACGTGAATTTAAGGTGAACTAATCTGAAATTTACGGTTTTGCAAATAACTTTTGAACCGCCGGACCGATTTTGCTGAAATTTAAAACGAACCGGACCAGAGGAACGATAAATATAAATGCCACACGTCAGTACCCTCAGAATTGCCGTTCGTAAGTTACCGTGTGTTTTATCTCGTAAATTCCAGAAAACCCCTTGCCGAAATTCACTCACTTGCTTATAACTTTTGAACCACTGGACCGATTTCGCTGGATTGCAATACCAACCTGACCAGGTAAATGTCCAACATATATGCCAAACTTCAGGAGCCTCCGTAAAGTCTTTCAAAAGTTAGCGTGTTTTCAACAGACAGACAGACAGACAGACAGACAGACAGACGGACAGACGGACGGACGGACGGACGGACGGACGGACGGACGGACATCGCTAGATCGTCTTAAAATCGATCGAGGATCATGAATATATATACTTTATGGGGTCCTAGACCAATATTTCGAGGTGTTACAAACGGAATGACAAACTTATATATACCCTCTATCACTAGAGTGGAGGGTATAATAAATAGTATGTAAAACAAACATATTAGCTACATTGGTGACAATACTACTATAAGAAATTTAATCCGACTGAAGGACTATAAGATATACATATTTTTCTACCAAGGTTCAGTTTTATTTATCTCCTTTCGGGCTTTCGGGCTTTATTTCTTAATACAGTCGAACCCGGTTATAACGCACTCCGAGGGACCAGTAAAAGTAGTTCGTTATAAGCGAAGTTCGCTACAAGCGGGGTATATTTTTTTATCAACCTAGTTTTATTTCCAAAAAAATAGATCCCATTTCGTTTTATTCGATGTTCTTTTTTCGTAAATAAACTACTTATTGAGAAGAAATCATTAAATATATAAATAAATTTCATCAAAATTATAATATAAACCAAAAAATTCCAACCTTTTGTTAGTTTGATAAACATGATTGCCACACATTAAAAAATATTAATGGGAGCTCGTTATAAAAAGGTAAATACCCAGTCAGAAAATACAAAAGGGCCAAGGTTGGCAAAGCGTTGGTGCCAGTATTACCAACGTTGGCCGATAACGCGGTTTGCAACTAATACTATACATTGGCATTGTTGGATTGATAACGCCAGATGGGGCTCGGGCCAATTGTTTTTTCTGGTGTTGGCAGACTGTTGGCAAAACAAAAAACACTGTACATCACCAGTGTCATATTTTTAAGTAATACTACGCTGTGCTAAAGTCGGATTTACAAAAAATACTGTACAGTGCTATTGTTGGATTGATAACGCCAGATGGGGCTCGGGCCAATTGTTTTTTCTGGTGTTGGCAGACTGTTGGCAAAACAAAAAATGCTGTACATATTTAATAATGGAATGGACATATTTAATAAGTCCAAAAAAGGTTTTTGGACATTAATGGGAAGAGTTTTTGCAAGCCATTTATAATAGCATTATACTTTGGAAATTCAAAACCGTATTTTGCTTGAGAATTTTTGTCTGAATTTGTATACGAAGTTAATACTTTAACTAATGAAGGTACACTAAGGGTGGGATAGTGTTGTGTGAGATTTTAAGCAGCAGTATTTGGAATCGCTAGAACCCCTCATTTTGTGAGGTTCGTAAAAAAAGTGTATGAGCCAAAAAATGGGGGAGGTCGGATAGGATCTAGGGGTCGCTCATCGGGGTCAAAGTTAGGCGCTCATGGGAAAAAATCCACAAAAAGCCCCACAACTCCCCCGGTTTTGCCCCTAGAGGGGTCAAATGTGAGACCGGCCCCCATTATTTTTTCGCCCCAAGCACTTTTGCCAAATACACCTAAGCCCTATCTCCTCTCCTTAAGGCGGCTCCCATACAAAGGTTTAATGTGAAAACATATTTGCTCCTACCTCTCTAGCTGTCCTGGAAGTGACCCTAGAGGAATCAAATATATGACCGACCCCCAATATTTTTTCATCCCCAACATTTTCTTCTAACATACCTACCCTCTATCTTCAACCGTTAGGGTGGTCCCCATACATTTTTTTATTTTTCCTTATTTTTTTTATTAAATCACCTCCTACCGGTCCAACGGTGCTTCCTAGAGGGTCATTAGTAAGACCGACCCCCATTTATTTTTAGCCCCCAACATTTCATCTAAACATACTAACTCCGTATCTCCAATTCCTAAGGGGTCACACACACACAAGGACATTTTTATAAAATTTGCTCCCTCCGCTCTAACTGGCGCAGAGAGGACCCTAGAGAATTTAAATGTATGACTGACCCCAAATATTTTTTCAGCCCCAACATTTTCCCCAAACAAACCTACCCTCTATTTTTAAGCCTTAAGGGGGTCCCCACACATTTTTTTTTATTTTTTAAAAATATCAGATCTTATACTGACCCCCAATATTTTTTTAGCCCCAACATTTTCCCCAAACAAGCTTACTCCTTATTTTTAAGTCTTAAGGGGGTTCCCACACATTTTTTTTAATTTTTATTTAAAAAATCAGCTCTTACCGCTCCCATGGTGCCTCTTAGGAACGGGAAATGCAGAGTGACCCCCAATAATTTTTGCCCCCTACTTTTTGTCCGAACATACCTACGCCGTATTTCCACTTTGTTAGATAATATTTTTTCCTCTCCATTACGGCACAACACGTTGTTATAGTCCTCTATTAATTTTACGCCTCTTTCGGCAGCGTCGTTGAAAACATGTAATTGAAGTAATATTTGCAGCGCTTGCTGGTAGTCCTCACAATTTTCCCATGTGTTTGGACCGGAACCAATGAAATTTGTTGTTAATCCGAAGCGTGAAAAAAATGTTGGTGTCTCAGCTGTGACGTAGTGGCTTAAATCATTCTTTATATTGTGAGTTCGGGATTTACTTGTTTCGATTCCATATAAATTATTTTCACACCTTCGAATCCAACCACGTGTACTGGATGATCACGATCTTTGTTGCCACCTTCGCAGCTATCCCCCGAGTCCTAATCTTCCCCGATATCATCGTCTTATTTTTCTTGGCTGTCAGATAACTCTTCCTCCTTGCATTTGCCATTTTTCATTTTATTTCACAAGAGATATTCGGATCAAATAGTGCAACAGCTTCACCACTGAGATACCAAAGATGTCAGAGAATCTCTTCTCCAATCGTTGAGACATCTTATTAATTGAAGCATAATTAGCAATCGCTTTAAAAAAAAAATTCAAATCATTATTTGGAGGTTCTATTGCTTTAGTGGCGCTAAACCAAAATTTCACGTAAATTGTTTTTGGTCAAACCTAGAATATTTTTAGGCAATATATGCCTTTTGCCATCCATCGAGCATGACTGATGGGTCCTGGTGGGCTAAAATGTTTATTAGGAATATTTTTACCAAGGTGTAATACAACAATTTCAAGAAACTCTTTGAAGTCGTCTCTTGGTCGCTTTTCCTTTATTTGAGCTCAACAAAACAACTTGATGCAGGTTAGACTAAAGGTGGAATGTTGCCTGCCACTTTCTAATCTTCTATGCCAGGACTGTATGGTTTGTGTTTTATATTTTTCCATTACTCTTTCAAACGCTCAAACATTGGAACTCCTGGTGCACACGTTTTGCCGAATTTGGTTTCAAACACTTCTTTTATTTGAAGTTCATTAATATAATGTTTGCAATGGCAGATATAGGGGTCAGTTTGCATTTCCCGTCCCTAAAAGGCACTATGGGAGTGGTAAGAGCTGAATTTATAAATAAAAGTGTTGCTAATTATTGTGCTTTTGTAAATTCTAAATACTCCAACGTTGGGTTCCAGTACCATTACGAATTTGGTTTTCCTAAGGGGCAAAAACATATGGGGGTAAGTCTGCATTCCCTATCCCTAAGAGGCACCACGGTAGCGATAACATCTGATTTTATAAAAAATAAAAAAAAATGTGTGGGGACCCCCTTAAAGCTTAAAAATAGGGGGCAGGTTTGTTTGGGGAAAATGTTGGGGCTGAAAAAATATTGGGGGTCACTCATACATTTAACTTCTCTAGGGTCACCCCTGCGCCAGTTGGAGCGGTAGGAGCAAATTTTATAAAAATGTCATTTTGTGTGGGAGACCCCTTAGGAATTAGAGATATGGAAGTGGTATATTCAGAAGATATGTTGGGGGTGGAAAATAAATGGGGGTTGGTCTTGATAATGACCCCTCTAGGAGGCACCATTGGACCGGTAGGAGCTGATGTAATAAAACAAATTAAGAAAAAATAAAAAAATGCATGGGGACCACCCTAAGGGTTGAAGATAGAGGGTAAGTATGTTCTAAGAAAATGTTGGGGTTGAAAAAATATTGGGGGTCGGTCATACATTTGATTCCTCTAGGGTCACTTCTGAGACAGCTAAAGAAGTAGGAGCAAATATTTTTAAAAATTGAACCTTTGTATGGGAGCCCCCTTAGAGAGTAGAGATAGGGCTTAGGTATGTTTGGAGAGAGTGTTTGGGGGGGAAAAAATAATGGGGGTCGGTCTCACATTTGACCCCTCTTGGGGCAAAACTAGGAGAGCTGTAGGGCTTTTTGTGGATTTTTTCCCCTCTATGCCCAACTTTGACCCCGATTAGCGACCCCTAGATCCTATTCGACCTGCCCCATTTTTTGGCTCATGCATTTTTTTTACGAACCTCACAAAATAAGCGGTTCTAGCGTGTCGAAATCGAAAACTCGTGCACTATCCCACACCTAAGGTACACACAAAAATTAGAAAAAAAAAATTAAATATTTTTATACCCTCCAACTACAGTATGGGGGTATACTCACTTTGTCATTCCGTGTGTAACGCATCAAAATATCGGTCTAGGACCCCATAAAGTATATATATTTATGATCAGTGATCGATTCTAAGACATTCTAGCGATGTCCGTCCGTCCGTCCGTCCGTCTGTCCGTCCGTCTGTCCGTCTGTCCGTCTGTCCGTCTGTAGTTAACACGATGCAGTCCAAAATAAAAGAGCTAGACTCCCGACATTTGGCACAAATATGTCTTATGTTAATAGGCAGGTTAAGTTCGTAAATGAGCAAAATCGGATCAGGGGGAAAAAAGTTCCCCCTTGAAAAACTAAACCAACCTCTGAAAAAATACACTTTTTTACATGTTTTTTTGTATTCTTGTTAAATAAATGAAACATTTGTTCTATTTATCGGGATGGGAAGGTGCTTCCAACATCCCCCACTGACCCCCATCACCCCCCCCCCAAAAAAAACATACGCCCCTGACAATTTTTTTTTTTTACATTTTGGAGGGTATAAAAGATTCGGCACAGCCGAATTTAACACTCTCACTTGTTTTTTACTTATATTATTAAAGGTGTCGAGGTCCACGGAAAACAATTTACATATAAAATATTAGCTTTTTGCTGTGATATGCCTGCCCGAGCGTTTATTAAGTGTACCAAGGGTCACACAGATTTTTTTTCTTGTGAAAGATACACCGTAAAAGGAGAAACAGTAAATAAAACACGCATTTTTAAAGAAATAAATTGTCAACAACGTACGCTCCAGTCGTTTAGAGAAAAGGCAAACGCTCAGCACCATTTAGATAAAGAAACCAGTCCACTTCTCGATATTCCTATGAAATGCATATGTTGTACCTTGGAATTGGAAAAACGTTACTTTTAGAAACTTATTTTTAAGAATCCAGATTCTTATATTTCCGAAGAAAACGTAGCAATTATGCAACAAATTTTTTTTAAAAATATCTAAAGATATTACAGCTGAGTTCCAAAGAAAAACGTTTGATTTAATGGATACAGGAAATTGGAAAGCTACACAATATCGTTTTTTTTATTATATGGCGGAGGGATAGTTTTGAAAAATGTATTGAAATCTAATCAGTACAGACATTTTTTACTTCTTTTTACAGCTTGTCGAATTTTGTCATCTAGCAAATTAGCTACATTAAAAGCTGATTATGCTAAGCAGTTATAAAGGAAATTTGTTGAACTTATGTCATATTTTTATGGACCAAAATCACATACAATGAATATTCACAACCTCATTCATATCGCAGATGACGTTGTTAATATAGGGGCGCCGCTATCTCAATTTTCCGCGTTTGATTTCGAAAATAGCCTAGGTTTTATAAAAAGTATTATAAATTCTCCAACCAACCCCATCGGAGAAGTTCAAAGAAAACTTCATATTTTTCGATCAAACGATTCATCAAATAATTTTCCATTGCTTTATCGTATCAATAGAAGCTTAAATATTCTCTTGGAAAAATTTTATAAACCTCGGAAATAGGAGTTACTTTTAGCTTTGTTATTATCGAAGGCAATAAAATTTCAGCACTTCCTCCTGATAACGTATGCTTACTAAGAAATGGAAATGTTATTACGGTTAACGAAATTTTTAGTAGGAAAGTGTCGAATTTCAAATGTGATGATATTTTTTTTAAAGGCAACGTTTTTCTTGAAGTTACTGATTTTGTGGAATATCCACTTCCATCAAATGAAATAGGATTCATTGTATGTTAGAAAATTAGATGAAAATAACACGAAGTTAACATAAGTATGGTAGAATTCAAGTGTATTCTTACTACATGTGATGATAAAACAATTTCTATTACTCTATTACACCAAATAAAAGGTGTAATAAAAACAATATTTAATCGAAATCCAACCGCTTAAAAATAATTAATAAAAAAATAAATGGTCGTAAATGTTGTATAAAATGTACTGGCAGAGTACAATTCTGTTTGTAATTGCCAACGTTGAAACGCTGTTGGCATTTCCAATAAATCCAGTGCTCCGCCAGTACAATATTTTTTGTACGGTTGGCAGTTTCTGATTGGGTATACATGAAATTGTGTTCGTGGGACCATAATAAGCAGTTCGTTTTAACCGAGGATTCGTTATACCCGAGTTCGTTATAAAAGAAGTATTTTGTGTGAAAATTGATGCTAAAACGTCGGGACTTTAGAATTAGTTCGTTATAACCGAGAATTCGTTATAACCGAGTTCGTTATAACCGATTTTGACTGTATAAGAAAAATGTCTCAGAGTCGGATACTTTTTTTTACACTCAAAATAATAACTCTGTTACATTACAGAAAAACTCTGCTAATTTAACAGAGTATACCATACTTTTCCAGCTAACAACATTTCTTGGTCATTTTACTAAAAAACTCCGTAAAATGATTTTGACAGAAAAAAAATGTTAATTTTCAGAGTTTACAGTAAAATATTGGTAAAATATGAAAGCTTTTTTACAACATTTCTTAGTAATTTTACTAAAAAACTCTGTTAAATGATTTTGACAGAAAAAGCTGTTAATTTACAGAGTTTATAGTAAAATATTGGTTAAATATGAAAGCTTTTTTACAGAGAAAACTCTGTAATTTTACTATAAAACTCTGTAAAATGATTTGGACAAAAAAACTGTTAATTTACAGAGTTTCTAGTAAAATATTGGTTAAATAAACCACCATTTATATATTTGTAAAATACATTTGATGCAAAAAAAAAATTACAGAAAAAAATCTGTAAATTTACAGAGTTTAGTCAAATGCATGTTATCTTGTAAAATTTTTATAAGATTTGTGAAAAAAAAATTTATAACTTTTTTTGCTACTTTTTAAAATTTTTCTTAAAAAAAAAAAATATACAGATAAAATTTTGATGTTTGGTAACAAAAACAAAAACTACTCAAACAGAAAACTTTTTTGGTTATAAAAAAATACGAAGTATTTTGCTTAGATCTGTATTTTAGCAGAAAACTCTGTTAATTATCTGTAAAATTAAGATTACAAAGTAATAAGTAAGTTGTTTTTTTGTCACAACTAAATACAAAGTATTTTCTTTAAATATGTATTTTGACAGAAAACTCTGTCAAATATCTGTTGAATTGAGATTACAGTCATTTTACAGAGTATTTTACAGAGTTATTATTTTGAGTGTACGAAAAATGTCTCAGCAATCTAATGAAGCAAATTTTATGAAAATTGTTTCCAATATTAGTGAAATGAAAACAGTTTTTCAATGTTTTAACTAAATTCTAAAGAACTTTTAACTAAATTCTAAGAAGTTTAACTGCACTCAAAAACATAACTCTGTTAAATTACAGAAAAACTCTGCTAATTTAACAGAGTACTCTATACTTTTCCAGCTTACAACATTTCTTGGTAATTTCACTAAAAAACTCTGTAAAATGATTTTGACAAAAAAAACTGTTAATTTACAGAGTTTATAGTTAAATATTGGTTAAATATGAAAGCTTTTTGATAGAGAAAAATCTGTAATTTTACTTTAAAACTCTGTAAAATGATTTGGACAAAAAAAAAAATTTTTAATTTACAGAGTTTCTAGTAAAATTTTGGTTAAATAAACCACCATTTAGCAAAAAAAACTATGTAAATTTACATATATTTGTAAAATGCATTTGATGCAAAAAAAAAATTACATAAAAAACTCTGTAAATTTACAGAGTTTAGTTAAATGCATGTTATTTTGTAAAATTTTTATAAAATTTTTTTTAAAACTTTTTTTGCTACTTTTTCAACTTTTTCTCAAAAAAAAAATATACAGATAAAATTTTGATGTTTGGTAACAAAATACAAAAACTACTCAAAACAGAAAACTTTTTTGGTTATAAACAAATACTAAGTATTTTGCTTAAATCTGTATTTTAGCAGAAAACTATGTTAATTATCTGTTAAACTAAGATAACATAGTAAAAAGTAATATAACAGAGGAAACTTTGTTTTTTTTTTCACAACAAAATACAAAGTATATTCTTTAAATCTGTATTTTGACAGAAAAATCTGTCAAAGATCTGTTAAATTGAGATTACAGTCATTTTACAGAGTATTTTACAGAGTTATTATTTTGAGTGCTTTGAGAACTTTTTTTTTAAAGTCATCAAAGCGCTTTAAAAACCCAAAGTAAAGAATTTCTGTTTTAGTTCGGTTATAATAATTTGTTTGATATACAAAGTGAAATCCAAAAAAAAAAATTGTTTACATTCCAAAAAACTTAGAAAATTTTCAAAAAAAAACTTTCAAAACTTAAAAAATTGAAAAAAAAATCTAGAAACATTTTTTTACTTAAAAAACACAAAAAAAAATTTACAAAAAATTGTTATTCAAAAATAGTTTCGAAATTTAGAAATTTTTTTCAAAAATCTAAAACGCTTTTCGAATACGCTCGCAAAGCGTCCGAAAAAAAAAGTTTTGAGATTGCTTTCTTTTTGTTATAGTGCTTTCAGAACACTTTTCAAAAACGCTCGAAAAGCGTCTGAAAATAGTGTTTTGAGAATTCTTTTTTTTTGTTACAGTGCTTTCAGAACGCTTTTTTTTAGAACCGTCGCACAGTGGTCAATTTCGCGAGATAGCGGTCAAAACTCTATAACTTTTGAACGGATTGGTATTTTTTTACGAAATTTGTTTTGTTCAATAGGAGGGACTTTAAGCTTCAATTTGCGTGTTTAAACAAAAAAATCGACTGATAGGAACGTAAGTAATGTGGAGTTAAAAATGCATTTTAATTTTTTGTTGAATTTCCATGTAAAAGTTGAATATTTTGACATTTTAAATAGATATTTTTTTATAATTTCTTATTTTTTTCAATCGTATTTTACAACCAGTACTTATTTATTATTCCTAAACTTAATTTTGGTCAGAAAATGCCAACATTTGGCCCCTGACATTTATTTAGTCTCAATCAGTGTTGCCAGAAAATATTTGGCTCTTGTCCCCAATTTGAAAAATGAAATCCCCAAAAATACCCTACAAATTATATAAAATCCCCAAAACAAAATTTAATGGATATTCAATTATAAACTCTCTTTTAATTAAAAAAATGGTGTTAATTAAACAATATTTTTATATTCATTTTAAGGTTAAACCTTTTTATGATATTTAAATATAAAATTTTTAATAAAAAAGTTGTATTAAATCGCCTCTCGAGACATGGGATTTTGATTTTTTTTTGTGAATCAAGCCCCCAAATCCAAGAATTCTGTTGATATTAAAAAAGTGTAAATGTGTCTTTTTATTCCTCTTTCCTACAAAATTACATAACTTTTGAAAAACAATCCGTCCTCGATAAGAACTTTTTTTTTACTTTTTTTGTAAAAATTTTTGGATATAATCAAAAAAATTTTAACCTCAGGTTCTCTTTATTGGAGTGTCCACTTTACATATCTGGTTTGAACAGGAAATTTCTTGCAAAATTTGGATATTTATTGCAAAAAGGACGTTGTCAACTTCCTTGACATTACCTTGATCGTATCGAGCCCGGATTTCTTGGATATGTAAGGATTTTTTATAACAAATTTGAATAAAAAATATATATTCCTTTAACATACACTTTTCCAATATTAAAAAAATTTTTGGTTTTAAAGGCTTGGCCCACGAAATATTAAAATGCCTATATGTCGAGAAGGCTATTTGATACAACTTTTCTGATGACAGATTCGTGCTAGGAGGTAATACTCCAAAAGTTTCTATTCGTTTGTCAAATAATTTTTTAAACGACCCACAAAAATACTAAAAGTTAATGAATACAGTTGGAGACACCAGTACCTATTTTTTGGCCTCCAATACTTTTGACCACCAAGTTTTTTGCAAACAAAGAAATATTTTTTTATTTTAATATCTCATTACTTTGCACTTAAGCAGATGTTCTAAAATAAATAAACTAAATATTTGTTTATTGTTCACAAATAAATTGGTAGTCAAAAGTATTGGAGGTCAAAAAATAATGGTTTCTTTAGCTGTATTGATTGACTTTTAGTATTTTTGTGTGTCGTTAGAAAAATTATTTGACAACTGAATATAAACTATTCTGAGTTTGAAAAAATTAACTTTGTTCGACCCTCGTAAAACATTTATTTACTAAAATTACTCCCGACCTAAGGGATTAAGGACAGTTTTACGGGGAAAATAACAAAAAAAAACTGTTGTCTACCAGCTTCTAAAGACAGCAATCTTGGTGAATTAAGAAAAAAATATTTTTTTTGTTTATCAGAAAACGTCAAAAAATAATTAAAGCATTGTTATTCCAATTTTACTACTTTGACATTAACAAATGAATGTAGTTGTAATTTTTGACTGTCAATGTCAATCTTATTAATTGGTAATAGTCTTAAGGGTATATGACACTACATTTTTTTTGTATTAAATTGAAATTGACGGCATACTAATCACATTAGAGAACAGCATTACCGGAGTCGGTAATACTGTGATCTAATGTGATTAGTATGCCGTCAATTTCAATTTAATTCAAAAAAAATGTAGTGTCATATACCCTTTAATAATTTTAAACATTAAATTTTTAATTTTTGAAATAACAAAATCCCCAAATTTCAGAAAAAATCCGCAAAAATTAGCGAAATCCCCAAATCCCTCCCCTGGAAATCTTGGCCCCAAACCAAACTCGAAATCCCCAATTTGGGGACAAATCCCCTTATCTGGCAACACTGGTCTCAATATTCACAGGGGCCAAAGGTTGGTTTTTTTGGAAGAAAGCTAATTCTTGTGAGGATTAAACTGAAAAATAACACTGAAATTCCCAACAATATCAATACCATTTGGATATATTATATACTGAACACAACATCGATAAAATTTTAAGTAAACTTTTACTATTGATTTAAAGTGCACATATATATTTTATTTAAATGTATTAATAAAAATTTATACTAAAATTAGAAACAAATTATAATCTTTAAACTACACTCAGAAAAAAAACTAACTAAAAAATGGGAAAACTAACTAAATCCAAGGAAAATTGATAATGATTTAGCTCCATTGCCATGTATTCCTACTTTTTAGTCCATACTTTAAAAGAAGGACAAATTTGAACTAGAAAATGGAAAAAAATTTTCCATTTTTTGGTTAAAAAAACATTTCTGATTAGGAAATTTTTCCTAAAAATTATTTAATTTTATATTTGTTTAATGGTTTATTTATAGAATAGCATGTGAATACACACATAATTCTCATTGGGTACATATTTTATTAGAAATATAAAGAAAGGTTTGTTTCTTAAAGACAAGTAATAAATTTAATTAGTTTTTTTAGTTAAATTACAACAACAACTTTGTACTTGACGTTTGTTCCCAGACTATGTGAAAACACGACAAAGCCAAGGTTTTTGTTGTGATTCAAATATTATGTTTTTTTCTAACACATACATGTGTAGAAAAAAATGTAAATATTAAATTTATTACTTGTTATGCAAGATCAAACCTTTTGTATTCATGTACTACAAATAATAAACAAAATGTGAACTACAAGCAAGCATGAAAAAAAAAAAAATAAATCAACTAAACAATTTCATGTTATGAAAAAATTTACTAAACTTGTGGAAAAAACTTCCTCAAATTAAAGTAGATAAATATGATGAACTTACTGGTAGTAAATTACGTCCTAAAACTGAATTTTTTGAACTAAATTTTGTTTTAAGAAAAATGTCTTAAAAATAAAGATTTTTTTTTTTTCAATTATTTAGGGAACATTTTTTTGGCGGTAAGAATTTCTTCCACGTATTAGGGAATTCTATTTAAGGAAAATTATGGCCTATTTAACAGTCCATGAACTAAAATATTTTCCTAAAAGTTAGGAAAATTTCCCAACTTTTAGTTAATTTTAACTTAATTGTGGGAAAATTTATAAACTATTTTGAAGAAAAATTTTCCAAAGTTTAAATTTCTTCTTTTTTTGAGTGTAGTACATAAACATAATATAACAGGTACTTGGTTTTACCAGCTATTTCCATTGGTTTTAAATTTATTTGCAATTTTCAAGTATTTAAGTTGTGTAATATTAGATGGCAATAAAATCTTTTTTACCTTTTCCAAATGAATTGCTAGATATCACATAATTTGGGAGTTAACAGGTACTTGGTTTTACCAGTTATTTCCATTGGTTTTAAATTTATTTGCAATTTTCATGTAATTAAGTTATGTAATATTAGATGGCAATAAAATCATTTTTTACCTTTTCCAAATGAATTGCCAGATACCACATTATTTGAGAGTTCTATTGTCATTTTTGTCAAAATTTTGATATACCCTTCTATGTGGACTAGGTCCAAATATGGGCCAACTTTTCCCAATTTCAACAGAATTATTTTTTGGGTCAATAAGAACTCTTGTACAAAATTTCATCAAAATATATGCATAATAGTCACTTTCACATACAAATAACTTCTCAAAAAATATGACGAGCATTTGTACCGAATATCTTACCTTGGGTCAGAAAAATTGCTGTAGCTCAAAAAGTGCAGTCCCGATGCATGGACATGTATATATAGGAATGTAGGGGAGAGTTAGGACTACAAAATAGTAAATTTGTGTTTTGACTCAGCTTGACTCACAGGAGTTGTGCTCTATGAAGTAGGAAATTTCCGATAAATTTGACCTTTTTTAAAAAAAATATTTAAATTGTTCTGAACACAGTAGAGCTTTAATTTTTTTACCAGTAATAGGAAATAAGTTAAGTTACAACACAAAATTTATTTCGTCCAAAAATCTTGAAAAACAAAAAAGTTATGATCATTTAAACTTTAAAAATTAACTAAAAATATCATAAATTTACTAAATTCTGAAAAAGCCCATTTTGGACCACCCTGTTCTCAGTGAAATAGTTGAAATAGAGTTCTAATTTTTTGGCTCCCGAGGTTTACTACTGTCTACTTTCATATGAGTCTAATAACTTTAAAATCGGAGAACAAAAACCAAAAGGAGTTTTGGCCGCTATCTTAAAATATTGACCACAGTGCGTCGTCAATTTCTGCTTGGGTAGTCTTTATTTGCATCTCTTCATGATCTCTATTTTAAAAATGTTATTTGTAAACCCAGAGTCAAATATAAGTACTTCCATGTTGAGAGTTCCAACATGGATTCCTTTTTAAAACACAAATATCCTTCTTGTAAGATGATAAATGTGTTTTGTATTAAAAACATTATCCTTGCATTTATTTTATCCTTAAAGTTTTATACTTGCATTAATTACTTAAAATTAATGTTGTTTTGTAGCAGCTGCTGCTATTTTTAAATGTTTTTGTAACAATTGTCTAAAAATAAATACTCTTTCACTTCCGTTTTTTATCGCATGATTGAATGACTGTGCTGGAAAACCCTTGCTGGAAACCCTTGTTTAAAGGGTGTACCTAAAAGGAAAATGTTGAAACAAAGTTAAAGCAAAGATGTTGTAGATTAAAATTTTAAAAACTTGTCTCGAACTAAAGTACCCTGTTTCATTCAAATAATTATTGTCGTTTGTCCTGGATTTAACCACAAACATAAGGACATTCCAAAAAAACAGAAAATAATGTCAGAAAACCACAATGTATCCTGTTTGTTTTAACAGTATTCAAAAGTTAATAACCGTCTGATTTTGTTTCTTTTTTCATTTATTACAATAATGTGGAACATTTTTACAATTACGACCTTGCAATGTCGTCATTTGTCTTTATTTATTATGATTCTGTTTGGGTTTTGTTGTTATTTTTTCACTCTAAGTTTTTTTAGCATTTTAACAACAATCATGCATTTTTATAAATTTAATAAAGTAACTGTATTTGGGCTTGGCTTTTATGCTTTTAAAAAGTCAACTATGTTTTAGTTGTTGTAAGTTTTTTTTTTCACAATGAAGATTTTTCCCAAAGTTAAATGTCCGCTTTGCACATTCCAACATGCAACCTGTTTTTATGCACTTTAACTGCAGTATCGAGGTATACCTATTTTGTCGTTACGTATGTAACGTATCGAAATATAGTTCTAGGATCCCACAAAATATAAATTGGTGCAAAAGAAAAATTTGAATAGTAGAACTAAACCCCCAACAGGTTTTGAAAATTAGCTCTAGCTATTTTTATGGACCATTGTAGATAATCGAATGTATCTTGGGTGGCATTCAAGATACTTACATTCGATAATCTCTAATTTGTCGCACAGTGTTTTTAGACAAACTGGTTATTCCATCCAACCATTCGTTTGAAAAATTCGGGGGAAAAATTCCAGAAAAATATTTTTATAAGATTTTTTCGCTGACAATTTTTATACCCTCCACTCTAGTGATAGAGTGTATATATAAGTTTGTCATTCCGTTTGTAACACCTCGAAATAAAGTATATGGGGCATTCCATGTCAAATCGGACACTTTGACAAATTTTTTTTTTTAGATTTTCCCAATTTGTTAACAGTTTTTAGTACCCTTCGAAAACTCCTTCGTGTTAAATTTTCAGATTTTTTTCATGATCCGTTCAATAGATATCGAATTTTTAAAAATTGGTAGTTTGTTCCTTTACTCAAACTACTTTTACTCATAACTTCTTCAATAATGGTCCAAATTTCAATTTTTTTTTTTCAAAATTTTTGTTTTTTACGTACTTTAAAAAAAAAATCCAAAAAAATTCTTTAAAGCGTTCTAGTATGCGATTTTTAAGTTTTAAAATTTAAATCTCATTTTTGAAAATGTTTGTACTCTTCGATTTTTTGAAATTTTTTTGTGTAAAACATCTATCAATTCTACAAATTTTTTGCCCAGGCGGATCGTGGGATAACTATTATTACTATTTTTTAAATTTTTTTGAAAAAATTTTATTCTAATTTTCCAATCTTAAAATCATTTCTACTGCTCCAATGGAGCGTCATAGAGGGGTCCTTTATAAGACCGACCCCCATTAATTTTTTTGTCTTAATATTTCTTTGAAACAAACTAATACCCTATCTCCAATTTCTAAGGGGGCTCCCACACAAAACGACATTTTTTTAAATTTGCTCCAACCGCTCTAACTGCCCTAATAGTGCCCTTAGAGCAACAAAATGTATGACCGACCCACAATAATTTTTTAGTCCAAACATTTTTTCTGAACACATCTACCCTCTATCTTTAACTGTTAAGGCGGTCCCCATACAATTTTTTTTATTTTTTGTAAATTTATTTTATTTAATCAGCTTCCACCGGTCCGATGGTGCGTCCGAGAGGGGTCATTAGTGAGACCGACCCCCATTTATTTTTACCCTACAACATTTTTTTAAAACATACCTTCGCCCTATCTCCACTCCCTAAGTAGGCTCCCATAAAAATAACAGTTGGAGCAAATTTTATAAAAATGTAATTTTGTATGGGAGCCTACTTAGGGAGGGGAGATAGGGCGTAGGTGTATTTTAAAAAAATTTTGTAGGGTAAAAATAAGTGGGGGTCGGTCTCACTAATGACACCTCTCGGACGCACCATTGGACCGGTAGAAGCTGATTAAATAAAACAAATTTACAAAAAATAAAAAAAAAATGTATGGGGACCGCCTTAACAGTTAAAGATAGAGGGTAGGTGTGTTCAGAGAAAATGTTTGGACTAAAAAAATATTGTGGGTAAGTCATACATTTTGTTGCTGTAAGGGCACTATTTGGGCAGTTAGAGGGGTTGGAGCAAATTTAAAAAAATGTCGTTTTGTGTGGAAGCCCCCTTAGAAATTGGAGATAGGGTATCAGTTTGTTCCAAAGAAATGTTAAGACGTAAAAATTAATGGGGGTCGGTCTTATAAAGGACCCCTCTATGACGCATCATTCGAGCAGTAGAAATGATTTTAAGATTGGAAAATTACAATAAAATTTTTTCAAAAAATTTTAAAAAATAGTAATAATCGTTATCCACGATCCGCCTGGGCAAAAAATTTGTAGAATCCTAAGATGTTTTACACAAAAAAATTAAAAAAAATCGAAGAGTAAAAACATTTTAAGAATTTTTTGGGATTTTTTTTTAAAAAGAACGTAAAAAAACAAAAATTTTGAAAAAAAAAAAAAATTAAATTTGGACCATTATTGAAGAAGTTATGAGTAAAAGAAGTTTGAGTAAAGGAACAACCTACTAATTTTTAAAAATTCGATATCTTTTGAACGGGTCATCAAAAAAATTTGAAAATTTACCACGAAGGAGTTTTCAAAGGGTACTAAAAACTGTAAACAAATTGGGAAAATCAAAAAAAAAAATTTTCAAAGTGTCCGATTTTACATGGAATTCCCCATATATATTCATGATCCTCGATCGATTTTAAGACGATCTAGCGATGTCCGTCCGTCCGTCTGTCCGTCTGTCTGTTGAAAACACGCTAACTTTTGAAAAACTTTACGGAGGCTCCTGAAGTTTGGCATATATGTTGGGCATTTACCTGGTCAGGTTGGTATTGCAATCCAGCGAAATCGGTCCAGTGGTTCAAAAGTTATGAGCAAAAGACTGAATTTCGGCAAGGGTTTTTCGTGAATTTACGAGATAAAAAACAAGGTAACTTTCAAAAAGCAATTCTGAGGATGCTGAAGCCCGACATGTATATTTGTCGTTCCCCTGGCCTGGTTCGTTTTGAATTTCAGCCAAATCGGTCCAGTGGTTCAAAAGTTATTAGCAAATCCGTGAATTTCAGATTAGCTCATCTTAAATTCACGTGTTGAAACCCCGTTAAACATGTTGTAAAAACATTGGTAAGCCACAAAAATATTTTACAACGTATTTTTGTCACTCAAAAATATTTTTGCACTTAAAAAAAAACATACACTGGAAAAAAATTTTACACTGGAAAAAAATTTTACACTCAAAAAAAAAATTTTGTCAATTATTTTTTTTTTTTTTTCAAAAATTAGTTAAAAAAGTGTTTTTTTCACAAAATAAAATATTTCTAATCAAATTTATTTTTTTCACGTTAGAAAATTTACAAAGGGCATTGTGGAGGGTATTCATAGATTCGGCCAAGTCGAATTTAACTTTTCTACTTGTTTTTTTTTTTTTTTTTCAAATAGAATTTGAATTTTCCAAATGAAATTTTCGGGTTTCAATTGTTCTTTTTCTAATTTCATACAAAAATGTTGAAAAGTACCTTAGAGTCGACCTAGCTGGCTCATTAATCACACTTCACTTGTTAAGCTGTTAACTCAGTTTTAGTTTTATTCATTTAGATGCTTGTTTTGTTTAACTAATCTCAAATTGCATGCTGCATTTTATGCCGGTTAAACTGTGTCTGTTGTTCTCCATAGTTTTTTTTTTTAGTTTTTTGGCATTTAGAAATGCAATTGCACAATGTGCAAATCCAAAAAAATCCATATTTAGTACTACACATATTTAATTAAATGAAGCTGTAAAAAAATATTTTGAAATAATTATACAAATTGTAATAAAGTTATACATAAATTTACACCTGCTGTTTATAATTTAGCATGTCTTAAGTTATGACAGGCACAACCTACATACATGATTACCCTTAATGTTGACGCGATTTAAAATTTAGTTATTATGACATTCATATATTATTGTCTGTTTATGATGACATTTATGTCACTATAATTCCATATTTATCTTAAGAATTGTATGATATCGTTCATTTTATTAAAATTAAAACTATTTATTGATTAAAACAAAAAAAAAAATATTTTTTAACGATTTTTATTTTTTATCTTTAATTTTTATTTGTAATAAAACTCATCGTTTTGTGTTTAATATTCAATATTTATAGTTATTACATTAGCTAAACACATATTAGGAAACTTGTACATATTTCGAATATCGTTTTATTCTATAACACTGTGCAACAAATTTTGGGTAATCACCTTGAGCCTTAATGTCTCCAATGTCAAATAATAGACCACCACAAGTATTTTCTTGATTTGACGACCCCTATTCACTGTTGCCACTAGAGAAATTTGAAATTACACGGATGCAGCCGAAATTACACATGAAACCTTAAATTACACATGTTATTTCATTATCGAAAACTAAGACTTTTTTCAAATTATTGTGGATTAAATTTTTATAATCAGAAAAAGTATTTGAAACCAAAAATTCATTTAAAAATGTGTACCACCAATCTTAGAATAAGTCAAAATTACCAAAGAAGTACTTTTTGATAAAAGGTACCGTTATTTTATGTAAAAGGAGTCAAAATAAAACATTTTAATAAAAAGTATTTACCAAAGTATTTTTTAATTACCAGAAACTAAAATAGTACTTATTTTAAAAATAGTACCAAAAAGTATTTTAAAAATAGTACCAAAAAAGTTTTTTAAAAAAGTACCTAAAAGGTATTTTCAGTAAAAAGTTTCAAAATAGAAACTTTTTATACAAAATATCAAAAAAAATAATTTTCTAAAAATATACCAAATATTTTTTTTAATGTACCACAATACTTTTTCATAAAAAGTACAAAAAAAAAATACTTTTTTATAAAACGTTCCAATATAGTACTTTTTCTTACTTCTCATAAAAAGGTCCTTTTTTATTAAAAAGTATTATTTTGGTACTTTTTCCAAAAAGTATTATTTTGGTACTTTTTTCAAAATGTATTATTTTGGTACTTTTTATTAAAATGTATAAGTAAATAACATTTTAATAAAATTAAATACTAAATAATACAAAAATAATATTTTTTTTAAATGTACCAAGGTAGTGCTTTTTCGTACTTCTCATAAAAATCTATTTTTTTGGTTCTTTTTAGGAAAAAGTACTATTTTGGTACATTTGAAAAAATGTATTAATTTAATATTTTCCTTTAGAAAAGGACTATTTTGATATTTTTTACAATATAAAAAACAGTATTTTAAAAAAAAAAAACTAGTTATTTGGTAATTTTTTATAAAAATGTTATAATTTGGTATTTTTTATTTAAAAGTAATATTTTGGTACTTTTTATAACATAGTAGACTACTACTAGAAGTAGTTTAAAAAGTAAAAAAGTAAATTTTATAAAAAATTCCTAAATAAAATTTTTTTTAAAAAGTATGTATCAGGATGGATTGTTTTAATCAAAAGTACCAAAATAATACTTTTTTAAATAAGTATGTAACAGGATGGTATTTTTTATAAAAAGTACCAAAATACATTAAATAAAAACATTTAGATAAAAAAATACCAAAATTTCAAAATAGTACTTTTTGATTAAAACTTATATTTAAATTCTGTTTTAATTTTTAAATTAATAAAAATTATTTAATATTCGGCTTTTAAAATTCTATTTTAAGAAAGACTATTCTAGCTCAAGGTCATATTTCTTTTACTAAAGCTGTGTTTATATCATACCACTGAGTATTAAGACCTGTCAAAAAATCGTGTGTAATATGATTTTGTTGACAGTCCAATAAGACTTTTGATTTTATGAAATATTTCAAAAAATGGCTGTGTGTTATTAGATTTGCACACAAACAGCTGTTTTTAAAAATGTCTTTTGATTTTGTTTATGATTTTTTGGCAGTGTTAAGACTTTGGTAATATTTTACTTTCTTAAAATCCAAAGACTCGGTGGGATGATATAAACACACCTTAATCATTACGATGATATTGTCAAAGTAACCATTTTCAAGAAACTACATATTTATAAAGTTGTTTGTTTTAAATTGATGGGTTTTGTCAAAAAGTCCAAACCAATTTGTAAGAGAAATATTTACTTATTTTAAAAGTATTCACTTATTTTTTGTACAAATGTTAAACAAATGGAACATTTTTATGTCAAAAGTTAAAAATTGGTGAAAAAGTAGATTTGGTAAAAAAAATGGAAAGAAAAGGATAGTAATTTTTTTAACGTGAAAAATGAATAATTTTGATTAGAAATATTTTATTTTAATTTAAACCCTTTTTTTTCATTTTTGTAAAAAAAAGTAAAATAACTAATTTTTTTTTTGAGTGTAAATTTTTTTCGAGTGTAAATTTTTTTCGAGTGTAAATTTTTTTAGTGTACAAATATTTCTGAGTGACAAAAATACTTTGTAAAGTTATTTTGTGGTTTATCAATTTTTTTAAAGTTTGTTTCTTAAGCTCGGCTTTTTAACACGTAAATTTAAGGTGAAACAAATCTGAAATTCACGGTTTTGCTAATAACTTCTGAACCATTGGACCGATTAGGCTGACATGAGGAACGACAAATATATATGCCAAGCTTTAGCATCCTTAGAATTGTCGTTCGGAAGTTAGCGTGTTTTTATATCGTAAATTCGAGAAAGAACCCTTCCCGAAATTCACTCTTTTGCTCATAACTTTTGAACCACTTCACCAGGGTTGCAAAATGAGAACATCAAAATTGTACTAACGAGCTCATAAAATTGTACTTTTTTGAAACCAATTGTACCAATACCAAATTATTTATGCAAAATTAAAAAAAAAAAAAAATGGAAGAATTACTTATCATACATTTCGAGAATACTTCCTTGAAACTTCAACTCATTTCTACAAAAATTGTGGCATATGCGTACTACTCGAAAAAGATCGGACGATTTCCATACAAATGTATGAAAATCCCCACCCATTTGGACTTTAATACCAATCTGTGGGAGTTTTTTTTTTTTTTAACATGTAATTATTTTTTGCCAATTATCGCGAAAAACGTGATTTCAATAAATTTTTTTATTAAAACTCCTCCGATGAAGAAAATTGTTATTTCAATCAATCACCAAATGAATAGGTGATTAATTAAATATTGTTTTAAGCAAACATTTTTTAATTTTGATTATAAATTTTATGTTTTTTTTATTTGTAGTCAATCAAAATAATGATCGATTTAACGAATGAATTAACTGCAAGCTCATAACAAAATTTTAGCTCAGCAGTAAAAGAAAATAACAAAAATGTTGATCAAAACAACGATGATTCATTTAAATTTTGTTGATCAATTGTTTTAATTAAAAATTTTTAGCCAATAATTTGTTGTGTGTATGATAAGAATACTTTCTCGATATTCAACAAAAGATGCAGTAATGGTGAACTACTACTCGAAACAGATCGTCTGATTTCTATAAAAATTTATAAAAATCTGAAATCAGCCTTCTTTTGAACTTTTAAAAAAACATAAAATAATTTTTAACAAAGTATGCATACATGATAAGAATACTTTCTCGAAATTTTAACTCATTACTACAAAAAATTAGCCACTTTTGAAGTTTAATGTCTAGTTGTGAAAAATTTTTCAGGAAGATTACTTCTTGAAAATTATAAACTGGGAAAATTCCATGGAAAAACCCTCAGTTGAGAAAAATCTTAAATTGTACCAAATGAGTCATTGGTGTACCATTGTACTTTTGAGCTTTGAATTGTACCAAAAAAAGTACAATTGTACCAACTTTTGCAACCCTGCACTTCACAGTGCCACATTTGGTCAATCTAGGACGAAAAAAATTCAATTTTAATGATATTGCCTTGAAATTCGGTGTAAATGTTCGTTTTGACTTTGAAAACAACATTATGGAAGATATGGGAGGCCGGTTAAGGGCCACGCCCACTTTTTTAAAAATTTTTAATTTTGGTTATAATTTCTTTAAATTTGGTATATATACTCTCAATGACTGTAAGAAAAATATCACAAAAAATAGGGGCGGTCAGACAACTGCCACGCCCACTTTTTAAAATATGTTTAAAAAATATGTCAAAACAAGGTTTACATATCGCCCCACTGTAGTCGGCGTCGCAGAGGGTCGCAAAAGTTAGCCGTTAAAATAAGTACTATGGATATTGGTCAATATATCTGAAAAAGTCCGGCGACCAATACGGACCAAAAACAAAAGTTCTATTCCATAAAAAAATAAATATATAATTTTCTTTTCAAAAATTTGTATTTTGTTAAAAATTTAATAAAAAATAGAAAAATTTGTTTAAAAAAAAGAAAAGACATAAATTAAAGCACTTAAATATCCTTTAAAATTACCAAAAAAAGAGTGGATAAATATCTCTTTTTGTTCAAAAGTTGCAACAGTTTAAACACGACTTAATTTATGCGAAATAATGTACACTAGTTACAGGATTTTACAAGATGCAATTTTATGCACCCACCTGTTTGTAACGAACAGAATTATCGTTCTTATATGATTATTTCCGTGCTATTAGGAATGTTCTATAATACACACAAACATATCATGAAAATCGGGGAACTTTTATTTTTTGGTTTTTGTCGTGCTAGATTGGCTAAATGTGGCACTGTGCACTGGACCGATTTCGCTTTGCAATACCAACCTGACCAGGTAAATGCCCAACATATATGCCAAACTTCAGGAGCCTCCGTAAAGTAAAAAAAAATTTAGATGAAAAAATGTTTTTGATAAAGAAAAAAAAAATTTATAAAAAAAATGTTGATGAAAAAAAAATTTTGATGAAAAAAAATTGATGAATAAAAAATTTATAAAAAATGCTGTAAAAAAAATTATGAAAAAAAAAAATTTGATGAAAAAACATTTTGTTGTAATAAAAAAATTTTATAAAAAAAGTTGATGAAAAAAAATTTGATGAAAAAAAATTTGATGAAAAAAAAATTGATGAAAAAAAATTTCATGAAAAAAAAAAATTGATGAAAAAAAAAATTTGTTACTTTTTATTCACCTCACCAGCTGGTGAATAAAAAGTAATATTATTTGTTGTCAACAAAGTGTTTTTTCATAATTTTTTTTTTTTTATTTGGGTTTATTCACCAGCAGGTGAATTATTATCCAATTTTCAAATCGAAGTCACAAACCATTTTGGTTTTAGTAAAATAAAAACAGTAATTCTTATGTTCTTTTTTGTTAGTCGGTAGCTTATATAGTCAAACTGAGGTGGCGTCTTGGATCATTTTTAAAATTATACACCAGCCTAAAAACATTATCACCACCCTAAAAACATTATCACTTCAGTGGGTCATAAAATAGAAATTTTAGCTAACTTTGCTTAGCCCTTTGGTGATTTTGTTTATTTGATGATCTACTTTCATTTGTCATTAAAGCCATTGAGGATAAAAGCGATGTTCCAAAATTTGTTGCACAGTGTTATTGAACAAATTTGAAAAAAAACTTTTTTATTTAATTAGAAAGTAGTTTTACACATTTTTTTGGCATAGTTTTTCTTTTGAGTGTATTAAAAACTAAATTGTATTATCATCTTTGAATGAAATTTGTTTGCCCCCTCTATGCATCTTTATCAGAAAAACTTACATTTTAAGTATCAACAGCCAAAATTATGCTCTTTTCTTTTCTACATACTTTTGGCTCGCGCGCAAAATTCATTTTCATTTTCAATTTTTTTTTTTGGTTTTTTTGTATTTTATAGTGAAAATATTTGTTTAATGAAAAACAAAAAAAAAATTTTCCAAATGTCTTATGAAAATTTCTGAACTCTGGGTAATGAAAGCGGAAAATTCCTTTGAGGATTCGATACAAAGGAGAAACCCCGCATTGGTTTTACCTTTGATGTGTGGCGGAAAAGCGTCAAACACTCATACATACACACACACACGCGAAAGTATTTTCATATTAATCATAATGCGCTTTTTTCTTTTGTTGTCGGTTTTTAAAAAAGTCAAAGTGTAAAACCCTACATATTTGCTGTCACATTGTTGAAAGATAACAGGAGGAGGGGAAAAGTTTTGGTAGTGGTGATGATGGTGGTTGGGAAAACTCACCCCTCTTTTCCTTTTTTTGTATTTGGGTATTTGAATGGTTTTTCGTTTTTCTTCCAAATATTTTACTACACACTGAAAATGCTTTTATTGTTGTTTTTGGGAAAATTTTAACTTTTTTGCTTAGTGATGCGCAGCTGTTGGTTGTTTGGCTTTTTCCATATTCATTTTAATAATATACTATAGTTAATATATTTGTAAAGTAAAGTGTATAAGTGTTTTTGTTTGTTCGATGGTTGGTTGATTCACTACCCATTCACTCATCCATCTATCCATTCACTCACTTGCCCCCCTTTTTAGCTTTAGGGAATAATATTAAGTAGAAAAATTGTTTTTCCAAGTCGTCTGTGTTGTCTGTGCTGTGTGTGTGTCTGTCTGCCTCTATATCATGTATGTTTGCTTGGTTGTTGCTTTGAATTTTCCTAAATTTTTGTTTTTGTTCAGTTGTTTTTTTGGTTGCCAATAGTATAATTTTTGTGTATATATGTATGTCTGTCTGATTGTGTTGACCATCAGTAAGTATTTCTGTGCTCCTATTACAAATTTCGCGTAATTTATTCAATTTTTTAAAGTATTTTAACCAAAAACAGAAAAACTTTTTAGATGTTGTGGTTTTCCTCTTGACTATATTCAAATTTTTACGAAAAACAAATATTAAATTTGTAAATTTAATTTTTTAAATTTTGTTTAATTTATTTGACCCATAGTTTATGGAGGAAATAATTTAATTTTCTTTTTAACCATAAAAATTTTAAACAGTTTGCTAAATGGTGCTAAATTAACACATTCTTCCTTAAAGTATGCTTTATGTTTAATTCTATTGTTTTTCTATAAGGCAACAGTTTACTTGAAGTACCTAAAAGTATGCTTTACTTTTATAAAGTACAATATTTATAGTTTTAGCAAATTCACAAACCATCAAAATAAACATTTTGTGGAAATAAGTTCCACTATTGGTAGGTATATTATTGCCAGATGTGAATATAACACTAGTGATCAGTGTTGCCAGAAACTTTTTACGTCATATCCACAATCTGAAAATGAAAATTCCCAAAAATCCACAATTAAAAATTCAAATCCCCAAATTTGTCCCCAAATCCAAAAAAGCATATTTTTATCTGGATACAAAACTTCTTAATATTCAATTGGAAGCATTTTAGTAAGATTGGACAAGTTAATTCAAATTTGTTTTTGAAAAATTTTTAGTTCATTAAAGCGTCTTATTTAATTATATCCCAAAAATAGGAAACCACCCAATATTATGGATAAACGCATAACTCCTTTGGCAAAAAGAATTGATATTAAGGCTTCCCGTAAATAAATAAACTTTCGAATTTTGTGTCGGAATACCAGCCGAATGATGGCCACTGAACAGAGCTTCGAAGAATGAAATCCTTTTCAAATGAATTCTCCATTCAATTTTCATAGTCAATGAATGCATTCGATTTCATAAATCAACATTGAATGCAGTCCTTGGAATTCATTCGATTGAATGAACAGAAATGAATGCATTGATTGCTTGTTCATTCGATTTAGAAAAATCGAATGCATTCGATTTTTTATCATTCCACTGCGAATGCAATCGATTTTTTAAATATATAGACCAAAACGGAGCCAAATTTTGGTCCATAGTATCGCCTACTCTCTTTACATACGATGACCCTAATGGGCTCTAATTTTGAATCCAAAAAAAATTGGTGTTCCCGAAAATTTTAAAAATGCACATATTAACTGCCTACACGACAAAAAGTGTGAAGAGTGTTGGCGTTACTATGGACAAAAAATTGGCTCCGTTTTGCTCTATCTTGGTAAGTTTTTTTAAGTTTTTTATGCAATGAATGAATAAGCCATTAGATTTTTCAAATTGAATGAAAAGAAATTCGATTGCATTCGCGAGTAAATGCATTCGATTTTTAAAAGCCGAATGAAAAAAATCGAATGCATTCGATTTTTGAAAGTCGAATGAAAAATTAATAGAATGCATTCGATATTTATAAATCGAATGAGTCTAAAGTGAATTCATTCAATTCGCTAAAATGTGATTGGGGAATGCAATCACTAAATTTTCATTCAGAATGCCAAATCGAATTAAGGAATGAAATCATTCGAAGCTTTGTCCGTAAATAAATAAACTTTCGAATTTTGTGTCGGAATAACTGCCGAATGATGTCCACTAAAAAGGTGATTGTGGGAAAATGTATGAAACAATTTTGCAAGTAGACTTGTGCTTACTCGAAACATTTTGATCATGTCTGTTGGTCGTTCATCTAGTTCAAATCGGTCAATTTTTGTTTTCGTTCAACAGTTCATTTTAAATTGACCATGTCTGTTGTTTTGGCTTTTGTTCAAAAAATACAAAAATGTTGAATAAAAACATAAATTAAAAAAATATGCACAATTTTTGTAAAAAAAAACATAAATGATGAAAAATGTACCAAAAGAGGAGAGAAAACTAACGCCTAATGACAAAATTAAAAAAAAAAAAAAATTGAACGACCGAACTGAAAGATCAAAATGAATGACCAATTGAGCTGAATGAACAACGAAATGACCTAAAAGAGATGAAAAGAACGAACTAGGTAAAGTTCGTTAAGTGAATAGTTCAATTGAACTAGTTCGTTCGTGAACGACACAACCCTATTTGCAAGGTTACTTCCAGTTGGTAACCAGCAATCAAAGTTTGAAAAATTACGATTTTCGCCCAAAATTCATGTATTATTTTTTTAGCTAATCAGGCTCAAAAATGAGAAAATTTTTCGTTTTTTTTTTGAAACAAATAATATTTTTAAAATTTTTTTTTAACATTAAATTAAATTTTTTAACAATATTGAAAACGCGATTTTCGTCCAAAAATGCTGATCAGCGTTTGTAAAGACTAAAAATATTTTTCCATTATATACCCAAGATTTAAATTTTTTTTAGCCATTTTCAATAAAAATCAGCATCAGTAGATTACATTAGCGGTCTTTTAAAAAAATGTTCCATGAAGTTCGCAAAATTTCCTAATATTTGAAAAAATATAATATTTGAAAAATGTTTCACTACTGAATTATGTACATTAAAAAAATCCATGAACAATTTTTTAGGAAATTTTACAAAATAAACTTTCGTAGCAAATTCAGAATTTAATTTGCTAAAAAAAAAAAAATTCAAATCCCCAAAATTATATGAAATCCCTAAATCCCTCCCCACTAAAATCTGTCCCAAAGTCGATGTTAAAATCACCATTTTTGTGACAAATCCCTATATCTGGCAATCCTGGATTGTATGTATATTATTGCCAGATTCAAAAATAACACTAGTGATGCCAAACTATTTTAAGGTCAAGTCCCCATTTTCGATTTAAAATGCCGAAAATTACCAAGCTTTTTGCGCAAGCACTACACCATTTACAGATGAAATTCGAAAATTCCATTTGTAATTTGAAGATTCTACTTGAAATTCGAAAATTCTATTTGTTATTCGAAAATTCCATTTGTAATTCGAACATTCCAATTTTGATTCGAAAAAGATCAATTGTAATAAGAAAAATATCAATTGTAATTCAAAACCGATCAATTGTAACTCGAAATAGATCAATTGTAATTCGAAATAGATCAATTGTAAATCGAAATCTCCATTTTTAATTCGAAAAAGATCAATTGTAATTCCAAAAATATCAATTGAAAAATAGAAAATTGTAATTCGAAATAGATCAATTGTAATTCGAAATAGATCAATTGTAGTTCGAAAAAGATCCATTTTAATTCGAAGATTCCAATTATAATTAAAAAAATATCATTTGTAATTCGAAAAAGATCAATTGTAATTAAAAAAAAAATCAATTGTAATTCGAAAAAGATCAATTGTAGTTCCAAAAAGGTCAACAGTGATTCGAAGATTCCAATTGTAATTCGAAAATGATCAATTTTAATATGAAAAATAATATTTGTAATTCGAAAAAGATAAATTGTAATTCGAAAAAGATCAATTGTAATTCGAAATAAATCAATTGTAGTTCGAAAAAGATCAAAAGTAATTCGAAGATTCCAATTCTAATTCGAAAATGATCAATTGTAATTCGAAAAAGATCGATTGTAATTTGGAAAATATCAATTGTAATCCGAAATAAATCATTTTTTATTTGAAAAAGATCAATTGTAATTCGAAGTAGATCATTTGTAATTCGAAAAAGATCAAATGTAATTCAAAAAAGATTCACTGAGTTTCATTGATCTTTTTTGAATTACAATTGATCTTTTTTTGAATTACAATTGATCTTTTTCGAGTTGCAATTGTTCTTTTTTGAATTACAATTGATCTTTTTCGAATTACAATTGATCTTTTTCGAATTACATCTGTAAATGGTGAAGAGTGTTCAACCGAATAAAAATAATTCGATTAATCGACAATTTTAAATTTACGAATAATTTTAAAATTACGATTTTCTTAAACCGAATTAACCGATTATGTCGATTAATCGAATAATTTATTTTTTAACAGATGTTTTTAAGCAAAATTTTATTTCTCATGCATTCTTAATGATTTTATGCAAAATGTTCAAAATCACTAATCTAGCGCCACACACTAGAAGGCGGTCAAAATTCCATAACTTTTGTCTGGATCGTTGTTTTTTATGTTTTTTTTTTTGTTTTGTTCAATAGGTGGGACATAAGCCTCTAACTGATTAGAACAAAAGTTATGGGGAGTTAAAAGTGAATTTTCAGTTTTTGTGAAGTTCAAGTTCAAAAGTGGAATGTTAAAACATGTACAAGGGCTATTTGTAAATATTATACACTCAAAATAATAACTCTGTTAAATTACAGAAAAACTCTGCTAATTTAACAGAGTACGCCATACTTTTCCAGCTAACAACATTTCTTGGTAATTTTACTAAAAAACTCTGTAAAATGATTTTGACAGAAAACAACTGTTAATTTACAGAGTTTATAGTAAAATATTGGTTAAATATGAAAGCTTTTTTACAGAGAAAACTCTGTAATTTTACTATAAAACTTTTTTACGGTACAATGGACTATTTTAAGTCTGAGCGCCATGGACTTGCCTAGAAAAATTTACTTATTTTTAGGCTTGTACAACCCACCCTCAACTCAACTCAACTATAAAACTCTGTAAAATGATTTGGACAACGAAAAACTGTTAATTTACAGAGTTTCTAGTAAAATATTGGTTAAATAGACCACCATTTAGCACAGAAAACTACTATACCACCATTTAGCAAAGAAAACTATATAATTGTAAAATACATTTGATGCAAAAAAAAAAAATTACAGAAAAAAAACTGTAAATTTACAGAGTTTAGTTAAATGCATGTTATTTTGTAAAATTTTTATAAGATTTCTGAAAAACAAACAAAAACTACTCAAAAACAAAAACTACTCAAAACAGAAAACATTTTTGGTTATAAAAAAATACGAAGTATTTGCTTAGATCTGTATTTTAGCAGAAAACTCTGTTAATTATCTGTAAAATTAAGATTACAAAGTAAAAAGTAATACAACAGAGGAAACTTTTTTGTCACAACAAAATACAAAGTATTTTCTTTTAATCTGTGTTTTGACAGAGAACTCTGTCAAATATCTGTTGAATTGAGATTACAGTCATTTTACAGAGTATTTTACAGAGTTATTATTTTGAGTGTAATATCTAATTTTTTCTTTTAAATTTTACAACAGATACCTTTCCGTTATTTTGGAATTTCAATATTGTCAGTAATGACAAACTTTGGCCCCTATCCACTATCTCGGTACAATATTCGCAGAGGCCAAAGGTTGAATTTTTGGAAACAACCCATGTTGTTATAAGGATAAATTTGCAAAAATGGGAAAATTTAACTGCCTCTAAAATAAAATTCCGATGTGATCTTTCAAAACGCCGACACACGTATATATTTTTTGGTCTCCTCTACCAGAATCAATCGTCGGAACCCCGTAATTTTGTTTTAGTGTTGTACTGTGTAATTTTACTACTTTGACATATTTTAATCACGCTAATTAATGATATCAATCAAAAAGAAAAATGACTTGTGTTTTTTCTATCATCCCCTTTAAAGACATGTTGATCTTATGGCGTTTGAACCATATCTTCAAAGAAACGTTCCGCTCTTTAAAACCAGGAGCTCATCATAAGGAATGCGATACACCTTAGAAATTTTCTTCTAAAAGCTGAATTTAATTTCCATTAACGAATTTTAGACTATTTTTGGAAACTATTATTAAATACAAATCTTCAAAAGTACTTTCCGCTTTTTAGTGCTACACTAAGAAAAAAGTCTGATTTTTTTTTTAATTTATCCACACTCTCATTAATTCATCCACACTCTCATTAAAAATATAGTTGGTACAGCCGCAAATATCCCAACCTCATTTTTGAGGTTTTCGCAAACGATCTTGTGGAAGTGACAACTGCAATGTGTTTCTTATAGCCCAGTGACCGGTT
Organism: Pegoplata infirma; assembly: GCA_963921195.1. Classification (NCBI taxonomy): domain Eukaryota; kingdom Metazoa; phylum Arthropoda; class Insecta; order Diptera; family Anthomyiidae; genus Pegoplata; species Pegoplata infirma. The sequence continues at coordinate 14,938,516 of OY992537.1, read as the reverse complement.
GCAACAAGTTCAAATGATAGAATATTTTTCGGTTGTTACAACTAATTTCGTTATTTAAATGAAATTCCGTTTTTATTTTAAGTTCTATCCCTAATTAATGCTAATTCACTTAATCAATTTTTCACATATGACTTGTGTGCACCACTTCACACTTCATTTTTGCGCTTTCTTTTGATCATTTTAAAATATTTCTGACTTAAATCTTCAAAAAAATATTCCGCTTTTAAAACCAGGAGCTCATAACCAATCGCTGTCCATTGCGTGTTTTTCAAAAATATTTTTTGCTAAAAAAAAAAAATATTTCTTTTCTTTTAGATTAGCAGCAGATGTCTTAAGAAGTCAGTAACGCTAAATGTAATTCTCTGTTTATCTTCTTTTTTTTTAAAAAAAGCTGGGGTATGTTTTTCAACCACCTTTTCTTAGAAATATTGAATTAAATTATATATGAAGTTTCAATAAAATTACTGCATACCTTTGAGTTTTTAATTTATGCCGAATCTTCAAAAGAATTTTCCGCTTAATACTAGCAGGAGTTCATGAGACATGCGTGTGTTTACCAATAACCACACACACAATTTGTTTTGTAATATATCCCTTTCCAAATAATGACTAATCTTCAAAGAAATTTGCCGTTTTTGATTGAATTATATGTCCTAAGTGTATAAATAGTTTTGCAAGGACCACTTATTATGTTAATTGATTGCCCTTTTGTATATAAATCATCAAAGAGATTTGTCGGTTTTGGTAACAGGAGAACATATTTGGCAGGATTTTAAACATTTTCGACAAATTTGCGAGTTTTAAATCTAATAATGCACAATTTTGAAAAATACTTTTTAAAAATTACAAGAAATCTACTGGGAAAATTAATACAATTTTCAGATATTGCAGAGAAAAACAAGTAAAATTCGGCCATGGATACTCTCCAAAATGTAAAAAAGATTTTTGCAATAAACTTTATTAAAAAAAATTTACGCGAAAAAAAAAAGATTTTGGTGAAAAAAATTTCGCGAACAAAAATTTTGAAGTTAAATCCATTAAAAAAGTTAAATTCGACCTTGACGAATGTATTGATACCCTCCACAATGTAAAAAAGTTTGATTGAAAAAAAAAAAATTTGGTAAAAAAAAAAATTCGGCTAAAATTTTGATTTTGTAAAAAAATATGTTTGGACTTGTTAAAATACCATTTGGTGATCAATTCTGTTTACATGTGTCAACCAGCAGCCGAATTAAAGCATTTTTATACCCTCCACTTAGTGAAAGAGGGTATATATAAGTTTGTCATTCTGTTTGTAACTCATCGAAATATCGATCTGGGACCCCATAAAGTATATATATTCATGATGCCCGATCGATTTTAAGACATTATAGAGATGTCCGTCTGTCTGTCTGTCAGTGGAAAATGCTGTCGCGGACAAAATATTGCACAGAGATGACTGAAATTTAACATATTTATTGGAAGTTCTCCCGAGAAGTTTGGTATTGCATTTGAGCGATATCGGTTCAGCGGTTCAAAAGTTATGAACGTAAATGTAAGCACACCTCAAAAATTTCAGTACATTCAACATAACCTAAAAATACAAAATGCTTTAATTCGGCTTCTGGTTGACATATGTGAACATAATTGAACACCAAATGGTATTTGAACAAGTACGAACATATTTTTTGACAAAAAAAATAAAAAAATCGCGGATTTTTTTTACCAAAATTTTTTTTCGCGGAAATTTTTTTTTCAAATTTTTTTTTTAAAAAGTAATTTCCTTTTAAATAAAGTTTTTTGCAATAATCTTTTTGAAATTGTGGAGGGTATCACTACATTCGGCAAGGCCGAATTTAACTTTTTTACTTGTTTAATTTTAATTTTGACTTTTGGCCAAAAAAATGGGTAAAATTTCCTATAGTGCAGTGGTTCAAAAGTTATTAGCAAAACCGTAAATATCAGATTCAGTTCACCTTAAATTCACGTGCTGAAAAAACCGAGCCTTAAAAAACAAGCTTTAAAGCCATTGGAAAACCCCAAAACTACTTATAAAAGTATTTTTGTCGCTCAAAAAAATTTTTACAATAAAAAAAAATTTACACTCAAAAAAAAATAGTAATTTTTAAATTATTGTTTCTGTAAAGACAGTGAAGCTCAGGCTCTAATTATAATTATGTATTATAATTTTTTGATTTGTTATATATGGTTTTGAATTGAGAAAAGTGTGAAAGAAAAATTTTTTAATTTTTCTAAAAATTTAAGACATCCTGGTTTGTTTCTTACTAGTTTCATATTATCCAGTTATAATAATCTTCAGAAAAACTTTTAATGTCAAATTAAATCAGTTAATAGTCAATAGAACTCTATATGTGAAAATTATTAACAGATCGCACCCGACAAGGATTGAACCCATCATCTGTAATACTTTGCTATTAACTGCTTGTAACGTACAATCACTCTAGACCGATACGCCAAGTAGGCCGTTAAGCAAGTATCAACTAAATCATAATTTTTCAATTCGTGTTTGATTGTTGCTGTTATTTTTTCTAACAGAAGAGTTGTTATCGTAATTTGTGTTAATCAATTCTATTTTTAGTAATCATTATTCTTCTTCCTCTCCTTCATCAATTCTGATCTAAGTACTTATTTTTTTAATTTTTCTTTTTTTTTTACAAAAATTACAAAAAAAAGTTTTTTACTCAAAATAGAATATTTCTAATCAAAATTGTTTATTTTTTTCACGTTAGAAAATTTACCATTCTTTAAAAACGGCATTGTGGAGGGTATTCATAGATTCGGCCAAGTCGAATTTAACTTTTCTACTTGTTTTTTTATATATTTTACCAATTTGGTTAAAAAATTATGTTGATGTTTAAAAAACATTATCTGTGGACCGAAATCGCGGTTTTGGAATTTTTTAAATATTTTTCCAACAAAATTTTCGAATTTGTGAGCCGGATTTAATTAAAAAATTTGAACATGAACTTTAACCGCTGGTTACCGACTGAAAATGACCTTACAAAATTTGTTACGACACGAAACTCGACAGTTTAAATTTGACGGGGCGCCTCTACGGTCATAGTATGATCTTCACTGACCGTAGTATAATAACAACGTCCGACAGCCAATATTAAACATGAACCGGATGATATACGTCTGAAAGTAGAGATCAAATGGAGTAAAACTGCATTTACTGTTTTTTCATTTCGTGATCCTTTTTCCTTTTAAAAGGACTTCAAAGTTTTAAAGGATACATTTTGTAAAATATTTTTGAAATATTTGTACTTGTCCTAGGATGACACTGGTGATGGCAAATAAAAGAGCCCTCCTCTTTCACTTGCCTAATATTTCTATTTTTTGATTTTGCCATATCAGGATAAACATTGTCATTTTTAGCTATGGATGGTATAGGTATTGAGGAATCGGATACTCTTGATGTTCTGGGCATGAGAATACAGTTTGATGTCCGTTGGAATAAACACGTGTTTCAAGTGTCGAAAGAGGCATTCAAGTGTCTTGGTTTTCTGAAACGTTGCAAGACTTACTTCACTCCATCCGATCTCCTTACTTTTTATACCAGCTATATCCGGCCGAAAATTGAATACAACTCTCATATATGGGCAGGGGCTTCAGTGTCTATTCTGAAGCTTCTGGACCGTGTTCAGGGGAGGGCGGTGAAACTTATCAATGACAGTAGTGTATCCCACTCTATTGATTCGTTAGAGCATCGTCGGAATGTGGGTTGTGTGGCACTTTTCTATCGATATTACCATGGGAGATGCTCATCTGAGATAAGTGAACTTATTCCTCGGGACCGAGTATTTATTCGTAATACTCGCTTATCTAGTAGAGCACATCCGTTTGTAGTTGATTGTCCTGTGTTTCGCACAACGCATTACAGAGAAAATTCGTTTTTTAGTCGAACAATTCGTATGTGGAATAAACTTCCCGCAGAAGTCTTCCCTGTTACTTATAATTTAGAAAAGTTTAAATCAAATATCCATAAACACTACTCCCTCTTTCCTCCTTCCCATACCCTATTTTCCTGATCAGTACAATGCATAGCATGAGTAGGGGGCATCCCCTGAGTATTGGTTAAAATATAAAAAACAAAAAAAAAAAAAAAAGAATGTGAATAAAGTCATTTGAAAACTATATCAAAATATTTTGTTGAACATTTTTAATGATATTGAAGGATAATTTTTTGAAAGGACTTAACTTACCACCTTTTTCCTGAAAAAATTATGGGAGATCCTCTTCTTTCATTTGCTATCACTAGTGGCATCCTAGGACAAATACAAATATTAAAAAAAACAAGTAAAAAAGTTATATTCGGCCTTGCCGAATGTATTGATACCCTCCACAATTTAATAAAGATTATTGCAAAAAACTTTATTTAAAAGGAAATTACTTTTGAAAAAAAAAAAAAAATTTAAAAAAATTTCCGCGAAAAAAAGTTTTTTGGTAAAAAAAAAAATCCGCGATTTTTTTCTTTTTTGGTCAAAAATATGTTCGTTCTTGTTTAAATACCATTCGGTGATCAATTATGTTCACATATGTCAACCTGCAGCCGAATTAAAGCATTTTGTATTTTTAGGTTATGTTGAATGTACCAAATTTTTTGAGGTGTACTTATATTTTCGTTCATAACTTTTGAACCGCTGAACCGATATCGCTCAAATGCAATACCAAACTGCTTAGGAGAAATTCCAATAAATATGTTAAGTTTCAGTCATATCCGTGTAACATTTTAGCCGTGATCACCATTTCCACAGTCAGATGGACAGACGGACAGACGGACATCGCTAGAATGTCTTAAAATCGATCACTGATCAATTATATATATACTTTATGGGGTCCTAAACCGATATTTCGATGAGTTACAAACAGAATGACAAACTTATATATACCCTCTATCACTAAGTGGAGGGTATAAAAATTATAAAATTTAATCCTCTAAAACTGGAAGTCCTTTTAAAAGGAAATCACGAAAAGAAAAACTGTAAGTGCAGTTTTACTACATTTAGTCTCTAGTTTCAAACGCATATTATCAAGTTCGTTTTTAACGACTTTTTTTAATTTTTGTCGGACGGTGTAATAATTGTCATTTCATAAATGTTGAGGATCATATGATCATATGATTAACAATACTATGATTTTTTCTCTGTGTGTACGCTGAACTTAAATTTTGGTACTTGTGTGAACATATAAAATTTGCAGATCAATCGGAGTGTTAGTCATGGGATACCTTCCTTGTAAGTGAAGAGTATAAAAATCATTGTAATCTGTTAGATGTATATCCCTTTTCGACTTATGATTAATCTTCAAAGAAATTTGCCGTTTTTAATATCAGGATATCATAATTTCAATAATTGATTGCAATACATATCCAACATTTTTACCCGCAGTCGTTACAATGTTCATTTATTACATTTTGTTGCAAATCTTCAAAGAGATTTGGCGCTTTTAAGGATTCAAAAAAACCTTTCCTTTGCATTTGCAATTGCTATGGTTGCTAGCCTTATTAGTTTTGCTATGTTAATTTGTTATTACAAATTTATAATCGAAAATATCGCAAAATGTTTGTGAAAACCAAAAATCCCAAAAAAAAAATTTTAGAATTTAAGATTCAGTAAATTAATCTTATTATTTTACCAAAAATTTGTAAAGGATATGTTTTTTGTCCAACCACCAATTATGTATTTCCATTCCAGACGTGTTTGTTAACGTTATGCGCCAATGGTGAATTACCTAAACTCAATTAGCATCTATCGTGCCATTGGTATTTCAAACATATGCCGCATTTTCTAAGACATTTGCCGCTTTTTATAACAGGAGATCATGATTTTTCCAATGTAACATTTATGCAACAATAATAATAATATATGATTTCTTTGACACTCACCGCCAAAGTGGATGCTTTAATCCTAGACACATTCATCAAAATTTATATTTAAACAATATTTGTAATAAAATTTAATTGGGGTGTGTTTTTTCACAAACACCACTTTATTATAATATTGAAATTTACTTTTTAAATGTTTTATGTAACTAACCCAAAACTAATTTCATTTATACTATTGTGTTACTTTCAATTATGCCTATTCCTGCTTCTGAATTTTCAAAGAAATTTGCCGCTTTTTGGTATCAGGATATCATAATTTTTATTAAACTTGAAGGCATTTCAAATATTTTGTACCAAAAGTAAAGATATTTGATAAATTGATTGCGAAGCTATTAGAGAGCAAAAATTTTTGGTAAATTTTTCAAGTTTAAAAGATCTGGCAACTCTGACTCATTAAAACAAAAAACTTACGTTTTATTGGATACTTACCATTCATTTACTTAGGATTATCTTTTTTTAAACTCCATAATCTTCTTAAGGATAAAATATCAATATTAAAATTAAATCGATCTGGCAACTCTTTCAAGCGATACTTACCGTATTTATCTTAAACCACGTTCACACTACATAAATAAATCCGTTAAAAAAGTTAGAGTGGAAAAAAAATTTCAGTCAAAAAAAAAAATGTGAAAAAAAGTGAGTGAACAAATTTAGAGTAAAAAATTTTGAAAAAAAAATCATTCCAATGTGTTTTTTGTTCCATTCCATTTTTTCCCTATTCTTTTCCATTTTGTTCCCAGTTCCCCTTAAGAAAAAGAAAAGTTATACAATCTTTATGTCAATAAATACATAAAAATCCCATTCTCAGAAAATGTCTAAAAATCTGAGAATTTTTCTTTAGGAAAAATGTATCAAAATCTGACAATTTTTCTTTACAAAAAATGTATCAGAATCTAAGAATTCTTCTGCAGAAAAAATGTCTCAGAACCTAAAAATTTTTCTATAGAATAAGTGTATCAGAATTTGAGAATTTTTCTATAGAAAATATGTCTCAGAATCTAAAAATTTTTCTATAAAAAATGTCTCAGAATCTGACAATTTTTCTATAGAAAAAATGTCTCTGAATCTGAGAATTTTTCTATAGAAAAAATTTCTCAGAATCTGAGAATTTTCTATAGAAAAAATGTCTCAGAATCTGAGAATTTTTCTATAAAAAAAATGTCTCAGAATCTGAGAATTTTTCTATAAAAAAAATGTCTCAGAATCTGAGAATTTTTCTATAGAAAAAATGTCTCAGAATCTGAAAATTTTTCTATAGAAAAAATGTCTCAGAATCTGAGAATTTTTCTATACCAAAAATGTCTCAGAATCTGTGAATTTTTCTATAGAAAAAATGTCTCAGAATCTGAGAATTTTTCTATAGAAAAAATGTCTCAGAATCTGAGAATTTTTCTATAGAAAAAATGTCTCAGAATCTGAGAATTTTTTTATAGAAAAAATGTCTCAGAATCTGAGAATTTTTTTATAGAACAAATGTCTCAGAATCTGTGAATTTTTCTATAGAAAAAATGTCTCAGAATCTGAGAATTTTTCTATAGAAAAAATGGTTCAGAATCTGAGAATTTTTCTATAGAAAAAATGTCTCAGAATATGAGAATTTTTCTACAGAAAAAATGTCTCAGAATCTGAGAATTTTCTATAAAAAAATGTATCAGAATCTGAGATTTTTTTTTTTGTTTAACGTGTTGGAGGGAATAAAAGATTCGGCACAGCCGAATTTAACACTCTCACTTGATTTTCTAAGAATCAGAAATAAAGAATTTTGAAAATCAAATTTTAATGACTATTTTTTCAGGATATTGAAAAGGTACCAGAATACACATTTTATCCATCTAAGCATTGAAACTTTTTAAAATCGTTGTTTTTTTAAGGCTTCTTTTCTGAATGATGCTACAACCCACATTTAAAATTTCTAGAACTATTATTTCAAAATGTAGAAAAAGTACCATAGTACATTTTATTACTCTTTTTAACCCATTAAATTTTAAATTTCCAAATGGTACTTTTATCAGAAAGTTCCATCGTTTAAAGTTTCAAGTAAAAGTTCAAGAAAAAAAGTACCGCAGTACGCTTTTTGTCCAGTTGGAATTGAAATTTCCAGAAAGTACATTTTTCAGAATGTTTTTTTCGCCGGAAAAAACTAGAATCTTGAGGAAAAGTATTAAAATAGTAATACGTGGTACTTTTTTGTATCATCTGAAATAATGTTCAGAGAAACTTTAAATTGGAAATGTCGGATTTTCCTGTCAAAAACAAATCTAAAAAGAGTACCTTTTGCAAATTTCGTTTTTAATGTTGCAAAAAAGGTAAAAATTGTATTTGTACGTACTCTTTAATCTCCAGAAATAATGGTTCTAGAAACTTGAAATTAGGAATGTAGTATCATCCAGTGAATAACATTATGACAAAAGTATTTTTTAGAAAGTTTTGATTCTAAGAGGGTTTGAAAAGTGTACTTTTTCGATCTCCTAAAATAAAGGCATGTTGGATCCTCCATAGAAACCAAACATTTCAAAAAAAAGACTTAAGAATTTATTGATTATAAACGGGGTAAAGGGTAAAAAATTCTACTTTGGTACTTTTTCGAAAAATTATCTTATAACTTAAAATTTTAAGTCTAGGATCCTCAAGCAAAAAAAAAAAATATTTTGAATAAAAGGATTTTAAAATTTTGATTCTAAGGGGCAAAAAGGAAGTACAAATGAAAAAAAAAACGTGATTTGGTACTTTTTTTCTCCTTGAAAAAAAAATTTAAATTTAAAATGAACTTTCTGAAAAAATACTTTTTTCGATTTTAATGGTGTCAAAAAGTAATAAACAATTTCCATTAACAAGACAAACCGACATTTAAAATCCTACTGATGATAACACTAACTGGAGTGTTTGAAACCATTATGTGAATAACAGAAATGTCTATAGTTTTAAGAAATTCAATTTTTCTTTTGCATTTTTTCAGTATACTTTGGTACTGTTTTTACTTATCTCATGTGAGATGTGGGATTATTTAGCATTTTTTTTTTAGAAAAAAAGATTTTTCTAAAGTTTTGATGCTTAAAGGGATAAAATGTGTACTTTGGTACTTTTTCGATATCCTTAAAAAATTTCGAATTTAGGAATTTCTGGAAGTAAGAGTGTTTAAAAGGGCAAACAATTTTACCTTGGTACTATTTAGATTTCTTAAATAATGGTCTTATAAACTTAAAATTTTGAATCTAAAACCAACAATTCAGCAAAAAAGGACACAAAATGGGGGTAAATAGAAATTTTTTACTTTTTAACTATTAAACTTAAAATCCCAGAACCTCAAAATTTGACACGTAGGATCCTCCTTCCAATCCAAGAGAAGCACATATTTAAAAATTATTTTTTTAAGGGTAAAAGGGTAAATAGTACTTTTTTTATCTATTGAGATAAAGACTGTAGAATTTTGTTATTCCTATATAGCTCATGATTTACGTAAAATGCATGAAACCTTCATGGAACAAACAGAAATGGAACAGGAAACAAATGGAATAGAATGGGGAACAAAATGGAATGGAACAAGAAACGACTTGAAATGACATTTTTTTAAACAAACTTTTTTCACTCAAAATTGTTCGAGATTTCCAACGAAATCCAATTAATTCCATAAAGTGGTAGAAAGTTTCTCAATTTCATAGATTTTTATGATCTCAAATCTTTTTATGGTATAAAATGAAATTCCCAGAATTCAATTTTAATAACATGTTTCAAAATCAAAAAGTTTTTATATACTACTGCATATTTTTCCATTTAATATAATTTTCCAAACCACCACTTTCTAACAAACACTTAAAACATTAATTCTGTTACATGTAAGAGTTATAATAACAATACAAAACGACCTTCCTCTAGTGGCATTGTAACAAATAAATACTTATTTCAAAGTTGTGCCGAAATTTCAAAGTAATTTTACCGCTTTTCTAAATAAATTTTGTCGCTTTTACAAAGAAATTTGCCGCTTCTCCTACCAGGCGTTCAGAAAGTGTATCAATTGTTAAATATTAGAAAAATAAAAAAAATAAACGTAATAATGAAATTACAGCCAGCGTATGACATAAATATATTTTTGATGGTCTTTGCAATAACATACCGTGAAGTGTAATTATGTGCGCTAAGGGTTTTTTTGGTTGGTAATGGGAAAACTTTTCAAAGAAATATGCCGCTTTTGTATTAGGTTAACAGAAAAATTGAACTTGTTTATCATAACGTTGCAAAAAAAAAAAACCAACAAATAGAAAAATTGAACATTCAATTCATAGATTTGATGAAATAAAACTAATGGCAATAGGAAATTTTTAAAAATGCGCAGCCAATAAGATAATTATCTTAAGGCAAAACTGACTACATTATACCCTACACCAATGTTTGATAGAAAATTGCTCCCTAGTGGCAGATTCCATTCCTAAACCACATTTAAGCGAATCGAATAAATTCACTTTGGTCTCATTCAATTTAAAAATATCAAATGCATTCGACTTTTATTCTCACTTTGAGATTTTTTTTCATGGGACGAATGAATTTTTTCATAAAATTTCATTGGAATAATAAAAATGTTCATATATTTAATGAAAAAGTTTCATAAGAAAAACAATTTATAAAATTTATGATTATTTTCATTAATGCAATTTTTCATAAATTTTATAAAAAAATCATAGCCATTATTAAAAAATCATTAATCTAACGAAAAAATTCATTGGCTTATTATGAACATTAACTCGTTCTGTGCAGTTCTGAAGTCCAAACTAAATATGTTGTATGGCCATGGACTGCTTGAGTTCGTAAATGGGTAAAATCGGATAGGGTAAAGTTCCCTCTTAAAAAAATAAACCAACCTAAAAAAATCTTATTTTTATATTTTTCTTTGTGTTTTTGTTAAATAAATGAGAAAAAAATTTTCAAAAGAAGTTGAAAGTCCTGCACTTGGATCCAAAGGATTAGAAATTGTCGTTTTTCGGTTCGACTTCTTTTGTGGGCGTGGATATTAAAAATTTGTTTAAATAATGATAAAGTTGTTTTACTTACAATAAGTGCAAAAAGCATAATATATTAATTTAATTAAATATCTATACCGCGAAGGGAAGTATGACGAGCCCCCTCCCCAAACGCCCCAGGATTTTTTTTTTTTTTTTAATTTTTTGATTCTGCACAGCCGAATCAAACTTTTTAAGTAAGATTTTTGCGTAAGTCGATTTTTTCCGTGATTTGTTTTCTAATCATTTTTCCTTTCTTCCCAAAAAGAACAACACAAAATTTAAAATTTTCCTAAACTTTTAATTTTTTTCCCGAAAAAATCAAAAAAGCTAAAAATTTTTGTTAGTTTTTTGAAATTTTAATTTCTTATTTTTCCCTGCAAACAATAGGGCGATATATCGCCGAAGAGATATTGCGGCGATACGAAAATTTATCATTTCAATAAAAAATTAAAGTAGCCGTTTTCTCATACGAACGATATTTTGGCGATAAACAAAAAATAATATGTATATTGAAAATTTATATTTCTTTGTCAATTTAAAATAAAATAATTTATCAAGCACAACAAGAAATCTTTGAAAGAATATTAATTTGGCCGAAAAACACAAATGTGCATTCAAAGATAAAACAAAAAATTCAGCGAATGTTGTTGATATCTTTTTCATGTGAATGCAAATGTTTTTAGTCCTGTTACCATGACCAAAATATGAATGAAAAAAATAATGTCTATTTTCAGCTTCAGGGAATCGATATAGCTGTATCGCCGATTTATCATTTTGGTGATATTCCGGCGATACATACAAATCTATTATTTTTCGTTTATACGATTATCTGGCGATATTGCTCTTTTATCGCCAAGACGAATCGTTTTCGTATCGCCGGCATGTATTGCCATCGGGTAACAGTTTTTCCGATAATTTTTCGATAATTGCCGCAAAAACATTTATCGTATCGGCAATACAACCGGCGAATCGATGTCGTATCGTTTTGTTTGCAGGGTTTTTGAATAAATAAGGTTTCGTGAATGTGAGTCAACGTGAGTGTGAGTGAAGCTTGTTTGACTGCACGTGAGTTGTCTTAAATTTACTCACGTGATTGTAAGTGAGTAATAAAAATAATTAATAAATAATTAAATAAAATAATTAAGCTCTTGAGTGAATGTGCCGAATTGAAAGTTTCGTCGTGTGTGTGAGTAAAAAAACACTCATGCGCCTATCTCTACTTTAAATTACAGTATTTTTAAACACATTTTTCATTCGTTTTGATCGGATAGAATAACTTTTGCAATCTAAATTTTAAGAATATCCCTAACGACTTTAAAATGCATTCTTGCACATGTCTGCTTCAGTAAGGGTTGTCAGATAACTCAAATAACTGGATAATAGAAAAACTGAATTAAAAACAAGTACAAAAGTGAAATTCGACTTGGCCGAATCTATGAATACCCTCCACAATTCCATTTTTAAAGGATTGTAAATTTTTTAATGTGAAAAAAATTAACAATTTTGATTTGAAATATTTTATTTTGCGTTTAAAAGTTTGTTTGTCATTTTTGTAAAATAATTTTTTTTTGAGTGTAAAATTTTTTTCGAGTGTAATTTTTTTTTTGTTTTAGTGTAAAAATATTTCTGAGTGAAAAAGATACTCTGTGAAGAAATTTTGTGGTTTATCATTGTTTTTAAAGCTTGTTTTTTTTTTAAATTCTGTGTTTTCAACACGTGAATTTTAGGTGAAACCAATCTGAAATTCAGGGTTTTGCTTATAACTTTTGAACCACTGGACCGATTTGGCTGAAATTTGAAACGAACCGGGCCAGGGAAACGAAAAATATATTTGCCACACTCTCTCGAAAATTTTTTTCCGAAATTCACTATTTTACCTATAATTTTTGAACCACTTGACCGATTTCGCTGGATTGCAATACCAACCTGACCAGGTAAATGTCCAACATATATGGCAAACTTCAGGAGCCTCCGTAAAGTCTTTCAAAAGTTATCGTGTTTTCAACAGACAGACGGACTTAAGGACGAATGTCTTAAAATCGATCGGGCATCATGAATATATATACTTTATGAGGTCCCAGATCGATATTTCGATGAGTTACAAACGGAATGACAAACTTATATGAGGCATTCCACACCAAATGTCCCGCTACAGAAAAACATGTGTCCCGTAAATATCTGAATAGGTTGTTTGGATAGCCCTATATGTAACTAAGAAAATTGTGTTTTTGGTTTTTAAAATTTTCGAAAACTGGGCTTAGGAGGCGTGGTCAAATATTGGAAAAATGGTCAAATTTGTGGCGAGTTGCCTTGATTAAATATTTATCACATTAAAACGGAATGCACCACAATGTCAAAAATTTACGTTCTTATATAGTTTTGTATGGGCTATCGATTAAAATTTTTTTTTTTGGAAAATTTTCAGAACCCGTTCTGAAATTTTCCATTTTTTAAAAAAAGTCAATTTATCAAAAATCCGGCCACTTTTTTTTTTTTTTTATTTATTTTTTTAAAAGTTTAGATATTTGTCAATCCACACAAAAAAAAACCAGAAACACGTTCATCTTTTTTTTCGAGAAAATCGCATTTAAACTTCAAATTTCATAACAATTTTGTTATTTGCTTGTATTTCTTTGTTTTAAAGTTGCGAATGAGTAATATTAATTGCATAAATATTCGTCATACGCTCTGTTGACACAAGAAAATACAAGCAAATTACTAAATTGTTATGAAATTTAAAGTTCAAATGCGATTTTCTCGAAAAAAAAGATGAACGTGTTTCAGATTTTTTTTGTGTGGATGGACAAACATCTAAACTTTAAAAAAAAATAAATAAAAAAGTGGCCGGATTTTTGATAAATTGGCTTTTTTAAAAAATGGAAAATTTCAGAACGGGTTCTGAAAATTTTCCAAAAAAAAAAAATTTAATCGATAGCCCATACAAAACTATATAAGAACGTAAATTTTTGACATTGTTGTGCATTCCGTTTTAATGTGATAAATATTTAATCAAGGCAACTCGCCACAAAGCCGAGTTTTTGAAAAATTGAAAAACCAAAAACGCAATTTTCTAAGTTCCATATAGGGCTATCCATATCACCTATTCAGAAGTTTACGGTACACATGTTTTTTTTCGATGGACATTTGGTGTGGAATGCCTCATTAATACCCTCTATCACTAAGTGGAGTGTATAACAAGTAAGAGTGTTAAATTCGGCTGTGCCGAGTCTTTTATACCCTCCAACATGCAAAAAAATAAAAAAAAAATGCAGGGGCGTTTTATTTATTTTGGGGGGGGGGGTCGTGGTGATTGGGGGGAGAGGAAATTTCCTCTCAAATATGTATTTATAAATTTAATCTTATGCTTTTTGAGATAAAGAAATGCAAGTTTATCATAATTAATTTTTTTTTATTCTACGCCCATAAAAACGACATTTTCTGATTCTCAGGGTCCAAATGCAGGACTTTGAATTTCTTGTAGCATAAAAATGTTGAATTTGTTAAACAAAAAGACAAAAAATCATGTAAAAAAACGATTTTTTTCCAGAGGTTGGTTTAGTTCTTCAAGGGGGAACTTTCTTCCCCCTGGTCCGATTTTGCCCATTTCCGAACTTAACCTGCCTAGGACCGTAAGACATATTCATGCCAAACTTGATGAGACTAGCTCTTTTATTTTGGACTGTATCGTGTTAACTACAGACGGACGGACAGACGGACGGACATCGCTAGAATGTCTTAGAATCGATCACTGATCAATAATATATATACTTTATGGGGTCCCTGACCGATATTTCGATGCGTTACACACGGAATGACAAAGTGAGTATACCCCCAAACTGTAGTTGGAGGGTATAAAACAATATTAAAAAAGTTTTTTAGTTACGTTCATCGCAAATTTTTATTATGCAACCCTTATTTTTTATTTTTTTTTTTATTTTTTGCTAATTAGGGCGTTTTGCATTTTAGCTAACGATATGCAGATTTCATTACTCGTCAAATATGAACTAAAGGTAATAATGCGGGTAGTGAGGACTCATTACCACACTCAAAAGAAAAACTCTGTCAAAATATCTGTAAAACGACTTTTAATTTAATTAAGAAAACTTTCAGCAGATTTTTCTGCTAAAATGGATATTTTCAATAAAATCTTTGTCATTCTGTTTTATAAAATAACAGAAATTTTACTACGTTTTTATTGATTCTATATGCTGAATTTTCAAATATTTTTGAACATATCTTAACCAGATATTTTTTTTATTATAGAGAAATAGTTTGCTGTCATTATTTTTTTCAAGAAAATTTTCTAAGTTTTTTTCAAATTTCAAATTTTTTTTGTTTGTTTTTTATGCAATCGAAACGATATTTTTAAACATATTTTTGAACACATTTTTAGCAGACTATTTTGTAGTTTTACAAAAATAGTTTGCTGTCACCCTTTTTACAAGAAAACTTTCTTAAGTTTTTTTTTCAAAGTGTAGTTTTTTTTTCGGTTTTTATACAATTAAAACGATTGAGACTAATAATTGACAAAACAAATAAACTAAGTCACTGATTTTATTGCTAATTTTACAGAAAAGTTTATTTTTTTATTTTTTTAAGTTCAAATGAAAAAAAACTATAAAAGTTTTCATGAAACAAATTTTCTAGAAAATGTCTTAGCAGATTTCTCTGCTGATTTCATCTAGATAATCATGACAGATTTTCAGCAAACCGTGTCTGCTTAAATCAGCAGATTTCTCATATGGCTCAAAATGGGTGTATTTTCAGCAGATTTTTCTGCTGATTGGACAGAGAATTTATTTTGAGTGCAGGTAATCCGACACGTAATGATGATTTATTACCAGGTTAGGTATCAAGTAATGAGGTCTCATTACCAAGTATTACTGAGTTTTTTGAACACAAATATCCGTAAAGTAAAAAATTAAAAATTATGTTTTGTTATGTTAGTGTTTTTTTTATCTGTCTTTTCTTTATTATTTTTATTTTTTTAAAAACATATAATTTCTGTTGTTTTCCTGTTCTTGTTTTTGCATAAGTTTGTATGTAAGACGAAACTATTTCGTTTAAATTTGATTTATAATCTTATAATTGATAAAATTTTGTTTGCGGGGGGGATCTTTTTCAAATGTTGCTATGGAATAAATATTTTTTTTATTTATAGAATAATATTTATTTATGTAAATAATGTAGTTTATTTATAATAAGTTTTTTGTTTTTAAAGTATAATGAATAATTGTATTGTTTTCAGTTTTTTTCCGTATTCAAATTTATTTGTTTTTTTTACTAAATTTCATTTCTTTAATTCGTTCTGTTCAGAATTTTTAATTTGAATTTATGTTTTTTTTTTTGCTTCAGATTTGAAATAAACGAATGAAATATACATCAATAAAACATTTAATACGCAATAATTAGTTTTAATATTTTTTTTTTTATTTTTTTTTTAAATTTAATATTTATTTTTTTATTTGTTTGTTTTTTTATCTTATACAAGTGTGCTGTTTTATATGATCATTTTAAATGCATATATCGTATATATATATTTGATTTTTTTTTTTATATAATTTATAAGATTTTTTAATAGAATTTTCTTTTCAAAATACATTGAGAGATAAATTTATGAATAAATATAGGTTTTTTTGTTTAAATTTTTTTTTTTTTAATTTATAGTTCAAAAAATCATTTAATTTTTTTGAATTATGTACTATTTTTTAGTATTTATTTGAAGTTTTTTTATGGTCATTCCATGTTGTTCTTGTATTTTGTTTTTTTAAATTTATTTTATAATTAATAATAATAATAAAATACCTCTAATCAGTATAATTTTTTTGTATAACATTTATTTTTTTAAAACAGTAATAAAAACGAAACAAAAATAAATTGCATGAAAGCCTAAAATATTTTTTTTAATATTTTTTGTAATAAACCGTTTAGTTTTTCTTTTTTTAATTGTAATACTTTGTGATTATGTATAATATTATATACTAAATATTTATTTTTTTTGGTTTATATGCAATATATAATAATATGCTGAATGTCATTATTAAAAATGGATTTTAGTTTTTTATATTTTGTAAAAATTATATTTTTTTCTTGTCTTGTTTTTTTATTTTAACTTCTTCAGTGTCATCTATACATCGTTTTTATTGTATTTTTTTTATAATTTTTTTAATTTTTTCTACTAAAAAATATCTCTTGAGTTTTAAGCCAATCTATGGTTTAATTATTGCAAAAAGCCTTTAATAAATTCAAGTTTTAGTTTACATTTAGTTGTGATTTAATGTTTTTTTTTTAATTGATTTTAATTTTTACATAAATTTTCAAAATTTTATGTTTTTAAACCCATTTTTTATTAAATTAATATGTCATTTGTTTTATTTTTTTTTTTTTTTATAAAATCAATAAAAAAAATTATTTGTAGACTAAACACAATTAAAACCACTGGCGACCCGAGTGATTCTTTTAAATCTGCTGATGATCCCATAGTAAGGTTGAAACAGATCTGTATTGATGTACTATGAGATAAGTAGCTTTTTTAAAGCAATAAAGATTTAATCTATTAGGAGATTATCAAAAACAAAATTTTTGGGTCTCGAACTAGAATAATACTCTAATCGAATATATAGATGAGTAACTTGTTTAAAGCAATAAATAAATAAATAATATATTAGGAGAATATTATATATTTATTAATAGACAAGCTCGAGGCCATTTTTTTTAACAACTGTGGCCTCGAGCTTGTCTATTAATTAATATAGAATTGAATAAAAAAGGTCGAATAAATATAATAATATTAGAAGAATATCATAAATAACATTTTTGGGCCTCGAACTAGAATAATACTCTAATCGAATATATATAAAGGTCGAATAAATAGATTTTTATTTCGTTTTATCTTTTGGCACGAAAGAACAATATTTATCATTATTTTTATTGTTTTTTGTCCAACTTGCCCAAAAAGGAGCAGTATCGAAATTTAAGAGAGGCGATATACTTTTCGCTCTTCCTCGAACTAGAATAAGACTCTAATCGAATATATAAATGAGATGAGTAACTTGTTTAAATCAATTAATAAATAAGATATTATAAGAATATCATAAATATAACTTTTGAGCCTCGAACTAGAATAATACTCTAATCGAATATATATTTTGGGCCTCGAACTAGAATAATGCTCTAATCTAATATATAGATGAGTAACTTGTTTAAAGCAATAAATAAATAATTTATTATGAGAATATCATAAATAAAACTAGAACAATGCTCTAATCGAATATACACTCTAAAAAATTGAGTCCAGTTTCCTACTATAAATTGGGTAAATTTCAACAAATTCAAATAATGTACTACTACAAGTTGGGTAAATTTCTAGAAATTTTAAGTAGAATTACGCAATATGTGTAAATTTACCCAATTTATAGTAGGAAACTGAAATCATTTTAATTAGAGTGTATATAAAGGTCGAATAATACATTTTTTTTCGTTTTATCTTTTGGTACGAAAAATAAAAAATAATACTAATCACTATTTTTATTGTTTTTATGTCCAACTCGCCCAAAAAGGAGCAGTATCGATCTTAAAAGAGGCGATCAACTTTTCGCTCTTCGTTGAACTAGAATAAGACTCTAATCGAATATATACACGAGATGAGTAACTTTTTTAAAGCAATAAATAAATATTATATTAGGAGAATGTCATAAATAAAATTTTTGGGCCTCGAACTAGAATAATGCTCTAATCGAATATATATAAAGGTCGAATAATACATTTTTTCGTTTTATCTTTTGGTACGAAAAAAAAAAACAACAATATTAATCACAATTTTTATTGTTTTTATATTCAACGCGCCCAAAAAGGAGCAATACGAACTTAAGAGAGGCGATCAACTTTTCGCTATTCCTCGAACTAGAATAAGACTCTTATCAAATATATAGATAAGATGAGTAACTTTTTTAAAGCAATAAATAATATATTATGAGAATATCATAAATAACATTTTTGGGCCTCGAACTAGAATAATACTCTAATCGAATTTAAAAAAGGTCGAATAAATTAATTTTTATTTCGTTTTATCTTTTGGTACGAAAAATAAAAAAAAAAACAACATTAATCATTATTTTGATTGTTTTTTGTCTAACTCGCCCAAAAAGGAGCAGTATCGAACTTAAGAGAGGTAATCAACTTTTCGCTCTTCGTCGAACTAGAATAAGACTCTTATCGAATATATAGAAAAGATAAGTAACTTTTTTAAAGCAATAAATAATATATTATGAGAATATCATAAATAAAATTTTTGGGCCTCGACCTAGAAAAATACTAATCGTATGTATATAAAAGCCGAATAAATAAATTTTTATTTCGTTTTATTTTGTTTTACGAAAAAAAAACAACATTTATCATTATTTTTATTGTTTTTATGTCCAACGCGCCCAAAAAGGATCAGTATCGAACTTAAGAGAGCCGATCAAGTTTTCGCTCTTCTAAGAAAAAAACAGTAAATTGCAAAAATTTTTTTTTTTTTTTGCAGACTTAACACAATTTTTAGGGATCCAATTTTATTTTAATTTTAGACATAATTTTCCACATAATTTTATTTTTATGCCCATTACTCTCAAAAGCATCTAAGCGCTTACGTAAGGGCAGGATCGAGAAATAAATTGTGATGAGTAGGGCTGTAATTTCCATGCAAATGCTTGTTTTTGTCAATAGTCTACACAGAAAGAATTGAAAACGAAAGTCAATCAACAAAAACGCGGATTCAATTAATTTTTTAATTGAAACTCCTCCGATAAAAAAAATTGTTATATCAATCATCAAATTGTAGGTGATTAATTGATTTTTATTTCAATAAATCATTTTTTCGATTTTGATCAAAAATTTTATTGATTTTTTATTTAAAGTCAATTAAAATAATTATTGATTTAACAAATGAATTTCACGCTTATGGAAAAATTATGAAGAAATTCATATTTTTTTCTTTCCAATATGTTGCCGACAATAAAAAAAGTAAAACCGTAGTAAAAAGTATATTTTTGAATTAATGTATTCAAATAAATTAAAGCGAAAAAAAATCTGGTATGTTGAAAATTTGTAATTTGATAGTTAAAGAAAATAACAAAAATGTTGATCAAAACAATAATTGACTCATTTAAATTTTGTTGATCAATAGATTTAATTGAAATTTTTAAGCCAATAATTTTTTGTGTGTATAAATGAGATCAACAAATTATCTTTTCGAATCAAGAATTTTGCATTAAAATTGATTAAATTTGTTTTTGCATTTTTTTTTTGTGAAAATGCATTTATTGCATATTTTGGTTTTATTTGTGTTTAGGGTATTTAAATTAAAGGCAATAAAATAAAATGTACTGAATCAATTTAAGAAAATCAATGCTTTTAAGACCGATTCTTAAAATTTTCAGTTTTTAAAAATCACATATGACAAATTTTCCTTGAAAACAATGCCATTTTCCGATGTTTTGGATAATTTTAGAATCGGTTTTTAAAATGATTTTAAAATAATTTTCCGTTTTTTTTAAAACTTCTTAAGCCCAGTCCACAGAGAAGCTGAGTCAATAGAGCAGCGCTACACACTGCCTTTATTATTAAGGTTTTTATAAAACTGCTACAGTGTGGCTTAAGCTTAAATCTTTATTCTTGTAAAAATAAAAAATATTTTTAATATTTAAAAATATTTTTTTTTTTCAAAAATATTTTTTTTTTTTTAAATATTTTTTTTTTTTCAAAAACTTTTTTTTCAAAAATGTTTTTTTATTTCAAGACTTTAAATGAAAAGTTTTACAAAAACCGGGTAAAAAATATATTTAATAATGTAATATGCATTTTTTTTCTAAATCTTATATCTATTTACAGTTTACTTTTTGTACTTTTTTTGATTGTGATTTATTATTGAAATTAATATTAAATAGCAAAAAATTTAAATAAAAATTCTTTAAAAATAGAAAGCGATGGATATTAGGGCGGAGTAATTTTTTTTGCTACCAAATCGTCTAGCATATTCGGATTCTGAGAAAAATGCCTAACAAACCATATCTCAAAATCAGTTTTGACCCCCCAAATTTTCAAAAATAGTTTTGCACGATGTACGAATTTTTTTAGCTGGGCTTATTATTTGGAATATATTGTTTTACTAATAAATGTTGCTTTTATTTTGTATTAAGAGGTGTACCTGGTATTTATTTGATATTTATTTTGCTCTAAACCGCCGCTAGAGGGCGCTTAAACAAAAATCTGGACTTGGGTCTTTAGAGTTTTTTTATTATAATAGCAGATACTCTAACAATAAGAAGCCATTTAGACATTCCCATTTACAGTTTAATTAAATTCCAAAAACTCGCGATTTTATTCGTGATTTTAATTTTTTAAAAATCCACAAAAAATTAAAAATTGGTGTAGTTTGAAGAGCTATATCTTCTTAAGTAAATATCGGATTTTTATACTCAAAATTGAAATTGAAAGCTTAAGTCCTTTTCTTGAAACGTAACAGTTAAAAGATTGTGTCATAAAAAAATTGTATTTTATATGGAAATGCATTTTTGAGTGCATTTTTTGTCAAAAAATCGGGAATAAATTCAGGAGATTTTGGAATTTAATTAAACTGTAAATGGGAATGTCTAAAAGGCTCCATAGTGTATCTATGTACACAATTCCCAGGTCAAAAAAATACCCTTTTTCTCGTGCTGATTGATGGAAAAGGCGTTTATCGTACAAAACTATTTTTGAAAATTTGGGAGGGTCAAAATTGATTTTTGAAACATGGTTTGTTTGGCATTTTTTCTCAGAATTTTATGCATAATCCAAATATCCTAGACGATTTTGTCAAAAATTTTGCTCCAAACATATCACTCCGCTCTAATGGATATATTGGCTAAACCTTTTCTAACTCCATAAAACATTAAGATTTGTTGTGGAATGCTAAAAGAAAATATTAAATTATTTTTTTAATTGGTTCAACTAAAAAATTATTAGTATGGGAAATTCCTTAAAAAAAACTCAATTAATTAATTTAACAATTATGTTAATTGAGTTTAATTTTTTTTTCAACTCCACTAGTTATTATTTTTTTAATTAAATCAATTAAAATGTTAGTTGAATTTAACTTTTAATTTAACAACAATGTTTAATCAAGGTCGCAGTTGCTTGTGCTTTCTAATATAGGATTCAAATATAGATTTGTATTTCTATAAGTTTAAAATTTTTTTAGCCAGATATAATCCAATCTTTCGTGTTTTAATATACATAAATAAAAAAAAAATAATTTAAAATTATAGAAAATTTAAATGTGTTTTTTATATCGTAGATCATGTAACGGAGGATTTTTTTACTAAATCTCTTAACGCTTGACCAATAATTTTATTAGAATAACACTCAAATTTTCAATAAAATTTTTAGTAACCCATTGTAGTTGATTTAATAAATGACACCCTTCGTTTTTTTTTTTTAATTAAGTATTTAATTGTCTGTCCGAATAGGAACTTAAACCATCTTGTTATTTATTAGTAAATCTAGCCATGTAGAGATATAATCGTGCAAAGTTTTAGCCTCTCAAATAATGAATTTGATCTGGTCTAATATGATCACATCCGATCTCTTCATACACTCAAAAAAAAGAAGAAACTTAAACTTTGGAAAATTTTTCTTCAAAATAGTTTATAAATTTTCCCACAATTAAGTTAAAATTAACTAAAAGTTGGGAAATTTTCCTAACTATTAGGAAAATATTTTAGTTCATGTACTGTTAAATAGGCCATAATTTTCCTTAAATGGAATTCCCTAATACATGGAAGAAATTCTTAGCGCCAAAGAAATTTTCCCTAAATAATTGAAAAAAAATCTTTATTTTTAAGACATATTTCTAAAAACAAAATTTAGTTCAAAAAATTCAGTTTTAGGACGTAATTTCCTACCAGTTAGTTCATCATAATTATCTTCTTTAATTTGAGGAAGTTTTTTCCACAAGTTTAGTAAATTTTTCATAACTTGAAATTGTTTTTTTGATTTATGTATTTTTTTTATGCTTGCTTGTAGTTCACATTTTGTTTATTATTTGTAGTACATGAATACAAAAAGTTTGATCTTGTATAACAAGTAATAAATTTAATATTTACATTTTTTGCTACACAAGTATGTGTTAGAAAAAAAAAATAATATTTTAATCACAACAAAGACCTTGGCTTTGGCGTGGTTTCCCATAGTCTGGGAACAAACGTCAAATACAAAGTTTTTGTTGTAATTTAACTAAAAAACCTAATGAAATTTATTACTTGACTATATGAAACAAACGTTTATTTATATTTAAAATAAAATATGTACCCAATGAGAATTATGTGTGTATTCACATGCTATTCTATTAATAAACCATTAAAAAATATAAAATTAAATAATTTTTAGGAAAAATTTCCTTATCAGAAATGTTTTTTTAACTAAAAAATGGAAAATTTTTTCCCATTTTCTAGTTCAAATTTGTCCTTCTTTTAAAGAAAAATATGGTCTAAAAAGTAGGAGTACATGGCAATGGAGCTAAATCATTATCAATTTTCCTTGGATTTAGTTAGTTTTCCCATTTTTTAGTTAGTTTTTTTTTCTGAGTGTATATATAAATATTTAAATCTGATTGGATTTTTCAGATCTCAAATTTATCATTTTCGGAATATGATCAGATCTGATCAAAACCTGATTTGAAACAGTTAAGAATTATTAAAAATGAGCAGATCACACCAGATATGTGCATATACAACTATATCAAATCCACTTTTACACGACCTAGTAAAAAAGTACCCAAATTTTGGATAAGGTCATTATAATCATTTGTATAATGATTGCCTAAAGTTTTTGGATGTAACTTTGTCCGAAAAATGGCAACTTTTTTTAGGTTACAAAGTACAAAAAACCCACGAGCTGCGATTTTACCTCGAATAGTTTGTGCCAATGCTGAAAATCTGTTTTATTTTTATAATCCGTTAATTTAATTTTTTCTGTTTTTTTTTTAAATGTTGCCTATCTTTTTGGAGAATTTCTTCCCCCTTACATTAGGATTTCTTTTCAGAATTATAAAAGATATTATGATGTCAGAAACCCTGAGATGTTTGTATCTACTGTATTGCAGAAAGTAGAATACTTTATTTTATACATACACTAAAAGAATTTTGGTTCTTATGGAAATGAAAAATTTCATTAAATCTATGATCCAATGAACTTTTTCCAACTGACTTTTGTTCAATATATAAATGAAATATGTCATAAAATCTTTAGAAATTTAAATTTTATTGAACTATGTAAAACTTTTGTTCAATATTTAAATGAAATATTTCATAATATTTGTGAAAGTTATCATTGAAAATTATCATTGAATCATAGATTTCATTAAATCTATGATTCAATGAACTTTTTTCCAACAGGCTTCTGTTCAATATATAACTGAAATGTGTCATAAAATTTTTAGAAATTTAAATTTTATTAAAATATGTAAAACTTTTGTTCAATATTTAAATGAAATATTTCATAATATCTGTGAAAATTAAAATTTTCTTAATATATATGAAACTATTCTTAACGCTGTGAAATGTTACCTCAAAAAACTGAATATTTCGTAATATCTAAAAAAATATAAAATTTATGAATTTATTCATAAATTTAATGAAAACTTTCCCAAAATGTTTTCGAAATGTGTTAACGAAACATTTTTTAAACTCTATGAAAATTTGAAATCTTTATAAAATCTATGAAACTTTTAATTATTGCAAATGAATACTTTTCTAAGTGCTTTTGAAGAAAATTTAAATTAAATGTTCCATAAAATCTATTTAAATAAGAATTTTGCATAAGATCTGAAAAATTTTTTCTAACTTGAAAAAATGTATCTTATGAATAATACATTTGGAAACTTTGAAAGCATAATGAACCTTAATTCTTTCAGTGTATTCTTGCATTTATAGTTTAAAAGTCTGTAGGGATTTTATGTTATTATAACTTTAGTAGTCAGTCAGATATCAATAAATTGTCAATGTTCGTTTAGTCTTAAGTCGAGATTGTGTGTAAATGATTTTTTGTGAAGGAAAAAAGTTTCCCCTTAAAATCACGTATTTTTATAGATGTTTTTGTGACGATTTATTTGTTTTGTTAACCTACACTGAAAGAATAATCTTTTTTTATTTCAGTGAAATTTTACATTATTTTAATGAAAAAATTTAAATGAGCTTAGACGATAAAGAAAGCATTGAACTTTAAAATTTTTGTCCAGTGTTAGTTTTCATAGAAATTATGAAACTTTTCATTAAAGTAAAATAATATACTTTCAGTGTAGTTAAAGTGTATATATAGCAAACAAATTTTCATAATTTTTCGTTCAACGTAACTCTGTTAACATATAGATAAAACTTTTAATCAAAGTGATGAAAATTATCGTCGCGTATTAACATATTAATGAATTTTTTCATAAAACAGTTTTTCAATAAGATAAAACATTTTATTGTACTGACGAAAATCTTTATGTAATTGATAAAAATATTTATCATATTTATGATACGTTACGCTTGACAAAAATAAATAGTTTCATCAATATGATACAGTGTTTCATAAAGTTTTGACTTATGTAACTTTTGCATAATATTTATAAAATGTTTCATTAAAACTATAAAAAATTTCATCATATTTTTAAAAAGCTTCAAAATAAATATGAAAGCTTTATAAAAAAGTTGCATGGAACAAAAACTTATGAAATATTTTTTGTTACTAGTAACTCTTTATCATATTAATGAAGTTTTTTTGTTCAATTGCACTCTTATTTTGTTAATATAAATTTTCAATTTGTGCGTTTT
Organism: Pegoplata infirma; assembly: GCA_963921195.1. Taxonomy (NCBI): domain Eukaryota; kingdom Metazoa; phylum Arthropoda; class Insecta; order Diptera; family Anthomyiidae; genus Pegoplata; species Pegoplata infirma. The sequence continues at coordinate 14,912,801 of OY992537.1, read as the reverse complement.
TGTTTTGTTTAAATATTTAAATCTAAAATTAGTTTTCTGGGTTTAAAAACATAAATTTTTGAAAACTTTTGTTAAAAAAAAAAAATTATGCTCAGGGCTAGTAACTTGTCAAAATCTAATCAAATGATTTTAATTATTTTCGCATTTATTTGACATCTGTAATAATAGATCAGATTTTATCACTGATTTCTTTTGTATAAGTTACCAACCCTGATTATGGTAATAAATATGTTTGATAATATGGTAGATACTTACCATAAATATGATAAAACATTTATATAAAGTATGAAAATGAAAACAGTTGTTGTATACATAAATTTTTAATAAATATTTTTTAATTTCTTGGTTGGTTTTTTTTTTGGTAAGTTAATTACAGTAAGTTATTTTTTAATTTTTTTTTTTTAATTTACACCATCATTTTTTTTAATTTGTTTTTTTTTTACTATTTTGCATAAAACGTGAGAGTTTATGTGGAAAATCAAAAATTTTTCTCTAATTTTTATATTTAATTATTTTTTTTTTAATTTTATGTGTTGTTTTTTATATGGATCATTTATTTAATTTTTTTTAATTTAATTTTTATCATTTAATTTTTTTGTCATTTAATTTTTTTAATTTAATTTTTTTAATTTAATATTTTCATTTAATTTTTTCTGATTTATTTTGCTTTTATTTTTACTACAATAATACACTACATATTTTGTTTTTTTTTTTTATATTAATGAATTTAACAAAAAAATAATGTTTTAAAGAATTTTCTTTTTCAAACCAATGTTGTTAGTTTGGCTACAAAAACAAAAAATATTTTCAGAGTCATGGTTTTATTTATATATTATTTTGTTTATTAATCATTGCCACAGTTATTGTAATATTTATTTTGAAATTTTTATATAATTTTTTTTTTAATGCAAAAACCAAAAATGTATAATAATAATGAAACTACTGTTTTTTAACTATACTATTAAATGGTTTGATTTATTTGTTAAATTTTTTAATTTAATTGTTTTTTTTTTATTTTTTTTAATATAATTTCAAAATCAGTTTCTATGTTTTTGTGTTTTGTTTAATTAAATAACTGCTACTTTAATATTAATTTCTGCTTTATTTTATTTTTTTAATTTTTTGTTTTATTATTGTTTAAATTCTATTTATTTGTGCTTTTGGTGGTTTTGAGCATTTTTTGTTTAAAGAAATGTTTTTTTTTTAATATTTTGTTTTTAATGTAGTGTAATTTGTTTTTTTTTTAATTTGGTTTTTTGTTTTATTTTTCTTTTATTAAAAATTATAAATTGTCAAATTTACAATTTTTGTTATAGCTGCCCGAAAATAAGGTCTAAATAAATATGTAAAACTTTTACTAGAAATTAAATTTCTAAAAAAGTAGGATCTTTTCACTTGCAAATATTTTAATTTCTTGTTATTTGTCTTAAACTTTAAATATTTTAAAAAAAAAGATTATATTTTATTGTTTAGAAATTATAAATCTGTAAAAAAAAATGCTAAAAATTTACTGGCGCAGTCGGAGATAAAACTCAAATAAATCACCCGTGTTAAAATCGATTTGTTCTACTTTGATCTAATAATATATGATTGCATCTGATTGTATATAATTGTATCTGATCAATCAAGATTTTATAATGGCGCCTGACAAGGGACATCTAATAAAATTTATGGTCGCTATCGTGAAAACGAAGGCAAATAATTAAATACAAATTTTAATCCGAATAAATATTTTTGTCACCGATTTTTTCAATTGACATAATTATTTCGAATGGCGCCTTGAAGTGTACACGCTATCACGAACAAAAGAAACTATTTTTAATAAATCAATTTAAATTTCATTTGAAAACATTAATTTCATTTTCGCGGCTTTTTTAACTCATTTTTCAGTTAAGTCTACAAGTCTTTAGACTGGCGCCCAACATGGGGCCCAATTTAAAACGACTACCGTTATCTTAAAAAAAAATGTAATCAACTTTAAGTCAATACGGCTTTCACTGATCAACCAAAAGAAAATACAATTTTCAGTTTTTTAAGTAAAAACATGTTTTTTGATTGGCGTCTGACTTGGGGAAATTTATTAAAATAACGGTCAAATTTATATTGTAAATTATAATTATCAATTTGCGTCATCACTTTAAAATTCCTTTGTCACGGAATTTTAAGCTATTTTCAAGTTTTTCAATTGGCGCCCCACATGGGACCATTAAAAAAATTAGGGTCGACTGCCGTTATCTTTAAACAAAAAATTTAATCAACTTGAAGTCAATACGGCTTTCACGGTTCAACCAAAAGAAAATAAAATTTTCAATTTTTTTGATTGGCGTCTGACTTGGGGCAATTTATTGAAACAACGGTCAAATTTATATTGAAAATTATAATTATCAATTATAATTTGCTTCCTCACTTTAAAATTCCTTTGTCTCGGAATTTTCAGCTATTTTTAAGTTTTTTCAATTGGCGCCCCACATGGGCCCATTAAAAAAATTAGGGTCGATATGTTAAAAAAAAATACCAATTAAAATCATAGATAAAAATTTCTTTATAACTGCTGTTTAGATAATTTTTTAATAAACTCAAGTCTTAATTGGCGCCCAACATGGTGCATATAAAATTTTAAATTCGCAATGGTGAACAAATTGTATAAATCAATTAAAACTTTAACAAAGACCATTAACTTCTTTATCACGACCTTTTCAGTTAATTTTTTAAAAAAAATTTATTTGGCGCCCATAATTAGGCTCCAAATAAAAATACGGCCGGTACCGTAAAAATTTAAATCATTGTCACAAAAGAGAATAAATTACATAAACCCATTAAAATTTTAATAAAAATTATAAATTACTTTTTTACGACTCTTAATTTTTTAATACATTTGTAATGGCGCCCGTAATAGGGCTCCATATAAAAATACAGCCGATAAAGTGAACATTTGAATCAATTAGGTCTTTTATAAAAACTATGCATTTTAAGTTTTTTTTTCCCATTATTACAAGTCGTGAATGGTGCTCAACATTGGGCGCATTAAACAGATATGGGCGCACTTGTGAAAAAAGTAAACAATTGAATAAAGTAATTAATACTTTAATAAAAACTATAAAAAAGGGAAATAAATTAAATAAATCTATCGGGACTATTCAGTTATTTTTTAAAATAACTGAAGTTTTTCATTGGTGCCCGTTACTGGGCACCATCCAAAAATCCAGTCGCTATCATGAAAAAAAAATATAACAATTAGAACTTTAATAATAACTATAAGTTTTGTTTATGTTGCCCTTTACAGTTATTTTTATTTTTTTATTGCAAGAATTTTGTTTGGCGCTTAACATAGGGCACATACAAAAAAAAATAATGAACGCTATAGTGTAGCTAGCAAAATGTTTTTTTTTTGATAAACTACATTTTTTTGTGATAAAAGTCCTGATTTGCTATTTTTAAGACAAAATTACAAAACTGCAACTTATTTCAGTGTTTAAAAAACTATTTTTTCAGCGTTTAAAAAACCTTTTTTTTTTCAGGGTTTAAAAAACTATTTTTTTCAGGGTTTAATAACCTATTTTTTAGAAATTTAATTTTTAGTCCAAGTTTTACTTTAATTTGAAAAATAATTTAAATAAATTTTTTTTTTTTTTTTTTTTATACTTTCTTTAAATAATATTTTTTATTAATATTTTTAAAAACTCAAATACTTATTCTTAATTTTTGTGTGTTTATTTAATTTCACGTTATTAATAAGTAGGTATGCATATAGTATGGTACTTATACGTAACTTTTTTTAATTGAAATAATTGTTTTTTTATATAATTTGTATAATTTTTTATCGAACTTGTATATGAATTACATTTTTTATAAAGGTACACATAATATTGAATGATATTTTTTTTTAATTTTTTACATCGATAAATTTTTTGAGAATAGAAAATTAAACAGCAAAAATATAGTAAAAGTGTATTTCATTTTCTTCTTTGCTCGTAAACAAAGTTTTCTTATAATTCTCATTCTTGAATTTGCTTAAAAAGTATATAATTTATTATTTTAATGATTTGTATAAGTTTTTTTTTTGTAGACATCTATACATTTTTTTTGTAGTACACTTATTTGTTTGTTTTTGTAGTTGATTTGTATTTTGAAAATTTGCTAAATATGAATGAATATATTTATAATATTGATTTTGTATTTTTGTTTATATATGTATATAGAAAATTTGTGTATATATATATTTGTATTTTTTTTATATAATATAATAGACTTATTTACTACCAAACACTTATGTATTATACGTATATATATATTTTAATAATAAATATGTTTTCAAATTCCAGTTAGGGGCTTATTGTAGTAATAAAACGTTTTAAAGTTTAAACTAAAGGGCTGGTTTATAGTAAACTTAAAAAACATATTAATTTAATACAATACCTTAACTAGATTTTACAAAACATTGTAAAAATAATAATTTTAAATTAAATTATTTTTATAAAATTCAAAAAAAAACATCATTTCCTATCATTCCTTGTTAAGCCTTTTTCGAACCTTTTAATCTTTTACAAATCTCTCAAAAAAAATTATATATTTAAAAATTATAAATTGATAAAAATCTTTAGGTCTAACTACTTGACCATAAACGAAGTAACATTACTTATAAAACCACTTTTTGAGTTAGAGGAGGTAAACTATTTTTAGTTTCTTTCTTACGCCTTGAATTTCGTTTAAAACTTCTGTGAAAAAAATCTCTTCTTAACAAAATTTTTATTAAAAAAATGTTTTATTTTAAATTCCATGCTTCAGAGCAAGACAAGAGGTATTTTTTGTTACGTATACTCATTGAGAATTTCATAGAGTAACATTTTTACGTTTACGCTCGAGTAGTTAGGCCTTTTGTCTTCTCTTAGTCGAAAAACAAAAAGTCTGCTTTAAAATTATAGTTTTTTTTTATAATTATTAAAATTTAATTGCTTGTTTTCACAAAAATACATTAGAGTTGCTTGACTATTAATTTATATTGAACGAAAACTTAAATTAAATATTTAAAAACTTTGGTTTTACTATTGCACTATCAACGTAAAGATTGTTATTCGTTTTTCATAAACCGTTTTGTTCGTTTGTGTAAAACCACTGTTTTTTCGGAGTCCAAAAGTTCTTTATACTCTTAAAGGAATTTAGTTCATTATTTATAGAACTATTTAACTCTTAAAACTATTTTTTTTATGAACTAAAAAATTTTATTTTTCATTAAATTGATGAAAAAATCATTAATTTCAAATCAATTCATATATTTTATGATTTAAATTATGAAAAATTTAAACTTTTACGAAAAGTTACATACATTTAATGACATTTTTATAAAGAAATATGTAAAATTATGAAAACTTTCATTGTGTTTCTAAATGTTTCATACATTTTATAAAATGTTTAAAAAAATATATTGTTCACACATGATATTTTTTTTTCATTAAATTAATGAATTTTTTTATAAAATGTAGGCTTTTTTAATTTTAATATTTATGAAAAAAATTGTATTAAATTATGAAAACTTTCATACATTTTATAAAATGTTTAAAGAAAATATTATTTACCAATGACATTTTTTTCATTAAATTAATGAATTTTTCATAAAATGTATATTTTTTAAATTTATTTATGAATTTTTTCATACATTTTATGAAATGTCATTAAAAAGAATGAAATAATTCATATGTGATATTTTAAATGTTTTTTTTTAAATAAATGAATATTCGTAAATTTCATGTGATTTTTTTTTTTTTTTTAATTTTTACAAACTTTTCAAAAAAAAAATTTAAATAATAACAAATTAAATTATTCATGAAAAGTTTCGTACATTTTATGAAAACAAAAAAATAATTTTCTTGAAAATTATGCTATGAGAATACCATGGTTTTAATTAGTTAAGAAAATAATGACCTCGAGCCAGAATAAACATCCTCAAAATATTTTATGAAATATTTTTGAAAAATATGTATTAAATTATGAAAACTTTCATTGTATTTGTGAAAAGTTTCATACATTTTATAAAATGTTTTCAAAGAAAATGTATTAAATTATGAAAAATCTTCATAAATGCTATGAAAAATTAAAAAAAAAAGATTATTTTATGAAATGTACTTATGATTCAATGATATTATTCAATGCATAATGAATTTTCATAAAATTTATGAAATATTTATAAAATTTATGTTTTTTTTTTACAACATTTATGAGTCTTTTTTTCACAAACTTTTAATTTTTTTTTCATAAAATATTTAAATTATTTCATAAAATGTATTTACTTTAAATAATGAAAATTTTATTAAATTTTTGAAAAATTTAAACTATGAAATATTTTATTGCATTTATGAAAAGTTTTATACATTTTTGTTAAATGTTAAAAAAGTACGAAATAATTCATATACTAACTATATTTTAAGATTTTATTGCATTAAAAAAATTAACTTTTCATAAATTTTATGGGAATAAAAAAAAAAAAAATAATAGTAATAAAATTTTAATTCATTTATGAAAAGTTTCATACATTTTATGAAATATTTTTTGAAGAACATTTATTAAATTATGAAAAAATTCATTGCATTTATAAAATGTTTCATGCATGTAATCAAATTTTTTTAAAGAATTTTTTTTTAAATTACGAAAAATTTCATGGTGTTAATGAAAAGCCTCATAAATCTTATGAAATGTTTAAAAAATATAAAACTATTTTATGGAATTTATTTATGATTCAGTGATATGTTTTAATGTATAATGAACTTTTCATAAAATTAATGAAATTTTCATAAAACTTATGATTTTTTTTAACAACATTTATCATTTTTTTTTCACAAAATTATGATTTTTCATAAAATGTATAAATTATTTCATAAATGCATAAACTTTAAATTATGAAAATTTTTAGTAAATTTTTTAAAAATTTAAATTGTGAAAAATTTTATTGCATTAATGAAAAGCTTTATACGTTTTTACAAATGTAAAAAAAAATACGAAATAATTCATATACGATATTTTAAGATTTTATTGCATTAAATAAATGAACTTTTCATACATTTTATGCGAAATTTTTTTTAAGTTTTACTAACTTTAAAAAAAAAAATTAATAATGAAAAATTAAATCATTTTTGAAAAGTTCCATACATTTTATGAAATGTTTTTGAAGAATATGTGTTAAATTATGAAAAATTTTATTGCATTAATGAAAAGTTTTATACCTTTTATCAAATGTTTTTAAAGAAAATGTTTTAAATTATGTAAAATTTCATTACGTTAATGAAAAGATTCATAAATCTTAAAAAATATTTAAAAAAATTTAAATTATTTTTTGAAAGTATTTGAGATTCACTGAAATCATTCAATGCATATTGAACTTTTCATAAAATTAATGAAATTTATATTATTTAATGCATAATGAACTTTTCATAAAATTAATGAAATTTATATTATTTAATGCATAATGAACTTTTCATAAAATTAATTAAATTTTCATAAAATTTATGATTTTTTCACAATGTTTATGAGTTTTTATTTTTCTCAAATTTATATTTTTTTTTTATAAAATGTATAAATTATTTTAGAAATGTAAAAATTTAAATTATGAAAATTTTTCAAAAATTTAAATTTTTAACAATATCATTGCATTTTTAAAAAGTTTTATACATTTTATTAAATTTCATAAATCTAATGAAACATTTAAAAAGAAATAAAATTGTTGTATGAAATGTATGTATTTACGTTTTAATGATTTGATTCAATGCATAATGAACTTTACATAAAATTAATGAAATTTTCATAAAATGTATGATTTTTTTACAACGTTTATGAGTTTTTTTCACAAACTAATGATGTTTCCATTAAATGTATAAATTATTTTATAAAATGTATAAACTTTAATTTACGAAAATTTTTATTTCATTTTTGAAAAATTTTAAATATTTTATGAAACATTTTTAACAGAAATTTAAATCATTCATAGAAGAAATTTTATGAACATATTCAATAGTCTTATTAAAAAATAATCGACTTTATTGTTTTCCTTAAAGAATTATAGTATACAATTTTCTTGTAATAAAATATTTTTTTCATAAAAATAATGAAATTTTTCATTAAATTTTTATAAATTTTTTTAAAAATTCATTTTAAAAACTTCGGTAAATTTTTTTGTTACGAATGAAAAGTTTTTTACTCATTTTTATTAACTGATTTTTTGGTTTGCCCAAAAACTTTATAAAAAGACACTGAATTTTTCTTACAAAATTTTTGGGCAGACGAACAAACAACATTATATATGAAAGAAGCTTTCATAGATCTTATGAAATTCTGTTGATTAACTAATTTTTAGTAGTTTAATTTTAAGCTGGACTTAATGAATCACCAAGATTTGTTTATGATTTTTCTCGCTTAGCGTATAAATAAGCTATCTACAAACGAACAAAACAATTAGACAATACAGTGATAAAACCTTAAGTTTCTTTAAATAAACAAATTTTAACACAAAAACAAATCTAAAAAAGTCTTCAATAAAAATTAAACAATATTTTTTGAATAAAAGAAACTTTAAGTACATATTCTTAAATTTTTACGACTAAGACAAAATTTTATTTTTTAAAAAAATTAAAATTTTGTCAGTCGTCACAAAATTTAAAAATCGATTTTTTATAAATTTTCCAAAAAAGATATATTAAAACGATTTTATATACTTAAAATTTCTAATATTAAAAAGAAAATAAAAAGCTTCAAATACAGCAAAAAATTCAAATCAGTTAAAAAAAACATAAATTCAAACTAAAGGAACTGCAGTTTTTTACAAATGTTTAAAATGAAATTTAACAAAAATTTACATGCGGATTCTAAAATTTTGGTGTGACAATAAAAATTTACTGAAAAAAATACATCAAAAAACACTTTTCCTTAACCCAATTTTTGAAAATCGTAGAGCTAAAGCATAGCGTTTTTTTTAAATCCTAAGGATTATATTTTTTAGTAATATTTTTAAAGTCCCAACAAATCTTTAAAATCTGACTTTTAAACTTCCCCCTACTTCTTCTTAACCTCAGTTTTGCTTGGTTTCGCTGGCGCTTGTTTTGTAATTTCCTTTTCTTTGGTTCCGGTAGTTTCCTTCGATTCCTTTGCTTCCTTTTCACTTGCATCCTTAGCTTTTACTGTTGTCGTCGACGATGATGATGAAGTTGTTGCTGCTGAAGCTGCTGTTGTTGTTGTAGCTGCTGCTGCCGCTTCTTCTTCCTCCTTTAATACACCTGTTTCTCGTAGTTCGGAATCTTTTTTGTCGTTAGATGTATTTGCGGGTAGAGCTTTTAATATAGCATGTACCTCTTCGGCCACCGCCATTAGTACAAATTCGAATTGTTGTCTTGTTGCTACTAAATTGGCTCTTTGATCACGTAAATGTTCTAGAGTTGCGGCAATATCAATTTCCCTAGCCCCCTTATTCATGCGACCCAATACAAGATCGAGTAATATATAGGCGCCGGTACGTCCAGCTCCACCACTGCCATGTACGACAATGGGACAGGAACGTCCTCGATAGGATTTATTGACTTTTCTGTGTGTAAATGAAAAGCAAGAAAGTGGTTAATAGAAAGTAAAATCAATATTAAATATTCCGAGTAAAAATTTTGAGATATATTCTCCAAAAAATGGATCGCTAAGATTAGATCAGTTTTAATCGGATGAAATTGCATCCGTCCGATTAAAACTGATCTATTATTAGCGATCCATTTTTCAGATCAGTACTGATCCATCACATTTTTACTTAGGATTATTTTAAAATCGTCTACCAACCTTCTGAAATCCAATAAGGCTTTAGCTTGAGCTGGTACACCAGCCTGAGGCCATGAAAGGAAATGGAACTGGGTTACGGTGCGTGTCTCACTTGTGCGTAAATTTTTCAAATAGAATGATCTCACCAGATAATCATCACACCATATATGTTCACTAACTAAATGAACCTGAAAAGAAGAATAAACCGCCATTATTATTGAAATAAGGTATAGATAGGGTGTCAATTTTTTTTTTTGATGTCAAATCAGTACGTCCCGAATCTTTTTTCTACACTCAAAATAATTCTACAGTAAAAGGTTTAGTTAGTGATTTTGTACTTAAATCTACTAATAAGTTACTATATACCAGTAGTACTAAAATTTTGGAGCCGGAAATACTTTCTATTTTCATGAAAATTTTAGCGGTTTTTGTGGGCCATTTTTGTCCACCAGTGTCACCATTCCGAATTTTTTAAGGTATCGGACAAGTTCTTCTTGTAGCCCCCATACAAATCTCTTTCCAGATTTTAACACAAATCTCTCAAATTTCATTAAAAAATAGAAAGTATTTCATTAAATTTTTTTTTTTGTTAACGCGAACTTCAATTATCTTATCAAATCCTATTATCATAGGACCATTTTTGAACTTAGGCTCCGTGTGAAAATTTCGCACGATATTCAGTTAAAGCAGTTTTTTTTTGGCAACAAAAAGAAGGCTTTTTTACTAAAATTTGTAAAATTTTTATAAGATTTTTAAAAAAATTTTTTGGTACTTTTTTAACATTTTCTCAAAAAAAAAGATTATATAGAAATAAGTAAAAATGCAGATAAAACTTATTTTTTTGGTTATAAAAAATACAGAGTATTTCGCTTAAATCTTTTTTTAGCAGAAAACTCTGTTAATTATCTGTAAAATTAAGATTACAAAGTTAAAAGCATAGATGGGACTAATTAATTAAAGTGACCAATTAATTGATGGTTTAATTACCATTTAATTGATGTCAATGGTAATGAAATTTTTTTCATTACCATTGGTTGTATCAATTGTACCAATTAAATTATTTATCAATTTAATTACTAATGAAAATTAAAAAAAAAATAATTACCATTGGTATGGCATCACTTAAAAAAAATAATTACCATTAGTAAAAGTCGTCACAATATTGTCAAAATCGTTAATATTTGGAAATATCTGTTGTTTTGTGTTATATGGTGTTTTAGTTTTTCACATTTTATAAACCAAACACACGTTGATTGCCTTTGTATAACACAATATTTGAAATTTTTTTTTGCCTTTTGTTTTTTGTCTTTAACCTTTTCATATTTTTTTGTAAAAACATACTTTGATGTTTAAATTTTTAACTTTTCAAAAAAACAAAAATGTGCAAACCAATGGTTTTGAAACCAATTATAATTGGTGTTTTTCAACAATTGGTGCATTTCATTACCATTAGTAATTATTTTTTCAATTAAAAAAATTTAATTACCATTAAATGGTAATGAAAATTTTTTCATTACCATTGATATCAACCAATGGTAATTAAATGTCAATGGTAATTAAAAATTCCCATCTATGGTTAAAAGTAATATAACAGAGGAAACTTTGTTTTTTTTGTCACAACAAAATACAAAGTATTTTCTTTAAATCTGTATTTTGACAGAAAACTATGTCAAATATCTGTTGATTTGACTTCCTTCCCTTCCTCTAACAATAAAACCCTCTAAAATTTTATTTTTTATTTTTTTTAGCATGTCGGAAAGTACACTCAAAATAATCACTCTGTTAAATTACAGAAATACTCTGCTGAGCCAGCAGAAAATACCATAGATTTCCAACCAGCAAGATTTTTTGTTATTTTACGAAGAAAACTTTGTAAAATGATTGCGATAAAAAAACAGTAAATTTACAACATTATCTGTAAAATATTGATAAAAGCGACCAGAATTTGACTATTTACTATTTGATTTCTGATCAATTTATCTTTCCTTACAGAGAAAAAAATAAAAAAAAAAATTTGAGTAAATTTTTAATACTATTGAGTAAAAAATTACTCAATTTTGCACCAGTAAACGATTTAATAGTATTGAGTAAACTTTTAATAAAAAATTATTAAATGCTTAATAAAAAATTTGAGTAAATAATTAATTCACAAAATTAAAACTTTACTTAAATTTTTTCAATATTTTTAAGTAACTTTTTAATTGTTTCAAGTAAAAATTTGCTCAAAATGTATCAATTTATTTTTTAAAAAAGTTTAAAAAGTTTCCAATTTTTTTTTTTTTTAAAATAGCTTTTACAAACTTTACCAAATATACTTATGTCTTCAAGACAAAAGAAAATTTTATAAACATTATTTCAAACTATTATATACATACATATACAAAAGACTATAAACTAAATGAGAATTCAAAACACCAAGAGAATAAAAAAAATAAAAAAAATATATTAAATTTGTATTAAATTATTTACTCAAATTTTATTTTCAATTTTTGAGTAAATTTTTAATTGTGTTAATTAAAAAATTACTCAAATTTGTTTTAAAAATTTAAACAAGTGATTACTCAAATTGTTTTTCTTTATATTATTTTCTGTGTAATTTGCAAGTAGTGTTGACAATTGGAAAATGCCCTCGAGTAAATTTTCCCGCTTTAATGCTTCCAAATTGTAAATTTACCTTTTTTTTATAAGGGTTCAAGTTGAAAAAATGCAGAAGAAAAATTTAATTCTAAAAATTATAGACATTTCTGGTATTTCCCATACCGGTTTCAAACAGTTAGTTTTTTATTTTTGTGAAAGTTTTTTTACGAGTACCTCCAATTTTACACGACCAGAATTTATCAGGTTTTATTATTACAGGGCAATAAGTCAAATTACAGTTGAAATTTTGTATTTTAGTTACGAGAGAAAAATACAAGTATTTTTATAAAATCTGCATTTTAACAAAAAAAACTCTGTTATCTGCAAAATAGAGATTACAAAGTAAAAAGTAAAATTACATATAAAATTTTGTTATTCGGTTACAAAAAAAAAAAAACAAAGTTTATTCTTAAAATCTGTATTTCGACAGGTAACTTTGTCAAATATCTGCCGAATTGAGATTACAGTCATTTTACAGAGTTTTTAACAGAGTAATTATTTTGAGTGTATAAAAAATTCGGCACAGCCAAATTTAACACTCTTACTTGTTCCAATTACACACTAAAAAAAAACTGTAATGTTAGCAAAAAAAGCTTGTAAACCTACAAGAAAATTTGCTGATTTTTTTGGTAAAGTTAGCAAAAATGTTTTGCCAAAAATTAGTTAACTGAAATTTTTTTATTTCAACTTGTTGTAAGTGTTTTTTACACTTATTAAAGATTTGACAAAATATAGGTCCAATCGGTCCATGTTTAAACTTGGGATCCATTTTCCGGGAAACTCTAGTGGGGGTTTTTCTATAGCAAAAGTCTCAGATTCTAAACTAAAATATTTCTAAAATAAAATATTTCTGAAGGAACTTTTTTCCCCCTGATCTGATTTTGACCATTTCCGAACCATAAGCCAATGACCATAAGACGCATTCGTATCAAACTTTAGGAGTCTAGCTCCTTTATTTTTTACTGTGTAGTCTTCCACTGACGGACCGACGGATATTAATATATAAATTTTTTGGGGTCCAAGACCGACATTTCGATGCGCCGTAATAGAAATTTTGCTAAACTAAAATGCAGGAAAGGAATCACGGGTCAAAGACAGCTTCTAAGCCACCTGCATTCATGCATGGTTTCTGAGGGCAATATCACAGTTTGGAGCTTTCTTTGGTTGCACTGATAAAGCGCTATTAAGATGCAGTAGAATCATGTATCTGTCACCCGATTATAAGTAAAATCAGACTATTGACAACAAAAAAAATATACACAAATTCGGTTGCTGCTACTATATCTTGATGTGGCTAACGAACTTTATAGTTGTTTCAATTAAAAGACAGTTGTAATAACAAAATTTTGTTGTAACTACCGATTTTTAAATGTTTCAGCCTTAATTCAAATGCATCCACCGACTTTTTGTTACAACAACTGAATTTCAGTTGGAAATTAGCAAATTTGTTTTCTGTGTGTAGATTTGTGTATGTTTTCTCCACTAATTAAAGATATAAGAATAGATAGGTTCAATCGGTGCATGTTTGGACTTGAGAACCATTTTCCGCAAAACAGTGGTATAGGTTTTGGTACCACTACATAATCCCCACAGACATTACCCCCATAACGAAAATGGGGATTATGACCGAATTCATCACAGTCATAAGTCCCATAATAGTTGTGGGGACTATGACCGTTTCCCAAACGGTCACAATCCCAATGGGGATTATGTTCGTTTCCTGGGAATTACGACCGAACTTTTTTCGGTCATAACCCCCATTCACATTATGGGGAGTAAGTCCAAAGCAATTTTGGTTATAGTCCCCGTTTTCTGCAGAGACAGTGGGTTAAGCGAAGCCGCTAAATTAATTTATGGAGTTTGTAATCCCTAAGCCCGCCTAAGGCCGGATACGCAGAAAAAATTTTAAGACAAAAAAAAAGTAAAATTTTTGGGATTATGACCAACTAGTATAGTGGACATAATTCTTGTAATGGGGATTATGGCCATTTGTTACGTGGTCATTATCCCCATAAATCTGGGAATTATGTCCTTTTTTTATTGGGATTATGTTCAAATTATTTTCGGTTATAGTCCCCACAACCATTATGGGCATTACGACCAGGGCTGCCATATTTGCCGATTTTTTGCTTCAAAATTTTTAAAGTGCCGATTTGCCGATTTTAGCTCCATTTTTTGATCAACTCAAAGAACACAGTCGCTTTTTATACCCTCCCTTTAGTAATAGAAGGAATATTTATACAAGTTTGTCATTTCGCTTGTAACACCTCAAAATATATGTAGGTCTAGAACCCCATAAATTATATATATTCGTGGTCCTCGATCGATTTTATGTCAATCTACTGATGTCCGTCCAGGTGGAGCGATTTTGGTTGAAAATATTGGACCTGTGAGAAATGTCTTTGGGATCCTTTTTTATCTTAAAAATCGGAAATATCTGAACAAAGTGAAAAAAATACTTTTTTTTGCTGAAAATATAAGTTTGCTGAAAATATAAGTTACTGAAAAATCGTTTTTATGATAATCAACAATTTTTTTGTCTGTAAAAATTAAAATTTTTTTTTAAATTTTTTTTTGTTTAGAATTGTCCGATTGTCGGATTGTCCTTTAAAGATTATAAACATTTATTAATTGCTTAAATGTTCTATTTTGTTATTTTTTGTTAATAAAAATATGTTTTATTGTATTTTAAATATGCCGATTTTTCATAAAAATCATCTGGCACCCCTGATTACGACCGAAATGAATTTGGTCATAATCCTCATAACGGAAATGGGGATTACGCCCGTGGGGATTATGTCAGGTCACCACACTGAAAAAAATATGGAGGAAACAGATTTGAGTAATCACTTGTTTAAATTAAAAAACAAAACTTTTTTTTTTTAAAAAATTAAAAGAGTTTAATTCCAACTGTGATACCTGATACCTAATATTAAGAAACAATTATACTGTGATATTTTTCGTGTTAATTATTTTTGCATTTATACATAATTATGTGTTTTATGTCGTACTATTTGTGTCGTGAAAAACTATTTTTATTCAATAATAAATGTAAAACTGACTAAAGAATTATATATTCAATAAAAATTCCCCTGAAGATGTTGGAAAAATCCCAACGAAACGTCGGATAGAAAATGAATAAATAATGTCTTTTATTTACATTTAGGAGAAAAAAAAACTGACCTTAAAAGCCTGTTTTAGAAATAATTTCTATAAAAATCAAATAATTAATTAGAAAAAGGTCGATAAACAATAAAAATCAAAACTTGGTTAATTTTTTAATTGACGCAATTAAAAATTTACTTAGAAATTTTAAAAACAATTTAAGTAAAAATTGTAATAAAAATTTAATAGTTTTTTTAATTTTTTTTAAACTCTCATAGTTTTTTGAATTCTCGTTTAGTTTAGAGTTTTTTGTATATGTATATGAAAGTTTGTATTCGTCTTTATAAAAATTTCCTATGTTTTTGAGACATAAATATGTTTGGTAAAGTTTGAAAAAAAAGTTTTTTGTTTTTTTTTTTTTGTAAAAAAAAATTTAAAACTTTTTAAGAATTAAAACAAAAAAAAGATAAAAATTCTTTAAAGTAAAATTTTTTGTTTCTCGGACTTACCTCATATATATGATAAACTTCTGCACCTTCTTCTGGCCAGTAGCGAGCACAAGCTATATCACCATTCTCTTGTAAACGACACAAAGCTACAATAACAACAGCTCCTTGTTCCCAAATCATTTGCCAAAAGTGTGCTAATGTGGTAGGCAAAGGACCTTGGGCGGCTACATAAGCAGGGGCACGAGGATCATGATCGGTCTGAAAATATTGATATGAACACATCTTAAATATTTCCAAAGTTTCGTTCATAAAATCTAAGGAGAATTTATGAATACAGGAAAAAATAAGGGGTTGACTCCTCCTATGTTCATAAATTCTTCTTGCTTAAATAAACTTACAATTGTTGAGGCATTAACATAATCTAAACCTTCTGCATTAGCCAAATGATTGAGTACAACGCGTGAGTGATCATAGGGTAGAGGTGCTCCGGGTCTGTTCAAATTAGCACATTGTGGCTGTAAGGCTGCGTCACGAGCACTAGGTTCAGCTTCATAACGACACAGAGCCTCCCATTCTCGCTGAAGGCGACCTTTGTTTCTTAAATGGTCTTCCATATAGGACTAAAAATACAAATAAATAAATAAAATAGTTCGTGCTTCTTTTAATCGTAGCAAACTTACCAACACCATGTGTCCTGTAGATATATCCATGTTTGTTAGTGCTGGTTCTTCACTCCACGAAGAGGTACTGGAACGTGATGATGGTGGTCTATCGTTTTCTTTACTTAACGATGTAATGCGACCACTAGCTGCTGGTTCAGTTGCATTTCCCTTACCAGCCATGCGAGCACGACACAGATCCTGATAGTCTTTGCTACAACTCTCTGCTCCGGCTATGCCTGATTGCAAACCACCCAGTTTATCGCGTTTCTTGTCATGGCGTTTGATCAAAATCAATGTTATAAAGATGACAATTATTGCAGCAGCTCCAGCACCGGCAAACATAAATACCATAATATGGGTTACATCTGGAGTTTGATCGGCTAACTCGATGCGTGCCGCTGAAACGCCACCATCATCGTCCCTTTTGATTTTATCACCAACGCCAGCTCGTAACACAGTGACACCGAGGCGTCGAAGTATGTTATTTTTAACGCCACGATTTTCATTGATAGCTCGAGCAATATCGAAAGCAGTTTTTCGTTCGGGGTTGTTTGAGTCAACCCGGAACGAAACTTCATGCGGTTGAACGCTGAAAATAAAATTTTATTTTAAGTCATTATTTAGGAAAGACTCGGAAATGATTGAGAAAAGCAACTTACGTTAAATAAGTAAAGTATCCCTGCATATGTAAAATATCCGCCAATGTATTCATGATGCGTACACCATCACTCCAACTGTCAATACTAAAATAAAGAAAGTTATAAAAAGATTTTTGCAAATAAGCAGAAAGATATTTATTTTTGCTGATTTTTTTTTTTTTTGGAAAAAATTTTTGTACTTGTTCAATATCGAATTCTGTTCTCATATGTCCACTGGCAGCCGAATTAAAGTATTTTTAAATCAAATTACATCAACAAGTCTTGGACGTTTAATGTGCGTTCAACCATGTCAAAATATTATCAAACCTTTATGCCCTACAAAATACAGAAACGGACGTTCCTGGATGTACAACATACTGAAAAGCAGGGCAATCAACTCGAAGATATTTAGGTGATGGTGAAGCAAGCAAAGTCGTTACAATTGGCTCTCCACAAGAGGGAGTGATCTCTCCCCTTCTATGAAATCTTGTAATAAAAAAGATCCTTAGGTCACTCAACGGAATGGATATCCAGGTGGTTGCCCACGCAATTGACATTGTGATCATAATCAAAGGTAAATTTTCACCACGATTAGTGAACTCATGGAATAAGCGCTTAAGATACTTTCGACGTGGGTAAAGGACAATGGTCTTGAAGATAAACCAGCCAAACCCAAACTCGTCTTGTTCACAAAAAGAACTAAGATAGATAGGTTTGTTCTTCCCAAATTAGATGGAATCACCCTGGAACTATTTAATGGGACGAAATACCTGAGTGTCTCCTTGACTCAAAGCTTTCTGGGAAAAGGAATACAGAGGAAAGGATGGAAAAATCTTTATGAGCTTTTAAGATCTGCAGAAGAACCGTATATTATCCACTGGATGCATGGTGCGATAATTATACCAGTACTGACCTATGGTGCCCTTAAGTGCTGGAGAGCAGTGGATAAGGAGTCATATCTCTGCAACCTACAGAAGGTACAACGATTAGCTGTCTGGGTATCACTGGTTCTATTAGATCGGCACACCAGACCGACCTGAAAATAATACTAAACACTCAGCCTGTGGATATCTGCATCAAGAGCACTGCAGCAAAATCGGGTCTCAGTTTAAGAGAGTCGCAAATGATTGAGCAACGTTCTTGGGGACACTTGACCATATTAAGTTCGGTGGGAGGGACGGAACTGGAACAGAAAAACGGACTATATCTCACCGTAGAAGAACTTTGATAGAACCTTCGAAATCTAAACTAGGGAAAACTGAGCGGAAAACTCTGGTATAACAGAGAATGCGATCTTAATCTTTATAGACGGATGGAAAATGGATATGGTACGGGCTCGGGAGTATATTCTGAATGCCTCGAAATCGGGGTCTAATAGAAACTTCAATACAAGTGTAGTGTTTGCCATGCTAAGGAACTTGCATTTGATAAGACCGCGCAGATGCATATGACAAGGGACCTACGTCCTTGTGCCATTTACATTTGCGTGGATAGTCTTGCAGCTCTGAAGGCCTTAGAATCAAAAACTGTAAAATCGAGAATCGTTTGGAACTGTAAACACTCCCTTCATCGAATCAGTGAGCACATAGTCAAACTAATCTGGGTCCCTGGACATAGTAGGGTCGTTGGGAACGAATTGTCTGATGAATGTAAGAGAAATGGCTCGGAGTTGGTGAGAGCATAGGGTGAGCTTGACATCTCGGTTCCTTTAGTGGAATTAATGAAATTAATAGGATATCAGAGAATAAGGTGGATATCACTGACTACGTGAAGGATATCGCGAACCCTGTGCCGCTGCCGGATCCTAAGAGGACAAAAAGTCTTCTTATTTTTGGAAAACAGGCGGTTAGTCTATTAGTGGGAGTACTGACAGGACACTGTAAAATCGGTCAAATGGCCATGCGTATGGGAATTTCTGACAGGGACTATTGTAGAAATTGTTGGAAAGCGGAGGAGTAGGTGTCAATGAAGAACTTATTGTGTGAATGGCCGGGTCTGATAGAGCGCCGTCTTAAGTAGTTGGGGCAAAGATTTGTCGATAACCTGGGTTGCCTAAACGGTGTCTCACTGACGTCTTTAGCAGAATATCTAGGGAATCGGGGTGGTTTAAGAAGTAGACCTTTGTATCAGAGGGAAGTAGGAAAACAACAATTAAGAGAATCACAATGGGCCTTAAGTCCTCGGAATGAATTCGCCAAATGACACATACCCAACCTAACCTAAAACTTTATTTAAAAAAAATGGAAAAATTGTTAAAAGAAATTAATTTGGAAAAAAAATGTCTTTGAAAAAAAAAATACCTTGCGGAAAAAAAAATTTGGCCAAAAAAAATTTCGCGAAAAAAAATTTGTTGAAAAATTTGTTTGTACTTGTTTAAATGTCTTTTGGTATCTAATTCTGTTCAGAAATGCCAACCAGAAACAGCAAAATGTAACAAAATTTTTAAAGTGTCCTTACGTTTTCGTTCATAATTTTTGAACCGATCCACCGATATCACTCAAATGTAGTACCAAACTTCTCAAAGTAGCAACAAGTGAATATGTTAAGTTACAGTCACATCTGTATAATATGTTGGCCGTGATCGCCATTTCAACAGACAGATAGACAACGGAATGTCTTAGAATCGATCACTGATAAATATAATATGTACTTTACGGAGTCGCAGACCGATATTTCGATAATTTACAAACGGAATGACAAACTTATGTATACCCTCTATCACATTGGTTCCCAACCTTTTTTGCTCCATGTCCTACTTTTGAGCTAAAAAAACCAAAATGTCCCCCCTACACTCAAAAAAAATGCGAATTTTGTAAATTTGTTTTATAGTTTGAAATTACGAGTGGTTCAGCAAAACTTTTGTTCAAATCTTAGTTTAAACAAAGTTTTTTGTAAAATGTTTCATCTTTTAACTAAATAATTGTAGTTAATTTAACTAAAAAAATATTTTTTTAGTTAATTTAAGTAAAACAAATCTTAAAAACTTGCTCGTTGCCCCCCTAAAATATTCAAATTGCCTCCAGTGGGGCGAGAATCAAAGGTTGGGAACCATTGCTCTATCACAACAATAGGGGAGGGGGGGGCATAACAATATTTTAAAAATATAAATATAAATCACTTCCATAACTTACGGGTTTTTCACAAACACATGAGCATATTCAGTGTCAACAGTATGAGGTGCATGATCTTCATCTGAATGTTCCTTGACGACTTTCTTCTTCTTAGTCGCTTCATTACTGCCCTTAATATGAGCCGGTAGATGTTCCTTAGTAGCTGTTGTATTCTTTCTTTCTAAATCTTCTTTGGCAGATGGTGGTGGTCCCACCAAAGGTCCCGGTTTTTTAACATCCAAACGTTCGTGACGTGTAAAACCCAACATGTTGGCCAATACCTCACGAGCTTTTTCTTTACGTCGCTCTTTATCATAGACATTATCCAAATCTTGATCTTCGGTCATTGTTATAAGACCACCTTCGGTAAATACTTTTTCAGGTCTACGATGTTTTAGTTTTTTGGGATAAGCATTGGCTGAAAGCATAGCTTCCTCTTCTAAAGGTGTTAAAGAGTTACGAAATAGACTTTCATCCATATCAAGACTATTGGGCATGTCATATTCCACGGTAGCTGGTCGTCTTTTGAATGTAGGAATTTCAGCATTATTTAAAGGTTGTTGCAACTGTACATTGTTATAAACCGGTGATTCTTGTTCAAACCCTTTCTCTTGAGCCAGTTCACGGAAAAATGATCTTTGTTCTAGAGGCGCATTACCAACACCTTTTCTTGGACTAGTACGTTTATAAGGGCCATAATTATCTGAAAAATATATTTCATTTGATTCATTTTGTTCATCGGGAACATATACAGGGGGAGCATCAGGTGGTAATGGTAGTGCTTCTAATTGTTCAATAACTCTATCGGGAGTACGTTGAAATGGCTGAGGATCTGGTTCCGAGTCTGATAGTATCTTATATAATTCCATACGATTTTTCAAGGCCTGACTTTGTTCGGCTTCTAATTCAGTTTCTCTTAAAGCCTCTTCCCTTTGTATTTGATCACGTTCTTGATCTAAAAATACATCCATAACATTGGGTGGATTCATTTGTGATTCACGATGTCTATCGAATTCACCCAATTGTGTTAGTTCTAAGGGATCATTACGTAGCTGGCGATCTTGTAACTGCAATTGATGAAATATCGTATTAATGCCATTCGAAGAAGCAGAACCTTGTTTTTTCAAAGGCGGGTAGTACAGTTTATTGGAATACAGATCATTTGATGGCATGAAACGTACAAATGCCATAGCACCAGCACTATCCATGTCTGTGGGTATAGGCGCTAAATTAGCACAAAGATTAGGTGGGAGTTGAATTTGTTTTTGCATCGAAAAGAGTGTACCCTGTATGCGACACTGTACGTATGGATGATCCCAGCCTAACCCGGCCCCCTGCAATTCCTCGAGCATAGTGGCGAGTAATCGTGATTGGTCTTCCGTGAGAGGGGTTCTGGAAAATAGAAATTAAGTAAACTTTTATAATATGCAAAGATGTAAATATTTAATAAACTTGCAAAGTAAATTTCCATTTCCAACACAAATACTCCATTCTCATAAATGAGGTTGTCGCAATCGTTCATTCAATTGTCGCCAACCCATTACTGTTGAGGCAACCTTAGTTTGGCTGAGACAACTCAAAGTGACTACTTAAAAGTGAAGTCAGGATATTTGCGGTTGTGACAATTGCCTTTGCACACATAAAAATACATTTTCAACTGAAATATTTGTTTGTCCCAATTGAAAATTCGGTTGTTTCTACTAAATTCGGTTGTGAAATTCAAATTTTGTGATCGTTTCTATTGAAAATCTATTATGTCAACCGAATTCAGTGGTGACTACCGTTTTTAAATGTTAGCTTCCAAATTAAAGTTGTATCAACTGAATATTGTTGCAGCAACAGAATTTCAATTGGAAATTAAATTTTTTTCTCGTGTCTGTGTTTATTTTTTAAGAATTATTAAATTTTTTAAGAACTATGAAATCCACTTACTTTTCAATGTCTTCCATATCGACGCCAGTGGTTGGTATGCATTTTCCAAAGATGTTGTCTACAGTTGGAAAAGGGAGAATTAAGTTCAGATTAGTTTGTTGTTGTTGTTTTTGAAATGTTAAAAGAGTTTATTAAAGGATTTTATAATTTTTTTTACTTACCATCGAAACACACTTCACTACCTTCCAAACACAAGGTCCGGACAAATTTGCAACCTGCAAAGAAAATAGAAAATACATTATTTGAGATTTTATTAAAACAATAAAGAAGTAATTTTTGTTAAGGTATTTTCCCCTTTCCCTCCACAACGAATTACTTTAAATAGGTTTACGACCTACAAGTTAGTGTTGATAATTTTTATCCCTTCTACAACCTAGGCAAGTTCTTTAAGATCGGAATGTCCGCCCTTTTAGTAGTTTTCATATTAAAATTAATCAGAGCAATTTAAGATGAAACAAGTGAAAGTGTTAAATCAGTATGTTCCGATTATTTTATACCCCTTCAAAATTTAAATATTAAAAAAATGGCCCAGGCCATTATATCCGCGCCCACAAAAGACGCGGGCTACAAAAAAATAATTTTTCAACCCCCTTGACCCAAGTAAGTGCAGGGCTTTGAACTTCTTCAGACATGAAAATGAAATTTATTTTTCTTCGTTCTGATATTGTTATTAAGTTCACATCACTGTATTTGTTTAATCTATTATGATTGAAAACCTATATGAATAAAAAGAGTTGCGTTGCTGACTGACTGATAGAGGCTTCAAATTTAAAATGTAGTTTAACCTCCCGAAATATACATACACTAAGCCTTGATTTTTGGAAATTCGATTTTGAGGGAGTTAAATAGGGAAATTTGCTACTTTTTTATTTCCTAAAACATGGTTCTAGAAACTTGAAATTTGGAAAGTGGGATGCTCTATCTGATAGAAATTAATATATGTGGTTATTCATAAAACCTAAAATATATTTAAAGTAGGTTTATTTGACAGATATTGCAGGAACAATTGTCAAATAAACCTACAATAAGTCTGTTATAAGTATTATGAATAAGAGCCATAAACTTTAGCGGGGTGGCAAAAAATAGTAAAGTTGTGTACATTGGTACTTTTTTTTAGCTTGAAAAAAAGTACCTTCTGCAGTAAAATGGGGTTAAAAAAGCACTTTGAATGCTTAAACAACGCTTCTTGGGACCCTCGACCATATTATTAAGTACAGTGAGTGGGACGGAACTAAAACAGAGAACCGACTGTACGCACCACAGACGAACTTTGACAGAACCTTCGAATTCCAAATACAAACTAGCGAAGACTAGGCAGAAACTCTTTGATAACAAAGAATGCGATCTCAATCTTTACGGGATCGAAAATGGATATGGGTACGGGTTCGGGAGTATACTCTGAATTAGAGTTTGCAAAACGATTAAAATCGTAATCGTAATCGCGATTAATCAGACCAATTAATCGTAATCGTAATCGACAAAAAAATCACTCGATTACGATTAATCATTATCTATGAAATACACTGTTTTTATAACGAATTTAAAATACATAAAATCTTGGTCGAAGATTGTTTGCAATTTTTTTTTCCTTTCTTCTCGTAAATGTCATTAAAATTTAAAATCTGATATTAGTAACCCCTATATTTTTTTGTAAAAATATATGTAAAAGCTTTTGCAGGAATTGGTCAAAAAATTCGGCCATGAAATTTTGTCGAAAAACGTATTTTTGTCCAAACTTTGACCACTGGTTGCAGTCTGAAGATGCCCTTGCAAAATTTTTTAATAGATTTCCCATAATCAGTCATCGGCAGGTATTCCGACACGACCCAGCAGACATTTTGCTTAGCTGGGAGCAGTTTTTGGAAAGGAATCACGAGTCAAAGGGCGCATCTAAACCTTCCAATTTAGACAAGACTTCTGTAGGCGATTTCACAGTTTAGAGCACTATTTGGTAGCACAGATAAGTGCTATTAAGACGCAGTGAAATCATGTACCTTTTCAGCGCAGTTTCAAGATCTCTTTGTAGAGTTTATTTAAGCGAAATAAAGATGCAGTGAAATCTTGTATTTTATCCCAAAATCATAATTTACACCGTCCGACAAAAATAAAATGTCGTTAAACACAAACTTTATAATATACGTTTGAAACTAGCGACTAAATGTAGTAAAAATGCATTTACAGTTTTCTTTTCTTGATCTTGTTTCCTTTTAAAAGGACTTCAAAGTCTTAGAGGATTACATTTTATAAAATATTTGTTTAGTATTTGTAATTGTCCAAGGATACCAAATTAGAGATAGTGATACCAAATTAAAGACGATTTTTCTATTTTATTATTTTTACATATAAGAAAAAGGGAGGCTAGCCACGACCTTTCAAAAAGTTATCCTTCAATATCATTCAAAATTTTCAACAAAATATTTTGATAAAATATTTAAATGACTTTATTCACATCCCCTTATCCTGATATGGCTAAATAAAAATTGGAAAAACTAGGGGAGATCCTCCTCTTTCATTTGCCATCACCAGTGCCATCCTAGAACAAGTACAAATATTTCAAAATTATTAAAAAAAAAAAATATCCTTTAAAACTTTGACGTCCTTTTAAAAGGAAACAGGATCACAAAATGAAAAACTGTAAATACAGTTTCACTCCATTTGACCTCTACTTTCAGACGTTTATCATCCGGTTCGTGTTTAATATTGGCTATCGGACGGTCTTATAATTCAAAAAGTGTTAAAGGCTTTAAAAAGAAAAGCTTGTGTCAAATTTTATAAACAAGGAATTTTATGTTAAAAGTTAAAAAAAAAAAAAACAAGAAATTTAATTTTTTTACCTTACTTTTATTGCATTCTGATGAGCTCTCGTTACCCCACGTTCACACTACAAAAACTTACCATGGTAAGTTGAGATGATTTTATGATTTTTCTTTATGCTAGTACAATTTTAGATGATTTAGTAAATCACTATATGATTTTGTTCAATGGAAAATCATCTAGTGATTTTAAGATCACGAAAGTCTGTATACAATATTAGATGCGCTATGATATGCTATAAAAAGAAGCTGTGCTGCCAAAGTCTCGATTTATTTTTGCTCGGGAATTACTAAAGTTTATGATTTTATTTCTTAAAATTACTAATTTTTGTATTTTCTTACGTTCTGAAATGTTAATTTTAAATTTTTTTTTTAATAAATCTATTGCAATTCAAATTATTAAAAAAAAATCGATTAATCGATAATCGCGATTAACGGCAATTTTTTTAATCGTAGTCGCGATTATGGAATATCTCGATTATTTGCAAACTCTACTCTGAATGCCTTGCAATCCGGGTCTCATTGAGACTTCCGGACAAGTGTAGTGTTTTCCAGGCTAGGTAATTGCAATTGATAAAGCCGCGCCGATGATAATGACAAGGGACTTTCGTCCTTGCGCCATTAACATTTTTCGTAGAAAGTCTTGCAGCTTTGAAGGTCTTAGAATCAAACACTGTAAAATCGTGAATTGTTAGAAATTGTATACAATCCCTTCGTGAAATCAGTTAGAACGCGGTCAAGCTAATCTGGCTTCCTGGACTTAGTGAGGTCGCTGGGAATGAATTAGCTAATGAATGTGCGAGATATGGCTCTGAGTCAGTTGGGGAACGGGTGGAACCAGACATCTCGGTTCCTATAGGGAATTGATTAAAGAAAATTATAGAATATCAGAGAATAGAATGAAGAATAGGTGGATATCACTAACTACGAGCAGAATATCGCGAACACTGTTGCCACTGCCACTCGTAAGAGGGCAAAACTTCTTCTTACTCTAGGCAAGCAGACGGTTAGCCTGGCCAAATGGCCGTGCGTATGGGAATTTCTGATAGGGACTATTGTAGAAGTTGAAGGGAAGTAGAAGAGGATGAAGAGTCAATGAAGCACTTGATATTTGAATGTCCGGGTTTGATGAAGAACTGCTTGAAGCATTTGGGGCAAAGATTTTTCTATGACCTGGGTAGCCTAAATGGTGTGCCATTGACGTCTCTAGCAGAATATGTTAGGGAATCGGGTTGGTTTAAGATGTAGAACTTTGTATCAGAGGGGAAGTAGAGAAATATTAACTAAGGGAACCGCAATGGGCCTTACGGATTCCAAATGAATTCCAAAAATGGCGGACGCTCTTCCCATCCTATATTTTGGTATTTTTTCTATCTTATGAATCTAGAAACTTTAAGTTTGAAATGCAGGATCAAATCAGCGCCAAAAAAGCTTTCGGAAGAAGTCCATTTTGGAAATTCCGATTTTAAAGGGGTGAAAATTGTACCTTGGCAATTTTCTAAAAATTTGATATGTAGGATCCTCTAGACCAATGGTTCCCAACCTTTTTTCCGTCATGCCCCACTTTCAGTTAAAAAAACTAAAATGTCCCCCAACACTGAAGAAAAATTTGTAAATTTTTCAAATTTGTTTTAAAATTCAAAATTTACTTGTGGTTAAGCAAACTTTATGTTAAATCATCGTTAAACGAAATTTTTAAAAAAATTTTTCAACAATCAACTAAATAATTTAACTAAAATAATATTTTTTTAGTTTATTCAACAAAATAAAAATCTTGAAAATTTGCTCGTTGCCCCCCTGAAGAGTTCAAATTGCCCCCAGTGGGGCGAGAATCAAAGGTTTGAAACCATTGCTCTAGTGGAAAAACGTTCTGATAAATTATTTTTAAAAATTGTGAAACCCCTTCTAAAGTTTGTTATAAAAACGTGATATTTAAAATATAGGATCTTTCAACGAATCAAACATCGAACTTAAAATTTCGAATCTAGGAACCTCCAGTGGAAAAAACATTATAAAACAAGTAGTTTCGTAAAAAGTACCTTTTATAAAATTAAATTTTTATGGGGGCAAGCAATTGTACTTCGACACTTTTTCTATTTTCTGAAATAATGGTTTCAGAGACTTTAAATATGGAATGCAGGATTCTCTAGCGGAAAAACATTAAAAAAGTACTTTTCGGAAATTTTGATTGTAAGAGGGAAAAAGGAGTAAAAGTTGCACTTTTGACAATCTGAAATAATGGTTGGTCTTCCAGCATAAATCCCTGGGGGGTAAGAACCTTGAAATTTTAAATCTAGCTTCTTTCAGCAAAAAAAAACATTCTAAAAGCAATAGTTTTTGGAAATTCTGATTCTAAGGGGCCAAAATATATAAACAATTTGGGGTATAAGTGGTACTTTTTATATAGTTCAGCTAAATATCCTAGAAACTTTTTAATATCTTTACCCTTACGAAAAGGAATGAAACTTACAAGGGACAAAATGGAATGGAACATGAAATTAAATTTAATAGAACAGGGAACGAAATAATTTTAAACAGCGAACGAAATAGAATCAAAGTTAGAAAATGTTTCAATGAGAAAATTCACAAAGTGATTCCTTGAGGAAATGCCTTCGGGTTCTCACTAATCATAGGTAATTCTTAATGACATGTCATTAATAAATGTTTATTTTATAAGTGTGGTCAAATTCTTCAAGAGATCTTTAAAGAAATGTCTTTACAATAGCAGTATTTTAAAATTTAAAATCTCGGAAATCTTTAAATTTCCAAGAAAAATATGGCAATGTTATCGACTTATTTTAAATAAAATCAAACTTTTACAAGTATGGGGTGTTTTTTTTTTAGCTGCATGAGAACTTTCGATGTCGATACCATGGCTGTCAAACCATAGTTATCTGAGAATGTCAAACTGTGTTTACAGTTTAATTTAGTAGGAGTTTGATAAGTCATCATGAATCGATAAACGCCCCCAACACGACTTAAGAAAAATGTTACGGGAATGTCAGCACCCCGCGACAACTTCTGATTATGATTGAGACATTTTAAAATTGTATATGAAACTGTCATCAACTCGGTATATAGAGATGTCTTGAGGATGTCAGGTGTGACTCTGACATGTCAGCGGGCCTAGACCAGAGATGGCTCATGGACGTTGCCAACTGGGGTGAAATTTTTTTTAATCGAAATTTTTTTTTTGTATCTGTTAATTTTTCACTGCGAAATAAACAGCCTTTAGAAGTTTCTATTTTAAGTCGGTAAAGCGGGGTAAGTCCAATTTTTGTAAAGGACCTAAACTTCCACCAAAAACAAACAAAAAATAAATATTCCAAAGAAAAAATTCTAAAAACGGAGACTATTGCTGAACTTTATATGTTTTGATTTTTAGTATTATCGGTAACAAAGTATAGGGTATACCCGCATGCTAGAAACAGGTATTTTTGTTTTGTACAATTTTCATTTATGTATACTGGCCCATAGTGCAAAATGTTATTTAAAACTGCTTTGAATATCAAACTGTTAAATACCATTAAATTTTAATTTGCATACTATCGCTGCTTCTACAATTTGTCAACAATTGTAAAACCATTTGTATCCTAATGTGAAATAAAATACAAAAGCCTTAGGTCACAGTTTATGTGGGCTTTTTTTATGAGAAAAGTTTAATCTTTTGTTGTACTTCCGCAGGGGTTCATTGTTTTAAATTTCCAACTAGTCCCAAAGGCAGTTGGAATAGTGTAAATTGAAATTTACATGATGTATTATGACAGGAAAAAAATGTTAATTAAAAAAATTATTAAAATAAAAAAAGATTTAATTTTTTTTTGTTTTAAGCGGACAGTGATTTTTAGAGGAAATTCAAATTTAAAGCAGTTTTATATAATAGATATTTCATACGATTGAGGACTTGTTTTTATAAGTATGTAGATTGGAAAAGCCATTCCGAAGTTTTCACGTGTTCACTATTAAAATAACTTACATACTAAGGGGCATGTCATGGACTCAATTCCATTTGGAAGTGGAATAAGTAGTTTAATCGTAGATGCAAAACAAATATTTTTTTCGGAACGAAATCAAAATTGAAGTGAATTGCATGGAAGTGGTTCCATTACGAAAAAATATTTGGTTTTGCTTTTTTATACCACTTTCGAACGAAATTGACTCTGTAACATGCTGTTGATTTTAAGGAATCTAATATTTTAATATTTCGCTAAAATAATCTAAATGTTTCAAAATGACCCATTAACACTTCCCTCTTTATTGCCATTTCAAAATTTACTTGTCGTTTCATTTATTGTTCACATAATAAATGACATATTCACTGTCGCAAAAATTAAGTTCACAAATAACTGAACTAAAAGATTAATGCAAATACCACGTATTCTGTTCGCGCCAAGCCCTCCCTTCATATTACAAATTTCTATTCTGTTTACGCTTAAGATTAACACGCAATATAATTGTTGACAGAATGTTATTTGATGGTTAACACATAATAGTTTTTGCCATTTGTTAAAGCCAGCGTCACGTAATCAAAATATCGTTAGTTATTAGATACACAAAATATGTACATGAAAAGCATTTTCAACGAATATTTATTTCGGTTTATATTTTTCTTTCTTTTTGACGTCATTTGGTGGCTGCGTAAATTTTGGTTTGGGTTGTTTAATACATCTAGTGAAGGGAGCGTGACAAAAAAATATATTTGATTTCGTGAAGCTGGAAAAAAGCTGCAAAAATAATGCCTTTTAGGTCTCAGAATCTCAGATATTTTTCTACAAAAAAAGGCTTAGAAACTGAGACAACATTTTTTTGTATAAAAAAGTCTCAGAATCTAAGACATTTTTTTTTAGAAAAGTCTCAGGAAAAGTGTCTCAGATTCTGAAACTTTTTCTATAGAAAAAGTGTCAGAATCTGATGATTCTGACACTCAGATTTTAAAACTTTTTCTATAGAAAAAATGTCTCGGATTCTGAGACTTTTTCGATTAAAAAATTTCTCAGAATCTGAGACATTTTTTGTATAGAAAAAGTCTAAGAATCTGAATCTATAGAAAAAGTCTTAGAATTTCTCAGAACCTGAGACATTTTTTTCAATAGAAAATGTCTCAGAATCTGAGACATTTTTTCCTTAAAAAAAGTCTCAGAATCTGAGAAATTTTTTCTATAGAAAAAGTTTTAAAATCTGAGACATTTTTTCTATAAAAAAGTGTTAGAATCTGAAACATTTTTTCTATAAACAAAATTGTCAGAATCTGAGACATTTTTTCTATAAAAAAAAGTGTCAGAATCTGAGACACTTTTTCTACAGAAAAAATTTCAGAATCTGAGACACTATTTCTATAGAAAAAGTCTCAGAAACTGAGACATTTTTTCTCTTGAAAAAATCTCAGGATCTTAAAATCTGAGAAATTGTTTTCATAGAAAAAATCTCAAATCTGAAAAAGTATCAGAATCTTAGAATCTAAGACATTTTTTCTATACAAAAAGTTTCAGTCTTTTTCTGTAGAAAATGCCTCAGATTCTATTACACTTTTTCTATAAAAAAAGTTTTTTTCTATAGAAAAGTCTCATTTTTCTGCAGAAAAGTCTCCGAATCTGAGACATTTTTTCTACACAAAACGTCTCAGAGTCAGAGAATTTTTTTTTAGGAAAGTCTTAGAATCTGAGACATTTTTTCTATAGAAAAAGTCTCAGAATCTAAAATATTTTTTTTATATAAAAATGAATCTGAATCATTTTTTCTATAGAAACAAAAAAGTGTTTTTTCAGATTGTTTTTTTTTCGCCGGAGGATCCTTCATTTCTAATTTCAAGTTTCTATGAACATTAAATCAGAAAATATAAAAAGTACCAAAATTAGGTACACTTTTTACCCTTTTTACCACTTTAGAATCGGAATTTCCCAAGAACCCATTTGCTGTTGTTGTCTTAGCTTTGCTTCTGTGAATTAAAACTTTTTGTTTTTTAAGAGTAGCTCGCACGCTTCCGTCTCTAGTTTAATAAACGTCTTTATTAGCAATAAATCGCTTGAAGTACACTTACATCAATCAGAATATAAAAGAGGGTGCCCAAAATCAAACATACTCCACCACAAAACACAACAGCCAAAACATCATCTCAACTTATCGGACAAGCGCTTAAATTTATATTTATTTATGAACGACAATAAGTAATTTCATTTGGACCTAGGGTTCCTATTTCAACCTAGTGGCTTTGGGACAAAAGTTTTCCAATCAAATATTAATTTACTCCATAAATATGATGTCCACTCAAAAAAGTTACTTAAAAAACATTTTTCAAACAAAATACTTTTTTTCTAAAAAAGTTCTATATTTTCTTAAATAATACTTTATACAATTTTTTTTAAATAAGTACGTTTTTCCTGAAAAATACGTTTTTTATTAAAGGTGCTTTTCTAAAAAAGTACTATTTTACCAAAAAAAACGCTACTTTTTCTAAAAAATACTATTTTTGCCAAGAAAGTACTATTTTTTTCTAAAAAAAAGGACTATTCTTCCCAAAAAAGTTCTATTTTTTTCTAAAAAAGTTCTATTTCTTTCTAAAAAAGTACTATTTTTTCTAAGAAAGTCCTATGTTTTCTAAAAAGTACTATTTTTTCTAAAAATGTACTATTTTTTCTAAAAAAGTACTATTTTTAAAAAAAGTATTGTTTTCCCTAAAAAATACTATTTTTTTTTTTAAAAAGTACTATTTTTTCTAAAAAAAGTACTATTTTTTTTAAAAAAGTACTATTTTTTCTAAAAAGGTACTATTTTTTTTTAAAAAGTACTATTTTTCTAAAAAGTATTATTTTTTAAGAAAGTACTATTTTTCTACAAAGTACTATTTTTATTTTTTAAAAAAGTACTATCTTTTCTAAAAAAAAGTACTATCTTTTCCAAAAAAGTACTATATTTTCTAAAAAAGTACTATTTTTCGAAAAAAGTACTTTTTTTTATAAAAAGTAGTAATTTTTCTTAAAACAAGTATTGATGTGTCATGAGCCCATAACTGGCACATGTGCTATGAGTCCCTGCTTGCTACACCGCACATTAAAGATGTGAAATGTGTCATACTACACTGAAAAAAATAGCTTCGTGAAATTAATGAAAATTGACTTAACCTTAATGAAAAATGACTCACGTTTTCAACCGAAGACAGGTTTCATTTGATTAATGAAACTGGTGTCATTAAAGTTCCTTTCAATGAAAACTTGCATATAAATAATGAAAATATTCGTAGAACTTGTTTGAAACGTTTTATGAAGTTTTTCATAAAATGTATGAAAATATCCATTGATTAAATGTGGAATAGTAGTTGGTAATGAGCGTATGATAATTGCTTTTTACAAGTAACTAGTTGCTAACTTTATTAAGGTTTTGATATGGAAATTACGATAAATTCATGTTGGTTATAGTTATCAAAATTTCCATAGAAAGCCCCTAATAATGTTAGGAACAAGTTACCTAAAAACAGCACGTATCATACACCCATAAGTGAAAATTTGCATTAATAACAATTTTGGTAAGTCACATGTAACCATCACTGTAACCGTCACTGAAATTTTATTTAGGGGCATGTCACAGACTCAATTCCGATCGGATTTGAAAAAAAATTGTTACTAGTAAAACGCAAAACAATTTTTTTTTTTCGGAATGAAATCACTTTCAAAAATCAAAGTGGAATTGAATTGCTAAAAGTGGTTTCATTCCGAAAAAAAGTATTTGCTTTGCGTTTTACGAGTGAACCACTTATTCCACTTCCGAACGGAATTGAGTCTGTGACCTGACCCTTAATTGCACACTTTTTATGGTTCTCACCTAGTTTTTACACACAACAAAATTTCACTCCAAACTTAAATTGGTCTGAATTGCCATATAAGGTAAACTATAAAAGACAAAAACACGATGACTTTTAATGACTTAAAAAACTATTTTTCTGTTGCAAACTATATTATATTTTATAAGAAACAGTCAAAAGAAACACTTATACGGAACTTTTCACTTGTAATTTCAATTAGATATAACCAGAATATCACACACACAAGTTTCAATAACAAAGCAAAAAAATATAAAATTTTTTTATTTTATTAGAAAAAAGTTAACACACATGTAAAAATTACAATTAGACTAAACACGCGTGGTGTAATAAAACGTCGTATGTTTTTGTTCTGTTTTCTTTCTCTTATTCGCAACGCAGAGTTGTATTTAGTTCTAAAAAATCGTATGATATTTTTTAATGAAATTATGAAATCTAATGAAACAAGTTTCATAAAATTTGTTCATAAAATGCATGAAATTTCAATCAGCTTATGAATTCCTTCATTTAAGTAATGAAAACAAAATAATGAATCCGCTTCATTAATATCAGGAAGGTTATTTTTTTCAGTGTAGGGCCCATTCTAAAAAAGTACCTTTTCCCTCAAAAAGTACTATTTATTTAAAAAAGTACTTTGTTTCTAAAAAAGTACGATTTCTTCTAAAAAAGTACTACTTTTTCTAAAAAAAAAGTACTATTTTTTCTAAAAAAAAAGTACTATTTTTTCTAAAAAAGTGATATTTTTTTATAAAAAAGGAACTATTTTTTCTAAAAAAATACTATTTAAAAAAAAAAGTACTATTTTTTTCTAAAAAAAACTATTTTATTTCTTAAAACAATTATTGAAAAAAAAAAAAACATTTGAAATGTGTCATGAGCCCATAACTGGCTCACGGCACATGTGCTATGAGTCCTTGTATGGCACACGGCACTTTTTAAATGTGGCATGTGTCATACTAGGGTCCATTGTACATTTCAAATCCTAGTTGGCAAAATAAAATCACCCCTGACATATCGCTGACATCTTCATACAATTTTTCAAAATGTCCCCAATGACATGTCAGCAGTTGGTCAGCAGTTGATCAGCAGTGTTCACCAGTATCGGTGGCCACCAACAATTCGTTTAAGCAACCACTAGCCAGCTGCTAGCGTACATGGCACATGGGTCGTGTGTAGGGTTGCCAGACGGCCGGGAATGGCCTGGATTTTCCAGTTATTTTGGGTCTGGTCCAGTTTCCAGTTAAAATATAATTTATCCAGTTAAAAAAGAATTTCTATAATGTTTACAATATTTTTTTTTATTAAATATATTTTAAATTTTTTTTGACTAATTTTTGAATAAAACATGCTACTTTTAAATGTGCTCCTTTTTTGCTGTGTTTTCACTACTTTTTTTATAACTTTTTCGAGCATCTCGGAGTCTAGTGTTAATTTCAGCATAAATGTTTTCCTTGAGATCTTCATTGATCTGAGAATTGTTTGGTGAACATTTTGCTTTTCAAATAAACCCAAAAAAATAAGTCCAGAGCGGTCAAATCTGCAGATGAGGGCCAGTTATTGTCGCCGTTTTTTGACATCGGACGTCCAGAGAATTTTACTGGCCACCTAGATTTCCCGATTTGACCACTTCGGAATTATTTTTGTTGGTTATTTGAAAAGAAAACCATTGGCGGATATATGCAGCCATTTGATTGATGTTACATTCGAAAAGTAGTCAAAAATATCCTACTTTTGAAAATCGGCCGATTTGTTTTAAATTATTCAAAAACAAATTCAGTTATTTTTTCAAAATCCAGCTGATTTTTTTCCATTGTCCAGTTATTTGACTTCTAGTATATGGCAAACCTAGTCGTATGCTATGGCACACGTGGCCATAGCATAGCAGATGTGTCATGTGCCCAGATAAAATCTGCCATTCCCTACGTTGCGAAAAAAAATCACATCCATGTTCGTTATGTTTGTTTGGCGGTCTGTTGGTATACGGTTTAGTATGTTTTATTTTTTGACTCCTCTTATTATATCCTTGCTAAAACGAATTGCCTTTAGAAGCCTGCAGTATTTTTTATCTGTCAAATTTATGTAAATGATTTGACGTTATAATTTGTGAAAATTCAACAAAGCGATAAATATAAAACAACAATGGACTATTACAGAGGGATATTTGACGCGACATATAGTCTTTTTAAATTAAACCTTAAAAGGTTGATTTACATGTTAACCACCCTTGACCCCACTTATCAACTATTTCCCAGTATTTGGGATATGCTTTGCCGGGTTAAAATAATTTTGTATGAAAAATTATTTAAATTTGACAATTGTTATCCCTGAACACTGGGAAATAGTTGATAAGGGTGGTCAAGGGTAGTTAACATGTAAATCAATCTTCAGCCTTTATCTACACTCAAAAATGATTCATTATATTGATGTAACGGATTTATCTCTTGCTGTCATCAATTTTGATGACACATTTCATCATGTTGATGAAGCTTTTCTTTAATATGATGAAAATTAACAAAATGGATTTTTTTCTCAAAATTTTTTTCACTTCAATTATTTTTTTTTTTCAATATATTTGCTCTAATTTTTTTTTCACTCAAACTTTTATTTAATTTTTTTTCTTTTCACTCAAAATAATTTTTTCCTTAAAATTTTTTCCACAAAAATTTTTTTACTCAAAATTTTTTTTTTCTCAAAATTTCCAAAATATTTTACACTCAAAATTTCTTGATTTAATATTTTACACTCAAAATTTTTAGAATTTTCGATTCATTCTCGAAACGGAATTCCCCCATTTTTTTCACTCAATAAATTTTACACTCAATTTTTTTTGCACTCAAAATATTTTCCCCTCAAATTTTTCAATTATTTTTTACTAAAATTTTATTTTTCCACTAAAAATTAGTTTTTTTCTTAAAATTCCTTGTTTTGTACTCAAAACTAGTTTTTACTCAAAATTTCCTGATTTAATTTTTTACACTCAAAATTATTTTCACTCAAATTTAGTTTTTACTAAACATTAAATAGGGTTATTAAGATATAAGGGCTAAACGGGATTACTTTAGTTTTATTGTTTTTGGGAAAGACTTAAACATGCATCCACAGTTTAATAATATAAAGATTCCGTAGGTGAGTTTTTAAAAACTGGGGACTGAAATTCTGATTCTTTAACTATTCAGTATTTAATACGAAGTTGCGGGCATGCTGGTTTTTAAATACAAAAAGTTGTATTCATTTTTTTTTTGTTTTATAAAAAACTTTTATAATTTTTAATTGTTTTTTTTTTTTGTTTTTTGTTAATTGCTTTCTTTAAGTGTAATCTAAAGTAGCATTCAACGAATTTGCCGAAATGTGCTGTCATCAGTTTCTGTTAAAATTGTTTTCAGTTTTTTTTTTTTTTTAAACCATCGTCATCATCATCATTATCAAGTTGTTATTTATTAAACTATTTCACTTATTTGATGGTAAGAGAATTTTCCAAAAATATTTTTATAAATCTATCCTCCGGACTTGTGCTAACAAAACAACATTTTGTATATTGTGCCATTGTTGTTGTTGTTTAGGATCATTCTATTCTCCAATGACCCATATAGATTTTCTATACAAAAATATTTTTTTTGTTTTCTTTTATACTGTGTCATGACATTTGTCCTTCACTTAGGCTAAGCTTTTATTAGTTTATAAAAAAATCTAAAAAAAAAAAATAAAAAAATAAATATGTTTGTATTTCCATTTCCTACAAAAATATTTTATTTGTTCCATTTTTTAGATTTACTAGTATTTACTTAAGTTGTATATTTGGAGGGGGTCAGGGAAGAGGGAGCAGAACATTAATTTTTGTCACGTTTTGTTGAGTCTCTTGTTCAATGTTAAATGGAAATAAATCATCGTTGTTGAAGGAAGAAAGAAGGATGCTTATAGCATAAGGTATTGGAATAAGGTTAGGGAAAGATTATAAAACATTTTAAAATATATTTTATTTACATGTTTTTTTTGTTTGTTCTTACCCTAATTGAAGTAATGCAAAGTGTGGGTTTTGTTGAATAAAAGAAAATACATTTTATAATCAATTATCTTTAATTGATTTCATAACTGGCAGATCCATTTTAAATAAAAAAAAAAATTAAATAAGAGAAGTTTAAAAAGTTAAATTAAAATTGTTCGAATTCTTTAATATCCCCTAAAAGGTGTTAAAGATTGTAAAAATTATTTTAAGTGAAAAACAGAGTTTTAAAAAAAAAATTTTGAGTTCTTTTTTGTCTAACAAAATTTTATTATGAAAATCGGTTGCAGTTGTACAGCTAAAAGTACTGAACCGATTTTGGTGATTTGAAGATTATTGTAGATTTTAAATGATTATGTTTTTAATGAAATAATTAGCATAATTTCAACAAAAATTAATATTTTTCAAATAAATGACACGGTAAGTCCTGGAGAATTTAATAATCTACAAATCAAAAACCATTTCATCAAAATCGGTTCAGTAGTTTTTGCTGTACAACTGCAGCCGATTTTGTCTTTTAAAAAAAGAATTCTACAATTGAGTTGCAACACTGGAAATTCTTTTTGACCAAATTTTGTGTTATACAAATTTAAAAATATTACAATAATTCATCTTTCAAATAAAAAAAAAACAGAATTAAAAAATATAAAAATATAATAAATTCAAAAACCGGACTTAGGAGAAGTGGTCAAATATTGGAAAAATGGTCAAATTTGTGGCGAGTTACCTTGATTAAATATTTATCACATTAAAACGGAATACACCACAATCTCAAAAATTTATATTTTTATATTGTTTTGTATGGGCTATCTATTAATTTTTTTTTTTTTTTTTTGGAAAATTTTCCGAACCCGTTCTGAAATTTTCCATTTTTTAAAAAAGTCAATTTATCAAAAATCCGGCCATTTTTTCTTTCTTTTTTAATTTTTTTTTTAAGTTTAAATGTTTGTCCATGCACACAAAAAAATTCAGAAACACATTTTTCGTTTTTTTTTCGAGAAAATCGCATTTGAATTTTAAATTTCAGAACGGGTTCTGAAAATTTTCAAAAAAAAAAAAAATTTAATCGATAGCCCATACAAAACTATATAAGTTTTTGGAAATTTGAAAAACCAAAAACGCAATTTTCTTAGTTTCATATAGGGCTATCCAAACAACCTATTCAGAAATTTACGGGATACATGTTTTTCTGTAGCGGGACATTTGGTGTGGAATGCCTCATATATACTTTTATAGCTGTTTAAATGTTGCTCACGTTAAGGCTGTTTTTTCCTTTACCCCCCTTAAACCAAAAAGGGTTTAAAGTTGGATAATAACACCGCTCAACAAATCGAAGGTTTTTGACTCCGGTTTGAAGTTTCATATAAATTTTTTAAAGATTTTGACTCGCTGATTTCAAATCTGTGCTCCAAATTTTTCCATCACGTCTAGAATTTTAATTATTCGCGGTTGAAAATGCGAAAAAAACGCACCTTTTTTTTGCCTTTTTTGAAAGCCTGCACAGCAGCCACTGGGTGGAATAAAAATCTGGTATAAAGCGTAAGAGTATAATTGAACTATGATATCAAATATATGATCAACAAAATTTGAAGTTGTTGCACTATTATTGGCCAAACATGTATTTTAAAAAAACACTGTGAAAAAAAAATTAGAAAAAGCACCATTTTTAAAAGGCTCTAAAACAAAAACCAGATGATCAATCTTTATTGTGATGAGCCCAAAATTTGGGCAAAAGTTCATTCTTTCTTATAGACTTTTGAACCCATTAAAGATATCTTCCGGTTTATACGAAAAATATCAAAAAAAACTAAGGTATCATCTACCTTACCTTTTTTACAAAAATGATAATTTTAACAGTATTATTTTAAAACGCAAGTGTAACCCAACCAAACGCTATAATTAGAAAAAAATTGTTTTCTATGTTGGAGACCATTAACAAATTATACTTTTGCGCTTTATACCAGATTTGTGTTCCACTGAATGGCTGCTGTTCAGGCTTTCAAATAATGCAAAAATCCTCATTTTTCGCATTTTCAACCGTGAATATCTAAAAATCTGGACGTGATGGAAAAATTTGGAGAACAGATTTGGAATCAGGAGATCAAAGTATACTAAAATAGATCACCAGAGTTGAAACCGGAAAATGAGTGTTGAGTGGTGTAACTTACCTACTGGTGAATAAAACTTAGCATTATTACATCGTCCGACAGCCAATATTAAACATGAACCGGATGATATACATCTGAAAGTAGAGATCTAATGGAGTAAAACTGCATTTACAGATTTTCAGTTCGTGATCCTGTTTCCTTTTTTAAGGACTTCAAAGTTTTAAAGGGTACGTTTTGTAAAATATTTTTGAAATATTTGTACTTGTCCTAGGATGACACTGATGATGGCAAATGAAATAGGAGGATCTCCCTTAACTTTTTAATTTTTCTATTTTGCCATATCAGAATAAAGGGATGTGACAAAAGTCATTTGAAAACATTTTCAAAAATGAGATTTAAAAACTTTAAAACCGCATACTAGAACGCTTTTAAGAATTTTTTGGGATTTTTTTTTTTCAGAAAGTACGCAAAAAAAATAAAAATTTTGAAAAAAAAAAATTTAAATTTGGACCTTTATGTAAGAAGTTATGAGTAAAAGAATTTTGAGTAAAGGAGCAAACTACCAATTTTTAAAAATTCGATACATTTTGAACGGGTCATCAAAAAAATATGAAAATTCACCACGAAGGAGCTTTCGAAGGATACTAAAAACTGTAAACAAATTGGGAAAATCTAAAAAAAAAAATTTCAAAGAAATCGTCAATTTTTTTTTTCACCAAAAATTTTTTTTCGAGATGTCGAAAGCTGTCGACATCTCCACTTAGCCTGTGTTGTCACTTGATTTTTTTCAGATTTTCTCATTGTACAACAATTATTATTTCTCAGAAATAATTAATATGGACTCAAACCGAACTAAATAAAAATTCAGTTTTAAAATATACAGTCCAACAATATATAAACACAATTTTTTTATTTAAATAAACTTTTTTTACATTGTGGAGGGTACCAATACATTCGGCAAGGTCAAATTTAACTTTTTTTACTTGTTTTTTTTTTAATCTGTGTTTTTCTCTAAAAATGTTCTTATATCCTACTTTTTAATGTAGGGCATATGCTAACAAATTTAATTGCGATAAATATCAAATTAAAATGTTATTTATTATTTTAATCCAACAAACAATTTGAAATTCCATTTAATATTAATTTGAATTAAATTTCTAATAAGACTTTAATCGAAGGTATATTATATTGCCGCTGTATAATATTTGTAAGAAATAAATTTTAATAACATTTCTCTAGCCCCAAAAACTAATCTTATTTAAATAAACATCTAAAGATTATTTTGTCATTAACTCATTAATTCTACGTCCGTTGGACCACTAAGCAAATCATGTTTAATTTATGTTTTAGTAATTTATATAAAATAAGATAAAGTTCTAAGGAATATTTTGTCGAAAACAAACTATGTATATGAAACCCAGCGAAATAAATGTGAAATATTTCTAAATGTTAAGCATTTAAAACTAGAGCAAAAGTTATTAAAAAATAGTAAAACTCAAAGAAAGTACATTTATAGAGGTTAAATGCTGAATTGGGCGACAAGACCGTTTAAAATTAAAAAAGTGCTAAAGAAAATTTTTAATTTAAATATTTAGAAATGAGTTAAGTAGTAAGAAAACAACCGATATTTCTAGTTAAACCAATCAAGGGGGCTTAAAGGGAAAAAACTGTCATAATGTAAGCAATTTTTACACAGCTATAAAAATACAAATACGTTTTTTTTATTTGAAACATAAATTATTGTATTTTTTTTTTTAATTTTATAACACAAAATTTGGTCACCAAGAATTGCCATTTAAAAGACAAAATCGGCTGCAGTTGTACAGCAAAATCTACTGAGCCGATTTTGATGATTTTTTTTTTGATTTCTAGATTATTTAATTCTTTAGTTCTTATCGTGGCCTTTTTTTAAAAAATATTGATTTTTGTTGAAATTATGCTAATGTCAACTTCAAAAATTTACTTTTCTTCTTTCATAAAAAACATAATTACCCGAGTAAAAATTTTGATATGATGCAATATATAATGATATGTAACACAATATATATTTATACGCAATTTGATCAGAATAATGGTGGATCTTTTTGCATTAAAAAAGATCAACTTGTATAAAATATGATTTGATTTCATCCGAGTTTTGACCAGACATTGTCATATATTGGTGGATCTAATTAGATCTAATTGCATAAAAACATATAAAATCCTGGCGTTTTTTGGTTTGGTTTGAGATTAGGGTTGCCAGAATTTTTTCGAAAATGCGGGACAAACTCCAAAAAATTACAAAAATGGCGGGATTTTACAAATTTTCGCGGGACAAAAATATTTTTATGAACAAAACTGAAAAATTAAGCAGCGTAAAAAATGGAAAATTTTTAGATTGTTGGAAACGTTGTTCTATTGTTCCAATTTTTAAGTCTGGGGACCGTAGTAAAGTTACTAACTATAGACCAATTACAAAGCAGTGTACCTTTGCTAAAATTTTTGATGCAATTATTAAAGATAAGCTTTTTGAACATGTGAAAGAATCTATTTCTCCATATCAACATGGTTTTATGCCTGGTAGGTCAACTACTACAAATTTAACAATTATTACCCGAAAGATAATAAACTCTATGGAACAAAGGTCCCAATTTGACGTAGTGTATACCGATTTTGCTAAGGCTTTTGATACAGTTAGTCACAAAATACTGTTGAGTAAGCTTTACAATTTTGGATTAACTGGTAATCTAATACTGTTTTTTAAAAACTTTCTGGTTCAAAGAAAGTTAACTGTTTCCATTGGAAATTTTTCTTCTAACCGTGATATATCTGCGTACTCTGGTATTCCACAGGGTACACATATTGGCCCTTTGTTATTTCTCTTATTTATAAATGACTTGCCATCAATTTTGAAATTTTCAAGTTGTCTATTATTTGCTGATGATATGAAGGTATTTTCTAGAATATCACATATTGGAGATTGCTTGAATTTGCAAAGGGACTTATTTGAAATTTTTAATT
This sequence comes from Pegoplata infirma, assembly GCA_963921195.1. Taxonomy (NCBI): domain Eukaryota; kingdom Metazoa; phylum Arthropoda; class Insecta; order Diptera; family Anthomyiidae; genus Pegoplata; species Pegoplata infirma. The sequence continues at coordinate 14,870,754 of OY992537.1, read as the reverse complement.
GGTGTAATAGAAATGAGCTGTGTATAAATGTTTCAAAATGTTGTGTGGTGTCTTATACACGCTGCCTGCATCAACATATTTTTAGTTATAACATAGGTGGAATTGTAATTCAACGTGAATATCTTGTTAAAGATTTAGGCGTTATATTTGATGTTAATTTAAAATTTTCAAACCATTTAGATTATATTACATCTAAAGCAAATAGTATGCTTGGATTTATATATAGAAATTCTAGTGATTTTAAGGATGCTTTTACTTTAAAATCTTTATATACATCATTAGTCCGTAGTAAACTGGAGTATTGTTCAATTGTTTGGAGTCCTTTTTATGATGAGGAATCTAATCGTATTGAGCGTATTCAAAGACGGTTTACTAGGAATGTTTTAAAGTTTAATTGGCCTTATGAATTACCTACATATATAGCACGTAGGAAGTTTTTAGGTTTGCAATCATTAGATGATCGCAGAACATTTGCTTGCATAATGTTTGTATACAACGTATTATCAGGGGACATAATATGTTCAGAGATTCGTGAACTTTTAAATTTATATCAGCCGCCAAGAGACTTAAGAAGAAATCGTCTTTTTGAGGACGCTCTTCATAGAACCAATTATGGTATGAATGAGCCAATTACAAGGTGCTTAAAGCTATGTAATCAATATTCACCAATAATAAATTTTAACTTAAGTAAAGATAAATTTAAATTAAGTCTTTTTAGTGCCTTAAATTAGTTATAGTTTAAATTAATAAGTAATCTGTATGAAATTATTCTGTAGATGAATTCAAATAAATAAATAAAATAAATAAATAAAGTAAATAAAACGCTGGACCAAAATTACTGCATGGAGATTTTATAAATATTTTTCCCGAAATGTACGTATTGTGCAACTTTTGGCGTACATTTTTTGAAAAATATTTTTTTTTTTTCAAGCAAACACTAAGATTGTAAACTTTATACCCAATTCACACCTGAGGTGAAATCTCGTTCGAACAAGATTCCGATCATATGGTTGTGTATCAAATGATGCAGACCATATGATCGAAATATCGTTCGAACGAGATTTTACCTCAGGTGTGAATTGGGTATAAAGTTTACAATCTTCTAAATCCACATCATTTGGGCAAGGTAAAACCAATTTTACAAAAGCTTACAAATAAGCCTTTTAAAAACTTAAGCTTTTAAAGTAAAAAATAATTGTTGTTAAAAAAAATTGCAAAAAAGCAGGAATATGGAATCCCGCGCGGGACGCGGGAATCGGTTATGAAAAGCGGGACAATCCCGCCAAATGCGGGACGTCTGGCAACCCTATTTGAGATACACCACAGGTCAACGATACATTCACCAAACATATAATTTTCTAAAACAAAAAAAATGTTTGGGTACGCTTCGAACCAGATAGGTGATATACATAACCCTGACAAGGAAATGTTTAGGAACATTTTAAAAAGTTTCTTATACTTTGCCTAAAAAACTTAGACATTTTTTGGTTAATTTGAAACATATATATAGTTTTGTATGGAACAGAATAAGCTATATATAATTTTATGTTAAATTATACAGAAAAACAAATTTTGTATTGACCCTCATGTAATTTTATATAATTATATCAACCGTACACCTTTTAATCCGAATCATGATTAAATTATATATAACTGCATATGATTGCATTTAAAAATTTAGAAAATATCCAACGAGATATATAATCATTAGAGTCCGACCGAAACCAGTTTTTGAGGCCGAACCGAAACCGAACCGAATATTCGGCCGAAAAAGTAATATTCGGCCGAAACCGAACCGAAACCGAAACTTAAAAAAAAATTAAAAATGGCATGAATAAAATTATTAAAAAGTTGTTAAAGATTAATATACAGCATATAATGCTTTTAAACCATGGGAATTGTTGTATTTTTGAAAAAAAAAAAAATGTTTTTTAAAAAACTTACAAAAAAAATGTGTATTTCATTTGCAGATTAGGAGAAAATAATTTTTGAACTGAAACAGTTTTATATTTATTGCATAAACTTCTAACATATTCTTCAATTGAACTGAAACAAGTGTAATGAAATACGAAATCAAAAAATTCACCGACTTTTTTACATATTTTTTAAAATACCAAAAAGTTTCGGTTTCGGCTAATATTCGGCCAAAATTTTGCCGAATACCGAATAGAGGCCGAAACCCCATTATTCGGCCGAAACCGAGACCGAAACCGAATATTCGGTCGGACTCTAATAATCATATATGATATATTATGTTTGTATCAAATTATATATTGTTATATATGTTTATTTTTACTCGGGTAGGTAAAAATGTCAAAAAATTATGTGCCCGAGTAAAAAAGTTCCTATATAGTTGTATATAATTTTATAAACATCATATATGACTAAATAGAATTATATAGAATTTGATGCGAAAAATGAGTCGATAAAACTATATAAAATTTGATCAATGTTTCATATATTTTGATAAATTTTTTATATAATTTTATGCGAAATTTGGACCCCTATTTTTATATAACAAAAGCAAATTTATATAATCAGATATAATTATATACAACTATATCAAGTTATATAAAACAATATATAATTTTATAAAGTTATATCAAGTTTTATATAAATCATAAAATTTTGTTTTAATTATATATAATTATATATAATTTTATGTAACTTTATGTAGTTTTATACAGTTTTATACAATTTCATATATTTTTATATACTTATATCTAATTATATAATTTTGATATTATTATATAAAAATAGGGGTCCAAATTTCGCATAAAATTATATAAAAAATTTATCAAAATATATGATCAAATTTTATATAGTTTTATCGACTCATTTTTCGCATCAAATTCTATATAATTCTATTTAGTCATATATGATGTTTATAAAATTATATACAACTATATAGGAACTTTTTTACTCGGGTGGTTAAACAAATATTGGAAGTCGGTCATACATTTGACTGTTTAATGGACATCCTTGGGAAAGTTAGAGCGATGGGAGCTAATTTCATAAAAATGTCAGATTGTATGGGAGCCTCCTTAAGGAGTGGAGATAGGGAGAAGGTTTGTTGAAAAAATGTTGAGGGTGTAAAAATTAATAGGGGCGGTCTTACATTGCAGTGCTCTAGGAGAGGCTCCGAAGGAGGATTTTTGTATTATTTTACCGCCACCTTTGCTCTGATGAGAAGCTATTTGCCCCACATTTGCCTCTGGAGTAAAGCAGAATGCTTGCGCTAAATTGTTAAAGTATTTTCATGTATTTTCCTTGTATTTGGTAACCTTTTTTGCATATTGAAGCACTCCTCTGTAAACGGCTTCCCCACTTTTTGCTGTGTTAGTACATTTACAGATATTAAGTACTACATCTTGCTAAGAATAACATTATAATCTCAAAAAAACAAAAAAAAAAAAACTATTATTTACAATAATCCTTTGTGTAAAACACAGAAAAGTAAATGACAAGTATAACACAACCATAAGTCCTTGTCATTGTTGGCACCAGCAGCTTCAGCTTCGGTATCAGCAGTAGTAGTAACAAAATGTAACCTTTGGGAAACAAAAGTTACAAAAAAAAAATAAATGTAATACAACATTAATACATGCGATGAGTAAATATACATAAATATTTTACTTTGAAATATTTTTTTTTTTGTTTTTAACAAGACAAAAAAGGGAAAAATCATAATACATACTACATGCCACAAAAATACACTCAGAAAATTGATGCTGTCGATGCTTGTGTAGTTGATAATAACTTGGTAAAAGGAATTTTTGAAATTTTCTTTTAACATTATTAATCAATTCTTTTTTATAGAAAAAATTTCAAAACCTGAGATATTATGCTTATACCCGCCAAAAACATCCCAATTTCAATGTTCATTACTTTAACATGACAATGTCATTGGTGGCTAAAAATTAATAAAGGTCGGTCTTATATTTAACCCTCTGGGAGCGGTTGGAGTTGATTTTATAAAACAAGTTTATAAAAAATAAAAAAATTGTGTGGGGACCACCTTAAGAATTGAAAATAGAGGGTAGATATGTTTTGAGAAAATGTTGGAGTTAAAAAAATATTGGGGGTCGGTCATACATTTGACTCTTCTAGGGGCATCCTTGGGACAGTTAGATTATTTAGGAAATAATGGCAAATGAAGATTATATAAAAAATTTCATACAAAAATTGTTTTTTTTTTTTATTTTTTTTTCGTGATCCCCAGATTTCGTCTATTTTGCTCTATCTGTTTTATTTAAGGAAATAATTGCAAATAAAGATTTTATAAAAAATTTCATACAAAAAAAGATTTTTTGAAATTTTTGAAAGTGATCCCCAAATTTTGCTCTATCTGTTTTATTTAAGGAAATAATGGCAAATAAAGATTTTATAAAAAAATTTCATACTAAAATAGGTTTTTTGAATTTTTTTTTTAGTTATCCCCAAATTTTGTCTATTTTGCTCTAAATTTAATACAAAAATAGATTTTAGAATTTTTAGAATTTTTTTTTATTTTTTGAAATTTTTGATAGTGATCCCCACATTTCGTCTATTTTGCTCTATCTGTTTTATTTAAGGAAATAATGGCAAAAAAAGATTTTATAAAAAGATTTTTTGAAATTTTTGATAGTGATCCCCACATTTCGTCTATTTTGCTCTACCTGTTTTATTTAAGGAAATAATGGCAAATAAAGATTTTATAAAAAATTTCATACAAAAAAAGATTTTTTGAAATTTTTTTAGTGATCCCCGAATTTCGCCTATTTTGATCTATCTGTTTTATTTAAGAAAATAATGGCAAATAAAAATTTTATAAAAAATTTCATACAAAAATATTTTTTTTTAATTTTTGATAGTGATTCCCAGATTTCGCCTATCTTGCTCTATCTGTTTTATTTGAGAAAATATGTAATGGCAAATAAAGATTTTATAAAAAATTTCATACAATAAAAGATTTTTTTAAATTCACAGATCCCCAAATTTCGTCAATTTTGCTCGATCTGTTTTATTTAAGGAAATAATGGCCCGAGTAAAAAAGTATATGATGTTTATAAAATTATATACAACTATATAAAAACTTTTTTACTCGGGGGCACATAAAGATTTTGTAAAAAATTTCATACTAAAATTGATTTTTTTTAATTTTAATTTAGTGATCCCCAAATTTAGTTTTTGCTCTATCTGTTTTATTAAAGGAAATAATGGCAAATAAAGATTTTATAAAAAATGTCATACCAAAAAAGATTTTTTGAAATTTTTGATAGTGATTCCCAAATTTCACCTTTTTTGCTCTATCTGTTTCATTTAAAAAAATAATGGCAAATAAAGATTTTATAAAAAATTTCATACTTAAATAGATTTTATTAATTGTTCCCCAGATTTCGTCTATTTTGCTCTATCTGTTTTATTTAAGGAAATAATGGCAATAATGACAAAACAAATTTTTTTAAATTTTTTTAAGTGATCCCCCGATTTAGTCTATTTTGTTTTTCAAAATTTTTGATAGTAATCCCCAAACTTTGCCTATTTTGCTCTATCTTTTTTATTTAAGAAAATTTAATAAAGATTTTTTAAAAAATCTCATACACAAATAGATTTTTGAAAATTTTTATAGTGATCCCCAAATTTCGCCAATTTTGATCTGTTCTATTTAAGAAAATAATGGTAAATAAAGATTTTTTAAAAAATTTAATACAAAAATATTTTCTTTTAATTTTTTTAGTGATCCCCAAATTTCGTCTATTTTGCTCTATCTGTTTTAGTTAAGAAAATAATGGCAAATAAAGATTTTTTAAAAAATTTCATACAAAATTTTTTTTTTTTAATTTTCTATAGTGATCCCCAAACTTCGCCTATTTTACTCTATCTGTTTTATTTAAGTTTTATTTAAATAATGGCAAATAAAGATTTTATAAAAAAATTCACACAAAAAAGATTTTTTTAATTTTTTGATAGTGATCCCCAAATTTCACCTATTTTGTTCTATCTGTTTTATTTGAGGAAATAATGGCAAATAAAGATTTTAGAAAAAATTTCATACAAAAATGTTTTTTTAATTTTTTTAAGTGATCCCCCGATTTTGTTTATTTTGTTCTATCTGTTTTATTTATGGAAATAATGGTAAATAAAGATTTTATAAAAAATTTCATACAAAAAAAGATTTTTTTAAATTTTTGATAGCGATACCCAAGACTCCAAACTTCGCCTATTTAACTCTTATCTGTTTTATTTAAGGAAATAATAGCAAATAAAGATTTTATAAAAAATTTCGTACAAAAAAAAGATTTTTTGATAGTGATCCCCAAATTTCACCTATTTTGCTCTGTTTTATTTAAGGAAATAATGGCAGAAAGGAATTTTATAAAAAATTTCATACAAAAATAATTTTTTTTTAATAGTCGCCAGATTTCTGATATTTTGCTCTATCTGTTTTATTTAGGGAAATAATCAAAAATTTCATACTAAAATAGATTTTTTGAAATTTTTTTAGTGAAATAATGGCAAATAACGATTTTTTTTTTTTTTTTTTGAATTGAACATTTCAACATTTTTTTTGATGAACATTTCAATAAAAAACATTTTTTATACCCTCCAACTACAGTATGGGGGTATACTCACTTTGTCATTCCGTGTGTAACGCATCGAAATATCGGTGTAGGACCCCATAAAGTATATATATAATTGATCAGTGATCGATTCTAAGACATTCTAGCGATGTCCGTCTGTCCGTCCTTCCGTCCGTCCGTCCGTCCGTCCGTCCGTCCGTCTGTCCGTCCGTCTGTGGAAGACACGATACAGTCCAAAATAAAAGTGGTACCCTCCTGAAATTTGGCACATATATGTCTTATGTTCATAGGCTGGTTGAGTTCGGAGATGGGCAAAATCGGACCAGGGGGAAAAAAGTTCCCCCTTGAAGAACTAAACAAACCTCTGAAAAATACCATATTTTTACATGATTTTTTGTGTTTTTGTTTAACAAATCCAACATATTAATGCTACAAGAAGTTCAAGGTCCTGCATTTGGACCCACAGAATTAGAAAAAATCGTTTTACGGTCCGCCCCCCCCCTTTTATGGGCGTGGAATAATTTTTTTTTTATATAATAATAAATTTGTATTTTTTTAGTGCAAAAAGCATAAGAATTATTTTTTTTAACACTTATTCGAGAGGAATTGTGCCACCCAATTACCACTACCGACCCCCCCCCCCCCAAAAAAAAGACGCCTCTGAATTTTTTTTTTATTTATTTGCATGTTGGAGGGTATAAAAGATTCGGCACAGCCGAATTTAACACTCTTACTTGTTTTTAATTCACACTACAAAAACTCTTTGAGTGTACGCATTACTACAAATCTCTTATTACTAGGGCAAGTACTTTCATGCATCTAAAAATCGAAAATATGTGCCTATAAAATGCATCTAAAAATCCAAAATATGCACAAAAAGTTTAAAAAATATGCATCTAAAAATTATTGATTTAACAAAAAATAGGTTTGTTAACATAAAATAGTTTTTTTTTTTTTCAAATATTTGATGCCTTCTACAATTGTTAAAAGAGTTTTTGTTCCTGGAAACCATTTTTAATTAGTAAAATATCTTTTTTTTATAGACACAAATTTTCCGTTCCAAATATTCGGTTCTGGAACGCATCGTATTTCCCTGCAACTGATTCTACTTAATATTCCAGTATCGATGACTTAATATTCCTGGGGCACAAAAAAGTATTAAAATTTGTATAGAAAATTTTTATTTGGATTAAAAACTTTTTTGGTTCCAAAAACCCAGTTTATTTTCTTGCAATCGATCATACTTCACGTTCCAGAATCAATGATTTTTTTAAATTGTCCCAAAAACAATCGTTTTTTAACGCAAGTAGTTTTCTAAAAAAATATTTTACCTTAAAATTTTTTTTGTGAACAGCTTGAATAGGTATTTCAGTAAGAATATCATTTCTATATGAAAAAATAATTTTTCTACAGAAAACAGTTGATAGAAATTGAATTTTCCTAAGGTTTAACTATGAGTTTTGAAAAAATGGTCATAAAAATTAAAAAAAGTCCAATTTATATGAAAATATGCAAAAATATGCATTTATACCAAAATATGCAAAAATATGCAACTACAAATCGATGCCATTTTATTGCAAATTTCTTGATTCGGATAGATATTTAGTTTGTTGTATGATTAAAGTGCCGAGTAAAAACATGCATTTTCATGAAAGTACTTGCCCTACTTATTACTATTTACTTTGTAATTTTCATTATCCCGAGTAAAAAAAATTATATGACGCAATATATATTTTAATATGGGTTCGTGTCTATTTTGATATAATCTTATACGAAAAATGGTTTCATAAGATTTGATCGAATATTATCTAATAATATCAGTTTATATAACTTTATATCGACTTTGATACGAGTTTTGGTCTAATCCAATGATATAAAATTATATCCAATTATATTAAAATTTATACAATTTTATAAATCGGATGTTTTTTTAGTTTTTAATAAAAAGTTGAAAAATTAAAATAATAAAAATTAGTTGTTCTTGAAAAAAACTTGACATGTTAAATTAATGTAAAAAAATGTAGACATGTTAAATTTTATATAAACCACTTAGAAAATATTCTCATAAAAACTTTGTGCTTATAAAAACTTAGAAAAATTTTAAAAAATGGAGTCATATATAATTTTATATAAAACACTTAGAAAATATTTGCGATAAAAAAATGTTCCTTGAAAAAAACTTAGAAAAAATTTTAAAGATGGAGTCATATAAAATTTTATATAAAACACTTAGAAAATATTCGTGATAAAAAAGTGGTACTTGGAAAAAACTTAGAAAAATAAAAAAAATATGAAGTCATTTGAAATTTTATATAAAACACGTTGCAAATATTTGCGATAAAAATATGTTCTTGGAAAAAACTTAGAAAAATTAAAAAATAATGGAGGCATATAAAATTTTATATAAAACACTTAGAAATTTGGAATGATGCATGGGACCAGATGGTACAACATATAATTATGTATGGCGATATCTTAAAAAAATCGCACATCAAAATTTATTATATAAATTTATCTCGCAAGACATAGTGCCACACATGATCATATATGAAATAATATGACTATATAAAAGTATATAAGATCATATTAAATTATTTTTACTCGGGATTATAAAAAAAAAAAAACACACACAGAAGTATTATCACCACCACCACAACTACCACACACTTCATTTATAAAAATATTTAAGTAAACAAGTATTTTAAATACTTGCATGCAGATTATTGTGTGTGTGTAGTAGTATTATGGTAATGGTTTTCCATTGCCTGGATAAAGAAAAAACACGAAAGCCTACAGTCAAGGATTTTCACAAGATTTTGTGTTATAATTTGGTCTCTTTGTAGTATTACTACCATTATTAAGACTGACACTTGGTTTATTAATTAATTTTGTTTATTTTTACTTTTTTTTTTTCTTGGAAAAATTCCAAAAATAAATTTAAAAAACTCTTATCCAAATGCTTTCATGATATGGTTTTTGTTCTACTAATAGGATTTAATTGTGATTTTTACGAGACGTATGAGTAATATTTTTTAAGTGTTCTTCTTAATGTTACTTATTCGACGTGAATTCTGTTTCCTACATAATAAATATATCGGTCAAAATTACGATACAAAACAGCAAATCTGGACATGGGTCTTCAAATTATTTTTTTATATATTGAACACAGATTAATTAAAACCCGTAGACATTCACATTAACAGTTTAATTAAATTCCAAAAATACGCGATTTTATTCGCGAAGTTGACGAAAACGCACTCAAAAAATGCATTTGCATTTAAAATGCATTTTTTAATGACATGATTTTTTTAGAACTTTTCCGTTTTAAGTTAAGGACTTTAGCTTTTTATTTCAATTTTTATTATAAAAATCCGATATTTACTTAAGAAGTTATAGCTTTTCAAACTACACCACTTTCTATTTTTTTGTAATTAAAAAAAAAATGAAAATAGAATAAAATCGCGAGTTTTTGGAACTTAATAAAACTGTAAATGCAAATGTCTAAATGGCTTCATGAAGACCCCAGATCTAAAAATATAATTTTTCTCGTGCTGTTTAATGGAAAAGGCGATATTTATTCCAATTTCTTTAAAATTTTCTTAAATATTTTTTATTATTCTCTTTTTCAGGTTAATGTTGCCATAATATAAGGTAAGAACGTTATTACAATTCTTTAAGACATTTATTTATTTTTCCCATGATTAAATCGGGCAACCTATCTGATCAGTCAGATCTGATTCTCAATTTTTCAGTCAGTTTTCTTTTGATTTGCTTTCAAACATTTTAAAACTCAAAAAATTTCTTCCACTTACCAACATTTCCTTCGCTGAAAACTTCATGATTAAATATACAAACGAACAACAAAACTTGAAACCAAATTGCTAAAGAATCAAATCTTAACCGAGGACCTTTAAAATGCTTTAAATTGTCACTAACGGTTAATGATTGTAATCGTGCTGATTTGATTTCACGTCGTTGTTGACGTTGTATTTTGTTGCTATGAGGATGTTGCGTTTGTGATTGAAGTTTTGTGTCTAATTCATTGTTGGTCTGATTATGATGTGTAAATCGGGACACTCGTACCAATTGTTGTTGTGATCGTAGTTGTAGTAGCGCATTGCTAGCCATGATAATTGGCCCACCTGGAAGTAAAAGAATGAATTGTTTTTTATAAAATTTGTTATGAAATTAATCTGAAAAATGTTTCAAAATCTGAGAATTTTTGTATGTATACGAAAATGGTTTCAGAATTTATCAATTTTAATATAACACAAGTAAAAAAGCTGAATTGAACCCTACAAAATTGGATAATTATTCACCTGCTGAAAATTTTTCTATAATAAAAATGTCACAGAATCTGATAATTTTTCTATAAGAAAAATGTCTCAGGATCTGAGAATTTTTCTATTGTTACAGGATCTGAGAATTTTTCTATAAGAAAAATGTATCAAAATCTGAGAAAATTGTCTATAAGAAAAATGTTTCAGGATCTGAGAATTGTTCTATAAGAAAATTTTTCTATAAGAAAAATGTCTCAGGATTTGAGAATTTTTCTATAAGAAAAATGTCTTAGGATTTGAGAATTTGTCTATAAGAAAAATGTTTCAGGATCTGAGAATTTTTCTATAAGAAGATTTTCCTATAAGAAAAATGTCTCAGAATCCGAAAAATTGTTTTGAAAATTTTTTTATACGAAAAATGTTTCAGAATCGAAGAATTTTTTTTTTGCACGAAAAATGTCTTAGAATCTGCAAATTTATATTCGTTTACGAAATTTTTTAAGAATCCTAAATTTTTTTATATAAGTAAAAAAAATGTCTCAGAATCTGAAAATATTTCTATGCGAAAAATATCTCAGAATCTAATAATTTTTCTTTTCAAAAAATGTCTCAAAATCTAAAAATTTCGCTATATATTTCCCATTTCGCTATATATTTCCCATATATCTCAGAATCTGAGAAGTTTTCTTTATTAAAAATGTCTTAGAATCTGAAAATTTTTCTGTACTAAAAATGTCTCAGAATTAGAGAGTTTTTTATACGAAAAATTTTTCAGAATCTGAGAATTTTATTAACGAAAAATGTTTTGGTATCTTAGATTTTTTTTACCAAAAAAGTCTCAAAATCTGAAAATTTTTCTACACGAAAAATTTCTTAACCTTTTCACTACCGACTTTTTTTTGGCTAGTAATTTCTTGACCAAAATTTGTGAAAATGTAGATCTATGCAAAGTAAAAACTTTTTGTTGATTTCGTTGGTCTACCGCGCCCTCTAGCGAAGATATATCCAACCAAACTTGAAGCTTTCACATGCAATATCTCCCGAACGACTAAACATTTTTCCAAAATTCGAATTTTGTATTTTTCGTATCGAAAAGTTCTAGTTCTTGTAGGATTATTATTCGATTTTTGAGAACTTTTTAACGTTTATTTCGTTTTGCAATTTTTTTACGTTATTTGAAAAATTTCTAGTTTGCCACCAAATATTGCGTGTAGAGTCCACCGGAATGCAAATTTATTTTTCCGAGCACATCTATCGTAAAGATAACCCTTCAATGATCAATCTTGTCAAAACAAAACACAAAAATTTTGTACGGTTAATTTTTAATGAATTTTTAAAGATGTGTACACTGTAGTGTACAAGGGGAGTGAAAGGGTTAAAAACTGTGAATTTTTCTATGTAAGAAATAAAACAGAATCTAAGAAGTTTTCTATATGAAAAATGTCTCAGAATCTGAGAAGTTTTGTGCTCTCTGAATTTTTTAATCAGTCGGTTTCGGCTTCCATTCGTTTTTGATAAAAAAGAACTCTGTTCAGAAAAATTTAGTTAAAAATGTTCAAGAAAATGGCGCCCAATCATGCGCCGGTTTGTAAATCACTTAACGAAATCCCAAAACCACAACCAACAAGGAAGAGTTATGACAAATCGATGGTTTTTCTGACTGGAAGAACAGTTGGATGGCTTAATGTAGAACATATTCCAACAGCGTTTCGTCGATTAACAAAAATTTAACGAGAAAATCAAAGGCGCCCAATAAGGCCCCTATTTCCAAGCTACTAAGCGGATACATAGAAACCACAAATGAGAGAGAGATGGCCCAGACCCAATATTTTAACTAAAACAATATTTTACTTTCCAGCAAATATTGGGTATAAATTCCCTCTGTTGGGTTTACTTAATCCGATAGGAAGAAGTTAATTGAATGAAAGGACTTTGAGCATCTAGAGAGAATTGATAGCTATATCTCGAAGAGCCATATAAATAAGTTAAGAAGGATATCATTGCAGATGTGTTCAAAAGTGCATGGTGCCCAAGCAGGGGCCCGTTTCCAAATCACAAACTGAAAAAACGGAAACCACCACCAATACGAGAGAGACGGGTTAAATCCACGACAGCAAACCAACGAATCAACTTATTATCAACAAACGACATCCGATTTACTTGGCATGGTTTATTTAATCAGACAAAAGAAGTTTCTGAATAAATAAGCTGTTGAACTGATTCGAACAAGTTAATTTAGAAAATACAAATTAAAAAATTTTACCATCTACAGAGAATTCATTACTAGATCTGGAAGTGTCATTTAAAGCAGTACACACAAAAAAATTTTTACCAATAACTTGGGAGGATATGCGTTTTTAAAGTTTTTTACATTAATTATGAAAAAATTTTTAACATTTTACCAAGTTTTTGCATAGTTTTGGTTAAAGTTTGTAAAATTACACAAGGTTAAATACTCTTATGAATATTTTCTAAACTTTTATCAGAAACAAGCAAAAACTTGGTAAAATGATGCTATTTTTTGCAAAATATATGCAAAAAAACTTTAAAAACGCATATCCTCCCAAGTACTTGGTAAAATTTTTTTTGTGTGTAGAATAGGAAGACATTACCATTAAATTAAAAAACAAATGGCGCCAAGCAGGGGCCTGTTTCTGTATTTTAATGAAAACACAGGAACTACCACTAATGAGATAAAACGGCTGCCCAAATCCACCACAGAAAATATAACGATGTATAAATTTATCAGCAGACGTCGAGTATCGATTCACTTGGCTAGGTTTATTTCATCATGCAGGAAGAATTGTTAATTGTATTAAAGAAGTGGCCACTTAAAATCGGGACGTATTAAAGCGACCATAAATTTTAAATGAAACAACATATATTAACATTTTATACATTAAATTAAAGGTAATTTATTAACCTTTAAAAAAAATATAATTGGAAGTTTATGGGTCCTTATTTCGTATAAATTTCCTGGCTTCTCTTTTAATGCCTCCTATCAACTTCTGCACAACTTTTCTTTCCACTCTCAAGCTAATTTATTCCACTTATTCTCATCAAAATATGGTTATTTACTGTTCCTGGACACTTTTTCAATCTGCGTTTAAAAATTGCCCAATATTTCTTGATTGGACGAAGATTTGAGCAATTTAGTGGATTGATGTGTTTTCATCATCCATGATAATGCAGCCCTTAAAATTGGTAAAATCCCGATCACACAGCAATCTGGTACACTTTTTTGCTACTGATTCTTTCTTTTCTGTTCTATTTGGATATTAATTAGCACGGTAGGACTTTAGTCCAACATTTTTACAACTTCGACGTACAATACTTCTGCTATTTTGACTTTTTTTGGCATGATTATTGTTTGATAAGCCTGGGGTTTTTTTTTTTTTGAGAGACCATAGCACTTTCTTCTTTAATTTTTTGTCTCGAGTTCCTGTTTTTTCACAATTTTGATCTTTATTTCAGTGGATAATTTATTCTTGTACTTTTTTTTAAACTTTACACACTGTAGATGTAGCCATTTTAAGTGATTTGGCTATATTTGAATCCGCCGAAGTCGGAATTTCTAGATATTTGTGCACAATTTTATTTATAGCTTATTTTTTCATTGTGTCTACACTTTTTAAAATTAAACTTAATGACTCGCAATTCATTGTAGATTAACAGTAGATTTGTTGTTAAAAACTTATGTTAATGTTTTTCCATTTTGATAACAGGGGGCGTTGTTACGATTACTACAGTGCGTACCGATTTGAAGTGGCCACTTCTTTAACTTTACAACATCATCGAACAAGTTATTCGAAAAAATACGAATGAAATGACTTAGATCATTTAAAAAGAGTTCATTAATTGATCTGGAAGAGTCATTTATATCAGATGTAAAGAATGTTATTCCAGATCAGACCAAGCGAATAGAATGGTGCGCAAGCTGGGTCCGTTTCCGAATCCCGAAGCAGAGACCACCAACAATGACAGAGAGAGACTTGCCAAACCAAGAAAGCAACCAAAACGATGTATTAATATATCAGCAAACATCGAATTTCTATTTATTTCGTTTGGTTTATTTAATCAGACAAGAACAAGAGGTTGATAGATTAACTGTAAAACACATTCAAACAAGTTAATTGAGAAAATATGAATGAAATGACTTAAACCGCCTTCAGAGAATTTTTTACTAGATCTAAAAAAGAGATATTAAAAGTAGTAGAAAATGATATCGTAACAGATCAGATCAAAAACGAATGGCTCCCAAGCAGGGGCCCGTTTAAAAAAACACATAAACCACCACCAATGATAGGTAGACGTGCCGAATCCACGATAGCAACTAAAACTGTGTATTAATTTATCAGCAAACATCGAGTAACGATTTAGTTAGCTGGGTTTATTTAACCAGACAGGAGAAATTGGTAAATGTATTAACTAAAGAATAATTTCGAATAAGTTAATGGAAAAAATACGAATGCAATGACTTTGTCATTTCAGATATGATTAAAAATTAATGGCTTCCAAGCAGGGGCCCATCATCGAATCACAAAGCGTAGACACAGAAATCACTACCAATAAGAGAGGGACCTCGAAAATGTTTGGTACATTCCACATCACCTAAAAAATGCTTTAATTAGGCTCCTGGTTTATATATTTGAACAGAATTGGATACCGAAAGGCATTTAAACAAGAACAAACAAATTTTTTTTATCCCATAATTATTTTTTGTGGAATTTGTTTTTTTCCCGCGATTTGTTTTTTTTTTTTTCAAAATTATTTTTTATTACCAACTTTTAAACGTTCTAATATTTTTTTTTTACATTTAAGGAGAATATCCATACATTCGGCAAGGCCGAATTTAACTTTTTTTACTGTTTTTTTGAAAATACGTTTCAATATCCTTATTATGTATACAGTTTTTTTAAACGGATGTATATTATTCAAATTAAAACGGAAGCTGACAAATAGCTTTCTTCTCTTTTTCTTTCATTATTACGGATTTGTTACCATTAAGTTGGTCATATTGTTATAGTATTTGTAACGCAAAATGTTATACAATAGTTGTTGTAAGTTGTAAGTATATTTTCTTTCTTTTCATTGTAAGGATTTCTTTTCTTTTGTTATATATTACTTTTTAACGTATTTACCACGTACCACGTACCATATTCTTCTTAACAAAGTCTAGGAAATTGCATTTATTAAGTTTCCCTTTTAGCTGCTTTCCATTTTTTTCTCATTTTTCGTTTTTTCTTTTTTTTTTTGTGTTCATGTAATAAAGTTTATTCAAAATTTCTTCAAAGTATGCAGTTTGTTTGCGAAAAAGAAACTACTCTCCCAAAGTGGCTAGTGGCAAGTATGGCAAACGTTTAAAGGTTGAACTAACTTATTTTCGCTACCATTTGTTATTCAATTATTTGAATATTTGTTAGTGGATGATGGGATGACGTAAATGTTGATGTTACTTTTAAGGATGGAGATTTATTTAGATTTTATGTAGATATTGTTGCAGTACTGGGTTTTTTTTTGGTAAAAAGTTTCATTACGCAAAGGTGGATTGAATACATTAAGGAAAATAATTTTGTTAAAAAACAATAGCATTGAATAAATTTTCAAAGTTTTGTTGGTTGCTGGATTATGAAATTGTTTAATGAAATGAGTTTTTGTTATTAAGTTCCAAAATTTAAATCAATGAATTTTTAATGAACTTCTGTGGAAGTTGAGGATATTAAAATCGGCTTCTTCTTAAAAATGCCGAAAAATCAAAACACAAAAAAAACTTTGTCAAATTATTAGGAAAAGTCTCGTAATCCCATTTTACCAATATTTGACTGTTTTCCTTGTTTGTTTTAAATCGAAATTTACATTTTTCTTGTAATTTTACATTTTTTTGTAATGTTACATTTTTTTTGTAATTTTACAAATTTCCAAGATAATTTTACAAAACAAATCTAGTAAATTCACGAGTGGGATTTTGCTAGATCCTCCATCGGAACCCCCCCATGGCGAATTGGGGACGCTCGCCATATTGTTTCAATATAGAGGGTACTGGGGAAATAAAATACCCGAGAGTGATAAAAATCTAGCAACAGCAGCGTCGGTTCATCAGGTTAGTTGCGGCTGCGAGCGGGCGTCGGAAACTTGTATCAAGCGGCTCGCTATATAAATGTTTATGGAGGTAGAACTGGATGCCGTAAGATGTAGATCACCAGTGCGTATCCCACTGACGTATACGGGGTTGCGTGGGGTTGGTAGCCCTACCATAAAAAATATATTACCCAAGAAACGGAAATTGGAAATGAAAATAAACGGAAAACCCAGATGACGACCTTTGGCTTTCGTAAAAGGACTATGATAGGAACATGGAATGTTCGAACTTTGACGGTTGTATCGAAAATGGAGCAAGTCTGTAAAGAAATGCCAAGGTACAAACTTGAAATCCTGGGCCTTGTAGAAACAAGGCGAATGGGTAAAGGCGAAGAATATACAGAATCTGGTCAATACTTTGTGTTCAGCGGAAATTAACAATACCGTATTAACGGCGTGGGGTTACTCATTTCCCATAAAGCAAAGAAATCGCTGATTGGCTATAACCCAATATCTGAACGAATCATCACCGCTAGGTTCAAATCAAGATATCGCAATATAACGGTCATACAATGTTATGCTCCCACAGAACCTAATATTGATGATGATACTAAGGATGAGTTTTATAGATTACTAGAAAACACTGTAAACACCACCCCCGAAGGTGATATATTGATCGTACAGGGAGATTTTAATGCCAAAATCGAAACTGACAACTTAAATATCCAAAATATCATGGGGCGGCATGACCTGGGTGGGGAAAGAAACGGAAATGGAACTCGTTTGGTAGAGTTTTGTGTATACAATCACCTTTTCATAGGAGGCACGAGATATACATATACCGCGATATACATAAATACACTTGGCAATCTCCAGATGGTAAAACTAGAAACCAAATAGACCACATATTGATCAGCAGAAGATTCCACAACTCTCTTCTTGATGTGCGCACTCGTAGAGGCGCTGACGTATACAGTGATCACAACTTATTGGTAGCTAAAGTTAGATTACGACCCGCAGCAATACAAATCCAAAAAAATTACAACGGAAAATTCGATACTTGTAGATTTGAAGATCCTCTTGTGCGTGAGAGTTATGTAGAAAGTCTAGGAAATGAATTTTACGAACTTAATGACCAGCCGACCTGCGAAGATGTGCATAGAATATGCAGAACAACAGCTGAAAAGAAAATAGGTTACAAACAAGGAGAAAGGAAATTATGGATTAGCGACGCAACATGGGATCTCATCCTTG
This sequence comes from Pegoplata infirma, assembly GCA_963921195.1. NCBI lineage: Eukaryota > Metazoa > Arthropoda > Insecta > Diptera > Anthomyiidae > Pegoplata > Pegoplata infirma. Next base: position 14,852,579 of record OY992537.1, on the reverse strand, counting down.
AAAGACGATCACTTAAAGCTGCAATGCTCAATTCGCAGTCAGACGAAGACAAGCAGCTGTTAAAGACGCAGCCGAACTTTTTAAATACGGTTCAGAAATACTGGTCCCCATCCTTTATCCCTTAATAGACCAAGTCTGGCAATCAGACTGTATACCAAGATCCTGGAAAGAAGGAACGATTATTACTATTCCAAAAAAGGGAGATTTAAGCAACTGTAGAAATTGGAGGGGTATAACATTATTAAATACTATCCAGAAGATTGTTGCATTCGTAATCTTGAATCGTATATCACCAATATTAAATGGTCAACTTCGACAAGAACAAAACGGTTTCAGACCACAAAGATCCTGTGTTGATCACATTAACACATTGCGCATTGTGGTTGAACAGTCAGTCGAGTGGAGATCCACACTATATCTTCTTTTCGTTGACTTTGAGAGGGCCTTTGATACCATTAGCAGAGACGCTATATGGAATACACTTCGGGAACTTGGTGTACCTGATAAAATTGTACACCTCATATGTGAACTTTACATAAATGCAGAATGTAGGGTTATATAAAAAGGAAAGACTAGTGACAAGTTCACAATACAGAATGGAGTTCGCCAGGGGTGTGTTTTATCACCACTTTTATTTATATTGGTTTTGGACAACATTTTAACAAAAACAAATTCAGAAGTACCAGATGGCATACAATGGAGACCGAACCAAAGATTATCTGATCTTGATTATGCGGATGATATTTGCTTTTTGAGCCACATTCTATCCGGAACACGGACAAAGCTAGAGACATTAATACGTAATGCTGGTAGAATGGGTCTTAAGGTCAATATGACAAAAACAAAACTGATGCGTGTTGAGACTGCGAACCAAACTCCACTTACAGTCACAATTAATGGTAACCCATTTGTCGTCAAGGATGCCACCAATTTTAGCTACCTTGGGAGTGTAATCTCCAAAGATGGTGGAGCAGATGCGGATGTTTCAAGCCGCATAAATAAGGCACGCGCCGCATACCATAAAATGAAATGAATTTGGATGTCTCGCAACATTAGTAGAAAAACAAAGTTTAAGGTCTTTAACACCAGCATTAAACCAATTCTTTTATACGGCTGTGATACTTGGAAGGTGACAAATAATATCTGCCAAAAATTACAAGTTTTCATCAACAAATGTCTTCGTCGCATCTGTCACATATTTTGGCCCAACACCATATCAAATGAAGACCTTCTGTCGTTAACACTAAGCGAACCTAACACAGAAATAAAGCGTAGAAAGTGGCGTTGGATAGGTCACACGATAAGAAGAGAAGACGTTAATATATCTATAAATGTCGTTTGAATGGAACCCGCAGGGTACAAGACGCAGAGGAAGGCCAAGAAATACCTGGATCCGATCGATACATTCCGAAAGTCAACATATAGGCTCATGGCCAGAAATTCGTTGTATTGCACAAAACCGCCAACAATGGAGTGCGACAGTTTCCGCCCTATGTTCCGTATAGGAACGTCAATTGGACAACATATGTGTTTGAATTGAATTAATTGTAATATAATGTATTTCTATTATTTTAATAATCTTTTACAAATTTAAATAAATATGTTTTTTTTGTCAAGGAAAAAAAAAATTCACGAGAACTCCTTGTAATTTTAATTGAGCCAAAAAATTGTAAATTTACAATTTTATTGGTAAAAAGCTTGTAAAATTCCAGAATTATTGGTAAAAAGCTTGTAAAATTACTAGTAATTCTCGTAAAATTGGAGGCAGCAACAAATCTAGTAAAATTACGAAACCTCTTTGTAATTTTTCGTGTCAAAAAATTTGTAAATTTACAATTTTATTGGTAAAAACCTTGTAAAATCACAAAATTTTCGGTAAAAATCTTTTAAAATTACTAGGAAATTTTGTCAAATAGGAGGTAGCAAACAAAAAAAAAAATACAAGTTTTTCTTGTAATTTTACGAGTTTTTTTTTTAGTGTAGATGTCCCATATTTGTTTGAAATCAATCCATGAGAATACTCAGTGAATTTTTAAGGCTAGAGGCTAAAATGATTCCGCAATATCTGCACTCAAAAAAATAAAACTGTAAAGTTAACAAATTTTTTTTTGTTAACTCAAGTTTACTGGCTTTTTAGCAAATTTTTAGTTAAAATCAGCGTTTTAACTACTTTTTTTAGTTAAGTTCAATTTACGAAAATACTAGTTTTGAACAAATTTTGAATTAATTTTTTTTGTTGACTTCAAAACTGAGTTTACGAATTTTTACTAATTAATTTGCTGATTTTTCGTAACAAATTTGTTAAGTGAAATTTCTTGTGTAGCCTCCTATGCAAATCTCATATGTTCTACTTAAGCTGATGAAAAAACAGAAAAAATAAACTTATAATTTTTTATAAAATATTTTGTAAATTTTAGTTTACGAAAAGTAACAAAAAGTTTAGCTGAATTCAACTAAGTTTTTTGTTAATATATGTATATAAAAACGTTACGAAATTTCAGCTAAATTTTTAGTTAAAGTTACGGTTTTTTTGCTACATTCATTCTACGAAAAGTTAGCTAAATATTTTTAGTTAAATTAACTAAAAATTTAGTAGGCCCAAAATCAGGTGCTTTTTTAGTTAAATTTAACTAAATTTTTTGCTAACTTTACAGTTTTTTTTTTTGAGTGTGTCAAAATGAGGTCCTACGTTACAAACAAACTGTTAAATTTTTATTATTATTTTCATTTCCATGATTACACCGCTCTACAAATCTGAGGTTTGTCGCTGCGTTTTGGATGAAACCAAAAAAAGTTGATAGGGTTTGGTGTTCCGATTCCAAAACGGTCACACAAATTTTTCTATCACGTCACAATTTGGAGAAAATCGCGGTTAAAGTGTCAAAAAATGCCCATTTTGACCATTTTTGAACGTCTATAAAATAAGATCCTGACATGCAAATGACTTGGTATCTAGCTCATTCGAAAGTGTGAAATTTTGTCTTTTAGACAAGATCAAATCTTCTTGGAATTTAATTTTCTAAAATGGTAAAAAATTATTAACAACAAATGCTTTAAATCTAAAATTTACGTATGAATTTGTATGGAAATTTGTTAAAAAACACTGTGTAAATAAACTAAATATTGAAAAAATGGAAGGTTTTTTGCTAATGATTTTTTTACCATTTTAGAAAATTAAATTTTTAGAACATTTTATCTTATCTTTAAGAGAAAATTACAGGCTTTCGAACGAGCTTGATACCAACTCATTTGCATGTCAGGATATTATTTTATAAGCTTTTAAAAAGGGTCAAAAATGCACTTTTTCGGCCCTTTAACCGCGAATTACTCAAAATCCTGATGTGATAGACAAATTTGGGCTCCGGATTTGGAATCAGCGCAACAGACAGCATCCAAATCACCAACCAGAATCCAATACGCATTTTCTTGTTGAGCTGTGTTATTTGCATTTCCATTTTAAACACTCTTTATTTATAATGGACTTTATTTCTTTAAATATTTTCTCATTTTCTGCTAATTAAATTTATGCATATTTTCTGATTCACTCAACTGTAGTGATGAAATTTAACATACATGTGGGTGTAAATTCATTTACTACATTAAATTCTATTAAAATTCTTTTTTAAATATTTTTTTGGCATTTGCATACACATAAAATTTGTTTTTTGCTAAGTGGCTTAAAAACAAAAAAAAAACGGATGTGTTGCAAATTACTTCCGGATAAGTGGGTTACTTACTGCAGTTGTTGTCTGTCGTAGCATATTTGCACTGTTTTAATTACAAATACATGCTATGCTAGTGCAGCAACTACTTTAAAGGAAAATCCTGCACAAAACATTTGAATATTTATGGAGTTATTTCCGAAATATGTTTTAAGTTTATAAAAAGCATTATGGGAAACTTATGGTTAGCATATAAAAAAAATGTTTTTTATGGTTGTAAACAAAATTCTAAAAATTTACAGGGGGTCTACACGTAACATAGTTATGACATGAAATTTGGAAAAATTTATGACAGAAACACAAAAACTTCTTTAAAAAAGATAAGTTTTGGACATAATGATGTCAAGGGGGTAAAAGAGGGGAAATGAGTACTTTTTTAACTTCAAAATTGACAAGTTCTAAATTTACAGGGGGTCTATACGTACCATAATCATGACATGAAATTTGGAACAATTTATGTCAGAAAAATTGATGTAACAAAGACATCTTTTAAAAAGACAATTTTAGGACATAAGTTCTAAATTTACCATAATCATGACATGAAATTTGGAAAAATGTATGTCAGTAACACAAAAACTTCTTTTAAAAAGATAAGTTTTGGGCATAATGATGTCAAGGGTTATGAAGTTATTTCCGAAATATGTTTTAAGTTTATAAAAAGCATTATGGGTAACTTATGGTTAGCATATAAAAAAAAAATGTTTTTTATGGTTGTAAACAAAATTCTAAAAATTTACAGGGGGTCTACACGTAACATAGTTATGACATAAAATTTGGAAAAATTTATGTTAGCAAAACAAAGACTTCTTTCAAAAAGATAAGTTTTGGACATAATGATGTCAAGGGGGTAAAAGAGGGGAAATAAGTACTCTTTTAACTTTAAAATTGACAAGTTCTAAATTTACAGGTGGTCTATACGTACATATCATAACATGAAATTTGGAAAAATGTATGTCCGCTTAACAAAGACATCTTTTAAAAAGGCAATTTTAGGACATACTGATGTCAAGCGGTTGGAAAAAATTCAGTACTTTTTTTACAAAAATGGCACGTATGATCCTTCAGCTTAACAAAGACATCTTTTAAAAAGACACTTTTAGAACATACTGATGTCAAGGGGTTGAAAAAAAATTCAGTACTTTTTTTACTAAAATGTCCACGTATAATCCTCCAGCTAACAAACATCCATGAAAAGAACATTTTTGAAAGAAAATTTTTGGAAACTTAAATTTTTATGGAGTAGAAGATGTTTCATTTTACCGAGCTAAAGACACTAGAAATAGACGAAAATTCCTAGACTGACTTAAAATCGATCCAGGATCATAATTATTATAGTGCAACATCTAAAATCGGAATGGGATGAAACCAAAAGCAATTCAAAGTGGACATTTCCCACACTCAAAAAAGAAACCTTGACTGTGATCACGTAAAACGATAGTTAACTATTTTTGGAGCCTTGTTGCTCCTAAACTAATCAAAATATTTCCAATTTTTTTTAACATTTCTGTATTAGACAACACTCTTTAACAATTTAATAAAGAAAAACTTTAAAATTTCCCTTCAAAACGATATGTATTTTGATGTCGTTTATGCATCGGCTATCGTTTTCGTTTAACGTGATTAGCCCCCTTGTAAAACGACAAGAAAAGTTTGTAATTTTTTTTTTTTTTGCTATCTCCTATTTGACAACAGTTCTTTGTAATTTTACAAGCTTTTTACCAATAATTTTGTAATTTCATAAAGATTTTTACCAATAAAATTGTAAATTTAAAATTTTTTTGACACGATAAAACTTACAAGGAGGTTTCGTGTTTTTAGTAGATTTTTTGCTACCTCCTATTTTACGAGAATTCCTAGTAAAAATTACAAACTTTTTCGTAATTTTACAAGATTTTTACCAATAAAATTGTAAATTTACAGCTTTTTTATCACAATAAAACTTATAAGGAAATCTCGTGAATTTACTACACCATCTCCAATTGTATTTTAAAAATGTCCAAATGTATTTTAAAATTGTCCAAATGTATTTTTAAATTGCCCAAATATATTTTAAAATTGTCCAAATGAATTTTAAAATTGTCCAAATGTATTTGAAAATTGTTCAAATGTATTTTAAAATTGTCCTAATGTATTTTTAAATTGTCCAAATGTATTTTAAAATTGTCCAAATGTAGTTTAAAATTGTCTGAATGCATTTTAAAATTGTCCAAATGTAGTTTAAAATTGTCCAAATGTATTTTAAAGTTGTCCAAATGTATTTGAAAATTATCCAAATGTATTTTAAAATTGTCCAAAAATAATAAAAAAAAATTTCAAATTGTATTTTAAAATTGTCCAAATATATTTTAAAATTGTCCAAATGAATTTTAAAATTGTCCAAATGTATTTTAAAACTGTCAAATGTATTTTAAAATTGTCCAAATGTATTTTAAAATTGTCCAAATATATTTTAAAATTTTCCAATTGTATTTTAAAATTGTCCAAATGTATTTTAAAATTGTCCAAATGTATTTCGAAATTGTCCGGATGCATTTTAAAATTGTCCAAATGTAGTTTAAAATTGTCCAAATGTATTTTAAATTTGTCCAAATGTATTTGAAAATTGTCCAAATCTATTTTAAAATTGTCCAAATATATTTTAAAATATTCCAATTGTATTTTAGAATTGTCCAAATATATTTTAAAATTGTCCAAATGAATTTTAAAATTGTCCAAATGTATTTGAAAATTGTCCAAATGTATTTTAAAATTGTCCAAATATATTTTAAAATTGTCCAATGTATTTTAAAATTGTCCAAATGTATTTTAAAATTGTCCAAATGTATTTGAAAATTGTCCAAATGTAGTTTAAAATTGTCTAAATGTATTTTAAAAATTTCCAAATGTATTAAAAATTTTCCAAAAATATTTTGAAATTTTCCAAATGTATTTTAAAATTGTTCAAATGTAGTTTAAAACTGTCCAAATGTATTTCACAATTGTCCAAATGTAGTTTAAAATTGTCCAAATGTATTTTAAATTTGTCCAAATGTATTTTAAAATTGTCCATTTGTATTTTAAAATTTTCCAAATGTATATTAAAATATTCTACATAGAATTATACATAGAATAATTTAAAATACATTTGAAAAATTTTAAAATACAATTGGACAATTTTAAAATACATTTGGACAATTTTAAACTACATTTGGACAATTTTAAAATACATGTGGACAGTTTTAAAATACATTTGGAAAATTTTAAACTACATTTGGACAATTTTAAAATTTATTTGGACAATTTTAAAATTAATTTGGACAATTTTAAAATATATTTAGACAATTTTAAAATGCATTTGGACAATTTTAAAATACATTTGGACAATTTTAAAATACATTTGGACAAATTTTAAATTCATTTGGACAATTTTAAAATACATTTAAAAAATTTTAAATTACATTTGGAAATAGTGTAGATTTGTTTTGTAAAAAAATGTTGGAAATTTGTAAAATTACAATAAAAAATTGTAAAATTACAAAAAAATTTAAATTTCGATCGAAAATTTTTTGTTCGAAAACAAGGACAACTGTCAAATATTGGTAAAATGGGATTACGAGACTTTTTCTAGTACTTTGACAAGTTCTTTTTTTTGTGTGCGTAACAAACCCCTCAAGGTTTTTTTAGTTCAGTGCTAGGTTTTTTTTTTCACACATAATTGAAGTTGGTGAACTTTTATAATAATTATAGTAATAATTACTTAAAAACTGTATAAGTCGGGTATGCTTAATTTTATAATTTCACTTAAATAACAATCATACGCAACGGTGCGCAGTGTTTTTATACCCTCTATTCTAGTGATAGAGGGTATATATAAGTTTGTCATTCCGTTTGTAACACCTCGAAATATTGGTCTCGGATAAAGTCTCCCCATAAAGTATATATATTCCCCATAAAGTATATATATTCATGATCCTCGATCGATTTTAAGTCGATCTAGCGATGTCCGTCCGTCCGTCTGTCTGTCTGTCCGTAGAAAACACGCTAACTTTTGAAAGACTTTACAGAGGCTACTGAACTTTGGCATATATGTTGGTCATTTACCTGGTCAGGTTGGTATTGCAATCCAGCCAAATCGGTCTAGTGGTTCAAAAGTTATGAGCAAAAGAGTAAATATCGGCAAGGGTTTTTCGCAAATTTACGAGATATAAAACACGATAACTTTCGAAAGACAATAATGAGACTGCTGAGATGGGGCATGTATGTTTGGTATTGAATTTCAGTTCAATCGGTCCAGTGGTTCAAAAGTTATAAGCAAAACCCCGAATTTCAGGTTGGGTTCATCTAAAATGCCACGTGGTAAACAAGTTTGAAAAGTATTGGTGGTAACTTAGCAATGCTTTTCAAACTTGTTTAGTTTTAAAGCAATGCTTTTTAAACTTGTTTAGTTTTAAAAGCATTGGTAACTTAAAAATTACACTCGAAAAAAATTTTACACTCAAAAAAAATTTATTTTTTTTATAAAAATGTCAATATTTTGTGTACATACGTACGTGTATTCACTCAGAAATATTTTTACAGTAAAAAAACATTAGACTCGAAAAAAGTTTACACTCACAAAAAAAATTTGTAATTTTCTTTTTTTTTAAATGACAAAAAAAGAGTTTTTTACTCAAAATAAAATATTTCTAATCAAAATTGTTAATTTTTTTCACGTTAAAATGTACTATCATTTAAAAAAGGCATTGTGGAGGGTATTTATAGATCTTTGATAATTTCAAAAAAAATCCCCAAAAAATTTTATAAAATATCAATTATTTGTAAGTAAAAGTTTATGTAAAAGTTTTTCATCTAACAACTTCCTCGTCATAATTGATGTAACAAAATCTCAGATGAAAAATAATCAAAAGTTAAATAATTTTTCTTGCTTTACATCCTTTAAAATAAATGTCAGTTGGTTAAGTTGTATAAATGTTAGTAATTTTTTTTTTCAAGTTTTTTGTTCAAAACTTGTGTTTGCATTGAAACAGCCAAAAATAGTTTTCCAAGAAGAGTGGAAAAAAAACATAAACTTAAAACAAATACTTTCGCCGAATCACACAGTTAAAAAAAAGAAAAAGTTTTTTTTTTCGAGGAAAAGTTTTTCGAAGTAGAAATTTATAACCACGTTTTATTTTAATGGTTGGCAGTTAAATTCAATTTTTATAACAGTAAGAATTTTTGTAGTTTAAAATATGTACCTACATAAAGGATCGCACTCAAACGTTTTTGTAGGTTAAGTCAACTTAAAATAAGTAAAAAAGTTAAATTCGGCCTAGCCGAATATGTTGATATCCTCCACAACATAAACAAGAAAGAAAATTAAATTTGATAAAGACCGACCACATAATGCCCTACACTAGTGTCTTTTTCGAATTACAACTAATCTTTTTAAAATTATTATTGATCTATTTCGAATATTAATAGATATTTTTCGAATTACAAATAATCTTTTCCGAATTTCCATTAAAAATTTATCTATTTCGAATTACAAATGATATTTTTCGAATTACAATAAATCTATTTCGAATGAGAATTGATCTTTTTAGAAAAACAATTAGAATCTTCGAATTACAATATATGAAAATAATAATTGTATCTGTACAGATCTATTATATACGAGAATAGTCCCCATTTCCGAGATCTGATCAGTTGCAGATCTAATTTTATTTCGAAATTGGGTACAAATATATTGCATATAATAGATCTGATCAGATACAATGGATGTTATTAGATCTTTATTAATCAGCCAGATCTAATCAATTTTTGCATGGGTGATGAGTTGGGGGACTCCTTGTTCCCCGCGGTATATGTTTACAAGTTCTTTATTCTTAATTCTGAATATGCACTAAAGTATTATAATTATATCTTTATTTAAATTATATTTTTATCCACTCCCTCAAAAAGGTTCGTGCCGAGAAAAGCTAAATTTTCTAGTTCCATCTAAAAAATTTGCGTTTTTCAGAGAATGGTTTAGTTCTTCAAGGGTGAACTATTTTCCCCCTCTTTCGATTTTGTTCATTTCTAAACTTAACCCGCCTAGGACCATAAGACATATTTGAGCCAATCCTCACGGGTCTAGCTCTTTTATTTTGGACTACATCGTGTTAACTACAAACGGACGGACATCACTTGAATATCTTGTAGAGTCTATAAGGCTTCAATAATATATCAGGGTTTCTTTATCAACCGGGCCACCCCTCTCTCCGAAATTGGTGTGGGTTAAATTTTTTTTTTTTTTAATTCGAAATTACTTTTTATATTTAATTATACATATTTACTTTACTTTTGGGTTTAAAATTTTTTTAAAAAATTCAAAATCATTTTTTTAAAAACATTACAGATTCGCTTAAAACTCTGTATACATGGGTTTTTGTGGTCACTTAAGAATATTCTGAAGTTGGAATTCAAAAATTCAAAATGGCGGATCCAACATGGCGACTAATATTTTTAAAAAATAAACCGATTAGCTTGAAACTTTTTATACCCGAGTTTTTGGGGTCGCTTAATAAGAATCTGAAGTTCGATTTTCGAATGGCAGATTCTAATTTAGCGGCGAACCAGTGCGTAAAGAGTTTTAAGTGAATCTGTTATTGAAAAGTGAATCTGTTATTTGGATCCGCCATTTTAAATTTTGAAAATCCAACTGCAGATTCTTCTTGAACGACGCCAAGAACGCGTGTACGAGGAGTTTTAAGTAGGGCTGTCAAACGGGATCGGTTTTTTAAAATCCCGGGATTCGGGATTTGAAAATCGAAATCCCGGCATCCCGGGATTTTTCGGGATCACGGGATTTTTCGGGATCCCGGGATTTTTCGGGATTAAATTTCTTTGATTCTAAGAGTAAAAAATAGTAGACTCTTTATGTTTCAATTTTATTGTGCATATTAAGGGGGCTACTGTCGGTTAGTTGGTAGCGTGCTAGCCTATTAAACAGGGAGTCGTGGGTTTGATTCCCACGAAAACCCTTTGGTATATTTCGCTACAACGAAATTATTAAAAAAAATATTTCTAATTATTCTGATTGTTATTTAAAGGCAATTAAAAAATTAAGTATACCCCACTTATGCAGTTTTCTAGTAATTATTATTATTATTAAATATTTAGCAATGAACTAAAAAAGCCTTTAGGGGTTTGTTATATTTGGTTTTGGTTATATTTGCTTTTGCTTTATTTGCTATTGGTTGATAAAACCATTCCGATTTTGGTTGTTGCACTGTATAATTTAAAAACTAATTTGAAGAAATTTTAAAATAATAAAAACACGTATAGGAAAAAAGTAATAATATAATGTATTAGACTTTAATGTTTTTGTAAAAAAAAGTTTTTCTTCCAATTTTTGAACGTCCGGCAATCTCCTACGCCTAAAACTTATGTGGTACAAATTTAAGGCCAATCGGATTAAATTTACCCGTGGCGCCCTTCGATCAAAGTTTCGCCAAAACCTGCAAACTTTGGTCAAAGTGCTCCGTGACTGTGGCTTAATGGTTAGTGCGTTGGACTATAATTCAGCAAGCCTGGGTAGAATTCTCAGCTCAGCCAAATTCGTGGCCAGTTACGTTGAAAATTAAAAAAAAAAAGTTTTAGTTTTAATTTGTTTATGTAAATGTAACAATAATTGAACAAAGTTATATTTTTTATTTACAAAATCCCGGGATTTGAGCTTAAAAATCCCGGGATTCGGTATTCATTTTATGACAAAAATCTCGGCATTTCGGGATTCGGGATTGACAGCCCTAGTTTTAAGCGAATCTGTAATATTTTTAAAAAATTGGGCGCCACATTGGGTTCAATATGGCGGATGGAAATTCAAAAACAGCCACTCGGAATTCAAAAGCAAATATTAAAATGTTAAACCCATACCAATTTTGAAGAGATGGGTGGGCCGGTTGACGAAGAATCACTCATATAAACTTTATGGGGTCCCCGATCGGTATTTCGATGCGTTACACACGGAATAACAAAGTTAGAGTGCCCCTTACACCCCTCTCTAGCAAGTTTAAGTTTTGTAAAAATTTTCATTCCTCTTTATTTAGAACTTTTAAAATCGTTAACACGAAAATCCTAGCTGATCCTGTTTTCGAGTTATTGCTGAATAATAACACTGCTCGACAACAAAAACCTCCTAGTTAAATATTCAACTGATTGTAATAGATTTTTCTCTCCTGATTTAAAATCTGGCATCCAAATTTTTGTATTCGTACCGTTTTTGAGACATTTGCTTTTATAAAGTCAAAAAACCAATAAAATATTGGAAGTATGGTCACATTTGTTCCGAGTGGTCGAGTTTAAATATGTATAAAATTTAAACGGAATGCACCACACGCAATCGATAATTTTTTTTTTGAAAATTTTTAGAACCGTTCTGAAATTTTCCATTTTTTTTAAAAGTCAATTTATCAAAAATCCGACCACTTTTTTTTATTTTTTTTTTAAGTTTAGATGTTTGTCTATCCACACAAACAAATTCAGACATGTGTTTTTCGTTTTTTTTTTCGAGAAAATCGCATTTGAATTTTGAATTTCATAACAAGTCATAACAGCGTATGAGTAACATTTTTTTAAAATATTTAATACCCATTCGCCATGTTGAAACAAGAAAATACAAGTAAATTACAAAATTGTTTTGAAATTTAATATTTAAATGCGATTTTCTCGAAAAAAAAACGAAAAACACATGGATAGATAAACATTTACTTCCAAATTCATAAAAAATAAAAGCGTTTCTTTAATAACAGGTTTATTAATCGAATTTTCATACAAAATTTGTTTTATAAAACTCTTAGTAGCTCCTTTTAACTTTGTGAATTTGAAGGTTAAATTAATTTTTTTGGCCGGATTTTTTATAAATTGACTTTTTTAAAAAAATTGAAAATTTTCCGAACAAAATTAAGTCGATAGCCTATTCAAAACTATACAAGAATGTAAATTTGTGAGATTGTGGTGCATTTCGGTTTAATTTGATAAATATTTAAACAAGGCAACTCCTCACAAATTTTACCATATTTCCAAAACGCAACCTATTAGAAATACATGGGGCACATGTTTTTTTTGTAGCTGGACATTTGGTGTGGAATGCCTCATATTCGTGTTTGTTCATTTTTTCACGCGAATATCTCGAAAACGGAACATGCTAGGAAAATTTTTATTGCAGTTTTGAAATCAGGAGGTCAATTTTTGAAATTAAGTCCTATTTTTTGGAAGTTACATAAGAATATGTAACAGTGGACCCCAAAAATGCTAGATTATTGTTTTTTACTTTTTAACACGAAACCTAAAAAACAGTAAATGCTAGAAAAATTTTGATGACAGAATTAAAATCACAAAAAAATACTTGTTTCGACAAGAAAAAATTTTATTTAACAAAAAAAAATCTGAAATTTTTGTTTGTTTTCTTATTTTGTTTAAACCCGCATGATGTATCTTTTTGAAATTTTTTCTTTTTTTTTTGTAGGGGATTTATTAAAAAAAATTTTAAAATTTTAAAATTATATTTTGCAATAATCTTTTTTTTATTGTGTAGGGTACCAGTATATTTAATTTAACTCTTTTCGGATTGGGCTTGTCGGGGAGTGTTGGAGTGCGACTTTATTATTCACATGGCATTTGAAAATATAAGGGTTAAACTATAATTTCAAATCTATTCATTTTCCACTTTCTCTACATTTTTTTTTTTTTGCAACACCCTTTATAGAGTCAACAATAAATACACTTTTTCAAACAAACAAATTTTAATATGTACTCGTACTTACTATCATATTAGACAAACCGTTTAGACCAAAACCAAAATTCATTCATACACCTCACCCTTAACACTTGTACCCCATATGCTCATTAGAATCAACAATCCCACATGTTGTGGAATACACAGAAGCATGGATTTTTTTTGTTTTTTTACTTTGTACTCAAAACTATTACACTAGACGACACGATTTTGCAACGATGAACGGGAACAATAAATTTGGAAAGTAAAGCTTAAAAATGATCCCGAGTCTCGCAGTTTTTTTGCACTATTTACAGTTATAATTCGAAAAATATCAACTGTAATTTGACGATTCTACTTGTAGTTCAAAGATTCCATTTGTAATTCAAAGATTCCATTTTTAGTTGGAAGATTCTACTTGTAATTCGAAAATTCCAATTGTAATTTGAAAATTCCAATTTTAATTTGAAAATTCCAATTGTAATTCGAACAAGTCAGAGTGTTAAATTCGGCTGTGCCGAATCTTTTATACCCTCCAAAATGTAAAAAAAAATAAAAACAAAAATTTGTCAGGGGCGTTTCTTTTTTTTGTGGGGGGGTTGATGGGGTCAGTGGGGGACGTTGAGAGCACCTTTCCATCGCGATAAATATACAAAATATTTAATTTATTTAACAAAAATACAAAAAACCATGTAAAAAAGTGTATTTTTTTAGAGGTTGGTTTAGTTCTTCAAGGGGGAACTTTTTTCCCCCTGATCCGATTTGGCCAATTTCCGAACTTAACCTGCCTAGGAACATAAGACATATTCGTGCCAAATGTCGGGAGTCTAGCTCTTTTATTTTGGACTGCATCGTGTTAACTACAGACGGACGGACAGACGGACGGACGGACGGACATCGCTCGAATGTCTTAGCATCGATCACTGATCAATAATATATATACTTTATGGGGTCGCCGACCGATATTTCGATGCGTTAAACACGGAATGACATACTGTAGTTGGAGGGTAAAAAAATATCAATTGTAATTCCAAAAATATCACCGAAAAATATCAAACTCTAATTCGAAATACGTAGATCAATTTAAATTCGAAAAAGATCACTTGTAATTCGAAAATTCCAATTGTAATTCGAAAAATATCAATTGTTATTCGAAAACTATCAATTGTAGTTAGAAGAAGATGACTTGTAAATGGAAAAGGATCAATTGTAGTTCGAAAAAATCAATTGTAATTCGAAAAAGATCAATTGATCTATATGGAATTGCAATTGATTTATTTCGAATTAAAATTACTCTCTTTCGAGTTACAATTGACCTTTCTCGAATTACAATTTATCTTTTTTGAATTACAACTGATCTATTTCGAATAAGAATTGATCCATTTCGAATTATAACACAGTGATACAAAATCGAACTTTCGGAATCGGAATGGGGTGAAACCAAAAGCAAATGAAAGCTGACGTTTTCCATAACAAAACCCTCAAGGCATTTTTTTTAGGTCAGAGCTAGATTTTTTTTACACGCATTTAAAGTTGGTGATTTTAAAGCATTTTAAGTTTTTGTGTGCTAAACATGTCCTACTTTAAGGGCCATTGTGGTGCCCTTATTGGACATGTAGGGTCCAGTATCCAAACTTAAGCTCAAAATTACTTTAGTTATAACTGGTATGTGTTTTGCTGCAATCGGTACAGTACCTATTTACTGAATAGCCAAATTATTAAAATAAACCACTGTACACTGTTGCGTATGATTGTTATTTAAAGGCAATTATTAAAATAAACCACTGGGCACCGTTGCGTATGATTGTTATTCAAAGGCAAATACAATATTAATCATACGCCACTAATACAGTTTTCAAGCATTTATTATTATAATTATAATAAAAATTCACTAACTTCAAATGCAAAAGAAATCTAGCTCTGAACTAGAAAAAAACCTTGAGGGGTTTATGTTTATGTCATGGGGTTTATGGTTATGGAATATGTCAACTTTTATCTGCTTTTGGTTTCATCCCATTACGATTTTAGGTGTTGCACTGTGTAATTGATCTTTTTATACCCTCCACTCTAGTGATAAAAGGTATATATAAGTTTGTCATTCCGTAACTCATCGAAAAATCGGTCTGGGACCCCATAAAGTATATATCGTGAACCTATATTCAAAATATGCCAACTCAAATTTGACGGAAATGAGTTTCCGATTGCAAATAGCTCCCCTATGTAATACCTATCTGCCATAAAAATTTCAGAGCAAAATAATAATTTGTTGTCGTTTTACATCCATTTTTGTTATTCTGCTAACTCAAAGTACATATTTTTTTGGTGGAAATAAATGCCAACTCCCATTGTAAATTTCCAAAAAATTTTCAAAAATTTTTTTAAAAAAAATTAGACCACATATCTTATTGCATTTGCCATGCTAAACACGAATCTTGTAAAGATTTTGATATCTAATGACTGGTTCTCGAGATATTGTCATTTTGAAAATATAGGTAAATAGTGTTTGCAAAAAAAAAAATTGCTTATATTTATGTAACTTTCAAACTATTTATCAGATTGAAACATTATGAATGGGACAAATAAAGTCAATGATATAAGCTTTCAAAATAGCTAGTTTGGAGTGACCCTATTGCAATACAGCGTGAGTTACAGAGTGCCAAAGTTGACCACCCTGAGATTAAAAGGCTTTCGGAGCTAGTAATTTTTAAAAATATGCAAAGATTTTTAATTTTTTGTTCAGTTTTTGCAATTACCGTACTAAGGATAACAAAACCCAAAAAAAAAAAATTTTGAAAATTTTTTCAAAAAAAATGTATTTTTATTTTCCGACAAAATATGCCAACTCTAAAAAAATATTTGTTTTTTGATATAGTAATAAATGCCATCTCTGAAAAATACGCAAACAAGTGCAAAATATGGAAATTTTTGCATAGGTAAAAATTGTTTAGAATATTTAAACCATCTTGTGGAAGGTACATTGTTTATTTTTGCAATAATATGCGAAATAACTAGTTTTTTAGCTCTCCTGAACAGTAAGCTTTTTCGAGTTGGCATTTATTGAATATAGTTCGACGATATATTAATGATCCGCTATAGATTTTAAGACATTCTAGCGATGTCCGTCTGTCTGTCTGTGGAAATGGTGATCACGGCCAAAATATCACACGAAGATGACTGAAACTTAACGTATTTATTGGAAGTTCTCTCGAGAAGTTTGGTATTGCATTTGAGCGATATCGGTTCAGCAGTTTAAAAGTTATGAACGAAAATGTAAGGACACCTCAAAAACTTTAGTACATTCAACATAACCTAAAAATACAAAATGCTTAAATTCGGCTGCTGGTTGACATATGTGAACATAATTGAACACCGAATGGTGTTTAAACAAGTAGAAACATATTTTTTGACAAAAAAAAAGAAAAAACTCGCGGATTTTTGTTTTACCAAATTTTTTTTTGCGGAATTTTTTTCTCAAAAGTAATTTTCTTTTAAAGTTTTTTGTAATAATATTTTTTAAACTGTGGAGGGTATCAATATATTCGGCAAGGCCGAATTTAAGTTTTTTACTTCTTCGAATTACAATTGATCTTTCTCGAACTACAATTGATCTTTTTGAATTGCAATTGATCTTCTTCGAATTACAATTGGAATTTTCGAATTTCAAGTAAAATCTTCGTATTACAAATTGAATCTTCGAATTACAAATGGAATCTTCGAATTACAAGTAGAATTTTCTAATTATAATTGATGTTTTCGCGTTTTATAAGAAAAACAAAGTTTTGTATCTGGGTGTCAATCACTTGTGAAAGTAAGTATTACGGCCACAACAAATGATAGGGATGGCTTAAATTTTACTAAAATACTTAGAAATAGTATCAGGTAAAATATGAGAAACATGAGGAAAATCGTTGCTCGGGTTTAGAAATTATTAAGATTTTTTTCAAATTTGAAAGTTTTTTTGTCCTGCACATGGATGCAACAAAAATTTGAATTTTGTCGTACAGTGTCATCCAATGGGTGATATCCATGTTAACTGCACAAAGTAAATGTTTGAGGTTCCCCCAAACACACTCGCATTACTGTAGTTATGCATTTGTATGTGTTTTTTGAAAATGCAACCAAGCACTTGAACACATCAAATATGAATAACTGTACTTTCGGGACTTGTCAGTTGAAAACGCATACATACAAACATTCTTCTCATACATTTCACTTTGTATGTACTGCGAACTATCAAATAAGAACAAAAAACCCCTTTTGTTGTCGCATTGGACAGGAAATTCCGTAGGAAACACGCCCACACGCTTGATAATACTCTTATGAATACATAACGAAATTATTAATTGCGCAGCACAACTCAACTGGATATATTCATTCCATCGTTTTGTTCTTTGGTGTGTAACATTTTAACAATTGTTATTGTTAACAAAAAAAAAGTAATAAAAAACAAGTAAAACAGTTAAAAAAGTTAAATTCGGTCTTGCGGAATGTATTGATACCCTTCATAATTTAAAAAATATTATTTTCAAAAAATTTTATTTGAAAAAAAAAAATTATGTTAAAAAATTGGTAAATTTAATTTCCGCAAAAAAAATTTTTAGAAAAGAAAAAAAATTTTAGAAAAATTCCGCCAAAAAAAATTGTAAAAGAATATGTCCGTACTAGCTTAAATATCATCCGGAAATCAATTATGTTCACTTATGTCAACTAGCAGCCGAATTAAAGCATTTTCCATTTTTAGGTTATGTGGAATATACCAAAATTTTCGAAGTGTCCTTACATTTTTCTTCATATCTTTTGAACCAATAAACCGATATCGCTCAAATGGAATACCGAACTTACATAAATAAAGTTTTAGTCATATCTCTGTAAAATTTGACCGTGATCGCCATTTAAAAGACAGACGGGAATAGCTATAATGTTTTTAGAGTCCCCCACCGATATTTTGAGGCGTTACAAATGGAGTGACAAACTTACATACACCCTCTATCACTACATTGAGTGTAGGGTATATAAAAAACAATAACTAAGAATATACAATAACAACTACGATAAGGTAACAAAGTAACAAGTATACAGATGATATATATTTCATACAATTGTATGCAATAGAAAGTAATGAAAATTGAAAAAGAAAAATCTACTGTAAATATATCAAACTTTTGTTGACACTTCAATATAAATTACAATTGGAACGACAGGCTACAAATAGTAAATTGAATCACGTTATTCTTATGCAGCAAATGAAATTGCAGTTTTCTTAAATTAGCGTTGCCATATGTTTGCCTTGATTAAATATTTATCACATTAAAACGGAATGCACCACAATCTCAAAAATTTACATTGTTATATAGATTTGTATGGGCTATCGATTAAATTTTTTTTTTCAGAAAATTTTCAGAACCCGTTCTGAAATTTTCCATTTTTTAAAAAAGTCAATTTATCAAAAATCCGGCCACTTTTTTTTATTTTTTTTTTAAGTTTAGATGTTTGTCCATCTACTCAAAAAATTCAGAAACGTGTTTTTCGTTTTTTTCGACAAAATCGCATTTGAATTTGAAATTTCATAACAATTTTGTAATTTGCTTGTATTTTCTTGTTTTAACGTTGCGAATGAGTATTATTAATTGCATAAATGTTACTCATACGCTCTGTTGAAACAAAAAAATACAAGCAAATTAGAAAATTGTTATGAAATTTAAAATTCAAGTGCGAAAAAAAAACGAAAAACACGTTTCTGAATTTTTTTCGTGTGGATGGACAAACATCTAAACTTAAAAAAAAAAATTTAAAAAAAAGTGGCCGGATTTTTGATAAATTGACATTTTTAAAAATGGAAAATTTCAGAACAGGTTCTGAAAATTTTCCAAAAAAAAATTTTAATCGATAGCCCATACAAAACTATATAAGAATATAAATACATAGCGAAAATGTTTCAGATTCGGAGTTTTTTTCTATAGGAAAATATATCAGAGTCTAAAACCTTTTCTATACAAGCAATTTCTTAAAAGCTGAGACTTTTTCGATTGGAAAAATGTCACCGAATCTGAGTTTTTTCTTAATGAAAAACGTCTCAAAATTAGGGTGACCATTGTTTTCTAAACTCAAATCAGTACGCCAAAGTTTTTATGTAATTTTCTAAAAATAACTCTCTGAAAACTTTTCCTATGGAAAAGCACCGACCAATTTATTCAACACTCAAACAATTTTGGTAAAACTAACAAACTTGGGGTCAATTCGTATTTTAATTAAAACAACTGTTAAAATACAACTGTTAAATACAACTGTGATAAACTATTGTCGTTGTTTTTCAAAAAAAAATTTAGTTGACTTCAAGCGACTTCATTTGAATGTTTTGATCGTTTCAGTGCTAAAAATTTATCAAAAGCCCACAGGTTTTGAGAAAAAGAAAATCCCTCAGATTCTTAAAACTTTTTTCTTAAGTGTTGATAAAGCTTCCTTTAAGAAAACGTCCCAGCTAATAAACAACTTGTTTTTTAACTGCTCTGATGTTCGAACATCTAAGAATCATTTGGATTCCTACAATTACATTATATTTCTAAAAATATAGAAAATCCATCATCCCGTATACTTTTCGTTATAGAAAACCTAAAAATCAGTGCGCCGTTTCATATCAATTTAGAAAGATCAAAATAATCTCATACTCAGATACAGTTTTGCGTTTAGAAACCTTTTGACTCACGAACTCTAATCTTCTTAGAATTAATTCATTAAAACTAATCTCAATTTCCGACTTAAGTTATAAAACCTACTCTGAAGACTAATTTTATGGTAATTCAAGTTTTTCTATAGAATTTTTGAATAAAATTATTTTTTATGTTGAAGTTTTCAAAAATCAGTACAATCAGTACATATTTCAAAAAATCAGTACAACGTTTTTTGTGATCAAAAATCTGTACATGTAAAAATCAGTACGAATGGTCAGCCTACTCATAAACTAAAACTTTTTCTATTGGTAAAATGTATTAGATTTTTAATGAAAAATATATAAGATTATGAGAATAAGATTATAATAGAAAACAAGTAAAAAAGTTAAATTCGGCCTTGCCGAATGTAGTGATACCCTCCACAATTTCAAAAAGATTATTGCAAAAAACTTTATTTAAAAGGAAATTACTTTTGAAATTTTTTTTTTTTTTTTTATAAAAATTTCCGCGAAAAATAATTTTGGTAAAGAAAATCCGCGATTTTTTTTTTTTGTCAAAAAATATGTTCGTACCTGTTTAAATACCATTTGGTGTTCAATTATGTTCACATATGTCAACCAGAAGCCGAATTAAAGCATTTTGTATTTTTAGGTTATGTTGAATGTACTGAAATTTTTGAGGTGTGCTTACATTTTCGTTCATAACTTTTGAACCGCTAAACCGATATCACTCAAATGCAATACCAAAGTTCTCGGGAGAACTTCCAATAAATATGTTAAGTTTCAGTCATCTCTGTGCAATATTTTGTCCGCGACAGCATTTTCCACAGACAGACAGACAGACGGACAGACGGACAGACGGACAGACGGACAGACGGACGGACAGACGGACATCGCTAGAATGTCTTAAAATCGATCGGGCATCATGAATATATATACTTTATGGGGTCCCAGATCGATATTTCGATGAGTTACAAACGGAAAAAATACTCAGAAGCTAAGATCTTTCCAAAGAAAATGTCTTAAAATCTGAAAAATTACAGAATTCGAAAATTTTTCTATACGATAATTTTTTTCAAATATTAGAATTTTTCGGTGGGAAAAATGGCTCACTATCTAAAAAATTTTCTAGATGAAAAAGTATCAGAATCTGAGAATTTTTCTAAAGCTAAAATAATATAAGCTCTACAGACTTTTTATGAGAAGCTTTGAGTTTTTCAAATTGTTTTTGAAAAATTGTTTCAGACTATGGAAATTTTACTACTTATCAGAAAAATGCTTTAGATCCTTAGATTTCTTTGGAAGAAAAATTTAAAAAATTTAAAATTTTTTTTTAAATTTCTAAATATTTCTTATTTTTCTTAAAAATGTTTAAATGTTTCTATAGAAAAATAATACTCAACAAGAGTTGTAGACAAAAAAAAATCTTAATTATTAAAATCTCTCCAACCTGAATTTTCCTGTAAGACAAATATTTGAGTAAAAAAAGAATTATAATGGCCCCTCTACCTATCAATACGTTACTTTACTTTAAACAGATTTTATTTTTAATTATTACTATACCCTCATGTAGTTTGAAGTCCGACGTTCCTTGTAAAATTCATCTGTTAATTGCTGTACGTGTTATTACTAATGTCTTTCATGTCCAAATAGTATTTTGCATGTCAACTAGGGTATTCAAGCATTAATAGTTAATCGGTTAACCGATTAACTGTAGTCAAATAATTAATCGATTTTCAACTTATTTATCGTTTTATACATTAAAAAAAAGTTTTACCTAAATTTTGGAAAATAGTTATCTCCAAAATAGATTATAAATTTTCCCACAATTTAGTAAAATTTAAGTAAAAGTTAGGAAATTTTCTCAACTGTGGGGAAGAAAATGTAGTTCATATACTCATAAATAATTTTCGTAAAGTGAAATTGAAAGAAAATATCACCGCCAAAGAAATTTTTCCCAAATATAAGAAAAAATCTTTATTTTTAGGACACATTTCCTAAAACTAAAGTTTGTAATATTTATCTTCTTAGAATTGAGAAAGTTTTTTCTTCAGTTTTAGTAAAATTTTCATAACGTTAGAAAAATATTTTTTCAAAAAACTAAAAATGACGATATTTCGAAAACTAAGTGCGATTGAGCATTCACTTTGCTATATTTAGCTTAGTTTTCGAAATATTGTCATTTTAAGTTTTGATTCTTCTCTACAGTCATTTTTGTAGCTCATAACACGTAAAATTCGACCGCCCTACAAATGTCCCAAAAGTTTTTTCAGTAATAGTTTTTTAGCTACCCAGTTTTTAAAATTCATAAATCACTTGCCATAATTAACTACGCATTTTCTTGTTCAGCAGAGTTATTTACTCGATTTACTGATTAGAAATCCATTGCGTTAAATTGAATACCCTAACATCAATTTATGGAGAACACATATTGTATGCAGATACTCGTTTCGAATGTGTTTACGTAAATATGTTGTTAATGGTTTCCTTGGAATATGTGTACCTATCATATCAGTAATCAGATTATTGAAAGAATAATTTAAAAAGTTCCAGTTGTGCACATGTGTGCTTTAAGGAACAAAACTTTTTAAGGGCTGAAAATCTTTAAAACGATTTTTTGTATTACGAATCGCCATTTAAAATCGTCTGTTTAAATGGCGATAAAGGCCAACACATTACACATATGAGGCATTCCACACCAAATGTCCCGATACAGAAAAACATGTGTCCCGTAAATTTCTGAATAGGTTGTTTGGATAGCCCTATATGAAACTAAGAAAATTGCGTTTTTGGTTTTTCAAATTTTCAAAAACTGGGCTTAGGAGGCGTGGTCAAATATTGGAAAAATGGTTAAATTTATGACAAGTTGCCTTGATTAAATATTTATCACATTAAAACGGAATGCACCACAATGTCAAAAATTTACATTCTTTTATAGTTTTTAATAGGCTATCGATTAATTTTTTTTGAAAATTTTCAGAACCCGTTCTGAAATTTTCCATTTTTTATAAAAGTCAATTTATCAAAAATCCGGCCACTTTTTTTCTTTTTAAAATTTTTTTTTTAAGTTTAGATGTTTGTCCATCCACACAAAAAAATTCTGAAACACGTTCTTCGTTTTTTTCGAGAAAATCGCATTGAAATATTAAATTTCATAACAATTTAGTAATTTGCTTGTATTTTGTTGTTTAAACGTTGCGAATGAGTATTATTAATTGCATAAATATTACTCATACGCTCTGTTGAAACAAGAAAATACAAGAAAATTACAAATTGTTATAAAATTTAATATTCAAATGCGATTTTCTCGAAAAAAAACGAAAAACACATATCTGAATTTTTTTGTGTAGATAGACAAACATCTTAACTTAAAAAAAAAAAAAATAAAAAAAGTGGCCAGATTTTTGATAAATTGATTTTTATAAAAAATGGAAAATTTCTGAATGGTTCTGAAAATTAAAAAAAAATAATAATTTTAGTCGATTGCCCATACAAAACTATACAAGAATGTAAATTTTTGATATTGTGGAGCATTCCGTTTTAATTTGATAAATATTTAATCAAGGCAACTCGATACAAATTTGACAATTTTTCCAATATTTGACCACGCCTCCGAAGCCCAGTTTTTCAAAAATTTAAAACAAAAAATGCAATTTTTTTACACTCAAAAAAAAACTTTGTCAAATTACTAGAAAAAGTCTCGTAATCCAATTTTACCAATATTTGACAGTTTTTCTTGTTTTTTAACAAATAATTTTCGATTGAAATTTACATTTTTTTGTTTTAATTTTACAGTTTTTCTTATTATTTTACAAATTTCCACGATTTTTAGAAAAAAAAAATAGTAAATTTATTACAATTTCTTGTAAATTTTATTTCGCCAAAAAAGTTGTAAATTTACAATTTTATTGGTAAAAATCTTGTAAAATTACAAAAAAGCTTGTAATTTTTACTAGGAATTCTCGTAAAATAGGTGGGAGCAAAAAATCTAGT
Source organism: Pegoplata infirma (assembly GCA_963921195.1). Classification (NCBI taxonomy): domain Eukaryota; kingdom Metazoa; phylum Arthropoda; class Insecta; order Diptera; family Anthomyiidae; genus Pegoplata; species Pegoplata infirma. The sequence goes on along the minus strand of OY992537.1, from coordinate 14,828,479 downwards.
AAAATCCCGAAACCTCCTTGTAAGTTTTGTCGCGTCAAAAAAATAGCAAATTTACAATTTTTATAAATAAAATTTACAAGAAATTGTCGTAAATTTACTAGTTTTTTTTTTGTAAAAATCGTGGAAATTTGTAAAATAATAAGAAAAACTGTAAAATTCAAAAAAAAAATGTAAATTTAAATTGAAAATTATTTGTTAAAAAACAAGGAAAACTGTCAAATATTGGTAAAATGGGATTTCGAGACGTTTTCTTAGCAAAACCGTGAATTTCAGATTGGTTTCACCTTAAATTCAAGTCTTGAAAAAAACGAGCTTTTAAAAAACAAGCTTTAAAAACATTGGTAAGCCACAAAATTACTTTACAAAGTATTTTAGTCACTCAGAAATATTAAAAAAAAAAAAAAAATTACACTCGTAAAAATTTTACACTCAAAAAAAAATTAGTAATTTTTCTTTTTTTTTACAAAAATGGAAAAAAAGTTTTTTAACTGAAAATAAAATATTCCCAATTAAAATTGTTAATTTTTTTCACGTTAGTAAATTTACTATCCTTTCAAAAAAAAAAAAATAGAAATTTTTATTTTTTTACAAAAATGGCAAAAAAAAGTTTTTTACTGAAAATAAATTAAAATTTTTCATTTTTTCGCGTTAGAAAATGTACTATCCTTTGAAAAGATACTGTGTATAGCAGCGGTTACCAACCTTTTTGGCTCGAGTACCCCTAATTTTAAATGTTATCAGCCGCGTACCCCTAACGATTTTTTATTTGTTTTCGTTAAAAAACTTCACATAAATATTAGGGTTAATTTTGAAATTTTTGATCTGCGGGTATTATAATTTTTTTGAAAGGTTTATGGGAGATATGGGGCGGAAATATGACGTTTTTAATTTTTTTAAATGTTTTTTTTTTTTTTAACGAGATCAATAATTCCGTGACTTTTCGAATGAAACACCCTCGTATATACAATAAAAAGGCATTTTGAGCTTAACAAAATGGTACCAAAATTTCCACTCTATCACAATCCCTCTCAAAAATGCCCAAAAACACGTTTTTTTGATAACTCTGACATAAATTTTCTCAAAAACCAGACATCATAGAAAAATTTGGGAACCATTTTCGGAATCATCATCCAAAGGTTAATCGAAAACAATTGGTCAGATCTCAAAGTATCATCCATAAATATCGAAAAAACTGCTCTCTAAATTTCACATAAATACGTTTGACCTCAACTTTCCTTGACCTGACGTTATGGAAAACCTTGGAAGCCAGATGCGGAATTAGCATTATGCAAGAAATGCCCAAATTACTAAAATTTTGCTTTCCCCCGCGGACAGTTTCGCGTACCCCCTAGTGGTACGCATACCATAGGTTGGTAACCGCTGGTGTATAGTATTCTTAGATTCGGCAAAGTCGAATTTAATTTTTCTACTTGTTTCAATTACACCGTCCGACAAAATTCAAAAAAAAAAAATCGTTAAACACGAACTGGATAATATACGTTTTAAACTTGAGACTAAATGTAGTAAAACTGCATTTACAGTTTTTCTTTTCGTGATCCTGTTTCCTTTTAAAAGGATTTCAAAGTTTTAGAGGATTAAATTTTATTAAATATTTTTTTAATATTTGTATTTGTCCTAGGAAACCACTTGTGACAGCAAATGAAAGAGGAGGATCTCCTCTAATTTTTCAGGAAAAGGGAGGTATGTTTCAACATTTCAAAACTTTATCCTTCAATATCATTCGAAATTTTTTACAAAATATTTTGATAAAGTTTTCAAAGGACTTTATTAACATCCTTTTATCCTGATATGGCAAAATAAAGAAATGTAAGCATTATGGGAGATCCTCCTCTTTCATTTGCCCTCACCAGTGGCATCCTAGGACAAGTAAAAATATTTCAAAAATATTTTACAAAATGTATGCTTTAAAACTTTGAAGTCATTTTAAAAGGAAACAGGATCACGAAATGAAAAACTTTAAATGCAGTTTTATCATTTACATCATGATTTCTACTTTCAGACGTATATCATCCGGTTCATGTTTAATATTAGTTTTCGGACGGTGTTATCATTATCTTTATGATTTTTTTTTATTGTCCTAATAAAAAAACATAAAGTTTAACCACGCCCTCGGTTATTTCATATGAATTCCCATACTGTAGTTTTTATACACTTTTTTAAAACAATATTGTAACCTGCATTACAATTTCAATATAATTCCAATTAATTGTTTTAATATTCATATCCAACCAAGAAATTATTCCTTAAAACTCTGTCTCTGGGTAGAGAAAATCAACATACAAATTAAATTTCTTGCTATGGCAACAAACAATAGACAGAATCAGCAAAAGGAAGCAATATCGTCAAATTAAAAATACACAAAAAAACAAAATTTTAGCAAACAATACGAAGGATTTCCATTAAGGATTTTTAAATAATTAAAATCAAATGAAATGATGTGTGCTGTGAAACACTTACTGCTGCATCATACTGTCTGTCTTCTGTACGATTTACTTACTTACCCTTTGTCAAAAGATTACATTGAATAGACGATTAGACATCATATTGAGATTTAGCAAATTGATGAGTGCTTGCCATCCATATGTTAGGAGATTTTTCAATTGTCATCCAACAACAATTTACACTGTGATAATTTTAATCATAGTCAATCTGTATTTAATGCACTTTTTCTACTACTAGACCAATTGGTCGTACAACACTTGTTGGGCTGACAATTTTGAATAGAATAACTAATTTTAGTTAGTATCTTAGCACAATTGTCTTAGAAAGAACTACTAATGCTGCTGCTGCTACTGCTACCGTTAAAGATACAATAATGAAGTGAACAAAATGATGAGAAAGTTTGAATACTTTGCTTTTATTTTTAGAAATAAAAAATCTTATTTAACCGTTCAACTACATGTAGTCTGTGTTCACCAGGTTGAACTGAATTCAAGCATCAGGTAGTGACAATAAGAAACTCAACATAGTTCTCAAATAGTTTAATTTACCCCAAAAATAAAAATGTTATAACTAAAAAGCTTTTTATGAGTTTAAAAGCTAAATTTTAGATATAGAAAATCCTACATGCGAAAACAACAAGTTGTTAGAAAAATAAAGCAACAGGAGGTATCCTCTTATCAGTTACAGAAAGTAAAAGAAAAGCTTTCTTTCTTACCCTTAACTTTTATTTACTCTTTAAAGCTTTTTTTTTATAAAATTCTCTTTTAAGCCAAATAAAAAACAACACCTACGCATTGTGGCATTGTATAAAGAAAAGCTTTTTGAAAGCTTTTCTCCATTCATACATTGATTTCTTACACAAAAAAAAAAAAACTACAAGTGTGTGGAGTAGGTACACATGTGTGTCCCTAAAATATCTCTTGAGTCCTTTAACTGAAACAAAATGAAAAAATAACAAATAATATTAATCATTTTATGGCCATTTCCATCTTCAACACCCACATATTTTAGTAAATAAATTAGAAGTTGTATATATATTTTTTTTATTTTATCTCCTACCTTCTCCTACTCCTACTCCACTTCATTCTCCTCCTTAACCTAACTACCCACTGTCCATCCAATCATGACATTTTCTTATTTGTATGGTTAATAAATTATTTTATCAAATTATATACTGTATAGTAGTTTATTTTGTTTTTTTATTCCCTCCACTCTAGTGATAGAGGGTATATATTAGTTTGTCATTCCGTTTGTAACACCTCGAAATATTGGTCTACAACCCCATAAAGAATATATATTCATGATCCCCGATTGATTCTAAGTCGATCTCAGGATTTCCTTCCGTACGTCCGTCTGTCTGTAGAAAACACGCTTACTTTTGAAAGACTTTACTGAGGTTCATGAAGTTTGGCGAATACGTTAGTAATTTACCTGGTCAGGTTGGTATTGCATTCCAGCAAAATCGGTCCAGTAGTTCAAAAGTTATAAGCAAAAGAGTGAATTTCGGCAAGGGTTTTTTTGCGAATTTATAAGTTAAAAAATAAAATATTTATAATAAAAATTGTTAAATTGTTCACTTTAGAAAATTAAGCTATCACTTCACAGAGCATTGTGTAGGGTATTCATAGATTCGGCCAAGTCGAATTTAAGTTTTCTACTTGTCTTTTTTTTCTCTTTCAATTTAACTCTCTAGCCAATTTAAATTAAAAGTACATAATACCTTTTAATTGTATTACAATCTTTAATCTTTTATTATTTAATTAACTTGTATGTTGTATTGAACTTGAATTTTTAATAAAGTGAGTAGTAATTGAATTATTAAATCTGCAACAAAAAAACAATAGAAATTGATGACAAAGGTCGGCAATAAATTACTTTTTATATAAAAAAATATCTACTGTCAAGGATCACCACTAGATTGGCTTTGTTAATTAGTTTATTTATTTTATTTATTTATATTGTATGCAGTGTTGCCATAACTATGAAATACAAATCTGCTAAAAGGCTAAAAAAAATCTGCTAAAATGCACTACAGCTCAAAAAAAATCTGCTAGATTTTTTTGAGGTATTTTTTAACTAAAAAAAACTTTGTTGAAAAAATAAAAAAATTAATAATAAACTTCATTTGTTAAAAAAAAAAAATTATAAAAACAAATAACAATATTTTTTAAAAAAATATTATATAAAATTATATATATAACCACAGTTTTGGAGGATACCGAGTAAAAAAGTTTTTATATAGTTGCATATAATTTTATAAACATCATATATGATTAAATAGACTTATATAGAATTTGATGCGAAAAATGAGTCGATAAAACTATATAAAATTTGATCAATGTTTCTTATATTTTGATAAATTTTTTATATAATTTTATGCGAAACTTGGACCCTATTTTTATATAACAACAGCAAATTTATATAATCAGATACAATTATATACAACTATATCAAATTATATAAAACCATATATAATTTTATAAAGTTATATAAAATTATATCAAGTTTTATATAAATCATAAAATTTTGTTTTAATTATATAAAATTATATGTAATTTTATGTAACTTTATATAGTTTTATACCGTTTTATACAATTTTATATATATTTATATAATTACATCTGATTATATAATTTTGCTATTATTATATAAAAATAGGGGTCCGAATTTCGCATAAAATTATATAAAAAATTTATCAAAATATAAGAAACATTGATCAAATTTTATATAGTTTTATCGACTCATTTTTCGCATCAAATTCTATATAATTCTATTTAATCATATATAATGTTTATAAAATTATATACAACTATATAGGAACTTTTTTACTCGTGGTGTAAAAAATTTCGTCTAAATCTTCGTCTTCCTCATCCACCACAACTTTTTCGTATTTTTCTGATGACCTTATTTTTGGAACTAAATCTTGTGGTATTTTAAACGTGTAACAGCAAGAATTGTCTAGCTTTAAACCTTCTCTGATTTGTATGATGCTGCACAGCAGATCCGTTTTCATTTTGTTTCTTAACTTATTTTTAATGAGACCCATCGTACTAAAAAGACGTTCTACGCCCGCATTTGAAAATGCCAAAACAAGTAACGAAATTACAAAATCAGATAATTCTTTAAATGGATTCTCTTTTACTGAATTTTTAAAATTATTGACAATTCAGCAGTAAGCAGCAGACAGCAAAATTTCCTATATAGCGAACAATAATATGTTTAGGGAATTTTGCTGTCTCCTGCTTGCTGTTTAATTGTGAATCGGTATTTATTTCTAAATAACAGTTGTAAAAAACCGCAGATACTAACAAAACTACATTTTTTTACACTTAAAAAAACTATTATCTTAATTGTAAAAAAAAAAAATGCTAAAAAAAAAATTTACTTTTAAAAAAAAAATATGCTAAAATCTGCTTTTTCAAAAAAAAATATGCTAAAAAAGCAGTTAGCAGATTTTTTAAAACAAAATCTGCTTTTACTAAACTTTATCTGCTAAATCTAGCAGAAAATATGCTAAAATGGCAACGCTGATTGTATGCACAAGGGCTACCATTATTATACTTTCCACTTACAAGGGAGGTCTTTCTATAGGCACTCAGCTATTTTCATGAAATTTGGATACATTTTTTAGGACAAGAATTTATTAAATACGTGACGCAATTTTATTTTTATGGGGATCGATTCAATTGGACTAAAGCCACGTTCACACTACAAGAACTTACCATGGTAAGTTGAGATGATTTTGTGATTTTTCTTTATGCTAGTACAATTTGAGATGATTTTGTAAATCACTATGTGATTTTGTTCAAAGGAAAATCACATAGTGATTTAAAAATCACGCTAGTCTGTACACAGTATAAAACGGGGATTCACATTTCCTTATATCTGAATCGAACAAACAGGGTAATTAATATGTAATTTATTCATCATTTTACTTTCCCCAGTCTCTAAGTTTTAATTCCACTTGTACTTAAACATTAGGATTGGTCGCTTTTACACTTTTTTCTGTTATCGGAAACGGCTCTGGCCTTAAAAAAAATATTTCACACAGGAGTTGAAACACCTCAATTCAACCGTCGCGACGGGTTGACCTCAACCCCTTAAAAATGTAGTGCAATTTCGTACTAAATTTTCCTTCAACAAAAAAGAGGTTGTGCTTATTTTTAAGGGGTGTGGTCGTTCTAGTTTTCGAGAAATGGCGTCTTGATAATTAGAAAAATCGTACATATTTGACAAAACTGTTTTGAAATTAAAACCGTTATCTCAAAAAGTACTCAAGCTAGATTTCTGTTTTAGATTTTATAAAATATATAAAATAACCGCATTTATTATCGCATGCGACACATTTTTTTTTTTTTTTTTGTTAGAAAAAGGTCAAAGATCATTTTTTAATCTTAATTTTTGGAGAGTTCGTCTTAAAATCTGATATTTTTAAATTTTTGGAAAAAAAGTATATTTTATTAAGAATCATCTATACTACTTAAGTTTTTTACATAAGTTTTCCTAAGCCCTATCTCCAATCCCTAAGTGGGCTTCCATACAAATTACAGTTGGAGCAAATTTTATAAAAATGTAATTTTGAATGGAAGCCCACTTTGGCAGTGAAGATAGGGCGTAGGTATGTTTCGAAGAATTGTTAAAAGGTAAAAATAATTCACCCTCTAGGACGCACCATTGGATCGGTAGAAGCTGATTAAATAAAACAAATATATAAAAAACAAGTGAGAGTGTTAAATTCGGCTGTGCCGATTCTTGTATACCCTCCAACGTTAAAAAAAATGCAGGGGCGTTTTTTTTTGGGGGGGGGAGCTTGTCGGGGGTCCTTGGGAACACCTTCTCTCTGGTCAAAAATGTTTACAAATTTAATTACTATGCTTTTTGTACAAAAGATACACACTTTCATCATTATATAAATAATTTGCTAATGCCCACGCCCACAAAAGGGGGCGGACCAAAAAAAAGGAATTTTCAAATCTCCTGGGTCCAAGTCCAAGACTTTGAACTTTTTCAAGCATAAAAATGTTTCATTAGTTTAACAAAAATACAAAAGAACGTATAAAAAGGTACCTTTTTTCATTGGTTGGTTTACTTCTTTAAGGGGGAACTTTTTCCCTCCTGGCCCGATTTTGTCCATCTCCGAACTTAACCAGCCTATGAACATAAGACATATATGTGCCAAATTTCAGGAGTCTAGCACTTTTATTATAGACTGTATCGTGTCTTCCACAGACGGACGGACAGACGGACGGACAGACGGACATCGCTAGAATGTCTTAGAATCGATCACTAATATATATACTTTATGGGGTCCTAGACCAAATTTCGATGCGTTACACACGGAAGGACAAAGTGAGTATACCCCCATACTGTAGTTGGAGGGTATAAAAATATTGTGGGCCAGTCATGCATTTAACAGCTCTTGGGACACTCTTAGGGCAGTTAGAGCCAATTTTAGAAATGTCATTTTGTACGGGAGCTTCCTTAGGAATTGGAGATAGAGTGTTAGTTTGTACCGAACAAATATTTATTAATCGTTATCCCATTATCCTACTGGGCAAAAAGTTTGTAGAATCGGTAGATGTTTTACCCAAAAAAATTTCAAAAAAATTGAAGAGTACAAACCTTTTCAAAAATAAGATTTAAATTTTAAAACTTAAAATCGCATACTAGAGCGCTTTTAAGAATTTTTTGGGATTTTTTTTTTAAAAGTACGTAAAAAAAAACAAAAATTTAAAAAAAAAAAAAAATTGGACCATTATTGAAGTTATGAGTAAAAGAAGTTTAAGTAAAGGAACAAACTACCAATTCTTAAAAATTCGATATCTTTTGAACGGGTCATCAAAAAAATCTGAAAATTTACCACGAAGGAGTTTTCGAAGGGTACTAAAAACTGTAAACAAATTGGGAAAAGCTAAAAAAAAAATTTTCAAAGTGTCCGATTTGACATGGAGTGCCCCATATATATTATTGATCAGAGATCGATTTTAAGACATTCTAGCGATGTCCGTCTGTCTGTCTGTGGAAATGGTGATCGCGGCCAAAATATTACACGGAGATGACTGAAACTTAACATATTTATTGGAAGTTCTCCCGAGAAGTTTGGTGTTGCATTTGACCGGATTCGGTTCAGCGGTTTAAAAGTTATAAAAGAAAATGTAAGGACACCTCGAAAATTTTGGTACATTCAACATAACCTAAAAAATACAAAATGCTTTAATTCGGATGCTACTTGATATTTGTGAACGAAATTCGATGCCTAATGATATTTAAACAAAAACAAACATATTTTAAAAAAATCGCCGAATTTTTTTTTTCACGAAAAATTTTTTTCGCTGAAAATTTTTTTTGTTTTTTTTTTGTGCAAATAAACTTTCTTACATTGTGGAGGGTATCAATCCATTCGGCATGGTCGAATTTAACTTTTTTCATGTTTTTAATTAATTTTATTTTAATCCGATTGAACTCAAATTTTGTACCACATAAATTTTAGTCCTAGTAGAATAAAAAATTTGACCGGACATTCAAAATTGAGAGAAAAACTTTGTTCCCATACAAAAAATGTCGCTCACATCTAAAATATTAGCCACAGTAGACGAATGAGTGATATTTTTTTGCTAACATGAAATAAATCATACGCCTTTTTGTATGACTTATTAGTGAAAGTATTGGGGCGTATGATTGATATTTTATTTTTATAAGAGAGGTTAGATCGTGATTGGCTTTTCACTCACGTAAGTTTACGAAAGAAAAAAAAATAATCACTCATCATCGTTCACAAAATTTTTTTTGTCACGAAAGAAGAAATCAAATTAAAACACAAGAATTCATGTTCACCAAATATGACCTAAGCATATTTCGAATACCTCATAATTTTGAACTGTCCTTACTCAATATTAAAATAGTTTTATATTATTTTTGTCAACAGCACTTACCTCGTTTATATTATTGTGATTTCTCTCATGCATTAAACTATTCCATTTTTTACGAATCCACGACGAAGAAGACATACAAATAGTTTATTAATTTTGTTTATTTATTGTTTTGTTTTCTTTCTTTCCTTTTTGCTAACAAATTGTGTCCAGTAATGTTTCTGTTTTGTTTATAAAATAAAAATATTCATAATATTAGTAAAAAAAATTCATAATAACTATTTTTACACTTTATTTATAGTATTTTTGTTTTTTTTTTAGTTTTATAGCGAAACACGTAACAAATTTATACAACGAGATAACAAGTTCCTTTCTTTTGCTGAACTAAACTGACGGTTTGATATCCTGCATTAAGACTATTTTTGTACATCACCGTTACAAAAATATATTCAATGTAGTTATTGAAAATTGCTCAATACATTTTAACAAACCATGATGATGTTATTTTTGTTTTTTGTATGTGTGTGTGTGAAATATAAAGGAGATCCCAACAACAAAATTGTGATAAAAAAAATTTGAAACATTTTTCCTATAGAAAAAGTCTCAGATTTTTAAACATTTTTCCTTTAGAAAAAGTCTCTGATTCTGAGACATTTTTTTTATAAAAAAAGTCTCAGATTCTGAGACATTTTTCTTATAGAAAAGGTTTCAGATTCTGAGACAATTTTCTTATAGAAAAAGTCTCAGATTCTAGAAATTTTTTCTTATAGAAAAAGTTGCCGACTCTGAGACATTTTTCTTATAGAAAAAGTCTCAGATTCTAAGACATTTTTCTTATAGAACAAGTTTTAGATTCTGAGACATTTTTCCAACAGAAAAAGTCTCAGATTCTGAGTTATTTTTCCTATAGAAAAAGTCTCAGATTCTGAGATTTCTGAGATTCTCAGATTTACATTTTTCCTACAAAAAAAGTCTCAAATTCTGAGGCTTTTTGCTTATAGAAAACGTCTCAGATTCTGAGACATTTTTCTTATAGAAAAAGTCTCAGATTCTGAGACATTTTTCTTATAGAAAAAGTCTCAGATTCTGAGACATTTTTCTTATAGAAAAAGTCTCAGATTCTGAGACATTTTTCTTATAGAAAAAGTCTCAGATTCTGAGACATTTTTCTTATAGAAAAAGTCTCGGATTCTGAGACATTTTTCTTATAGAAAAAGTCTCAGATTCTGAGACATTTTTCTTATAGAAAAAGTCTCAGATTCTGAGACATTTTTCTTATAGAAAAAGTCTCAGATTCCGGGACATTTTTCTTATAGAAAATGTCTCAGATTCTGAGACATTTTTCTTATAGAAAAATGTCTCAGAATCTGAGACATTTTTCTTATAGAATAAGTTTCAGATTCTGAGAAATTTTTCTTATAGAATAAGTTTCAGATTCTGAGAAATTTTTCTTATAAAAAAGTCTCAGATTCTGAGACATTTTTCTTATAGAAAAAGTTTCAGATTCTGAGACATTTTTCTTATAGAAAAAGTCTTAGATTCTGAGACATTTTTCTTATAGAAAAAGTCTCAGATTCTGAGACATTTTTCTTACAGAAAAAGTCTTAGATTCTGAGACATTTTTCCTTTTTCTTATAGAAAAAGTCTCAGATTCTGAGACATTTTTCTTATAGAAAAAGTCTCAGATTCTGAGACATTTTTCTTATAGAAAAAGTCTCAGATTCTGAGACATTTTTCTTATAGAAAAAGTCTCAGATTCTGAGACATTTTTCTTATAGAAAAAGTCTCGGATTCTGAGACATTTTTCTTATAGAAAAAGTCTCAGATTCTGAGACATTTTTCTTATAGAAAAAGTCTCAGATTCTGAGACATTTTTCTTATAGAAAAAGTCTCAGATTCCGGGACATTTTTCTTATAGAAAATGTCTCAGATTCTGAGACATTTTTCATATAGAAAAATGTCTCAGAATCTGAGACATTTTTCTTATAGAATAAGTTTCAGATTCTGAGAAATTTTTCTTATAGAATAAGTTTCAGATTCTGAGAAATTTTTCTTATAAAAAAGTCTCAGATTCTGAGACATTTTTCTTATAGAAAAAGTTTCAGATTCTGAGACATTTTTCTTATAGAAAAAGTCTTAGATTCTGAGACATTTTTCTTATAGAAAAAGTCTCAGATTCTGAGACATTTTTCTTACAGAAAAAGTCTTAGATTCTGAGACATTTTTCCTTTAGAAAAAGTCTCAGATTCTGAGACATTTTTCTTATAGAAAAAGTCTTAGATTCTGAGACATTTTTCTTATAGAAAAAGTCCCAGATTCTGAGACATTTTTCTTATAGAAAAAGTCTCAGGTTCTGAGAAATTTTTGTTAAGACATTTTTCTTATAGAAAAAGTCTCAGGTTCTGAGACATTTTTCTTATAGGAAAAGTCTCAGATTTTGAGACATTTTTTTCTATAGAAAAAGTCTCAGATTCTGAGACATTTTTCTTATAGAAAAAGTCTTAGATTCTGTGACATTTTTCCTAAAGAAAAAGTTTCAGATTCTGAGACATTTTTCTTCTAGAAAAAGTCCCAGATTCTGAGACATTTTTCTTCTAGAAAAAGTCCCAGATTCTGAGACATTTTTCTTATAGAAAAAGTCTTAGATTCTGTGACATTTTTCCTAAAAAAAAAATTTCGGATTCTGAGAACATTTTTCTTATAGAAAAAGTCTCAGATTCTGAGACATTTGTCTTATAGAAAAAGTCTCAGATTCTGAGACATTTTTCTTATAGAAAAAGTCTCAGATTCTAAGACATTTTTCTTATAGAAAAAGTCTCAGATTCTGAGTCTTAGATTCTGAGACATTTTTCTTATAGAAAAAGTCTCAGATTCTGAGACATTTTTCTTGTAGAAAAAGTCTCAGATTCTGAGACATTTTTCTTATAGAAAAAGTCTCAGATTCTGAGACATTTTTCTTATAGAAAAAGTCTCAGATTCTGAGACATTTTTCTTATAGAAATAGTCTCAGATTCTGAGACATTTTTCTTATAGAAAAAGTCTCAGATTCTGAGACATTTTTCTTATAGAAAAAGTCTCAGATTCTGAGACATTTTTCTTATAGAAAAAGTCTCAGATTCTGAGACATTTTTCTTAAAGAAAAATTCTCAGATTCTGAGACATTTTTCCTATAGAAAAGTCTCAGATTCTGAGACAAGGAAAAAAGTCTCAGATTCTGAGACATTTTTCCTAAGGAAAAAATTTCAGATTCTGAGACATTTTTCCTAAAGAAAAAGTCTCAGATTCTGAGAAAAAGTCGTAGAATCTGAAACATTTTTCCTATAGAAAAATTCTCAAATTGTGAGACATTTTTTCTATAGAAAAAGTCTTAGATCTTGAGATATATTTCCCACAAGAAAAGTCTCAGATTCTGAAATATTTTTCCTTTAAAAAAGTCTCAAATTCTGAGACATTTTTCCTAAAGAAAAATTTTTAAATTCTCAGTTATTTTTCCTATAGAAAAATTCTCTGATTTAAAATATTTCACTGGTTCTCGTTGTTTTTTAGTATTTTATGGTTATTTGTGTGTTTGAGTGTTTCTTTTTTTACGCTTAAATTAGCACCGGTTACAATTTATAGCTCATTACGTAGTTTGTATAACATTTTGTGTGTTGTTTGTATTAACAATATGAGTGGGTGTTCGTTTGGTAGGTTTTTTTAACATTTTGTTTAGAACCAAAAAAAGCTTAACCCAGTGATGACGTCGTATATTTTTTGTGGTGGCTTCTTATAACCCAGTATCCCTTTAAAAAAAAATCTACCACATTACCAAATTTGTTTCACGATACCATATCAGCCGAACACAGCACAGCTCTACATGTGGGTCGTTATTTATCTATATTTTTTTTTTGCTGTTGTTATTTTAGGATATTTTAAACACACCACACTCTTTGCCTAACTTCTCTTGCCTAAGTATTTGTATTTTGTTTTTAATTTGATACAGCCGAAGCCGAATATAACAACAATATCGTGTAGCAGGAGCCTTTTCGTGTAAAACTCTGTCAGAAAGTCTGTAAAGCGAATTTTTAAATTTAGTAAACAATTAAAAAAATTGTGCATATTTCAGAGGATTAATTAGAAAAATCCTACGATTCTGAGACATTTTTTTCGAGTGAAAAAGTCTAAAATTCCAAGAAGTTCTTCCTAAAACAAAATTTTAAAAATCTAAAAATATTTTTTTTATAAAAACTTACTGAGATTAGAAAACATTTTGATTTCAGTGCTTTTGATGCAATTTTCTGGACTCTGAGACAAATTTTATTATATCAGATGTATAATTTTCTGAGATATTTTTCCAGATTTAGAAACATTTTCTGAGACATTTTTCCTACAGAAATAGACTCAGGTTCTGAGACATTTTCGTATAAAAAAAAACTGATTCTTAAACATTTTTATAAAGAAATACATGGTATCAGCTTCTGCGAAATTTAATTTTCATATTTTTTATGTGAATTTCTTTTTTGAAAAAGCAACTTAAGCAACTGGAAAATATGTTCTATAGAAAAAATTTGGAACTCTTCTGAGACATTTTTATACCCTCCACTCTAGTGATAGAGGGTATATATAAGTTTGTCATTCCGTTTGTAACACCTCGAAATATTGGTCTAGGACCCCATAAAGTATATATATTTATGATCCTCGATCGATTTTAAGTCGATCTAGCGATGTCCGTCCGTCCGTCCGTCCGGCTGTCTGTCTGTCCGTAGAAAACACGCTAACTTTTGAAAGACTTTACAGAGGCTACTGAAGTTTGGCATATATATTTGTCATTTACCTGGTCAGCCAAATCGGTCCAGTGGTTCAAAAGTTATGAGCAAAAGAGTAAATTTCGGCAAGGGTGTTTCGCGAATTTACGAGATAAAAAACACGATAACTTTCGAAAGACAATAATGAGACTATTGAAGCTTGGCACGTATCTTTGCCGTTCCCCGGGTCTGTTTGGTTTTAAATTTCAGTTCAATCGGTCCAGTGGTTCAAAAGTTATAAGCAAAACCCTGAATTTCAGATTAGTTTCATCTAAAATGCCACGTGTTTTAACAAGTTTTAAAAGCATTGGTGGTAACTAAACAATGCTTTTCAAACTTGATTAATTTTAAAGCAATGATTTTTAAACTTGTTTAGTTTTAAAAGCATTGGTAACTTAAAAATTACACTCGAAAAAAATTTTACACTCAAAAAAAGTTTTACACTCAAAAAAATTTTACACTGAAAAAAAAAATAAACACAAAAAAAAATTTAGTTTTTTTTACAAAAATTACAATATTTTGTGTACAAACGTAGGTGCATTCACTCAGAAATATTTTTACAGTAAAAAAAACATTACACTCGAAAAAAATTTTACACTCAAAAAAAAAATTAGTAATTTTTTTTTTTTTTAAACGACAAAAAAAGAGTTTTTTACTCAAAATAAAATATTTCTAATCAAAATTGTTAATTTTTCACGTTAAAAAATGTACTACCCTTTAAAAAAAATGCATTGTGGAGGGTATTCATAGATTCGGCAAAGTCGAATTTAACTTTTCTACTTGTTTTACTTGGTATTCTCAAAGTGCAAGTCCTAATGAACATAGTCTACAATTTTTATGTTGGGACAACAATGGGATCGACCAAAATCAAAATTTTTCAAAATTCTCCCCCAAAATCAACAAATCGCGACATTCTTGCGCCTCCCATTGGAGTCCCAAGATAAAAATATCAGGATATGCTCTCTAGAACTTATTCTTAAAAACAAACAAGGTAAAAAAAATTGGGAGATACTATCCCCCGATTTCCCCCACCCCTAGCCCCGATCTTTTAATACAAGAGGCACCCCTAATTTTTTTTATTTTTTTTGTGATAGTAATATTGTAGGGCATATTAAGAGCTTTAAAACAAACCAAAAATGGACTCTGTAGCTACAATACAGTCCACGATATTAAATTTGTAATGTGCAAGAGTGTCGCGATTTGGAGATTTTGGGGGAAATTGTAAAAAATTTTGATTTTGGTCGATCTGATTGTTGTCCCAAAATAAAAATTTTAGGATATGTTCATTAGGACTTGCACTTTGAGAATACTAAGTAAAAAAAAAAATCGGGGGATACTTCCCCCATTTCCTCCACCCTTTGCCATGACCTTCAAATAAGGGGGGCACCAGGTCCTTTTTTCTAAAATTTTTTGGTTAAGGTAGGTAAACAAAAATGGACTCTGGCTACAATAGCACTTATGTTATTAAATTTTTAAGGTTCAAGAGTGTTGCGATTTAGAGATTTTAGGGGAAATTGTGAAAAATTTTGATTTTGAGTGATCCCATTGTTGTCCAAACTTAAAAATTTTAGAATATATTCTTTAAGACTTTCTCTATAAGATTATCAAGTAAAAAAAAAATCGGGGGATACCATCCTCCCCATTTTCTCCTCCCTTTATCACGACCTTAAAATAAGGGAGGTAACCCTTATTTTTTTCGAAATTTTTTTGGTTATGGTAGGTCTTGTAGAGCATATTATGAGCTACAAAACAAACCAAAAATGGGCTTTCTAGCTATAATAGAACCAACGATATTAAGTTTTTACGGTGTAAAGTGTCGCGACTGGGAGATTTTGGGGGAAATTTTGACCCTCCGTATTTTCGGCCCGTGTTGACCTAGAGGCCTGAAAATTTAGTTTTTTACGTAGTGTAAGAACTTAACCAAATTTCATCAATATCGGAGGGGGTCAAAAATATTCATGATTGATTTCACTAATAATGACCCAATGGTGTTTTTCACATGTTTTGTATTTTTTTTTTTGTAAAAGCGAAGAAAAAATGTTACTTAAACAAAATTTTACAAAATATACATACCGGTAGTCTCGGGAATACCGTCAGAACCGGAACCGGGAATACCGGGAATAATGTAAGAACCGGGAAACCGGTATCAAATTTCGGGAATACCGAGAACCGGGAATACCGGTATTCCCGGTTCTACGGTACTGACCGTAGGCACTAGTAAAAATTATAAAAAATATAAATAACTTTAAATCAGATCTAAAATCTTACCATTTTTATATATCTTTAACCCATACTGGCTCGGTGTCGAAAATGACCCCGGAAATTCAAATGCAGGAATTTGTTGATATCAACAAAATATATATTTTGGGAATTTGTTGATATCAACAAAATATACTGAATGGGGCATTTTTGACCCCCTACCAAGAAGGGTTAACGATTTTTTAAAGTTAAAATATTACTACGATATTATAGTTGTGGTAAAAAACAGAGAATCCATTTGATACTTGTTTATAGCACAAAATTTAAGCTCTAAACTTCAAATTTTCTGCAGGGGTCATTTTTGACGCCCAGCCAACGTGGGTTAGACGTCCTAGATCGGTAAGATTTCACGACAGACTTAAAGCTAATATGGCTTAATAAAATTTATAAGATTTTATTAAGCCAACATATTGATAAAACCAACATTTCCTTGAAATCCGCTAACTTCCCCCCGCGATTCCCAAAAAGTGGCTCGACGGATATCTGCCATATTTCACATTTTTCTTCCCCAAGGTGTTCTTAATGAATTCAGAAAGAAAAAATGGTATATTTAAACTTTTTATTTAATAAAATTTTCAAATTTTGAAAAAATGTGTTTTGAGAACGCCCCCAAAATCATGCCATTTTTTTGGTATCAAGTTTGAACGGGTTAATGATACCGTAAAAACTTTAAATTTCATATTTAAGTATTTACGATCAAATATTATACAAAAAATTTTTTTAAATTATTTTAATAAAAAAACTTAAATTTTTTTATTTTTTTGTTAAAAGTCCTTTTTTGCAAAAACCCCAATTTTGAGGCTCAAAGTGGAGACAGAAGATAAACTCCGATCGGAGTGATATTTTGCACGTGAGTTACCCTTAGGGGACCGACACTTTTGGCGGGTATTAGAATTTGATCAGAGAGAAAAGCCCAAAAACGAGCCACCCTAGTGGACACCCATTAGTCATTACTTTGGATCTAAAAATTTTGGTATCTCGGTAAATATTGCCGATAAAACAAAAAGTCCAAAGACCGCCAAATACTCAAAAGCTCCTCGAGTAAAAGCTTTAAAGAAAATCTAAAATTATCAAAACCCTGTTGGGCCCTTAAACTAACGTATCTCAAAAACTAAGCAAACAGACAACAATTTGGGATCCATAAGGGACCCAACTTGGGGCAGGCCCATCAGGTCCGAAAACAATCCCATTATTTTTTTTATTTGTATTTCAAACTTTTAAAATATTTTCCTCCATACCAACGTTTTATTTCTTTAGCCGAATACAACCATTTAACCGAATCCATATAATTGGTCGGTCGCTACTTGCTAACATATTAATAATAAGCCGTGCAATTGTGTGAAACGCGAAGGTGTATATGTTTTGGTGCTTTTAATAAAATGTTGAATAAGTAAAAGGTCCTCTTTCTTTCTTCTAAGAAAACAAAACAGAAAATCAGGCTGAATAGGGTGTATTTTTATACCGTTTTTTGTGCTGATTGCTCCTAAACAAATGGTCATAAACTTGTGTGTTTTTTTTTCATTGTAAATATTCTTAAAGAAGAGCATATTGTAGACGTTAAATTCCTGTAGTAAAGGAAACGACAACATACGTCATTTATAACTGCGCCCATTTTATTAAAAGAAAGTATATTTATTTAGTCCTCAAACAACAAAAAAAAAACAATATATTTTATTGAGACTAACTAAATATAGATTAAATTTTGTAATCAATCATTAACGAAATATTGACGTTTAAAGAAATATCATGGTCCTTTTTATAGTTTAATTATTCAAGTCTTTATATTTTCTATTCCAATTCCCGACTTTGTAATATTTTAAAACATATTGTTGAAAAAAAGTTTTACAATATATTTTTTTTGGAAATAACAATAATAAACTTTCATTATTATAAAAAAATTGGAAATAAAAGCTTTTAATATGTCTGGATTTTTCACTTTTTAATTTTAATTTCACTTTCATTTTATTCTTACATTCGTTTTTGGCAATATTTTTGGTAATTTTTTTTTGTATTTTTTCGTCAAAACTGTTTAAAAAAGGAACTTGAAATTTTCTTTTGTACTTTCGTTATCTTTTAGTATAAATTTGCTAAGTTTTCTTGGTAAATTTAACAAAGTTTTTATTTTGTTAAATAGTTTTTTTAATTTTTAATTAGAAATTTTTGATTATTTTTACTTTTTATTGTTTTTTTAATCTTGTTTTATATGCTGCTCTTAAATTTTTTTATACGATGATGGCATCTAACGAAGGACTTCTGTCCTACTGAAACGTTTTTCGTATTGTATGTCGTGGCAAAAATTTCCAGCACACACAGTAGTAGTGTTTTTTCACAAATACACACGCTCACGCACCATAGCAAATGTGTTGTACTTCTTTTGTTGGCAGTGAAAGAGAGTGATAGAGTGGGGGAGAAGGAGAGGTAGGAGGAGGATGTAGAGTAGACCAGTATGTGACATAGGTTCGTTGAAATATAAGTATTTTCAACAATATACACATATTTTACACCAAAAAGCTTTATTTTTTTGTTCGTTGGTGTTCGCTTTAAATGTCAAATAATACGCATACCAGATAACAGTTTACAGCAAAATTTAATAAATGTAGGTAGATACAGAGCCTCGATATAGGGTCAGATATTTAAATGATTGTAAATATTTAAATGATAGGAAAATGTTCCCTGCAAAACAGTCGTGGATCTAGCTTTTGCATTTATCGGTGAAGATGGGAAAAACTTTTTTTATTACAGTAAAAAAAGTCACAAGGGAACTCTGCCGGACCGATTTCCATCATTTAGAAGACCCTTTTTAGTCAAATAAACTAAACTAAATTCTTAGTTGTGTGACTTTTTTCCAAAAGTCAATATTTTGAAAAAAGAAAATATTCAATAAAGATGTATTAGATTTTTATACATACAGGTTTTCTTCACAAAATTTGTTAGGTGTTGAGACATTTTTACTACAGAAAAACTCATAGATTCATAAATATTTTTCATATACACTCAAAAAAAAGACTTAACTTAAACTTTGGAAAATTTTTCTTCAAATAGTTTATAAATTTTCCCTCAATTAAGTTAAATTTAACTAAAAGTTGGGAAATTTTATTAAATGTTAGGAAAAAATTTGAGTTCATGTACTGTTAAATAGTCCATTATTTTCCTTCTTTAGTTTTAGGACGTAATTTTCTACCAATTAGTTCATTGTCTTAGATTTGAGGAAGTTTTTTCCACTATTTTAGTAAAATTTTAATAACTCGGGCAAATTTTTTTTTTTCAAAAACTTAAAATGACGATATCTCGAAAACTAAGCCAGATAGAGCAAAATGGAGGCCATTTTTGGCCATAGTATCGCCGGTCCTCTTGTGTGGACCCCAATGGGTCCTAACTTTGGATTTAAAAAAGTTAGCATTCCCGAAAATTTTAAAATGCTCATATCTCGGTAAATATTGCCGACATGTCGCGACACAACAAAAAGTCCAAAAGCATTTTCGTAGCTCTCAACACGTAGAACAAGACAACCAAAAGCTCTCTGAGTAATATTTTTGAAGTTGTCGAGTTTTTTAATTCTTACAACCCCAGTGGTCCCTAAAATCACGTATTTCAAAAACTAAGAGAGGTAGAGCGAAACAGACAAACATTTTGGATCAAAAAATATGAAGATTCTTAAGGAAACTAACTGGGTTTGGGCCCATCGGGGTCTGAATCTTTCGGTCCGAACCCAATGGGGCCTTCACCCAATCGGGTCCTCAAATGTGTATGAACTAAATTGAAAGAAAATTTTTCCCATTTTTTAGTTCAAATTGGCATAATATTAAATTTTTTTTCTCTTTCCTTATTTTTAAGAAAAATATAAACTTAAAAGAAGGAAAACATGGCAATGGAGCTAAATCATTATCAATATTCCTTGAATTTAGTTAGTTTTCCCATTTTTTAGTTAATTTTTTTTTTTTGAGTGTAGAAGACCAAAAACTTAAATATATAAAGACTATGTAAGAGTCAATTCTTTTTGACGTTTAAAGGTGGTGTTAGTTTTACAAATGGTATCTGGGAAAGCTGGAAATTTTGTTAATCTTTTATTTTTCGTTTAATTTTGCTGGTTGTTTTGATTTAATTATATTCATTTCTTTTTTTTATTATATATTTTTTTATTTTCAAGTGACACAACAATAATTTTCATTCATAATTTTAAAATTTTTTAATGTTTATTTTTCGTTATTCCCAAATCGTTCCAAAATACTTTCCAAAAAAAGATTGCCATCTATTGATAACGACTTCGTTATCACTGACACTACTATTCATGAGTTACCCCTGTAGAAGACAACCCATTTGTGAGATATTTTCCTTTGGAGAAATGTTCAGATTCTAAAACCCTTTTCATATAAAAAAGTTTTGTAATTCTCAGAACGCATTTTCTGTAGAAAAATTCTCAGATTGGTCGATATCAACTCACAAAAATATTGCTAATGTAGGACAATGGCTTTGAGTTCATTTCCTGACTTAAAAATCGGAAAGTTCCGAACAAAGTGAAAAAAAAAAAAAAATTTCGGACATTACTGAAAAGTGTTTTTTTTATGGTAAAAAAAAAATTGTTTGTCCTAAAAATTTTTTTATACCCTCCAACTACAGTATGGGGGCATACACACTTTGTCATTCCGTTTGTAACGCACCGAAATATCGGTCGGTGACCCCATAAAGTAAATGAGGCATTCCACACCAAATGTCTAGCGAAAAAACATGTGCCCCATAAATTTATTTATAGGTTGTATGAATAGCCCTATATGGAGCTAAGCAAATTGCGTGTTTGGTTTTTTAATTTTGTAAAAACTGTGCTTAGGAGGCGTGGTCAAATATGGGAAAAATGATCAAATTTGTGTCGAGTTGCCTTGTTAAAATATTTATCAAATTAAAACGGAATGCACCACAATCTCAAAAATCTACATTCTTTTATAGTTTTGTATGGGCTGTTAAATATTTTTTTTTTTTTTGAAAATTTTCAGAACCCGTTCTGAAATTTTCCATTTTTAAAAAAGTCAATTTATCAAAAATCTGGCCATTGTTATACCCTCCACTCTAGTGATAGAGGGTATATATAAGTTTGTCATTTCGTTTGTAACTCATCGAAATATCGGTCTGGGAAAGTTGCCTTTTAGGGTCGATATCAACTCACAAAAATATTGGTCATGTGAGACAATGTCTTTGGGTTCCTTTTTTGACTTGGAAATCGGAAAGTTCCGAAAAAGTAAAAAAAAATTAACTTTTTTTTTTGCTTAAAATAGTTAATGGAATGGACATTACTCAAAAAGTGTTTTTATGGTAAAAAAAAAATTGTTTGTCCTAAAAATTTTTTTATACCCTCCAACTACAGTATGGGGGCATACACACTTTGTCATTCCGTTTGTAACGCACCGAAATATCGGTCGGTGACCCCATAAAGTAAATGAGGCATTCCACACCAAATGTCCAGCGAAAAACATGTGCCCCATAAATTTATTTATAGGTTGTATGAATAGCCCTATATGGAGCTAAGCAAATTGCGTGTTTGGTTTTTTAATTTTGTAAAAACTGTGCTTAGGAGGCGTGGTCAAATATGGGAAAAAAGATTAAATTTGTGTCGAGTTGCCTTGTTAAAATATTTATCAAATTAAAACGGAATGCACCACAATCTCAAAAATTTACATTCTTTTATAGTTTTGTATGGGCTGTTAAATATTTTTTTTTTTTTGAAAATTTTCAGAACCCGTTCTGAAATTTTCCATTTTTAAAAAAGTCAATTTATCAAAAATCTGGCCACTGTTATACCCTCCACTCTAGTGATAGAGGGTATATATAAGTTTGTCATTTCGTTTGTAACTCATCGAAATATCGATCTGGGATCCCATAAAGTATATATATTCATGATCCCCGATCGATTTTAAGACATTCTAGCGATGTCCGTCTGTCTGTGGAAATGGTGATCACGGCCAAAATATTACACGTAGATGACTGAAACTTAACATATTTATTGGAAGTTTTCCCGAGAAGTTTGATATTGCATTTGAGCGATATCAGTTCAGCGGTTCAAAAGTTATCAACGAAAATGTAAGGGCACCTCAAAAATTTTAGTGCATTCAACATAACCTAAAAATACAAAATGCTTTAATTCGGCTGCTGGTTGACTTATGTGAACATATTTGAACACCAAATGGTATTTAAACAAGTACAAACATATTTTTTGACAAAAAGGAAAAAAATCGCGGATTTTTTTTTTAACAAATTTTTTTTTTCGCGAAATTTTTTTTTACAAAAAAAAAAATTTTCAAAAGTAATTTATTTTTAAATAAAGTTTTTGCAATAATCTTTTAGAAATTGTGGAGGGTATTACTACATTCGGCAAGGCCGAATTTAACTTTTTTACTGTTTTTTTTTTATTTTTTTAAAGTTTAGATATTTGCCAAGTGTTGCCATTTTGACGCTTTTCGGGTATTTTATGGTGCTTTTTTTGTCGTTTTACCCGGAGTTTTTTCGAATACCCTTTTTTAAAAAAACGGGTATTCATGGCGCTTTTTTATTTTTTCGTGACGCTTTTGGTGCTTTTAATAAAAGCTTTGTGATATTGCTTATATTTCTTTTTGATAATTATTTTATGTCGAGGTCTTTCAGAAAATATTTACTGAAGTTTTTGTAACAAAACTAGAGTTTCTTACGTTTTTCTGATCTGTTGTTTTTTGAAACAAAATTATGTACTGCCTTTAAGTGTTTGCCGTCAAATTTTTTGAAATCAAAGCTCAAAAAACCCGTATTTTATAAAAAAGGGATTTTGTGGCATGATGAGTGCGACAATGGAACAGATTTATTTGAAAATTGTTTATTTTTCTATAAAGACAAATATTTTTATTTAAAATTTTGTGTTAATTGTTATCTTAATATTAATGTAGTAATTTGAATTGCAATTTTCATTTAAGTTTTGTTTCAAAAAATTTAATAAATTCAGGAAAAAATCAGATATATTTTTTTTAATTTTATGTTTGTGACGCTTTTTACCCTTTTTATGTGCCAGTTTTATCCCTTTTTACACTTTTTTAAATGTTCTTTTTGTAGTAAAAAAGTACATTTTCAAAATAAATTTTTAAATTTTGACTTTTTCCTCTTGCCGCTTTTTTGCCCTTTTTTTTGTAAATTTTTTCCCTTTTTTACAAAATTTTGGCGCTTTTATTCTTTTTGGAAATGGCATCACTGTATTTGCCTACCCACACAAAAAAATTCTGACATGTGTTTTTCGCTTTTTCGAGAAAATCGCATTAGAATTTTGAATTTCACAATAATTTAGTAATTTTCTTGTAGTTTTTTGTTTCAACATAGCGTATGTGTAATATTTATGCAAATATTTAATACTCATTTGCAAGAAAATACAAGCAAATTACAAAATTGTTATGAAATTTAATATTCAAATGTGATTTTCTCGAAAAACACATGTCTGAATTTTTTGTGTGGATAGGCAAATATCTAAACTAAAAAAAAATAAAAAAAAATGGCCAGATTTTTGATAAATTGACTTTTTAAAAATGGAAAATTTCAGAACGCCTTCTAAAAATTTTTTTCGATAGCCCATACAAAACTATACAAGAATATAAATTTTTGAGATTGTGGTGCATTTCGTTTTAATTTGATAAATATTTAAACAAGGCAACTCGACACAAATTTGACCATTTATCCAATATTTGACCACGCCTCAGTTTTTGAAAAATGTTAGGAAATGTTGTGTTAGGAAAAAGTTTAAAATATATTGATTACACCGCTCAACAAATCGAAGGTTTTTGGATCCGGTTTGAAGTTTCATATAAAACTTTTAAAGTTGTTGACTCGCTGATTTCAAATCCGTGCTCCAAATTTTTCCATCACGTCTAGAATTTTAATTATTCGCGGTTGAAAATGCGAAAAAACGCGATTTTTGCCTTTTTTGGAAGCCTTCACAGCAGCCGCTGGGTGGAATAAAAATCTGGTATAAAGCGTGAGAGTAGAATTGAACTATGATCTCAAAAATATGATAAAAAAAAAATTTAAGTTGTTGCACTATTATTGGCCAAACATGCATTTTAAAAAAACACTGTCAAAAAAATTAGAAAAACCAAAATTTTTAAAAGGCTCTAAAACAAAAACCAAATGATAATTCTTTACTGCGATGAGCTCAAAATTTAGGCAAAAGTTCATTCTTTCTTATAGACTCTTAAACCCATTCAAGATATCTTCCGGTTTATACAAAAAATAACACAGAAAGCTAAATTTTGTAAAATATTTATTTTTTTGGAGTTTTTCTTTGAAAAATATCAAAAAACTATGGTAAATTTTACAAAAATGGTAATTTTAACAGTATCATTTTAAAACGCAAGTAAAGCCCAACCAAACGTAATAATTTAAAAAAAAAAATTGTTCTATGTTGGAGACCACACAGAAAAAAATATGGGGAAAAACAATTTGAGTAATCACTTGTTTAAATTTAAAAAAAGTTTTGAGTAATTTTTTAATTGACGCAATTAAAAATTTACTCAAAAATTTAAAAACAAATTGAGTAAATAATTTAATAAGAATTTAATAGCTTTTTTAATTTTTTTTTGGAATTTTCTTAGTTTTTTTAATTCTCGTTTAGTTTATAGTTTTTTGTATATATACATGAAAGTTTGTAATCATATTTATAAAATTTTTTTATGTCTTTAAGACAAAAATATATTTGGTAAAGTTTGAAAAAACATGTTTTTTTTCTTTGTAAAAAAATATGAAATTTTTTTAAACTTTGTTTTTTTTAGAGTAGAAACAGAATAAGCCCGGCACGACTTTTTCCATACAGTTTGGCAGATTAAACCGGTGGCCGGCGCCGATGTGAAATAAAACTTGTTCTGTTTTTAAAAGGTGGTGCTTCTTGTTCTGTTCCTGCACTTAATAGTGTCAATTAAAAATTTACTCAAATTTTTTTGGCAAACATTTAATAAATTTTTATTAAAAATTTACTCAATACTATTAAATCGTTTACTGGTGGAAAATTGAGTAATTTTTTACTCAATAGTATTAAAAATTTACTCAAATTTTTTTTTTATTTCTTTCTGTGCATAGACAAATTATACTTTTGCGCATAGTACCAGATTTGTATTCCACTGAATGGCTGCTGTGCAGGCTTTCAAATAATGCAAAAATCGTCATTTTTCGCATTTTCAACCGTGAACAACTAAAAATCTGGAGGTGATGGGAAAATTTGGGGAACAGATTTGGAATCAGGAGATCAATTTCTAATAAAATTGATCATCAGAATTCAAACCGGAAAATGAGTGTTGAGCGGTGTTATGTTCGTGCTAAACGATAACATATGGTAATGAAATGTAATATGATTCCCGTCATCTTTTCTGCCTAAATGTATATTTGAATGTCTGATTTTAATCTGACACAGTTACAGTGACAATCGAAGAGTGCTGACGAAGGAAGGGTGGCTTCTTCCAAAAGCTGTCGACATCTCCACTTAGCCTGTGTTGTCAATTAATTTTTTCAGATTTTCTCATTGTACAACAAAAATTATTACTTTTCAGAAATATTTAATATGGACTCAAACAGAATACCATTGGATACCGAATGAAGATTTCCGTGGAAATTTTGTTTACATTTTTTTAAGTTTTTTTTAATAATCTTTTTTTACACACTGAAAAAAATAACCTTCCTGATATTAATGAAACGGATTCATTATTTTGTTTTCATTACTTAAATGAAGGAATTCATAAGCTGATTGAAATTTCATGCATGTTATGAACAAATTTTATGAAACTTGTTTCATTAGATTTCACAATTTCATTAAAAAATATCATAAGATTTTTTAGAACTAAATACAACTCTGCGTTGCGAATAAGAGAAAGAAAACAGAACAAAAACATACGACGTTTTATTACACCACGCGTGTTTAGTCTAATTGCAATTTTTATATGTGTGTTAACTTTTTTCTAATAAAATAAAATAATTTTATATTTTTTTGCTTTGTTATTGAAACTTGTGTGTGTGTTATGCTGGTTATACCTAATTGAAATTACAAGTGAAAAGTTCCGTATAAGTGTTTCTTATAAAATATAATATAATTTGCAACAGAAAAATAGTTTTTTAAGTCTTTAAAATTTTGTGATGAAATGTAGGGTAATTTGTGTTGTTCCATTGCTACGTTGTTGCTACGTTTTGGCAGCACGTGTTTTTAAAGTCATCGCGTTTTTGTCTTTTATAGT
This sequence comes from Pegoplata infirma, assembly GCA_963921195.1. Lineage (NCBI taxonomy): Eukaryota > Metazoa > Arthropoda > Insecta > Diptera > Anthomyiidae > Pegoplata > Pegoplata infirma. The sequence goes on along the minus strand of OY992537.1, from coordinate 14,801,884 downwards.
TTACCTTATATGGCAATTCAGACCAATTTAAGTTTTGAGTAAAATTTTGTTGTGTGTAAAAACTAGGTGAAAACCATAAAAAGTGTGCAATTAAGGGTCATGTCACAGACTCAATTCCGTTCGGAAGTGGAATAAGTGGTTCACTCGTAAAACGCAAAGCAAATACTTTTTTTCGGAATGAAACCACTTTTAGCAATTCAATTCCACTTTGATTTTTGAAAGTGATTTCATTCCGAAAAAAAAATAGTTTTGAGTTTTACGAGTAACAACTTTTTTTCAAATCCGATCGGAATTGAGTCTGTGACATGCCCCTAAATAAAATTTCAGTGACGATTACAGTGATGGTTACATGTGACTTACCAAAATTGTTAAATAATGCAAATTTTCACTTATGGGTGTATGATACGTGCTGTTTTTAGGTAACTTGTTCCTAACTTGATTAGGGGCTTTCTATGGAAATTTTGATAACTTTAACCAACATGAATTTATCGTAATTCCCATATCAAAACCTTAATAAAGTTAGCAACTAGTTACTTGTAAAAAGCAATTATCATACGCTCATTACACTGTACAACACATAAAAAAATTACAAGGTCAGACCAAAAAATTTTGATAGAAGAGACAAAAAAAAAATACACGTGTATCGGCGTTTTGAAAGTTTACATCTGGGTTTCATTTTAGGGGGAGGTGAAGTTTCCCCCAAATGCAAATGTTGTATTGTAAATCGTCATTGAATATCTAGTGAAGCTTACGTTTAAAGTATATGGTGTGTCAAGCAAATTTATGTAAAATGTTACGGAGAACATTTTTGTGGAATATGTTAACCCTCTAACTCCTCAAGATAAGGGTCTTTTTTGTCCTTCTTTTCAAAAAGAGCAAAAAACACCATTAAAACAGGGATTTAAGGGGTTTGAATGTTCCGCAAAAATATTCGCCGTACAATTTTACTATAAGTCCTTGAATACACCAAAACGGAAAACTCAACCAGAAGGTCAGAAATAAGACACAACTAAAGAGATCTTAGGGTTAATTTCGCATTTATTAAGAAAATCGAGTAAAGCTTACGTTTAAAGTATATGGTGTGTTCAGCAAATTTATGTAAAATGTTACGGAAAACATTTTTGTAGAATATGTTAACCCTCTAGCTCCTCAAGGTAAGGGTCTTTCTTGTCCTTCTTTTGAAAAAGAGCAAAAACACCATTAAAACAGCTATTTAAGGGGTTAAAATGGTCCGCAAAAATATTTGCCGTGAAAGGGTTATAGTAAAATTTCACGGCGAATATTTTTGCGGAACATTTTAACCCCTAAAATCCCAGTTTAAGTGGCGTTCTTTGCTCTTTTTTAAAAGAAGGACAAAAAAGACCCTTATCTTGAGGAGTTAGAGGGTTAACATATTCTACAAAAATGTTCTCCGTAACATTTTACATAAATTTGCTGAACACACCATATACTTTAAACGTAAGCTTTACCCGATTTTCTTAATAAATGCGAAATTAACCCTAAGCTCTCTTTTGTTGTGTCTTAAATCTGACTTTCTTGTTGAGTTTTCTGTTTTGGTGTGTTCAGGGACTTATAGTAAAATTTCACGGCGGATATTTTTGCGGAACATTAAAACCCCTTAAATCCCTGTTTTAATGGTGTTTTTTTCTCTTTTTGAAAAGAAGGACAAAAAAGACCCTTATCTTGAGAAGTTAGAGGGTTAACATATTCTACAAAAATGTTCTCCGTAACATTTTACATAAATTTGCTGAACACACCATATACTTTAAACGTAAGCTTTACTCGATTTTCTTAATAAATGCGAAATTAACCCTAAGATCTCTTTTGTTGTGTCTTATTTCTGACCTTCTGGTTGAGTTTTCCGTTTTTGTGTATTCAAGGACTTATAGTAAAATTTTACGGCGAATATTTTTTCGGAACATTCAAACCCCTTAAATCCCTTTTTTAAAGGTGTTTTTTGCTCTTTTTGAAAAGAAGAACAAAAAAGACCCTTATCGTGAGGAGCTAGAGGGTTAATATATTCCACAAAAATGTTCTCCGTAACATTTTATATAAATTTGCAGAACACACCATATACTTTAAACGTAAGCTTCACTCGATATTCAATGACGATTGACAATACAACATCTGCATTTGGGGGAAACTTTACCTCCCCCTAAAATGAAACCCAGATGTAAACTTTCAAAACGCCGATACACGTGTATTTTTTTTTTGTCTCTTCTATCAAAATTTTTTGGTCTGACCTTGTAATTTTGGAAAAAATTTGATTTTGTTGTGCAGTGTTACTAGGGATGAGATTTCCATGCAAATGCATGTTTTTTGTCGAAAGACTAAAAACGATATCGACCAATTATCTTTCCGAATCAAGAAATTTGCGTTAAAATGGCATCGATTTGTTTTTGCATATTTTGGTGAAAATGCATATTTTTGCATATTTTGATTTTAAATGCATATTTTGTGCATATTTCCAACTTATAAGTGCATATTTTTGCATATTTTGACATAATTTAGCAAAAACACAAATTGAAATTTATTTTTTTCAAAAATTTTAAAATTTTAAAAATTTATTTTAAAAATAAGAAAGATTGTTTTTTTTTTCTTAATTTTTTTTTTTATAGATTTTCTTAATTTCTAACAAAATCTTGCTTGTATAAAGTTTTAAATGTTACTTTTTAAACCTGGCGTTATTTTTTGCTTTTTGAGAAGTTTTTCCTATGAAAACAAGATTTTTATTGTACACATTTTATTTTTTAGTGCATATTTTATGGTTTTTAGTGCATATTTTGAATTTTTTAGCGCATATTTTAAGCGCATATTTTCGATTTTTTAGTGCATGAAAATCTCATCCCTACTCATTACCAACTATTAATCCACATTTAATCAATGGATATTTTCATACATTTTATGAAAAACTTCATTAAACGTTTCAAACAAGTTCTACGAATATTTTCATTATTTATATGCAAGTTTTCATTGAAAGGAACTTTAATGACACCAGTTTCATTAATCAAATGAAACCTGTCTTCGGTTGAAAACGTGAGTCATTTTTCATTAAAGTTAAGTCAATTTTCATTAATTTCACGAAGCTATTTTTTTCAGTGCATTGTGGAGGGTATAAATATATTCGGCAAGTCCGAATTTAACTTTTTAAATACTTTGAAATGCTACAAAAAAAAACTTTATGTATAATCTAAATAAATTCAAGTAAATTTAATTTAAAAATAAAATGTATTAATGAATTGATTATTTTATAACTCTGGAAAATGTTAGTAAGTCACCTAAGTAATTTTTCAGTGGAAATAAATTTTAATTTGATTTAAATACAAAATTTGTTAAAAAACACTTATCAAGGCAGGAATTTTTATTTTCTAGGAATTTATTATTTAAATTTCAATAAACATTTTCTAAGAAATTAAAACAAATCAAATCTAATAACAGTTAAAATCTTTTAATTACTATAAAGTTAACACCAGAGCTAAAAAATCGAATTAACTATTATTTAAACTAATACAAATTTAGCAATAATATTTGCTTAAAATTTAAAATTATTTTTATTTATTTTTTTTACTTACATTCTTTTAAAGTATTAACAAATTTCATTTGACGCAAATTGACAGCTGTTTTCTTCACATTTTTAAAATTTTTTTACTACATACAGTGAATTTTTTTTGTAAGTTCATTTTTTAAAAGCTCTTAAGCACATTATTGATTTTTAACACTTGAAAGTCAGGCAGAGTCAGTCAGTCACACACAGACACTACAGTAGAGAGTTAGTTAAGAAGCAACACAAAAATAAACATTTACGCAACAGTTTGTGATAACAGAACAATAAAAGCTCATTTTCTAATCCTCCACCTCCTACCAAGTTCAAGATAATCAAATATTTTTAGGGAGTAAAAGCTTTTTTGTTTTGTTTTCCTTATCGACAATCTACTTACCCATATGTTTGTATGTGTTGTAAATAAAGAGGTGTAGGTGGTGAGCATGCGTTCTGGCGATAAAAGAAACCGCCTGTTGCCATATTAAAACCTTTAAAGACTTTATGATTTTTACTTGTTTTTTTTTTTTGTTTAATTTGTAGTCGTCTCAACTTAAAGGCTCCAAAAGATAATTCATTTTTTTTTTAATATTGCTTTATTTGCTGGTGTTTTTGTAATACGAGGAATAAAAAAAAAAACAACGGCATCTACATTAAAAGTTATACACATGTCTTTATTAGTTTTATGTATCAGGAGCGCTTACACGTGGAGGGGGATGAAATCCACCTAACCTGTACTTGAAAAATGAGTAAAGAAGTAAAATACTTCCATAGATAAAAAGTATAGATTTTCGTAAGAATGACTTTTGACTCACGCTTACGAATTCGAATTACACGCGACATACTCACACAAATTTTGAGCTCACTCACTGAACACGTTGTAATGTTAGGTTGTAAGTGGCTGCTGACGTTTTTTACAAAGACTCTGAGGTCCTTTGTGATATCAAGGGACTATAATAGGTTCTCCTACTAGTCCCTGCCGTTAAAATTATTTGAGATCATTATGAAACTCCTAAGATATTGAATGACAAATCGAAAAGATCGTGTAGCTCCCTAGATCTTATTGTTAGTGAAACAAGTCGCTGACCAGAAAGTGCCGGGCAATGGCAGATGAAGTGTTCGATAGTTTCCAACTCCTCCTCATCCAAGCAACTCCGGAAAAAGTCACTTGACGGCACATCTAACCGCTCTGCATGCTTTCCTATAAGACAATGTCCTGAAATTACAGCAACCACCGTTGAAATCGCTCCTCTTGGAAGCGATATTAGCTCAGTTGTGCGCTTTTGATTCAGAGAAGGCCAAATCTGTCGTGTAGTCTCAGACGCCCATCTATGTGCCAATCTCTGATTAGTCTCCGTCGCGAAACAAAGTCGTAGATTTTGCTTGCAAGTTTCTAAAGGCATACCAAACACATTGCAATTCTGTTGAACCTGTTAGGTAGTTCCAGTCTTGCAAGCTCATCGGCTTTGTAATTCCCTGGAATGTCTCTGCGCCCTGGGACCCATTTCAAACTGCTTGGCCACCTCATTTATAGACGTTCGGCAGTTACGGGCAGATCTTGTTTTCAAAACATTGACCCCAGGGATTTGACCGCGGCTTGACTGTCAGAATATATGTTGACTGCAGTTGAAGACAATACTTTGCAATTCAACCAGACAGCTACCTCCTTTATTGCCAGCATATTTGCCTGGTAAACACTGCAATGATCTGGCAATCTTCGAGACAGGCTCAATCCAAGCTCTTCCGAATAAACTCCAAAGCCCACTTGTTCGTGCAGCCTCGATCCATCCGTGCAAAAAAATTATGGAGGCTCCACTACCCGGAATGCCATTCATCTAAGAATCCCAGGATGGTATCATAGTGGTAATGTGGCGCTCCAAAAGGATCAGGAAGCACAGTCCACATTTTGTGGTATTGTAATCTTTTTCAAGATCGCGATTTTGGTCGGTTTTTGGAGGTAAAAGTAGTTAGGAGATTAGACGTGGTGATGTTATTCTTGCACCGTTTAAAAAAAAAAAAGACACTTGAATGCTTCTTTCAAGATTTGGGAAACATGCTGGTTCCAGTGAACATCACATTAAATTTGCATGCCTACAACATCAAGAGTGTCGGATTCCTCGATAGCAACACGTATTGTGCGATTACAGAGAAAGCTCGATATAAATCTTGAGAAATCGCTAACGACACCAAACGCAGTAGGCTTTGAAACGATGAAACCGTGCCACACACGATCAAACACTTTTGAAATGTTTAGAGCAACCACTTTGCTTTTACCAAATCGTCGAATGGAACGACTCCAAAGTTGAAAAAGAAACGCTATCAGGTCTCCTGTAGAACGACTTCTACGAAAGCCATACTTCCGATCGCACAAAGAGTGCGATCGCCCAATAGTAACTTGCTCTACTCTTAAAGAGAGTAGGCAAGTTATTATTGGGCGGTTTAGAAGCCTCACCCTATGTAGGGATTGTCTGAACGTTACCCACCTTCCTGCATGAGCGGAAATGTCATACGCATTACGAGTAGCTAGAAAGGTTTGCCAAGGCACGAGACAACGTTGAAGTACAATGTTTCATCACTGGTACCGAAATATAATCTGTCCCCGGGGACTTATTAACGTTGAGATCTTCAAGAACCTTTTTAAATAAACGTGTCTATAACAATATCTTGGACATAGTAAAGGATACTCTCTTGATTTCGGGTAGTGGTTGATTTCTTTCTATCAATAATAAGTTTATTGCAATTATTTCATCAAAAAGGTGGGCTTTATCAACCGAGACTGTGAATATTGGTCTTTCCATAAAGGATTGGAATGGATAACCTAGAATTATTATTTATCCTTTTAACAAATGACCAAAAGCTCTTGCCGCCCCGAGGAGCAACATGGATCTTAGCACTTAAACGCTGTTCATACAGAAACAGCGTTTGAAGCGTATTTTTGGTTTTCCATAAACTACCCCTCGCCATACTCTACAGCTGTATCCGCTTCTGTATATCTTGTAAATATCATGCATTGTTTCTGTATGTGTTGGTATGGGATATTAGTACTTGAACAGACACTTGTTGTTGCTCGTTACCACATTCACACAAACAACATTCTAAGTACAAAATGTGCTTTACTCCAACTACCCCCATGTTATTACTAAAACGGTACGGGTAATGGGGGTTATAATAAGTTGATGCTACTGTTTGTTACACCCCCCTCCTAACAGCTTTTAGTTCACACATATTTTGTTATTTAATGGTGTCTATTTGTTTATCTGGCTGATCGTCTTTTTATCTTTTCATAAACATACACATTTATGTTGAGAATATACTCTGCATCATAAAAATAGGAAATGAAAGTTTGGAAAACAAACTTTACTATTTATATTCTTATTATTCGCAAACCAACATTGGACTCTGTGGGAATCAAACTCACGACCTCCTCCCTGAAAAGCTAGTATCATCATCATCAAGTCCTTACATCGCAAGGGAGCATAGGTTATCGACAATGCATCTCCACATCGAACAATTTCGCGCAAGTGTTTTGACTTCGTGCCATCCTAGTATGCTACCATGTATCCTTCCAGAGCGTAAAGTGTAAAATTTGATTTAAAACTTGAAAAAAATACAATCTTGCTGTGTTGCAAGACAAAAACTTATATTTATAAAGACTATGCATGATTTAGTTCTTTTTGACGTTTAAAGGTGGTGTTAGTTTTACAAATGCCATTTGGGAAAGCTGGAAGTTTTGTTTACCTTTTATTTTTCGTTTAATTTTGCTTGTTGTTTTGATTTAATTTAATTAATTTCTTTATTTTATTATGTATTTTTCTATTTTCTAGTGACACAACAATAATTTTCATTCATCATTTTTAAATTTTTCAATGTTTATTTTTCGTTATTCCCAAATCGTTCCCAAATACTTTCCAAAAAAAGATTGCCATCTATTAATAACGACATCGTTATTACTGACACTACTATTCATGAGTTACCCCTGTTGCAAGAGTAAAAAATTTCAGAAGTAAATAACATTATTGTATGAATAGCTATTTAAACCTCCTTTGGAATAGTTCACTTCGTCTTTATCTAATTTACTTAAAGTATAAAATTCTCATCCAGTTTAAATCAAATATAAATGAAGTCATTACAAAGATATTTTTACTGTTAATATTTTTTATATGCACATACAAGGATGTTCCAATAACTACGTTGATATATGTGTGTGTGTGTGTGTGTATGTATATAAGTGTAAGGGTGTGGTGGTATCATATGTTCGATTTTATCCAATTATAATATTTTTTATTTATTTTTTTAGAAGTTCCCTCGAATAGTAAATGACATTTGGAATGTTCTTGTTTTTCCCCCTACTTCATTATTCGACCTTCTTAAAGTTTAAAATTGCCATACTCTAAGATTAATTTTTATCAATAGATGATTTAACTAACATCAGGAGTCAAATGAGTGTAGTACATATATGAATATGCACAAAGACGTGATGTGTTTAAAAATTAGATTTTAGAATGCTTACTGAAATACTGACAGTATTCACATTAGAGTGTTGCCCTTGCAAAGAGCAAAATCCAACATTTATACTAACCCAGGCAGAAAAATACAAACGGGAGAGCGCTGACAAAGTACCTTTTATGGTCGCTTGTGTGCTATCCAAAATGATAACCACGGTAAACGGTATGCCGTTGCTATTTTAATGCGCTTTGAAAGCGCTTTAAAAACAAAAAATATGGTACTATTATAGCACTTTTAGAACAAAAAAATGGGACGTATCTAAATTGTATACATAAGTCCATAAGACATAACTTTTAAAAAGTTGTTTGCAGTTTTCTTTGCGTTTTGAAATAAAAAAATATTAAAATGCTTTTAGGAAAAAATTTGGAAAGTCCCGAAAAAAGTGGTGTATTGAACCGAAACGGGTATGTATCCGGAGTTTAAGACACTTCCTCACACAGAAAAAAATATTCGATGGAAAAAAACAATTAAATATTTGCTCAGCTTAAAATTTGGCATTCAATTAAATTTTACTTGAATCAATTAACCATTTGCTCAAATCTGAAAAATTCACAGTATGACATTTAAAAACAAAAAACTTATCAAAGTAGGCTTTGTCTAACAATGCGATGAACGCTGTTGAGTATTTTGTTTTAGTTTTCGTTAGTCGCCAAACAGAAAAGTACGTGCACGCATACAAGACGAAGAAAAGAAAAATAATATAAAACACAAAAAAAAAACAATTTTAAAAAATATTGACAAAAACACTAAAATTGTATAATATTGATTAACTATTCACTCAAATAAAGCATTGGTTTAATCAAAAATAACCAAAAAATATTGATTAACCACTCACTCAAATCAAGCATTGGTTTAATCAAAAATAACAGAAATATACCGATTAATCATTTGCTCAAATCAAGCATTTTTTAATCAAGGATCAGTCAATGACTGACCTACAATTTTAGTGCTTGATCCAACAATTTTCCTCATTAGCTGACTTTTAATTAAAATAATGCTCAACCTGTTGTATTTCGTGCTAGATCTAACAACTCATTTTTATCTGTGCACGAAAGAAACAGGTGTTTTTGTATAAAAGGTGTAATATGTAATATGTTGGTCATTGTGTATAAGTGACATATCACGAGAACTATCAAGGACCGGCCACTTATCCAGCAGGGAAATAAAAAATATTCCAATTGTTATGAAAATTAATAAATTTTAATAAAAAGTTTATACTTTGAACGGATTTAAATAGAAAAAAATTGGCAAAGCGCTTGGAAAGCACTTTTTCGAATTCAAACTACCTTCTACACAAAAAATAAGGTGCTTTGCCGAGACTTTTTCTTTGGAACGGTTGGCAGTTTCTGCCTGGGAACAGATATCCCAGGCAGAAAAAATAAAAACGGGTCAATACTGGCACAGTAATATAAACGGCGGTGTTGTCAGGACGTCGTATTTGTGGTATTGCTGTACTGACCCGGTAACTCAAATGAAAACTCTGATCTACGGTTCTGAGAGCATCACAGTGAAAGAAATGGCTATTTTTTGGAAATAATTCAACTTTCAGTATGTACTGGACTGATAGTAGGATTTTTTTCCGGGAAATCCCTGTATTTGGATTTCCCGCTTTCCCGGGATTTTTTATGCGGGATCACGGGAAATTAAAAATACTGGAAAAAGCGGTAAAATCTGCTGAATTGAGCTAAAAAATCTGTTGATTTAAGCAGAAAAATCTACTGATTTTGGAATACAAATCTGCTGATTTCAGATATACAATATAAGCATCTAAAATGTACACAGAGAAAACCGTTTAATTACAACAACTGAAATTTTCGGTTGCGATAATTGAAATTTATTTGAACAACAGAAGTAAAATATGCACCAAAAATCTTGAAATTTATTTGAAATTTATTTGAACAACAGAAGTAAAATATGCACCAAAAATCTTGAAATATTTTAAAAAATAATTTTTTTTTTTTACATTTTTGAAAAAATATTTAAAAAAAAAAAATCGTTTTTTACTTTGATAGCACCGCTCAACAAATCGAAGGTTTTCGACTCCGGTTTGAAGTTTGATACAAAATTTTTAAAGATTTTGACTCGCTGATTCCAAATATGTGCTCCAAATTTTTCCATCACGTCTAGAATTTTAATTATTCGCGGTTAAAAATGCGAAAAAACGCGATTTTTGCATTTTTTGAAAGCCTGCACTGCAGCCACTGGGTGGAATAAAAATCTGGTATAAAGCGTTAGAGTAGAATTGAACTATTATCTCAAATATATGATCAAAAAAATTTGAAGTTGTTGCTCTATTATTGGCCAAACATGTATTTTAAAAAAACGCTGTGAAAAAAAAATAAATAAGGCACCATTTTTAAAAGGCTCTAAAACAGAGCTTCTCACTTACTTTTGCTTTGCGACCCCTTTTCAATATTTATCATTTTTGGCGACCCCCCAACATAAAAAAAAACCTTAAGTAATGGAAAAATTTTGAAACCAAATTCAGAAGCAGCATTTAAAGATTAATCGAAACCGTGTGGTCAGATTCTAGACGCATACCAAAAATTTCAAGTAAAAAACTTTTAAAAAATAAAACAAGTAAGAAAATTATAGTCGGTCAAGACCGACCATATAATACCCTACACCAAAGTTTCCCGGAAAATGGGTCCAAAGTTCAAACATGGACTGATTAGATCTATATTTTGTCAAATCTTTAATAAGTGTAAAAAGCACTCACTAATCAAATTTGAGTGGAATAGGCTTCTTTTTGTTGACAAGAACCGCTTTAACTGAATATCGGGCGAAATTTTCACATGGAGAGGCCCTAAGTCCAAAAATGGTCCGATGATAATCAGATTTGATAACGTTATCAAAGTACGCGTTTAACATACACAAACAGAATATTAATTAAATATTTTCTATTTTCATGAAATTTGAGAGATTTATGTGAAAATTGGGAAGGTGGTTTGTATGGGGGCTACAAGAAGAACTGGTCCGATTTCTTTAAAATTCGGAATGGAATGAAAACATGATTACCTGCCAAATTTCAAAAGGATACCTGTTAAAATGCGGCTATTAGAATCATTTGAGCTAAAACTAAACAGGACCTTTGTATGGGGGCTAGGTCTAAATATGGACCGTTTTTTTTTCAATTTCAATAGGCTTCGTCCTTGGGCCAAAAGAGGCTTATGTTTCAAATTTCAAGTCAATTGATTAAAAATTGCGACCTGTTTCGTGTTTACACCGTTTACATGGACAGACAGACGGACGGACGGACATCGCTAAATCGACTCAAAAAGTGATTCTAAGTCGATCGGTATACTTAAAAGTGGGTCTAGGACCAATATTTCGGGTAGTTACAAACATCAGCACAAACTCATTATACCCTGTACCACAGTGTGGTGTAGGGTATAAATAAAACACAATTTTTGTGAACTTTGACCTCAATTTTCATATCGAAACTTACTATCTTTATCGATTTTTTATTTCCGAAAATAAAAGAAAAACACCAGTTTAACCTGATCAGAAATGAAGAAATGTTTACCAAGAAAGCATTTCCAATTTGCAGTAATGGTTGTTCTTTTTTCAAAATTATGTAGCAATGTTTGGTAGTGATTGGAATTTTATTCGTTCACGATCTATTATTCTGATCCAGATTTGGAATCAGCATTAAAAAGTAAACCAAAAAAAGTGTTCAAATCCCGACGCATCCGAAAATTTCACAAACAAAGCTCTTTAAAATGCACAAGAATACGCTTTTGTTAACTTTGCCTTTAATTTTCTCAAAAACCTAACGTACTAAAAACAAGTAAGAAAATTATAGTCGGTCTTGACCGACCATATAATACCCTACACCAGAGTTTCCCGGACCATGGGTCCCAAGTTCAAACATGGACTGATTAGATCTATATTTTGTCAAATCTTTAATAAGTGTAAAAAGCAATCACTAATCAAATTTGAGTGAAATAGGCTTCTATTTGTTGACAACATGCGCGGGTACAAGGGGGGGGAAAAAGGGGAAATTTCCCCCCCCAGACCAAATTTCGAAAAGAAAAAAAAAGAGGAAAAAAAGAAAAAAAAAAAAAAGAAAAGAAGAAAAAAAAAAAAAAAAAAAAAGAAAAGAAAAGGAAAGAAAATAAAAAGAGAAAGAAGAAAATTTTCTAAAAAAATCTCGAAGTCCAAAAATTTTTTTAAGGAAAAAGTGAATTAATCTGAAAATTTTCTGTGAAAAATATCTGTCAATCTTATTATGAATTTTGGCATACACAAATTATTTAGAATATGTTTTTTTTGTATAGAAAAATGTTACAGGATCTTAATTTGGTTTATATGAAAAATGTTTGTCTTCTACATACATAGCAATAGGAAAAATATCTTAAAAATGTTGATAGTCGAACTTATGTACACCCAAAAAAAAAACGTGGGTATTTAATACTAAATATTTAACTAAATTTTAGTTCAAAAGGACCTAGTGCAGAAATTGGTAACCAATACTAAAATTTTTTACTAAATTTATTGAAAACCAGTAAATAATTAGTAGATTTTTGTACAAAATCACTTACTAAACCTTTCACTGTAGAATTATTTTGAGTGTACTTATGTACTGTTTTAAATTTTTTTCTAGAGAATAAACTTTTTCAAAAGAAAAAATTTTCAGAATCTGAGACTTTTTTATGTGAAAAAGGTCTCAAAACTTATTTATAGGAAAAAGGTCGCAAAAAAATTTTTTATGGGAAAAAAGTCTCAGAATTTCTGAATATGAGACTTATTTTAAGGAAAAAGGTCTCAGAATCTGAGTCTTTTTTAAAAAGAAAAGGTTTCAAAGTCTGAGACTTTTTATTGTTGAAAAATAGTTTCAGAAGTTGAAAATAACTGAAGTGGTAGAAGGTCGCAGAATCTGAGTCTTTTTCAACGGGAAAAAGGTCTTAGAATCTAAGACTTTTTTTTATAGGAATAAGGTCTCAGAATCTCAGAAAAAATTCTCAGAATCTCAGACTTTTTTTATAGGAAAGAGGTCTCAGAATCTATGACCTTTCTATTGGAAAAAGGTCTTAAAGTCTGAGACGTTTTCTATAGGAAAAAAATTTTAGAATCTGGGACTTTTTCTTTAGAAAAGGGTCACAGAATCTCCAACTTTTTCTATGGGAAAAGTGTGTTAGAATCGGAAAAGATTTCTGAATCAGAAAAAGGTCTCAGAATCGGTCACTTATTCTTTAGAGAAAAAGTGCCAGAATTTTAAACTTTTTCTATATAAGAAAAAGGTCTCAGAATCTGAGACTTTTTCTCAAGGAAAAGGGTCTGAGAATCTGAGCCTTCTACTTTAGGAATAAGATCTCAGAATTTGAAACTTTTTTCTTTAGGAAAAAGGTCTTAGAATCTGAGACTTTCTATTGGAAAAAGGTCATAGAATCCAAGACATTTTCTATAGAAAAAAGGTCTCAGAATCTAAAATTTTTTCAGTACGAAACAAATCTAATAATTAGAGACCTCTCTATAGGAAAAATGGGTCAATAATGCTTTAAAATATGAGACTTTCTATAGGAAAATGCATCAGAATCTGAGACTTTTTTTGTGGAAAAAAATTTTTAGAATCTGAAAATTTTTCTATACGAAAAAAGTCTCAGATTCTGCGACATTTTTCGTAAAGAAGAAATCTTATATTCTGAGACATTTTCCCTATAAAAAAAAAAATCACGAAAAATGTCTCAAAACTGATACTTTCTACGTAGAAAGAATTTCTTCTATTAAAAAATTCTGAGATTTAGACTCTTCTTATGTATACGAAAAATATACAATTTTCTTTTAAAAATCTGAAAATTTTTCTATACGAAAATAGTCTCAGATTCTGAGACATTTTTCGTAGAGAAAAGTCTTTTATTCTGAGATATTTTCCTTATAAAAAATAATTTTTTCACGAAAAATGTCTCAACATCTGATGTTTTCTATATAGGGAGAATTTCTTCTATTAAAAAATTCTCTTCTTATGTATACGAAAAATATACAATTTTCTTTTAAAACAAATTAAAAAAAAACTGATCTAAACGAAATATGATCATGAAAAACAAACCTCCATCGGGCAAATACTAATAAATTTGATGATTTTATAGCTTTCCCAAATTTTTTTTGTAAACAAAAACGTATCCCTTTTTTTTGCTCGTCAACAAAGGTGAATTTATGAAGTTTTTTTTCGAAGTAAAAAAAATTTTCCCCCCCCAAACCCAAAAGCTGTACCCGCCACTGGTTGACAATAAACCGCTTTAACTGAATATCGGGCGAAATTTTCACAAGGGGCCTGAGTCCAAAACTGGTCCGATGATTATCAGGTTTGATAAGGTTATTTAAGTACGCATTAAACATACACAAACAAAATTTTAATTAAATATTTTTTATTTTCATGAAATTTGAGACATTTATGTGAAAATCGGGAAGGTGGTTTGTATGGGGGCTACAAGAAGAACTGGCCCGATTTCTTTGAAATTCGGAATGATGATATGTGAAGACAAAACATGTTTACCTTCCAAATTTCAAAGCGATACCTTCAATAATACGGTTATTAGAGTCATTTGAGCCAAAACTAAAGAGGACCTTTGTATGGGGGCTAGGTCTAAATATGGACCGATTTTTTCCAATTTCAATAGGCTTCAAGTCAATTGATAGAGAATTGCGACCTGTATCGTGTTTACACCGTTTACATGGACAGACAGACGGACGGACGGACGGACATAGCTAAATCGACTCAAAAAGTGATTCTAAGTCGATCGGTATACTTAAAAGTGGGTCTAGGACCAATATTTCGGGTAGTTACAAACATCAGCACAAACTCATTATACCCTGTACCACAGTGTGGTGTAGGGTATAAATATTGGACCTGTAGGGATCCTTTTTAGACAAGAAAATGTGAAAGTTTCAAACAAAGTAATAAAATGTTTTACTTTGTTCGGAATTTTCCGATTTTGAAGTAAAAAAGGAACCTAAAGACATTTCCCTGCAGGAACAATATTGACCCTAAATGGCATCAATTCTGACTCCGACAATTTTTAAATTTGAAAAAAGGAAGATATGCTTCACCCTTCTGTATATTAAGTAATACGACCTGAAAATTAAATTGTACTCCAAAAGAGTAAGAGAATTTAAGCCCAACATGCCTCATTTGAAAGATATTTCAAACACCTTTCAAACGATATCCATTTTGTTACCATCGGACAACAAACACTGAAGAAATAGTCAATTTTGATTACAATATTTGACAAAAAAATCCCGAAATCCCGGGATCTTTCGGGATTGAGAAATCCCGAAAAATCCCGGGATTGAAAAAAATAAATCCCGGGATTCGTTATTTGTCAATCCCGAAAATTCCCGGGATTTCGGGATTCGGGATTTCCCGTTTGGCATCCCTAGTGCAGTGACGATATTATAGAAAAAAATTTAACAGGGCGATATCACAGACTAAATACCAGACATGAGCTCAAATGTACTCCCTTCTTCGCTGACACCAAATCATTCGCTTCAGAGTACACTACTTTTAGAGTACAGTGTTTGGGAATGAGAATGTTTACTATGATGCTAAACAGCAAATTAAAAAATTTGCTATGCTTTTTTAAACGAACGCGCAACATGTCGTGTTTGAACGATTAGAATGTAAACAAACCATCGTTTTTAGAATATCAAACATAGTAGAGATCTAAAAATTACACCGTGTGTTAGAATTTTTTTTAAATACACTGATCATTTAGAATGTTTTATAAAAAAAAATGTAGAAAAAAAATTACAAATATGGGGGTAGCAAAAAAAAAAGCGTTTTGTATGTAAGAGAAAATATGTAAGTATGTATGTTTTGTAGAAAAAAATAAGTACCCGAGTAAAAAGGAATTTATATAAATGTATATTATTTTATATGTTTTCATAAAACCATATAAAACTATATGAGTCAAAGTATAAAATTATATCTCACTTTGAAATTTTCCAATTTTTTTAAATGATGTCATATAAAATCATATCTAATTATATTGTTTATAATATATTAATATAAATGGTAGATGTAATTATACGTTGCACATAAAACTTAATCCGATTTCATACATTATTATACGTGACTTTATATCTAATTATGTATAGGACTTTACTAAACAAAAAATCCAGTATCAATTTATGTATAATTATATATGACTAATATAATACCACTTAAAACTATATATGGTTCCATACTAAAAAAATTTCCAACAAAAATAATAGATATAATTATATGTGTCTTAAACGATAACATATCTGTGTTTGTATGGTACTATATATACGCAAATTTCGTCTAAACTCAATATATATTTATAAATGGTCGCATATGTAATGGAATATATATTTTGATATAATCATGTATAAAAAAAATATTTTTTTGACCAAACAACTAGCCATATATAATTATATATGCCAGTATTTCAAAATTTATTTTTGTGTGTCAACATATATGGTTATACAAAACTTTTTATTGGATCATATAAGATTACATATGATTTTTGGGAACCCGAGTTCGATTCCCGGCCCAGTCGAGAAAAAAAATGTTTTTTTTTAATTTTTTTTAAATAGAAAACACTTTTTTATTGCATTTAATTTTTTTAGAACTAAAAAATTTTAATTTTTGGAATTTTTGCAATCATTTTTAAAAAATTATTTTTCTTTTATATAGTTATATATAACTATATTTAATTTTTTATAAAATTATCTATCATTTTTGGGAACCCGAGTTCGATTCCAGGAAAAAATATATTTTTTTTATTTTTTTTTTTAAATAGAAAACACTTTTTTATTGCATTTCTTTTTTTAGAACTTAAAAAATTTTACTTTTTGAATTTTTGCAATCATTTTTAAACATTTATATTGCATTAATATAGTTAATAATAGCTTTATTTGGTTTAAATTATCAAATTATCAATAATTTTTGGAACCCGATCTCAAATCTAATTCTGATTTCCTGATTCCATAAAAAATGTCAAACTTATAAGCCAGTCTTATTTCACTTTGGAAGCCTATGACTTGGAAATAAGGCATATCGCTACATTAAAATTATGGTTTAAGCTTACCATGGAAGCCCCTAATAGCGCTGTACGTCATTCCAATTTTTTTTTTTTGCAAATTTTATCAAAAATTTTCTAAGTCTTTTTGAAAATTGTTTACAAGTGAATAACATACTTAATTGGATGTAATCATATATTACTATATGTTAGATCAATTTGATATAATTAGATACGATCAATTTATTTAAAACTAAGTCTTTTAAAGTTGTTATTTGCTAACAACGTCCGCTGGCCTAGAGGGTAGAGATTGCGATTACAAAACGGAAGACTTGTGGTTCTAATCTCCGTCCGTTCGAAGTTTTTTTTTTTTTTTATTTATTTTCAGTTTGACATTATTATATCTAAAAATAAATCTAAAAATAGAAACATTATTTGGATAAAAATGTATCCAATAATTTTTTTATAAAATAAAGATATCAGATATTATAAGATAACTTTGGAGCGGCCAAATTTCGGATGAAATTACATTATATAATATCCAATTTAATATAAAATCATGATATTGGATATTTTAAGATAACTTTGGCGCGGCCAATTTCCGGATGAAATTACATCATATCATATCATATTTAATACAAAATCATAATAATAGATAATTTGGGATAACTTTGGCGCGGCCAATTTCCGGATGAAATCACATACAATCAAATATTAAACTGTAACTTCATATATTATAAGATGTTATGAGATAACTTTGGCGCGGCCAATTTTCGGATGAAATTTAGCAAAATCAGATCCAATAAATTATATATAATTTTATAAGATAACATGTTTTACCATACAATTTTTTTTTACTCGGGTAGTATGTATGTACAAAAAAAGGTTTTATATGAAAGATATTATAGTGGATTGAAAAAAAAAATGATTTTCTACATGCGTTAGCGTATTATGAAAGTTAAAACATTAAGGGGGACGGAACAAAAATGCTTAATTTTAAAAGACAAAATATATTAGGCTGAACCAAAAAAAATAAATTTAAGGAAAACTGACTTCACTATGTGAATAATATTAGGATAAATTAAAATAACCATCTATATGAGAAGACATATCAAGATAGATTATTTCTTTTATTTTATGTAATATGGCGTTTTTTAAATTGGAAAACACAAACATATGGCTTAACTAACAAAAACTTATTATAAGGTTGGATAAAAAAATGGAAAAATTTAAGAATAAAAAAAAAACAAAATCGTTATGCTATATAATTAATTATCCCATTTCGATCCTCTGTTCGATTTTTCGAACAGTAGAGAACATCTTTTTCCAAAAAATATTTTTGTATGAATGAGGTGGAATTTCGGGTAAAGGTAGAAACAGAACAAGCACGGCACGGGGGACGGTTGCCGTTGCCGGAGAATATAGGCCCAAAACAATGACGGGGGACGGCGACGGCAAAAAATGTCATTTGTTTCTTCAGTGGTGCTAACTTTTTATAAAATTAGAGTAATTTTACAGAAAAAAATCGCTTATCACATAGTCAATGTGATTAAGTTGGCACTACTGTACGTTTGTTACACCATTGTGAATGATAAAATAAAAAATTGTTGAGAAAATGCGGCAACCCTGGAGTGTGAGAGGGAGGGAGATTGAGAGAACCCGGAGATAAAATAAAATAAATTTTAATTTTTTGTCGTGCCGGTCACGGTTTTTAACTGTCAAATCGTATGGAAAAAGTCGTGCCGGGCTTGTTCTGTTCAGACCTTAAATATGATTAGGAATGTTAAGTCTCATCTTTCTGCAATTAAAAAAAATATCCCCGCTTGACCACCGCAATTTCTATGTCCATGAAGTGCAATGCAAATCAGCACAGAAATTGTTTCAAGCAAAAACGATAATTTAGCATTTTTCAATTTTCGGCTTTTAACTTTTTTGACTAATTTAAATTTTTTTTAGATTTAATTAATGATCAAATTCCACTAATTTGAATTATTTTGAAATGAATTGTTTTGAAAATAATGAAATAAATTAATAAAATAGCAAATAAATCCAAATATTAAAATTGCATAAAAAGTTGAAATGCAGGCTTTTCTGAGAAAACGGCACATTGAAAAATTTTTTTTGACAAGATTTTTGAGATCAGCGGGTGCTAATTATCCTAAAAAAGTACCTTTTTCCAAAAAAGAAAATTGAATCTTGGTCCAAAATGGGTTATGCAAGGCTGGATCAATAAAAATAAACCGGATTAAGATTAGGATTAACCTTATTTATTTAAAAAATGGGTGAAATAAAGTCCAATTTTTTTATATTTTTACAGTTTGAAATTTTTGTAAGTTTTTTTTTTACAGTTTAAAAATTTTACAAGTATTTTTACAGTTTGATAAACTACATCTTCTGGTTCGAAGCGTACACAAACTTTATTTGGTGTATGTATCGTTGGCCTGTGATATGTATGTTATTTCAACCAAAAAAAGATTCACTATAACCCGATAAAATGTTATACAATTAGATATAATTGGATCTTATTGTATCCAATCACATATAATTTGATGCCATTGGATAGAGACAAATTTCGGACAAAATTGTATTATACTATATACAAATGAATAAAATAAGATATTAATAAATCTAATTTAATGCAATTCTATCCACCATTTTTGGGATAAAATTATATCTAATTGTATTCGAGGACAGATCAAAAGTTATATAATTTTATGTGACGCAATATTAAAATTTTTACTCGGGCAGTCAGAATTTTTTGTTTTACTTTTTAAATACATTTTTAAGCTTGTATAAAAATTGTTTAAGTTTAATAATACACGTTTAATAGGAAAAAAGTCACATATTTGAAAAATAATTAAAAAAGAATTGCCCGAGTAAAAAAAAAATTTTTAGATCTAATTTGATCTCAAAATTGGCTGTATCAAGTTGTATCAAATAATTATCTAATTGTATTATTTTAGATACACAAATATAAAAAATTATACAATTGGATCCGAATTTTGGTCACATCCAAATAAATCCAGTTGATCTTATTTTATATAAATAAATGTAGATTTATATAATTATATAAAGTCAGATATATTTATGTATAACCTCAGATACGAAAATGGAGCCGCATCAAATCTTAAATAAAATTAGATCTGAACATATAAAAAGTCATATATAATTTAATATGATTGTATCAAATTATATATTATTATATCAAAACTTTTTTACTCGGGTGCAATAATTTCTATTAATAAAAAAATATTTCATAAAAATTAAAAAAAAATCTTAACATTTGTTTAATTTATGTATTAAAACAATATTATATATCTACTAATATCAAATAATTTTCATCAAATAATTTTCTTTCTATTACAATAAAATTATTTTCTTCTGCGTTTTCAAATAATAGAACAAATGCCAAAACCATTCGTTCGAAGCCAAAGCCTCTGTTGTGATTTTTGGCGCATGTCGTTGCCTCACGAAATATAAAAAACTACCATCAACTAAAAAGATCATAACTGCAATAAGAAAACAAATATTTTTCGTTGCAAACTCTAGCTGGCATTTTTTCTCTCCCTCTTATTGAAATTGTTCACTTGTTTTCTGTCTTTAAAAAAAATGAGTATGACAGTTATTTTTTATTTATGTACTTTGTATTTTGCATTGTTTATTGAGTCTTATTTTTCTCAATATATTTTTTTTTTTATATTTTGCCTCTCGTAAAAATATTTGAGACCAAAAAATTTGTGCATCAAGAAAGTAATTAAAAGTTTTGTGAACTTGCAATAACAATAATTTTGTTTTTGTAACCGAATAATTAGCGTTGGCCAAAGAAGGTGTTTTTGGTCATACACTGTATATTTAATTATTATATGACCTTACAATTTGTACCATAAAGCAAAATAATTTTGTTGACGTTACATATTTTTCTTTTTTTTTCGAAATATAAAAAGATTTTTTCAATCTACTCTAATATTTATTTTCGTGTCTTAATGTACCTACAGACGACGCAAAATTATGTACAATATGCAAGTATATTGATTGTGTGTGGGTAAGATTAACGAGTGTACAATGGTAAACCTTTTTTATCTACTCTTATGTACATATGTATGTACAAATATATTTTATTTTCGCTAATAACAAAACGGTGTTTTTTTAATTTTCCCCATAATGATTTTTTTTATTAACCATTACATTTATAATGTTTTTTTAGTTCGCCCCAATATTTTCCTTTATATAAGAATTCTTTCCAACAGCAAAACGATATTTTTTTAATGCTCTTTTTTATTAAAAAATTTATTCTATTCACACGCTTCAGAGTACAGTATTTCCAAATTATTTGTTGTCTGTGTGCTCCTTTTTTTGTCTGTAAAAATTTTTTTTGTCTGGAAATTTTTTTTTATTTTTTTCTTGTTTTGCAAAAAAAATATTTTTAATTAGTTTTTTGCTGAAAATATAAATATAAAATAAAAAATATCATTTTTTTTTTAATTTTTTTACAGAAAAAAAAAAATGTTTACAATAAAAACAAATTTCAGTAATCTCCAAATTAAACTAATATTTTAAGCAAAAAAAGTATAATTTGCTCCACCCTAATGCACATACAAAAAAAAATAGACAAACTTTTGATACATTCGGCGTAGGCAAAAAAAAATTGTATTCGGTCACACACTATATACTTCATCATTATAGGCCCTTACATTTTCCGCCATAAAACAAAACAATTTTTACCACATTTTATATTATTTTTCGAAATAGAAAAATATTTTTTTAATCCACCATAATATTTATTTTCATGTATTAATTTTTTTTTTATCCACTCTTATTAATATATTAATTTTCCCCGTAATTATTTTTTATTTACCTCTTCATTTATTCTACATAACAAAATGTTTATTTTAATTCGCACTTGCATATATACATACATACATATATTTTTTTTATAAAAGAATTCCCCCAAATAGCCAAACAATATATTTTTTTTTATATAAAAATCATTCTAAGTACACGCTTCAGAGTACAGTATTTTCAAATCATTGGCTCTCTATGTACTCCCTCGTTGGTTCATTCGTGTTACGAATGTCGTAACACTAGTGTGTGTAGCTTTCTCATGCACTGTGAGCATAGAATGAAAAACTCATTCGTTTTGAAAGCTAAGAATAAAATATTGTCCACATTCTAAATTTTTTAGAATGTCTCTAAACGCATTTTAACACCATCCGTGCACATGTCTGCTAAATACAGACTCGACAGTAGGGTTTTATAAGAAAAAATGGGGAAAAACTAAGCGATTTTAGGAGAAAACACAGCGGTTTTTAGTCCGTTTTACGCTAACATGGCAACACTTTCTACGACTTAGGAGTTAGTGATACAACAAAATCCGATCTGGCATCCATTTTTCTTATGGCGCGTTATATCAGTTTTCTCTTTCTAACCTAATTCGTAGAATAATTTGAAAATATTAACCATATGGTTCAGAACTACTTTTTTGACACCTGTCACTTATGTCGAGTCTGTATTAGTCTGTGGCGATATTACCCACATATCAGGAATGGAAAATCGGAATTATGAAATGGTACTAGAGCTCAACCAAAAAAGTACTTTTTCGAACTTGACGGTACTTAAAAAAATTTGTTCAGTACAAAAGTTCGTATATTGATGGCATCCCTATTCGTTTATTTTTTGTTTGATAAAACCCCATTAAAGATTGACTAAAAGCAAAACTTTCTTTTATTCAAAGCTTTTGAACACTTTTTCCAATGAAAAATTTTCAGGATTTTTTTTAGATTTTGTGGAACAAATGTATGAAAATGTCTGGTTAAAAAAAAGTACTAAATCAGTTGCGGGGGTACACTCAGAAAATTATGTAAGTTACTACATGTTAGTTGTTTGTATATTTTACAGTAGTAAGTTGTTTTCAACTACAAAGTCAGTTGTTTTTGTATGAAAAATATCAAACAACTATTTCTGTTAGTTATTTTAAGTAGTTTTTTTGAATAACTAACAAAAAAGTACTGTGATGTAGTAACAGTTATTTAAAGTAGTTAATTTTATTTTTTTTATCTCTGAAAAATTTTCAAAGTTTTTTTTCCAAAAAATAAATTTTCGTTTTTTTTTTTATTTTTCACAACTTTATTTTTTTAAAAAAAAAACTTTGAAAAAATTTGTCTTCAAATTTTTTTCTGAAAAATTTTTTGAAAAAAAAAAAATATTTATTGATTATTTTATTTTTACTACATTTTAGTTGCTTTGACTACAAATGTGAGTAGTTTTTACTACATAAGTCAGTTATTTTTTGTCAGTTAAAATAACTAACATTAGTTGATTTAACTGAAAAAGTAGTTGACCCCAAAACAACTTACAAAGTAGTTATTTTAACTGACATTTTCAGTTGATTTTACTAACATAATTTTTTGAGTGTACTACGGTATCATGAAGTGTGAAAAAGTACTGAAAAAAGTACTAAAGTACTAACTTTTCCATCCCTGCTTCATATTCCTAACATTTTCGCTAAAATCCTTTTTAAATAAAAACTCATTTATTTTAAATTTTTTCGGTTTTATGTATTTTTGGAATTATAATTTTTTGTTATTATTTTCTAAGTTAATCTTGTTGTTGTTTTTGTGTAAGTGTATAATGCTATTTTTTTAATGTTAAAAAATAAACTTAATCTATAATTAAAGAAAAAAAAAATAATTAAACTAAAGCGTTATTATTAACATGTAACACAAAAATATTGAAAAATATAGAAGACAGAATTAATTTAAAGAAAAAATAAAAAAAAAACGAAACGGAAAACAATTTGGAAGAACAAAAAGAAAAAAAATTTTTTTTTTTTAGAAATAGGAAATAATTTGTGTTTTTTTTTATAAAAGAAAGTTTAACTTAATTTTAATAGCTTATTTAAATTTTTAAATATTTTTAAACATTATAAACTTAATGTGATACAGTCGGCTTAAGTTATAAATTTTTGTTTTATTTTTTTAATATTAAATTTTAATTTTCACAAAATACAATTATCAATATGCAAATAATAGAAAAAAAAGAAAAAAATATACAATTTATTAAATTAAATTACAATTAAAAAAAGAAATAATAGGAAAAGAAAATTTAAATTTACTAAAAAAATAAATAAAAGATTTTTAAACAAATACAAATTGACAAAGTTAAAGGCAGGGAAGGGAGTAAATGTATTGTCTAACAGATTTGCAAGTCCGTCTATGTTTATGTAATTTTATCAAAAATCTTTCTAACAAAGAGCTTTTGTGCTAAACTTAATGACAATAAGTTAATTATGACAATGACAAAATTATGACAATGACAAATTTGTGACAATGACAAATTTGTGACTGTGACAAAATTATGACAAGACAAGTGTAAGTTTAATACTTGTTTTTATTACTTTAAGGAATTTATCACATTATGTCTAGTTAGATTAACAGCTGTTTTAACTATTTTCCTTATTTTTTTTGAAAATTAAAAAAAAAAAATTCATTTGGAAAAAGTGATTAGTATGACAATATTCTGTGACAATTAGTCAGTAACTTATAGAAAACGGAAAATTTTCAAAAAAAAAATCATTTTGTCACTAATATGACAATAACAAAACTATGACAATAACAAAACTCTGAGACAGTGACAAAATTATGACAAGACAATTGTAAGTTTAATATTTGATTTTATTGCTTTAAGGGATTTATTACGTTATGTCTGGTTTGATTAACATAAACTATTTCCTTAAATTTTTTTGAAAATTTCACAAAAAAATTTTTGTCACTTGTCTATATAAAGTCATTTAGTGACAATTTTTTTTAATACCTCCCAAAATATAGTAGTAGAGTAAGTTTGTCAATTTTGCATGTGTTTGGAGAAGAAAAAAATAATACTTTTTTTAGAAAGCATAACATAGAATTTTGTGACTGGAAAGGAAATTAAATAAAAAGAAATTTTTTAGTTTATTTATAATAGTTTATAATAAACACTTTGATTTTCATATAGTTTTTGTTTGTTTATAAGGCAAGCAGTTCTGCAGCGAGGATTAGTAGTAGTGTTGTTTTTTAAATAAGTTATAGAAATAATAAATAACGATGTAGAGTGTTTCTTAATACTTTTTTTAAAAAATCATAAGACAAAATTAAAATATACTAACGATTTTATAAATTAATCAATCAGACTATTTAAAGTTTTTATTAAAAAAGTTTAAAAAAGTGTTGCAGTTTGGCGATTTTCAGACTAAAGCTTCCGTTTTTTTTTTTCATCTAGCTGTAAAAAAAGTTTTTTTTGTGGATTATCGGGAAATCCAATGACTTTTTATTTGCTGACAATTTGTTTTAAACACTTTTAAAGGTATTTCCTAAATAATATTAACATAAAAATTATAAATTGATACATTTTTTTTAAATTTATTAAGCGCTTTTTCGATATAAAAAGTTAGCATTATTTGTCAAACCAACAATGTTAATTTAACATTATCGTATTTTCCTCGTCTAACAGTTTTCGTACCTTCTGTTAAAAAGTTCCAAAATATTAAGAGCGGGAGACAAAGAGCTTGTGTTTTGGTTTTTTGTAATTTTAAATTTTTTAGAGTGATGATTTAAAGTTCTGTGATTTGATTTCGTTTGTTAAAAATTTTAATTGATAGACATTTAACTTGAAAAGTATTAATTGCAATTTAAAGATTTCATGTTAAATTTAAAGATTTCATTTAAAATTCCAAAATTTCGTTTAAAACTCGAGGATTTTATTTGAAAACTCTATTTGAAATTAAATAAATCAAGTGAAAATTGAAAAAAAAAAACAAAAAAAACATTTTAATTCGAAAAACTTTAATTAAAACTCAAAAATATCATTGAATTTCGAAAAAAAAGTTCAATTTATATTCAAAAGATTTCAATTGAAATGCAAAAATTTTAGAGAAAATTGTACTGAACTCTTTCGAATTGCAATTTAAAAGATCAATTGAAATTTTTTGATCAACTCAAATTCGAAGATAGTTTTTAAGTCGAAAAATAAATACAAATTTTAAAAAGATAAATTGAAATTCCTAAAAATATAATTGATATTTAAAAAAGATCAATTAAAATTTGAAAAATTCAATCGACATTTCTAAAAGATTTATTAATATAATTAACCAATAAATAAGTAATCAAGCTCGAGGCCCTTTTTGTATAAAAATATTCTTTATTTTTTCCTCCAATACTTCGTTATTCCTTGAATAACATCATCAGGGACAGTCTATTAAATAACAAAAATCTATAGACTGTCCCTGATGATGTTATTCAAGGAATAACGAAATATTGGAGGAATAAAATAAAGAATATTTTTATACAAAAAGGACCTCCAGCTTGATTATTTATTGGTAGATTATTTATTAGTTATTTATATTAATATAAAAAGGTCGAAAAACAACTTCATCTATTTAGATTTGTTACTATTCGAAAAATATCAATTATAGTTTAAAAAGGCTAAATTGAAATTAGAAAACAAATAAATTAAAATTTCAAATATTCCAATTCGAAAAAATGAAATTAAAAAAAAAAACAAGTAAAAAAGTTATATTCGGCCTTGCCGAATGTATTGATACCCTCCACAATTTCATAAAGATTATTGCAAAAAACTTTATTTAAAAGGAAATTACTTTTGAAAAAAAAAAAATTTAAAAAAAATTTTCGCAAAAAAAAAATTTTTGGTAAAAAAAAAATCCGCGATTTTTTTATTTTTTTTTGTCAAAAATATGTTCGTACTTGTTTAAATGCCATTCGGTGTTCAATTATGTTCACATATGTCAACCTGCAGCCGAATTAAAGCATTTTGTATTTTTAGGTTATGTTGAATGTACCAACTTTTTTGAGGTACCAACATTTTCGTTCATAACTTTTGAACCGCTGAACCGATATCGCTCAAATGCAATACCAAACTCCTCAGGAGAACTTCCAATGAATATGTTAAGTTTCAGACATTTCCGTGTAATATTTTAGCCGTGATCACCATTTCCACAGACAGACGGACAAACGGACATCGCTAGAATGTCTTAAAATCGATCACTGATCAATTATATATATATATATACTTTATGGGGTCCTAAACCGATATTTCGATGAGTTACAAACGGAATGACAAACTTATATATACCCTCTATCACTAAGTGGAGGGTATAAAAATACAGGAAATTTTACTAATTCGTAGAAGATCAGAAATTCGAAAATTTTGAAAGGAAATTGAATTTAACATTTTCGAATTTCAATTAATATTTTCAGAATAAATTTGATCATTTTAACTAACACTTCGATCAAAGTTTTGGTTTTTATTTGAAAATTTTCACCAAAATCTCTAAATTTTGATCGAAGGCCGCCATGGATTAAAATGTTCTGATTTGGCACAAATTATGTTTAAATTAAAGTTTATCTCAAGCATTATGAAATAGTCATTGAAAAAAAAAATTTTAAATTTGTTTTAAAAAGTTTCTTGAAAATTGGAAAACTCCGCCATTTTTAGATATTTTTTGACAAATTTCAAATAGCGATATCTCAAACCGCTCGACTGATTTCAGATTTTAATATTCATATTAAGCTTGTCAAAATTAATAAAAATAACTCATTTTTTTTTTAATTTTTTAAAAATCCAAATATTGGTGGACATTATTCAAAAATCCAAAACTTTGACCGAAGGGCACCACAGGTTAAAATGATCGGATTTGGCCCAAATTAAGTTTAAAAAAAGTTTGTCTTAAACTCTAAAAAGGATCAAGGGAAAAAAATTTTGGGATTTATTTTAAAAAATTTCTTTAATTTAGGAATAAAACGCCATTTTTGACAATTTGAAAATCGATATCTCGAAAAGCTTTTAACCGAATTTATTTTTTTAATGTTCGTGTTAAGCGAATCATCCAAATTAATAAATATCCCAGAAAAAATTTCTGTTCCAGAACGCATTATATTATCCTGCAACCGATATTTCTTAACGTTTCAGAATTAATGATTTTTGTTTGAAATTAACCCGAAAACAATCGTTTTTTAGAGCATGTAGTTTTTATTTTTTGAAAAATAATTTTACATATAAAATTTTGTTGTGATTACCGTAGAATACATATATTCAAGAATCTATCGTAATAGGAATCTGTTCCAAAAAATGTTCCTGGGATGATGTGTAGCAAGATATATTTGTTTAATTTGTTTTTAAATTTTTCAAAATGCAAAACTTTGATCGCCGGGCGCAACGGGTTTATAATTTAATCCGATTGGCCTCAAATTTGTACCATTTAATTTTTCGACCTAGGAGTAAAAAATTTTGTCCAGACATTCAAAATCAGAAGAAAACCTTTTTTGTGCCATACAAACAATTCCAGTGTAGTGGTAAGAGAGTTATATTTGGATGTGCAGAATCAGGGGACGTTGGGGGACACTTCCCTTGCGATAACAAATTCATTTATTATTTTTTAAATTATTATTTTATTTCTACGCCCACTAATGGAAGGGGGGGTGGCAAAACCCCTGATTTCCTGGGTTCCATTGCAGGATTTAGAACGTTTTTTGACATTAAAATGTTTTATTTGCTTACGTTTTTTAGAAGTTTGTTTAGTTCTTTAAAGGGAAAATCTTTCCCCCTGGCCCGATTTTGCCCATTGCCTAACTTTATCAGTCTATGATCATACACTTAAAATATTATGTAAGTAAATTCAACAGAAAATACGTTTGAAACAAATGAAACTTTATTTAAAAAACGGACTACTTACATTTCATTTAAAACAAAAACATTTCTCAGTTATTTTTAAATGTTAATTAATAACTGTTGAAATCCGTAAAAATAAATTAAAAATCCGTAAAAAATGACTGACAAAATTTTACGGAAAAAACGGTTAAAATAACGGAAACTTACATTCATTTTTATTTATTTTTTTAGAAATAATTTTAAAAAACTTCGAACCTGAGCAGAATCGAACTCATAATTTCTGGCTGATAGCCCAGCACGCTACCCTCTGTGCCACAAGCTACTTATATTTTCAGCAACTAAATTTCATTTTCAAATTCAAAAAAAAAAATTCTAATTTTAGAAATTTTTAAATAACTGACAAATAACAAACGACAAATAAAATAATGTGGTTTGTTTTTTAAATAACTGAAAAAAACAAACGTTACGGAAAATTTTATTTAAAAGACAGTTATGTATTTGAATAAACGTTCAAAAAGTTGTTTAGAATATTTGTATGTGAAACAAACGAATTTTCTTTTAATATTAACTAAAACGAAAACTATTTGTTTAACTGTGAAACAGTTACTGTAAAACTTTTATGAGTGTAAGACTCATGCCAATTTTCAGTAATCTAGCTCTTATATTTTGGACTGTATCGTGTCTTTCACAGAGAGACGTGCGTAAATGGCCAATATCGGAAATCGGACGAAAAAAGTATTATCTTGAAAAACTGAACCAGTTTCTAAAAAACGTAAGAAAATTGAACATTTTGATGTCGGAAAAAGTTGTAAGTCCTACACGAGGAAATAAGATTTTTTTCGGCCCGCTCTACAAAACGCCATTTTTTCAAATTTTGTTATTTAGCAAATGAAACATTTTTATGTTAGGGGTCGCCCTTTTTTGGGGGTAGATATAAAATATTATTTTGAGTAATGGTAAATTTATATTGCATCAGTGAAAAAATTCAAATACATGTTAACATTTGTTAACATTCATCGTGAGGGGAAGGTGTCTCCCAACGACCATCTTTATCTTTTACGAATTTTAATTGATCTTATTCAAATTGACATTGTTTTTTTAATTCAATACATTTTATACGAAATTCATATTTTAAATGGAGATTTTCAACTGAAAATAGAATTGTCAAATTTTTAATCGAATTTCAATCGATCCTTTTCGAATTAAATCTGCAAAATCTTCAGATTGTACAATTTTGCCTCTAGAAAATTTTTAAAAATTTTTGTTTAGAAATCTTTTCAAATTCTTAAACATTTTTAGTGGTGAGTCCAATTTTCATCTGTCACGTGATACGCATTTTATTAATGTGTATGTCCCATTTTCATCAGCCACGGGATAGATGATTTCGGATCGAGAGACACACTTTTTCTGCAGGGATTTTTTTTTTTATATTCTGAGCCATTTCTTCTAACGAAAAATTTCTAGATTCTGAAAAATTTTTGTTTAAAAATTTAAAGCTTTTCAAATCGTTTTTCACCCAAAACATTTTTCGAAACATTTTTGCTATAGAAATATTTTTAGTTTTTTGAAACAAATCATGCTTCGGAAAACTTTTACGTGCAAAACCTTTTATAAAGAAATTTTCCTGACTTTGATAATGAAGGACTTTTTATAATCCGACGGCTATTTCCATGGAAAGTGTTTTTTTAAGAACATTTTTCGTTTAAGAAATATTTTTAAATTTAAAAAAATTTCAGAGACATTTTTAACAGAAACTTTGGTTCCAAAAAAAGTAATTCACAAAAAAAAGGTGAAAATGAAAATTTCCGAATTTTTTTGGTGTTCTAGATTTCACATCCGATTTTTTTTTTTTTCGTTTTGTTTCACATAAATAAAATTTGGTGAAAGTAAAACGAATGCACTTTTTTCCTAATAATTTTTTAAATTTTAATTATTCGATTTCAACTTCGAATGAAAACGTGATTAACAAAACACTAAACTTGATTTCATGTGATTCGGAAATTTGCATGTGAATTGAAAATTTGTGAAAGACAGAACAGAGGCCTTTGTATGTAGTTTTGAAACACCTTACTGTCTGTTTTCGAAATCAAATTTTTAATTTCAAAATCCTCTAAACTCTATTTGAAAGATTCCTTGAAATACTTTAGAATTTTAAAAAAATTAAAAAAAAAAAAAAATTTTGAGAAAAACGAAATTTTTTATGTTTTTTTGTTATACATATCAGTGCTAGTTTATATTTTGTTTTTATATATTTTTTTTAATATAATAATTTTTTTAATATATTTTATACCAATAGCAATTAACAGTTTAACAGTAATGGGTTTTTTGTTTTGTAATACGGAACAGAATATTTTTTAGTTAGTTTTTTTTTTGATTGAAGTTTGGTTATTTTTGTGTTTAATGTCTAAAATTTTGTTTATTAATCTATATCTTGAGGGCGTTTGAGTAGTTGTTGAAGAAAGTAGTTGTTATTTAAACAAAAAAATTCAATAATTTAAAGTTATTTTTATATATTTATATTAAATGAATAATAAATACGTGTGTGTGTGTGTGTGTTTTTACTTTTTTAAAAGGTATATTACTATAAAGCATCGTTGTTTCTGTATTAAATATTATTTATTTAATTAAATAAACTAAACTAAATTTAATTTATATATATTAAACATAAAAATAGTAATAATAATATTAAATTAAAGTAAATATTACAATTAATTTATACAATAAAGGCTTTTTATGAAATTTTTACGTTTTTCTTACATATTTTGTTTTTTTTTTCATACTAAATTATTTTTTATATTTTACTTAAATTATAAAAAAAAATATAAGGTAATTTTTTTAAATGACATATACATACAATAATAATGTTAAATAGAGTTAAGTGATTAAACAATTATTTAAACAAACTATGAAAAAACTATTTTTGGTGTATTCCAAAAAAGTAGGAACATTTTACAACTACACATCGAAAATGCGACTGGGACGCGAACTTACACAATTGATTACAATAGTTCTACTAAACAAAAATCTGGTCTTCTAACTTTTCCATCACATTAGGTTTTTGAGAAAATTGAGGCCAATCTCCGTTTTGGGCATTTTTGGCAACTCATATCGTTAAACTCATTGCTTTAAAGCAGCGACAGGCAAAAGCCCTACGCGGCGTTTTTGCTCTCACACCTACATGCTCTCACACATTAAACAAAAACAAAAAAACACAATTTTCTCCTCTCTTCTGGTTTAAAATATACTTAGAGAAATAATCAATAAATAATTTTAATGTCAAATTCTTGTTTAAAGAACATTATTTGGTAAAACAGAATGCTTAGTTTAGTCACTCTCCCCTAAATATTACATTGCTAGACATTTTAGCCAATATCTTTTATTATCTTTTATTATCTTTTTTATTTTTTTAAAGGATAAATGTATTCTTATTTTTACTATAAGTTTCTTTTAGTGCATTGAGTATGAGAGTGCTACATGTTACACACACCAAGACAAAATATGATAGTATGTGTTTGCCTGTCGCTGCTTTAAAGGCTGCAGAACTCATTTGGTTAGCCTTAACCCTTTGGGCACCAATTGTTTTTCAATTATTCCCCAGTATAGAAAAAAGTTTTTGGGGGAAAATACATTTTTAACGCAATTGGTGCACCAACGGTTAATGCGACTGATAAAATGAGTTATGCATCTTTAAGAGCAATATTTGGGCTTTACCCTTGACATATTTTTAAGGCGTCATCACATCGGGTTCATCCAGTATGAGTTGTCAAATATGTCCAAAAACGCAATTTTTTGTTTTTCAAATTTCTCAAAAACTAAATGTAATGGAAAAGTTTGGAGACCGGATTTGTGACCGGGAGAATAATTGTAGTTATTTGTATAAGGTGATGTTCCATTCGCATCAACATTTTTTAAAATTTCTGGTAAAAACACTACAAGAATTTCAAATGCGAAAAAGATCTATTGAAATTTGTTATATATCAATTGAGCATACAAATTTTAATAATCTAAATTAGAAAAGATCAATTGAAAATCGAAAAACATCCTTAAAAAGTCGCAAAAGATCAATTGAAATATGAAAGTCTTCATGCAGCCGAATAATTGCATTTTGTATTTTTAGGTTATGTAGAATGTAACAAGATTTTCTAAGTGTCCTTACATTTTGGCATAAGTTTTAAAAAGTATTTATATTGTTTATACTCTATCACCTATTACCTATTATAACCTATCACAAACTCGAAACCTTTCATAAAAAATACACTTTTGGTAGGAAATGTCTCAGCCTTGGATATAAACCTAGTGATATTTCACTGGACATGTCCCATAGAAACAGAACCCGTGCCGGTTCAATAGTGACATGTCACAAAATACATCACTGCTGCACACACAATTTTTCGAAACTTAGAAGTTTTGTATTTTTTTTTTTAATTTTTACTCCAAAGCGCAAAAAAAATTGGCAATCATTTTTGTGAAAGGGACTTAGAAAACTTTCAAAAATTTTCAAAAATTAAAAAAAATTTTAAAAATTTGATTTTGCTTTAAAATACTTTTTAAATCACATTTGATAACATTTTCTACCACAAAAAATTATTAAATTTTGTTCGGGACTTGGTGAAGACTGAAAATATGTTTTGTCTGATGCGGTCACGGGATAAGTTTTTTAGAGTTGTGTCGTTCACGAACGAACTAGTTCAATTGAACTATTCACTTAACTGATCGGTTTATCTAGTTCGTTCATTTCAGCTCTTTTAGGTCTTTTCGTTCATTCAGCTCAATTGGTCATTACTTCATTTTGATCTTTCAGTTCGGTCGTTTAATTTTTTTAATTTTGTCATTAGGCATTAGTTTTTTCTCATCTTTTGGCACGCTTTCTCATCATTTATGTATTTTTTTTACAAAAATTTTATATATTTATTTTTATTTTTTTAAAGTAATGTTTTTATTCAACATTTTTGTATATTTTGAACGAAAGCCAAAACAACACACATGATCGAAATGATTCGATCACGAACTGTTGAACGAAAACCAAAATTGACCAATTTGAACTAGATTAACGACCAACAGACATGATCAAAATGATTCGTTCACGAACTGTTGAACGAAAAAGCCAAATGAGCGATTGAACTAGATGAACGAACTAGGTCTTTTATCTGAAATGAACGAGAATGAGCGCTCACTCAATTGAACGATTAAGCACAAGTCTAAAGTTTTTCATTTGTCACGTGATAGGCATTTTAGTGGTATGTCCCGTTTTTACCAGTCACGGGATTGGTGATTTCGGATCTAGAGACAAATTTTTATACTATACAATTTTTTGAACTCAAATTTTAATTAATTATGACTAATGCATAAACTCAAATTTCAATTAATTCATTAAAAAAAATTTTGATTAATTTATTAATTGAAAATATGCAATATTAATTAATAAATTAAAATCTTAATAAATTCATTAAAAAAATGGAATAATTCATTTATTCAAATTTGGATTCGTTTAGTTATTAAGGCCTCTGTTCCAAAAAAAGTAATTCACATAAAAAATGTGAATATGAAAATTTCCGATTTTTTTTGGTGTTCTAGATTTCACATCTGAATTTTTTTTTTTTCGTTTTGTTTCACAAAAATAAAATTTGGTGAAAGTAAAACGAATGCACGTTTTTCCTTATCATTTTTTCAATTTTAATTATTTGATTTCAACTTCGAATAAAAACGTGATCAACAAAACACTAAACTTGATTTCATGTGATTCGGAAATTTTCATGTGAATTGAAAAGTTGTGAAAGACAGAACAGAGGCCTAAATCTTTGTTTATTCATTAATTAAAATTTCGATTAATTGATTAATATAAATTTATATTAAATCATTAACTCAAATTTTAATTATTTCTTAAACTTCAAAAAATGGTGATTAATTTATTAATTAAATTTTCATTTAATCCTTTTAAATGAAATTTTGATTAATTAATTAATGAATTGAAATTTTGATTCACTAATTAAAAATTTGATTAAATCATTAATTAAAATTTTGATTAAATTTTTAATCAGAATTTTGATTTATTCATTAATTAAAATTTTGATTAATTCATTAATTAAAATTCTTTCTTTTTCATTAATAAACATTTTAATTAATTCATTAACTAAAATTTCGATTAATGCATGAATACAAATTTCAATTAATTAGTTAATTGAAATTTTGATTTATTCACTAATTAAAACTTTTGATTAATTCAATAATTAAAATTTTAATTAACGAACAAAAAACGATTAAGATATTATTAATTTTGATTGACTGAATTATTAATCGAAATTTTAATTCACTAATTAATACTTTAATTATTTCATTAATTAAAGTTTTGATTAGTTCTTTAATCCGAATTTTGATTTATTCGTTAATTGAAATTTTGATTAATTCATTAGTTGAAATTTTAATAAATTCATTAATAGAAATTTTAATAAATTCATTAACTGAAAAATTTATTAATTCATTAATTAAAATTTCGATTAATTTGTTATTTGAAATTTTTAAAACTTCACTAATTGAAATTTTGATTAATTTTTTAATTGAAATTTTGATTAATGATTAAATAAAGATTCCGTCTAATGGATCTCTCAATAATATCACATATCTCAATCAATGTTTTAACAATTTTTCTACAACTCTTTTTCAAAAAATTGATTAATATAACAATTGCAGTTGGATAAACAAAAAAATCTATTGATTTCCTTAAATATGTTGTTATAATTAATTGGGTAATACAATAATTTAAATTAATCAATAATTTTATATTTGTCAATTATTGTTTATAATTTGACTAACTAAGGCCAATGTTCCAAAAAATGTAATTAACATAAAAAATGTAAAAACGAAAATTTCCGAATTTTTTTGGTGTTCTAGATTTCACATCCGAATTTTTTTTTCGTTTTACTTCACATAAATAAATTTTGATGAAAGTAAATCGATTGCACTTTTCTTCTTATAAGTTTTTAATTTTTAATTATTTGATTTCAACTTCGATTGAAAACTTGATCAACGAAACACTAAACTTGATTTCATGTGAATTGAAAAATTGTGAGAGAGGCCTAATCATTGTTTTTTAAGTGACTAATCAAATTTTCTATTAATGATCTTAACAAATTTTCGGTTTCCACAGTTTGTTTAATTAAATGTTTAATCACTTAACACTAAATTCTAATAATATAGAAAATTTGTTCCAAAAATGTTTAATTTTTTTTTTAATGCAATTTTTTTAATTTTAAAATTTCTTTTTGTGTCGACCTCAAATTCGTAATAATGAATTTATTTTTTTTTTTTAATTTAATTTCTTTTTTTACTTTGTTCAACATGATTTTCTTTGTTTTCACTTTGGATTTTACTTAAATTTAAGCAATAATTATTAAATATTTAAATTTTTGTTTATATATTAATTTTTTAATAATAATTTATATAGTAATAAATTTTTTAAAGGCTTTTAAGGCGTCTTTAGTAATAGAATATCTTTTTTTCGTGTTCGTGTTGGCGTTGTTTGTTGTGTTGTTGCTAGTCGTTGATAGAAATAGTTGCGTCCAAATTTCTTTTGTAATTTATAGGATTTCCCCTGTAGGAACTTGGTTAATGTTTGAACATAATTTGTAACATCCTCTTGATTTTCTAATAAATGTATTGAAATTATTTCAATTTGTATTTTATGAAAAGGTAATGTTTGTAATATCTGTAACAAAAGAAGAATAGATTAATTATAAAATTGAAAAAAAAACAAAAAAAAATATTCAATATTTTGTAAGTGTAATAAAATAATAGAATTAAAAATTCCTAAACAAACTCATTAAAAAACACTTTCATTTTTCTTGCTATAAGGTGTATTGCTCTATTTAAACCATTTCCAAATCATTTTTCGGATTTTAATTTTTAATGTTTTCAAGAAATTTTTAAACTGAATTTGACAATTTTTAATTTTAAAATTTGTAGAAAATTAAAATTTGAAAAAGATCAATTGAAATTCGACAAAGATCAATAAAATTTCGAAAGAGATTAGTTGAAATTTGAAAAAATTATTTTAAATTCAAAAAGATTAATTAATATTCGATAAAGCCCAATTGAAATTCAAAAAGTTTGAGCTAAATTTGTAAAAGATGAAATTGAAAAAGACAAATTTGGGCCGCTGTTCCAAAAAAAGTAATTCACATAAAAAAAAGTGAAAATGAAAATTTCCGATTTTTTTTGGTGTTCTTGATTTCACATCCGAATTTTTTTTTCGTTTTGTTTCACATAAATAAATTTTGGTGAAAGTAAAACGAATGCACCCTTTTCCTTATAATTTTTTATATTTTAATTATTCGATTTCAACTTCGAATGAAAACGTGATCAACAAAACACTAAACTTGATTTCATGTGATTCGGAAATTTTCATGTGAATTGAAAAGTTGTGAAAGACAGAACAGAGGCCTTAAATTCATCAAAATAAAAACGATTATATAGAAATACTTCATTTAAACAATTTTGTGAAAAAACAAAAATTGGCATTTAAAAAAAATTGTTAAAATACAATTTTTTGGGAAAACATTTTTTATTGAATTTTTTACCGCAAAAAAAAAAATTGTTAAAAAATTTGCTGGCAAAAATAATTTTTTAGTGAAAAAATCAGGGTATTCACTTCAGAATTTTTTGACCCTTGCAACAGTGCAATATTGCAACATTTTTTAAAAAAAAAAATTTTTAATAAAATTTTTATTTTTCTATTACCTTTTATATGATGCGTAGTTGCAAGAAAAAATTTGCAATTTATTTTAATATAAATACAATTGCTTTTATTCACAAAGAAACAAGCAAAAAAAGTTGCAATTTTGACATTGCGCAATTTTGCAAGACTAAAATTTCTGACGTGAATTCCATTAATATTTTGGCGAAATTTTTTTTAGTGATAAAAAATTTTGGCGAAAAAAATGTTTGCAGCAGAATTAAAGCATTTTATATTTTAAGGTTATGGTGAATGTACTAAATGAATACAGGGAAATGAAAGGGCAGACGAACTCGCGAAACTTGGAGCTGATAGTGTAGGTACCACGGTGTTAGTTTTACCATCGCTCCAACACTTCAAAAAAAAAGACGGGATTCCATAAATGTTGCAGTAGCGAACAGGAAGTGGGGACAACTAACAACATGCAAAATCAGCAGAACTTTATGGCCACCTTATGACCAAGGGAAAACTGAATACCTTTTATCACTTACGAGAAGGGAATGTCGAGCTCTGACGGAAATAATAACTGGTCTCTGTCTCATCGGCATTCATGCTAAGAATATTAGATTCATCCCGGACGCCAGTTGTAAAAGATGCGGCTCACCAGGAGTGGATGAAACGATAGAACACATACTTTGTCACTGTATGTGGCACGAAGTCGCCGATCGATTACTGGTCAGATAAGCTTTAATACTATGGAGGATATAACGCGAATGGATCTTAGAATATTAAAGAGATTCGCAATGACTTTGAACGTGTTTAACTTGCGACGCTAGCGAAAAAGAAAACAAGTTTTGTGGTATCGCTGTGGACCAAAAGGTCTATGCGAGGTGTAAATCGTACACCGCCACCCTAACCTAATCTAAGGTGTCCTGAACTATTGATTTGCTCCTTCTATTGCAATTTGGAATTACAATATATCTTTTTCGGAATAATATGCCGGGAATGTACGAATTTTTTTTTTTACAGAAAAAATGATTTAAAATCTGTCAATTTTTGAATTAAAAAAATATATTAGAATCTAAAAAAATTTCTGAATCTGAGAATTTTATATTCGAAAAATGTTTTAGAGTCTGAAAATGATTTTTATAAGAATATTTTTCAGAATCTGAAAAATTGTCTAAAGGAAAATATTTTTCAATTCAGAAATGTAAAGAGTTGGATGACTGATATAAGTCCATAAGGTTAGGTTTTTGGAAATTTCGATCCTAAGGGGATATAAAGGGGTTAACACTTTGGTACTTTTTATACCCTCCAACCACAGTATGGGGGTATACTCACTTTGTCATTCCGTGTGTAACGCATCGAAATATCGGTCTAGGACCCCATAAAGTATATATATTATTGATCAGTGATCCATTCTAAGACATTCTGGCGATGTCCGTCTGTCCGTCCGTCCGTCCGTCCGTCTGTGGAAGACACGATACAGTCCAAAGTAAAATAGCTACGCTCCTGAAATTTGGCACGAATATGTCTTATGGTATTGGGCTGGTTAAGTTCGAACATGGGCAAAATCGGATCAGGGGGAAAAAAGTTCCCCTCTTAAGAACTAAACAAACCTCTGAAAAAAAGCCATTTTTTATAGGTTTTTTGTACTTTTGCTTAGCAAACGAAACATTTTATGTCAAAAGAAGTTCAAAGTCTTGATGTTGGATCCAGGAAGGTTGTCTCCCACCGACATAACCCCCCCCCAAAAAAAAAAAAAAAGACGCCCCTGTTTTTTTTTTTTTTACGTGTTGGAGGGTATAATAGATTCGGCACAGCCGAATTTAACACTCTCACTTGTTTGTTTTAAAAATAATGGTCCTTTATATTTGCAGACTAAAAATTTGGAATTTATATTCACCTCCCGAAAAATAGGTACTTATTCTATCTTCTGAAATAATAGTCATAAAACCTTGAAGTTTTAAATGTGGGATCCTCTAGCCAGAAAAAAAACATTCCGGAAAAAAGTACCTTCTTGGATTTTCAGATTTTAATGGGGTAAAAAAATTGTACTTTGGTACTTTTAAAGTTTTAGCAACTTGAAATGTGAAATGTAGAATCGATCACTCAGCGAAAAAAGACATTCTGACAGACGTCCTTCTTCGAATCGAAGGGGGTAAAAATCGTACTTTGGTAATTTTTCGATCTCCTGAAATAATGGGTAAAAAAATTTAATTTGAAAAGGATCCTCTATCGGAGCAAAACAAAATAAAAAACAAAGACTTAGGAATTTCGGATTCAATCAGATGAAAAAACATTCCAAAAAGATGTACTTTTGTACATCTTAATTTATCTTTACAAAAACTTGAAATTTAAAATGGAGGATCCTCCAACTGAAAAAAAAAACATTCTAAAAAAAGTACCATTTGGAAATTCCAAATTTAATGGTGTAAAAAATTGTACTTTGGTACTTTTTCTATTACCTGTTTTAGCAACATGGATGGTTTTAACAACTCAGAATGTGAAATGTAGGATAACTCAGCAAAAAAAAGACATACTGATAAAAGCACTTTTAAGAATGCTCCAATTCTAAAAGGGTGAAAAGTGAATTTTGGTACTTTTTCGACCTCAAGAAATATTATGGTCATAAAAACGTGATTTTTTAAAATGTAGGATCCTACATCGGAACAAAACATTATAAAAAAAATAACTTTTAGGAATTTTGGATTCAATTAGGTTAAAAAGGGTTTATTTAGATTTTAATGGGGGTAAAAAATTGCACCTTGGTACTTTTTCTATTTCCTGAAACTATGATTTTAGCAAAATGAAATGTGTAATGTAGAATCATCCAGCGAAAAAACATTCGGACAAAAGTGAGTTAAAGAATGCTCCGATTCTAATAGGGTTAAAAAATGTACTTTGGGATTTTTTGGATCTCTAGAAACATAATGGTCATAAAAACTTGATTTTTAATATGTAGGATCCTTCATCGGAACAATACATTCTAAAAACACTTTTAGGAATTTCTGATTCTATGGTAAAACGGTGTAATAAATTGTACTTTGGTACCTTTCCGATTTAATATATAAACTTAAAATTTTGAGTCAACGGTCATTTAGCAAAAAAACAGGATTGAAAACGTAGTTTTGGAAATTTCGATTCTAAAGGGACAAAAAGGAGGTAACACGGGGAAACTTTTTAATAATTATTTTTTTTTTTTGAAAAAATTTTAATTGAAAAAAATTTATCAGTCAGAGATTATTTTATACGGTATTTTTTTTTAGAAAATGCTTAAACATCATCTGAAAATGGTGTAATATAATTTACAGCATGCTATCAATTACAAGAAATATATTTTGAAGTAAT
Organism: Pegoplata infirma; assembly: GCA_963921195.1. Lineage (NCBI taxonomy): Eukaryota > Metazoa > Arthropoda > Insecta > Diptera > Anthomyiidae > Pegoplata > Pegoplata infirma. The sequence goes on along the minus strand of OY992537.1, from coordinate 14,761,179 downwards.
TTTGTTGTTTTTTTTTTGTTAAGTTTCTTGTAAAATATATTTTTTTTTTTATTAATAATTTACCTCCAATTCATGACCATGCACACCCAAACTAAGAAGATCGTATTCAACACGATTTGAAGCTAGCATGATGGTATAAAGCGGAAAACATTTGACACGCGAATTGAACCACGATGTCTCCTCATCGAGCAGACTGTTAATTCGCACCTCAGACTCTTCATTATGGATAGTTACCTTTTACAAAGAAAAAGCATAAAATATATTAAAAAATTGATACACAAATCAATTACAAATTTATTAAAAAAAAACTAACCTCTTTGGGATAAGGATTTGGCGATACACAGGCATGTACCACTTGCATGCGTGGCCGTAAAGCATTTTGTTTACGCAACATAAAATAACGTCTTGGTTCTGGTTCAACTATAACGCCAGCCCAATTTAAAGTCTCTGATAGCCAAGGCGCTGTCATTAGATGCCCCAGTGATCCGGTTAATGATTGTATAGCAGCACCATTGGTTTTACCTTGCATTAAATTGGCCACATAATGGGCCATTTTAGGTGTTAGTTCATTGGGATATGCACTAAAATTTAAATGTGTTTCTACTACACCATTTAAGGCATTACTACTGACGCCCATGGCTCCCACGCTACCGCCAACGACACCTCCTGCTCCACCACCACCGGGTAAACCATTATCACCCGCTGACGGTAAGGTTTTGGTAAAGTGCATAGGATATTTGCGCATATGTATTTCACGCAGGAATGCTATAAGTTGAGGATCATCTTGAGCCACACTATACAAATCATAGTCACGCGACATATTTAAACGAAATTGTTGATGGCGAATTTCTAAAAAGAAAAATTAAAAAAACAAAAATATATTAATTAAACAATTGAAATAGAGCAATAATTTTTAAATATTTAAAACTAGTTTTTGCTAATCAAAGATTCTGAATTAAATTTTTTTTTTAAGACTTGATTAAAATTGCATTAAAAGATTTGATTCTTAGAGAATAAAAAAGCGTACTTTGGTACTTTTTCGACCTGATAAAATAATAGTCATACAAACTTAGTTTTTGGAATGTAGGGGTTTACAAATTTTTAACTTTGGTACTTTTTTATTCCGTGAAATAATGGTCACAGAAATTTAAATGGGATGATATATATTGTGCTTTGGACCTTTTTTTCTCCTGAAATACAGCACCGTTTAGGAAAAAAAACATTCTTAAAAAAAGTACATTTTGAAAATTCCGAATTAAATGGGGTAAAAAATGAAAAACATGTGCAGACTTTGTAACTTCTTTTCATCTTCTGAAACAATAATATAAGAAATTTAAAATTTAAAATGTAGGATCATATAGCGAAAAAAACATTCTGGCAAAAGTACTTTCTAAAAAGTTTCTATTCCAAGAGGATTAAAAATTGTTGTTTGATACTTTTTTTCGATATACTAAAATAAAACTCTCAATCGGATCAAAACATTCCAAGGGTTGGTACTTTTTTTTGTACTTTGGTGCTTTTCTATCTCCTGAAATAATGATCATTTAAAATGTGATGTTTCTTGCAAAAATAAAACATTCTGAAAAATGGACCATTTAGAAATTCCTAATTCAATCTGGTAAAAAGATTAAAAAATGGTACTATTTTTATCGCCTAAAATAATAGTAATAGAAACTTGAAATTTGGAATGTAGGATCATCCAGCGGAAAAAAAACATTCTGGCCAAAGTACCTTTTTGAAAGTTTCGATTCTAAAAGGATAAAAAGTAAACTTTGGTACTTTTTTGATCTACAAAAAAAATACTCGTAAAAACTTGATTTTTGAAATGTAGTATTCTTCATCGGATCAAAAATTTTTAGGGGTTGGTACTTTATTTTGGTAATTTGTTTCTTTTCTATCTTCTGAAATAATGGTCATAGAAACTTGAAATTTTAAATGTAGGATCTTCCAGTCTTTTAGTAATTCCTAATTAAATGGGACAAAACGAGTAAAAAAATTGAACATTGGTACTTTTTTTATCTCCTGAAATAATAGTACGCAGCAAAATTTTTCGTTCCAAATAATCGGTTTCAAAACGCATTATATTGCCCTAAACCGATTCTTTTTTTTTGGGGTATAAAAAGTAAAAATTGTACTTTGATACTTTTTTCATCTCCTGAAATAAAAGTACCAGAAACTTGAAATTTGGAATGCAGGATCATCCAGCAAAAAACATTTCGGCCAAAGTACTTTTTAGAAAGTTTCGATCTAAGACGACAAAAAGTGCAATTTGGTACTTTTTCGATCTAATAAAATAATAGTCATAAAAACTTGATTTTTGGAATGTAGGATTCTTCATCGGATCAAAACATTGTAAGCGTTGGTAGTTTTTTTGGACTTTTGTACTTTTCTATTTCCTTAAACAATGGCGATAGAAACTTGAAATGTAGGATCTTCCAGCCAAAAAACAATCTGAAAGAAGTACCTTTTTGAAATTCCCAATAAAATGGGGTAAAAAAGTAAAAAATTGAACTTTGGTACGTTTTTGATATCCTGAAATAATAGTACTAGAAATTTGGAATGTAGGATCATCCAGCGAAAAAAAAAACATTCTGACCAAAGTACTTTTTAAAAATTTTTGATTCTAAGTGCACACAAAATAATTTTTTTCCATGAACGGTTTTCATAGTATTTATGAACAAATTCATACAATTTATTAACTTTTTCATAATATTTATAAACTTTTTCATAGTATTTATGAATAAATCATAATATGTAAAATTTCAGAATTTTTAACATTTTTCATAAATGTTCTGTATTTATTGTTGACCTGTGTTGATTTTTCATAAATACTATGAAAAAATTTATAAATATTATGAAAAAGTTAATAAATTGTATGAATTTGTTCATAAATACTATGAAAATCGTTCATGGAAAAAAAAAATTTTGTGTGTGGTACTTTTTCTATCTGCTTAAATAATAATCATAACAACTGGATTTTAGAATTTAGGATTCTCCATTGGATGGTACTTTTTTTTAACTTTGGTACTTTTCTATCTAATGGTACTTTCTATCTATAGCAACTTGAAATGTAGGATCTTCCTGCCAAAAAAAAAACACTATAAAAGAAGCACCTTTTACAAATTCCAAATTAAATGAGTTAAAAAGAGTAAAAAAATTGTACTTTGGTACTTTTTTCTCCTGAAATAATAGAACTAGAAGCTTGAAATTTGGAATGTAGAATCATCCAGCAAAAAAAAAAGAATTTGACCGAAGTACTTTTTAGAAATTTTTGATTCTAAGAGATACTTTTTCGATCTGCTTAAATAAAAAGTACCAAAGTGTAAAGAAAAAGTAGCAACCCTTAGAATGTTTTGTTCCGATGGAACATCCTAAATTCCAATATCCTTTTGTTATGACTATTAACCACTGGATTTTGGAATTTAGGCTTCTTCATCGGATCAAAACATTCTAAGGGTTGCCACTTTTTCTTTTTACTTTGGTACTTTTTATTTTTCCTGAAATAGTGGTCATAGAAACTTGAAATTTAGGATCTTCCCGACGAAAAAACACTATAAAAGAAGTACTTTTTAGAAATTTCTAACTAAATGGATTAAAACAGTTAAAAAATTTTCTTTGGTACTTTTTTTATTTTCTGAAATAATAGTATTAGAAACTTGGAATGTAGGTTTGTTAATCTACTAAAATAATGGTCATAAAAACTTGATTTTTGAAATGAAGGATTCTCCATTCGATCAAAACATTCTGAAAAAAAGACTTTGAGGAATTTGATTTCCTGAACTAATAGCCTTATAAACTTAAAATTTTAAATCTATGATCCTCTAGCAAAAAACGTATTTGAAAAAAGTTATTTGGAAATTTCCATTCCGAGAGGGATAAAAAAGGATTCTGGACTCCAGAATCCCACAATTTTTCGCGTTGGATTCGCCAGCAAAATTAACATCAAAGAGAAGGACAAATTTAGAAATTTATTTTTTTTTAAGTAAAAAGGGATAAAATGGTACTTTAAATATCTATTGAGATTCTGAAGTTTTGTTTTTTATTCTTTCAACGCATGTTACCTACATGAGAGTCCCCGCACAACAATGTCGGAGCGGTTGACGGTTTCGGTCACGAGAGAGTATAGGCGCAAAACAAAGGCGGCAGCGGGAAATTCAGTCAAGCATTGATATTTACGTTTTTTTCACTTTTTCACTATTTTTAATTTAAGTTTACTGTTTTTTTTATTATCAATTTGATTTTCTTATATTAATTCGTTTTTTTTTGTGTTATTTTTAGAATTTTAATTATTTTTTTTTTAGAGATCACATTTTTTTGTTTACTTTATCGAAAATAATCGAAATATTTATAAAATTCTGGCAGCATTTTCATATCAAAAATTAAAAGAGAGAGAGAAACCGACATAAAAATAAAATTAATTTTATTCAAGCGGTTTTCGGCCGAGCGTTTTTTCTTGCCAAAATTGTATGAAAAAAACGTCACCGACATTGTTCTGCGGGGACTCTGAAACGAAATGAAATAAAACAAGAAACTAAATGTCTTAGAACGGGGAACGAAATAGAATGGAATAGGGAACGACATTGAAAGAAATATTTTGAAATTTTAATTTTTTAAAGTAAAAAGGGATACTTTTTATATCCATTCAGTCTTTAGAATTTTTTTATTTCTTTCAAGAACGTTAAATGAAACGTAATGAAATAGAATAGGAAACGAAAAATCTTAGAATGAGGAACGAAATAGAATGGAACAGGGAACGAAATGGAATGATGTTTTTTACTCAAAAATTTGTTAGATTTTTTTTTTTAAATTTTTCACTCAATCTTTTATTTGTTACTAAAATTGTCCTATTAATGATTTTATAACGAAATATTGAGTCCGAAAAATTTTTTTCAATGTATTGGTTTTTCTTCTTTCTTTTCGCAGTGTATTCCATTATAACAACCCCAGTTTACATAATTCAATTACAACTGTCCAAAAGTTTTAATATTTTGACCATTAAAAATATAATTTCTTTTAATTTTGAAAAGGTGTTTTTTTTTACGAAAAGTTTTAAACTTGAATATTCATTTCATATTAAAAAAAAACTTTCTTTTGTGATTTTTTTATTATTTTTTCCATAAAGTTAAATAAGTTGTTAAAGTTTTTCTATTTTTGTTTTGTTTTCCTAAGATGGGGAAATATAATTTTAATTTTTTTTTGTTTATGCTTCGCTGGTTACTCTATGAATTTTACAACACAATATAGTTGTTGGTTGTACTTATTCATTTGACGCTTGAAAGCAAGTATTTTGCATTTATTTTTTGTTTTTAATGGCCATTTAATAATTAAAATATAAGTTTTTCTGTTACAAGGTAACTACGGTAAACGGAACACACACAATTTAAATTTGAATTTTTATAAAAATGTACAAAATGCATAAAATTGTGAAAAATTCATACAATCATACCAAATGCATAAAATTGTACAAACGCAATAGAACTGTACAAAAGCAATAGAATTGTACGAAATGCATAAAATTGTAAAAAATGCAAAAAATTGTTCAAAATACATAAAATTGTACAAATCTACAAAATCATACAAATTTCATTAAATTGTACAAAGTGCATAAAATTGTACAAATTGCATAAAATTATACAAAATGCATAAATTGGTACAAAATGTATAAAATTGTTCAAAAAGCAATTTGACAAATTGCATCAAATTGTACAAAGTGCATAAAAGTCTACGAAATGTAAAAATTCATAAAATCTTGCCAAAATTCATACAATTTTATCACAGTGCAAAAAAAATTTTACAAAATGTATAAAATTGTACAAAATGCATTAAATTGTGCCAAATGCATAAAATTGTAAAAAGCACAAAATGCATAAAATTGTATAAAATGCACCAAATTATACAAAGCGCATAAAAGTCTACAAAATGTAAAAATTCATAACATCTTGCCAAAATTCATACAATTTTAACAAAATGCAATAAAATGGACAAAATGTATAAATTGTACAAAATGTATAAAATTGTACAAAATGTATAAATTGAACAATATGCATAAAATGCACAAAATGTAAAAAATGCATAAAATTGTGAAAATGTACAAAGTGCATAAAATTGAGCAAAATCCATAAAATCATACAAAATGCATAAAATTCTACAAATGCAATATAATTGTACAAAATGCAGAAATGTACAAAATACATAAAATTGTACAAAAAGCATTAATTTGTCCAAAATGCATAAAATTTAAAAAATATTCATAAACTTGAACAAAATGCATAAAAATTAAAAAAATGCATAAAATTATACAAAATGCTTAAAATTGTTTAAAATGCATAAAATTGTACAAAATGCCTAAAATTGTACAACATGCTTAAATTGTACAAAATGAATAAAACTGTACAAAATGAATAAAATCATACAAAATGAATAAAATTGTAAAAAATACATAAAATTGCATAAAATTGTACAAAATGCATAAAATTGTATAAAATGCATAAAATTGTACAAAATGCATAAAATTGTACAAAAATGCAGAAAATTGTACAAAATGCAGAAAATTGTACAAAATTTATAAGATTGTACAAACTGCATAAAATTTTGCAAAATGCATAAAATTGTACAAAATGCATAAAATTGTGCAAAATGCATAAAACTGTACAAAATTTATGAAATTGTACAAAAATTATAATATTGGACAATATAAAATAAAATTGTACAACATGCAAATAGATAAAATTGTACTACATAAATGCAGAAAATTTTACAAAATACAGAAATGTACAAAATGCATTAAATTGTACAAAATGCACAAAATTGCACAAATGTATAAAATTGTACAAAATGCATAAAATTTTACAAAATGTATAAAATTGTAAAAATGCATAAAATTGTACAAAATACATCAAATTGTACAAAATGCATAAAATTGTACAAAATGCATAAAATTGTACAAAATGATTAAAATTGTACAAAATGATTAAAATATGTAAAAATTCATAAAATTAAACAAAATTAATAAAATTGTACCAAATGCATAAAATTGTACAAAACGCATAAAAATTATAAAATGCATACAATAAATATGCATAAAATTGTAAAAAATGCATAAAATTGTACAAAAGGCATAAAGTTGAATAAAAATGCATAAAATTAATAACAAAATGCATAACATTGTGCAAAATTCATTTAAGTGTACAAAATGCATAAAATAGTAAAAAAAATGTACGAATGCACAAAATTCTTAAAATTTAACAAAACGCGTTAAATATTATTAAATGCATAAAATTTTATAAAATGCATAAAATTGTACAATATTTATTTAAGTGTACAAAAGGCATAAAATAGTAAAAAATTAATACAATTGTACTAAATGCATTAAATTTTACAAAATTCATGAAATTATACAAAATTCATGAAATTATACAAAATTCATGAAATTGTACAAAATTCATGAAATTGTACAAAATTCATGAAATTGTACATAATGCATAAAATTGTACAAAATGCATAAAATTGTACAAAATGCATAAAATTGTAGAAAATGCATAATATTTAATAAAAAACATAAAATTTTATGAAATGCATAAGACTGTACAAAATGCATTAAATTTTACAAAATGCATAAAATTTTATAAAATGCATAAAATTGTACAAAATGCATAAAATTGTACAAAATGCATAAAATTGTAATAAATTGTACGAATGCACAAAATTCATAAAATATTATTAAATGCATAAAACTTTATAAAATGCATTGTACAAAATGCATAAAATTTTATAGAATCCATAATATTGTACAAAATGCATAAAATTGCACAAAATGCATAAAATTGAACAAAATGCATAAAATTGTACAAAATGCATAAAATTGTACAAAATGCATAAAACTGTACAAAATGCATAACATTAAACAAATTGCATTAAATTATACATTTTACAAAATGTATAAAATTGTACATACAAAATGCATCGAATTGTACAAAATGTATAAAATTGTACAAAATGCATAAAACTGTACAAAATGCATTAAATTTTACAAAATGCATAAGATTGTACAAAATGCACGAAATTGTACAAAATGCATGAAATTGTACAAAATGCATAAAATTGTACAAAATTCATTAAAGTGTACAAAATGCATAAAATAGTAAAAAAAAATTAATGCAATTGTACAAAATGCATAAAATTTTACAAATTCATGAAATAGTAGAAAATCCATAAAATTGTACAAAATGCATAAAATTGTACAAAATGCATTTAAATTTACAAAATGCATAAAATTGTACAAAATGCTTAAAATTGTATATAATGCATTTGATGCAGAAAAAAAAAATAAATTCTTAAAAAATTTAGACCAAATACTGCTTCCCAGCAAAAACATGGTAATGAGTTGTGAAAAGTAATCATTACCAAGTACATTATTTATAATGAGTACCCATTACCATTAACATTATTTTAAGCCCAAAAGTAACTACTTCTCAGTAATATGTTATAAAAGTACCTCTAAGCAATAATATCTTCTTGCACTTGCAGTTTTTAACCTTTACAATTTAACTTAAAAAGTACTTAAAAACTTAATAAAAATTACGCAATTTTTAAGTTTTAGTAAAAACAAGTTAAATTATAAAAGTTTTAATTAACTAATTATTTTACTTCTTATTGGTAATGGGTTTTTACTCCTTATTTGTAATCCGAGGCAGTAACTATTTATTTATCTCCATACTCTTCACTAGTTATTTTTGTCTCACGCCCTTGTTAAAATAATTAGTGTTTCATTCAATAAGTAACTACTTATTAACATCTGTTTCGGATTACAAAACCCATTACTAGTAATGCCAATTTTTGCTGGGTTGTGATCGAATATTCGGTGACAGATTCGATTCGGCATAAAAAAAGTGGGTTGATTGGACTCAAAAATTTACAGAAGTTCACTAACTTTAAATAAAATATTTCAATTTCCTTTATTTCTAGATTGATAAAATTAAAATTACAATACCAAAAAGATCCATTCAGAGCTGTATATTTGAAATAATCATATCAAATAAAAATATTTTTATTTTATTTAATATTTTTATTTGTAAAATTTAAATATATTTCTTATCATTTTTATTTCTCAGAAAAATCAACCAAATATATTTTTATTTTCTTTTATTTTGATTCAAATAAAAAAATAATAAATTTATTTGAAAAATTTCAAACCAAATAAATTTCTTGGAAATATTTATTTGAACTTTTTTGGTTCAAATATTTTTGTTTTAGATTTATTTAAATAAAAAATATTTCAAACAATTTTTTCAAATATTTTATTTTATTTGAACAAATATCAAATAAATATTTTTGTTTTTTTATTTGTCACATTTGTATGGCACAAATAAAATATCAAATAAATATTTTACAAAATCTTTTAAATTTCAACTCACAATCAGTGAAACTGATATAAATGTTAAATAAAACCTGCAATTTCTGGAATTAAGCCAAAATTATAAATGCAGTTGTGTAGACCTTAAGCCATTATCGTGCAATGTTTGTGGATTATACCTCTTTATCCGTAATAGTTACAGAGGGTTAAAGTGAAAAATTAAAAAAAATGGCTTGAAATAATCCTTATTTTTTTTCCTTCTTTCGCTTTTGTCTTAACTTTTCCTTGTATTTCCATCTTTCCGACATAACACAAGGTCAGTTCACATAAAATATTATTTATTAAAGGTTTGATAGATGCGTTATCGTTTGGTAAGAAGTTATAAGACGGTTAAGTTTTCGAAAACAAAAATTAAAAGATTTTAAATTTTCGCGGTTTTTTGACCCAGGATTTCGGCCCCCTCCTTAAAATGAACTAGGTTTTGTAAATATTGTAATTCTTAAAAGTTTGGAATTCATCCCGTTAATGTGCCAAGAATAGGAATGGAGTATCAGCAGCATAGAGTTCGAAAGAAAAAACGTAATTTTTTTAAAATACCAGTTTTTCGCGAGGCACATTAGCGGTCAGCAGATTTGGCTTTTGTATTTTTACTTTAAGTCATGTGCGCGGAAAGAATGATGTTTTTATCTAAGCTTATTTTGATCCGGCACATCTAAGGCTTCGCGCGAAATCGGTTGAAATTTATTTTAATGAAAGCCCACTGTTGAAAAATTTTAGTCGTTATAGATTTTTTGGACCCTATAAATTTTTTTGTTATAAAAAAAGCAGCATTATTTTTTTACTGGTATAATGAGACGATTGCCAGCAATTCCGACACACATGTGAAGTTTTTTTACCGCGCATAAATCGCCATTTTACGTACATACATTGTCGTTAAAGGGTTAAGGATGTATCATATATTTTCGAAGAACATGCAAGTTTTAATAACGAATGCCATAAAATTGAAGAAAAAAATTTAAAATAATTTTAATATTTTCAAAACCGCCATAACTTTTAACTGACGCGAACGGGGTTTTATGCTTAAATAACTTCAAATACTAATGCCAACTTTCGTATATCACACTTATGTATATCACACGCCATTAACAAAAATATGTACATAAAACACTGCCCATCACAGACAAAGCTCCTAACCTTTAGGGACTTTACAGTACTACTTTCCGTACTCCTGTGCTGGAATAGTCGACTCCCACCACAGTATCCTTAATTTGTTGCATACAAATTTTACACTTTTGTTGTGTGTAAAAATACTAAAATAGGGAGATAGAGGGTAAATATATTTAAGAGAATTGTCCCCATAAGGTTTAAATGAAGTTACCTGAAGACATTATTTGTTATCTGCGCCCCAATACATAAAAAAAATCCCATCAACTTTTTGTTTTAATATTATTTGATATTTTTATACCAAATAACAAAATATTCCAAAATATTTGATTTTCTATTGTTCAAATAAATTTTAAAAATATTTTATTTGACCAAAATCAAATCAAATAAATTGTAGAAAAAAATTATTTGAACTTTTTCAAAACAAATATTTATTTATTTTATTTGGTATTAGACAAATAAAATATTGTTTTTATTTTATTTGTATAGAACTCAAATAAATTTTAAAATATTTTATATTGTTTATAAACAAATAAAAATGAAAATAATATTGCAATATTTGAGTTATTTTCAAATAAAGTATTTGGATAATGGATCATCCATTAAAATTATTATGTTCTTACAAGCCCTTTTAGAGCTATAAATTTAGGGAGTGCTATAAATAATAAAATATGTTAACACTACAAGTGTAACTGAAACATACAAGTCATAAATCCTATAAAAAAAAATTACAAATGATGACGAACAACAGTCTGAAAAAGATGAGGTTTGAAATAAAACTACAAATTTAAGGTTTAAAAATTAAAAAAAGAAAAAATAACCATTATATCCATATTAAGGTTTGCATAAATCTGTAAGTATTGTTTTATTTATTACAAAATAAAAAACTATCTCCTGATAAAAAGCTATAAATCCTTTTCTGAATATACAAAAGTCAAAATAAAACCTAATACAATCTAATGAGCCACATAATACACAACATTTATACATTTATAAAGAGCCACCTCAATACAATGGTTGGGAATAAAAAATCGCATGGAAACACTTAAAGACCTTGGTCAGTTGTAAGGTGTTTTAGGTCAAACAATTAAAGGTGAAAATCTAAAAAGACAGTTTTTTGTTTTTATTATAACTTTTGATATTTAAATGTTAACAACCTTGTAATTTATACATTTAAAACAATTTAAATAATGAACCACAAAAAAAATGGTTGAACATTAAAAATTAAATTTGAGTGAAACTTTTGGCAAATAGAAAACTAAACAACACTTGATAATCTTTAGGAGAAATATATTAAAATTAAGTAGATAATTTTCGTAATGGTTCTCTAATCTTGGATATAAATCTTAATAGATTTATTTCAATTGTAAATTGTTATCCATTTTAAAAAATGAAATCAAAATTAACTCATTTTGTTGCGAAAGTGGGAACCTAAATTTTCACTTATACAACCCACTGTTATACACTTAAAGAAATGAAAAAGAAAACTTTCATCCAAATTTTTATATGAAGTTTTATAAAAAATAAAGTTTTCATTAATATGACGAAATATTTATAGATAGAAACACAGTTATATTGAACGACCATTTTTGAAAAATTGTATTACACTAACTGAAGAAGCTTTTTCTTTCAGTACATGTTTCGTAGTGTAATAATGGCAGCATGTCAGTGTAAAGATCGAATGGTTTAACGAGGGCCAGTCAACAAATTAGGTTAAGTAGTGGAGTGAGTAAAATTTAACGATACTATATTGTGGTTAAATGTTTTAATAACTTAAAGACATTAAATTAGGGTTGATTTACCACCCTCAAAGGATTTATAAATTAAAGAAAAATATCTACCGTGCACTAATTTATATGTGTCATAATTAAAAAACCAAAACGTTTACACCCCCTTTTCTTATAAATAGTTACAAACCACACAGTTGTTTAAAGAAGACATATTTTTCAACAAGTTTAAATTGAGCAAAATGCATAAAATAGAACAAAATGCATAAAATTACCCAAAATGCATAAAATTACCTAAAATGTATAAAATTTAACAATATGCATAAAATTAAACAAAATGCATAAAATTAAACAAAATACATAAAATTAAACAAAATGAAAATTAAACAAAATACATAAAGTTATACAAAATTCAAAAAACTAAACAAAATACATAAAATTAAACAAAATGCATTAAATGCTACAAAAATGCATACAATTCTACAAAATGGATAAAAATCTACAAAATCCATAAAATTCTGCAAAATGCGTAAGACTACAGAATGTATAAAATTGAACAAAATAAAAAAAAAATATACAAAGTGTATAAAATTGTACAAAATGCATAATACTTTACAAAATTCATAGTATAAAAATATACAAAATACTTTAAATTCTACCAAATGCATAAAATTAAAATAAAAATTACAAAAATTTAACAAAGTTTACAAAATTAAACACTAAAAAAACATAAAAATGCTTTATGCATAAAATTCTACAAAATTCATAAAATTCTACAAAATGCAAAAAATTCTACAAAATGCATAAAACAACAAAATGCATAAAACTGTACGAAATTTATAAAATGTATAAAAATTAAAAAAAAATTATAAAATTAAACAAAATGCATAAAATTCTACAAAATGCATAAAACTACTAAAAGCATAAAACTGTACTGTATTCATAAAATTAAACAAAATGCATAAAATTGTACAAAATGCCTAAAATTCTTCAATATGCATAAAATTCTACAAAACGCATAAAATTCTACAAAATGCATAAAACTACAAAATGCATAAAAATGTACAAAATTCATAAAATTAAACAAAATGCATAAAATTAAATGCAAAAAGCATAAAATTAAACATAATGCATAAGATTCTACAAAATTCATTAAATTTAACAAAATAAAAGTGAACAAACTGCATTAAATTCTACAAAATCTACAAAATACAATCAATTGTATAAAAATCTAGGGATGTCGCGAATAGTGTATTCGGCATTTTACCGAATATTTACTATTCGGTATTCGGTTTGAACCGAATACGAATATTTGCCGAATAATTTAATTATTCATACGCCTGTATTTTACCTATGTAAAATAATAAAAAAAAGTATCAGACTAAAAGACAACAACGATGTTGTTGACACTATTTTTTCTGGTACCTTAACAATTCGAATTTTAATCAAGTGCTCAAGTTTTTTTGTATAAAAAACTAACTGAAATGACTACAAAAAAGAGTAAAACATTAATAAAAAGTGTTTTTTTAACTAATTTAAAATTTGCCGAATATTCGGCAAACTGTTGACGAATATTTATTCAACCGAATATTAAAAAAACATGCCGAATATGCCGAATACCGAATAGTGACGAATATTCGCGACATCCCTATAAAAATCTAATAAATACAGTCAATTCCACAAAATGTATAAAATTAAAATAAAAAATAACAAAATTAAAAAAAAATCACAAAATTTAACAAAGTTCAAAAAATAAACAAAATGCATGAAATTGAATAAAATGCATGAAATTGAATAAAACGCATAAAATTGAACAAAATTTTTAAATTGAATAAAATGCATAAAATTGTCAAAATACATAGAATTTTAAAAATTAAAGCAGAGAGTTTGTATTCTACAAACTAAATGCATAAATTTGAACTATACCCAGCAGAAATAAATCGAGATTTTGGCGACACAGCATCTGTTTATAGCATACCGTAGCGCATCCAAAGAGCGCTCTTAGGGATGCAGTAAAAGGAAGGGGAAAAAATTTTAATTTTTTTTTAAGATTTTTTATATAAAACTTATAATGTGTAATTATTTTTTGATAAAATTTCACACTTGCTTTCCTTTTTAATATTTTTAACACTTTTTGAATAAAAAAACATGAGTTTTAGACAAAGACACATGATTTGACTGCATCATTATTGCGCATTAATCAGCGCTGCAAAGAGCGCTTCAATCATAGCATCTTTGACCGCTGTTCCCAAAAAAAAATCCCATAAAAAATGTGAAAATGAAAATGTCCGATATTTTTTTGATGTTCACTTCCGATTTTTTTTTTTTTCATTTTGTTTCACATAAATAAAGTTTTGTAAAGTAAAACGAATGAATTTTTTTGTTATATTTTTTTAAATTTTAGTTATTTGATTTCAACTTTGAATTTACAGCATCTTTATTCTGCTTAAATCAGCTCTACAAAGATACATGAATTCACTGCATCTTTAATCTGCTTAAATCAGCGCTAAAAAGATACATGAATTTACAGCATCTCTATTCTGCTTAAATCAGCGCTCTAAAGACACGTGATTTCAGTGCATCTAAAGAGCGCTGTTTCTGTGTATCCAACTAGCGCTCTAAAGTGGGACATCGCCTTAGGGAATCATGCATGAATTCAGCGCAATTGGATGCGCTCCTTTACTCAAGTTCCCCTTCCAAAAGCTGCTGAACGTTCAGCAAAATTTCTGCTGGGTAAAAACTACAGAATCCAAAAATATAAATGAATTATACTGCAAGTTCTACCATACTCATAAAATTCTTTAAAATACAAAAAATTTAAAAAGTGTAATTAAATGCATTAAATTGCACAAAAACATAACATTGAAAAAAAAAATGCATACAATTGTACAAAATGCATAAAATTGTACAAAACGCACAAAGTTGTAAAAAAAATGCATAAAATTTTACAAAATTCATACAATTGCACAAAATCCACGAAATCGTACAACATGCATAAAATTGTACAAAATGCATCAAATTGTTCCGGTTGCATAAAATTGTACAAGCTGCATAAAATAGTACAAAATACATAAAATTTTAAAAAATGCTTAAATTTGTACAAAATACATAAAAATGTACAAAATACATAAATTAAACAAAATGCATAAAATAGTACAAAATCTATAAATAGTACAAAATCCATAAATTGTACTAAATCCATAAATTGTACAAAATCCATAAATTGCACAAATGCATAAAATTGAACGAAATGCACAAAATTCACAAATTTTTACGAAATGCATAAAATTTTACAAAATGTATACAATTTTACAAAATGCACAACAGCGTACATAAAGTGAACAGAATGCGTAAATCTTCACAAAATGCATAAAATTCTACAAAATGCAAAAAAAAAATTACAAAATGCCTATAATTATACAAAAAAACATTAAATTAAGCTAAATCTATGCAATTGTAAAAAATTAATAAAATTGTAAAAAATTCATAAAATTGTAAAAAATTCATAAAATTGTAAAAAATTTATAAAATTGTACAAAATACATAAAATTGTACAAAACGCAAAAAATTGTACAAAATGCATAAAATTGTACAAAATGCATAAAATTGTACAAAATGAATAAAATTGTACAAAATGCATAAAATTGTACAAAATTATAATTTTTATACGGGAATATATAAATTGTACAAAATGCATTAATAGTACAAAACGCATAAAATTGTACCAAATACATAAAATTGTATAAAATGCATAAAATTGTATAAAATGCATAAAATTTTGCAAAAATTCATAAAATTGAACAAAATGCAAAAAATTGTACAAAATGCAAAAAACTGTGCAAAATGCCTAAAATTGTACAAAATACATCAAATTAAGCAAAATGCATACAATTGTAAAAAATGAATAAAATCGCAAAAAATGCATAAAATTGTACAAAATGCATAAAATTGTACAAAATGCATAAAATTGTACAAAATGCACAAAATTGTACAAAATGCATAAAATTGTACAAAATGCATAAAATTGTACAAAATGCATAAAATTGTACAAAATGCATAAAATTGTACAAAATGCATAAAATTGTACAAAATGCATAAAATTGTACAAAATGCATAAAATTGTACAAAATGCATAAAATTGTACAAAATGCATAAATTTCTACAAAATGCAAAAAACTGTGCAAAATGCCTAAAATTGTACAAAATACATCAAATTAAGCAAAAAATGCATAAAATTGTACAAAATGCATAAAATTGTAGAAAATGCCTAAAATTGTACAAAATGCGTACAATTTTACAAAATGCATAAAATTGTACAAAATGTAGAAAATTGTAGAAAATGCATACAATTGTACAAAATACATAAAATTGTACAAAATGCATTAAATTGTACAAAATGCATAAAATTTTACAAAATGCATTAAATTGTACAAAAATTATAATTTTTACACGGAAATATATAAAATTGTACAAAATTTTAAAAAAATGCATTAATAGTACAAAATGAAAAAATTGTACCAAATACATAGAATTGTACAAAATTCATAAAATTGTATAAAATGCATAAAATTGTGCAAAAATGCATAAAATTTTACAAAATGCATAAAATTATACTAAATGCATACAATTCTACATAATGCTCAAAAAAGTGCAAAATGCCTAAAATTGTACAAAATACATGAAATTAAGCAAAATGCATACAATTGTAAAAAAATAATAAAATTGCAAAAAATGCCTAAAATTGTAAAAAATGCATAAAATTTTAAAAAATGCATAAAATTGTAAAAAATTCATAAAATTGTAAAAAATGCATAAAATTGTAAAAAAAATGCATAAAATTGTAAAAAATGCATAAAATTGTAAAAAATGCATAAAACTGTACAAAATGCCTAAAATTGTACAAAAAGCATAAAATTGTAGAAAATGCATAAAATTTTACCAAATGCATAAAATTGCAAAAAATGTTTTAAATCGTACATAATACATAAAATTGTACTAAATGCATAATATTGCACGAATGCATTAAGTTGGTAAAAGCTTAACATTTTAGAAAAATGCAGTAAATAACGCACATTTTATTAAATAAGAAACTTATAAGAATATTACAAAACGGATTTAAGTTTACAAAATGCATTTAATTGACAAAATCCTTAAAATTTTACAAAATGCATTTAATGACGGAATTTTTTCAAAAGGAACATTTAACAAATTACAAAAAAATTCTTTAAAATGCATAAAATTCTTTAAAAAGCATTAAGTTAAACAAATTGTATGAATGCAAAAAAAGTCTTGAAAAAGGGGGTTTGTAAAACTCTTATCCGGGAAAATATTTTAAAATCAAATAAAAACTAACATTAAATTAAAGCAAAGTATAAACTTTTCCTTTCTAATAACCACCGTAACTTTTGTTTTCATTATATTATTTATAATATCCATGTTATTGTATTGATTTTTATATTAGTTTGCATGTTTACTCCATAAACTAATGTCCCAATCAATATAATTAAAAAGGATAAAAGGAAAAAACTATATTGTAGGAAAATCAAACTATGTTGTAGTCTACAGTAAGAAGTAAAAAATTAGAGTCACAAATCGCATTTTTGCTTTAAACATGAGTATTCAAAAAAATAACAAAAAAAAATATTTCAGAATAAACTGAATTTCTTACAAATGTGGATACGTAGAAATTTATATGTATTAATATCAATCACTTGATATGGTTGATCTAGTTTTTATGTTTAGATATTGCTGCATGAAATGATTAGATCCATATTTTGGCCATTTGATTCAATTTTTATAAAAATGGATATCATAAGACCAAGGCTTCTGTTCTGTCTTTCACAACTTTTCAATTCACATGAAAATTTCCGAATCACATGAAATCAAGTTTAGTGTTTTGTTGATCACGTTTTCATTTGAAGTTGAAATCGAATAATTTAAATTTAAAAAATTATAAGGAAAAGAGTGCATTCGTTTTACTTTCACCAAATTTTATTTATGTGCAACAAAACGAAAAAGAAATTCGGATGTGAAATCTAGAACACCAAAAAAATTCGGAAATTTTCGTTTTCACATTTTTTATGTGAATTACTTTTTTGGAACAGCGGCCCAACTTCCCGATTAAAAAAGTTTTAATATAATCATATATTTTGTAATATAATTGTATATAAATAGATCCATCATTTGATCCAGAAATGGAGGATCCAAAAATATATGATTATATCTTATTAGATTTAATATGATTTTATTAGACATAATTAGATCCCAAAAACGGAACGGTAAATTTCATCTAATTTGATATTGAAGATCATATTAGATCTAATATGATATTATTATATCTTATTAGATCTAATTTTTTATAATATCAAATTAGATAATATTTACCGTTCCATTTTTCGGATCTAATTATATCAAATTTGATCTAAGTAATAATATATAATCATATATTTTTGGATCCACCATTTTTGGGATCGACTTTTTTAGTCGGGTTGCTATAATAAGATTTGACCAAATCTTTGATCAAATTGCATCAATTTTTATATTTTTTTGATCTAAAATAATACAATTTGATATTATTTGATCAAATAAGATCTTATAGTTTCATACTTTTACTAAACATTTTAAACCATTTTTTTAAAAATTTATTATGTAAGGGAAACCCTAAATCCAGTTAAATATAATTCATTAAAACTGTGGTTTCAGTTAGATGTTTGTAATTGTGAAACTTGTATAACAAATGTAAGCAAAATTATTTATTAATTTGAAAGTGATTTATTTATCAAGCAGTTAAGTAGGTCATATAAACAATTCTACAAAAAAACAATAGAAGAAGTAATAAAAAACCCTTTTTTATACAAATTATTAAGACAGAATAAACGAACAAGGATAAAGAAAATTTTTAAAAGAATGTTGGTGAATAAAAATTAAAGGGAGTCTAAATAATTTTTTTTTACATACAGTAATTAAAAACAACATATTTTTTTAATTAAAACACAAAATTCCTTAAATTTTTTCTCGGTCAAAGATGTACAAAAGATTAAACTAAAGGATAATAAAAGTTATGCCAACAACATATGGAACACACATAAATTTAAAACTGAAAGCTAAAAAAAAAAAAAAATTACAAATTATGTAAAAAAAATTTGCATTTTGAAATACAATTGAAATAAAACTGTTTTTTTCGCAACCCTTGTTCACAAAAAAAGAGAAAAAAAAACTATTGTCATTTAAAAAACACCTTCGGAAGATATCCTTTTTTATTTATCTTGACACGTGCTACGCCTGAAGAATTTTTCAAAACTTAAAAAACAATAAAAATGCTTAAGATTTTAATCTTGTGTTTTTTATCGAGAAAAAAATAAGTAGACATACATTCTTCATGTTTTCGAATAAAAAATAAAAGAAAAAAAAAAACTTGAAAACCTTCCCCTATTGTTTTTAAAAACATTTTTTTTGAACACACAATTTGCGCAGTTTTTCATTTAGAAAGGGTTCTAATTTATCTTTTTCACTAGAATATCATTAAAAACTAAAACTAAATGTGAGAAATACTAAAGGTATTCAAGTGAATATGCATCAAGGAGAGCAAAAATATAATTTTGGGACCAAAAGGATCCAACTCAACCATAAGGGCAAACTGGACCAAAAAAAACAAGTAAGAAAGTTGTTGTCGGTCAAGACCGACCATATGATACCCAAAACCAGTGTTTTCTGGAAAATGGGTCCCAAGTCCAAACATGGACCGATTGGATCTAGCTTTTGTTAGATCTTTATTTAGTGTAGAAAACACACACAGATAAAATTTTAGTGGAATTGTTTTTTTTTTTGCCAATAGACCGATTTAATTGAATATCGGAAGAAATTTTTATATGGGGGACTAAGTCCAAAAATGGTCCAATTATATTCAAATTTGATTAGGTTACTAAAGTACACGTTTAACACCTACAAATAAAATTTTTATCAAATATTTCCATTTTTATGAATTTTGAGGGAATTATGTGAATGGCGGGAGGATGGTTTGTATGAGGACTACGAGAAGGACTGACCCGATTCCTTTGAAATTTGGAATGATTTTGTTAGATCTTTATTTAGTGTAGAAAACACACACAGATAAAATTTTAGTGGAATTGGTTTTTTTTTGCCAATAGACCGATTTAATTGAATATCGGAAGAAATTTTTATATGGGGGACTAAGTCCAAAAATGGTCCAATTATATTCAAATTTAATTAGGTTACTAAAGTACACGTTTAACACCTACAAATACAATTTTTATCAAATAATTCCATTTTTATGAATTTTGAGGGAATTATGTGAATGTCGGGATTGTGGTTTGTATGAGGACTACGAGAAGGACTGACCCGATTCCTTTGAAATTTGGAATGATGATTGCATACGAAAATTGATTACCTGTTAAATTTCAAAGCGATACCTATTATAATACGGTTATTAGAGTCATTTAAGCCTAATACAAAGGGTGCGTTTGTAAGGGGCTAGGTCTTTACATGTACCGATTTTTTCCAATTTCAATAGGCTTCGTCCTTGGGCCAAAAGATGCTTAACTTTCAAATTTCAATTGAAAATTGCGACCTGTAACGTGCTTAAACCCATAAATGGACAGACGGACGGATGAACATCGCTATATCGACTCAAAAAGTAATTCTAAGTCGATCGGTATACTTGAAGGTAGGTCTAGGACCAATATTTCGTGTAGTAACAAACATCAGCACAAATAAATGTTATATTATGCATACAATTTTTAGCGGAATGTATAATATCATACAAAGTGCACAAAACTTTCAATAAACGCATAATATAGTTGAAACTATAATACTAAAAAAATATATAATAGTGTTCAAAATGCATAAAATTGTACAAAACGCATAAAAATGTACACAATTGTACAATATGCATAAAATTGTACTATAACCACAAAATTGTAGAAATAGCAGAAACTTTAATAAAATGCATAAAAATATACAAAATGCATTAACTATACAAAAATTACAAAATTTAAAAATATGCAAAAAATTATCGACTCAAAAAGTAATTCTGAGTCGATCGGTATACTTGAAGGTAGGTCTAGGACCAATATTTCGTGTAGTAACAAACATCAGCATAAATGAATGTTATATTATGCATACAATTTTTAGCGGAATGCATAATATCGTACAAAGTGCACAAAACTTTTAATAAACGCATAATATAGTTGAAACTATAATACTAAAAAAATATATAATAGTGTTCAAAATGCATAAAATTGTACAAAACGTATTAAAATGTACACAATTGTACAATATGCATAAAATTGTACTATAACCACAAAATTGTAGAAATAGCAGAAACTTTAATAAAATGCATAAAAATATAAAAAATGCATAAACTATACAAAAATTACAAAATTTAAAATATGCAAAAAATTATATAAAATGCATTAAAAAAAATTTACGAAATTCTTAAAATTGTACAAAATGCATAAAATTATGCAAAATGCAATAAAATTGGAAAAAAATTCCAAAAATTGTAAAAAAAAATAAATAACACTGCAGAAGTTGTACATAATAAATACCATACAAATTGCACAAAATTTCACAAATTGCATAAAAATGCATAACAAAACGCATAAAATAAAATCGTACATAATGTAAACCTGTACGAATTGCAAAAAAATTAAAAAAATGCATAACATTGCTAAAATGTTATACAATTTTTCAAAATGCATAAAATTTTTTAAATGCATAAAACTGTAACAAAAATGCATTAAATTGTACAAAATGCTGAATACAGAACAAGATCCACAAAATTGTTCTTAAAAAATAATAAAAAAAAAAATTTTAGAAAATACATAAAATTGTAGAAAATGAATGAAATAGTAGACAATGCATAAAATTGTAGAAAATGCATAAATGCAATGCATAAAAATGCAATGCATAAAATTTTAGAAAATGCATAAAATTGTAGAAAATGCACAAAATTACAGTAAATGCAAAAAATTGTAGAAAGTGCAGAAAATTCATAAAATTTTAGAAAATACATTAAAGTATAGAAAATGCATAAAATTGTAGAAAATACACAAAATTGTAGAAAATGCATAATATTTTAGAAAATACATAAAATTGGACAAAATGCATAAAATTGTACAAAATGCATAAAATTGTACAAAATGCATAAAACTGTACAAAATGCATAAAACTTTACAAAATGCATAAAATTGTACAAAATCCACAATTGTACAAAATCCATAAATGTACAGATGCATCAATTGTTCAAGGTGCGAAAATTGTACAAAACGCACACAATTTTTCAATTGAAATGTATAAAGCTCATT